>CM017907.1:8860415-10124210 GCA_008369825.1 Triplophysa tibetana
GGATAGTACACCCAAAAGTGAACGAATCATTTATTCACCCTCATGTCATTCAAAACATGTTATCATTAAGTTCCAGTAATACAGAGATTTCCCTTAATGCTCTTTAAAGAGGTAGAATTAATTAGATAAAAGCCATCTTATGTGAGGGATCATAAGTGTCAACATCTGCTTCAGAGCTCGTGTTGAACCTGAAACTTTCAGCATCGGTCTGATCTGACCTCAGTGACGTACACCTGTCAATTATGCAAAAGCGCAGTCAGACGCTAAGAAATAACGATCCTCAATCCTTAAAGAGGTTTAGTGCAGGCAAAGCATCGGCTCAGTGCTGGCAATCCTCCATTAGACCCATCCCGAGAGGAATGGGCATGAATTTATATAGTTTCATAGATGTATGTGTGCACGTAATCCTTTCGTAAACGATGTTACTGCCTTAATCCAGGATTTGTGCAAAGATACTACAGTTAGTGAGTTTTTATGCATATGTGTATGTAGAGGGCTAATATACACAAAAATATCTCCTTTAAAAAAGAACTTGATCATTTTTGCACATTTTATTTTCCATTCTTAAAATGTATTAAAAGTAGCTTGGCGAACAGTCATGACATCGTTTCTCATCAATAATATATGCAGTTACAGAGAAAGACGTACAAAACAATTGAGTCCAACAAGCATCATTTACAGGCAGCATTACCTTCCGCCTCTTGCTTTCCTAAAACACAAAGTCAGCTGAACCGATTGGAACTCTGCGGCCAACAATACATACTTTTATCTCTGCCCCCTGAAAAAAATGCTTCACAGAAGTCAATGAGATGGCAGAAGGGAAAACATCTGTTATATGCTCAGCTTATCAAACATTTATATGGACTCTGTTGATTTCAGACACGTGCCAAATGCATCACAAGAGCACCTCGGTGTAGAGGGAGACCCCATTAAATATACAATAGACACTATACAGACAGTAAAGAATGTAGAGACAGACAGTAACAGTGGGACACAGAAATCTTTTTCATAAAATGAAATTTGATTATAACACAACAGCACAGAATATGAGCACTCTAAACAGTGCACCTAATATTTATGTTTAAAATGTTGTGTTTCTGCAGAAAAGACAAAATAAAATAAAATCCAAGCATGTGGTTGATGGTTGATATCTTCCAGACTATTTTGGAAAAGTCTGCACAACAATCAAAACTAATTGAACAGTTTTTCTAAATTATTGAGCATTCCGATCTTGCAGATGCGTTTCGGTCTGAATGACAGTATAGGGCACCATGTCCGGGAACCAGCCGCAACCGGAGATGCCGGTGCAGAGACAGATGAAACCAAATACATTTCTCATCCTTCAACTCTCTGTCTGGTGTCTGGCAAAATGAAGCGGATTGATTCCGTGTCATAATGCCAGACAGAATAAAATAATAACCATAGAGCACGACTCCACCGAGCTATCGAACCAACCACAGGAGTAGGTTAATTAGTCTAGTGCCTTCCTGTCTGGGGGACAGATTGAAAGGGCGCCAGACTGATGTTCTTGAGTTTATCAAGTTTTTAGATCCAGCCTAAATCCTTCAACTGAAATATCAATGACTATAAATGCTGTCATTTGATTGAAGATCAAAGACAGCGAACGTTGGCATCCATTTATCCTTGGAAATGTAACTGAAGCTGGATGGCTTTTATTCTGATTTTGCATATTCAGGGGCTACATACAATGTACCTGCCATTCATGCAGTCTAGATAAATAGAGCTAAAATACATTATGAACAGCTCTGACACAGACCAATGGATCAGCTTACAGGATCCAAAAGGCACCATAGCAAGTGCATTGCAGATACAGTCCACTGCTTCTATGTCTAGAGGCTCTAAAACTTAAAAGGAACAGCCTAGACTTTGTGCACATGGTGTAAAGTATCCACTGAGATTCATTCTCCTAATTTATGTACATAGTTGACCGGAAAGGAGCCGCTTCTGGAGGTTTCTCCCTCTATATGGCCGACCTGCGAAAGAAATTGATTCCAGAATTAATTGTTGTAAAAATGAGAGCTAAATATTCACAAATGACACCAGCCAATCAAAAAATGTATCAGTATGCATGTAAGAGCAAGTATGCGTACTTACCCACCAGTGTGGGTCATCGTAAGCGGTCACTATGATGACCTCGTTCTTAAAGAAAGCTAGCTGATCTGGACCGACCGCTCTGCAGTCCACCAATGCTTTGACCTTCCTGGGTCTCTGCTTAAAAGAGATCTGTCATCACACACACATACATACATGAATGCACTAACAAAGTGGTGTGCAAAAATGAAAGAATGTAAATAATAAATTCTTAGTATTTTTTATGTTTCCAAATCTTGCTTCAATGACAGCATGCCCTCAAGCTTGCATGAACTCTTTAATGTTGAAATGTTCATTCAACCCACTGTATATGTAAAGTATTTTAAAAGATGCATGGCATGTTACCATGGCGTTCTTCCGTGATCGAGGTGGGGGCAGTATGAGTGGCACAACAGCATTGGAGTTAGCTTTAGCGGTAGCTGGTGCAGGGTTGATGGCTCCGCCCACTGGACTGCAGTACAGGTCCTCCTGACTGCCTGCACATCCCGCTACTGAACCTTTGCCCTGACTCCCACTGCTTGTGCGCCGATATGAGGTCGTCTTCTCTGAACTGCCGATTCACACAGATGTTTTGGACAATGATGAATCGAAATACTAAAGCTGTAAAGACATTTCATCCCGTGTGATCTGCACACCCCCAGAAATATTTATAAATATATCAAATTAAAACAGATGTTACTCTAATTCAGGGTTCAGAATAATAATAAAATAAAACATATGTTACTCTTATTCAACATTCATAATTGAAAAATGGTCATGTTATAATAAAACTGATTAATGGATATTTTTGTATACTTTGTAATTTATTTTAGTAACCACTAGATGGCGGCAAATCCCAATACAACGTTTAATGTTGGATATTTTGCTCATGATATAAATTGATTTATATAAAACTGTTTTTTTCATGATACATTCATGCTTCTGGGTATTTCTAAGCTTGCAAAATAAATACATCCACATCGACCTCACCTAACAGGCCCTCTCTGACTCTGTGGAGAGGTGGAGGGATTTTTGACCTCTGTCCCTGAGGAGTGTTGTCCGTCCCAGGACACAGTATGTCTCTGTACTCTGGATACTCCGGTGCTCAGAGATCGTGAATGTGTCTGAACCGGTGACTCAGTCACGGGGGACATGCTGGTTCTCTGAAAGCAACCCGTGGGGTGGGAGCGCTGGCGGTAGGGAGCGTGAGTCTCTGGAAGTGAAACCGAGATCTGAGGGTCTGAACAACCTGTTGGGACACAAATGATCTTTGACGATGCTGCAGTTTATCTGGAATAAACCTGATGGCATTGGGGAGTAATTAAAACTGGCCTGTAACTTTGTTAGGAAATGTGACATAACTCGTAGTTAAAATAAAGTTTATAAAGTCTCACTTTATGGTGTGAACTAACTGCACACGAAAATAACACTGTATCTTACCTCTCTGTATTGCTTTAGCGGGTAAAGGAGGTGGCATGGTGCCCTCAGTGGGTGCGCTGTTGTTTGGAGGGTTACCATAGAGGAAGTCAATGTTCTCATAGGTCCCAGCAGGCTTGCTTTTAGAAAAGCTCCAGGCAGAGGAGACGTGCCCATTGCTGCCAGCACTGGGAGCCGGAGACCGAGATCCCTTAGGATGTGGACTCGCCTAAGAAAAGAGTTATTCATGTTGATGTTTAAAGGTATTTCAAAATGATTTGCATGTCTGTACATTTACACTTTACTTTTACAAATGAATGATCGATGATGTAATGCTGACTTTAAGTAATTAAAATATGCATATGTTGTTACAGACCCTATCGTCCAGATCATCTTCACTGTCATACATGTCCTGTGGCGTTTCCCACGTGTATTCAACATGGATCTGAGAGTTAAACTTCCCACTGTGGGCCAACTCAAGCTGAAAAAGACAAATGCACATACATAAAACGCGTTAGAAATTCCACTGTGGCTCGATTTTGACCAGTGATATTTCACACAAATGTTTAATTAAGGAGAACAGAGATTATTTATACATACACTCACCTAAAGGATTATTAGGAACACCATACTAATACTGTGTTTGACCCCCTTTCGCCTTCAGAACTGCCTTAATTCTACGTGGCATTGATTCAACAAGGTGCTGAAGGCATTCTTTAGAAATGTTGGCCCATATTGATAGGATACCATCTTACAGTTGATGGAGATTTGTGGGATGCACGAAGCTCCCGTTCCACCACATCCCAAAGATGCTCTATTGGGTTGAGATCTGGTGACTGTGGGGGCCATTTTAGTACAGTGAACTCATTGTCATGTTCAAGAAACCAATTTGAAATTATTCGAGCTTTGTGACATGGTGCATTATCCTGCTGGAAGTAGACATCAGAGGATGGGTACATGGTGGTCATAAAGGGATGGACATGGTCAGAAACAATGCTCAGGTAGGCCATGGCATTTAAATGATGCCCAATTGGCACTAAGGGGCCTAAAGTGTGCCAAGAAAACATCCCCCACACCATTACACCACCACCATAATTGCATTAATGAGAAATTGAACAGGTGTTCCTAATAATCCTTTAGGTGAGTGTATATATACAACTGAACAGTTTGCTTTATGCTATGATAATGAAACTTTTATATGTAAAAAGCAGCGGATGTTCCTTATGAAAACATTGACATACGAGACTGCAGGATATTAAACAGGAAAATGTAATTAAGTCAACAAAGATATAATCTCTCCACAAATAAATGCTCACAGACAGGTATACATGCAAACAAACCCTTCTGGCAAAGAGAATAAAGCTTTTAGGTTGACCCACCAGCTCTATACATTGTGAGTGCTGCAGTCTCTTGGCGATGTTGAGAGCAGTCTCACCTGCTGAGTTTACTACGGGAGAGTTCGAAAAAGGAAGGAGAGTCAGCAAAAAACAAACAGAATAAATAAAGGTGAATGCAAAAGGTTGCCAAGGGTGCAGGTGTAAATGTCATTCAGTCAAGATTGTTTGTTCATTAATGTGAGCAAAAGATCCATGAATCTATCCAACCAATCACAACTTTCATGAACCTGTGTGCTTGTTGTTTACCTGTGTGTAAACCAGCCTTTGCTTTGAGCAACAGTTTCAAACTTTCTGATTTGTTGTAAAGTGCACAGTAATGCAGAGCAGTGTTTCCTTCTGCTGTCTTCTTCTCCAAGCAGCCACTGAACACACACACACACACACACACACACAGGTGAGCTGATAGACATGTTACTGTGGACTGATAAGGGTCGTGACATTAACAGATGCTCTCACCAGTTCTGAGCAAGAAAATCCACTAGAGACAGAGAGGTCTTATCTGCCATCCCCACAGCTAAGTGAAGGGCAGTCTCCTTCATGTCCTGTAAGACAGGGAAATATGCTTACCACTCAGAATAACAAATGCACTGATATCATGGGAACACATCACATGTGTCCAGAGTAAGAACGATGGGAAAGGTTTATAAATCAAGCAGTTGTGTACTACAATGCTGTACTCTGTACTTTGTGTGTGTTGTACTTTTGTGGTCCACTGCTTGGAGTGAGTGGGCTGAGAAAAAGGAATATCTGATTAAAGATGAAATAAAGAGAGGAAATACAGAATTACAAGAGAGAGGGAATGCTGTGAGACTGGTGGCGTCTAACCGCTCACTGATCTCTAGTGTGTGACTACACACTTCAACCAGTTCGAGATGACATTAAAAACATTCGTTTGACTGGACCTCAGGAAGTCTTACATTACAGACATACAACTTTAAAGCTCAAACACTTCAAGAAATGTTAAGTTTGATCATGTCATGTCACACCTTATTTTTGCTCATCGAATACTGTGTCGCTTCAGGATGCTGTGTTGGGGGTGTGGCTGTGTTGTGATGGAGGGAGTGGTCTTACCTGTCCATCGTTTGTTACCGCCGGTTTAGAGAGGTCCTCTCCCTCTGCATAGAGCTGTAGCAGCGACGTGAGGTCTTTGCTCCTCACTGTATCGAATACACGGTATGGCTCAGGTTGTTCCTTCGGCAGGACGTAACGCCGCTCGGCATACTTTGCTACAATGTATTCTTTCCTTGCTATCCTGAGAAAGACAAAAAAACAATGCTTTCAAAGACAAAACTGAGTTACAAAATATTTTTTTTTCACAACTATTAAAAGCTAATCATGTAAACAGCTCAATGAAACCTACATGTCACTCTTTGGGAGAGGCTTGATTTCATCATTGGGTAGGTTGACTTCCATGACGTCATTAAACTTGGCATTTCCAATGCTGACTGCCAACTGTTAACAAAAATAAAGCACAAGCAATAAACACCACAGGAAACTAAAAAACGGCACTTACATATACACTGTTCTACACAGCAACAACTACTGAATAATATTCATGAATGCATGCTTTATAATTATATCAGGTTTACTGTAAGAGGTAAAAAGTTCATATAAACATGAGGAGAAAAAAACAAAAACGAGTCATCATTGAGTAACTGCTGAGTCACTCCACGAAGATTATGGGTCTGTTAAGGATAAATTAGCAAAAAAAACATGAAATAGCTAATCAGGACAACAACAGATTGAAATCAGGCGGAATATTTTTAGTTAACTTCATGGCATCAACAAATCAAAGTGCGAAACAAACACAGCTTCCAATTTCTGTGAATCACATGATGCAACAGACCAATAGCATGTTTATAGAGAAACTGTCTGTATGTATGAGAGCTAAAGAGGGAGAGAGACTGAATGAGTCAGCTCTAATATTTGAGGTGTATGTGTGTTTACCAGAAGCTCGGAGGTGCTAAGGACGTCAAGAGTGAGAGATTGAATCCGTGACTGATGTACTCCAAGCTCACGATGGATTCCTGAACACTCGATGCAAGTGAGGATGCCCAGGTTGGTGGACAGCCAGGTGGGATCTAAAAAGCAGAAACAGTTTTCAAAGTCTCGAAAAAGAAAATCAAATCCTGATTGGATACAGGTGAGAAATGTACCTTAACAATGGCAAATAAATGAAGCATCCTAAATGAAGCAATTTACTCCTGATTTGTTAAGGTGATGTAATTTTGTAAGGGGAACATTACAGTATATTTTTGAAAAATGTCAGCGTCTCTTATTCAGACCTGGTGCTCCGCAGTCACAGCAGGATTCATTGCCTGGCAGATTTCTCAGGCCTGAGATGACAGCTCGAACTAGCTCCTGCAAACCGCTGTCTTGGAACTGGAGCTGATCTCCTCCGAGAGCAGTGTTCAACGCCTCCTCCTTACTGTTCTGTAGCACAGACACCCATCTACAGGAAGACCGATGGGGAAAGAGTTCAACAAAAAGGTTGAAAAATCAGTTGAGACCTTAAAGGTACATCTGCGGCATCTTTAAACGACTGTTTAATCCCTCTGTTTTTTTCATCTCTTCTCATCCAGAGAAACAGGTTTTCAAATTTCTCTCCTCTACATGTCTAGACATTGCTCTGAAATGTTTGACTGAAATTTCTCCAATTCATGGGGGCTGTGTGTGTGTAGGGAGGTTAAGGCACTTACATCATGCATTCTTGCTCGTCCTCGGCCTGGAAATGGTATGTGCGATTGTCTGCAGGGAAATGAATGAGAGAGAAATAATCACACTGTGACCTTGGCTCCGAGCAAGGAAAATGTGGGAGAAACAATCAAAAGGGTGCAGGAAATAAAAAGGAAAACAACAGGCCAAGACAAGCCACTCAATACACCTTCCTTTCCTGAAACTACACTATTCCTGTGTGATTTATTTACATACCGCCATACACCTACATATATAACACACCCTGCCTGTTTTGACACGCTTTACATCAGATCCTCCAGAATCCATCACACACGGTTTCAGTACATGAATTTCACCATCAAACAAAAGAAATACTGTATATATATATATATATATATATATATATATACATACTGTACGAGTCTGTTTAACCACTGTTTCTAGACAAGCGTGTTTAAGTTGGTTTTTCATTTGATGTGTTCCCAATACTGTCATGATAACGTGTTTATAATATCTATATTAGAATAGACGGTTTTTAGCGGCAACCACCTAAACATCATGTGACCCAAACCTAACTTCCGGTAGACATTCGCGTACAATCAATAACTGTTGAGTAGTTTAATTTAATTTAATACAATTAATAATAATATTCTATTGTATATTAAATTAAATAAAAAATCGTTATATTAATATTAGCCACTAGCCAGACAGATTTACAAACACAGACCGGGCCAGGCATGAGCATTCAATGAAACGGTCTACAGGATATGTTGTATAATGTCAAATATTTAAAGTAAGAAAGTCTTCCGTTTCCGAAACATCTTTCATAACATGGAATCGAAAAAATGGGTCAAAGGTGAAAGATCAACTTACGTGTTACTAAATCGAACGTTCTCTTTTCCTCAGGGTTGGGCCGCACCTGGCAGGTCAGAAGGTTGAGCTTTGCTGGTGGTCTATTTATCTGAGTTGGAGAGAGATACACAAGCAAAACCAGGAAAAGTTTTGGCGCTTGATCGTGTGACTGGTAAACAAGAACATTTGTTGTAAGCCAAGTTTTTCGTGTGTCTTACAGTGCTGTGAGAAATGGTAAGGCATCCATATTTAACCCCACACTTCCTCTTCTGCCAAACCTTTCTGATCCTAAAACATAAAACAAAATAACAACTTATTTCAAAGATCTCCCCATTCTACACCAATGATCAATATTACCAAGGCAATACAACTTCCCTTAGACTATATTCAAGGTTTGTTTCAATAGAAACTCTGGACGTAGGCTCATGTTTGACTATCAAAGAAGTTTTAAGAGAGTGTAAGAAAGACCAGACTGCAGCCTGAGCGTAAAGCACCCTTAATAGAGAACATCTGTGTGAGAACACAGACCAAGACTCGTCCTTTCTCTTAATCAAAATCACTCACGCATATTATTCAACGTCATGCTCCTAACTATCTGTAATCCATGATCCTCTCTAGACTATAAAACACATTTCTTATTTATTGTGCTCTCGGCTTAAGGTTATGTATCCCAAAACTACAGTAATATACAGAGACCGTTTTCAAGAGAGCACTCAGTGTGGCTAGACACTAACAGGAGGAGGACACGACATCATGTCTGAAAATAGGCCTACTTGAATTAATTCAGGTAAAGAAGATGAATAGGTCTGTTGTAGTTGTTGGGGGTCGGGGATCACTGAGAATGCTCAACTTTGGTTGAGAGGTAGTTAGCAATGTTTAAAAGGTTAGAAGAACAATCTTACCCATCACTCTTCTTAAGAAGAAAGCCAGATTTCTCTGTGCCGTATTTCTTATTGCCTTGAGGCTGGTGGATGCTGTAGCCATGGCCAGAGTTCTTCCTGTTTAGAGAATCCTATGACGACACAGAACAACATCATTCATCATCATCATCGTCACTGAACGTACTGGAACATCAAGTTTTTCGATAAGCCATTTTCCAGTCATTACATCTAAAATTGTAGGACTTAAGGTATCTTCAAGCATAATTATGTATAATTGGAGAAATAATAAGCAATTATGGACATTTTCCTGTATATGTGACTGACTGTAAACACTTTATACATCGGTAATGCAATGTGAGATTTTTTGACCATGTGAGAACTGACCTCTTTGCCATCCACCTGCAGTTGTGTCCGAAGACAATCACGCAGTTGAGAGAGCTGCTTAACTTCTTCATCCTGTTCATGGCGAACCTACAAAACCAATCATATGAATGTGAGGCGGGGTTTATTTCTGCTGAGCTTCTTTTGACTGGTCTACTCTGAGAACCTCAAAACACGTTTTGTACTGGCACATCCAGACGATGTTCTGCAGTGACTATATAAGCCTTATAAAATCAAGATGACAGAGAATGAAACACATCCCTCCATTTTGTAACACAGCCCAGTTCCAAACCAAACACCTCGGCATCTGAACCACATTTGAAATAATGGATGAAATTATGGCTTTGGCTCACGGTACAAATTTCCGTCAATTTCTCCTGCCAATTTCCATGAGCTTCTTTCCATTGAATTTCTTTCTAAAAGATGTTTTATTTTTCGTCACTTTGTTTTCGAGTTACAGTATTTCCAGTTATTTGATAACTGCTGCTTATGATTTGCGACAAGTTAATACAGGAGAAATGTCACGTTAGAGACCTCCAGTTATCTCAATATGAGATTCACCTGTCTCAGCCTGCCTAACAACCCAACAATATCACACAGAGATATGAAAACTTTATTACAGGAAGATACTTTAATGTATTATTGTGTGAATTATTGTTGTGACATTCTATACTGATAATAATAATCTCTTAAAGACCTACAGTACGGAAATCATGATCGAGACTCCTGACTGCTTCAAATGATTTAATTGAAACATGTTGGTATTTTAAGGGTATTGTTTTCTGCCTTGTTGTGTACCGTCTATACAAGCAAGCAGCACCTTGAAACCTCACAAATTATTAATCTGGAACATTATACAAAAATGCAAATTAGCATTCACAGCACATAAAATAAAGAAAACATTTTTAATTTTATTTTTTTATGTTTTAACGTTCTAGATTTATTTACCCATAGATGTTTTTTTCCACAGATCAATAGAACACTAAACGGCAGGAGGTGAAGCCACCGGAAGTGTACCCAACGCCATGTTGGTATGTTCAACTGACAGAGGGCGTCATTGACTTGCCGTCAAAATAAAGATCGAAAATAACCCGTTTTGAATTGTACCATACGCAAGAATCGTTTATATGTCTAAATTAATTGTAACTTAAAGTTTATGTTTATTGTGGGCAGACGAACAATGTATAGAAATCGTTAAAGTGAGTGTGTATTGCATACAGATCAGTTGTAATGGCAGGTATAAGTGAATAGAAATAAAACGTCATGACTTTAAGAACTTAAACGGTCTATATTTATCTGCATTTAGAATGAGCACACATCGTCGGTCTGGTGATCTGTTATGTACTCTACAGTAATGAAGGTGAATGTAACTCACTCAGAGATGGGAAAATTCCTGACTTTAAATAAATGAACATTTACAAGACATTTGCGTTGTAAGATTGTAATGTGAGACTTAAGTTAGAAAAACAGGGTCTGATAAGGTACTGTTTCATCATTAATATGTCATAACTTCATATTAATTCAATAGAATGTTTGGGCATACCAACATGGCTGCTAGGTGGGTTTAGTGTAATGAAATCATGAGCAATCCCGTCATTTATATAGATCAGTGGTTTTATCAGACACACGTGCCTGGCCTGAAGTTAACTTCCTGTTTGTGTTTGTTTATTGGTCAAGCTAATGGCTTATAATATGACTATATACATATAATATATACACCTCTTTTTAATTCATATTAATTATGTTGATATTTTATTGTATAATAATTGTATTAAATAAACAATTTGTTAAATATTATTGTATATGCATTTTTTTTAAGAAACGATTTTCGAATGAGTTGTGTAACTTTTGAATTGACGTTTTGTCAAGTTATGGTTCATATGTTGGTAATACAAAATAAAACTGGCTAGACATGCTAGCTAATGTAATTGGGCCGATCAGGGAAAGCTAGCTGGCCGAATGTGGCCATACAATGCCAAGGTGGGGTCAATATGCTCAGATTCAAGATGAAAAGACCACATATAGTCCTTCCACATACATACAATTTTATTACCGTTTGTACGGAGGCTGCTAACTTCTCCACAAACGGAACAAGATTCTCTGCAGCTTTCAGTCCATCCTGGAAAAAACTGGAAAGAAATAACCAGTGTTTATCTATCTCACAATTATTTTATAATATCTAGATCAGGCTTTAAAGCTTATTGGAGAGATAAACAGAGTACAGAGACCCCTACTGATCTTTAAGCCATTTTGAAACAAAGATTCACCAACAGTAATGACACAGAGAAAACATGTTCACTTGAAAAAGACAAAAGCATTTCAAATCTAATGTCTTTAACATACTTCAGTTGAGCTTGGAAGTACTTGATCAAACTCTGCAGCAGATCTGGACCTTGACGAACTTTAAGCTCCTGCATCTTCAGTAAGTACTGTCAAAACAAAGAGTGAAAAAGTGTCTTTCATCAGCAGTCAAAAGTCAATCCATCTGTTTTGGCTTAACATTGATACTTGCCGCAATAACCTCAACTAGAAATCAGCATGTACTATGCGACAGAGGTGATAACAGAAAATAACTTTGTGGAGATAAATTCAATGAGGTGAAAGAAAGTAAGGAAAAAATTGACCTCCAACGACTTGTGTGTTCAGTATCTAAACGATCAGCACAAACACACAGTATTCTACATTTGAACGGATACTGGAACTTTCCTAAGTTAATGACAGTCACATGGTGGGTCAGTATTTCGGAAAGGTCTCCACTTTGAAAAGAGAACAAAGTGGAGACATCTGGAGCTCTGCGGCTAGAAAAGGGAGCATTACAGAACATAGAAAATCCCCCCTTCCTTGCTCTTTCATTATTTCTCCACCTCTTTTCTTATTATTTCTGTTACCACAGCTGGGATCAAGCAGTGTAGCCCAAATTTCCCCTGCCCCGTTAACTGCCCCACACACATGCAGTATTCAGTACTTGGACAAGTTGCTATTGAGACTTGTAGGGTGAGGTCATCAACAGCCACACACACACACACATATATAATGACAATGTGGTCTTCAACTGGACTGCATGTAAAACACCATCTTCAGAGACTACAGCAGAGGCATTAACAATATGATATCACCAAGAAATGACCTTCCAAGATGCACACATGTGACTGAACAAACATACTTTCCACAAGAAATGCACAATATGGTTTTGGTTCATTAAGAACATTTAAAGTGTGTTAACCAGACTCCCTTGCTGAGATGAATCGCACAAACACTGCGGCCCTACCTCACACATCTGCAGCTGGAAGTTTCTCCTCTCTCTTTCCATATCCTCTGCTGTGTCTGACCCTTCCAGTCGGATCAGCCCATGCTGTTTTTGTTTCTCTCTCTTCTCTCTCTCCAGCTTCCCACTAAATGATAAACAAAATTAAGGGAAAAGTAAGTGAAAACACTTTCACTCAACAGTTGCGCCAATTATGCAAGTCAAGTAAGTGCTAAACCTCTGTCATATCTTCTATAAACCTGCAATCCAGTTTAACCGGTCATTGAAAATTGCCAAAATATCTCTGCTCCATATATACATTTAATCGCAGTTCTTCTATTAAAGGCCAATACAACATCAGGTTTATTATGGAAAGTGTCTTTTTTACAAAAATAATGTTATTAGCCTGGTGCCATTTTTGTTTTGCAATTTTGGCGAGAACACTACTGCATGTTCAAGAGTTAATCCAGGTGTCTGGAGTGCATTGAAGTGTTTCTGCACAGTACCAGTACGGTGTTTCAGATTGCACTGGATTGACACATCTTCCGCAACCTAGAATTTAGAGTCAGCGTGTAAGCTGGGCAATTGTGCAGACTGCATTCCATGCAGAATTTTGGGCGTTTGAGCCCTGTCACCTGACTTGCATTATTTTTCTCAACATTTTGCTAGCAGGCAAATTTGAACTTTTGTGAGTTCCTCTCATAGTGCATGTGTTGTCTTTTGGACGCCGAAGTAACATCTGCGAACCAGGTGTAAGGTTTAGAGTCTAGTCTCAAAGTTCAGAAACTCACACTTTGGCATCGTAATCCTTCCAACTTTTCTCCATCAGTTTTTTCAGCTCCTGAGTCAGAGAAAGAAGTGACAGTGAGAGACAACAAGAATTTCCAAACACTATGACAAACACTCTGGTTTAAGTGTCGATAAACACACAAGCAGACGAAACTTAAATGCCTTACGCCACCCTAAAAATTTATGCAATGTAGGCCACACCAGCTCATTGGGAAAAATAAAGTTTAGGGTGTGTATCATGACTTGTTCCTGTGTCTCCACTCATCATACAGGTTAAACTCACAGTCCAAGGTGTGGTGCCACTATTGTGTGTCTGACGTATTAGAAAATACAATAACTCAAAAACAACATATTATGTTTAAAAACAGCTGCAAATGTAAGTCGGCCACTGAACAAAAGAACATTGTATTTGGACTTCCTGACCTTTATCAGCATCTATAATGAATTTTAAAAATGCAATATTGGAGTGTTTGTGATGTTTTTGACATATTTAGTCAAGTGTTAGACATGAGTCATGTGACCGTCTCACTCACCAGCCGACTGTCTCTCAACTCTGCCTTTAACACGTTCTCCAGAGGAAAAGAGATGATGTTGTTCAGATTCTGCACCTACAGAACCAAGAATGAGAGAGAGAGAGAGAGAGAGAGAGAGAAAGAGCGTAAATTTCCAGACACACTCTAAAAACCAGTTAAAACTGAACAGAAGCAAGAGAAACAAGTGTGCACATGAATGTAAAATCTGGCTCACTCAGAGTGCGAGTGTTCACATTTGTTTCCATCAAGACAAAGCTTTATACCTTTTCCATGTCTAAGTTTATACACAGTAAGTCCAGTTTCCTGGTGAAAGGAACCGTTGCAAACCATAAATCAGCATTTTGAAATTGCAAAAGCTGAAACTTTGGGATTTTCACTTTTCCCAGCACACACAAATATCCCTTTAGAAAGAGAAATGTAGGACTCACTCCAGAAAGAGGCAAGAGTCGGACAATAAAGAATCTAAATGTGACTTTCCCAAAAACAGGACTTATATAATGTTAATAGATAAATGCATTTTCTGAGACAAAATTGCTGATTAAACAGTAGAGAATTTGATCAGAGAATATTGATCATTCTCCTTATGTCATAAATGGAATGACCGCAGCAGAAGAAAATCAGTAATTTTGAGTAATGTTGTAAAAAATTCAGCATTTACTGTCACAACATTAAAGCTCCGGGGACAGTGATGGATTCATGAACTTTGTAAGGTGAAATGGACATCATATATAAATCTTCACAAATATGATAAATGGGCCTGGCTCTGAGGGAAAGTCATGGCCCCACACAAGGATCCTAAATCAAACAGAGTTTATTTTCCTAGCAGGGTTTCTGTTGTATTTTTTAAACTGAGGTTCCTGTCCCTGGTGATCGTTTGATTGACAGCTTGGTGGTCAGACGGTGTCCACTCATGCACTCAGGTCTGGAATAAATTACCATCACCATGGAAACTATCAGTGGGAGGGTTCCGGGCGCCGTGGTTCGAGAGGCCCTCGCCTGCAGCTGTTGAACCCCTGATGACACACACAAAGCTTACCCTCCCAGTCCTGTGTGTACTTTGTACAGCTGGAAATCTGGTGTTACTTATTCATAAACATTGAGGAGCCTAACAACACAGATGCACGCCCAAAGGTGCTTTCTGAAAAATACTAAAGAGCAGGGATGGATAATCTTCAAATTGCCTTTGAATTATTAGGTAATTAACATCTTCACTAAGCTTTAAGCCGCACTTAGCACAGGTTTCATTTATTGCAAAATCATTCATCGGAAAATTACCCGCTGTTACTACAAGCAGCCATGCAATGGGTTTTTAAAATTGTGATTCTTTGCATTTCATCCACTGATTTCAGGTTAATTTCGAGATTGTGTCTCGCTCACCAGGTTTTTAAAGAGCGCCGTGATCTCTCGTGTGAAGACAGCCAAGTTCAGGAAGCCGGTGGAGATCTCATTATTGTCCTGAGTCAAGTGACTGTTCCCAAGATTCTCCAGGACCTCTATGTACTGATCCTTATTCTCCACATGATCTAAGAACAAAAGAAAATCAAGATCAATCTAGACATTGATGATCATTCATTCATGACCAGTTTTACTTCCATAATGTGTGGAGTAAAAAAGGTACTTAAAGGAAGAAAAACATCTTCAGGTCAGCTGGTAGAACATTGCGTAAGTAGCTGAAATGCCATGGGTTGGATTTCCAGGGAACACAAAAACCAATAAAAACAATGTTGACCTTGAATGCACTGTAAGTTGATATGAAAAAAAGCATTAAATAATAACGCATAAATGTTAACGTTTTATTTATGAGGAACTGACTCGAAAATGTGGTTGGAAGGAAGAAATTGAAAAATAAGAGGGCTTGATGACGTCAGTTAAAAGGTTACAGAGGCGAAGCAAGTAATTACATTTTAATAAAAGACTAAGATAAAATGTATTTATCTTTTGAAACCGTGTAACTTACAAACCCTTGCCGTATAACCAAATGAATAGAGGAAAACAGGACTTTAAAATGCAAAGGACTGAAAATGATACTGAAGCACAGTCAGCTCCTGGCAAAAAGTCTAAAAACACCACAGGCCCAGACGCCATACAGATCAAAGAGCTTCACCATATGAAAATAAACAGGTACATTTAGATCCAAAACCACAAGCAGCGAAGCCAAGCAATCTTAAGCACCTAAATAAACAATGCTCCAGAAAAATTACTTGACTGTATGATGATAACATTGTTGCTTTTGGTACAAACCGAGTGCTTAAATCTGACATTTAAAATGTTACAAGGATGTTGGAATCATGGCCATGTTCACATGCTGCTGGCACAATGAGCTTTGATGCTAATACGTGAGCAATAGGTTTAAATCCAATTTATGCATCTGACATCACACATCTAGCAGTCAATTCATCCTTGTAAAAATGATTGAACATCTTCGATCCTATGTTTTCTTCCTGCAAGACAGTCTGTGTTAAATAATACTGCACTTTTTTCGCATGGGCAAAACACACTGCGGAACTACCTGGATCTGGAAACATACCCTCTTCCACAGCCATCTGTAGCACTTTTTATAAACACTTGCTTCATTTGTATCGTTAATTCATTTCTGAAACCTTGATCTGTTCCAGAGATGGTAGCTGGCCCAAATTGAATCTCAATTCACATCCTAGAGTTTAAAAAATGTACCCATTTAACCTGCACCTGCCACATCTGTGTTTGTGCGAGCGTGTGCTCAGAAGCATTGAGTACACCCTGCCTGCTCTGTTTTAAACCGTGACAGTTAGGTTACAGAGATACGCATACAGACTTATAGACTAAATATACAGCTCTCTGAATAACCTGCAGAATGTTTCCTGTGATAGAGAGCAATTAAAAAATAATAATAATAACAGTTGAGGAGCAGATAAAAGCCAGTGAAAAGTTGGTAAACTCGAGTCTAGAGAAAAAAATAAAATAGAATCTAGATTTGAATGGAAATGTTATTGGTGCTTGCTATAAAAGTCAGTGTTTTAATTGGTCTCTGTGCTGTTACTAGGATGATCTTGGTGGCTTCTACATGCTGCTCACTGGTTCAAGTAAAAAAGCCCCAATCACCTAGATATGGCCTAAGAGTCGGGGGCATCATGCAGTTTAGTTTGTAGGATATTTTACCACCTTAAACTCTCTTAAAATGATTGTCACACTAGCTTTGAGCATATGAAATCCATTCAGACACAGGACAGAAACAGGGTAACTATATCTATTTATTTTGTTTTTACTAAACAATAATATAATAAACCAAATAATATCACACTCAAAATTGTGAAACATAAATAAAATCTTTCCTTCCTTCATTCTTTCAGGCACACCGCTGTGAAGCTTCTATTAAACCAAGAGGTCAAAGTTCAAAGATCTCTAAATATGCAGGTCAGAGTTCAAGCAACTTTAGCATGCAGTGAAAGTGCACATACTTGTGTTTACACTCTTCGTAGTGCTGGGTTGTTTGACCAGAAATTTGTATCACGTTTTTTATGGAATTTGATGGTTATGGACTGTTTTTAATGTGCAAAACAAATGTCCAAAATATTAATAAAACAAGTATCGAGTTGTATTAATTAGGGATGTACTGTGAGAAATTTTCCTTCTAATTGTTTGACAAAAGGTATTATTATCATTAATAACAAATGTGAATAACAGAAAATAAAGCACAAAGTCCATTGTGGTTTCACATCTTAAATTTATAGTTAGGATAGGAATGTTTAAAAAAATCCAAGGTATGAGCAACAGTAAAACTACTTTAGCAAGCAGGACAACTAATAAAAGTGTTTAGATATTTCTCTTGATAAATCAAACCTGAAATCTTAAATGTCAAAGAACTCAAGACTGAAATACAGTGAGATGGAATCTGCTCGGTTTCAAGTTTCGTTGTTTTCACACAGGTGATGATAGATGTTCCAAAGACATGCATCTGCCTAATACTAACATAAGTTAACGGATGAACTTTTTGTGAATCACTGATAGGAGCTACAAAAGGGGACTTCTCACATACATATCGGAGTAAGGTTTACTACTTCAGGGAAAAATGTGAGGATGGAGGGAAGTGGTGAATGAGTAAGAATGGAGATTTATCAGGTTCAGGTTAAGATTCAGTAACTTCACCAGACTCCCCTCAAACACAAGCAGGAAACGGAGGCCCCTTACTAGTAATTTTACCAGAATTAAACATCTGATTTGGGTTAGAGAGAGAGTGTGCGAGAGAGAATGTGTGTGTGTGTGTGTGTGTGTGAGAGAGAGAGAGTACGATAAACACTTGGGGTCTCCTTTGTGGTGAACAAAATTTTGACTCACAGAGTTTAGAAAGGGGGCCTGACCCTCAGAAACAAGAAGCAGGCAGAGCTGAGACACGCTTCCCAGAAACCATCATCATTCCAGTCATGATTGCGCACTCGCCAGGTTTACTGGCCGGTTTCTCATTTAAGAGTAGAGGAGCAAATGTAAACAGAGAACCCCCCTCCTTGCTCAACAACTTTAAGCAAGCGAGACAACAACTCACAGCCATCTTGCTGACAGAGGTCCAACCATGGCCAAATGCATCATGCAGGGTGAACAGAATAAGACACTAAACTCTGAACTCTGTGAACTCTGTATGTGTTTATAACCCAGGTTAAGGCCTTTAGAGGCCCCTTTGGGGAAATCTATATTAATAAAAAAACTAGAGCAGGGTTCAAAGTAATTTCTTGTTTTATACTGAAAATGTCAAACACAGGAAAAGCAAACACACACAGATACACGCACACGCACACACACACACACACACACACACACACACACATGTTTGCACACCTATCTTTATGAGGACATACATTGATGCAATGCAATCTCTAGCCCCTTACCCTAGCCATCAGAACTGAGTACCTGACCCTAACCCTCAACCTAAACCTAACCTAAACCTTATTATAACCTAAAACCCGGTCTTGACCGTCAAACAGCCCTTTAAAGGGGTCTCATAAAGTGAGGACTCTGCTGGTCTAAAACTCAAACTGGTACTCATAAAGATAGATGTACAAGTACACATACACACTCAGATCTTTTCATGCACAGTTCATGTAAATGTAAGACTGGCACCACTTTCTGCCATCATTCATTTGTCCGACACAAAGATTTTTGTCAGGAACGTATTTATGAAGCTTCTCAACACATCCGGGAACTGTTTCTGCACCATTTCATTTGCAGGTTTAGATAGTCTGCTGTATTATTGGGATAAAAAGGTAAATCCAATGCATTTCTGTCATGGGTTTCATTCCAAAATAACACACAAACATAAATCCAAATGAATCAGCCAAATTCTAAAATGTCTCATGTCACTCCACAATCCAGGAAGATATCTATCTGCTTAGTTTGTTTTGTTATTTAAGCAATACAGATAACACAGAATCATCTGACATTTAAACAGCACTTACTTAGTCCCGAGTTGTGGATGGTCTTCACAATTTTCTTCATTCTCTGAAGGGATAACTGGTCCTGTTCCAGAGACTGGTGCAAAAGAACAGAGATATAAATGGAAATATTAATATAAACATTCACTTCATCATTTACCTGCTGTTGACATTACTTTGACAGTTTGCTTAAATAAATGTAAAGGTCCAGTGTAAAAAATTTAGTGGCATCTAGTGGTGAGCTTGGGTGTTGCATCCAACGAGTCACTCCATCCCACATTTTCGAAGCACTACTGGGCTTCACGGTACGGTTCACTTTCGTTTGGAACGCCCCTACAAATGGTATCCCCTTCGTGAAGGGGCCATCAAGGGCGCATAAATGCCGTTAGGAAAAGCCGTAGACCTGTACCTGAATTCGCCCACTATCTCCTATATAGCGCAGTGCTCTATATCGGGTGTCCGCCATTTTGTAGTGTTGTCCGAATTCTGAGTAAACAACTCATTCCCTACATTTTTTCAATACTTGTCACCCACAATGCATTCTGATTTAGAGTGTACATCCGATGTTCCCATGATACAATGCGAATCAACTGTCTGATCAGAATCAGCTGGAAGAGAGTGACCGTTAATGCACAAGTGTACGTATATACGTCCTTGTTCTGGTTAACAGTTATTTTCAACTTTTTGAGAATAAACAGATTAAATGAATGTTATAAGTATCAGTGTTTCATTTTAATTTTATTAAGAAATTGTATTTAACGTATTGAAATGTTATTGTAAATAGACGTGACAAACGTTTTGTTTTGTTGCCTTTATTAAAAACTAATATAATAAACGTGACAAATTATGTAACAATGAACTTTATCATTTTACAAAGCAATCCATAAAGCCACACAGGTGTAATATAATCGAATGTCGGCGACAGTACTGTCAGACACAGGATATATTACGTCAGTGTCCGAGATTGTTCACTCATTTTCATTAACTTCTTCCCAATATAGTGGACTATTTAGCATTCGCTATATAGGTAATAGTGAATGAGTGAAAAACTGAGCGAATTCAGACCTAGCTTTGGAAATGCCTATGGACATCTTTTTATCACTGTTACTCAAGCCTCATCAGATATTTTTATGATAATAAAGAATATTTATAATGATCATGTTTGACGGGTGTTGCGACTCAAACTCGCACTGCTTTTGGATCGAGCAGCAATTCTTACTGATCCCAGAGCTGTGATTCAAAGACAAGCTATGTTTTTTTTTAAAATGGACACATTGCATATTGAAGCCAGCTCTATTACAACAGGATAGTATCGCGATAAATTATCGTGCAGCCCTAACGCACACATTATCACAAACAAATATAGACATTTGGCAGGGAAACACTGGAAAACCTTGTGAGGGTTACTTTCCATCTCATGGCAGGCTGGGATAAAGTCAGAACAGGTAATAAGTGAAGCACAGCACAGGTGAATCAAAGCAGTCTTTAAAAGACTTCTTAATTATTCATTAAAAAACAGTAAAGACAGTAAAGAATCAGGGAAAGAGACCGAAAATGACATACCTCTGTGGGAATCACTCCTGTTTGAGTTAAGCAATTCAAAGTGCTGTGGTTTATGGAGGTTGGCTAGTAAAATATTTTTTGGCTGAGTAAGTTCACAACAGTCTGTTTCAGAATTGTGGCATTTCTAAGAAACATTGACAACTCTACAGCTAAATGGATAGATGTGGACTTTACGCCATTGACGGACAAATTTTGTAATATCTATACAATGATTTATTGTTTAGTTGCATAATTTTAAGAAATTCATCAATATATTGTAAAGTAATACTTCTACATTTTTATACAATGGCAGACCTACTAGGTCATAAACTATATTCTAAGCTTCTTTTTTTATACTAAAAAGTCATCTTTCTTTAGTCAAAGAAAAATGGCTTCGGCATTATAGGCAACATCAAAGATAATGCTGGGTAGAAAGACAAAAACGCGGCCCTTTGTTTACATTAGAGACATAATATTATATTTATTAATAATATAATGTCCTCATTTTCTATATGTACATTATTTTCAAAAAATAAATATACTCTGTATGTGTGAGAGGGAGAGAGAGCGCAAGAGTGTGCACGTGCTCCCAAAGACGCCTAAACATGCAGGTTCACCAACGTTACGCCCTGTTATGCGTCTATTTACTTTCTTGTGTAACTTTCCCAGTTTCCTAACAAAATTGGTTCAGTTTTTCCAGTTTCTCCTGCTGTGAGTACAAAGCTGAACCCATAGTTTACCTTGGGTTTCATTTTAAAATCTCTTGCCAGTGTTCTTTCAACAACACTGACGAAACACAAACAGATGAAGGACAAACACTTCATCAAAGGGCACATCCCATGTACATGCTGACCTAGTCTCAGCCAACAGGAAGATACGAATAACTTAGTATATACTTGAGTGTCCTTGTCCTTTTGTCCTCTATTTGCTTAGAACATTAAAATAGCAGTAATAGTAGCAAAATGGCAAAACAGAAATTAACAAAGTTGAATCTTTTTGTCAGGACTAAAGTTAAGTTTTTTAACTTTGGGAGATTTTGAATAGGGGCTGCGGTTTGTTTTGGTCAAGTACAATTTCCTGACTCAAGACATTATTGTGGTGCTCTGTACATATTCTGCATCTTTTAGCGTGAAAAAAATATTCTCTGTACTGTGGTTAACAGAAAGACACATAGATGTACGGATGTAAACAAACAAATGCACAGCTGTAATACACTGCTGTGTGATGGCATTAATCCTGTGTGGTCCAAAAATGTATATATTTTTTGTCTCCTCTTTTAGATAATCCAGCATGCTGCAAGGCATGAGCCAACGTTTTATCAAATCTAAACAAAAAAACAAACTCTGCCTCTCAAACCCAAACAAGTCTGACCTTCTCAAAAACACTCTGTTATCCACACATATGTTGCCCTTAGGCCTCAAACACACTTCCCCTTTAAAGGTTTCGAAGACTTTCACCCAAACACTTACAGCCTTATATATTAACATACGTAATCCAGGCACACAAGACATATCCGTACCATCAGGAATTGAGCTGATTTAGCTTTCATTATTCTGAAAAACAACTATACTACCACACACACAGACACACATCTCTGAGTCATTCAAGGAAAGCTCTACATTGCCAACAAAAACACAAAAAGAATTACTAATGGCAACGGGAAGTTTCCTTGTTATCTTCTCTAGCTGTGCTATTCACAAATAATTAACCATTAAAGATATTTCTACAAACTTCTAAATGTTGCTTTAATCCTGGAGATAGCGGGACGCTTCATGCAACACATCAAGGACAAACCAGTCTTGCCAGAGCACTGCGATTCCTGAAAACTTTCATTCCTAAAGCATTTCCCATGAAATAAGCGGCAAAAGGAGAGGCTCCAAGTTACAGTCCTAACATGCCCAGCTTTATCACCACTGGCAGAGTTTCTCAGTTCTCCATTAATATCCACACTAATGCGCACAGATGAGCAGGCAGCCAAAAACTGGTTTTATATGACCTAATAACATGAACTGTATCTGGTATCTGCCCTGCTACACTGTAATTAAATTTGCAACACTATTGTTTAGGATTGTTAAATAAAAAGTTATTTCAGTGTGGAGTCTGTTTGGAAGCTCAATCATGTGTTACCATTAAACTTCTATTGTTTAAAACTTAAGCACAACATCTTATGCACATTCCTGACAGAAACGTCTCTGGTTAGACTTACTTCGCCATTTGAAAACAGTCTTTGTCAATCTTCTGTGTTGTGACTCCTGTCCTATCTTCCAACTTTGCACTCCCACGCCAGGAACTCAAAAAAGTGCAACAGACCATTTTAACTATTGTTTAAACTGTTGTTGTTCTAGGAAACAACTGTTTACTGAATAACAAATGGTCAGATCTGTTGAAAATGCAGTATGGTACAGATTCACGCTGTTTGATGATATTATGTGTATAATATTATTCATCCAAGTCAATTCACATACTGTATTGTTCCAGATTATCACTACACAATATATTGATGTAGGCTACTTTATAAAATACATAAATATAAAGTTAAATAAAGGTTTAGTTGTGTAAGTAATTATAAAAACAATGTAAATGCAGCTGTAAAACAGAGCAAACTCTAACAGCATAAAAACCTAATCCTTTTAAAACATTCCTTTTATGATATAACAATTCCTTCAAGTTTGGCTTGCGAAATATAAACTCTTAGTAAGCAATCATCTCATTGTTAAGACCCACATGTCGGTTAGGGTTATTTTAAAACAAACATGATCCCTCTACAAAGTTGTGCAAGTGACTTTCACATTTTATTTCCACATTTGTTGCTTGTGCCAAAGATTGTTCTCTCTAAACACACAATGAAGTTTACAGACAAAGTTTCGCTCAGGTGACGTCCACCTCAGCACAGGTAAACACCGCGCGTACCCGCGCACTCACCTCCTCGAGCGCGGCCACGGTGGTGCGACAATCGCTCATTTTGGACTGAAATCCAGAACTTCCAGGGGCCGACAGGTCGTCTTTCGCCAGAGAAACGAAATCCAGAATACAAATTTTCTCCGGCATGTTTCGTTAAAATCCCGACGCACTCCAACTGAAGAACGCGAAAGCCCAGCAAACTTAATACAGACAGAAACGACTCGAATTCAGGCAAAGTGCATCTCCCCGACAAAGTTATTTATATCCACCGGATAGCGTTATTTCCACAATTACACGTTGTTTCATATCTGTGACAAACAAAAGTAAAAGTCACTGCTGTTGATGGTCCGCCATGTGTCTCTGTGTTGAAAAGTTTCTTTGCAACGTGATCTACTTTCGCTCCCTGTGCGGTTCGAGACTTCAGTAGCGCGTGCCGCGCTCTGATTGTGCGCGCGCTGGGAGGGAATCGTCCCATCATCACGTGGGAATGTTTGCATTCACTGGCGAAATGAATAATGCGTCATTCACACGGTGCGCGGTTGAAGTGTTGCGCTGCAGCCGTCTTCAAGGCGATGTGGCTGCCACTGCCGTTCACAGATAGATACGATATTTGTATCTTCAGCTGCGCCTGCCGCAAAGAGACGTGAACGTATTATTTTAGAGTTGACATTATTTAAAAAAAACTGTTCAAGTTGAATTATTTAAATAAGTCAATTTTTAAATAAGTCAAGTGTGTGCTTTTCTTCTCAACGTCACAAATATGAAAATAAAAGTTTTTATTGAATATTTCTATCTGTAGACTTCTTTCTTAGTTTTATTATTATCGGTTGTAAGTTTCCGTTTCCTGAATTTGATTGTATAGGCTGTTTTTCTTTTCAGTTGAAAAATGGCTTTGACTTCATATAAAGTGAGCTCCATACAACGATGGTTAAATGAAGCAGTGGAACATGATAGTGCCAATGGAAAAGATTTGGCCACATTGCCTCTTTATTCAGGTGTCAGCAGCAGTAAGCCATTTCTTTAGTACTGTGCTACGGTGTACGTGAATGAACATGCATCTAATTCATCTAGAGTTTAAGTGAAACCCACCCCGGAAAAAAATATAACACAATTGGTGCCTTTCTCCAATTCTTTGGATTTGAAAAGAAAAGTTTCAATAGAAAATTGAATAGTGCTACTGTCTTGCGCCACATCGGCTTTGTAAAGGCCGGACAAAACAACAAGACACCGCTTGATATGAAGTTGTCACTAAAATGATTTTTCGTTGTTTTCTAAACATCACAACAATGAAATGAAATGATTAGAAAAGTATTGAGAACTTTTTCCCCAGTACCACTCCAGGTGTTGGGAAGTCATATTCCCCATACACCTTTGAAGACATGCTTCCCTCACCTTAGCCTTTAAAAAAGCAGTATACTGTTACATCTGATGTCATGTGCTGGACAGGTGCCAGAGTTTATCCCACTATACAGTGGAGTTTTACCATCTAGTTACCTTGCATTCATTTGCATTGTGTTCCTTAAAATGATAGAGATCTCTGGATATTTTAAACTCCCTTGAGATGGGGACATTCATATTGGAGGCATCAGAAAGGTTTCTGCAAAAAGTTGTTTTATCTCTGTGTTGTCCCGTACTGTTCATGACCAATAAACATGCAGCCATATAGAATAACTTTACATGATAACAACAATGTATAGATTGGTGTGGTGACCTTAATTTCTGCAAAATACACCACATCCAGACCACAGACAATGCATTCCAACATACACACAGTATTCTCTTCATTTTCTTTTCTGGCAACATGAGATATTGTTGATGTAATGAGGGTTTTGTGGCAAAACAATACTTTCTTTCTCCCCCTGGCTGTGGCCCCTCTTTGTGAAGCTGTTTGTGTGTGTGTGTGTGTGTGTGTGTCTGTGAAAGGGTCTGATCTGAAATGTTGAGTTTCACTGGGTGAACGTCACCATTCTGGGGGAGGAGGAATGGGGTCAGAGCAGGAAAGTGGGTGAAATTGAGAGAGGGGAAGTGTTGGAGCCAACAACAGTATCTAACAAACTTTTTATTTATGCCTCTATTTTTCTCATTCTATCTTTCCCTTATGTCCAAATCTTGTTGTGACATACGACTGTCTATATTCTTTCTCATCTTCAAAATCAACCAATAACGTGGCTGGGGGTGGGTTCTGTATGACAGAGAATCCAATGAGGTCTGAAATGGGCCGGAGTCTGTGATCACAAAATAGAATAGAGGTGTGTTCCAGGAAAGGTTACAGCACCGACCAAACGGATTCCCAGCAGCCAGCCCCTCCTATCCACGCTGCCAAGATCTGTTAACTCAACAGCAGGATAAAATTTGTAAGTTGTTATGTCAGTCCAGGGAGCAAACATTTACGGTAAAACACTGAAAAAGAGAGATACCAATGAAAAGATGAAAGGAATGAGATGAAAGCTCACTTTAAGATAATCGCAGAGCCAAGTGCATATGCAAAAAGGAATGGAGACTGCCTTCACCATAATCATTTTTATAAAATAAGGCATATGTTCTCATTTCAAGCCAATTTTTACAATGTCTATGGCTTGAACTGGTTTGGAGAACTGTATAAAGACTGATGGATATAAACTGTTTTACTTTATAGTTTCAAAATGTATTTTCTGGGAGGGTGTGACAGTCTGGGGCAATTCAAATTCCTCCACTGGAAGCTCTCCTGAATGTAATGTGTGTGCAAACTTATTTGTTATGCAAGCTTGTTTTTGTTCCATTTGCATAAAGGTGGTTTATGACTTTACAACCTTGAAGGATACTCGGGTGAAGTATCCCTTTAAGCAAATGTTAAAGACAAATAGTTTTGAAAAGCACTTCACTTAATAAACAAGATAAACCTATGTCCTTCCTCATACCTTTAACCACAACATGCAAAGTATATAATGGAGCCAAATATGAAATTATGTACGGTGGTAATACCGCAATGAGAAAAGAAGTAAACCAATACAACATTACTCTGTGTTAAATACAAGCACAGGCCTTAACTGCATCCGTAAGGATTAAAGATCACAAAACCCAAGTTAATATGAAGCTGTGTGTGGTCTACGATGCAGCTATAGTGAATATGAAAAGCAGAGAGCAGGTCTAAACCTGCCTGAATATAACTGACTTTTCGTCGTCAGTGCTAAACATTAAGTTATAGTTCACCACAAAATTATAAACCTCTGTCATCATTTACTCACCCTCTTCTCGTTCCAAAGCTGTATGACTTTTTTTCTTATGCAAAACACAAAAAAAGATATTTTGAAGAATGTTGCTAACTCGCCCCCATTTACTTATCATAGAAGTGAATGGGGGGCAGTTGTTCAGTTACAAACTTTCTAAAAAAAATAGTTTCATTCGTGTGGAGAAAGAAAGTCAAAAGTTTTAAATGACATGAGGGTGAATAAATGATGGCAGAGTTTTCGTTTTTGGGTGAACTATCACTTTAAAGATCATCATATGTATGCTTAAGCAGGAGTGAATGTTAAATATGTTAAAAACAAACTCATTTTGTGGCAATATTTGTTATTCCTACGTGGTAAGTATGTCTTTACTTAAATGGAAAAATTGACATTTATGTACCAGAACCAACGAGTGACTGGCAAAACATGTTTACAGCACAAAGAAAACTTAGACAGGTTAACACCACGGCTTTATTTATTGAAACACCACAATATCAAATGTTAAGTGCTGCCTGTTAAACAGACGGTCTTTGAAAAATGATACATCCTGAGAAAATAACCAAATTCCTTCAAATACAAAACCTATAAATACAAAACCATTCTGTACAATTTTAATAACATAATGCTTATTTAGAAATTGAAACAATCCCAGACAATCACTACACACTACAATCAAATAAAAAAACTGTCAACTCTTAACATGCCTCAGCACACTCATGCATATACATACACACATTTTTCAAGTTTGTTAGGACAGGACATATGTTCGCATATAGGACAGTTGCATGAAATTAATCCCAGGTGAAACGTTTTGCACACACCTGAGAAGGCATCTGCAAGTGAACGAAACAAATATCAAATCTGATTATAACTATATGTAAACGGCACATTAACAAATGCTGAATCCATATGACCAGAACTCCAGAGAACAGAAGAAACAGTAGGTTTATCTAGAAGTTAGAAAGTCTGCAGATCAAAGTTCAAGAATTTTGGTATCTATACATGTTTTGTCGTTCAAGAACACACTCTACAGCTGGATGTGAGAGTGTAATTTTAAACATCAACTTCAAGCCACACTCCCTTCTAAACTTTATAAAAGATGGGTGTTTTCAAAGTTTGTAGTTCATAACTACATCTTTACGCAGTCCAGATGTAAACAGTTAAATTCTGGTTTGTCTAGGCCGCCATAAAAACCTACCATACCGGTGGGGCAAGAATCCCAACTCCAAAAGAAACCACTAGAAATAAGTTCACTTTGTATACCCAGCAGTTCAGTGTTCAAACAGTATGAAAGGTTTCTGTCAGATCCCATTAAACATCCCAAAACTGCTCCAAGAAGTGAAGCAGTGAACCCTGAGATACCATTACCATTTCTCAATAAAAACTTAAGACCTCAGAAAACATGATTCCATCAGTTTGACTAATGCATACAGAAATGTATAATTTAGCTGCCAGATCTGAACATTCCCCGAGGCTGCTGGTGAACAGACAATGTCAATGATGAAAAGCTAGCTTTTCCCTGCATTTAACGGCACTACATGAGCATTGTTTAGTGCCACAGGAAAGACCACTACCTCACTGTGGTTTAAACCAAAAGATACAGGTAGAACGAACAAAGCATTTCTTAAAATCTGAATGTTGATTTTATACAGAACAGACTAATTCTGAATGACTGCTTTTTAGAAGTGTAGTTCTAAATTTGTTATGGTTATAAAAGAAAGGTATAAATTATTACAGATGTACATGTCAAAGATGTTTCATGTCTCAACTGCACCTTTGTGCAACTTCAAATGGTCACACAGCCCTCTACTGGCAATGTTTAACATTAACACAATTATGAAAGCTCTGCAAAAAGCTTCAAAAATTACCTGAGTTTCTTACATCTCATTCAATAATTACTAAAAATAAGATACAATTGTATGTTCTAGCTCATACCTAGATACAAGGCAATTACTAATGTCAGACATTTTGGTCATTAATTGAAGTTATAAAGACCAACAATATTGCCCATAGGCAAACACTTGACAAAAATTACACGGTTTATGTTGTCAAAAATATCTATAGCTAAACTATGCAGGCAAAAATAAATACAAAATTTATGGCTGATGGAATAAGGAAATGGCTTTATACTGTAAATAAACCTAATCACCTCTAGGGGGCGATGAAAAAATATTTTGAGGCCAATTTTATCATCCAGAACAGAACCAGTTAAGCCAATTCGGTAGTGCACTTTATTCTAAAGACTTCATTCTTTGTCATAATGTAAAAGTGTTGCAAAAGGAATCTGTGTCCACACAAACTGATTACAATTGAATTTTTTTATCCTATTAGTTAATGTTTAGTAAAACAGGACCAGGACTTCAAGCATTGATGATTTACGTTTTGAGCAGATCTCCAAGATCATATGTGTCAAAGAAGTCAGATACACCTTCTCCATCCTCCAGACCCCAGAGGTAGTCCTCATGAGTGAGCTGAGGTGAAAAACTAACAAAAGGGCCAGAGGGGTCGGATGTGAAGGCCGTACAAGGCAGCTGGTCTTCTGTGATCTGCAGAAGGCTTGGAGGCAGGTCCAGAATCCCTTCCACATCGAGAAGGGATGCGCTACCACTGGTGTTTGACAATGAGGAATGAGTTTTTGACACCAAACCTGTGAAAGAAATTAAAAGTCATTGTCATTTGTTAGATTTATTTGCTAATGTGCTTTATAGTGCTATAAACTTTAACTGATATCTCACCCTCTACTGGATCTGGTTTAACAGGTGGGAGGAGAGAGGGTGTGGTGGTGCTGGAGGGTTGTGGGTAATCTTTTCTGGGTGTGGCATTTTTGATGGGACTACTGTCCTCTAAACATTCCTCTGGACACAGGAACACCTCGATCGGGCCATTTTTGCTCTTCAAATATATCTGCAGCGAACCCTGATAATTAAAAGTAAAATATAAGACCAGACAGACTTTGTTGCAGGCTGAAATATTCATGTTCAAAACATTTTCTAAATTAGAAAAATGAAAACAAATATGGATTTTTAATAACGCATGAGATATTTACAAATGATTAAACCAAACTCTGTGTTCGTTTCGCTTGAACTTTGTGTCTTGAGCAAAAAGATTCATTTGGCAGAAGAATTTTCTGCACATTGCCCGTGAATATTTGGCACGAATGTTCGCCGCAATTACGCGCAAAAAGCATGCCAATGCCAGAAGATCAATATCTATAGAAATTTTCTCATGTTTATTTGTATATTGATTATAAAAAGTTTTACATCAGTCTCTATACCTCTTGTTGCGTCTTTAGCGGTGTCAAGAGTATAGATACAAAGAGGCGAAAGTCTGGTGCTTTTTAAGAAACAGCCACTATATGCCATTTTGGTAGCGCAGTCGCCATTTTGAGGTGGAAATGCCATCTGGACAATTGCAGACGTGTAGAGTAGTGCAATGAAAAAAATCTCAATTTAATTCATCAGTACATTTTATGACACTAACAGTAAACGTATAAAATCGTATATATGCTATATATTATCAGTTATAGAATCGAACCGTTTAGCATACTTGATTGAGTATTGACATTTTATGCAACTTTACACATTTACTATTACAAGTTACTATTTCTCCACTAGGTCTGAAATATAAATTGTACGTTTTTATCCCCCGGAACATACTACAAACATAAAGATCTCATTGAACCATGATGAAAAAACAGACTTATAGTTATAATGGCAAATCACACTTGAAAAGGGATTTTGAATAATGGTATAATGGTAAACATTAGAATTTTTGTATTGGTTTATATTGTTATTTTTTAAGCAAAGATGCATATTGCAAAAAAAAACAATAGAAACCCAATTCAAATTGTTTTCATTAAAATAGGCCTACAAGTAACCATAAGCCTTTTCCATAAAAATGTAGGTGTTTGACAGATTAAAGGCTAATTAGGCATCCTGTCCTGAAACATTTATTGTCATGCTGGTTGTACCAGAGGTTTCAACACGAGATGGGTGTGAAAAATGGGAAAATCCTGGCCAAAACGAGAGTGATGACAGGTACGATAATAACTGGTGTTGCTCTTCCACACTGGGAGCAATTACGGGAGTCAAGAGTTTCAAAGAGGATGCCATGGTCACTTCTGATTAGGTAGGTACATGTTATGACTCGATTTAGATGGGTTATGATTATATTGCTATATGTAGTTTGTGGACCTTTATGTATTACATTGTTACCCAGCGTCTAATGGCAACTTTGCTGCATCTAATCCCGTTTTAAAGCTGTTATATTAATAATACATAATAATATTATTGAACAATTTGTTATCATAATTTTCTGTCATACGATTTCTGATGCATTTCCTTAATTTGTTGATATTAATAAAGTGTTAATGCTATTACTTGATAGCTCATATGGTTTCTGGAGAGCAAAGGTTTTGTCATCAAGTATTGTCATCATTCAGGTTGGATTAAAGCTTTAATTTTTATTGTTTAAAGGCAGATGATATTGCTATCGCGACAGCATAAACTTATTGGACTGCCGAGCCACGTTCACCCCAAAATGGGGGAAAGCTGGGCTGCTACTGGGCGAGAGTGTTGCAATGGAACGTTCTATTGTGTTTCGCCTCTTGGTTTTGAATACTCATTGGGTGCTTCTCAATATGCCTCGTTTCCCTGCTCCTTCTTCCTCCATCCTATGACCCTGAAACCGATCAAGCTCGGCCATCTTTAAGGACATCTCAATTCTCAAATTGCACAGGGAGGAGGCGAGGATCGAGGAGGGTTTCTGATGAGACATGAGCGAGGATACGCAGGTGTTTCCTTTGCGGAAGTGTATTATAGACCATACCTGATGAGCGTATAAATTCTGCACTGCAGATCGCCACATGTTTAGATCATATTCAAACACACATAAATATGATAGTTAAGCATTATATTATTGTAATTGTAGACCTATCTCAGAAGGTATAGTTAATATTAATTTAGTGACTTTATTAATATTGTTAATATTTATGTATAACATATATTTGACCTACCTTAAATACATTTCTGACCACTTTTAAGCATGTTTTTAACTTGATTTATTGTAGATGGGTGTAGTGGAGTATGCGGGGCGAGACCGTGGTTCGAGACCGGTGAGTAATTGTCAATGAGCGCCAGTTGTGCGTGCACCGGTCTCGTATCACGTAGAAGATTGGGAGCATATAAGAGAACGAGCGACCGGACCGTCGATGAGAGGACCGTGCCCGAACATGTTTTACACTTGTATTTGTGTTATTTCGCCGGCGATCGTCCGTGAGGGGCTCCCGGCTGTTTATGTTCTGTTTTATTATTTAATTCGCCGGCATGTCGTCCGTGAGGGGCTGCAGGCATTTTTCTTCCGTGTTTTTGTTTGTTTATTTTATTAAAAACTTGAATTTAATGTCTGCCGGTTCCCACCTCCTTCCTTCCTTTTAATGAACCTTTCTACAATAGGATTATGACATCTGCCTTAAGTATTTATTTAACTAAATATATTTTCAATGTGCAATGTGTACAGTCATCATTAACTGACGACGCTTTGAAATGATGCTAAACAGACAGAGGATATGCCATTTCACTAGTTTTAATTCCTCTGTCCTTCCGTCATTTCCTTTGCTCTCTTCCCTTGCATCAAATAAAAATTGAGAAGCACCCTTTGGCTGCCTTTCCCAGGAACGCATCAGTATCTTCTTCAACTGAAACAACCGCGACTGCATAATCCAACAGCGCCACTTGGCTTACCGGAGTGTGATAGCAGCTAATGATGCATTTATCAGATCGCCTGCAATGTGGAACGGCCTCAAGACTAATACTGACCTCAGATGCTTCCGGCACTTCCAGTTTGGTCTCAGATGGTGCTTTCACAGCGATCACAGTTTGCTCTTTCAAGCTGGCTATAGTACGAATGTCCTGGTAGGTCACATATCCTAATGTAAGCTTGAGTTAAGGACACAACACTTACAATTTTAAAATGACTTTTCCATGCACTGAAATACAAATTTCATTGCAAAAACATACTGACTAGTAGATGTGGGTAGTTGACAAAATATACCATATGTGAGTCCTATTGTGTAAAAATGTATAAAAAAGAATGAATGCAAGTCACTCTTTAGCTATTTTATGTTATAAATAAGAATAATATAAAATATATTAACAGTTTGTTTTCTAAAGTTCATGACTGTGCAATGCATTGTCTATATGAACATACAGAGTACAGAGATTAAACACAGACTGAAAGGATATCTTTGGTTGTCTTTGTTCTCTGTCAGTTCTCGTAGCCGTGTCGAGCTGGACTGAATGAGGTCTTCCAGAAGTTTCTCCTGCTTGTCTAGCTCATACAGCTCTTTCCTGAGAGCGCTGGTCTTCTCTGAATTGCTGGTTGAGCCTTCGAACACACCACTGACCCTAAAACCCAAACAGATCACAACACTGAATGTTCGAAATGAGACAAAAGCACAAAATGCTAAAATATGAGAATGTACGAATTAAAGACCGAATAAAATTGCTTATGGAGGGGCCAGTGGCGATCCGTGACTCCTCTTCAGGGGAAGCAGTAATGCAAAGCTCGGCCAAACATGTATTTAGCCTGTCATGTGTGTGGCGCGTCATGTCAAAATACGTGCCTGCTATAAACTCATGGAAAGGGTTTTTAATAATGCGTGAAGCACATAGGGTTACGCGATGCGCGTATTTTGAATTCCTGCTTCCCCTAAAGAGGAGTCACCGATCGCCACTCGGAGGGGACACATTTAAAGATTCCCTGCTTTTCCCGCTAAAGAAAGATGCTCAGTCCAGAGACCATTTAGTTGGAAAAATTGTAAGTGTTGCAAGATGAGTCATGAAAATTTGTTATCCATTGACACAGAAGGTTATAAAAACACCATCTTTGAGTTCATCATCCAAATCTCAATATAACTAAGCAGTAAGCCAAGAACAAACTCTGGTTTCTTAAACACACTTACATCCACTGGATGTTGTTTTTGGACTTCTTGCGAATGAGCTGCACCCCCTCCAGAACGTTTGTAATATCGTAGATGCGTCTCTTCTGAACCTCCAGAACCTCTGTGGCCCAGTTCAAATCCAGAACCCCGTCTGCCGCTTCACTCAATAATCCCACAAACTTCTTAGTAAGCAGCCCGAGCGACGTGTCGTAACGAGTGCGCTCGCCTGGAGATTTGGGGGCTGTAAAGAGATGCAAAAGGCTGTTTCTTTGATCACAGTTTGAGTATTCATGACTGCACCTCTAATCCGAGGAGTAAGAAATGCTTGGACAGGAACAGGTTTGTTTGCTTTACACCCATTAATGGGTGGTTATACAAGATAACAGAAAAAACTTTGTTGTTTTACTCACTTTTGGGGCTCTGTACTCTCGTGGATGCAGAAAGTCCTTTCCCTTTTGGTGTGCGGAACTCTGGGAGATAGAGCGGCTCTTCCAGATCTAGTCTCCGTTTGGCCTGAGGAAAACAAGACAGCATGCCAATGTTCAGGTAGATGTATATGTACCAGTAGCACAACTTCTTTGAAATGTTTAATGCAACTTTTAAAAAAATGTTAATGTGATTTGGTATAAGAAATGTTAGTCTTAAACTGCCTCTCATTACAACTAAGCAGTTTTTTAATAAACCCTTTCAATGAACATGTTCATATCCTCTTCTCAGTTATTAACATTATTTGCTTCCCCAAGTAACCGAATATCTCAGGCCTACTCTAGTCTGTATAAAGCAGAAAGTTCCCCTTTTTCATGCAGAGTGAGACGTTCATAGCCTTTCTTCACAGGTCACCTCCCGCTCCAATTCCTAATACTATTCATACAATAATACAGAGTAACAAATGCGTGTACACATTTAGTTTGAACGTTTGAAATAAGATATGCTTTTTCAAAAAGTTCAACAGAGCAAACACGTGGGCCTTGCTCTATAAGACCAATACTTTTTTCTTTAAATTTGTAAAATGGTATGATCTTAACGTTTACACATTTCTAAAATTTTCTGCATTCCACAGATGGCAGATTTTGGTTTTGGCAACTTGGTTGGTTTTCGCAAACAAACTCCACAAAAACTGGTTTAATTGGCCAACTGACATCGAAAGTTCATGTTCTATGGAAGCCTATCGGATCTCAATTGTTTTTATTGGGAATCCATTAAGTTGTCAGACTAGCCTTTTCTGAACTGTAAAAAAACCAGCTTCTTTATGGAGTCCATATTTAGAACATGATGCATGTCTATATATGTATAAAAAAGCAGTTTTAAATCTAATTGCAATTTAAATCTTTATCAAATTGTGCGTAGAATCCTTACTAAAAGTGTTTATGCGCCCAAAAGCCAAAAATTAAGAGATTTCCAGGCCTCCTAATAGACATTGTGGTTACAGTTGTTGTCAAGGTCCAGAAAAGTACTAAAGACAACCTAGTCCAACCGCTCATAGTGGCTCAATTGAATTTAGATTTTTTTTAATCGATGAGAATACTTTCTGTGCGAAAAAAAAAAGACTTAATCAACATATTCTCCTGTCAGTCTATGGTACGCGTTCACAAGAACATTTAGATGCATGCACATTCGGTCGGGGCAGACACCTGCGTTCAGACTGACAACCCAAAAGCGCAACTCTGTTTACAAGCAGACACATGCTGTGTCTTCAGTACTTTTCTGGACCATGTCTATGAGGAGGCCTGGAAATCTTTTGAAAGTCACCCAAAATATCTTTATTTGTGTTCCGAAGACGCTGGGAGGTCTTAAAATATGTTGAACATCATGAGGGTGACTAAAAATAACACAACTTTGATTTTGAGAAGAAACTTTTCCTTTAAAGAGAAACGATTATGCGAGTGCTTTATGTCTGTTTTTCCAGACTTTGACATTTGATGATTATGCACAGTATTTGAGGAAAATATATTTAATTATTTATTAAGACTGTGTGCTTCAGTTAAGGTATTTGATGCTGTCCTGTATTCCATGCAGTCGGATCATATCCTCCTCATGCGCTCATGGTGTCATAGTGAGATAGCCCTGATTAAATATTTAGATTGAATTTTTATTCAAGATTTGAGTTGGATTTTAGAAGAAGATGCATGAAACAATAATCACTCAACACAAGAGAAAATAACTCTGCAGATTTAATCTTTGTGATAATGTGGATCTTTAACGGATATGAGGTGAAATTAAATATGTGTGAGACATTAATGCTTGTAATCGTTTTTTATACACTTTCTGCAATCTAACTTGAGTTCACTAACTTACCATTTGTGTCACCCCTTGTCTCCAGAATGTGTTTAAGCATGGGTCAGAGTTTACTTAGAGTTGCGTACATTCCCCTGTCAAGTTTGCTTTTAATACATCACAAACTTTGCAGGAAAGTGCTGTATGCACGTTTTCAGCCCTGTTTTGTTTGTACGTTAATTAGACTCCTGACCGGTAAATTTTGACTTCAATAAAACATAATTTTTATATAGTTTGATTAATTCCCATTAGAGAGGACTGCATGCAGTTACAAGCAAGACTCTGTAAAGTCACTTCAGACATTTAAGATCCATATTTTATCCAATCCGTTAAGTTTTTTTGTAAATATTTTGGGGCTTTTTATTTATATATACTGTATATAGGACAGAGGAGACAGACATGAGCACGAGGGTAAGAGACAGGGTGCGGGATTGGGACATGACCCGGGTCGGACTCAAACCCAGGTCTTCATGAGTCAACAGCGTCTATGTGTCTGGAGCTCTGACCATTGAGCCACAACTTTGATGTTTTCTCTTTTTATATAAATAAATACAATTATCACAAACTTTTTAAAAGTGACATGATAGATGGCCTCTGTAAGAAATACTGAGCTGAAGCAAATGTCCTACTTCTCGTGTGTGTCTGTAAAATGCTTGCATTGTCTTGCCTGACCTGAGCGACATCTACACCTGTCACTGACATCTGGAACTGGTGAGCAGGTGGTTGGGGGAGAAAAGCAGCACGATGTTTCAGCTTTCTAACTTGTTTTGTGCATATATAAAACATACACATGCTGTATATACATTAAACTATACTTCACTGCTCGAATAAAAAAAGGAAGCTTTTTAAAATATAGGGATTTCTTCAGTTAATCGTGTGATGAACACACACCCATCTGGGTGTGGGAAGAGGCAGGGCTTTGTGTGGCTTGGTTTCTCAGAATAACACCTCGTGTGTGTAAAAGCTTGTGGTTGGTTCTGCCTGTTTCCTGTATCAATGGGAAATAAGAAGTCAGAAATGCTGGCTCATGGCACATGGAGTGAAAGCTGAATCATTCGCATTCAAAGCACTGAACTGCAGCTTTACCTTAATAAACCTAAACTAAGAACACTACTGCCAGGTTGCTCCCTGATCTATATGAACTGGTATTATATTGCAGAATTATATAAACAAGTGACTAGGGTGTTTCTTAAAAATCTGCGTTTACACTACACTAACGAAAGGGCATGTCACATGACTACGCTGACTGGCTGGGCATGCACACACAAATGTAAATAGTTGTATTGGCAAACATAAGTTGGTTGTCGATGACAGTTGTTCACTAGTTAGTACAAAATAAACATGATGGCGAGGAAAAGCAAGGACGTCTTTGTGTGGATAGATGAGTTAATACTTGTAATTTGGTTAGTTTGATTTCATCTGGCACCACGCACAACGATGGACATCGCAGCACTGAGAGCACGATTTAAAAGCATACGGCTCTCGATTCTCTCTCGCATTGCTGTAATGTCACCGTGTCGATCCATGTACACAGAGAGGTCGAACAAGCCTGTTGTTTACACGGTCGTTGTGAGGCTGGTCATTGTCGCCTTCAGGTAGCGTAATGGCTCATTTGACCAGATCGTAATGAATCAGGGAAGCAAACGCAATGATCTCTCATATTTATCTATCGCAGAGAATCTATTAAAGGAATATCTGTGTGCCACACCCCAACTGCAAAACAATAGTCCAATTGACCCGTGATGCAAGATTTAAGTGAAAATAAGAAGACACAGTAACAAAAGTCAGACAAACCTCAAGATAGTGAGATTGCAATAAAGATAATAATGAAACCATTTGAAATATTCAGCAACGCACCGAGAAGGCAGCGCATCAGGCAGAACGTTTATCTACCAGTTATTTCAACAGACACAGAACGTAATAAAGCCCTTAATTCCCCCAAGGTCAATGTATTTAATAAAAGACGCGGTGATGAACACATTTAAGTGGTTGTACCATTGTGTGCTATCACATTTTAACGCACATTAAATACCAAATCAACCCTACCTACGTATAAAATAATTATATAACTTAAACTATGAGAATGTGAAACTTTGTGAGCCAAATGAACGTATAGTAGAGACATGCTCTATAAAACCTTAACATGTTTGACTCCATTTTGTAGCTCTTCAGATATTCATGTGTTACCATCTAACCAGGATGAGAATGACTTTACTGCGTAGGTTTGATCTTTAAAGTTTACTCCACGTGAAAAACCCCTCCCCCCTTCTGTCAAACTTCATAGCTAAACTTTTACTCATGCAACCTTCAGATAGACCATCACGCAAGAACAGGTTCCTTGACGCCGACAGAGACTCGTGTGAGAAGAATGACCTCCAAATCCACACCTGTGACACTCCCAAATGTAAAAAACACACTAGTTCCTTACACGGTGAGAAAGGTCATTCTGCTTGTATGATGACGTTGTCCGAGGTGTCAAAGTGAAAGAAAGACACAGGTGAAGGGGATGAAGGGGGAAGTCAGGGTGACAAGAGGACACATTGAAATGCAAAAATTGGCCAGACGGAGCGGCAGAGTTATTCGAATAACACAGAGTTAAACAGCTTGAGGCTTTTAACTCTGAGACCCATCACCCACCTTGGTGATGCAGCACCTGGTTACTGGAGGTCCCAGAGGGTGAGACAGGTCAATTAGGAGAATGAAATGAGGTAAACTGACCTGATGAATATTAGGGGTGGTGTGGGGGATGGGTGGGATTCAACAGGGTCTTGGGGAAAGACAGCTGTTCATGCGTTCTTCAACGTAACGAACACAGACCAGTGATCACTTGATCTTAGACATGTAAAGATACGAGTGAACCAGGGAACCTATGAGATTTCCAATTCTTATAGTATAACTCTATAGTATATACCAGGGGCTTCCAAACTTTTTATGCCAAGGATCCGTAAATATCCTCACGCAATTGGCATGATGGAGTGCGACCATTTTAGTCTCATATGCTCCTTAAATCAAACCTGTGCGACCTCAAAATATATTTTGTTGTGGTGGGCCCTGTTTTCAAAACTGAACAGAACACGCTAATAACTGCACAAAGTATGTGCGTGCTGTAAGCTACAGTGACCGGCCCAACCATTTATAGACATTGTGACTTTCCCACCATTTTTCTATGTAAACAAGCTAGACGGACGGGTTTCAGCGTTCGTGTGCGTCTCTCACACCTGCAGCACCTCGTGCATAAGCCCTAGTGTTTGCGGTGGTTTGCGTTCCAAGCAGCTTTGGGAGCGCGAGGTTGAGGAGCAGCTCACTGTACCACAAGTACAGTGTAGCAATCGCAAGTTCACATTACATTATTTTAATAAATTCACAGGGACACCACTTCAAAAAAAGATCATCTGTCTCTCATCTGTTTTCTGTATAAAGAAACATTCAAAGAGTTATACAAATAGTAAGTGAAATATTAAGACAATATATGTCTTTGTTTTTCAAACATTTTCTGGGGACCCCTGTTTGAAAACCTCTGGCACTGATTGGGTGCTATTACCACTACATGATTAATTAAGGCTGACTTTAAAAGAGGTTAGCAGCTGAGATTTATGGGGTAGTCAAAAAAAATTTGTACAAAGGAAATGTTTTTTTCTACTATGTTAGTTTAATAGTACCCCAGAATTGTTAGTTGCAAATTGGGCTTTCAATTATACATTTTATTTATGGTAAAGTCTATCTTCTTTAACTTCTTGTTAATGTACTTCAAAACTATTTTCACGACAATGCTTAGAGCATTCTGACCAGTCCAACACAGCAACACCGGTTTACCCAAGGGCATCCATTTTGGGCAGGCAGGCCTATCTGTTAGACTTACCAAGGGAAGACGGGGTTTGTCAAGAAAACCGGTTTTAAGTCATTGTTATGTCTGTTGATGTCAGCAGTAAGGGGATGTTTCTTCACCTTGACAAAGTTCATGTGAAAAAACTCAGGTCAGAGCCTCAGGCCAACAATGGGGTTTCTTTCAGTTCGTAACGGTCAGATGACCGAAACGTCATCGTCAGGTGTGTCTGTACTGTCAAAGTGAAAGTGTCATTCATGAAAGGGAGATAGATTCATATCACAGCAGGGGATGTGACTCTAGCATACTGGTGTTAACAATTGAAAATGATAAAACAGGGGCTTTCAGAAAAACAAAGGTACAGCCGTTCATTTTAACACTACAGTATGAGAAGTGGAAAACCACGCCAAAACCTGTATGTGTGTCCTAATATGATCATATCATTTCAGTGGCTTAGAAACCATTTTGTGATTAGCCATACCCAACCCTAAGATACCTCAGTTGTAAACTTTATGAGGCACGTGCATCAAATTGTCCATGCACACGCTCGGTCTGTTATCAGCCATAACCCATATACTGCAACGTGAGCCTGTGATCATTCATAGTGTTTATCAGCTGGAAGCAGTGAGAGGAGTTCATTTAACATGGTTCCAGGAGTGGATATGGTGGAACCTTCTTGACCAACTGGTTGAGCTTGTAAGGGGGTTGAATGGAATAGCAGGTGTACAACGGCACAGGAATAGGAGGAGTGATGTCAACTTCAGGATCAACATCTAAAGATGTCATAATCATGAACTTCATTCAGTCATTTAAATGAACAAATGTAGGAACAACCGTTTGGGGATGCGTTTCAATAGGGGTCGTGTGGATGTGCTTTTTAAGGAAAGAAAACATTGTTTCATGAAATGAATGACAAAATGGAATGTGAATTAATATGTTTTATATAAAACGTGTAAGCTGTTTCATTTATAGGTTCGAATTGTATAATACGTCCGGGCCAGAAGCTGTAAAGCACCCTTCCCCCATCAGCTTCACATCCCCCTTCCTTACAGATCCTGCATGTCCTAATGGCTTACTGAAATTAACATAGTTTCCAAATCCTGAATCATTTAATAATTACTACATGAAAAACACCTGTACACTAGAGTTTTACCAGAGATGACCCAAATAAAGACGTCTTATATGGAATGCGGGAAGCATTCATGTTAATAGATTCTACATTGTGATCGTAACTGTGCGTTAGTACATTGCATGTTATTATATTGCTAAACATGTTACAAGAAGTGTACAGCTTCATAGCTTATTAATAGGAAGGTTGAATCGTGTATGAGTGGCGGTCGAAAGAAGCTTACCGGTAGCCGACCAGAGGACGTCCGCACCGGCTTAGGTTCAGGCCCGTGGGGGGTCGCATACAGGCAGTTGGGTCTCTGCTCCGCAGCTGTCGTGTTCCCGATTTGAGTGAAGTATCCAGTCGGTACCGAATTCATCGGTGGGCTTGCGAGTCCCGTGTTGAAGAAATCCGTTCTCATTGCGGGAAGCGTTTTCTTCAGTGAACCTGAGAGTCCTGAGACTGCGCCTCTTCCAGAAGCTGGAGAAACCCCTCTTGGTATCCGGATCATTTTTCACGCAAAATGAACGAAACCACGCAAAACTGGATTAGGGAAAACACTTTTAATACGTGTAGCCGCTTCCGGTGGACTGCGGAACGAATCTACTATCAAATGTGTTATATAGTATAATAAATACTTAGATAAATTATGCGTTTAAAATAATATTCCGAAATGCACAAAAGACGTTTAGCTTTGGGATGAATGATCTCACCGAGTACTCTTTGTTGTAGAGGCACGAAAGAAGCGATTTTGGCTTGATAAACAGAAAATAACTTAAACGTTTATATAAATATCCACCGTCCTTAAACTTTAAAAAACGATCTCTTTCAAAGGTAAAGAGAAGCTTGAAAACAGTCTTATTGTTGTTCCTGAGCAAAGCCGGTGATGGTGAGAAATGTTCCTGTCTGTCTATAATCCCTCTCCTTAAGAATAGCTTGCTTTGACAACAGCTCAACAGAGAGGTGCTATTTTAGCGCCAAATTACGTCCCGCGAAATTTGGATCTCCCGCGGCTCAAGTCGCTCTATGATTGGCTGCTGGCACGCCTGACTCGATATATTCGAGACTGATTCTGAATATATTTACATGTAACAGTTGGCGCCTGGCGTTCTTCCTCTTAAAGATACAGCGCACTTTTATTTGATCTCTTTTGTGAACAAGGGCGATATTCTATCAGGATTACAATATTAGCTTGGTCCTAATGTTTATATTTAGCCTTGTTCAAATGAACGAACTCATTTTAATGTCCTAAAATACACATTGTTCAATCAATAGATAGGAAAACAACAAAATGATGTTCACATCAAAGCATTTCGCGTTACACATATAAAACAAATGACATAAGAGCTTGGTCATCCAAATTTGGCATTGTCTCGTATCTAGAAATCTTAAATGTCGGTTTTGTTTCGAAGGGTAATTTATAACAATAATTACTGACACCATTGTGGCCAGGCGAACAAGAGCTCAGAAGTCTTAAAACCACATAAAGAAACCTTACATGAAAGGGGTCTTATAATGTGGTACAAAGAGTGAACCCCCACCACCATGTGTATGACGATGGTTGTGTCTCCCACCTAACCATTTGGCCAGTGATTCGCTAATGGCTTTGTGGTGTTCTGTAAAGGGACAGTCCTTCTAGACAAATAAACTAGCAGCTGTCTTTTAAAAAAAACAAGCATATCCAAACTGTGTATATATAGACACACCACTAGTTACTTTTCGATAAAAAATTGTCATAAATTAAACTTTTTTGTTGAACCACAACTCTACGGGTGTGATTCGAAGTATGATCTCTATAATACAGATCGTGCAGAGCACAGCAGTTTTAAGTTCTTTTGAGGAGAAGTTCAGCTGGGGTGCTCTAGTGTGCCATCTCCTGGAGAAATGTATTAACGTACGTAGAAAAAAACTATGCCCAATGTTAAAGGGATGGTTCAACCAAAAATGAAAATACTGTCATCAAAACTGTACTAATGTATTTGTTCTGACGAACACAGAGAAAGATATTTGAAAGAATGCTACGAGCCAAAAAGGTATCAGCCCCCATTTACTACCATAGTAGGGAAAATAAATACTACGGGAGTCAATGGGGGAGGAAATCTGTTTGGTTACTGACATTCTTCCGAATGTTTTTTTTTGTGTTTAGCAGAAAAAAGAAATTTGTACAGGTTTGGAACAACCTAAGGTCGAGTGAATGTATACACAGTATACAATAGGCCTATATAATGTACAAAGAACGCCTAATATCTGTATTTTAGGTTATATTTCTTTAAAACTTTCCCTTAGTTTCAGAAACATTACTGTTCTTGCGGGTTAAAGACAGTCCCACTTTACAAATAAAGTAGTATTTTAAGTACAAGCAAATCAATTATATTGTTACTGTACATACAAATGTGTAAAATATAGCACACATAAACTAATACACAGTTACTTTTGCCCCTAAACATGCTGAAAAATATGTCAGTTTGTTCTTTTCTGATTAGTGCAATATTAAGAGGGATCCATATTCTTTAAAAGGAGAAAATAGTATTTACTCTGTCAGAAAGGAAACATTTTTGTCAAATTATTATTTTTTCGTATAATATCTGATACAGTATCTACCATAACTCTCATCTACGGAGAGTACAGCATATTCAGATAACCTGCAAATGAGGTTAAAGTAGGGCCCTCTAGTGTGCCATCTCCTGGAGAGATACAGGGATTAGACCAAAGAACACGAATAAACATTGTTATAGGGGATTATATTTATTGCATTGGCTAATATAAAAACCAACATTGCAGTTATCGTTTATTTATGTTATTTATATTATATATGTTACATTCAAAAAAAAGTTTTGGACCAGCTTGAACAAGTTTTGTTCAGCAGTGCTTGGTAAAAGAGATAAAAGGGGTCTCTTGTCAGATTTTCAAAAGGGACAATTTTTCAAAATCATTTAGCAGCCTTAAAAGCTTACTGAGAAGCGGACACAGAGGTGAATTTTTTTAATGGTTTTTCAAATAGCTGCAACCATAAATGAGAGCAACAGTCATTCAATTGGTGGAGTTTATTGCTTTTATGGGTGTTAGAGAGGCATACATGTACTCGATAAAATGGAAAATCTTACTGGACATTTGGACAAAATGTATACACGCGATTAAATCATCTACAATCCACACGGTGGCGCTAATGTATTGTGTTTTAGCCAAGCAGAAAACTTGTAGGTCCTGTGTTACTTTAAACACTAGGTGCCGCTATAAGGCGTATTTTGACGTGCTACAAAACACGTTACATGAATCTTTTCATATTAAAATTCGTTCTTAATGAGCAAAGTAGGCTACTTAATTTGAAGACGGACCGCTTTATAGAACGATAAGAATCCTAGAGATATAGATTCTGGTATGTATTTCGATTAACTCTGAACTCAAATCTTTTTGAAAGAAAAAGTGAAAGATCACCGACATTCAGAGGTCATAGGTACTATTTTTATATACAAATGACTCACATGTACATATTGTTGCGTAGGGCAGTTACAGATCAAATTCCACCCAAAAAGTCCGTGATGACTCTATCTGGGGATAAATCTTGGTAGATAAGCTTCTTTATTTTTATTTTTATCACACTACTAGTGAGTCACACTTTCTCCAAGTCTTTCCAAACACCCTCTCATATTTTGGTATATTGATTGTATGTTTTGAAAGTAAAATGACGTGCCACAACAAACCTACTTATTTGAGTTTTCTATTAATGTACAAAAGTATGTGGAGGGAATCACTTTTTATTTAATGCTATATATTTTATCAGTTTATATCCAAAATAGCCTACCAAAAGCTATAAAAGAGAGCTAACAGCATGCCTTCAGTTATTTAAACAATATAGATAAATAATACAAGTAAATAAATAATGAACCACTTGTCATTTTCATGAATGATTTATTTTCCTGTGTAAAAAGAGTGAGTGTACAAAGCAAAAACTCTTAAAGGAGTTTATGAAACTCGTTGATCTGACAGTCTGTAGAAATAGACAATCCCCACAAACATATACAATCCACTCTATATTATAGAGCTCAAATTCTAATCCACGTCTGCATTCCCACTGCCCAAGGCCCAGCCCACCCCATAAAACACACACCCCCAAGCACAATATGTACACCATCCCGATGATAAACAAAATCACTGAGAAAACTGCAGCCATGCTGAAATTTGGAAATGTTTTAAAAAGGGGGAAAAGGAGGGGAGGGGTATTCTCCAAGAACGGCTGGGAAGGAAGGAAGTGTGAAGAGATATTAGTTAGTCCAAATAGTCAGGAATGTAGCCAGTACAAAATACACAATGCTTGATTGTTGCCACAAAAATAGGAATGATTACGAAAAATGTCTGGAGGCTTTTCTTTTTGTGATCTTCAAAATTCCTTGGCTTTGGTTTGCTCAAGTGTCCAGTGACCAAAGAATAGACCGCTCGAGAGGGGCGCAGATTGCTTTCCCACACTCTGAATAGAGCCTCACTCCTTCACCCGGCTCACCCCTTCACTCTCTTTTCTTCCATAAGTAGAGGAGAAAAGTTTCTATCCCGCACCTGCAGCATAGATGAGAGGGAGAAAAGTTAACTCAGTGTTCAATCACGTGCGCGAGCACGCGCGCACACACACACACACACACACACTGTGGATTCAGGCTGTCTGCAGACAGTCTGGCGCCGACTAGAAAACTTTCATTTGCTGGAACTGATAGGGGAATCCGAGCTTGTTTGCTTATTGGCACAAAGGCCAAAAGACAAGACGACTCTGAACAGACTTTGTGATAACACGTCCCCTTGACCTTCATAACATATAGCGAAAACAAGACCCTAACGTTATGGACATTCATTAATAACTGGGTACAATAATGTACACTGTATAAACCAAATACAACCTTACTAGTTTGCAATGCATATATATCAAGCATAGTACAACTGTTTCCCCCTAAAAATAAAATATGAGAGAAAAAGAAGTGTACCGTTGAACGTTGGCATTCATCGATCCTAATGGCACATAGCTCCATCTTCTTTGGAGAAATTACGGGTCATCTCTGAGTTCTACAGAAGGAAAATAAATGCAACGTTAATGTTACTCTAAATATTAATACGTTTTGGAAAAAAAATGTTATAAGCATAACACCAATTATAAACCTGTGGCGATTTCCTCACCTTCATTGACATGAACACGTCCGGTGTATTTTTTGCGTCCGTCTCGTTTTCCAGCGCTATCTGTAAATCGAAGATGTAATCTATGACGTGTTGAAGAATCTCCATTTGGCTCACTGATTTGTTTTGCGGGATGCTGGGTACCAGCTCTTTGAGTTTGGAGTAGCAGTCATTCATGTCGGACAGCTCCTCGGTGGGGCTCTTGCAACGGGTGATGGAGAGGCTCTGCTCGGAGATACAACAGACTGCTTCATAACAGCTTCTGACAGACCGAACGGGACTGATCGCCTTCATTCTGGCAGTGTGCTCGGACTTGCTAGTAGAATCCGCTGTGAAAAATTGCCTAAGAACTCCTTAGAATGGTTACTAGATATCCAGTTTGGTTGATATCCAACGCTTAACTCCTTTCGCTTCTGTTGCTCATTGAATGATGGCAGGACAAGCGGGCACGCAACTCCTTTTCAAGCGCTGCTCCGCGTAGCTCCGCCCCCTTCAGAACAAAATAAACCCTCATGTGCCCTTGAACCAATCGTTAGAGGGCTTTGAAAGAATAAACCCGCCCTCTACAAATTGCGAACTCATCATTGGAAAAGTTGGCATGTCACTCAAACAAACATTGGTGGAATGAGGAAGCGCTGTCAGATTGAGACATTTGTATTTTTTTTTCAAATTTGAGAGAACATTTGGGGTCAGTGAACCTTATCGTAAATGGACCTGTGCATTATAATAAATATAAACTTTAAAAGTTTACCTTTTAAAACCTTTTTTAAAAGCTTTACATGATTATACTTCGAAACTGTTCTTTGGTTAGACTAAGATATATAAACTTGTGCTTTGCACCAACACGGAGTTTAAAAAACAATGGACACACTTTGCTTCAACTGACCCAACATTTGTGGAAATTATTCGAGGAAAATTGTAATCATCCGCTTATAATCAATCCGCGCGCATCTGCTCAGACAAAGATGCATGGATATAAAAAACATAAATCTGGAACTCCCGTGACCAGCAGACACACTGGCGTCGAGAATTAATTCCCTTCAGAGACTTCAGCACACATACAACGAGATTAAATATCTCCAGGACACGCTTTAAGACCAACACAGTTAACAGTCATGTGAAACGGCAATATGAGGTTATGACTAAAATTGCTCTTTTTGGCAGACCTCCTCTCAGATCTCATGTTTTACAAGTGTCAATTTAAACGAAAAACCTAAATCTCGTTAAATTACGTATTTCCGACGTCTCTCACCATGATAGAAATATTAATAACCAACTCAGGAACTTTTGGAAACCACAGTGCGCGCGGTTTTCATGCATTCTAAAAGTGTTACTCGTTATCTATAAATAGATCGTAACTATACTTGTCTCCCATGGGCCTTTTAATAGAAAAAAATGGAGCTTTGCAAGATAAAACTAAACCATAGTCTGACTCTCTTTCTAGTTTTAACCCAGTGCATTTTTAGTTTACATCAAGATATGTCCCTTCTTTTCTCACAGTACTGTTTTTGTGAAGGAATGCGCTGGCGGGCCAGCTGTGTGTCCTGTCCCGCTCCAGCTGTGTTGATCTAACGCGCGAGTCCCAGACAGCCTGGCGCCGGGCTCCCGACGTCATCCATTCACGCGCTCCAGCGCGCACCCGTCAGCGAGAGAGTAGTCTGGGCCGAGGAGCCGCTCGAATTGGTCAGTGTAGCTGTCAATCATGCTGTAGATCCCACCCGACCTCTCGCGCTATTGAACTAGGTTTGCCCGCACAATCTATTTGCCCACACCTGGATTTACATTCAGTGCAGAGCTATTCAGTGTAAAGTTCGTCAGTTGGGCTAGATTAGTTAAACTAATACAAAGGCATCTCTGTTTTCTCAGACCGAAATGGGATAATAGTTGTAAAATAAAAGAAACGCATTCATGTTTTGCTTGAATGTCTTTTCTGCACTTTTTTCGTGTTCGAACTGGTGATGAAATGTCAGTAGCCTGTTAGAGGTAGTCGTTACTGGCCGTTTCACACCTATTTTTTTGAGGTTAAATGCGCCTCTTTGCAGGCCTCTTTGTGCATTATGATGGTGTGCAAAAGTGGCGTTGGTCAAAGTGCAACACGTTTAGCAACGGCCCATGCGGTATCGAATTAGGTTAACAAAATTAATTAAAGCTTGGAAAACAAGAGCTATGGAAGAGCAATATGTTAAAAACGTGCTGGATCGAAGAACATGAAACATTTCAGTAGGCCTACATATAAATTTTAAATCAAATTTACATTTTTATTGATCATCCTATAATTTGTCAATACCCAACTATTTGTCTTCATTTAACTATTGTTTTATTCACAGTTTGAGTTCTGCAATACAAACATTACAGTGCAGACATATTTTTCCTTACATTAAAACATGAAAAGAAACACTAATAACGCGAAGCACGCGTATCACGTGCTGTTTGACAGCAGCACTTTCTTTAACCTGTAAATACACTTTTTCAAAACTGAGTTTATGACAAGCATCCAAATTGAGTGATAGAGGGTAAACCAGTTAGGAATTAAACACAGGAGACCGTTTGAAAAAATATCTAATTCTTGTTAGTTATATGTGACTTGGTTGTCTGCAGGTCAGGTGCCTCGGCGCTGGCGGGAAGAGGCCCGGCACAATCGGGGCTCTTTTTTCAGCGCATGGGAGAATGTGGCGACTGGCGTCAGTGAGTCTGCCCTGCTCCGCGTCCCCGCCCTCTGCTCGCCCCCGCTCCTCTGTGCAGCTGGACGCACACAATCAAGCCATCAACAATCGCCGTGCATAATTAGCGCGACCCTCCACCCCTCCCGCCCTCATCACTCCCAAAGAAAATCTTTCAAGTCGTTTTTTTCTTCGGTCGACAAAGCCTCTCTATTTGTCCAGTGGCAAGAAGAATATTCTCAAGAATATTCTCCAAAGATAAAGAAATAGCGGCTACTTGAGCGATAGTAAAAGACTGCAAGAGGATTAAAGTGCATTACTGTGATGAAAACAAAGAAAATGATTTGTGAGATATCGACCTAAAATAAATAATGAATGAAGAAGTTAATAAGAAGAAAACTTTGACTTGGCTAAAAATGTTACATATAACAAACAAAAACGTTTGAGTAATGAAACTCATGTTGTCCGACATGAACCTTGAAACAAGCGGCCAGATGTTTCTCTCTGGTAGAGTTACGCTTGCTCTGTTCATTGCATGTTAGTGTGTAAGTGAGCAAAATCCATCATGATTCATAAAGAAATATCCCTACTTTCTTAGAAAGACAGAAACAGGGAGAGAGAGTATGACAGCTACTTTGCTGTCAAAGTGTTTGAAGACGAGGAAGAAGCGCCTCATTGACAAAACGTTCCAGGACATTAGCTGTAAATCCAAGCTGTGCCAGATTGCCAGAGCTTTGTACTTAAATTACATAACCTGTTATGTTCGTATTTTAATTTCAAGGTTGCGCTGGGTTACACAGTAGGCTCCTATAGCAGGGTCAGATGTACGAGTATCGCGCAGCATATGGACAGCCTATGAAAACACATTGAGACAGAGTTGGATGTAGATAACAGAACCAAAGGAAGAAGAGAAGGGATGAAAGAAGGGGGCTGTGAGTGAGACAAACCCAGGCCAAAAGACTCCTTTGTCCTTTGCAGGAACATAGTCTCTGCAAGTAGATTATAGATACAATGCAGACATTTCTTTCTGGGTCAACGATGCTCCAGCATCACTAAAGGTGACTCGGTCTTTCAACATCGAAGTGCATAACACACACACAATTTCTCAATCTTTTAAGAACAGATCATGTGAAGCTATTGAGAAACAAACAGCTGATTTCTTGACACATGGTCTTCCTCCTTTTGCTACTCTAATCCAGGTCAGTGCCTTCTCCTCTCATACTTCAAGATGCTACTCAACCGTGCGGACACACACACACACACACACACACACAATAAAATGACCCGGTTCTATCGCCGACACAGACAGACAGTCAGCTATTAAGACATGACCTCTCATTCTCCTATTTGTCACCATTTGCCTCTTGTCCCACACACACACATTTGTCTCTATTTCACACAGACACAATGAGATACATGAGGTTCCATTGTGTGACTTTGCATAGGAGCTCAGAGAACACTGATTTGTGTAGCTGTCATTCAGTATGCTTACATACAACGTTATTATCAAGTTTTTTTCTGTTTGTCTAAATGTAAAACAAAGTTGGTAAAAGAATATTTGAGAAATTGCTTTCTGGATTAAACACACATCACCTGTGTCTTACAGAGAACTATTGTACATTGTATATAAATCCTGTAGAAAAGCATACATTTTCTGCCAGAAATAAAAATTACATGTTCAACAATCTTTCTTGTTACTTAAATGTCTGTAATTTTATTGTTTTTTGACTGTATTTTAAAAAATACACTAACAACCTGTAAAAAAACTATAAAATTATGTTTCTATACATCATACGTAGAAAATCTGTAAAAAAAATAAAATAACTGAAAATGTATATAAAATGATGTCTTTCTACAGTGTAGAGTATGGACGAAACCATCTAATACGAATATATTTTTTTTTTTTTTAAATTAGCTACTGACATTTTCAGTCAAAACTTGAAATTATATTTGGATTGAGTTGTTCTGAACCATCTGTTTATATTTTAGTAAGCCCCCGGTGAGTCCATACATCAGAAAAATATCAGTATATGCTCAAGTTTTCTATTTTAAAATAGGAAAAAATAAATGCAATATGGATGTGAAACAAAAGGACGCGTGTTTGTGAGAGACATCATATTTTTTGGATTTTTGAGAATTGAAATGTGCGAACCAGAAGCAATGCTACCAAAGAAATGGAGAAGGGATGCCTCTTCATAGACCACAAAATAGTTCGTTTTTTTTAAACTTTCATCTTTCCAATTATGAGAAATATGGACCAGATGTAACAATTCACACCTGACAGGAAAACTTAAAAACATTAAAATAGAGGTCCCATGTCTATTTAAACGACCAAATATTGACTTCTGAGCTTTTAAGTATAACGAAAACCTTTGTGGTTAACTTCATTTTTGTAATCTTAAGGTTGACATTTGCATGAAATCGCCCAGCTTGTGTACCACTAGAGACAGAATATCAAACATGTTTTAAATATATGTTTTATTTTGGTGGCGTAGTGGTCTTACATAAACCCTTTAGATAAATCAGCATAATGGCGATGATTAACAGTTATTCAAAGTCAATGCTTTAATTAGCGCAAAATTATAAGACAATAGCACAGCTAGTCCAGAAACAACATTAAGGTCATTAGTCCTTGATGTGATTGTCTCCTAGCTAATGTCAGGCTCACTGAACGAGATTATTGGGGGGTTTGGTAACGCTAAATTTACATCAGTACTGGATTCTCTTTCTGAGGGGTGGGTGGGTGGTGGTGGTAGTGGGGGGGTTCTTAAAGATAGAGAGCTGATGACCTTTGACTCGCGAAGAGGCCATATAGAGAGAAGCACAGAGCAATTAAGATAAGATTCACAGTGAGAAACGACTCCAGTAAACAAACAGTCCTCCGATGTCTCTGTGTGAAACACTTCAAATAAACATAAACAACCATTTGAGCTATGAGTTGAGATGAGATAGTCATGATGTGAGATGTTAATGTAATCATGTGTTTGTATGGGTGATTTGGGTGTGCGTGATAAAGTGGAACATGTAATTGCAGGATTGTGTGTCTGTGTTTTTTGTTTTGTAATGGGTGTTAAATAATCACAAAGATGCTCACCTGTGTCAACGTATTGAGTTAATTATCAGCCCTCAGACGTCTACCAAGGTCTGACCATCAGCAACAACAGAAAGAGAGAGAATATGGGTGATAAGGACGAAGTGGGTCATGACTGAAATGTACACTCATAAAAAGGTGCTTCACGATGCCATAGAAGAGCATCCAAGGAACATTTCTGTTTAACAAAGAGTTCTTTGTAGTGGAAAAGGTTCTTTAGATTATAAAAAAGAACCTGTCCTTTGTAAAAATAGTACTTATTAGATATTGATTTATTAAGTTACTCAAAGGTGTATATAAACTTATTTTCTTCTATTTGATGTCAGAAAAAAAGAACATTACATCATAACTTGTTTTAACACCATATTATCTCGTTTTAATATAATCTATTTTTAACGTCATATCTCGTTTTAGATATGTCATTTTAATATGATCTAGTTTTGATGTTATCTCGTTTTAACGTCATATTATCTCGTTTAAGATATATCATTTTAATAATATCTCGTTTTAACATCATAGTATCTCGTTTCAAGTTATATTATCTCTTATAACATTATCTCGTTTTAATGTTATCTCGTTTAACATCATATCTCGTTTTATCGTCATATTATCTCGTTTCATATATGTCATTTTAACATTATCTCATTTTTATCATTATCTTGTTTAATACCTCGTTTTAATATCTCGTTTTCGTATTATCTCATTTTAGATAATCATCATAGTATGACATAGTATCTTGTTTAAACGACATATGATCTCATTTAACGACATATCTTGTCATATTATCTCACTTACCTGATTCTCTAGTCTTCCTTTTATGCAAATAAATGCAAATAGAAACAATATTTTAATTTTATTTGGGACTAATATTGTTGGTAGTTCACATAATCATTTTATCTCAACATACACCTATAAATAGTTGTTAAAACCAGAAAAAAAGCCTCTTCATTTTTTCTGCAGCTGTTTACATACACAAATGTGAGGGAAGTGGATTTTTAATAAACTCACTGAACAATTTTAACACCCGTCCTGCATTCCTGGATTTGTCTTGTTTTTGAGCTCCTAACAAGGCATTCTGGGATTGCTTTTCCATAAAGAATGCATAATAGACTGCTTTATAAGCCAAATGGCGACAACTTTATTAGGATACCAATTTTTTAGAAGTCTATTATGCAGTAAAATGCCACCGCCATAAGCAGATCACAGATTTCGAAAGTGTGTGTCATTGAATTCTGGAGCCAGTAAGCTTTGTGAAATGGTAGCATTTGAAAAGACTATTTAAAAGCCCCAAAACACTAATTGTGGGAACAGTCAACTATTCTTGAAGACCTTTACAACATTTCACACCTGTGTATGAAACAGTGAGTACGTGAGAATGGCCTTCCGCTCCACCTTATTACTGCAGCACCTGCCCAGTTTTAGGAGACAAAGATGTGCAAGTAATCTCAGATGAGGTCGAAATGTGGGTGGTAGAGAAAAGATTGCAGCTCCACGTTAAAGACAGAAAATCAGACACTCGCTTTCAACCCATAAAACCTCACCATATGATTTGTGATTCTTATGCCTCACTTGAGCTTCTGTATTGCCGTAACCTCCAAATGACATCAAGCTAACATCTGGAACATGTTATCCGTCACCTGGCCCGGGCTTTGTGCCGTAATTTGAGCTTAAGTCGTGAGCAGCAAGCGGCCTTGCCTCAGATTCTTCCCGAACGCTCGCGTCGCTCTCGACGGGGCCGCAGAGCCGCGCTTTCTCTCAGCGGGGGCCCTCAATACAGCACGCACGCACAATAGCCCAGATACAGTATTTTGTACGTTGCGGATTTATTGTGTCTCTGTCTCTCATAATGGCCCGTAATAAGCACAGCAGCACAGCTGGCGTGATTTGGAGATGGCACTTCCTGAGGGAGTGTTCCGCCGAGAAATAATGACGGCTTTGATTGGACAGCGGGGAGAGAGTGGCAGATCCTGCTCTTTTGTTCCATTGTGCAGGAGATGGAATGGAAAAAGGGTACGAACAAGTGCGAGTATGTGTTTGCTTGTGTTGGGAGATTATACACAGCTGTTGAAGATGTCATAATAAAGATACACGTGCACATCTTGCTAGCCTGCTGCGGGCAGAGCCAACACCCAAAACTGTCAAACATTCTTACTTAAATCAGACACAAACACACATACACAAAGATTAAGAGACTTTACAAAAGGCAAATGCACAGGACAGGTGTGTGCATATAATTCAGTGTACTTCCAAAGAATACAGTAACCGTTTAACACGTAATGCGTGATCACTATGATTACCAAATACAAAGTTATATGAAGCATAAAAGCAGCTATAACTGTAGCACGCCCCCACAAATAAGCAAATGCACAAATTGCATAATGTTAATTTAGGGCTCAGTGACATTAATATAGCGAGCTGATATCCTTTATACCAAAACACTTTTATTTTTAGGTGAAAGCTAAATTTTCTTTCTCTGAAACACACACAGTCAAACATACACACAGTTTTTTTCTGTCTGAGAGAATTTTCCATTAGAGTCTGCAAAGATCACAAGTTGTCTTGTTTCCTGCCAGTGCAAGAGTGTAACCACAGCAGCAAACCAGTATCTGCTCTCACTGCAGCACACGGGGCATTAATAACACTCAGATACGTACATACTCTCTCTTTTTAACCTCAGCTGCAAGTTCTGTCTCTCTAAGATTTTCCATCTCCGCTTTACAGGCGACTGCTTTACTCAAGAGGTGCCGCATGCGTACGTGTACAGGTTTAGCATTAAGATGTTTGACATTATCCAGTGTTTTTATTCTTGTAGCTCGGTTGGTGCAGAATTGTCTTATCATTGCAAAGGTCATGGGTTTGAATCTAAAGGAACACCTATTGTAATGTAATGAATTCATTGAATGCATTGCAAGCATTGCGAATGCATAAATATACACAGAGGCTGGTTGAGCTTGTTTGTGTGAATGAGACGCATGTAGTACATTGCAAGGTGTGAAAGTGAAAAATTAGACTTCAAGTCTGAATGTCTTTTTCTGACTTTTAGACACTTATGGGACGCCCAGTTAGGGTGTATTGGGCACCAGCTGTCTATATCCCACTTTCCCCTTGTTATCTATTTGGTTCTTAAAATGTATGTCTATGTGTTATGTGTGGTTTAAAGCAATGAACTAACAAATTTTGAAAAAGGATGAAATAATGAAAAAAGTTGATTTGGTAATCTCACACTTTTGGGCACCACCGTATATTCTCGTGCATAGTTGACATGTACACTTGTTTCTCTAGTTTTGCCTCAACAAAAGGTCAAAGATTGTCAAGTCAAGCGCACAATATATTTCCTTCGAAAACTAACACAACCATCATCGTAATCCCACAATCCTTCCTTCCTGCACCTCTCACTTCATCTGCCCCCATCAAAGAGAGCAGAAGATGACTTGGTCATTGTGATCGCCCACCGTGAAATTGGCCCTTCGGCACGGATGATCGAACGTAAGTTGCACGTGGTCGTCGGTGAGCTGTGAGGTGTTGGATTTCTGCGTTTATTACTGATAAGGAAGGAGTGGGAGGGGAAACCGGACCCAGCCATGAGAACTGGAACAGACCTGTGTCTGTCAGCCAGAAATCACAGCGAGACCAGTACTAGAATGGAATTCAGTCCATCTCATTTTCATCGTTTAAGGAAAAAAGTTGACTTGTAAATAGAAAAGATTGTTAATATAAACTTGCATGAGGCTGTTATTTTATAGTTTTTTTCTGTGAAGATAAGGACTTGTTAATGTTTAATGTTAATTTATCTTTGAACAAACTGTTGCCAGTAAATTACACAAATGTAAATCTATATTAAGTTACTGGCAAACTGTTCCCAGTAATACGGTCATTTTTTTTTTGTGTACTGGTATACTAAGTTAAAAGTCAGCCAATTTAGTGGCAAGTAATACATTTTCAAATGCTTACTATATAAAGTATACTTAAGTATACTTACGAAAAGTCTCAGTATAGTTTTTAGGATTAAAGGAACTTGAAGTATGCTTATTGTTTGTAAAGGGTTTGCTTTACAAAATATTTTCCTGCAAGTTTAATAATGTTAAAAAGTTTTTTAGTTTGACATTTATATCCGGATTGAAAGTCAGAGATTGATAGAGTTCTGAACTGCTCCAAACTCCGCTCACAAAAACCTAGAAGTGATGTGATAGAATCATAGAAAATTAGGAACACCGGAACACTGCTTGACCAGTCAGTATCAACAAGAACTAAAATTGGAGTTTGAAATCACAAACATTTCAAACTTGTCTCTGATCATTCTGTCAAAGTAGGATAATGTATGAACAGTTACAGTATGTTGGCAATGAATTAGTCATAAAATCATTGGTTCTGAAAGCAAAACAGAAATGATCGTCCTGAATTCAGCTAAATTGAAATCTAAGTCTTCCACATGTCAATATATTTTAAACAGTCATGTGTATAAGAACTCTCTCTCTTTCTCTTCCCCTTTTGCTGCCAATCAGGTCATTCATTAGGTCACATGCATCTCGTTTTAATCTTTTCTTGTTTACTTACACCCCACACTACTTTTTAGATGATAAAATAATCACTGTTCAAAATCGGTAAATCAACCCAAAGAAAATATAAGACAAGCTTGCAAATTGGACAGCCAATCATTGTCAGAACCAATCGCTTCCACTCGATTTCCATCCTGGCAACTAAACCCATAAAGATAATACTTATGAAAAGAAATTATGTTTTTGTAACCAAGACAAGGTAGGCAAAATTACAACAATATGCATACTTAAATGATCATCAAAAATAAAATATTTACAAGAGTAAAAGGGTGACAACTAGCCCCAGTGTTACTTGTTAGAATCTGTGTACAAAATCTGTAAATGCAACCATAAAAATATTATATTGCAAGTACAGATATATTTAAACAAAATAAAGCAATGGCTGATAAGAAATGTCACGTTCGTGACAGTTAAAGAGTCTTGACTGGAGTCACTGTTGTTTACACTGGGCACTTAACTGCTTGTTCTGTTTTGTGTAAGCTCATTTTACAACATGTTAGAATCGTCCCAAGTTTCAAAATATCCTGAGGCCTCAGATTTGATGCATGTGTGTGACCTCTCTACCCCACTGGTCAAACCCAACCTCTCACCTTTAACCTACCGTGTGACCTGTCCCTGATGGCTTTTTGTAGCTTCTTCTCTGAAATATCAGTTCAACAAAATAGTGTAGCATCCTTCTGCTATTGGGCCACATGTCAACATCGCTGTAGCTATTTGATATGCTGTGTGTCTATCAATCAGAAATGTCTAACCTTTAAACTTACATAAATGAAAGCCATCATCAAATTGAAAAGCACAACTTTTCTAGTTTAATATTTTCTTTTTGCCGTAAGTAAGAGACATGTAGGTTAAATACAAATGTGGGGCCATCACTTTCAGCAAACTATTAAATATAACTTTAGGTTTCAACGGAAAGACTTGGGGAGGGATTGATGCACGGGCCTAATTGGCACGTGCCCAGGGCTCTAGACCAACAGGGGGCCCTGGCAAATTTCATGTGTAAAAGTTTTATTTATTTCATTTCCTCAACACAATCCACAATTTTTTGCAGTTGTGAAGTATTAGGCGGCAAAATAACAAAATTAGTTTAAAACCACAGATGTCAAAGACATCCCATCTGCCTGTCTTTAATGGTCATTGATTAATGGAGTCTGGTGATACAGCTGGATTCGTATTACGTCGTGGAAGAGTTTTCTCTGAGGGAATCGCGAAACATAATTTTCAGCTAAATTAAAACCAACTTTTTTATTAAGATAACGTCAAATTCCTATTGTCCTTTGTCTAATAAGGTCTATTTTGTCAAATGCGTATTGCCAGTCACAAATTTATTTTAACGTTTTTTTACCTGTGCCTATTTTACCTGTATGTGCACTGCGGCTTCTGTCACCAAGAAAACTTCCTTCTGTGTCCAAGCACAGTTTGCAATAAAGCTCTTTCTGATTCTGAAATGCTTTGGTGTTTGATATTATTTAAATTGTGATGCATGGACGGTTGAATGCTCGTCGTCTTAATGCAGAAATGTAAATTATACAAGAATAAGCCTATTCCCACGTAATATGAGTTGGAGAGGTAAGAAGTTTTTTTATGTGTTGACTGCTGCGAAATATTAATAAACTCATTTGTGTTGTTTTTTGTGCACTTTACACAGAAGACGTTTTTAATACTCTGCTGAAGTACTTTTATATTGTTTTTCTATGCAAACACGCTCTAGTCTGCATGCATGCGTCTCTCACTGTTTTTAATAACCTGTGTCAAGTTAAAATAATTTAAATATGAACACACAGCGCTGCTCATCAATGTCAGATCCACAGCAGTTGAACAATCCGAAGACTCGTAAGCTTTTGTTTACAAAAGCAAGATGACATGTGGCAATTCCTGTTATCAAAAGAGTGCCACGAAACACTCGCGGGATGCGCAGCGCTTTTTCAAACCGGCCCTGAGCGGTGTGTAATGCGTATTTAGACGCAAACATGCCTTCTTTGCGAACCGCACCAAGTTTAAATCATGTGTATTTGGGTGAATCATTGTTCTTGTAAAATATGTGTTGCCAGGGGACCTTTGAAACGTCCGTCCCCAGGGCACGTCAAAGTCATAATCCGTCCCTGACCAGTTAATCTAAATCTCACATGTTTACTGTTTTCAATGTTCTCTGCTCTCTGCAGCATTCCAAATAACTTTTCCAATTCCAAGATCCAAAGTGCCCTCTACAGGATGCTGGTAGATTTTACTCATACCAGCACAAGCAGTGATAACCGTTGGCACTCAACAGATACAGGGCGTCTCAGACAAGTCAAGGTTAAAGCTCTCCCATAGACATACAGAAGTAAAAAATCTAACTCTGTTTAATTACTTAACAGGTCAGTCAGAATGTATTTATATACCTGGTGATTTTTGGCCGCAATGACTCAGATTTGCATAAAGGGAAACAAACTACTCTAGTTTTGGCTATCTTAACAGACAACTACTTTATTCAATACACTAATTTTGCTGTTTAATTGTGTTACTTTACAAACATTACGAAAGGTTGTATGTCGATTTCGAACTCAATTTTAATTGTACAATTAACTCAAACAAACTTGGCAATGGATTTAGAAATGAGCAGATGCACATATGAAACACACACACACATAGAGTTTGTGATAGTGCAGGACCTTATTCCCCTCCTCCTGCTCCCCCTGCAAGGATACCCACAGCTGCGCAAGCCAGGTGCTATCCACTCCAACACACACACATGCACATACACACTCACTTCCACCCGCCATCAAACCCAGCAGGAAATGCCTAATACCAGTTTTAGAATTTAAAATGATGCCACTATGCCAGCCGAAGAGTGTGCTGCAGTAGCTCACGTTCTCCTGTGGGCATGACCTTTGACAGATAGCTGCTACGGAGTAGACAGGTGCTTACGGGCCTGTCGGACATATTAATTATATGAATGAAATGCATGGATGTTGCGATATACCAGTATAGATGCTAACGCCGATATTGAGAAGCATGATTAATCGTGTTAATATTACGCATATGATAATGTAAAATAATTGTCAGTATCTGGTTGACACTCTGGTATTACTGCACCTGTTTATCATTTTGCCGTAAGAGCCACATGGGTACAAACTCTATTCTTTCCTACACTAATATTTTAATACTGATTCATTGAACAAAGAACACAACACAAACTAAACGAAAATGAATAAAGTCAAATGTAAAGTCATCGATCAAGTTATTTAGTATAAAATTAAGTCTAATATTGATAGAGGATAAAATCATTTTTGTGTAATTTACTGTTTTCTGCATAAAATCATCCTACATGCAAAGAACATTCTATGAAAATATAATGTATACACCAAGTAAATTCATATAATCGGCAAATAATAATATTAACAATAATACAATAATAATATTGGCATATAATCATGAAATAACAAGCGTCAAATTTTGATTTTACTGTGTAGTGAAAACCAGATATTTCGTTTTAAACAATCCACATGTGACAGCAATACACAGACTTTTACTCCAAGGCATACCTGTACATGAACAGGATTGTGACTGCAGTGGAGTCATTCAGATTCCTGGGCACCACAATTTCTCAGGACCTGAAGTGTTACACTCACATTGACTATATTGTCTAAAATGCCCAGCAGAGGCTGTACTTCCTTTGCCAGCTGAGGAAGTTCAACCTGCCACAGGAGTTGCTGAAACAGGTCTACTCATCGAATCCATCCTCTGCACTTCTATGACTGTCTGGTTCAGCTAAGCCACCAAATCTGATCTCAGAAGACTACGGAGAGTAGTCCGGACTGCTGAGCGTATCATTGGTACAACCATCCCCACTCTCAAAGAACTGGTCTCATGCAGAATGAGCAAAAGGGCGCTCTGGACCCCTCACACCCAGCCCACTCCCTTTTTGAACTGTTACCGTCTGGTCGACGCTACAGAGCTCTGATCAATAGAACAACCAGACACAGGAACAGTTTCTTCCCTCAGGCAATCCATCTCATAAACACTTGACATTACATACAGAAGACACAACTCTATTTTACATTATTTTTTCACCTAATTTGCACATATCAGACCTGTACACACATAATTGTCTATATTGTATATTGTGCTGTTTTGTACATTGCCTATTTGTATATTATGGTATATTATTCTTTTATCATCTGTGTTCTGTCCTGTTGCTGTCTTTCTGTTGCACTGAGCAGCTTCTGTCCCTATAACAAATTCCTCGCATGTGGAAACGTACTTGGCCAATAAAGCTCATTCTTATTTTATAAAGCTCATTCTAATCAGCTTGGTGATGGTCCAAGTAACTTCAACACATGTTTTGGTAAATTCTTATACACTGACCAAAATTATAAACCCACCACTTTTGTTTTTGCCCCCATTTTTCATGAGCTTAATTTAAAGATCTAAGACTTTTTCTATGTAAACAAAAGGCCTATTTCTCTCAAATATTGTTCACAAATCTGTGATAGTGAGCACTTCTCCTTTGCCGAGATAATCCATCCACCTCACAGGTGTGGCATATCAAGATACTGATTAAACAGCATGATTATTGCACAGGTGTGCCTTAGGCTAGCCACAATAAAGCGCCACTCTAAAATGTGCAGTTTTACTGTATTGGGGTTCCAAAAACCAGTCAGTATCTGGTGTGAGAGGTAAAGAACAGCACAAAGAAATCTATACAGGTTTGGAACAACTTGAGTTAATTCATGATAGAAATTGTATTTTTAATTTTCATTCTGAAAATATAACCTTGATCTCTTACCTATAGAGTAAGGCCATGTCATAGATTCAAATTCAAAGTCACTGAAATCAAACTTTGTGCTCTTAACTAATGGTATGATAGATCAAAAGATCTTAACCTGGATTTCACATACAAGGTCACATTTTTAATTATGCAAAAATGTTTTATTTTTTTATGTACTACGCATGGGCATGGCAGAGAGCAACAGGACAGGCAACATTCACAATTGATCAGGCCTATCAATATCTCCTTGATGTGACCTGGGAAAATGAACAATGATGTAGCTCTCTTTCCAAACGGTCTGTGTCTTGAGCAATTGCCATCATTGATTTTCTAAATAAAAATGTTAAATTGAACCTTGAACTGTGTCACTACGTTTATCTGTAATTGTAAATGTTATTAACCTTTGATTTATAATGAATGTTTTGAAACACTTAAGTTACTGGAGTAACGTTTACTTAGTTTTTTTTAAAGTAAATACAACCGAGAAATTCAAAGTTGCAGAAAATGTTACCTTAGTTATCTTGACTTAAATAAATGAGTGATTTGAAACACGTGGTCAAAAAAAGTTATTTTCACGGCATCGTAAAGCACCTTTATTTTTAAGACTCATTTTTTTAAGTGTAGTAATATTCTTTGGCTAGAAGATAATCCATGATTGTCAATTTCAATGGGAGCTTAGAGACAAAAGGAAAGTTTTCACTGAACTTCAAGCTTATAAGGATGTTCTGTAGCTCAGAATTATGAAGTTATTTAACAAGAAAAGTTTATACAAAAGAAAGTATACAGTGTATCATGTTTGTACTTGTTCTTATGACCATTTTATAAGCAGTATTCTGAAATACTCCCACTATTTTTATTGGTTGGACAAATAGGCAGTCACGCCCTAAACCTACACCATTGTTTCTAACACATACGGGCTGAGATGTTCAAACCGATCAGTCTTTATAGATCCCATTACCCGCGATCCCATTTTTAAACCTTAAGTTAGAGTAATGTTGCTGTTAGAGCATAAATAATACCTGATAAATGATAAAGCTCAAAGTTCAATGCCTTATACAGTGGGTACGGAAAGTATTCAGACCCCCTTAAATTTTTCACTCTTTGTTATATTGCAGCCATTTGCAAAAATCATTTACATTTTTTTTTCCTCATTAATGTACACACAGCATCCCATATTGACAGAAAAATACAGAATTGTTGACATTTTTGCAGATTTATTAAAAAAGAAAAACTGAAATATCACATGGTTCTAAGTATTCAGATCCTTTGGTGCTGTCCATTTCTTCTGATCATCCTTGAGATGGTTCTACACCTTCATTTGAGTCCAGCTGTGTTTGATTATACTGATTGGACTTGATTAGAAAACCCACACAGCTGTCTATATAAGACCTTACAGCTCACAGTGCATGTCAGAGCAAATGAGAATCATGAGGTCAAAGGAACTACCTGAAGAGCTCAGAGACAGAATTGTGGCAAAGCACAGATCTGGCCAAAGTTACAAAAAATTATGTATTTACTTAAAGTATTAATGTGCGAAAGATATAAGGCACGCAGTCTGTACATGTCATTAATGCTTCACACACTCGAGTTATACTCAATGGATCGTCTGTTCTGTTCCGCATCCATGTTATGCTGTTGGATTGTCATCTTGTTATGCTCTATTCCAATTGATTTTTATTATTTTTGTGCGATCTTCTTTTGCTGTTTTGTTCTCAATGGTATATGTATGTAATGATATTGGTCCATGCCAATGTCCATCCATCCATCCATCCATCCATCCATCCATCTTCTTCCGCTTATCCGGGGCCGGGTCGCGGGGGCAGCAGTCTAAGCAGGGATGCCCAGACTTCCCTCTCCCTAGACACTTCCTCCAGCTCTTCCGGGGGGACACCGAGGCGTTCCGAGGCTAGCCGGGAGACATAGTCCCTCCAGCGTGTCCTAGGTCTTCCCCGGGGTCTCCTCCCGGTGGGACATGCCCGGAACACCTTCCCAGGAAGGCGTCCAGGGGGCATCCGGAAAAGATGCCCGAGCCACCTCAGCTGGCCCCTCTCGATGTGGAGGAGCAGCGGATCTACTCTGAGCTCCTCCCGAGTGACCGAGCTTCTCACCCTATCTCTAAGGGATCGCCCAGCCACCCTGCGGAGAAAGCTCATTTCGGCCGCCTGTATCCGGGATCTTGTCCTTTCGGTCATGACCCACAGCTCATGACCATAGGTGAGAGTAGGAACTCAGCTCCTTCTTCACCACGACATACCGGTACAGCGACCGCATTACTGCAGAAGCTGCACCGATCCGTCTGTCAATCTCCCGTTCCATCCTTCCCTCACTCGTGAACAAGACCCCCAGATACTTGAACTCCTCCACTTGAGGCAGGAACTCTCCACCTACCTGAAGTGTGCATGCCACCCTTTTCCGACTTAGCCAATGTCGTCATCCAAAATCCTATTTGCAGCAAAGTGTCGTAAAATCATCTCCAAGACTGACTCTTAAGATTTATTCAAACATTTCACTTAAATTACGACTGAGCTGCTTTATAACCAACTTTTAAGTGCAGCATTGAGCCAAGAATTTTTTTACTCTTTTTTTTTAGTCAATTCTTAGCAGTGTTCTTTTGAGTTATTCTCCGAAGCTTGGTACATACAGGCCCTGAACAGATTTACCAATCAGAACGTGTCGGAAGGAGGGACTTTATAAAGACCGGAAGAAATCCAGTGGTTTTGTTAGAAGAGGGACAGTGGTGAACAATAGACTTGAAATATGTGAAATATAAAGCATTTTTTTAAATTAGAAACATGAACATCCACAGCTAAACACCCTAAAAACATAATCAAAGCCTCAAAACAGCAAAAGACTGTGTCCTTTTAAGGTGCTGCGTGTAGTATTTAGGAGAATCAACTGGCAGAAATGCAATATTCGTAACTATGTCTTTAAAGATGCATAAAGAAATTACATGTGTTTTTGAATGAGCTATTTCTATCTACATACACCGTGGGTCACCTTACATGGAATTCACCATGATGTTTCTACAGTAGCCCTAAATGGACAGACTGCGCTACAGCGCACGTTTCATATAGACAATATCATCTTCGGCGAAGAAGCGAAAATGTGACATGTTTATCGAGTGTTGAGAGCCACTTCGAAAAGGGAGGGGGGGAGTGAGCCGTTGGTTGCAATTTGCAACCCTTACCACTAGATGCCGCTAAAATCTCCACATTGCTCCTTTAAATACAAATGGCTTGTAGTGCCTGGATATTTAAATAACTGTTTTACCGAAAACACCTTATTTCACCTAAACTGGCATTCTATGATCTTTGACAAAGTAAAAATTCTTTAATAAAGTTTGCATTGTGATTTGCATGTTGCAAGTATGTAACATGTTAACATTCATCCTTTTTAAAAGTCGCTCCACCTCCTGTGTTCTCTCTCCCATAGGTGACACTCGGGCCAAAGTACATCAAAGAAAAAGAGTACATCAGCTATTTCTGTCTGTGGTCTACCAAGGTATTGATGCTGTACCACTCACACCTTTCTCAGTTCTCACGTACGAGTCAAGAAAACACACACATATAGAAACACACATATGCAGACATAAGCATGAACAAACCCCACACGAAACTGCACACGTATGTATGTATACGCAAAAACATTCAGCCCACACACATACAGGAAAGATTAAAGAGTAGACCTCAATGTCAAAACTTATCAGCAAGCATAAAAAAAATCCCGTCGCTGATTTCATCTGGTATATCTCTCAAGGCTTAAATTATTAATCATAACAGGTGCAACACTAAAAAAATCACTTCATAGCCGATCGGATGCAACTTAACTACATGGTCGGAAGACTCGTTGCCCAAAAAAGGACGTTTCATCGGAATGGAAACTTTCGTGCGGCCCACCACAACAGAGACACCCAGTGCGTGTGTGTAAACAGCATGATGCTTCTAAAAACCTCACGTTGAGTGCGGTCACACTCGCCTCGAAGTTTTCCATCCACAAGATGTCACACCAGTATTTTATCACCGGATGTTTTTCAAGGTCAGGGGTAAAAAAATAGATTATGTCTCTATATTTTTTGCCTTTTCATCTAGCTGTGCACCTGCAGGCCTCGGGAACCATATGAGGAGACATTTGTGCCCTGATCGTTGCTATTTATGACTGCGGTTTGAATGAAACCTCTTCAGATATAGATTCTTGATAACTTATTATAGCAAATAAAGACTCCTACTTTTCCTTCTACTTTTTGTTTAGTGATTATATGGAATAATACTTGTCATTTTAATAGTGATGTAATTAATATAATATTGAGATAACCTTATGCTATTACTAGTAATGATCTGGGGCTTTAAAATAAATACTTGGATGAATATATGGGTAAGATCTTAGAACTACATTTTCATACGCTTTGTTGAAAACACACATGCACTCCTACAGGAAGAGTGGGTGTTTGGGAGCAGCTGCATGGGAGAGATGTCAAATGTGGTTTCCTTCCAATGAACAACTCCCCTTACATCTTATCAGTTAAACATATACATGCATCTCTGAGAAATGAGCGCAGAGCAACAGCTAACTGCTACAGGAGAATGAAATATTGAAGGTAAGCAGGGATGAGTCGGGTCAGTACCTGGATGGGAGACCTCCAATGGAAAACTGAAGATGATGCTTAGCTGGTACCGTACAGCAAACAGATTGTAATCTTTTTCTACTGATACTTACCTAGTGCATAGAGGCTAATTATTATAGTATCATTTCTATAAACTCTTTATAACCCTGACTGTCAGTGTAGAGTTAAGGTGGATGGAGGGTGGGTTTTCCCTACGGAACTAAAGACACTGTTAAGAACGCACCTAAACGGGCCACAGAACCCTACAGATCTCTCTACAGATTTCTCTAGAAATGAAACATTCTTCATTCACAAAACGCCTGACATGTCTGTCACTTTCATTTTTGTTAAATACTTCCAAGAATTCTTGGGTTTGTGAGAATGGACAAATGGAAATGAAAGCCATGATGTGATACTTGCATATTTGTGTTTGTTAGACATACAATTGGGAAAATAATCCTAATTTTATATATTTATATAATATAATTATAATAATAAATAGCATTAAAATAAACATTCAATTAAATATACATAATTAATGTTTATAACAAAAAATGTAATAATATTTACAACACATTTATATTTATTCATTTAACAGTTCTTTTCTCCAAGGTGACTTACAAATGATTAAACATTTTGCATTAAAGGGACAGTTCAGCCAAAAATGACAATTCTGTCATCATTTACACACCCTCTTGTCATTTCAAACCTGTATGACTTTCTTCCTTATTCAGAACATAAAAAAAAGATTCTTTGAAGAATGTTGGTAACACCAGCTCTACCCATTGACTTCCATTGGTTTTGTGTCCATACAATAGAAGTGAATGGCTACGGGTGTTGTTCGGTTATCGTCATTCTTAAAATGATCTTCTTTTGTGTTCTGCAGAGGAACGGAAGTCATACAGGTTTGAAATGAGAAGAGGGTGAGTAAATGAAATACATTTTTGTTGGTTGTACTCTCCCTTTAAGAGCCGTAAGAACAGCAGCTAATTCGTACACTAAAGTACAATAGGCATAGTAAGCTTTTTAAACTTCATATAAAGATAAATCAAGTCTAATGAATTCTCTCTTTTAGACAACCAAGTAATTGTGTGTATGCGTGTAGACGCATACAGGTGGTTAGGTGCAAACAGAGAAGCATATGGAAATGAGTCACTGCGGGACAAACTGTTTTGGAGAGGTACACTTTCTGCACCCATCCTCAACCTGTCCTTTGCACACACACAAACCCATACGTTGCCTGTCCCACGCAGTTAAAAGCTAGAGCGAGGTTCGCCCACGCACTATTGCAAACTGCACTCTGCGGCCTGCTGCAGTATATGTGTGTATGTGCAGTGAGAGCCCTGTTTAACCACAGAGTAAAATCAACATGTATTCTTTGTGCTGATATTAACATCTTGATACTTTCTGCTGGGCTGGAGCACATCAACAGGATGCCCATGTTTTAGATCTGCCTAAAAACAACCTACTTTCGACTTGAGAAATCTACAACATCTTCAGATTGTCATGTGCTTTTTGATTTTCAACATACAAATCCCAGGCGTGTAAATGAAGAATGTCAATTTAAACCTATTTAATAACAAAGATGCATAGGCAGCAATAAAATCATATGGGGAGTGTTTTTAATATGATGTTAACTCAAACGTTTCTCATCAATCTACAGTCACGGTGCATCTACACTGCTTTTAATTTAAAGTTAAATGAATTGCTAAACTCATTGCCAACAACCATCTCTTTCTATTTTGTTAAAACTGAAAAACTAAAATTTCTTGTTTTTAGGAAAAATCTTACATGTTAGCAAAATAAAGATCCACTTTAACTCGAGCTTATGTCTATTTTACTTAAATTTGCACCTTCAGAGTACCCATACAATCTCTAGGGGGCCAGAGGACACAATATATCTCAACCAATCACAAGCTTCAATTCACAGTTCACAAAACCTGTTGAACTAAGACTTGGAGCATTATAAAAAGAACATTCACACAAACACCAAATCATCCTTTCTCAAGAGCTGGGTTTAAATAATATAGATATTTTCTAGGTTAATTTAAATCAGCAGTTGGGGTTGTCAATATTGTATCCAACCGCGGGTTTTAAAACTCAGCACTTTTTAGGAGAAACCATTTTAATAAAAGAATCAACTCTTTTTAATAAAAGAGCTTTAGATTCACAAAAGAACAAACTCTCACCAGAAAGACTCACAACAATAATGCTAATGGCCTCTTTTCAACCTTTTCTTTAAGTCATAACTGAATCTATAAAGGTTTGAGGTTATCAGTTTGCTGGTCCTCACAGAAGCCAGCGGACAGCTTCAGATCAGCTCTCAGATTTATCTGCCTGATCTGAAAGAGTTTGCTGATCGACCTGTGAGATTAAGAGAAACACCATTCTATCAGTCACACACACATACTTTCCTCTTCCTGTTTACACAGATGCTGATGGATGACAGCAGTGGACACAGTGTGCCCGATGTGACCCCAAAAAGCTTCAGAAAGCTTTCTGGCCATAATACCTGTGCCATCGAATTTTTAAGGCATTACTAAAACACCTTTCAAAAAAAGGATTTAAAAAATAAAGTTGCACAATTATCGTAGGTTAAAAGGTATTTGCTATGGCAAAATGATGCACTTACACGTCCAAATCTGATTGGCCTAATCTAATGAAATGCAACCTTTTTTCCTGTGGAACAAGTCGCGTAATTATTTTTCATTCTAAGAAAATGCATTACGATCACTGGTGTCATGTGCAATTGCATTTTGCTTTGGTCTTTTAAACAAACTAAATTTTAAGGTTGGGCTGAAGAAAAAATGGATGAAGAAAAAATAAATTATTAAGTTATTTTGGAAGTACAGAAAAGATCAGCGTTCATCTTTTAAACTGGTACACAATGGTTAGTTTTTAATAACTAATTTCATAGAAAATGTCTAAGAATTTTTTTTACTTTAGCATAAAGATATGATTGTAAACCCAAAGTTTTACATTTCAAACAGAGGGGGCGCCATAGATGCAAAAGTTTATGGCTTTAATGGGATAGTTCACCCAAAAAATGAAAATTCTGTCATTTAAGAACCCTCTTATCATTTCAAACCTGTACATCAGAAGTGAATGGGTACCCCCGTTGTTTGGTTGCCAACATTCTTCAAAATTTATTTTCTGTGTTCTATGTTTGAAATGACAAGAGGATGAGTGAATGATGACAGAACTTTCATCTTTGGGCAAACTATCCCTTTAACAAAAACTATATCACTAGGTCTTGCACAGATGCCCCATTAATAAAATAAGTGCAGGATACCGGTTTGTGTGCCTGTGGTCATTCTCTCAAAGGTGCGTCTATGTGTGTCACCAGAGGTGGTGTGTCAAAGTAAGCTATATTTGTGCGTTCGCAGCTGTATGCGAGTGTGTGTAACGGACACAGCTGAGAAACCTAATAGAGCAATCACGCCTGGTTGCGCGAGCATGTAAATGTGTGTGTGTGTGTCAAGGGTACACTGCTGTCTCTGTGCTGCCCAGTAAGCTTCACTGTTCTTCGGGCAGCACATCTGCGAGATGTGGGCGGTGTGCAGCACCGGTATCTCTCCGCCTTTTTTCCTCTGTTCTACACTACATCTTCCCTTATAGGGATTTCTGACCTCTGCCCTTGTTGCGTTAGCTCCACCCACCTAACACACACTCATCTTCTGGGGTGGGAGGGGAATATCAGAGTGTCATCGTGTCCGGTCACACACGTGCGTGTTACTGGCTGATGGTCTCCCCACTGAGTGACTCTCTACTGCACCTGTGTGTGTGTGTGTGGGACCCAAGACAGGAAACACAGAAATAACTGCTGAGTGTCTTCATCCTGTGCTAAAGTGTGTGTGCGTGTGTGTGAGAGGGAGGGAGGAGCCAGTCACTTGCACCTGGACAGTTTGGCTCTGTCACACTCGCTGCCTTCATACTGTTGCACAAAGTCACCAATATGATCAGAAAGGGATCAGAAGAGAGAATGAGAGAGAGAAAGAGAAACTATGAGAGAATCTGATGAAGAAGAAACATTTTGACGGACCTGAAGTTTTGTCTGAATGTTTTATGTAGTAAAAAAACATTATGATCCTTTGGAAATAAACTTAACAGCATAATGGTGGGGGGGGTTACATAATTACAAACCTATTTAAAAGCCATTAAACTACATTTTGATTATAAAGAAATTTTAATCCTTATGACATTTTAATCCATATGAGTTCATCGTTTTTTTAAACGTTCTTTTATATGAATATCATCGGTTATATATATTTACATTCATTTCTATTTAGACCATTTAAATATTTTTTTTATTTATGTCTTACATTAAGTCTTAAACTACAAACTTTTTGATTTCTTAAACCGACAAAATATTTGGTCAGGGAAAAAGGTATTTATTAAATAGCGACCTAATGCTAGATTTTTATTAACCGTTTGGAAAAAACATATTTCCTAATTTACCAAAGCCGTAAAATGTTTCTAAATTTACTGTTTAAGTTTTTTATTTTTTACCCTGACCTCTTGACAAAAAATAAAATCCTCCATAAGTCTTAAAGTTATAGTTCGGCCAAAAAGTCTGTCATCACTTACTCACCCATTTGTCATTTCAAACCTGTATTACTTAAAAATATTTTGAAAAATGTTGTTAACTGGACCCCTTTCACTTGCATTGGTTTTGTGTCCGAACAATAGAAGTGAATGGGGGCCAGTGCTGTTCGGTTACCAACTTTCTTCGAAATATCTTCTTTTGTGTTCTTAGGAACAAAGAAAGTCATACAGGTTTGAAAGGACAAGAGACAGAGTAAATATGATTTGAATTTTTGGGTGAACTATAACTTTAAACATAAAACTCACGTGTCTGAGACTCACGTGTCTGAGTGAGGCACTTTTACACGCAGTTATTCAGTTATAAGAACTTGCCACTTACAATGTCGGATCTAGATACAGAGCCAGTGCTAACCACAGGGGGACAAACCCAGAGCCGAGCTGATTTTTATAGCCATGCGGCACATACAAGCCAGAGAACAACATGTGTAGAAATGCAAAAAATATCTTCACCGTACCAAAATAACCTGAGAGGAGGGAGGATAGACAGAGTGACATGCAGAGAAAGCAGGAGAGAGAGACAGAGCACCTGCAGCACGGTCCACACCTACACACAGGTGTCAGGAAGAGATAGACACAAAGAAAGAAAAGAGAAAATAGAGCAGAGGAAATCAGACTGCGGTCAACAAAAAAGCTTTTTCTAGATTTGTCAGTGTGTCAGAGTGTGTGCGTACATGAACGTGTGTCTGCTTGAATGAACATCTCGCAACACCTGTGCGTGTGTATTTCTGGTTGTACTGGACGTTGTAGTTTAACTTTAGAGAACATACAGCGACTCCACAAGTATTTGGATACTTAAGCCAGACTCAAAAATAATGTTTTTACTTGCCAGAACAAAATACAAAAGGAACTCCTTTTAGTGACCTATTTGTCAGATATGGTGACCCATACCCGAAATGAGACCTCTGCATTTAACCCATCCAGAGAGTAGTGAACTAACGCACAAACCAACGCCTTTCAAAATATCTTTTGTGCTCTGCAGATGAAATCCATACAGGTTCAGAAAGACATGCAAGTTAGGAGTCACCAAGTGTCCAAACACATGTTGGGGCCACAGAATGATCACCTTACAAATATAACAACCGTGTTTGTGTTTCTAAAGGATCTGTACATTGTGAAAATGTGTATATAACCCCAATGTATGTCTGGTGGTGACAATGCAGCTATGTGCATATAGCACACATGTGGGAGTAAGTGCAGATGAAAGTACCATTTCCCAGAAATCTGTCTCCTCATACAGGTGCTGTGTGAATCATGTGTGCGTCTCATCCCAGAGATGACAGATAACACAATGACATCATCAGACAAAACACACCACATACAGCTTCCAGAATCTTCACTTCTGCTCTTTCTATGACACGTTGACACAGTTCTTTTCATTCTAGAACCACAAAACCCACTGTACTAGAGTCCACAGTATGGAACAGGGTTAAGGTCCAATACGTTTTTTAAGTAAACAGGTGAACGAGGAGATTTAGTGTGGCATAATGTTGAACAGATCAACACATAATTATCCTGCTGTTGTGCCAGTCAGCAGACCAGCATGTTATCAAGAATCTGTTCATTTTCTAAAATGAGCAGCTGACTCACAGTGTGTATATTGCTAAATACAGCTGAGGTACGAGGCCATCATAATAACAACAGCATGTACAAGTTAAGATAAACGAAGAAATTTTATTTTGATTTGATTAAATATGACACATTGCTACAACTATTATTGTGAGTACTGAGTGAAGATTAGCACCAAACAAAACTGTCAGGTGGATAAAATCTATAGCATAACATACCATAAACCATCCAAAAAGAATACTAATCTGTCAGGGAATTTTTTGATTATCAACAAGGTTATGATAATGCACCTGGCCCACCATACAATAATAAACTGTTTTGTTCGCTTAACAAGATCACGGTTTGTCAGATCTGAAAATCAATAATCTAAAGACTGGTCAATAGTGAGATTTTTGCAGCTGATCAAGCAGAATCACATTCTGGTTGAATCTGAGAATCACATAGATGACACTTAAGTGGTGTCCATGCTTCCACTTTGCACTTCAAATTTTTTGTTATTATAAAGATGTGACATGTGCTGCCACCTAGTGGTTAAAACACGGTCACTGCAAGAATGCTCTAGTACAGAAGTGGGACTAAACTCTAAAAAGTCGTATTCTCAAAAGTATCTGAAAATTCAGTCTAAACTACGTCCATAAAGAAGTCACAATGACAGTGGAAAATCTAGTTTCATATCATTTACTTGCATTATATTAAGAGAATATATCAGAATGTTGTTAAAATGAGTGAGTAACACAAGTGAATTTTCATTTTTGTCAACAATGTGGAGATTTTAGCGGCATCTAGTGGCGAGGTTGCGACCAACAGCTCACTCCCTTACTAAGTACTACGGTGGCTGACACAGGTCACACATGTTGTAACGTTTTCGCTTCTTTGCCAAAGGAGTTTACTTATTTGGTCAGCATTTTGTCAGTAAGTCCATTTAGGGATACTGTAGAAATAACATGCCGAATTCCATGTAAGTTGACCAGCGGTGTATGTAGATAGAAATAGCTCATTCTAAGGTAATAAAAACATAACGCTTTATTATGTAAGGTCTTTATACACACACACCATTGCTGAAGACACAGCAATGTATAATATATTGCATTTCTGTCAAAATTACACATAGCACCTTTAAGACAATTCTATCAAATCTCTTGATCTTGAGATTCAACATCACACAGACGCACCTGATTTATAAAACACGGACCGTTATGTCCACATGTGCCAAGTTAGAGTTCATCTTTCTGTCCGCCAAAAGAGCAGGTGACCCCTGTCCCCTTCAACCCACAGTAACCTTTAGGCACCTTGTGCAGGTACTGCTGATGATTATCCTCAGCATAGTAAAAATCTCTGAGCTGCCGGATCTCTGCGGTAATCTCACCAAGACCTTTCCGAGTCAGGGCCTAGCAAAGTAGAAAACACAGAAAAAAGGAGAAAACAAAAGTGAAAGGATGCCAGATTTCAACATTAATGGGTTCAATCCACACTCTGTCTAGGGATAAGCAACACCTTTGTAAAATGAAACAATAATGTTAAAGCCAGACAATGTCCAAAATTATTTTAAAACGACATGAATGATGTTTCTCTCCCTCTAGGGGCCACATCCCAAAATTTAAAAGCAAAAAATTATAAAGGGCAGAACCAGACAAGAGAGCACCTTTGAACACCAAATAACAGTATTTCAAAAGCTCACACGTAAACCTGAGGGAGATGTACTTCATAACAAACCAAAAAAGAGAGATGTGATGGCTTTGATCCAACAGAACGGTGTCTGACTGTTTTAAGCACGAGATGTTACAGACCTCGTCCACTAGGTGGCAACAAAACCCTGTGTCGTTTCCTCTGGTTTTTACTCAAATGTCTAACAAGAGGTTTGCAGCAACAATACCACAACATCTTAGCCTTGACATCATTAAAGAGCATGAAGCCACAATTTATTATGTTTTATACATTAGATAGTATATAGCATTTTTAAGTGTTAACTTCTTAACAGGGGCTTTAACCATTAGTTACATATTCAATTGTTTATTTTAAAAAGTCATGGTGACCCTGGCTACAACAGAGAGGACAATGATAATTCAAACAAAACTGGTAAAGTTATTAAAAAGGCTGAAACTTGTCATAAGGGTTAATATAAGAATGCCCAGGAAATTATGATGCATCATTTTACAAATTAAAATGTGATGTTATGTGATGTATTTTACATTGCTCTCGTGAATTCTGCCAAACTGTCACAAATCTATCTATATGGCTGGCATAGATCAGGTTTTTAAGTGCAAATCTTTTAGTTTCTACAGAATTTAAAACTGTGCATTTTAGACATTATAAATGTGCTTGGATATGGTGTCATATAGCTCCCTCTGTCAAAGCTCAGTGGTCCGTGTCACTCTGGTGAAGGAGAACATTTCTTTAGACACTTAAGCTAAGAGAGAAAGAGAGATAGATAGAGAGGAAGAGACATTACATAAGCATTTGCATATTTGAATATGTTTCATATGACTGATGAATCAACTAGTGGCACCAAGTGTTCTTGCATCGTCTCTCTTTCACAAACATATACACACACACACCATTGCATGTGTTATTATTATTCCAGTAATTTCCTGTCGACAATTTCAATCATAATTCATTTTATTTTCCAATCTGCTTTAATGCCATCAGTATTTCCCTGCGGGTCTGTGGAGGAAACACACCTTCTGTATTAGAACCAAACACACATACACTAATGGAGTCTCTGTGTACGTTTCTACTGCTGAAGCTTGTCATATTTTACCATGACAACATAAATATTGAATATTTATGCAGCTCTGTCTATGAACTAAAAAGCAAAATAACCTGAATATAGCAAACTGTACACTAACAAGACAGCGTTTAGTTGAGCTCATAATAACTGCTGAATGTCGCTGCTTGTTTAAAGTCTCTCTCCACTACATCTTCCACCAACAGGCAAACGGCAGGAAAATAGTCCTGCACCAACAGAGAAGCATGTGTAGGTGTATATACAGTATACATGTATATAAAGCATGTATATTTTCGCTTCAGGCATATAAGATATATGCGACAAAAGGCTAAGGCTGCTATTCTGGCGTGTCTTCTAAATTTATGCATCTCTTGAATGCACGTTTGGAGCAGATTACTTATTAAACGCCTGAGCTCGTGTGCATGTGAGATATAGTCAGGAATCCATTTTGTCATCCTTGGCCGTTCCTGCATTTTGTGAGAGCGAAAAGGCAGCAGTGGAGGGTCATGTGACCTGTGAGGGAAGATCAAAGTGTTGCCGTATGATCTACGTGTTCAAGATAACATGAGAGTTTTCGTTACCGTTTTAAGGGTGTTATTCTGAATCTTTTCCACCAACTTCTACATTTCAGATCATTACACTTTCTCACAAAATCGGAATCTGATAACACACAATAAAAATAAGCACAAGCCAATGATTTTCTGTGGTTCTAAAGCACATTAGTTTCAGTCAATGTGAAAGTCTTTCACAATCCAATTTTACTTTTGCAATTTGCCGTTTTTCAGAGTGAAACAGAATATTCAATGAGAAAAAATGAAGGGCCAAATTTCAAACATTAGGGAATTGATACAATCTAGCTGGTGGGCGTGACACCGCAGAATTGAGCCAGGTGGGTGGAAAGGAGGTGTTGAAAGTCGGTCTGAAAAAGAAAGTCGTTTCAGAGGCGGAGCAGGTTATTTCACTTTGATGCAAGGTTATGAAGACAAATCATTTTTTTATTTGAAATGCTATACACTGTGTATTAGCAAAGAATTGTACAGCAATCCATGAACACGCATTATAAAGTAAACTGGGGGAATTTTCATGTTGGCTTTAAAGCTTAATAACAAACAACGCACACATGGAATTACATTTCAACCTCTCTATACTCTTTAATCTGGGCCAAGAGATGAATTTTACCCCCCAAAACAATACAAAACAAAATTTTAATATCTGCAGCCAACGCAAGCTGATAAAAGAATTCACCTCAAATCCCAAAAATAACTCCTCTGAGAAATTGCTCCACTGCAGCAGATTTGCACTTCCACTACCCTCCATAACGGCTTCTCGCTCTTTTATAAGACTGAATAAAAACTCTTTGATGTTCTGCAAATTTCTACATTTTATTTTAGCACCCCTCCCCTGCTTGGTTAATCCGGCATTTCATACCTTCCAACTTCTGCATTCTCTCTCTCTGGTCAATCTCAGTTTGGCGGTTCTGAAATATTCGACGGGCGCTAATAATTCATTTCATGTCTGTCTGATCCATCACTTGAATTTAACCTGATTGAAGGGTCCTTAAAAAAGCTTCATCAATCTCTTCACGTTCAATACGTCTGTTTTTGATTTTTTTATCCGTCTCTGCTTCCTCCAGTTTTCACTCTGCACTGTGTGGTAAGACACACACAAACCCATGCGCTCCTCTCAATATTTAAACGACTGTGGGCTAACATGTCTAATCTAATCACGGTCGCTTATGTAACGCGACCATTCTTCGAAACCACCGATTGTCTCTGCACTGCTCTTAGACGGCGATGAATTGGCGAAACACAGAAGAAAGCTATTTGGAGAAGAAGTGGTGTTTTACCCACAGTTCTACAGTACAATCATAACACAATAATAATCAAAGTAGGACTGTTCTGATTTTGTACAATTAAGTTCCTCCTGTGAAAAATCATCATTAGGTCAGAAATCTTAAGGACGAATGTTATATGTCACTTCTGACATTAATAATAATAATTAAAATAAAAATCAATAAAAAATATAAATAAATGAAAAATACACAAATAAAACGGAATTGAGTAAAGGTAAATCAAAGTAAAAAATAAAATGACAAAAAAATAAACAGTACGTAATACAATAAAATTAAAATGAATGTATAAAAATGTATTTGCTGGTATGTTTGTTCAGTTATACTACCAATGGTATAGTAATATGTAGTTCATAAAAATATTTTGACATTTTCTGCTTTAACTCATGTTGCTATGTCGTGGCTTGATTGTTTTCTCTTACTGGGGTTATGGGTTAGTTCAAATTATTAACCCTAAATAAGATCAATAACAATAATAGTGGTTTCCTATCCATTAAGAATAATAAAATATGTAGTAAATAATAAAGGGAATCATTTGTAAGCTTGTTTCTACATAATGCAGGATACAAATTCATTTTGTCCAATTTTTAGGACAGAAACAAATCATAAGGGTGAGTGGTTTGACCCTATTATGAAATCTCATTTTTAGTGAGTCAGGTCAATTTGATTTCTTTCTGACCCTATTTTCTTGTTTTCTCCCCGTTGAAAGGGATGCTACTGGATCATGCGGTGTGTGGGGTGCCAACGCCTCTTTCTTATAACTGTGTGTGTGTTTTAGCTTGCGGGGTCACCAGGGCCATCAACAGCACGCCAGTTTCTTTCCCCCGATCTCATTGCTTCCCTTTAACCACAGCTGCCACCCACAAGCACGACCTTTCACCCCTGAAACGCACAAGGCCAAGGCCAATAGGGCTTGCTCGACCTCCCTGACACCACCCCATTCCCTTCGCCCCAAAATCGCATCTGAGCCCACGAAACACGACCTATGACCAGAAGAGAAAAGGGTTACCATGGCGATGGTTTACCCGAGCACCTGCATCTCACAATATGAAGCAAAGCCACATCATGATGCTCTTAGTCCCTTATTTCTATAAAGCAAACAGTCCGGTCATCCAGACATGCTGCGTTAATGAGCATCCACAAATGCATCTTTCTGACAGGAGTGGGTGGTCACCGTTTGACAGCAGGGAAAGTTTGAGGGTGGTGAACAATGGAAGAGAGGACAGATGAGAGTCTGATTAGAAATAAATCACTGGATGAATCTGCGGTCGTCTCTAAGCCACATATCAACAGAAGTGTAAACAGTATGTGGGACTAAAGATACTTTACCTCTTGGTATATGCTCCTGCTCCTCATCACCAGCTCCTGCTGTTCTGGGCTGTATGTGTAGATGGCAGAACGGTACTGTGTGCCATGGTCATTTCCCTGTGCCATTCCTACAAAAAAGACACTTTTTAAATGGATTTAAAAAAAACATGATCTTAAAAACTTATCATCTGAAGGCTTATGCCTGACCGGTTTGAATTAGTTGTACATACAAAATACAGTTGTGTGAAAGCACTAATTTCCTTCGTTATAAAATAATGCTCATCTTTTTTTTATTCTTGAAAAATGAATGACTTTGAAACATCAGTCAATTAAGGGACAGTTCTTTCAAAAATAAAATTCATGACATCATTCACTCACCCTTGAGTTATTCGAAACATGTATAAATGTCTTAGTTCTGTTGAACACAAAAGAAGATATTTTGAAGAATGTATAAAAGCAAACAGTTCTAGGGCAATTTTGACTACCATTGTCGTTTTTTCAGACTATGGTAGTCAATAGTGTCCAAGAACTGTTCGGGTTCAAGCACTCTTCCACATATCTTGCTCTGTGTTCATCGTAACAAAGAAATGAATATAAATTTGGAAAAACTTGAGGGTGAGTAAATGAAGACAGAATTATTATTTTTGGGGGAGAACCAATCCATAAAGAGCCAAGAATAGATGTAAAATCTTTCAATTCTGTTTAAAAGGAACTGAGTTTTGAGATCCAAGGTAAAATAAGTGCACTTAGTACACTCCTTTGCGAGTTTACAATTTTGTAAATTCTGTAGACATTATTTACAAAACTAGTCTACAAAACATTGCGCTTATCAACCACATGGGGGAAACCGTGAGCAAAAGTTCTATAGTGTGGCTTTAGTCTATTAAGATTTTTTTCTGTGAATTTCTTTCTTTTTCTTTCTACCTTTCTCTATGCAGTACTGGATGTTGGCCATCTTGCCATGAGCTCTCCAATACACCGTGCCTTCTGTAGATCATTCTTTAAAGGCCAGAGCACTGCGCTCTGATTGGCTGATCACGCAAGGCCCTAAAGCGACAGTCCCTGACCTTTCCTGTGACCCTGAGGCCTGTAGGGTCCTTAATTTGACCAAAATGATACAGGAGAAAAGACTGTATTTTATTATTTTATCAGCAAATCATGTCAGATTTTACAAAAATATCCTGGACAATCTTTTCTATATATTGAAGAAACAAGTAAGCCTCAACAAAATTTCAGAAGTTAAAAAAAAACTCCAAACCTTTTTGTTTTTATTTTAGGGGTGATTTTTAGACTTGACATTCCCAGTCCCGTTCACTTTCAGCACATGAAAAGCGGTGCTCTAAAATGGACAGAAGAAAGCAAGCCATACGCCTTTAGGACAACATAACGGTGAATAAGTAATGACAAAAGGTTCTGTTTTGCTTTAACTCTCTTTAAATCCATTCATATAAGAGAAGTTAAAAAGAGGCAAACACACACAAAAAGGGAGAGCACTCCATGTACTGTAGTGTACCAGACTTCTTTTTTAGCCTCTATCAAAGTGCTTAGTCATTATTGATGAGCCTCCCTGTTCAAGCTGAATAATAAAAAAAATTCTCCTCTGAAGACACGTGCAGACGACCCACGCAAGCCGAGAGCAGAGGACAGTGACGACGTGTCGTCAAGGCACAAACAGGGTGAGAACGAAGAGCTGGGCTATATCTGACTCTATAAATGTCAAACGCAGTGTCCCTCTGTTTATAACACACCTTTCCCTCAGGAAAACTGCTGCTGTTAATGAAGAGGTCAAGAAGCATAATCCCTTTGAGACAAGAATGGAAAGATTTACATTGTGTACTTGCGACCGTATAACCCAACGTGAGAGCATACTTGCAACACCATCTCGACAGATACTAATACTGTAAAGCTGTTGTCACAAGGAGATATTTTAAAAAAGCAGGAGAAGAGACAGAAAGGCTGTCATTGTTTGTCAGGGATTTGCAATACAATAATATATAATTTTCTCGCCAACATATAGTTTTGAAGATTTTTGTGTAGAATATTGTTACTTTAATTAAAACTGAACAAAACCAACATGTGAACTGACTGCAGTGTGGCTAAAGCCAAAGATGTCTGCATCATTCAGAAGCTAAATTTTCACTGTCACATCAAATGTAAATCATGTGTCAAGTCGACGCCTCAGAATTTCAGTCTGCTAGCCCCAAAAGAAAGGCTACAGTGTTTTTGATCTATAAAACAGGAAGATTTAATTAAACTTATTGCAACATCTAAACCTACAACTTGCTTATTAGACCCCATACCAACTAAATTATTAAAAGAGTTACTACCTGTTGCAATTGAGCCCATTTATAGCATTATCAACTCGTCAATTAATCTAGGCCATGTCCCAGGACCCTTTAAGCTGGCCGTCATTAAGCCTCTTAACAAGAAACCAAACTTAGACCCAGATGAACTAGGAAACTATAGACCGATTTCAAATCTCCCTTACCTGTCTAAAATACTAGAAAAAGTAGTGTCCATTCAGTTATTCTCTTTCTTACAAAATAATGACATACACGAAAAGTTCAGTCAGACTTTAGACCGGATCATAGTATTGAAATTAAAATTACAAACAACCTGCTTATAGCATCAGATAAAGGTAACATCTTACTCATAGTCCTGCTTGAGCTTAGTGCTTTGTTCGATACTGTAGAACACAACATACTTCTAGATCGTTTAAACAATTACTGGTATTCAGGGACAAGCAGTACAATGGTTCAAATCTTACTTATCAGAAAGACATCAATTTGTCCATTTAAATGGGGAATGATTAAATCTAATGATTCAAGTAAATTGTGGGCTACCTCAGGGATCGGTTTTAGGACCCTTGCTATTCTCCATATATATGCTGCCCCTTGGAAACATTATTAGAAAACATGGAATTAGCTTCCACTGCTAGGCCTGATTCACATTTTGCGTCTTTTCCGCGCATATATTCGTTACTTTAAATGTAGACGCACGGCTGATAGGGGGCGACGCGCTCTTTTCTTTCAGGATGGTCTGGGCAGATGAAAAAATCTCAACTTTTCAGAAAGGCGCAAGCGCACCGCAGGTCATGTGACAAGAACCAAACAGCCAATATTGACAATCTCAATGAAAGTGGAGACACAGATGATCACATCTTAACTAATCTAGTAGTAGAGTTTTAACAAGGTATTTTCAGTTCACATAATCAATATATCCTTCAATTATACCTCTTCGTCTCAACGGCTATCGCGGGCCATGGTTGCTTAGCGACGACAGATGCCAGGAGAGCGCTTAGTCCAGGCAATTTGGAAAAAAAGGAGAACGCATTGCAGCTTGCGTTTTATGCGTGGTTTTAGACGTGAACTATGAATCGAGCCTTATGCAGATGATACTCGGCAATGCATCTCATCAAGACCAGATGATTCCTTCCAGCTATCCAAATTTGCATAGTGCATCGGAGATATAAAACATTGGATGACTTCCTTCTTCTAAATTCTAATAAAACAAATATTATTTATCGGACAAAAGACACGCGAGGAGAATATTTCGGATTATAAGGCTGCGCTGTTACTTCAACAAATACAGTAAAAGATCTAGACGTTATGTTAGACAGCAATCTGTCTTTTAGAGGTCAAATCTCAAATGTCACAAAAACAGCCTTCTTCCACTTTGAAAAAATTGCCAAATTATGAAATATTCTGTGTTGCTGATGCAGAGAAGCTTATTCTTGCATTTGTGACCTCAAGACTTGACTACTGTAATGAACTACTTAGTGGTTGTCCTACATCATCAATAAACAAACTACAGTTAGTTCGGAATGCAGCTGCCAGAGTTCTAACCAGGTGCAGAAAATACGATCGTGGATGGAGTGTGTCCACCTGAGTGAAAAGTTAAGTGCATGATGCGTGCTGCAAAGTTGTGAGTGACTGTGTGTTTTAAAGAGTTGTGGGGGAGTTAGTTCGAGTCGAGTGTGTGTATTACATAGGGTTACGGATGTGTATGCGTGTAGGGGTGGTTGAGAGCACTGCTGTGTGCGTCCCCTGGGTACAGTGAAGCAGTGCGCGTGCGTAAGACGAATGGTGCAGAGCCGGGTCTATTTTTACACCTCTTATGTAACACACATACACACATTTCTCATACACACATTTCTCATACACACATTTCTCATACACAAGTCTGCATTCTCATTACAAACAAATACATGTTTTCTGTGCCAAAATAATTTTTGTGTGTTATCTGTTATGTATAACTGATATTGTATTAAATCACACAGAAAGATGGAGGAAAAGATTTCTATAATTTATAGTGGGAATCCAGAACCAAGTTAATAACTAGAAAATACACAGCGACAAAAACAATTTAGAGATCATTCCAAAATTTCCATTAATTAGCATTTCTAGATGTATTGGGATATTCTAGTCCAGTGTCGATTGAATTTCAACAAAATCAAACCTCAGGAGTGACAAAGTCATGCAACAGCAATGTGAAAGACTGACAGCATGACAAGACACATAAAAGTAAATATGAACTTGCTTTCATTGCAGTATTTGAGATCTGAAAAAAAACAAAGCGACTTTTCTGTTATTTTAACCTTTTTCTAAGGTATTCATTTTTTTGTAAATAAATAAAAAAAAAACAATATATTGGCTTGAAATTTAGGAGAAAATGGTTTGAACTTCACTGAATGAAATTATATCAAATTGTAAAATAATTTTAGACATAGGCCAACCTATAAATACCTATTACTCTCTCCAGAGACATATAATTAAACACAATGAGACTTTAATTATTCTTAAATTAATAAAAAAATCTTGTCATACAAAAGCAGGTTTTCAGTTACTAATCCCACTTTTGAAATTTTCACAGGGAATCATTATGGAATATGGATTTGGATTTATTCTACATGCAAAGGTGTAAAATAAAAGCAGTGCTACATTAATATAAAAAAAAAGTAGGCTGATCGTGTTATCTCAACATGTCAGTTGTAGCTAGAAGCTACGACAAAACAGCTACAGCCAAATCTTGAGCACTGTTTTCATTCTAATACTACCCCCAAACCTAAACCTAAGATTTCAGCAGATTTTGGCTGTAGCTTTATCACTTAAATTTAAGCCTTAACCCAACATGTCAGCCCTCACCTGCTTCACATTGAACAAATCCATATTTTAGACATTTTTTATTTAATTTGTTGGGGCAAAACCTCTCAAATAAGAATATATTTAGCACCCTTAAAAAGCTCCAACAAAAGCAAAAAAATCTGTCCAACACGCATCTTATATTCCGATTTTACCATTACCTACATCCAAATGCTTTTTCCTACTTCATCAATCAGAATCGCATCCTTAACCTCTGCTAGCCCCTCCCCCTCTAGTTGACTGACAAACTGTAATGAGCCCCCTCATCGAGGAGGGGCCAGGGTCAAGGTCAGCCCCCGAGAGGCACGTGCCCGTTGCAGACTGTACCCCACAAAGACTAATTTAGAAACACAGCCTTTTTTCTTGTCTCATTTGGTGGCTTGTACACAATATGGTGTAACTGAACCCAATAGCCTTAGTTTTCAGCAATAAATCAGTGTTTAAATCTTGCTGGGGGATTATGAAGATGACACACACTTAGCTTAGGTAATAACGTTTTGCCCTGCATGATCCTATACACAAATATGTCAGTCACAGTTTACACACTGAGCCATTTGGGGTGAAAAAAAGTGGTAAAGAACAAGGCCTTACCAAGCAGAGCTCAGCTGGCATGTCTGTGATTTTTATCATGAGTGAACTCATGAACTTTTCCAAAAATATACAAAAAACAGAAATGTACACCTTCAACCTGCAAGGTGCTTCTTAAACAGAACCCTAAAAAATTATTACTCCTCAATAATAGTGATTTAGAATGCAGTTCAAAGAACCGTAACAGCACGTACCGATCTACTTCAAGTCCATCCCTTAGAAAGAAAACCTAGATCAAGGGTTAAAGACAAAGACAGTAACAAGACACACCGAGTGCCTTTTTCAGCCATTTTGTCTCTCCTTCGTAAAATGCACGTTGATGCATCTCTCTGACGCAGCAGCAACATAAATACTGCAAATCAAAAGGAAAAAAGACATGACAAGATAAAAGATGAAAGTGGTAAGGGGAAAAAAAGGAGGACAAAGGAGGGGAGAGGCCCGCCCGCTTTCGTTTCATGCCGAGCGAAACGAGGGAGCGGGGCATAGGAGAGTGAACGAAAGTGACTGTGAGGTAAAGCAAACGGTGAGAATTAGGAATCAAACGAGTCACTGCGGAAATGCGGATGGGATGATAGTGAAGGGAAGCGAGGGATGATGGAGAGAAGGAGCCGGGATTGGGGGAGGAGTGGTAAGAAGAGGGGGAAGATAAGATGCTGTTATCCTGAAGACAGACTCAGAGCCCCGGGGTCCATTGGGAACGAGGAGGGGGGCTTTCTTAAACAAGGAAGTAACAAACTGCTGAGGCGATCATGCATGGGTGTCTGTTGGACTGCACTTCACCACTTTATGGTTTGCCACAGGCGATAGAATCGTTACACTGGCTTCAGTCATTTCCTGTTCGTCAAATCCATTCTGGGACCCAATTTTCCTGACTCGCCTCTCTTTCCCACCCCCGGCTTCCTGTACCATCTTTGTCAGCACACCCGGAGATGTAGCATGACAGAATAAAATATAGCCAAAACCTTTTGAAATTGAGTCCATCATATAGAGAAACGAAGGCAGGTTTTCGATACCATGACCCAAAGACTCAAGCAAGTGTTGCTGGGTATGAGATGGGGGTACGGAGAAGAGCGTGCTGGGAGGGTCTGATTGGCTGTGGATGTTGCTATCCCTGCCATGATTGGAGGATTCCAAAATCATGCTGCTAAAAGCAGAACCCTTTGAACTACGAGACAGCAGCTGAATACACAGGTCCTCATGTACTACAGAAACAAATGTGCACGTATGTAGCTTATACACTATCCCAAACGAATGCAAACATCAAACATTCATACGTATGATTTCATATACAGACTTCTCATTGAGGTCCTCTAATAAGGCACAAGCGCACAAATTTATAGCGGATTCAGGGAGAGCGTTTGGGTATGGACAAATGGAGCGGGCATTAAGCATGCACTGATGAACAGCCTACAGAGATGTTCCTGATTCTCGTGGCCAATCACAGCGCAGAGGTCTGCGCCAAAAAACACAATCTGACGCTTCTGTCACGCACATGGGCCGCGTTCGTCCCCGTGCTTCCGAAACCCAAACTCCTGCAGGGCCACGAAACACAAATGAAACATGCAAAACAAGATGTGATCATGTTATTTAAGGTTTACTTACTGCTGCAATATCAGTCAAAACTTGCCGAAGGCATGAGAAAACGAAAGCATCACTAAATGCATAAATTTTGTAACTAATTTATACAATACATTTCAAGACTATTAATATTATACTTTAAACTCACAATAATTAAGTTTTTTTTTGTGTGGACTTTGTTATAGACAAAGACTTTGTCTTCAAATATCTGTCAGCTTTACTATTAAAGGGATAGTTCACCTAAAAAATTTAATTCTGTTCACTCACCCTCTTGTCATTTTAAACCTGTGTGATGTTCTTTCTCCCGCAGTACACAGAAGAATATATTTTGAAGAATGTTGGTATTGCAACAATGGAGGTGACCATTCAAGGAAAGTCATACAGGTTTAAGGAGACAAGAGGATAAGTCAATGATGACAGAGTTTTCATTTTTGGGTGAACTATCCCTTTAAAGGCCTTGTACTTAAAGACCTCGTTTAGCATTGGGTGTATTTTTAAAACAGCACACCAAATAAGAAATAATTTCGCTTTAAGACGTGCATTGTGAGAGACCACTGCCTACTAAATGTCCCCTTAACAAACCATGTGATTGCTGTCTGGTATGTTTAAACAGCCATTTTATAAAGGTCTTCCCAAAGACCAACTAGTCTGCAAGTCATTCAGATACATCATGATCTAAACGATTTTAAAAAAGTGCCCTTTTGCCAATCCTCAGTATTGTGTGTGTGAAGAAAAACAGAGCAAGCTATATGTCTCATCCCATTTGAAGGCTATTTCTGACAACCCAGGCTCTTATCAGTAATTTCCTGCACTCTGCTTACTAGGACATTCTAGCTGACAGGGTGATGGCGTTCTGTGTGACTTTTTTAATGCTCAGACACCTTGATGTGAATTAAAGAGCCTCAAAACACAGGGTAATCACGTCAGCTCGCAGCGAAGATTTGACAACTGAAAGATGTGCAAAACCACTCTGCAGCCCTTCAAAATGTCCTCTTATACAGATCTCAGACAGGATTTAGGAGTGTGTTTTGAAACAAAAGATGGATAGATAGAAGGACAAAACATTCTTGATCCTTTGCATATATCTGGGTCTTCTAGCATGGAAAAAGACGCACTAGAAAGTTATTACAGCGTCTGATTGAATGAACGACTGACGTCACAAACTATTCAAGGAAGAAGTAGTCTCACACACAGAGAAGTGTGTGTGTCTGGTCCTCAGGGTCAGGCTTTATGAATGTTTCAGAGGAGTGTCTCTTCCTCTCTTCTCTCCGTTTCAGGGTGACTGAGCACAGAGAGCCAAACAGCAGCTTCATGCATCAGCCATACGGTTACATCAGTGAGAGACAGAGAGAGAATACAGAGAGATGGACAGATAGATAAGAGTGTGTGTTTATGATGAAATACACAAAAATTCATTCTGCTCAAGCAATTAACTGAACGGATTGAATTAATTCCTATTTCGTTTTTTTTTTGTTTTTTTTGTGCTGAACACAAGCATGGCTTATTCTGAAAATAAGCCTTACACAACAACATCAAATATAACTGTGTCCACTGTATTGAGTTTCTGGTAGATTGCATGAATAGGTGACGCTTCCACGAATTCACATGCTGTGGCTCTTTCTCCTCTCATGGTTGAATTGGTCTCAGACACATTAACATAGCCTGTCTGAGGCTGTTTCAATTCCCGTGAGATCATCCGGAACCTCAAGCGTCAAACACACACACACAGGCCAGCGTGAAAGCACGGATGCAGCCTAACACACACAGGAACACATGCATTTTAACCTCATGGGTCTGTTTGCTTTTGGACCACTGCATCCCGCACCCATGGGGTCTTTCTATGGATGAGCATTTGTGTGCGTATGTGCAAAGGCGTTTTTATCTACCTTGAGTGGGGTCGTGGCTTTCCCAGAAGACTTTGAGAAGTTTCTCTAAGCTGACATCTTTAGGAGAGAAAACCAATCGGACTACCTCTGTGTGCCCTGTTAAACCTGGAGAGAATGACAGAAACATTATAATACGACGTATTTGATATATTCACAAGGATTTTAAGCAATTGAAACCACAATTTGTTGGTATTGTGACAAAGTCTCAGCGTTTACATATATTCAAATGTTTTAAAAAAGGCTTGGGTTTTTTACTTATTCAAAATGGACTATTTATAGGTACGTGTTCAAGTAATCATTTTTGTTTCCACCTGTGAACTCGTGACATTTCTCCTTAAATCCAAAAAAATTAAACGAGACAAACTTGTAAAAATGACAAAAAACGTTTACAGATCTTGAATACTGCAAATTCATGTTTAAACAACACAATACTTATGTTTGTACATTTTAGGAACAATTAAAAAGTGAAAACATTCTTGAATAATTTACTTTCATGCGTCTTTGATTCTATTTATCAGTCTTTCACATTCCTTGTTTAACTTTGTCACTCATGAGATGTGAACTTCAACAAACTCTTGAACAACCACAATACATGAGAAAGTCTGATTAAAGGGAAAACTGGAGTTGTGTGAATATAGTTGCAATAAATATGTTATTAAAGTGGTGCTGCAAAGATGTGTCATGCATTCTGACTTCTTTACAATGTAAACCGTGCTGTCTTCTCATGCTTAACATGGTCAATATGTAATATTACGTAGTATTTCTGTGCTCAAAACACTCCCCCAGCTATCGCACAGGTTTAGAAAAAATGGACAACAGCGGTTCAGATTTTTCTTAAATAACAAATGACTCAAATAAACTATATTATTGAAATTTGTATATATGTCTGTGTACACATTGTGCCAATCTCTATTTGATAGAGCATATTAACTCAGACACCCACAAAGTTTCAACAGTCTTGTGCAGCTTCACACTAAAGTGCAATTTTGTGTGTCTGTGTTCTTGTTGCATGTCCTGATCTCTTCAGAGCTACTACAGTCAGAACCTTCTCACTGGGACCAAATCAGAAACTGAAACATCACAGCTGCATCCCTCCCTCCATATCATCTCTTATGAACTTTCTACAAGTAGGTCACACAGAAGAAGGGGGAGGGGCTGCGGATCTAGGAGAGAGCAGTGCATTCTGGGTAGTTCACTGCAGATGAAGGGAATGTTTTGGTAAAGTCTGCGGCAAAGCATTCATTTGGAAAGCGTTAATGTTTTGGAAAGTGTATTCAAGTGTATCAAAATGTATGTAGGTAGCCATTTGTCTAGAGGTGAACTGCCACGTCTAATTGGTTGTGTGTGTGTGTGTGTGTGTGGGGGGGGGGACTCACCTGAACACACCTCTTGATACGTGGGGTTAGGTGTGTATCCCCCTGCATAGCCCACATGTGTAGAAAACACACCCGGGATCTTCCAAAAACGCCTCTCGGCTCCCCAAAAACAGCCCATACCTGAACAGAAATGGAACATATATTATTATAATATAATAATAATTATTATTATAAGATGTTATTTTGTTATAGAGTAAATTATATTGTTTATATATTAAATAATGATTATTTTTATAATAATAACTACACATAAAAAAGCTAAAAAAACTAAAAATTAAATAAGGGCTATCTTAAAAAATTCTAGAGTTCTAAAAACATTTTGTGTTCATTAATGTGTTGTCTAAATGAACACATTCACATTTTTGTGGGGCTACAAGTTTTGTTTTTTTGAAACATGAACACAAGAAATGTGTTAAAATTAACACAATCATTTTAAGAGTGTATTAGGACTGTCAAACGATGAATTGCATTTAATCACTACCAGAATAAAAGTTTGTGTTATGTCTGTGTACTGTGCATAATAAATTATTATTAATAATTTTGTATTCATAAAAACAAACACATTTATATATTTAGGAAATATTTAGATTAGTATTTATTTATATTGACCAATAATTGAAATTATATAAAGGTATGTTAATTTTTATATTTATAATTTTATTAAATATTTGCATTTATGTATTCATAAATTCTAAAATATTATGTGCAGTACGCAGACATAAATTATGTTATCGCAAATTATTCTGGATGGGATTAATCGTTTGACAGCCCTTAAACCTATAATAACATATGATTATAAAGCGGTAAGGTAGGACTGTTTTTGGTCAACCTGAAATTGAAGAATTTATAATCTTTAATCTTTCTTGGACTTTGCAATACCACCATGCATTGTGACAGGCACTTTAAAAAAAAACTTCCAGGATGGTGATAAGAGTCAGGAAAAATGTTTAATATGAATTTAGCTACAGAATTTTCGCTTACTAGACTTTAAAACCAAGCTACTCTGTTTTGACGTTGGTAACATTTAAACTCAGATTCTTCATTCGTATCTCGAAAGAAACATTGATGCTTCTTTTTAAGAAAGCAATGCATTTATTTTCCCTAGTGGGTGTCTGCCGTTAGATGTGATTTTCTCTACATTCACCAAACATGATCATCTCCATGCCATCAGGAAACGGCTCCACAGTGGGGTTCCCGTTGGCAGCGTGCTTTGCTGTAAAAACAAGGGAGACACAAACACAGTGATATCATTTTGGTGTTATCAATGTGGCGTACGCATGCACGCAGCACGGGGTGGCGCTGTTCCAGGTGGTGGGACTGTCAGACTGTGGTTCTGTGCTAAGGATTAGTGCAGATTTGCCTGGTCTGCCCAGGCTAAGCTGAATCAGTGCTGCTGTTTCTGCAGTGGGAGACACTTAGCAGATTACACCGCTGAACCTTCCCCCACCCAACACATGCACACCTCTATACCGTACAGAGAAGGTCACAAAGCATGTTCGATGCAAAAGCATCAGGAGGAGAGAACACCAGGTTTATGAAAGCCCTGCAGAATGACATGCAGTGGATTAGGCCAGAGAGAAAACTGGAAAAAAATATTTCCAGAGTTGGGCCAATCGCGCCGTACTGAAATTAAAACAGTAAAGTGGAAGAGAGAAAAGGCACAGATGTGCTGAGGATTAGAGCTTAGAAGACTGTAGTGATTTACCAGTTAAATCTCCAGGCAGCGAAGGATAGTGCTTTACACACAGCATACTAATATTAGCATATGGATAAAGAAATGTGTCACGGCTTCACACACAACGTTTACAAAAATGCACTGAGGCCAATATGCATCACATTTGCTTTTTAATCTCTCTACAGTCTAGACTATTTGTGACACGAATACTGAAAAACTTTAACAATATTTTGACGGTGAAAAAATATATCTGTCAATTAATCGCATACATACTGAATTAGATGAAGTATCTTTATTTAACCGTAAAGTATGTCTGGGTTCAGCATGCATGCATTTCGGAAATAATACATCATACATCTAACATGTCTGAATTGTCATGTGTCCCTTATGATGTTCATGTCATTTTAAAAACTGCAAACGTAATTTACTCGGGTGTTAACTAGTACATTTAACCACAAAGAATGCATTTCTTGGTATCTATTTCACCTACACTCATTTTAATTTTGAACTGCATAAGTAACTTATAGAGAACTACTGTGACGTACGTTCATTATAATTACAAAAATGAGAATACAGATATACAAAAATATAGACGCATGTATTAAGAAGAGAATACATAGAAGAAGAGCAACATATGCAGCACACACAAAATAAACAGCAATATGCTTAAAAATAAATAGGCTTAAAAAAAGGTAAAACATTGAGCACCAGAACATCCTTCCTACGCAAAACCCAACCATCATGGTGCCCCGTTCTGCATGAGCATGATCCACTCCATTTCAGAAAAAAATTTGTTCACCCAAAAAAATGCTTTCCATAGTAAAAATAAACATTACTATGGTCAAGTGAAATGGGGACTATTTTGGGGTGAACTATTCCTTTAAAATGTAAAGAACTAGATCTCTGGAATGATATTTTTATAGTGATTTCATATAGACCCTTTCTCGCCGACGTCAGTCTTAACTCATGGCATTAGCTGGAGGCAAAACAAAGGGAAAACTGGAGGCGGCCAATACAAACCAGCACAGATTCGGCTACATAAGGAGTTTAAAATATCATCTTGTTGTGTTGTTTAGTGCCACAGTCGACAGAATACAGGTCTTCAATTTGATATTTTAACACATTCCCCTGCCATTGTCAAACAAAAAAAACTGACGACAGCTGTAGTTAAACCCAATGAAATGAGCGGACTGAACAAAACACATTGATGCATCACTTCATAACAGTAACCTAGGATAAAAAAACTATTTTGCAAGATTATTTTTCACTAAGTGTTAACTTTTGAACGCCTAAGGTATGCTTGCTAACTTTGTTAGTTATACAACTACCAGTCCAGAAACCCAAGGATAAAATAAACTGTTTGTCATCTATTTTTCTTTAGATGTCACAAGTGCATTAGTATACAGGGAGAGGGAACAGTGAGAAGGCTCATTTTATGTGTCAGGTTTGTGTTCAAGTAAATACATTTGCAAACATTTGCCACTCTTAGCACACGCAGGCATCTATAGATGTATATGCTCTCGGTTCAATCTTTACTATAAACACTTGGTTTCTCTGTCTGGTAGGTGTAGATGTCAGGCCACTTAACTAGAGGTAATCATGTCAGTTTGTCTCTGGACCCATTGAGTGACTGCGTAAAGGTCAACCAGATTCCTTGCGTTGAAGTCAACTTTTTTTAAACAATCACGCTCATAGACAGTGAGTGACATCTAATGTTAAAGTTTAATCCGATTTTTTCAAGTCATACTCATAAAGCCAGCAAACAAGACGTGCTTACCTTGCATTAGTAATGTGGTCAGAGGGATCTTTCTGCCTCCAGCTAAGCTTCACCCACAAAAACGTGTCACAATGTACATTAACGGGAAAGGTGTCTACAGAGACCACTCCAAAAGACATCAACAATGCTGGTCTAGAAGAACTTCCTTTACACTTTGAGAGGTGATCTTAACAATTGTTTTGAGTCAACCTGAACACATAGAGGTCACAAATGAATAATACTATGCATTTTGTTTTCCTATTAACATATTGTGCACACTTAACAAAATTAACAACAATGAACAAAAATTATATGTTTATTAATAACAAAGCCATGTTCTAAACTCAGGATGACAAACAGCAGCTTGTTTTGTCACCCTGACAAGCAAATCTTTCTTTATTCTCACACACACCTCTGCAGTCATTTCATTCCAGCTCTCACTATGTTCGAACAGACCACCTGGCACTGACCTGCCAGCAAAGCATACAATTATGCCATTTCTAATTTCTGCCAGGTGGGGTATGCGAAGAAATATACATTTTCTAAATAAAGAAGGTGAGAAATGGAAAAGAAATGAAGATAGGCGTGAGTGATGAAGACAGCAATGGACAAAGGGATAAAATCGGGGGATGTGCAACAGATTAGTGTAGCGGAAATATGGAGGTACGCGGTTTTTGTCTTTCATTCCTTCATGCCATTTTGGCAGCGGACGAACCCGCAGTCACTGTCTCCAATGGAGTGGAAAATCATAAAACAAACTGAAAAAAGTGAAGCCGGCCAATAACACGCCAACACAACCAACATCTGCAAAAGCTCTGCCGCTCTACACCTAGTTTTCTCTCTCATCACCAGTTTCCAACCTCCTCCCTTCACTTTCCCATAATGCCTTCCTCTTTTTCTCTCTCTATTCTGTCTATCTCTCTCTCACACACACTCACCGACCTCAGCAGTGGGTATTTCTCCTGAGGAGCTCTGGCACAGGTCCAGGTGGTGCCAGTCTGCCTCCTTTAACTGTGCCCTGTGATTGTGCCAAGATACGCCTTCGCCAACACCGCAACACCTTACCAGCAGTTCCGCCAAAAAAGAGACAGAAGACAAAGGGGAAAAAAGGAAATGAGGCGGGCGAGCTTGACAAAAGAACCCGAAGTTGGAGCGGCGAGACTGGAATTCTTCGAAACTTCGAAAAGAACGGATCGTATTGGAGGTTTATTTTGTTAAAAAAAGAAAGAAAAAGCTAAAGCGTTTGCAAGTTTCAGGAATATTTCGGCAACAAATTTTAATGGAAATCTGCCAGTCCATCGCCATGGCTCTGTAACAACCCCTCAACAGACCTGTCTCTAGAGCGAGCAACTCTCTTGTGACCCCTGGACCTGATTCTTTTCTGGAGTATTAGAGCATGTGTTTTGGATGTTACTTGGGTCTCTACTTTTTAAGACACAATCAGTCCGCTACTCTGCAGGACACGCCCACTATAACATGGGCATATGGGTGAATTCTGATTGGGCATATCACAAGTGTGGTGTCTCGGCAAGTTTACTAACTATAGGAAGTTTTACATCCTATAATGCCTGTTGCAATTGCTCAAACATGGCTAACCATAATGACATAAAAAGGACAAATGCCAATTTTTTGGAAACGCAAGATTTAGGCCACTCAGAAAGATTGACAATTCTGCTCATCATTAAAACTGCTAAATCTTCAGGCTGCTTCTTTGTCATGAATAAAAAAACAAAAGTGGAAATTCGGTCATCATTTACTCACCCTCTTTTCATTTCAATCATCTTCTGCGGAACACAAAAGATGATATTTTGAAGAATGTTGTTAACCAGCACCCATACCCTTGCATTGGTATTGTGTCCATACAATAGAAATGAATGGGTGCCGACCCTGTTCAGTTTCCAACTTACTTCAAAATATCTTCTTTTGTGTTCTGCGGGAACAAGAAGGTCACGATGGGTTGACTATGACAAAATTTAAAATTTTTGGGTGGGTGGTTTGACAAAAAAAATGTGAAACCCAAAAGTCACACAACTTTCAATTATAAACTCCTCCTGCTCATGATTGGTTTATGGGTGCTCCTGTTTTGTTTGTTTTATTTCTTTCTGTTTCATCATTAAATTTAGTTTTTTCTATTTTGAGTAATACATGATATGTAAATACAAGTACTAAATACTAAGTTAGCCAGACCCACTTATTTATATATCATATTGTTGTGGTTTTCAAACAAAAGCCAATTATTTAACAATTTCTGATTGAATTAAAATCTCATTGTTAGAAAGACTTGTAAATCAAAATACACGTACATTTCCAGCCTATTGAGATAACACATGATCTAAAGGAAAAACTAAGCAATCTCAGCCACCAGGCCTTCACGTTCTTGTTAAACATCGCACATTCAACAACACGTCTATTGGACCATTGGAACAGCAGCTTGTGCTGGGTCAACTTAAATCAGCTTGAGACACTGGAGTCACCTACAAGTTCAAGTGCCCGTATGTCCCCTGAAGGCGACTGCTGATGCATTCATACATACCACTTTCATTACAAACCTGTATCCAAGCAACCATTTCCGGTTGCTATGGTGAGGACTGGCCCCCCTCATAGCTACAGTTTGCTAGATAGTGCACATAATCTGTTGAACACCTCCAGCATTCTGATGCATATGACACAAATAAAAGTGACAAAACACAATAATAGAAGTGATATACACACCAATATGACATGAACTTTGTCATTATTGGTTCAATAGTTCGAGGGCTGGTTCCAATGGTCGACTAGATATCCAACATTCAATCAATCAATTTCATTTTTTTAAACATGACATTTTACTTATTGTTTTGCACAAAGGTTCAAATTTGTCTTCAACAAAGAGAGGAAGCTGTTGACCTATAGGGAATTCAGAATTTCAATTTGAGACAATGCTTACAATTTCAGGCAGGGAAAGCTCAAGAACTTGAGAGCTACACTCCGATTACAGTTTCAATCATTGTCACCCATTGTGCCCTTGAGGAAAGCTCTTAACTAGTAGCTGTTCAGGGTGAACTGTGCCTCCTTTTTATATATTCTTTGTTGGTTTGGATAAAAAGCATCTGGTAAATACAACTGTGGGAGGGGGGGATGATTGAAATCCACTAGCAAATAAGTTAACTTGTTTCTTCCCCAAGGTCAAATGAAATTGCTCTTTAAATGCCAATGAGGTAGAATGCACGCCTTCTCTGAGAAAACACTACAGTAATTCTTCCGAACAAGGCCTATGTTAGACAAAACCAATATTAGTACAGTCTGTAAGGTGAGACAGAAAGAACACCAGAAATACTCATACTACATATAAATCATCCTGTAAACGTTATGCCCGGTTTTCACAGACAAGGCTTAATTGGGTCATATGGCGCTAATACGTGCATTTCTGTGTAAATTAGACACATACAACTGCAAAAATTGTGTTGGAACAAAAGATGCATTCTATCTGAAAGTGAATGCTCACCAAGACCAGTTTGAAACATCTCGTGTAACCACGCCCCCACAAATCTACGTCAGTCCGTGGTATGACTTGACGAAGACTTCCCAAATTAGACTGTAAATCTTATTATAATGTATTGTCATTGTGTTGAATGTCTGTACTAGCAGCTTCCAACACCAAAGAAAATTCCTTGTGTGTGCAAGCACACTTGGCAATAAAGCTTATTTGATTCCGATTCAAATGTAGACGCAAGTAAGGTGGGGGTACCTGTCAGTATAATTGCTTGGAAACCTCATATTCCAAATATGATAAGAGGCGTTACATTTCCGTCACACGCTTGCAGTAATTGACCAATCACTATGCACTGGTTAACTGGCCAATTATAGCTCACCACGCATTTCAAAGCGATACGTTTTGTAAAAAATCTGCGCCTTTCAAATAAGCGGGGCAAGAGGAGATAAAAACATGTAAGGAATGTGGAAAAACGGAGCGTTTTTTAACCTGAAATCGTGTATAGGTACACATTGCATCTAAAACAAACGATAATATTTGTTTATGCCGTGTCATATGACCCCTTTAAGACTTTTCAAAGACTAAATTGAATTTTGATATCTTAAAATGTGTCAGTTGTCTCAAGATGCTCATCAGTTATGTTTTTTCATAGGCATTTTAATAAAAGTGACTTAAATAGTATAATTAACTAAGGCATAGTCATGGCTTAGGCTAAGCCTCGTCTATGAAACCAGGCCTATATGTCACTTTCAATTGCCCTGCTAATAAAGACATTTATGCATGGTAAGGGGCGTGATTGTGGCAATGACATCATCACATTTTCTCAGGCTGTTCAGGGCTGAATTATGCCAGGATGGCACCAGCAGGTATGGTTTGATCATCCTCCCCAAAATCTTGTTCCACCCCCCGTAGATGCAGAGGCCCGGAAGCTTCCGCCATGCCGTGACAGCGAGCTGCTTCAACAGAAGGGCCGGGAATGCGTGACGGGGCGGAGCTTTCATGCGCATAATGCACAGATGGGCCCCTGGCCACTGCTAGGGCACCAGATCCCCCAGGATGCACCAGGCCAGAAAAACTACCATGGTTCTATCTAAAGACACAAAATCACCTAAATGATGCCTATTGGAGATGATATACTCAGGTACATTATATATTTACAGTACATAACACTGCTACATGAATAAGCCCATGAAAAGACAAACCCTCAAAGTTGTTCCAAACCTGTTAACATTTTTTTATCGGTTGAACACAAAGGAAGGTATTTGGAAACATGTTAGCAAATGACATTTCTGGCCCGGAACATCATTGACTGTAGTAGGAGAAATTATAATGGTAGTCCCCTAGAACTGTTTTCTTTCCTAAATTCTTCAAAATATCTCATCTTGTGTTTGTGCTTAAAAGAAGAAAAAAAGACTGCTTTTTCCTATTATGCTGGTCACTGTACACCATGTCTCAGAAATGTCAGGACAAAGAAAATCTATAGATAAAATAAACGAAAGAAAAACCTTTGGTGTGGTCATTCATTTCATTTGGAATGCTGAAGTTGTCATTTGTAAAAGTTGGAAGGCTCTCACAAATCCTTGGTGTTTCGAGTCTGACGTCATTACACAACCATGCTTTATGGCAAGTTTAAAAATCATAGGTTGTTTAGCTAGTTAGGGTTAGGTTGGGGTAAGGGTTTCATAAGACTCAAAACACCAAGGATTTAATAAGAGCCAACTTGGAACCCCGTGGAACCTTTGACAATCTGATTGGAACCTGATGATGTTCCGGATGTGCTAGTGCTGCTCATACATCATGCTGACTTCACGTGCTCTCTGAAATTCGATAATTCCCACGTCAACCCGTAAATATTTTTTTACCTGTAATGCCACTAAATCATTAGTTACATTGATGTTTTAATGTTACTTAATACTTGTAATGCTACTAACGGTTGAAGTGGGAATTATCGAACTTCCGACAGCACGTGAAGGCAACAAAATGCACGAGTGTCCCCACCCGCTGCGTGGCTGACCAGGAGAGACCAGATTTACCTGCCACGACCATTTTCTCCTCCCTGCCTTTCAGAGATTGCGCTTTGGTGGGCAATACGCTCCTGTTTGCCATATTGAGATGAGCGAGTGTCAGACACAGAACGAGCTGCAGTAAGATGACGACGAAGGGCGCGTGCACTTGTGTGTTTCTAAATAAACATGCCCGCTCGAGAACGGACGCCATCGAGCTAAAGGAGGAGCGAAGGGGCGGCCTCGCCTACCTCATGAATATTCATTAAATGTTGGGGGACTTCGCCGTCTGAATATTAACTAGCCAGAGGTTAATGTGACTTTGCCACAAAAGCCTCGTGTGCAGTATGCGCGGGTAAGAAATTAAATTAAAATAAATATCCACATTAAGATAGCTGTTCGGCATGCAAATGAGCTCCTTGGTCCCCGTCACTTCGTCTGCCGGCGTTGCAAAACTGAGCATCTGTGAGCTGTCGTAGACGGCGCGGAGCTGCTTACATTAAAATTTGCATCTGGAATCCATTCATCTTGATTATTGCGATTTCTGTGCTTGTAAATACTTGCATTAATACCTTCCATTGCAGTTTTGGTTTTATTTAGAGACTAGTGTCAAAATAAAAGCACCATCTCTAAAAAAATCTTCCTCCGTTAAAGGGATAGGTCGCACCAAAAATAAGTTTCTCATCATTATTCATTCATCCTTATATCATTCCTAATCTGTATGACGTTCCTTGTTCTGCAGAATACAGAGAGAAAAAACATACATTTCTCCAATTATCTTCTTTTGTGTTTCACAGAAGAAAGAGTCATACAGGTATATTATGGCATACGAGGTTAAAGAAACGACAGAATAGGTTATTTTTTGGGGCTAAAATATCCCACATTTGATCTAAGACAGCACAATTAAAAAGTAGTACAAATACATTGCATGGTGTAAAGTGTGTACCACTTATTCTGATGCAGTGCTTCAAATAGATTTTGTATATTAATCTATATAAAGAGGTCATATGTGGCACCAATGATCCACAAAAATTTTCAGTCTCAAATTACAATTTGCAGTTAGCAAATATGCATTTTTGTTTTGAGTAAAGGTGCTGAACCTCTGTTCAACACACAATTTTATTTCTCATTTTCAACCATGTTTAGGCTTTTGAAAGCATTTATGAAATGTTAAATACATGGTCAAACAAAAAGAGATGGCACATAAAGTTGATGGCCTCTTGAATATGGTCTCACCTGTACAGGGTGCTATGGCAGTATCAATGTCTTTGATATTGCATTGCAACTAAGACATAATTACTAAATGGATGCAGACAAGTGATACAGCAGAGCCGGGGAGGAAATAAATAGCTCGTGGAATCTGTGAAATAGATATGCTGATGTTGAAATAGAAAAAGTGAGATATTATATCACGACTATTTCCACATTTTCAATAACACAAATTAGATTTTTTTTAATAACATAACAGTAAAACAATCTTTGTGTGTAAATGTCTGTTTATATGTAACTGTCCACTGTTCATGCTGTCTTAATGTTTATCTAGGCTATCTGAAGACTTTTCAAAAAGATGGGATATCATTATTTCTCAATGGAATTAACAATAATGGTTACTTTAGCTGTTAGTGGATGCAAGTAGACAGGAGTCTGTGTGTTTGTTTAAAAAAAATGTAGGCTATATTTTGAGACCCTTTTTACAACATCCTTCATGCTGTAATGAATTGTTAGCATTCAGCCAGAAATCTCTTTCTCTCTCTATGATTGGGTGTTTCACAATTCTCATAGGTCTGTGAACTTCGAGTGGGTTGCGGAATGCTGAACTGGTATTTCTTTAAATGGCAACACAAACTGTTGTTAGGTAGAAGGCTGTGTTTTGCATTTGACCGAAAATGAGCTGATCTCTCTCATAAGGAGCGGGGGATAGATTTGCAGCTTTATGCGTTCTTCTCCTTTCCGTCAGAGGGCCATTAACGACTGATCGTTTACATTTACGCTCTTGGCAGATGCTTCTCGTACCAGCTGGATGTTCAGATCATACGAGCTTGAATAAGCAGCAATGCCAAGAGGGCTGAAAATATGGAATTTGTTAATGACAGATTACGGTGGGCTAGGTTGAGAGCGAAAGAGGGAGAGGTTGTAGAAGAAAGGTAGATGTTCGAAGAGATAAAAAGAGAGTGTGGGAGTTAAATAGCTTCACAGGATGTGTTAATCAGAGATTAATTAAGGCCATTTCAGAGGGGATTGGGCTGCTCCTTGTTGGCGGAAGGTTTGATGGGTTAGTTTTAAAATTTGATTCATTTCACGATCACGAAGGCATCTATGCCACAGTTGAGAGTGTTGTAAAGCTTCGACTGCTTCCAGAACGTGAGCGCACGCACACATTTTCCTGATTAACATGAGAAAGAAAAGAGGCATTCGACTGTTGGGTGTTTTAGCATAATTGTGGCTTTGCTGGTCTCACTCGAGTGAGATGCTTAATTAAAATAATAAATCACGCTTCTGCATCACAGCTAAAGAAAACCTTTTTTTGCTTTCTCTTCCCTCACTCTACTTATTCACTCCATCAGAGATGTACGACATCAGTCACTGTAAAGGTCAGAGAACAACAACAATGTCCAATTCAGGGCTATGTCAACCCTATCCCACTTCAGAATTAGCTGGTATATACTGTTTTTACCCATGGGATGGTCAGATTACAGTTACCCATAATCCCGCACAGACTATACAGAAATGGGTCTTTGCACTCAGCCTCTCTCGTCTCTCTTCCTTTTTATCTTCCTTGTGGTTCCTTTGCACACTTTAAAATAATTGAGAATGGAAATGGATACAAATTTGTCTCCTGTCTGCTGTCAGGTTTTTTCAGATCAGTGTAAATTCCTGTTAAAGGTCCATTTATTGTGTACATTTTTTGTCGTAAACTGATCATTATTTTTTTTATTTAAAACCATTTGTATGTTCATATTATTTTTTATTGTTTATTAACCTATAGTATTTTCTCAGCCAAATATTTTGGGGACTTACTGCCTGCCTTACACTATAAAATAAATGTACATAAAGGGTTCTTCACATTCGGAATCCATAGAAGAACCTTTTTTGTCTAAATGGTTCCATGACATCAAAGAACCTTTGAAGCACCATTATTTTTAAGAGTGTACCGCTCAGGGAAAACACAGGTACAGACTTCAGTCACGTTCAATAACAATAATGGAGTTGAACTCATCTTTTAATCCCATTCCAGTGGGCATAATATTTTTGGGCAAATCCACACATTTTCTTGTCTCTCATCTATGTGTCTCCCCCAATCCCCTTCCCCCTTTCATTTTATTGGAGCTGCTTCCTCACCTGAAGCCTGGTTTGGCATCCTGTGCCGAGATTACGTTTAATCTGGACACGTGCCACTACCCCTCCTTCCCTCCCCGCTCTTGGGAAATCTGTGGCTGGAGGCCAGGTGGCAACAAGATGGAATACTGGCCTTGCTAAAGTGTTTTGCTTTCCCCCTTATAAAAATCTAACAGATTCAAATTCATTTCTGGAACTGTCAATTTTAAGGATTTAATCAAAATAAATAAATATAAGAAGAAATGTAATACCATGAACAAGGATTCGCTTAAACTTCTTGAATCCTTTCAGATTCGAAATATTGACATTACATACTTAGAATCCTAATTCCAAAAAGTGTTAAAAAATGAGCATACAATACTTATAATTTATTTAAATGTTTCACTCAAATTGATGTGTTAACTTTGTAATGCAAAATACAAATATTTTATTATTTTTTGGATTTTGACCTGATACAATACACACAAGCAAAAATATAGAATAACCCCAACATGTGTTGTTTTGTACAATGCAACAGAAATCCTGTATCAGTTGGCAGATAAACTGACATTTTGACATTGACTACTTAAAGAAGCCAGCAGAGAGATGGAGGGAGGGAGTTGGGGGAAGTTAACAGGTAAATTAATTGCTGTCTGAATCCCTGTCTTTCACTTACTGCATGCACACATACCTATGCCACGGCAATAATTAGTGATGCACATTTCCCCCCCTTTTTTTCTAAATGATGCACCTTTGAGTGAGAGTTTAGAAGGCTGACCCACTACTAATTTAATATAAACTTGAGCTCAATGCTCTCAACTCCACTCAAGAGTCTAATAACATGTGCCCACTTTTAAAGCCACAATGCTCATAATGGCACCATGATAAGTCCGCCTTAAAAAAAATGAAAGATGTTTTACCTGTTAATACTGTAACTATAAACTGAGTGTGTTTATATCTGTGGCCTTACTCACCGAGCAAAGCTGATGATTAAAAATTACCATTCCGTTTCTCTGCTTAAATAGGCCGCAAAATTGATTTGCTTTCCTGTTGCCTCCTCTGACAATCTTTCTGCCATGTTCCTGTTATCAGCAGCACGGGCATTATCGCATACATTAATCAGAAAAGAATTCAGCCGTTAACTGTGTAGGCTACTTTAATTACAAATCACGCACTTAGCCAACAACCAAACCAAACCGCACAACGCAGGAGCTTAAATAATTACGATTGTAGACCTCATGTTTGTGGTTGATCGCGGGAAAACGCTGACCTTGAGAAATATTCTTTACATGGTCGCACATACCGATGTTCCCAAAAATGAGCAGAGCTTTCTGCCGAAGCCAGACATTATTACAGGAGGCAGAATGTGCTCGGCTTCTGCGCCCCGTGCGTTTATTATTAATGTGAAGGATTTTATACTGCCAGCAGTATTTTTCTATAACCAAAACACACGCACAGATGAAATGCCTCTGCACCACAGAGTAAAGACACATGCATAATTTTGCGCACGCTAAAGTGGTGTGAAACAGAGAAGTGGGTCACGGAGTGATTTGTTTTAGAGAGGGGGTGGAAACTGGGTCACTGGATGCAGAGGCGGCAAGAGGGGGGATGCTTTTGGGAGCTTCTGCGTGCTGTTGCTGGGCTGACTATTGGGCCGTATTGAGAAAAGAGGGAGGGAGCCAGTAGAACAGAAAGAGAGATCCCATCCTTTTAGGAATTAGTCATGTTGTAGGGTCCTGGAGCATCATTTTTTTAAGACACAGCGGAAGACACTGGAGGCCATGGCGAATGCAGTATTCCAAACAGGAATGGCTTCCAGAAATACACAGAGAACCAAGCTAAAGAAAAAAGACATCAATTCTGCTCTTTCACTTATTCAGCAAACGTTAAAAACTCAGCCGGCCTCTCTATCAGTGCAATGTGGTCACAAGCTAATGAAATTGCAACTAATATTAAGGGCACTGGAGGACACCAGTGACCCAGGGGGAGAGAGAAGCATCGATCCCTTCAACCCTCATGCTTTCAGCTGTGCACTGTTCTGCACAGCATTACAGGCATGAAAAGCAATACATCCACTGTGCTGTTTACTAAACACATCTTGACAAAACACAACAAATGTACTGCTGATTATCCTGCATTTGTGATAATTTATAAGATTTATAAGGTGAAATCTATGCAACCTTGCTAGGTGTTGTGGTGTTATGCTGCTAATTTAAAAAGATATTTTTAGTTTTGTTTGTTAATTGTCCTTTTGAGTCGGCTGAGGATTCTCCTAAATAGAAACAAAAATATTTATTTAACAGACATTATATTCATGTGCATATGCATGTTTGTGCCGTGTGAATACAATAGCACAGGCTGCCGGTTCACAAGCACAAGCACACACACACGCATAAGTGCATGCACACATTTGGGTATAGCCCATAGGCGCGCGCACACACACATACACACTAAAATGTACGTATGGTGGCCAACTCAGCAAAATGCACATATACCTTTAAAGCACAAGCACATAAAAGCAAAGAAACATACAAGCGCTGATACGCAGTGCCCTCATTTCCCAACACACATCCTTTGGGTAGCATTAGTTTAATATATTTCCCTCTCAAATTCTGCAGGTTTAGGTTTAAAACTCATTTAGCTTTAGTCTTTGTAATCTCGTAAATGTCCTGTTTCAGCTCATCAGTGAGGAATCTGTTCAAGCGACCCATCTGTTATATGACCTCTTTAAAATTATGTAGTGCAAAGACCGACCGCTTCAACACAACATCTGGCTGCTTTGTTTATCAAGGAAATTATAATCTGATGCTGACATAAAGTAGAATTTATGATTTTCAAAATGAAATATGTAAATCTCTTAATAAAGGTTAAATATCAGTGCTATGCAAAAATAAAAAGTTCAGTGATTTTTTACAACCAAACAGGTTGAATTGTAATCTCTAAAAGCAGGGGAAGACTCTAGCCGTTGCCTTCGTAGAAACAGGTTGTACGTTTCAAAAATGAAACATCTGAATATACTGCAATGTGGAGCCACTTTTAAAGAAACGCCCACACTTGCATGGATAAGTATTTAAATTAAGCTCTCACCACACTAAAGCGTCTGCACACACACAAAAATACAATACCCAGAATACACAATGTGCCAAATACACACAGACACACACAGCCGGAGCAGGTCCTCGTCATTTGTAATGAGGCGATAATCCAGCTCAAACGCTCCTATTTGCTAATCTGTGAGATTACAGATTAAAGTGTGCTCAGAGGACACTACGGCAAGGAGGAATGCAGGCTAGCGCTGACATGCACACACACACACACACACACACAGAGTGGCCCTAATCTCTTTCATTTACATACAATTCATGCTAGTTTCATTTCCCGGGGGAATAAACACACATAAAATGAAATAGTATACAAATCTTTGTAAAGAATCATAAATAGGAAAATACATTTATTGACAAAAATATATAGTGCACACGCTTACACATTTGCATTGTGCAACCATATACACAATCACTTCTTAAAAAGGTTGTAAATGTTTATGTGCAATCAATATCCCTTTTATGATTTAATTTATAACATTTCCAGAAACTGCTAAATGATGGTATATAATTCATGTTTTTTAGATCAAACAATTATTTCAATGTGTGATAACAGGGCTTTCTAAATTTTTAAATGACTTTACTATTAAAAAAACGATTATTTTATTGTCTGTATAACATTTTGAGGTTATATTTTTCGAGGAAAAAAAGGCGGTTCTGTGTTGAAGCATAAAATTGATTTAAATGTCAAATATAGTTCAAACACTGTTCAAAATCCAAGACTAAACAGTATTGATCTCTGTAGTGCTGGTTCAATAGGGTTTCATGCTTTGAACTGCATCCAAAATTCACACAATGGTTATCAAAAATATTTCATTTCAATTATATCAATAATAAAAAAGTAGAACCTGAATGTTTATTCTGTTCATTTATTTAATAACAATTTTAAGCCTCTTCAGACCTGCTTTGTCCCTTTGATTTGCAAGGATTTTGCACGTAACTGAAGAAGCGGCTCGTGTTATATCATGCATGATATATTGTGTATGTGTGCGCGTGTCAGGGGAGCATATTGAGTTGCCTCCCCTTGGCCCCCTTTCTGCAATCAGCTGATCACCCTGGAAAGATGGAGTGGTCCAGGGTCAAAGGTCAACTGGCATCCCCCACCACCCCCTAGTTCTCAGTATGCATTACCATATATTTACAATCACTGTGCACTGTTTTTTGTCTTACATTCAGTGTTTATTCCATTGTGTTCGTGCACGCAGTTTATTTCTAAATATAGACTTTCTGCATCTATTTATGTGATATCTGTATACTTTTAGGTAAGCACAAGGTTATAGCAGATGCAATTGGATATTGTTTTAATGTCCATATGGGTATTGTATGTAAATGGGAATGTATGCATACATGTATCCTGGTCAGAGAGGGTCTCCCCACCCCTGCTCAGTCAACCCCCTGTGTGTGTAATCCCTGCCAGCTGTCCCCACAATCTAATCTCTCTACCATGATCAGCTGGGACGTTACACGCACGTGTGTGTGCGCGCGCGTGTGCGTGCCCAGGGAGGAGGGGGTGGTGTCAAACGGAGAGCATAAATTGTAGCCCGAGCGTGTGCGCAGCGCAGTGTGTGTGTGTCTGTGTGTGTGAACTCATCCCTTACATACCTGCTCTTCCCCTCTTCCTCTGGATATATATACATATATGCCTCTGTGTTTATATATGTATATTCGCATTTCCAGCATTTATTTTTTCAATTCTATATTTTTAAAGGGGCGTGCACTGTCTGGTGGATTTTTGCAGGCTGATATAGCTTATGGTACGGGAAATACTCGTCTTTTTGTTGTTTTCAAAGCGACTGCAGCATCCCAGAACCTGATTTCCCCTCTTCTTTCCTTCTGCATGCGTGAAACCTTCCTACCTGCCTACCTCTCCACAGCCCCCTTTACCCCATCCCCAGAACATCACTCTGCAACCCTGCTCTACAGCCCCAGGAAAGGAGCTTCATCTTGGGTTGAAAGCTTCGGCGAGCCCCCTGTTCATCCTCGGATGGAGAATACCAAGAACTGATGGAACCTTACCGGGATATATGCTTGTCTACGGGAGTGTTTTCTCCAGTAGAGCAAGAATGCAAGCAAAAGCCAGATTTTTGAGCTCATCAGTTTGAAGAAATAGATGGTGCTTTGGGTAATTTTTGTGGCTTGTAACGAATGTGTTGGAATATAATGACATTTTTATTTTTTAAATGTACGTTTTTGTTATCTGTAATGTATGCATTTGTTTTGAATGTCATAGTCGGTTTCATCTCTTGTGATGTGATTTTAACCCATACTTGATTTTACTTGCGGTATAGGTGCATGTATGCTGTGAGAGAGGATGAGAAATAAAAAAATATATAGAGAGAGAGAAAGAGGTGGGGGACAGGAAAATAAGGAGAGAGTGAGGGAGAGAGAGAGAGAGAGAGAGAGAGAACAGACTGTCATAGGGAAGCACTTGCTTTACATTGCGATGCTGGCAGGCATCTCACAATGGCGGTGGATGTGCTGTTGAATGAGCGAGAAGGGAGAGCAGTGCATAGCTTTGCATCTTCACACATCTCACGCAAACAGCTTTGCTGTTCGTCTTTGTTTGGCCGAGAGGCAAGGTCTACTGGAAAGAAACACAAGGCAGGTGCCAGGGCTTCTTGCCGAATGGTACAACAAAAGGTAGATCCTCTTTATCTCTCTCTCTTTCTCTGTCCCTCATGTAATGTCTCAGGTCATGTATTCGCTACATAGTGTAGTCAGCATTGTCGATTTCACCGGCGAAGGCTGTAAATGTATTTCAGTGGGATGAGTTGAAATGCTATTTTGTATGTGTAAGTGTTAAATATGAGCACTGAAGAAAAACACTGGTCTGGTCTCACATTGTCATATATGTTTTGTTCTTGCCATGCATTTAGGCCACTCGACGACGGGATTTAAAATGGCATACGCACACGTTCATATTGGAAGTGTGCAGAGACTCCATGGAAAACAGACGAAGAAAATTTTCCCATGGTGTGTTCTAGATCTACGTGTGTGAATGTGTGCGCGATTGTGTGACATTAGGAACTCTTGTATAGACTGTACTCACACAACAAAACCCACAGCAGCTGCAGAAGGACAGGTGAGAAAATGGTACAGAAGCATGGTTTTGTAAGGACCAGTACAGGATGTGCAAATTGCATATGGAACACAGGCAGAAAAATGGACGAGAAGCTAAGGGTGTTAAAGTCAGAGAAAACCCTGCTGCATAGATAAAGAGGACCGAAAAGAGTGTTGTAGGAAAAGAAAAAGCGGATCAGGAAAACAAGGTGAGAAATTGAAAACTTGGGTTTGTGCTCTTTGTGTTCACAGTGGACCTTGATTTAATTTCAATACAATTAAGGCACGCGGTGAATGCCAAGAGAGAAGCCATCAGCAGCACTCACCTGAGCTAAAGAGAAGTAGAGACTAATCCTTATTCAAACCGTCTACAGGACAAAACCACGTTCAGCAAAGTCACTGCTACTGCTGTGGTTTCATCCTGGATATTGTGCACTAAAAGCACCATTACACTTTCATGTCCTTAATTGGGCCAGCTAATCCCTTAAATACCTGTCAAACACTGTATGTATATAAATTACACCGAGAAACAACCGTTTGTGTGTGTGTGTGTGTTGAGACCAATCACATATAAACTATAAGAGGCCTACTTGGCAACCTAAAGCACCATCTATAAGATATTTAATGCAGCCAGTCCATAAGGTTATATTTGGTAACACTTGGTTGCGTTATGACCTACATTTGATAAGACAGATCGAAATCACTACAAATACTAGTTTAAAATCGCGAGCATAAGCACTAGTTAGATTTTTCAAAAATCTGTATAATAAAAAAATTACAACACTGTCTAAACGTTTTACGCAATGAATTGAGAGTGTTGTGGTCTAGACTGCAGTGGATTAAACATTTTAAACGCACAAGCACCAAACACATGAGGCCCAACACATACCCGTTCAAATAATTTCCCTTTCAGACTGTCAGCAATAAATCACACTGGGCACGTGCCGCAGATGTTAAGAGGGTCAAAGTTTACGTATTTATTTATGACTAATTATGATTTCCCCCACAAAAGAAAGGCAAACGGGGTCTGGGACAAGGTTCTGCCCCTCAGGGTGGATATGTTTTGACGGAACACGCGACACTGTGAGGACAATAAAAGCACATATTAATCACCCTGACAGTTATTTCGGCTTAACGATACATTGCTGGTGTCGCGTTTACACTTCAATAAATGTACACAGGGTGTTAAAATATAAATGTATATTTTTCCTTAATCTAACAATAAACGTGAGAAGTAATTAGCTTAATTTTTCACACTCCACAATACTTGACAACAATTATTTTCTATAACGAATGATTAGGCTGTCTCCCAGCAAAATAAAGCCTAATATTTGAATGGACCGTTCATATTAATAGTTTAAATGGGAACGTTTAAACATAAGATCATTTTAATATTATTCTATGTATAAATTGATCATTGGTAGAACACTGCATTAGCCTACATACACCTAACCTAGAGAATAGGTTGTATAACGTCCTAAAATAATAATATTTTAATCAAATAAATAATGAAATTGTGGGAATTAAATCTAGTCTTCTAAATTTAAATAACATATGCCTTCATTTATTGTCATAATTTTAATCCAAAAAGTAAAATTGTTTAAGATTTTGTCTACAAAATAATTGACCTACAAAAGGTGAGAAGCTGTCATGGCTTAAAAGAAAATGAGGAAAATAAGACCAAACTGATGAAAAAAGTAACAATGATTTGAATAATTTCTTTGATATTTTGTATAAATGCTTATATACAAATTATTAGTTTCAATCAGAAAACAAACATCTTTCAGAGGCAAAGTGTGTTTATTTTCAGTAAAAGATTTTACTTAAATTAAAATCGTTATTACTCTTGATGATTTTTTATCAGATTATTCTTTTTAAATTAGAAACCCCAGTTATTTATCAGTTTTATTGTGAAATTGTGCTAAACCTATTTTAAGCAATTGAAAGGACATTTAGAGGAACCTTTTTCATATTCGTTTGAAACAAATCGGCCCCTCGGTGTAGTACAAAAATGATTTTATTATGTAAATGCTAAATGGCTTTCTTTGTAGACATGGTCAGGCGTTGCTAATGGTAAAATACACGCGCGCGCTGTTGATAACGCGTTGAACGCACGACTGTCAACAAACTGATAAACGAAGCGCGCGCTTCTCGTCCCTCAACGCGGGCACAGTCCGAACGACAACGACATTGGGATAAAAATCGAAAATACCGTCTGGGTTGCTAGAAGAACCAGTAAATCGGAAATTCACAACAGCTATTGCTCTTCAATCCGAGACCGATTGAGTTCAGGCCTGCATCTCTTTGTTATTCAGGCGCAGTCTGTATTCCAAGTGGCCACACGTAAATGATAAAATCCTGCAATCCACTACAGACTTGCTGTGGCCTGCATTTACAGACACGTATTTGGAAATGTAGGCCTAATTATTCCATAGGAACGCAACATTAAAATATACATTTCATGCACAGTAAAATAATCCATCAATCTTAAAAGTATACACACATTTCTTTTTACTCAATTAACACTTCCACAATATTCCTTCCGGTTTGAATGCCTCCGTATTGTAACTGCTATCTATGAAGCAGACGGTTATATATTGTTCAGAAACAGCAGACAGACAGCATCTTAAACACACTGCATCACCGTTTTTGAGACACGTGCCACCGCCCCTCCCCACCTTCATGTTCTCTAGGGATCCCCAGAGGTTCAGGGGTCCCTGGGGGGAGAGGAGGCCGAGGTCAAAGAAGGGCCCCTCAGGCGGCTGGATATAGACAGACAGGAGGCCGAACCATGTGCTGTATCTTATCCCCTCTCCATATGTGAAACACTCATTCACACACAGAAATAAAAACACACCAGTATTTCAAAACTATATCTCACACTTAGGCTACACATTATAACAAAATATCTCAGACAATAGGGCAAAAACTGAATCAGTGACATATTATTCAATCTTCTCCTTAAAGCTATAAATTAAAAAGTTTGATTGAATCTGACATCCATAGCAACGCTGTACAGATCGGTACATTTTTTTGTTATTGTTTGAGAGACAAGTATTTAAATAATACATACATTAGATAAACAACGGATTGAATTTGTGACTCCCGCATTTACCTCCATTACAGTTATGAAACGCATGGTGATTGCATTCGGAAATACTGTAGCCTACAATGACTATTGTGTCAAAAAAATGTGTTTTTCTGAACATGTTGAAAATATTTTGACGTGTGATTGCAAGGTGAAGATAAACAGAAATACATTTTAAAATAGAAAAAATTGTGACTTTCTCTACAGCCTCCATAAAGCAAACTGTCAAATACGTTTGAAATGGTTAAATATTAGATTCATGGGAAATATTGAAGTATATTATTAAAATGAAGTCACATATAAATGCAAGTCTGACTCTTAATGGCTGCCTCACACAACTTCACGCGCTGAAAAGTGAACATCTAACACCCTCTGTTGGACAACCAGATTCAATTCCGCATTTTGCCGCCATTTTATTTAATCACTGTCGAAAGGGCGAAAACACAGACCCATTGTGATACACTGACACGCATCTTAGATGTATAGTATACTTCACTCATTTTCAGCACGAATTATGAAGGCAGGGGCTTTCCTAAACTCCCTTTAACAAACAAATAAAACCGTGCATTGGTGTTTTACTTATTAGTGGAAACAGCGCCACTCGAAGACCGTTTTAGAAACAGGAAGTAGGTAATAAATATTGTAGATAGAACACGCCATCAGTTACGCGTTAATTACTCATATCAGTAATTATTTAACCATGAGTTTGACAAATCACCAACCATTCGTTTTTTTTCTAGTAGAAGTATAGCAACCAGGATAGTGAGAAAGCCACGGTTATACATTAACCTATTTGGTACTTTAAAATCAAACTGATGTTTTCTATTTCCTATGATGTTACCTCGTTGTAAAAAAACTCTGGGAAAAAAACACTTATGGCATTGATGATACAGTAAATAACCTTGAAACATGCATTCTTACAACAAATGTGTTCGTCACAATCAATGACTATTTAAAGATAAAAAACCTTGCATACCTGTGAAAACACAAATCTTCAAAATGTACCACCACAATAAGAGGATAATGCAAGTTAAGGTGATAGTTTACACAAAAACAAAAATTCTGCCATCATTAACTCACACTCTTGCCCTTTCAAACATGTGTAAGTCAATTTATTTTGCATAACGAAATATATTTTGAAGAATGTTGGTAACTGAACATTGACTTGCATTGTTTTTTTTCCATACAATAGAAGTGAGCGGGTACCGCCGCTGTTGGGTTACCAACATTCTTCAAAATATCATGTCCTACAGAAGAAGTCAAACATGTTTGAAATGAGAAAAGGGTGAGTAAATGACAACAGAATTAAACATCTTGGGGAAACTTTCACAATTAATACCATTTAATACCACGTTTCTGTTCATTTTAATCCACTCCTTTAAAAAGCAAACAGACTTTAAACTTTGTGCAGCATCTTTATTCTGACACTGCTAAATGCCAGCAGTTTTTGCAGGAGTCGTTTAATGCACTGACATGAACATGGTAGAAGAGGGTAAAGGGCAAAGTGTGCAGACAGCTAGTGTGGAACAGAAGTGTGGGTGCTGGGTGGATGGGGGGACCAGGCAGTTTAGGACACAGGTTAGTGCATGGGATAATATTTAGTCAAACAAGGGGAAAATGCAACACACAAGTTCTGCCGAGTATACCACATTTATTTTTAATGAACTGATTATGAAAAGAGAGGGTGCAAAGCCCATCTCAATGCAGACTTAAGAAACGGAAGAGAAAGACGTGAAAGAAAAGATGACAGGAGAAGAGCAGCCCATAGCAACAATTTTTCTTTAACTTGAAAAAGGAGTAAATGGAAAATAAGCTGACAACTGTCAAACACGGCCCCTTTTCTACACTATAAAACTGATCCGATGACCAAAGCCTAAACTCAACAAATCTGCTTCTCTGTTTACCTTCCCCCGCCAAACACCCTCTATTACCAACACAAAAACAAAACTGGAACAGAAATACAACCCAGGACAATCCTGCACAATCATTTGATTTCTTTGAATAACAATTTTTTTTCCAATATATAATAATGGCAGGGGGCTGTAGATAAACTTTTTTTCAGAAGGTAACTATGCTTTATACTGACTACTTGCCAATTACCAACAATGGAACATCCACTGAAAAGGCAACACCCACTTTGTGTTCTGATTGGACAGTTTAGATCCAATACAGATGGGGAGGGATTAACAGATTAATGGGGAAATGCCTATACAGGATCCAGGCACTAGAAATCAACATTAAAAAAAAACTCAAATATTCCAGTAAGAGAGAAGCAAAAGCCTTGTGCTTGGACTGTAAAATCAGATGTTTCTCTTAAAAAAAAAAGAAAACAGAAAATGGGGAGAAAAATAAGAGGCAGTGGAACAAAAATGGGACCGAAAAAGGAAGTACTGGGTTCACTATTAGAATCCTATAGAATTATTAAGTTGTAGTCCTATGTATAATCATGTCATTTTCTTTTACTACAAGTTCGAAGTAAGTCTTTTAGGTCAACAGAAAATCAAAGAGTCTTCATTTAGTTTTTTCCTCGTTTTGAATCCTTGGTTAAATCTTTCTCCTAAGAAATTTCAGAAAATATCTGGTTGTATTATTGGGGAGATAGCACAGGGCCTGTCAGTCTTTTGCCCAAAGCAGTGCTCGTTACTTCACACGTCCTTGGCGATCCTGGGAAAAAAATATACAATATATAATTAGCAATGCACACTGGCAGGATCATTTTGAGATTACATGTTTTTCCACTTCATAATTTTTTCAGGTGGCAAAATCAAAAATATATGTTTTATATATAATATAAATATAATATTTTATTTTGTATTGTGACTATAAATAAAACAACAGACTAATTTACAAACACAATTGACGGATAAAGGATAAGAGGAAGAATCTACATGAGGAAGAGGTGAATATACAAGATGAATCACCTGCATTCTGTAGTGGCTCCGACTGGAGTTACTGGAGTATGGATCACTCCCTTGAACCTCCACCTGCCCAGAACACAAACATGGTTGTCAAGTTCACTTCAACTACTATCAAATATCCCTCAAAACAAACTACAGAAAGTATTATCATACACTACTGAAAAAAATACATTATATAGCTGTGAAACATCTGTATCAAGGACATGACTTTAGTCCAAAACTTGAAGTTGAGCCTGAACAACTGTTCAACTTGTACTGTACAACCTGACCAAGTAAACATAACATTAAATTTGAAATTAAATTTCAAGTTGTTTAAAACCGCAATAATACTAACAGTTAGTTATGTAAGCCGATATGGAGCAAGTTAAGAAATTCAACATTGGATTTGTTGGAAAAAGCAAAAAAGGAGGAAACGAAGACGTAACCAAAGGAAAATAAAATGTCATTAACATCTTAAGTTCTATTATTGGGACATTAGAAAAACTACAACATAAAGTCATTGTAACCTATTTGCCTAAAACTTTTCACTTTCTGTTAAAAACATAGGACCACAAGAATGTCAGCCCACAAACAGAAAAAAAAACCTGTAAAATGTATTTTCTGGACCTCAATTCCCATCATTTACTTGTTGGATGAAACCTCAGAAAGAAAAAAAGCTTAAGCTTCAACAGCATAGAAAATAAATAGGACAGAAACCACTTGTCAATTTAACATGCAACTTTCATTTTGATAAATACTTTGTCAAGATAATATAAATTCTCACAAAATAAAACTACGATACTTTACAAAACACAGGGCGGAAAATGAAGAGAGCCCAATAAATCAAGTTATCATCTACTTTTTTTGTGGCATTTGAAAAAAAAGTCCACTATTTGTTTCACTGGTTTTCTTAAAGTCATCCACACACAAAAGCAGCAGTATGCAGATGATTTGTAAGATCTGAAATAAGCATAGGCTGCTTAGAAATGTTTGTCATGTTACTTGAGAATTGATGTGGCTGAAAAAAGAACTTACAAAAACAAAACACAGATGTTCTTTTGTAGTTCTGAACAAAACAGACAAAGCCACCAGCACACCTGTGGGAGTTTTTAAGGTGGGTTTAACCCTAAGTTTTTGAACTATGTTTTTTGTAATTTGAAAAACTAGCACTCTAGTCAAACAAGAGACAATCAGCTGCTCTTACAAACCACACAACTGCATTTCTGTTACCTGTATCATTACAAACAATAACATCTGTGCAGCATTTACCAAACTGCACTAAACACTTTTATTCTGTGTTAATACTTCTGTGATTAAATGCCGTTGTGTTCAGGGAGTGCGACAGCCACAATGCACAAGTTATAACGGATAAACTCATTTAGTCTTAAATACACGTTTTTTCGGAAAATAAACACAAACAAGTTCAAAAAGTTCTCAATATCAATTTTGAGGAAAGAATGGCAAATTTTGCAGTTTTTTGTAGCTAAGAAACTGAAGCATCTGTATGAAAGATACTGGAACTAATTTAAATGGTTCTTGATGTCAAATTGCAGGAGAGCATGGCAAATCATGTATATAGTTTTAACAATAAAAAACCTGAATATATAGTCATACTTAAAATTCAGTGGACGTCAATAAATAAAGATGAATAATTAATATAAATATGTCAAAAGCAGGCTTTCAAGAAAAAAGTAATGAGGCCTGAAACCCAGAGTTTTGAAGAAACGACCAAGCTTTAAACCACATTTTGAAGTTATGGGATTATGCTATGAAGTTATCTCTTTTATTGGTAACATGATTCTAATATTTTATACTAACACAAGGTAAAGGTACAGGCCTATTCTTATATGTAGCTTTGCAGACTGCTGGCACCTAGAATAAAATGCTGACCAAAACAATTGTTCATATTAGAGGATTCTTTCAATTTATATCTAACATTTAGCTTTTCGTAATATTGTTTATATCGTTATCAGAACTATAGCGTATTGACAGAAAAGAAAAAATATATTTCAATTTAAATTTTGGCCATGGCATCGTGACCTTGCACAACATTAATTCATTTGGTATCAGACAAACCCAAATAATCTCAGAAGCACAAAGGTACAGAACAAAATATGTGACAGGAATACTGAAAGGAATCAACAGGTTTTTTAATGCCATGCCATATTCTACATTTATGTTCATGGGGAGAGATGTATTCAATTTAAAAATAATAAAACTAAATAAAATGATTAAGATTAATATTTTTTTGTTTTTAAATGATTCTTCACCTAAAAATTAAAATTGTGTAATCATTTAGTTCCAAACCTGTGTAAATTTCTTTGTCTTGCTGAAAACACAGGAAGATATCTTGAAGATTGTCAAATCTCATACCCAAAGACTCCCATGGTATTTATTTTCCTAACTATGGCAGTAAATAGTGGATGAGATCTGACATTCTCCCAAATGTCTTACTGTGTGTTCAGAAAATTTACACAGATTTCGAACAATCTAGGAGTGAGTGAACGATGACAGAAGTTTCATTTTTGAGTGAACTGTCCCTTAAAGACTACATTTGGATTGTTTCACAAAGAACTGGTAAGATTTTACAATTAAAATTGTATTTGTTAACATTAGACAATGCATTAACTAACCTGAAGTATCAATGAGCAATAATTTATCAACATGCATGCATTAATTATTTTAATGTTAATTCATGGTGCATAAATGGTAATTACAACTTTTTAAAGATGTATTAGCAAATGCTCAAATTAACATGAACTAGGATAAATGAATGCTGTAGAAGTATTAGTTAATTCACAGCAGTAGGGATGCACTGAAATTCCAGTTGCCGAAAATTTGAGTGAAAATGCCATTAAAGGTTTTGGGTGAAAGAACAAACTGGCCGAAATAAAAGTCTAAATAGCCATCGCCCGCGCTTGCCTTCAGTGATTTCGTTCACTCTACACTAGCTGTTATCAAAGGACGATCATGTAAGCGCGCTATAAAGTCCAAAACTAATACATATTAGTGTTGTCACGTTACTGGAATATCTAACTTTAATTCAATACCCTAAAATAAATCTATATTCAATACCATTTTCAATACCACTTAATAAAGATATTAAAGAGTTTAATAAATACTTGAACAAATGTATTAATTCTTCATTGCTCATTAATGTTATTAGCCTACATATACATATGATTAAAAAGATGTTTATTTGGCTTTCATTCACATATAATCATTGATAAGCATATGTAAACAAAAATGAAAACTTTAAATGCAAGAACTGTTGCAGGGACTCTGTACTGGCCATATTTCTAACATAAACCACGTTTAAACAGGTTGAATGAAAAGAGTGGATGAAATTATTGATCAGTGCACATACATGGAGCAATATGGTGAACATGGGAAACGCAAACGAACGTGCCAGAAGCGCCAGATGTGTTACTGAGACTCTGCACTGACCATCTTTTCTAACATCTACAATTTTTAACTGCTCCAAATGAGTAAAGTCTGTGAGAGTAGGCGGGGCTCTGTTGTCACTGCGTTCACGTGCAGTGTGTGTCAACTCGCTGTCGAAAAAGGAGATAGAGCTGGAACGTGCAGCTGTTATTGATCCGTGGCACATGTGTATTTGACAACACTAATACATAAAATAAAAGCTCAAACCCAGCAAACAGAAAATGACACACAAGCTCTGTTTGACCAGAGGCCGTTTTAAAGCAGAACTTCAAATGCAAAAGACTCTTCACAGATGTGAATGATCAGCGGAAAGAACTATCAGTAACTGATAATGTAACTCGTGGACCGTCATCCAGCAGGTGCTGATATCACTGAAACTCATGTTAAGCCTGTTTACATAAAAAGATTCACTTCTCCTCTGTGTTCTGTCTGTTATTTATTTATTTAATCATTAAAATGATTTTGCGCCATATATACTTCTTATTCGAGTTTAAGTTTGACTATAACTTGACTACTGTTATGCATATAGGTGCAATAATTCTAGAACTACAACGTTTAGATGATTGGTAAAAAAATTACAAATATATTTATATTTGTTGTATTGTTTTAAAATATGTTATCCTTAATTTTTGTGGTTTTAGTGTTTGCAATTAATAGAATTCAATAAAAAACATTTCAAAGTTTTTAAAACTAATTTTCGGCATTGGTTTTCAGCCTAGTGCATCCTGAATTTTTGGTATCGGTTTCGGCCCAGAATTTTCCTTTTGGCGCATCCCTACACAATAGTTTATACATTAATTGTTAATAAATACAACTTAATTGTGAAGCGTTTTGAAAGAACTTAAAGGGACAGTTCATCCAGACATAAAACTTCTGACATCATTTACTCATCTTTGAGCTTTTCAGAATCCATCAAAGATATTTGGAAGAATCCTTGTAACCAAACAGTTCTTGGCCACCATTGACTACCAAAGTAGGAATAATTACAGTGGTAGTCAAAAGTGCCTGAGAATTGTTTGCTTTGCTAAATTCTTCAAAATATCTTCTTTTGTGTTTAACAGAACAGAAATGACACTGAAATTGTTCCTACTATAGTAGTTAATGGTGGCCATCACACCAAAATAAATTTTTGAACAGCTCGATGGTGAGTAAATGAAGACAGAATTTTCATTATTGGGGGAATTGTTACTTTAACTTGGAAACAAAAAAGCAGATTTAGCTCCTAGAAAATCTGGTTACCTTTTTCACACAATCCTCCTCTTCCTGACGTTTCTCGTAGTGCGAGAAGTCATCAAAAATGGAGGTGGTGTGCTTGTAACTTGCAATGATCTTCAGCACCTGACGTGCCTTATCCAACGGAACTTCTTGCGTGTCACGGGAGTTAGTGACCGGTTTGTTTTCGTTGTTTTCCAGACGAATGTGCCTAAGTTGGCTGTTTGGAACGTCCTTCACAAAGATCCAGCGCACATCAAACCGACCCTTCCATTTGTCCTGCGACCACACACCTGCACAGGTGTTGTAGTCCACGGGCGAGCGCATCTCAGCTACGCCACAGAAGTGCCCACTGCCATTTACACTGAAGAGCAGATAGAGTGGCCCTTTGTTGGCCAGTGAACGGTATGCAGCGTCCAGACGCTTATTGCCATGTTCCGTGCTACACCAGATATTGTACTTAATGGAGCGATGGATGTCATCCTCCGAGTAGCTCTTGATGATGAAGACGCGACCGTTCTTAGGGTTCCAGTCAAAGTCCTTGGGATTGTAGTTGTTCACCATACGCAACTTCTCCAGAACCGGGTGGGGCTCTGCTGGAACAGCAACACCACCCATTCCTGAATTCGGAGGGGATTGGCCAGTTCCACCCACCGCATCGGCGAAGCCGTTGGTACGGTTACGCGGGGGAACCCAGCGGGTTGGTTGAGACGGTTGAGGGGGGCCTTGCGACAAGGGAGGTGGGACAGCTCCTTGCTGCCCACCAAGGGGGAGAGGATGTTGCCCAAGCTGACCAGCAGGAGGCACCAGCTGTCCATTGCTAAGGGGTAGCTGCTGCACCCCTCCTGCAGTTAAGCCCGGTTGAGGGGACGACTGATTGGGTGGCTGACCGTTGACGGGCATGGAAGCCTGATGTGGGGTTGCTGGTTTAGGCACTGTCCCCTTGTTATCCCATGTTCCAATATCCATATTATGTTTGATTGGAGGAGGTGGCAAATTTGTACCGCCAAGTCCTCCCTTGGTTTTCAGCTTAGGCTGTGGTTTGGCAGGCTTGCTGGCAATGTCCGCCCAAGATGCAGTTTTTGGAGGAGCCATGGAGGCCGGAGGCATAGGGGGAGCTGCAGACACTTGACTCAGTTGCCCTCCGGGAAGTCCAGAACCGATGACTTTGGGTGCCATGTCCGCAGCCCCGATCTTAAGCCCCGCCATGCCCTGATCCAAGCTATTCATTCCAACGGCCTTGTTAAGTGGCTCATTGGCTGCAAAGGGAGACTGTCCATCAATCATAGCACCTCCTAACGTGCTTGGAGCGTAGGCATAACTGCTGCTGTAACCTGAGTTCTGTGTGGACTGTCCCTGAGAGCTGCTGTTTCCCCAGGCCAAGTCAATCCCACTTGGAAAAAAGTTGAAGCCATGCTGCCCCAAGAAAGGGTTGCTTCCCAGTGCTCCTGACTGGCCAAACATGGCATCTGGGAGGAAGTGATGCTCCCCATTGCTGAGCTGTCCATAGGAGGCCAGGTAAGGCATGGGGGGGTCACCGCCAGTAGACCATGCTGCTTCATTCAGCGAGTAGGTAAAGCCTATAGAGGGGCTGTAGTAACTGGGCATGTAGGAGTCGGACATGGCCGTATAGGCATTGCTCTGCAAAAACAAAAACAATAAATGAGTCAGCTGTAAACTGTGTTTATGTAAACAAGTGTCATCAAAAAGTGAACTATTAACATTAAATAAACAAGTGACATAAAACAGGTAACAAGGTCAAACAAATGTTCTACCCTGAAAATGATCTGCCTTGCCGATAAAGTAATTTAACAATCCAAATATTCCCACTTATTCAATTATTACCACTAGCTTGAAAGCACATCAAAATGAGACTACATAGATGAGCATTAATATTTCTAGCAGAGCAGAGAACACCTCTCTGAAAATTAGCCGATACAGATGCAAGGCCAACCATGTAATGACATGGCACACTTAAATAATTTCAGTAATAAAATAAATTAACAATCTCAGATGTTTAGAACTGGGCTTCACAAACACTTGGGATTGTTTGTAGACTGGGTCACCCCCAATGTACACAACTACTAGTCTCTTCATGATTTCAACACTAGCAATCAGCTTTGTGAGGGCAGCAGTGGCATAGATTCCCTACAAAAGATCCCAGCATTCCTTTGACAGGGTGAAAACTAGCCCCTTTATTCATCCGTGTCCTATTTTCTCAGTAGGAGAAACATTCGTTGACAACACAGGCATTATTATCATACATTACAGGGTCAGAATTTTTTTATTTCAATACGATCTTTTTAAGAAATTATGTTTGTTTACCTTATTTTAAATTATTCACTTTTTATCACTTCCTGGTGAATAATTGTAGTGAATATTTTACATAATATTCTGACTCATCCAGAAACATACCCTACATTACTGACAATCTGTCAGTATGTATGACGTTTAGCCCAAGTCTACGCACCTTTTAACCCAACTCTTTAGCACAGAGAACCATAGTGACAGCTTAATATGACAACAAATCTCAGAGACCAGGATGCAATTATGGACCATAATAAATCCACAGAGGATAGGCAGCTAAAATAATTGCCCTTCTATCTCTCTATGGGTTCCATCTTTTGTTCAGTGCTGAAACAAGACCTACCTGTCTGGGCTGAGCATTCAGGTAAGGCTCGAACTCATCATCGTTCAAAGTATCTTTTTGAGTGACTGCTCCGTTTTGCACTGGAAAAAAATAAAGAACAGTTAGGGAACACACTCACAAAGCTTCTACTGTAGTGTCATGATACAGATGTGACAAATGTCACTAACTACCTGTATTAAGTATAATTTTTTCCAAAGAAACACGAACAAACGTTTGCTGCTGCTGTTAAAATCGTACAAATCAGAGATAAGAACCTTTGCAGATTCAACCAAAATCTTCAAAAATATACAAAAAAGAAAACATAAAAAATAATCCGCGTGGTAACATCCATTACTTTATCTTGTAACTTTATACGGTGAAGGGTTCTGTTCCGTAGAGCAAGTAACGATGCTGGAAATTCCCTCAACAGGTTCCTCCAAGCAGAGTGTTTAACTCCTGTCTCTTATTCAATGATGGCGATCCTCCGTTAAGGGTGTGTGTATCTAACACATTGTTACACCTGACGTAAACACCACAAGAACAGCACAAAAGTATGCTATCTAAGTGGGCGGTCAGGTGTTTAAGCTTGTGTCACGCTCATAGGTGCACGCTCGGCCTCGGAGTGCTAATCGGCTAACCAACGTGGGCTCTAAACAAGCTTTTTCTAGATCCGCAAGTGAGCAAAACAAGCCAACTTGTCTCCGGGCAGACCCCCTCGTTTTCTTATATGCCTTGGGGTTATTTTAAAGCATATTTCAACGCTTAATTCAATAACGAGGTGAATATGAACAAACGGCCTGCTAACAGCAACAGCGCAGCCCGAGACCCATTACAGCTGACAAACATCACAGAAGCGCTTCACCTACCTTTATTTGCTTGGCCTTTCGGTCTCTGGATTGGGTCCAGGTGATTCATGAAGGAGTGAGTGTGGAGAGGAAAGAGGGAGAATAAGTGAAGGTTTATATAAAGCTAAGGCCTGAACTCGCGGTGCGAGAGAAAAAAACCCGCCTCGACGCCACTTCGGCTCAATGTTCAAAAAATGCCTCTCTTTACCTGCTCCAGAAGGCTGCTGGCTGACATTTTTCTCTCCCCGGAGCCTGTGTGTTAGACTGAGCGTTTGTTTGCGGGTTAAAGCGAACGGAAAATGTGTGTTTTTAAGAGTGTTTGCGCCCGCGACTCTCTCTATCTCGCTACAGCTGCAGATCAGACACACAATGGCGGGCTGCAGTTCCTCCACACTTCAACATGGCCGAGGCGCCGCTGCACGTTTATCCGTGGCGGAACAGCGCCACATTGCGACTGGGAGGGTAAGCAGGATGCCTGTTTGTGAACTACTGGGGGAAAAAGGTTAATATTTGTATTTTCACATTTGTGACACCGGACAACAAAGCCAGTCTTAATTGAAACGGGAGCATTTTTAGTAATCGGCAAAAATACATGGTATGGGTAAAAATGAACGATTTTACTTTTTGCCAAAAAACAATAGGATATTAAGTAAAGGATTCAAAGTGTTTATTGACATATGCCCAGTGAGGAAACTAATTTCCCCAAGCAATGAAAAACTTACTTTGCTGTCCACAGTGAATGCCAGACAGTGCAAAGCTACACACAAACTATACACACAAACATACATACGTACAATGTAACAAACATAATAATAAGAACTAAACATAGACTGTGTATATGATATATATATATATATATATTTACATTTAGTCATTTGGCAGACACTTTTATCCAAAGCGACTTACAGAGCACTTATTACAGGGACAATCCCCCTGGAGCAACATGGAGTAAAGTGTCTTGCTCAAGGACACACTGGTGGTGGCTGCTGGGATCGAACCAGCAACCTTTTGAATACATGCAAATTAACAGTTTTAACTTATGTGCAAAAAAATAGTGCAGTATCATGTGCAAAGTGAGTGCACTTACATGATAACAATAGCAGCAGTAATAGTAACAGATGTGTAAGTGAGATGAGGGTACATGAGTAATATTTGAAAATATACAAGTGAAAGTAAACTATTTGTCAGGTATGGTGGCCCATACCCGAAATGTGACCTCTGCATTTAACCCATCCAGAGAATAGTGAACACACGCACAGCAAGTGGTGAACACACGTACACCCGGAGCAGTGGGCGGCTATCACTGCAGCGCCCGGGGAGCAAAGGGCCTTTGGGCACCTCAATCGCACCTCAAGGGCACCTCAATCGTCACCCGCCGGCCCTGAGACTTGAACCGGCAACCTTCTGGTCACGAGTCTGACTCTCTAACCATAAGGTCACAATTGCCCCCTACAATAGTAGTAATAACATTACAAATGTTCAAGTGAGATGAAACGTCCGGACCGTCTGTTCCTCGGAGATGGGTAATCCACTATCTAGCTAGGCTACCTCTTTAAGAAGGGAAGAATGAGTTAATTAGTCTGGAAGTCCTGCAATTTAAACTCCTGTACCTCCATCCTGAGGGTAGGAGTGTGAACAGTGTTGGGGTGGGTGGTGTCTTTTATGTTGGATGCAGCTCTTCTGTTGACTCTGCAATGGTAGGCTAAATGGTAGAAATATCATGTTCTGTGAAGAAATTTTATAAATTTCCTACTGTAAATGTATAAAAACTTAATTTTTGTGAGTGGATGGCCTGCTCCAGTGTCGCAGATTAACAACTTCAAAGGCGATTTTCTCGATATTTAGATTTTTGCATCCTCAGATTCCATCTTTATAAATAGTTGTTGTTCAGTGTCCTTTCCTAACAAACCATATATCAATAGAAAGCTTATTTCTTCAGATTTCAGCTTTTTTTTTAAGATCCAGGGTCAGAAAAATGAAAAATTAGAAATGAGAAAAATGAGCTTCACGTTGACAGGCGTGTCATTTACGAAATCTACAAATACCAACTAAAGCAATTGCATATGTATAATTGTAAAAATTACAACTAATTGGGAAAAATTATAACAAAATCTATCCCACCAAGTTTAAGCAATAAACCCTGAAAATTTTAATCGGGTAAACCTGTTAAAATGTCAAATTAACAAAGTAATTTCGGTAAGGCAAGGTAGCAAGAAAAATGTTCTTTAATATAAAATAAAACCGATACAAGAAAATAGAAAACACATGAAAGATACAATTATACAACAGGTGTTGCGTGGAAACTAACGAAAACTGAACCTAATTTAGGACAAAAAAATATAATGAAAGCTGAAATTACTAAATTAATCTGAATAAAATACTTAGCCTCCACAGTGTGCTTTCTGTAAAGGAAGAGAAAAGTAACAATTCCAGTGTGTTTCCAAGGGGATAACAAAACGATTGATAAAAAATGTGACTATGCTTAAATTATGCGTTTAAGTTGTGTTACGTGGCGTTCTAATTAGCGTACAACTGTGCATCCATATCTTTACCCCTAGGTGTCGCCATTACAACGACCACGAACCACAGAATGAGCCGGAGCTTATTAGCCAATACAAAGGCAATGCAATGCGGACGTGGACGAAACGTAAAAATACACACGCACAGATGTCTCTTATATACATCATGACACAGGAGTTGGTCATTTTGAATGTGAACTGATGACTGAAGAAGGCTGGGTAATAAGCTGCGAGTTGGTTTCACTTAGTCGCTGTTTTTCAATTCAACCTCATTGTAATGGATTTTATAGGCTAAACATGTAAATAATCAAAGTGCCATTAACATACTGAAAAAATAAATATTAATCAATATATATTTATAGGGGAGACCTGGCAAAGCACACACGCTCGCACGCACTTGCACGCACTTGCACGCACGCACCCACATTACACACACAAATTGTTAGAATAAGCAGAGAGTGACAATAATGAACGGCCTATAAAGATTCTGTCTTTACCTTTTACAGGATTCTTCAATCCAGACTGTGTAAAAACGACTCGTTAGTAGCTATATCCCATCATTTATTAGCAGACGTAAGACCTGTGCTCTACCCTTATTCATTATTTGTTGTTAAAGCTCTTTGGCTGATCTTGTAGGATTGTTCTTGGTCCATAGTCTAGAGAATCACTAAAAGAGTAAGTAATTAGAACCAATAAACCTTATTGTTTTATGTGTGTAGTAAACATTTTTGTAGTTGATTGCTTTGATGTATGTAGCTAAACCTTTTTTACAATTTAACATTATTTGAAAAGAAGTAGAACAGGGAAAAGTTTGTGTGTTATAGGTTTTAAAATAATGATTTTTGTTGAGTGTGAATATAGGTGAGTTATGTTGTGCAAAGGAGGAAGTTCTTGTATAAGCAGCATCAGTGTGTGTAATAATTGAAAAAGCTGAAATTTTGTCAATATACAGTACAGCAAAGTTATCAAAACCACATGAAAGTCTGAAGGTAAGAAAACATTGGAACTGTTCTTTAACACGGCTGGTATGATCATTGCGTTCACTATGGACTTATCTGCGTTCCTGCCGTTCAGAGGCACCAACGCCAACTGACTGCAGTGTAAATTATTGGCATTTAGGCATGTGACAGAGCAGCTTTCTAACTGCATCTACTTTTTTTTGGGAGGTTATAGTGCCCTCCTGTGCCTGTGGGACAGGAATGTTCAAAAGAAGGGGGGCAATTCTACTACCCCTTTATATCTACACACACGTCTGATTTTTTATCTCCGTGGGGACCGTCCATATGAGTAATGTTTTTTTATACTGTACAAGTGGTATATTTGATCCCCTTACTTAACCCCTAAACCTAAAGATCATAGAATACTTTTAGCATTTTTTGATTTAAAAAAAATATTGTACTATACAATTTATAAGCTTTTTTGCCCATGGGAAATTTTGGTCCCCACGGTGACACGAGTTCCCATATGTTGGTGTGAATTATATCCCACCAAGATATAAAAACAAGGCCACATGCACACACACACACACACACACACACACACACACACTGAGGATGACATCAGCTGCTTGTCTACATCGCTGGGACACTTAAGGCTGCCAAAGGGGGAATGTAGCACCCGTCAGTTACTTCAGTAATGCTGCTTGTTCACGTACTATCCATACTGATTGGGTTAGCTTTTAATAAACAAGCCCAACGAGAAGGTGCCTCTGTTTGTGCAAACATGATGCGGATGAAACCTGGAGAGAGGGCACAGTTGATCATATCAAAGTTATTATAGGCTTTATGGGAAGTTGGATTAAGGGCAATAATTTATCAACTCTCCTCTAATCTCGTTGTGTTTATTTGGGTTTCATACGTCAGCTGACTGATTCTTGAATTTTGAGAAGGATGGAATGATCTTTAGTCATGCTGAACCCCAGAGGACTTGGAAATGGAACTAATGGAAATATTTGCCAAGTCTGAGATATATCAAACCCGATATACCACCTGAAACCACCTGGTCACTTTGGCCGAGGGTTTCTGTCGCTTTGGACATCCACTGTAGCGTGATGTGTTCAGTGACCAGGGAGAAGCTCTGTCGTAGTATATAGTAGCGGAGCTCCAGGACTGCCCACTTTATGGCTAGGGCATCCTTTTCCATCATGGCGTATTGGGACTCGGCCGGTGTGAGATTCCGACTGATGAATTCGACGGGGTGCTCCTTTCCCCCCTTGGTCTGGAAGAGCACTGCACCCAGGCTGGTGTCAGAAGCATTGATCTGGAGGATGAAGGGACGGTTAAAGTCGGGTGCATGCAGCATGGTGAGGAAGACAGGGCGTGTTTCAACGTCAGGAACATATTTTCCGTCTCTGGGGTCCACTTCGTCTTCTCGGGCTGCCTCTTTTTGGTCAGGTCAGTAAGGGGACTGGCTAGGGAAGAGAAGTTAGGGATAACACACCATTAGTAGCCCGCAAGCTGGAAATCATTATAGAAGCGGAAAGTACCGACCGGTTTCGGGACCATAACGATGGGGCTGGACCATGGGCTACAGTATGGTTTTATTACCCGGAGTTCCTTCATAGTTGAACCTCAGCTTCGGTCCCTTATCCGCTGGGCGGTCATGGTGGCTCCCAGGTGTGCAGTCATTGGATGGTCGTGCGCCAGTTCCAAAATAGTGGCCGTCTTTGATTTCGGGACCACAAACAATGTTTTTTCCTACCCTCGCCTCTGTGCGGCACAGAAGAGTGGACCATTTTTTATTACAAAGTGGGGGTGCAGAGTGGGCTGGCGGATGTCCTATTCCACGATCCGTACTTGCGCCCAGCAATTCAACCTGTTGTTCTCTTACAAAGGATCCCCCCACAGTCAACTGCCGGAAGCGATCAGCAAAGAGATTAGGAGAGAACGATTGACACTCACCATCCCGCTCGCTCTGGGTTGTATCATGACGGGCTGGGTATTCCGCGGTCCCGCTGGTCGACGTCGTCGGTGGTAGCCAACAGCTGGTTGAAGACCGGCCAGTCTCTACCCAAGAGTTCTGGCATGGGGAGGTCATGTACGATCCCCACTTCCAGTAGCCAGACTCCTGTTTCAGCAGACATGGTGATTCGACGAGCCGGCACACTGCGGGTGTCCTCTTTGGGGCATTGGACGAGATCCTACGGGGCATGACGCAGCCAGCCAGACATTCGACCCCCCATCAACATATCACCAAACTCAGCGACCAGGAGAACGTCAAGGCTTACTTGCAGGCATTCAAGGTCATCGCCGCAAGAAGGCTGAATTGCTCTGTACCCTCTTGGGACCTTGATATGGTCCTGGTGGTCCTCCAGAGACCCCCTTTCGATCCCCTCGGAGATGCTGCTCTTTCTCATCTCACTATGAATACGGCTCTCCTCATGGCGCTCGCCTCCATCAAGAGGGTAGGGGACCTACAAGCATTCTTCGTGTCCACAAATTGCCTTGAATTCGGGTCCCGTGATTCTCTTTCTGCAAAAGCAAATTTCCCACTCCTGGGTGGATCATCGTGCTATTCTTGCCTCCCGTTTCCCCCCACTGGCTAAAGAACAGGCATTCCATCCATCACTAAGCACCTCCTGCGGGCAGGCTGGGCAGAGCAGCCCTGCCCTTTAGGCCGGGTACCAGTTGAGTTATCTACCGTATAGCTCTAACTGGACACAGTGTCCTCATAATCAGTTCCCACCTTGGTGACCCATGACCTTCCCTAGGTGGACCTTGCGGTAAACTCCTTCGCTCCACACATTCCTCCCATGAGTTCTCCCCTAAATGGCGAGAATATATTGGTATCTCCACTTAACTCATCCCTACGGTAGGAAGTGGTCTCTGTAGCGCGTCTCCCATTGAGGAAATAACGCTTACCCAGTGGCCCTTACGGGACCGGGCGGCTTCTCGCCGTTAGAGAAACAAGACCGCCGCCTGTGATGGCTGAAGGCAGGGGCTTCCCACCTTTTTCAAAAAGCTCTGGGACCCCTACCTAATCCACTGGATGGTTACATTTCGCAGTAGCGCAGACGTCTGAGCGCCGTGGAGTTTTCCATAGGCATCCCATCTGTTGGTTTGACACACAGTGTCGAAAGACAGACAGAAAGGGAACGTCTTGGTTACGGATGTAACCTCAGTTCCCTGAAGGAGGGAACGAGACGTTTTGTCCTTCGTGCCACAACGCGTGCCGCCCGCTGCAGCTGTCGAGAGAGGCTAAGGTGAATGAATGCTGCAAGCCATCTCTCTTTATACCCGGATTTCAGGGGGCGGAGTCCGGCATGCAAATTTAATTCGCCAATTTCATTCGACACAACTTCTCATTCCCTCCATCAGGCAACTGAGGTTACATCCGTAAGCAAGACATTTTTAAATCCAATATAGTGTAGACTGAAAATATAGATGTAATTAATTATTTTTGTCACAAAATTATTTTTGTTAAATTGTGTCGCTTTTAATTCATTTCTATGGAAACCGAGTCAGGTTTTAAAGGTGCATCGTAAATATTACATGGTAAGAGGTTTTCACTGAATTTGTACTTTTATTAAGCTAAACTTTCATACATTGTTTTGTTCAAGTTTTTAGTCCTGCATTACTTTTTAATTATGCTAGTAAAATACAGAAGATATATCAATCTATTTTTTAAACTTATTTATATAGTCCCAATAAATGTTTAAGATATATCGTTATCCCTATGATCACCTGACTGAATTATTTGTTTAGCTTGCCTGAGAAATTTTGTCTAGCAAGAAGGCTCAAAACCAAACAGTGATGTAATCAGCGTTTATTTTCCCCTCATTCACCAACACACAAACTTTGAAAGACACAGACAGTTAATGAACCAGGAATAAAGAGAAAAGGAGGGCAAAGCAAAGAGAGAGACACAGAGAGAGAAAGAGGAAGGAGGGGCAGTCTGTCCTTCTCTGTTTCCTAGTTTGGTCACTAAAAGCTCTATATCAGGGGTCATACACTGCGGCTCAGAGATTGTGATACTGACAGGGTAAACATCAAACGCATATAGTCATACAACCTGTTTTCTTAGTAATGACAAATGGCTTACTGTTCCAAAAGGGAAGGAGTGAGTGATATGTGTTGCTGGGAAGATTTTGCTAGAGCAGAAACGGGCAACGAGCAGAGACATTGGCACATTGAAAGAGAGAAAGGGAGCAATCGGTCATGGTCATTAATATTATTGGTTGCTCCAACATGTGGTCATAGCGCAGTCTGTTTTAAACTCTGTGCTGCGTGTCGTCAGGAGCAGCTGTCCGTCACCTTGAAACTCTCAGCTCCCTGTGGCATTGCATCATTTCATGATACCCTAAAAAAACACGCCAATGGGAGGAAAGCTCCTCACAAGCCAAAGTTGTCTGTCGATGAGCAACAGCAAAGACCTCAGAACACATTCAGATAACATGTCTTTTAAATATCTGTAAAATGAGAGGCTAATGTTCTCAGACCTCTTGACCTGCAGCGGGAAAATTTAAACCTTTTTTTACAGCATGACATGAGTATAGAGCTTCATCCAATTTTTTTTCAAGTGTCGTGTACTCATTCCTATTACTCCAGAATTGTACAAGAAAGGCCTATATTTAAACTGCTATAAGACTTCAATGTGCAACATTATGTGATTTTCTTTAGTTTGGCAAGTAACAATAAATATCCATTGATAGTAGTTGTTATTTTGCTGATACTGTATTTAGGACACCTTACATATGAGGGCACCAGAGCAAACCAATCATATGACATATAATTTATTGGTTGGTTGAAGCTGACATACAGTTCTGGCAGACATCTCCTCTCTCTTCCCTGAGCAAACACTTCAGAGACATTCCTATCTGTTTAACACCGCTGGAGGAAATTCTGCAAATATTCCACACGATTCTCTTAACGTTCTAGAATAACTGTCAAAAACTCCTGGCACTTAAAGTCCAGTGTTCACATTTTAATTTCTGAGAGAATATCTGACACAGTTTGGATTGAAATACCATGAAGTTCTGCTTCCTAAATAGTACATTTGCAACTTGGATTTGGAAAGTAATTGAAATGTATTTGAAAAGTGAGGATACGTGTTCAGAGGTGTGTGTTCGACCGTCCGTGTGTTTGTTTAAGGGAAGGTGATAATGTGCGCTAGATTTGAGAGGAATCTCTTTGCTCCAATGGTGGTATGGATAGGGTGTCCACTATAAACCTCAGAAACCCACGTGTCATGTTGAGAATCAGCCAAATACTGTTCAAGCTCTTCAGCACAGCAGGATGCTAATTAGTCAAGCAGTTGGTATGCAATTAATCTACAAATTAATTTTAAAGGTTTTCTACTTTTCTTATTGTATTCTTGTTTTCATTTTGAATCATTTTAGTAAATATACTTCCCCTATATATCAAAACTGCCGTTAGGTAAATGTAATTTTTTTAGTAAAACAATGTTTTTTTTAATAATCACCATTTTTTTGTTTTACTACAAATGTGGATAAACAATGTGTTAATCATAGTGAGACAACATTACATTTGTGGCTACTGTGGTTTTAAACAGTTATTATAGTTAAATGGGTCAGTCTTGTAAAAGCGCATTCAAACCTATTAGTTTTAAAACCACACTTGTGAAAAAAAGGAAAGGGGATTTTTAAGTGTATACATGTCGGTTTTATTAGCTCTCAGCATCAATCATGTTCAAGAAGGCCTTTACGCAACGACTTGCTACTGTATTGTGTGGATCAGACAGTTGAATTTTAGAGGGTGGTCGGGGGTCTTGCTCTGGGGTGGGAGTGGTTGACTTGCGAAGATCAATCTTGGGCACATTCTCTGGTATAAACCAAAGCACAGTCCCGCCAGCGCAGCTGTCAGCGCGCACTAGGTGTGCATCACCGTGGACCACCGATCTGTCTGCGTGCTCGACGGACCTCTGCCGAGATGTTGTACTGTTCTGTTTGACTTTCTCTAAATTCGTTTCTGTTATTTTTTGTGTGCACGTTAAACAGAGCACGTCAGTTTCGTTGCTTGCGATCCGAGGCGAGCCAGCGGGATATAATGAGTTGTTTGGATGTTATGTACCCGGCTTATGGTCATTACGCACCGTACGCGCCTAAAGCTTCTGCGTTCATCAGCGCTTTACCGGTAAGATGGTTATACGATGCCCTGTATTGGGATTGGAAATAATATACATTTGTCATTTTAAAAAGTTTTTATTCTTAAGCATGTTTTTGCATAAGTGAACTGCATTAGGAAACGGTTGCTTCTTTAACTGGATACGTTAGAAATGTGCAAATAATGGTGTGCTTTGTTTACAACGTATGATAGCCTATAGTATATGACTTCATACTTGCACAGCTAGACACACACCCCACACACAGACATATGCGCAGACGCATGCACACAAACAACAGTTAAGCGTGTTGCAATAGCTTCAAACAACTTCTTATTCTTAGGCACCCATTGGTCTCCGAAGTCCCACATCTCGCTGTAGGGATCTGATGGACACTGTTGGAGCCCCGTGCTGCCCAGAGGCTTTGACGGTTTCTGCCGGGAGCTCTAGCTCAGCAGGGCCGTCCCCATCACCTTACCCCTCGGCCGGACAGGTAGAGGAGGTTACAAAGGACAAACAGGTCAGAGAGGCAGAATACCTGAGCTCACGCTGTGTCCTCTTCACCTACTATCAAGGGGACATTAGCAGCGTGGTGGATGAACATTTCTCTAGAGCTCTAAGCACTTACATGGAGGCAGAAGGCAAGAAGAGGCACAGTGATTCCAGCACAGGTGAGACCTCACTAAAGAGATGGTTGTGTCGACAACATAGTATTCTCCATTGGTCTGGTCTGGTCTGTCTTGCAAAGAACGGTTAAACCATATGCAGACTGTGAAAAAAAATTGCTGACTTAAGTTTTTAGGTTCAATCAAGCTGGCTACAAGTCAACAGTTCAACATTTAAAAATGTGTCAAGTACTTGAGTTGATGTAAATCATAAATTGAAGTTATTTTGAGGAGTTGAAGTAATGTGAAGGGATTGACATAGTAGTCAATTGAAATGACTGAAAAGAAAAATCATAAATTAGGTGTCTTTGATATTTCAGTGGTTTTCTTTTAGAGATAAATCAGAGTAAATAGAGAACAATTGGAGACGTTCTTACGTCAAGTTCTTTTCATATTCTTTTCAAAAAATGACACCTGTAACCTGTAAAAAAATGAGTTTTAAAGGAGATTAAGACAATGTCACAAGCTGAAACCCAATTTGGAAAAATACAATTGTGTCAAATCAAAAGTCACACATTTTTCATTAAATTATTTCAGGACTGAATTATCTTAGCTATGCTATCAACTTAATTGTATAGCTCTATGTCCTTATTTAGTGTCAGCAATTGCTTCATTTTCATGTCTATTTTTGTTTCCCCGGAGTTGCAGAAGAAACAGAGAGTGCAAACATAAATTGCATGAATGTATCTGACATAAAACATATTCAAAGTGACTTTCAGTGCCCTCAACGTGTACATTTTATCAGTACGCGTGCAGTGCGCTACCAGTCGAGCTACTGGAACTCAATTGAATTTTATCAAGCACAAGTCTCTGCCATGCAAAACGGTGCTTGCCTAGGCTCCTTGTACATGTGTGAAGCTTTTTCCTAACAAGCACTCAATGCAGACCCCCCCTCTCGGTGACATCTTCATCTAAACCCTCAGATGCTGCCTGCCTCCCAACAGATACTATGTTTATACGCGGTGGTAAGCGCAGTGGCTCGAGCTCGTATTGCGTTCGGTCAGCTCACAATACCGAGCGTCAGATTTATGAGGAGCTCGCCCGCCCTTCCTCTGATCACAACTACATCACCGGTGTCTGTTTTCAGAAGAATTCTAAATATAAAAGTAACGGCTAAAAACATTCACCTCCCCCATGACATTCTACGAGGGGTTACGGGGGCCGGGAGGGATAGAGAAAACAACAGGTGGGGGCACGAGCGGAGACGGTGGTCTGCAGGTCTGTGGAGGTGGTTGAGGAGGTAAACTGGGTGGACATGACATTAGGAGAAGTGCTTCTCTCTGGGTTTTAACTTCTGCCTTATATAGGCCTTTGGGACAGTCAGGAGGAGACTTTACTGTATCTAAGCTTATTTCCCTTTTAAAACAAACATATGTTTTTCTGTAGCTAAAGATCAGGTTTGATTCTCAGAAAACACATTTAAAAGTAAATGAATCAAGTGTGTTTTTTAATATATATTCATAGGATACTTATTGACATTGAGAGGTCCCAGTCTAAATAAATTACCCCAATTAAAGCGATCATATAAAAATCTAAATTCTGCCATCCTTTACCAAAACGTTACAGACCTGTACTGAATAATTGTTTAGCAGTACACAAAAAAAGATATTTAGAAGAATTTTTAAATAAAATCAGTTCTTGGGCACTATTGATATAGTAGGAAAAATTGTACTGTGTGAGTCAATGGTGCCCCAGAACTGTGTTTCCCACATTTTTTAAAACATCTTATCTTGTATTTTACAGAACAACAAAATTAATACAGTGTTTAAACAACTTGAAGGTGTTAAGGGTGACAGAACTTTCATTTTTAGGTTATCTTACCCTTCAAGTTGCTTTGTATAAATGTCTTTGTGAAACATATTTTTTTCTTTTAATATATTTAAATTGGTTCATCCCTTTCATGAGCTTTTTAATTGCATTTTATCTCTCTCTATCTCTCTCTCTTTCCACCTTCTGTCTCTCTCATGTGGCTGTGTGTATTTCTGTGATGTGTGGTAAGCTCTTTAGAAGCAAATGCAACACCATATGATTTAATCTGAAAGACATCTGAGGGCGTGGGGCTGGAAATCATGTGACAAGTCTGACCTGAGTCCAAGGTGCAAACGCCATATGTGGACAAATGCGACCCAGAGAAACGTTGTCTCAGTTTAACCTTTAATAAAAGTTTTTAAAGATTTTTCGAAGACAATTTTAAAATATTATATAACAAACAAATAAGGTGACATTGATAAATGCATGAAAAGTCAATCAGAATGTACAGTTACTTTAATACTTAAAAAAGACCTAGGGAAACCTATCGATGTGCGCTGTCAGCCTTTTTTTGTTTAGGTTCTTTTTTGAACTGGTAGTTTGGTTGGAATAAAATTAGGAGACTCTCCCTTTACTTTAAAAATAGTCATAGAACGTAACTGTAACATTATAAATGTTACAAATATTTCCTCATTTGTGTTATGAAAACACATAAAAAATACACAACTGTGTTCCTGCATGCTCTCTATTGTATCATATATCTCAGTTTTTTCCCATTTCTCCATCAGAAGCTTCATCCTCGAGCAGCCGACGCAGCTTCCCTCCATCGTTCTGGGACAGTAACTACCCCTCGCCCCTTAGCCGACACCACTGTGATCCCACAGGTACCCCTACCTATGCCATGGACCCGTACGCCCAGGCCCTGCACCCTGGTCTACCTCACTCTCATGCTCACCCACACCCGTCAGAGTCCTGGAGCTATTCTCAGAGCCAGCCCTACGGTCCCCCGCGGCCCTTTCACGAACTGTACTCCCCACCCGGGCTGGATCCCCACTACGGCCCTCTGCTGATGCCCGCTGTGCGGCCGCCTCATCTCCCAACTTTACCTGGGCATTATGATGTGGGAAAGCTTGAGCCAACCCCCTCGTGGCCAGGTCTGCTCCCACCCGGGGAAGTGGCACAGAGCTTGGCCCGCAACATGGAGCCAGGTAAGACTGCGACATGGGTGTATGTACTGCACCAAACAAGTAAAAAAATCTGTCATCATTTAAAAAATGAACTGTAAAGAACGATAATGATAACTATATAAAAACTATATAAAAAGATAAACTTTTCAAAATCATTCTAAATTGGGACGGAGTCCACATCTTAACAACTAAAACAGAGGAACAGTGTGGGACTATCTTATTATGATAAAACATTGACAGCCAATCAAAATCCATTCAGAATTGAATGGGCTTGAGCATTTAAAATATAAAAGCATGTGAGCTTAGAATAGAGATTCAGTAAACAATGTTTATGTACATTAACACCTTATATAGTTATCACAAAAGTAATCTCTATAGTTATCAGTTCTGATGTAAATTGGTCTTAATGTTGAACATATATTGTTTTATCCATAAAATGAAAAGTGAAAGGAAAACAGGGACTGTCCAGCTCCAAAAAATAACAAAAAGTAGGTTAAAGGAGTCCAACCCATAAGTTTGTTTCATGTATGTATTCTCACGGATGGAATGGAGATATGTCACATGCTCATAAATATTTGTGCGACTTGAATTCAACTTTATTCAGGTTCAACAACTTGAATTCCTGTCACCAATATAGATGCATACATTGTATACGTCCCTCGACAAAGTAAGCGAGCGGTTACCAGCAATCGGTCAAAAACCTGATGATCAAGTTTCCAGGATCTTCCATAAAGTCATGCTTACCCAAGAATTCTGCCAAAAGCAAAACATCCTCACAACGTGTACATAAACCCCTCAGGTTTATGGCAGGCAATAGTTTGTTTGGCTTCAGTTGTTGGTGCTTATTATACAAAGAGCTCGCAGCCACCATGGAGATTGTGTGTGTGCATGTGTCCGTGTTTCTAAGCCATTGTGTTCATGTCTGCTTTGCACCACAGGTCTCCAGCACCACAAGAAAGGGAAGGAGCTCTACTGGTTTTAATGAGAAGCCCTTCATCGACCATCCAATTAAAGCCTACAGTCTGGCCCATTGTAGCCGAACTGTTGTTTCTTTGGCCCCCACGCACACCGGTGCACACTCTGAACGCGCTCCAGGACTGTTTGTGTGCACCATGGAGATATGAACACGGGGAGAGAACACCGGGGGGTTGCAGGGTTGTAGATGGCATGGTTTCTCTGTTTTTTGATCGGTTTCCGCCTGTGTTTTTGATGTTTTGTAAATTTATTTATTGGGGTGTAAAAATCCATTTCAATTCTCTTTTTGGAAATTGGGGCATAGAAAATATTGCATAATGCAGTATTCAAAATGATTCATGGACTGGAGAAAGATGGTGCTTTGTTTTGAACAAAATCAGATGCTTGTTTTATAATATATATATTCTTTGGATTTATCTTCTTCTGTTTATGTACAGTATTTTTATTTATATACAGTATATATCATAGTACTTATGTGTTTCAATTTAAATACACTTACGGCCAGTGCTATTCGTTTTTCATTTTCTTTGCAAACGTGCCGCTGTGTGAAAACATCTAAAGGAGATCTTAGAGAAGTCAAAGAATTAATGAACCGCATCAGATTTAACGACTGAAATAATAACAAACAACAGACAGTGTTCCATAGATCTTGTTGTATAGAAGTCATTTTCAGTGTATTTTTGTATGCCTGCTATTAATGAATACACTTGCTCCATTAAGTTCCAAAATGTCGGAAAGTGTTTGTTTTTCCATATTAAACATGAATTTAAATATGTCTTCTGAGGTAGAAGCGTTTTTTGCCTATGTGTTATCATGAATTTATTTGTGTTTTCTGGGGATTGAGGCAGTGCTGTAGTTATGTTCGGAGTGTTTATGCTCCACTGGAAGGGAAGATGTTTCAGACTTATCGCTGATGTTGTAGGGGACAAACTCACACATGTTTGGTCATGAATAGTTGGTTCATCGCCTGACAAACCTATAAAACATTACAGGCTCGTACAACATCTCTATTGACATGGTCTATTTATATTCACGTTTTAACGTTAAACAAAAAATATTATTATTACCCTTTTAACTGTCATTAAATGTATTGAAAACACACATGAAATGCATTATTCAAATGGTTGTAATTCACGAATGCTTTGAATACAGACCTAAAGTCTTGTGAAAGAATACACTTGGCAGATGAGTAACTGTGAGAAAGTTATTTTACTCCAATTACAATTTCTACATCATTTATATTGTAATAAAAAGTTATTGGGTTACACCTTTCCAGCCACAGAAAAATTCAGAGACCAAAAATTTTTTTTTTTCTGAATTTACTATTTATAGTTGTATGTTTAGGAAAAACATTTGTTTCAGTCTATGAACAATTTACAATATTTCTTTCCCAAAAAAATGTTCGAATAAAAAGTTTCTATTTGCATTTATTTGCAGAAAATTAAAATGTGTTTTTCGTACCTCAAATAGGCGGTTGCAAAGAAATCAAGAAGCACTTGTAAGCAATACAACAGAAACAATATACATCTATTTAAGAAAATGTATGTGATAACCATGATTTTTATACAGGTTTCATGTGTCTCTTGTTATCACCTTGTTGGCTTTTTGTTTTTCTTTCCGGATGTGTCACTACTGCGAGACAAACGACCTCTGGTGGTGACATTGTATTGTTTGTGCTGCAGTAAAGTGCCGTGTGTAATGGCCTGAGAATGTATGACTATGACTATATGGTTTAATGTATTATTTGATTAAAATAAATAAATAAATTATACAAATTGATGCACATAGATTTAAAAATATTTTAAAGAAAGTTGGCAACCGAATAGCGGCAGCACCCATTCACTTCTATTGTAAAGACACCAAGCGAATGCAAGTCAATAGGTGCCAGTTAACAACATTCTTCTAAATATCTTCTTTTGTTTTCTTCGGATTAATGAAAGTCATACAGGTTTAAAATGACATGAGGGTGAGATGATGAAAGAATTTTCATTTCTGTGTGAACATTCATTCAATTGTATTGATTCAATGTCTATTACATAATAACATACAGTAACTAAAAAGTATTAAGAACAAAAATACAATGAAAAACACCCAAAATCTAATAGCAATTAGTCACAGTAAGTAAATGTTTGGTGAAAAATCTATGTAATATCCCATTGACTCACTTAACACTCCCTATTTCACTACATAAAAAACAAATCTTGTTTTTATGGAGACCACATGGTCACATGTTATTTCAGGTTAGACTGTCATACTGCTGTCATGTGCTTTTAAGTTGCTCAAACGTTTTTTTTGTAAAACTATTTTTGTGGGCATGTATGTTCATGCTTATGTTGTGTGGAATTTTGCTGGTCTGCTCTTTTGTCTATCTGTCCATGACTTTAAAACACAAATACTGTCAGTCACTTGACAGAAGTAATAAAGCCTGGGCGCCCAGACATGTGACGTTCCATAAAAAAGGAACAAATAAGCACGTCATTTTCTGTCACTGCAGTTTCTTTCATAGTTTTCAATCTGGTATATATTTTTTCCTGAAACAGCATTAGATGGAACAAGATGAAGTTTGCACTTCTGTTTGTCTCAATACAAAACCGCTCATTATTCATTAAAACTTTGTCTGTCATATCTGCTGTGTCAGGTCACTTGATTTTTACCTCCACCATGACAGTGCACAAACAGCGAAGATGGCCTTGAGCCTAGAATTCAAATAAGTTAGGCCTATGATATGAAATTATGACTAAAAGAAACAGTGAGACAAGACACAGAGAGGATATGTTAATGGGGCACAACCTTTAGATGTAAACAGGATGTATGGGGTTTGGAAAAAGGTTTCAAAGAAATCGAGACAAGCTGTGTGTTTGAAAGCACTCTACATCTCCCACTCACATCAGTTTAAATTCACAGGAAATTAAATGCTGAATTAATCACGTTTACAGGCATTGAATAAAAAAACACTGAAATCAGCAGGAAGTAGAACAATCCTTACTAATAACGTGAGGTTACAGCTCATGACATCTATATGAGAATGTGTAAAAGGGGAAGGACACAGAGTTAATTTGAATGAATGTACATTGTTTCACTTGTTACTGGATAAGAAGTAAAATTGTGTGAACACTGTTCACTTTAAACATTCCTAAGTTACACTTATGAAGAACTTTATTTAGACACTGTGTTGTGCAACAGTTATTCAACTAACTAAACTAAACTTGAGCAAATACATTAAGAATGTGTCACACGGCAGCACAGCAGCCACCCACGCACACTGTACATGTCAACACACAAAACAACACATCCTATGACCAGAACCATTCAAAAGATTTTTTTATTAAATAGGATTTTACTAACTAATATGTTCCCACATTGTATTTTTCTGTTCTTCCAAAACATAGTTTGTCCAAATTTGCTTTTTTAGAGAAAATGGAAAAAAACACCTTTTTAATGTTGTCAATGTTGACAAGCACTTATTAGTGGTTAGATTTTTGCAAAACCCAGTGACAAACATAAAAGGTGACTTATGATTTATGGCAAAAAATTAAACAACTAAATTTGGAGGTACAAGGTTTCAGAAGGACATCAGGGATATACAAAATGTAAGTATGAATGAGATAAGCAGAATACATAATACAAAAATTAAACTTAGATCATGTATTAACTTATTCTAAAGTAATGATGCTACCTTTTACACTAAAAACAAATACACTACACAGAACGATAAAAAAATGTTCAGTTCATATTTACAGGAAACTTCCTTCCAACACAGCATTTTCCCCATAGGGCTGAATCTGCTACACAGAACATTTTTACGTAATTTCCCCTGTCTCTCAAATCTGCACTCAACACCACTCCTTTGTTAATTGTTTTGTGACAGGCACCTGATCACAGGACACTATAGAGTACTATATAAACGCAAACTTCCTTCTTCAGAACACGCACACCAGGTAACTTTACAGTAATACTTCAAGGGAACCTGCATACCGACGCAAGTAAGTCACAGTCATGAGAGCAGATTTAATGTTGAGGTTTATAGTTATTTTACATTTTGGTCTAATATCTATAAATGTTGTGTGAAGAAATGTGTGGGGGTTTCTAAAAAAAGAACAATGGTATCTTTATCTGACCTCAACCTCACTGTATCTGTTTGTTTCTGTACAGGATGAGGATGTTAGTTGCTATCGCTGCTGTTTTGGTTGCAGCCAGTGCTGCTAGTCTTTCTTTGGAGGACATGGAGTTTCATGCATGGAAATTGAAATTTGGTAAGAAAACAGAAATGTGTCCCTTTTTTTGACATGGTTGAGGAGAAGCAACTTGGCTTCTCCTCAGTGACAGAATGAGACGATTGACAGACTGTGAAGAAAGGCTGTAGCCATTCATTGTGAAGAAAAGCTGAAGAGCTCTACGGAATCTCGTGCAGTTATTCATTGCGCTCTTAGCCACCTCTTCATGTTTCTTTTCCAACATTATGTAACAAGAAATGACTTAAGAATGTTCCACTTTCCACACAGAGCTACAAGGGTTACGGTTAAACAGGCAGCTGAGCAGGTTTTGAGAGGAATGTGAACATGTTTAAGACAGAAGAATAACTGCAGTTCTGATGCGTGTCAGTTGTGAAGTTACTTTTAACAAATAAATGTGACAAAGATGGCAAAGACTGAACATGTCCAAGCAAATCTGAGGTTTGATTTAATCTTAGCTGGCGCTGTCCCATATATGTATATTCAAGATTTGGCATGTGAATTCTTATCTTATAGTTATAAATCTTATATCTTTGGAAAGGTCTAAGTCTCTAGAAAACATATTTTATCACAGTTTGTGGAATAATGTATGTAAGCAGAGTAATTGTTTCTTTTTTTAAAAGACCACGCCAATATTTTTATATGTCCTTTCAATTGTCACAGTCCCGTATACTGGACACCCACATTTGCTTCTATATTTTTGTGTGAATTCTGATCTTATCATGACAAACTATAAATCGCTGGAAAGGTCTGAGACTCTAGAATACATATTTCTCTAGAATACACAGTGTAGTTGGTTCATAAATGACAAGAGCGTGTATCAAAAATAGGCACTGTCTGCAGAATGCTTACATTTACTTCAATACTTTGCATTTGAATTCTTACTAATCATGACAAATATTATATCGTTGGAAAGGTCTAAGAATCTAGAAAACACATTTGATCAGTGTTTTATAGAATAATTTACATAGGAAGAGTAATAGATTCATAAATGATAATTGATTCATAAATCAATTCACAAAGTGTGCATCAAAAATATAGTTTTATACAAATTTCTTGTTTTGTTTACATGTTGCTGTGCTTAAGTATTTTTACATTGTGTCTGTTAATTGGAAATGTAGAAAAAAAGTGAAAAAAGCATCTGTGAAAAAAATTCAGATTTAGTGTTAAAACCAATGGAAGGCCATGGCCCCCTGGTGAATTTTGGTGGTAGATCAGATGAAGACTCTAAGACTTCAAAACCCTTGGGACTTTGACTCATGAAATTTCATGGCTGATCCATATAATTTTTTTTTATTTGATAAAAGAAAAACAAAAATTTCAGTGATTTTTACTAAAGTAAACAAAACAAAAAATGCCTTTTTTTTATTTTGATAATTTTTTTCTGCAATAATCTGCTAATTCTCTTCCTTCAAAGGAGAGAATTACTGGCTGTCCCAGTTAAGGGGGTTAATAGAAATCAGGTTAAATTGCCACAAATGTTCAGAATATAATCGCAATTAAATTATTGTCTGTCAATGGAAAATGTTGACATATTTTAGATATCATTTTAAATTGTATTTACTTTTATTATTTTGTTCTGTTTTTCTTAGTCTTTCTATTGTGCTGTAGTTACCTTGAATATCCTTGCGTAAGCATACTTAAATTTAAAAGCAGTTACATTTATTTATTTAATCTATTTATTTTCTAATGTAAAAAAAAAAATATCAAATCAAGTTTGTTTAAATCTCTATGAATGTGTGTGTGCATCAGGTAAGAGCTACGGGTCTGTGGTGGAGGAATCCCAGCGTAAATTGACCTGGTTGTCCAATCGTAAACTGGTTTTAGTCCACAACATGCTGGCAGACCAGGGCATCAAATCCTACAGACTTGGCATGACTTACTTTGCTGATATGGTAAGAAATTACAAAACATACCAACAAAAAATGTTTTTAATGATAATAGAAACAAATTCTGGGTTTTCCTGTTCACATAACACTATAAATCTCGTAAAAAGGGAAATATTCACTAATAGGCCTATACAATTTTTCCTGTAAAATGACATGGTTTTCTCTGTTTCTCTTGTAAATTTGCTGTCTTTTCTGTAATTTGATGTTTTTGACCAAATTACAAAAATATAGGCCTACTGTAAAAAATTAAATTTTTGTTTTCCAGTTTTTCTTGTAAATTTCAAAATCAGTTTGTAAAGCAGTAAAAAAAATTATGTAAAAGGATAACAGTAAAATTCTTTATAATTGTTTTTTTTATAATGGGATGTAGCATGATTTACGCTAAACATTGCTTTCCTCTTTCTCTTTGACTCTTTTAGGATAATGAGGAGTACAGACGGGTTATTTTCCATGGATGTCTGAGCTCTTTCAACAGGACTAAGCCCCGTGATGGTGCTACATTCTTCAGGCTGGCAGGGGGCGCTGTGCTGCCTGATTCTGTGGACTGGAGGGATAAGGGCTTTGTGACTGATATTAAAGACCAGAAGCAGTGTGGATCATGCTGGGCTTTCAGTGCTGTACGACAACACACAAATATATTACATATGTTACTGGTTATAAAGACTTTAGATCAGATCTCAGCAAGCAATAGAATGTTAATGGCAATCTGATTTACTTATAAGTATTTTTCAGTTGAGAATCTGTCTGTTTCTCTGGGCTCAGCATTTTAATTTTCTTGCCACCCCTTTCTTTTCTTTCATCTCTTAGACTGGTTCTCTGGAAGGTCAGACATTCAGGAAGACAGGAAAACTGGTTTCCTTGAGTGAGCAGCAGCTGGTGGATTGTTCTGGTAGTTTTGGAAACTTTGGCTGTGGTGGGGGACTAATGGATCAGGCATTCCAATATATTGAAGCCAATAAAGGCCTGGATACAGAGGAATCATACCCTTATGAAGGCCAGGCAAGTCTTATTATAAGTTTATATCTATTTTTGGTTCCAAACTACTGCTAGCCCATGCATCTAAAGCAACCCTGTTACCTATTTCGGCTACCTTTGAAATGATAATTTTAGTTTACTACAAATTCACAAGTTGTGTGTAAAATAAGATGATAAAATGTGATTTTACTGCTGGAAATTAACATGTTTCATTCAGTGAATGTGACAGGGTTGCAAAAGTTGGCAGTATAATTAAATAAATGGTATATAACATTTGTTCTAAAATGGATAATTAACATTAAAATATTTTTTTGGAATATAATTTTTTTCCCAGAAGAATAATTCACACCCTTAATGGGTGTGCTGATATAAATTTTACATTTTAGCAGATTCTGAAGCATTAGCTGATGTTTTTATCAAACATTTTAAAAAATTCTTATCCTATCACCTTTTCACCACACAGGATGGTCAGTGCCGCTTCAACCCAAATACAGTGGGTGCCAAGTGCACAGGATATGTAGATGTCAATACTGGGGATGAAAGTGCACTACAAGAGGCTGTTGCCACGATCGGTCCTATATCTGTAGCCATCGATGCTGGACACAGCAGCTTTCAGCTCTATGAATCAGGTGAGATTAAACTACACTATGCAGAATTAAACTGTTCTAATGCGTCCCAATGAACTGGCTAATAGCTTAAACTATACTAAAACTGTATTAATACTACAGTTAATATTACAAAAAGAGTGTTTAATCTTTCTAGGTGTCTACGATGAGCCCGAATGCAGCAGCTCTGAATTGGATCATGGTGTCCTCGCTGTTGGTTATGGAACTCAGGATGGTGAGAACTATTGGCTGGTCAAGAACAGGTAAAAAACAACAAGAAAGGAATGATTCTGATAATGAAATGGATGCAAATATTTTCAAAAAGGTTTAATTTAATGCTAATCTACCACCCTTTTTTCTTATTACTAAACACAGGAACATATTCCACAAATAAATGGTCAACAGCCAAATTTAAGCTTTAGAATATTAAATCAAATATAAAAAAACAATACAAATACGTATAAAAATAAATATAAACAACTGCATGATTATTGTAACGCATTAGCATATTGCACACCGACAACAGGTAAACAATAATGCTGCTGTGATTTTAGCTGGGGTCTGGGATGGGGTCACAAGGGCTACATCATGATGTCCAGGAACAAGAGTAACCAATGTGGCATTGCAACGGCAGCCAGCTACCCTATGGTCTAAATGTGAGTTCACGACACATATACATTTTTGGTATAAGTGTACATAGCATATTTACTGATGTATGTGTTTTGTGTTGTGCTGCAGCCAAGGGAAGGAAGGACACTGTGTGCCAAAAGGATATGGGAGGAGAAGATATGAATAATTCTTGTGAATGATTCTTTAATAATACCTCACAATTGCCGTTGTAATTCATGTTGTTAATGTTGTTAAACAAAAGCTAACCTTAATAGTAATTTTGTACTTAAAATCCTTGACACGGAGAACACTATGTTATTGTAAAGTGTGAATAAAATCTTTGAAATTTAAGCGGATATATCACGCTATGTCATGCATTTTGACCCCTTTGCACTGTTGAACATGCTCTTCTCATGCTTAACATGGTTATCTTGTTAAAAAACGAGTTGGACGTATGACAAAGTATTTCTGTGCTTGATACACGCCCCCAGCAGTCCAACTTGTATCGGAAAGTTTTTTATAAGTCTGGATCCCTGTTACGAAACAGGGATCTGATTCCTTTTATTGGGCAATTCAAGACAAGTAAGTCTCACCTAACATTAAGATTGTCTGGTGAGCATGGGGACATGCAGCTCTGCAATAGGGAGAGAAGTTTAGGTGAGTTTGTTTTGTTCATGCTGGTGTGGATGCAAATGTAGGGATAATTATTGTTCCAGTTATCTCAAATTCTAGGCTGTCGCATGAATGCATATCACAGAACGGTCTGAAATCAGCTAGTCATTTTTCCATAAATTCACTATTTCCCCAGGGAGTGCACAAATTTACACTGGGAGGCATGGCTGATTGCGAAAGCTTGTCTGACATAGCAACAGGAACAAAGGGGTAGGCGGGGTTTTGCGAGGGGTCAATTGCTTATTTAAAAAACAAGACTGTTAGTGCTTTTGGCCACCAGATGGCGATAAAACCCGTTTTTACATACACATCGCTGTTCATGGTTGATTTTAATTTATTTCCATGTGTCTTTTGTTATCTGTTTTCATTGACTTTTGCCTTGATTGTCAGGTTAAGTTTAACATTCATTTGATATGAAACAACATGAAATGCTATGAAAAATAGTTACAAAAAACGGATTAATTATGACAGAGATCACGTATCATTTTATCCTCCGTCCTAAGGTAATGGAGGGGATGGATCAAAAAGTGGTATTCTCTCTTTCCATATTGACCAGTGGAGGGAAATTCACCCTCAAAAAAAGGTTTCCACCCCAAAATGCCTGGCTCAGGATCTGTGTAATTTAGTATAGTCTTGCAGCAAGCAAGCAAGAGTTATATTTACTTTCTGGGAATGATTTATTTTTGCATAATATCATAGCACATTTGATATAACCGTGATAATCACAATCACTTTATTCCTTAAAATTAAAATTACAGCATTTACACAACAAACAAATTGGAATGGAAGCATGTTGATGATGAATACTGCAGGACATTATAATGCTAAAAATGAATCTTTGAATGATGAAAGACCCAAAGATTCTACATGACAAACAAATAAAAATATAGCACTATTTATACAGCTTTAATTTACTCCATTGATCCTCTGATGTGCTACATTGCTCCTTCTTTTTTCTGCCTGAGAATCTCATCTCTATGTTCATCATCGCACAGCTGTTGGTTAATGAAGTTCTCTTCTCATTTTCAATCCAATGTTTTGATGAAAATGATGTTCAAAAATATGAATAACATTCAGTTGTAAAGTAAAAAAAGTTGCAGTGTGAAGAAATTGAAAATGACCTAGTTCAGTTCAACTCTGATAAAAAAGACTGATATTCATGGTCTTGCGATTCGTCAGCCAATCAGCTTGGACATTAACACGAATCAAACAGATTGTCTTCTTAGGTAATTCATAGTCCATGGCAATCCACGCTTTTCCTGTCAAATAGGCCTAATCTCTTTGTGGTGTAAGCAGTACGATAGTTAAGTGATAAGCTCAACATTTTGTGTGCCAAAAATGACAGATTTCAAATAGTTTACAAGCAACTACCTTTGAGATGATGGAGAATGCTTACTGCTTTGTTCAGAAATAACAGACTTCCCTGAGTGAAAGACAGTGAGGGTCTGTTCTCTCTCTTTCACCCAGTAAATAAATCATATTGGATAACCTGGGAAAAACTGGGGCACTCAGCACGAGTCTTGATTATAGCCTGCAATCCTAATTATACCTTCCTCCAAACAGACAAACACTCTCACACACAGCTTTCCTCCAGCTGTTAGGCATAAGGGGGCCTTTGCCTGCTGTGCCCACAGACTGCCATAGTGCTTGACAATTCACATTGGTAATTACTGGGCACATGTGTTAAGCTCTGCCCTCATGCCTTAAAGCTTGAGCTATATTTATAAATGAAACTTTCCGTTTGAGAATGTGGCCTTTTAAAGCACATATCCAATTCAGTGTTCTGGACATAAGAAGACATACAAATTAGATATTAAAAGATACATAAAGATACGAAAACACATAGAAAAACAGTTAAGAAGAAAGTTAAAGAAACAGAAAAAACGACACTTCAAAAGACATAGAAAGCCACCATAAAACAGATACGAAGACACCCGAGAGGACAGAAAAAAAGGCACATTAAAATACTTAAAAGGTGCAAAAGAAAGGTAAAAAACACATAAGGATACAAGCACACAAAACAATTTCAGTTTATTTTTCTTTTAATTCTAAAATAAATCACTTTTAACTTATATCAGCATTCCAACACACACTATATTCTAAAAGAATTAAACAAAAGGAACTAAAATAGATGCACAACCGCTCTCACCGTCTCATCCCTAATCTGCCATTAACACATCTGCTGTCATTCTATTATACTTTTTTTGGGGTGTTATGTAGCATTTTGTCATAATTTTTATCGTTCTCTGCATTTTTCTGACTGTTGGACGAATTCTATCACTATGCAAAAGACACATTCATGTATGTATACATATGTCTGGAGTGTTATTAATAATATTTATAAAGATGTTCAACTATTTTATAGCTGCTTTTTTGAAAAAGTGTTGATAATGCAAAACTATTAACATGAAAATGACAAGTCAAATATAAATGATAAGCTTATATTGTGTTTTCTCAACCAGAGCAGCGTTTATCTGATATAACTAGAATAAGGATCTCAATAAAGGTGAAACAAGATTTCTGTGCTCGGCAAGCTAATGTTGTAAAATGTAGATTTTTACAGTAAATGCTATTGTATATATTCATTTAGACCTGAATGAACACTGACCAGCATATTACACATTGTACGCATTTTATTTGTTAGCACCGTCATGTAAATCTTTTCACGAAATAGTTTGTACAAGTCATTTCTTTTCCGCCCAAAACAAAAACACTGCAGAGCATACAGTAAAATGAAAGCAATCATATTGAGTGTATTTGTATGCATCTGACTGTGTCTGCTGTAATGGGCCTTCAGTAGAGACCCGACTGACATTAAATCAATGAGTATAACCGCACACACCCGGCCAATGCCGCATACTGAACTCTGTGCAAGTTACTGGATTTCCACAACAACTTTTCCCACAGACTTCTTATTTCCTAAATTGTTTTATCTAATCGATGAGAAGTAAATGTTTTTGTAAAAAAAAATACATGGCGAGTAAAGGATGACCGAATCCTTATTTTTGTTCGAACGATCCCATTAAAAGACAGTAGAGGGCACTCTTTAGACACATCTCGACACAAGCGTTCGGACTCAGATGCACATATTCACACTTCTGCGGTCTCCTGCGTGTAAAAACGTAAGAGTTTCATCTGTGGCCTCAGCTCACATAAAAGAGACCAGTGCATACTATCCCAAGCAGCAGTACTTTAGAGAGAAGGTTATAACTAACAGGGTCACAGATGATGTTAGCCTCTCTCTCTTCATCTCTGTGTATAGAGACTTCTCAAAAACTGGATCGCATTGGTAATCTCAGTTTAAATACACAAATCCCCAGACTCAATCCAATCAAAACTAATGCCCCATAAACACACGCAGGCGCAGGCGCGCACGCACGCACGCACACACACACACACACACATAGACTTTCACTCAGTGTTGTTTAATGCTGTCTCTGTGCGATTTAATCCAGATTACCACATCATGTCACTGGGTTTTGATCTGTAAACTACTATCCGCCACTCACACACAAAGCTTGTTTCATCATATTGATGATCTGTCTCTTCCCATTGTTCTCATTCCAGTCTAATATGCCTAATTATTTCACATCTTACCCTCACCATACCTAGGCATTACACAAGCCTGTCAACATTATTTTAATTAAACATGATCTGGCCGATTTATGAGACTTTTTTAGAAGCAAAAGCACTGAACCAAAAGCACGTGCCCACTCATTGTCAACAAAACACAAACATAAGTTTTACTCATCGCATGCGGTTCATGTCCGACATCTTTTAGTGCTGGGATGGTTCCATATATCAGTTTCAAACGATCTCCAAATCCACCGTTATATCCACATTTTATATAACAGACATCCCCCAAATGCAGTGAACAAACAAACACCTGAACTTCGCGAACGTATGTTCTCTCTCTCTCCTGCTTACAAGTGAAAGTGACATCAGCGTATTTTCCTTCTGGTCTCCTTGCTGTCGCGTGGGCGTGCCGCGTGCTTTTCCAGGAGAATTGTCCAATAAGGGACTTAGAAAAGTTACAAAACTTTCTGAAACCTGCAGATCCCTGGGGGAGTGTATTGAGCACAGAAATATTACGTAATACGCCCAACTCATTTTTTTGACAAGTTGAACATGTTAAGCATGAGAAGACAGAATTACACATCGTTGCATGTCAGCTTTAACCCATCCAGAGATTAGTGAACATAGCACAGCAAGTCGTGAACACACATACACCCATACAGTGGGCAGCTATCACTGCAGCGCCCGGGGAACAAGTAGGGGTAAGGTGTCTTAATAATTAATAATTCATTACAGTTATATAGCGCTTTTCTGCCTGGGCACTCAAAGCGCTCTTTCATGGAAAGGGGGCATCTCCTCAACCACCATCAATTGCCAAATGAAAGTGTCTTGCTCAAGGGCACCTCAGTCTTTACTCTGAGAATCGAACCGACAACTTTCTGGTTCCGAGTCTGACTCTCTAACCATTAGGAGATATGTATATTTATGTATATTTGATGTCTTTATTTAGATGTCTTTAATTTGATGTCTTATTTCAGTTAAAAACATGATCAAATTAACATGTATTCCCCAAAAGAGATAATCACTGTAGTTTCATTCTTACCTTTAAATTTAAAAGTTGCCAATCTGAAATAAAACATTAAATAATAAACCTCGATGACGTATGCAGCCTTCAAATTGTGGAGATGGTGGTCTAATGGGTTAAACCCCTGAGCTGGTAAGACAAAAGGTTGCTGGTTCGATCCCAGCAGCCACCACCAGTGTGTCCTTGAGCAAGACACTTTACTCCATGTTGCTCCGGGGGATTGTCCCTGTAATGAGTGCACTGTAAGTCACTTTGGATAAAAGCGTCTGCCAAATGACTAAATGTAAATGTAAATTGGCACGCACCACAGACACCCCTGGGGGGTGCTAAGTCTGCTGTTAAGTCTAGTTGAGAGAATAAGGGTTAAGAGAATAAACAAACAACGTTCATTATGACAGGTATGCCTTTTTACATTGTATTGTAGACACAAGCTGACAGAAGACAAGGCTTTGAAGTTCAGGCCGAGGACAGCGACACATCACTCAACAAACACGTACGCACGTACGCACACACGTCGCCATTACCAGACATTTGAAGCGTGCGCACAGGCGACAGACGGTCAATGAAATTTCATCGGATTCATGAGAGATAAACGTCTAGTCCAAGCTCCCTGCCACCGCCTGCCGTCGTCTGGCTTTCCGATGTCTTTTTGATTGGGCGCAAATTAGGCTGAAAATAAAATATTAACCTCCCTAGAAGCGAGAGATTCCTTAACACACTTTGATCCTTTTTCGGTGCATGTCTCGCCACGCCATCCTCGTCAAAACAGCATTTCATTTAAACACTTAAATTAAATTAGCTATTAAGAGCACAAAGAGAGGACTTCTAGAGAAGAAGAGTTCGTAAGCTCGCGCTTTAGGCTACTTATTAATAGCAAATAAATCTAAGGGCTGACCAGAATCCCCAGTAAAGGACAATTAATGTAAAATGCGTGTATTTCCTGCTAAGTATAGTTGAAATGTATTAACATATTAACTGAAATGACTTGCTGATACAAAATTATAATTACAAGTTATTTGGAGAACTATTTAAACACAATGCACATTTCTTCATATTAAGTTTATTCTAATGTCACGTTTGATAAGGATTTTAAGATTTTTATATAAAATTAACCTTTCAATGCAAGATATTTAAAGTGTCTGAAGCATACTTGCAATAGTTCCACTTTAGCACAATCAAATACACTTAAATGTATCTTTAGTTGGACTTCAGCACTAGTTCTAATAATTAAAGTAAATTAAGTATAAAATTAGTTGTTCCAATTTAGCAGACTTTAAGTAATGTACTATACCACAAATACAATCACAGTGTATTTTCATTAGGTATATACGATGTAAATGGATTTGCAGTATACTTAGCATGAAATATGTATTTCAAATAAATTTTTCTATATTTATTTTTCACTGGGGAGTCAAGGGAGCAATAAGCGATATCTCATACAGGAGCAATAATACAATAGGTGCCGATACAAAGTTACTGGTTTCAACAAAAGCTAGACCACTACCTGTTGAGAGAAAGAGAGGGTTAATGTTTTTTTTATAAAGTAATCACAGAAGACTTGGGTTTTAAATAGTCTTTTAATGTTTTGAGAGATGTGGTTGACCGGACCGAGGTAGGAAGAATGTTCCACCAGGAAGGAGTTGTGAATGAGAATGAGTGGGAATGCGATTTACTGCCCTTATGGGAAGGCAATACAAGACTCCGATGGTTTGCTGAACGCAAGGATCTTGATGGGGTGTAAGAGGGTGTGAAAGTACGCCGGTGCAGATCCAGTGATAGTCCTACAATGCCGAAGTATATACGCAGGAATAAAATTAGTTATTCTTTACTCATCTGATGTCTTTCTAAATCTGCTTTTACTGCCTCATTTTTGTCTTAACACTTTCTGAAAAGTTCTGGTCACTTATTGGATCATATTTATACATAATTTGTATTAATTTTTGTAAGAAAAGCACACATAGTGACAAAATGTATGCCATGAGTCACTTTGGATGAAAGCATCTGCCAGATACATAAATGTAAACGCACCTAATGTATCATAAAGGCGGTTCTTACATCTCGTGCATCACATTCCAAGTGTTCTGTACACATAAACATTTGTAATGACATGAGGTCAAACAATGACAGAATTCAGACTGTTTGGGGAACTTTTTCCATAAGCAGTTGTGTCTGTTTGTTGTCATGCTCCATTATTGTTTGTAAATGTTTCAAAATCAAGTCATTGGTATTCCCCATGTGTCTGACCCTGTGAAAACAGCAGCCAGATAAACCACTTCTAATTCACCCAGACAATCTGAGTACACTGTTCTCTCTCCTCCGTGAACCTGCTCTGACCTGTCTCTTTTTCCTTCTGTCTTTTTCCCCAGCGCCTGTTCTTATTCAGACCTTTGCGCTTCAAACAGACAAAGAGATTCGCCAAATCCTTTCTTGGTTTTTTCAGCCTTGTGTCATTGAACTCCCTGAGGCAGGACTTGACCCGCTGGCCTTTACCAGGCCTTTATAAAGGGTCTTGCCCCGGCTCTGCAACTGATGTCTCAGCATCTCCTCCGCCTGTCTCACTCTCAGACAAGCCCACCGGGTTTGTTCCAGCAGGTATGGCTATCGACCACTTATTGACTTGACATTGGGAGTAATCTATCACAGTCACATCTTGGATTCAATGACCTTTAGATGCAATAATTTAAAACCTGACCACACTGGCAAATTCGATTGCTGGTTTATAGTAATGTAGTTGTGTTTCATGGTTCTTTTATGAGGTTAGAGGTGACCCCTTTGGAAAGAAAAAAACACAAATAAATTAATTGTACTGAACCGTGTCTTCACTTGTCGTTCGCCTAACGGAATTTGATTTATCATTATTTTTAATAATAACTAAACACAGCTGTGTTTTCAAGTAATGGCCAGATGGGATGTAGAATGTAGAAATGTTGAATATCTGGTTACTACTAATGTGTCAAAGTCAAAGTCTGCTTCATTGTCAATTCTGACATGTACAGTGCATACAAATGAAGGATTGAAATTGTGGTTCTCTCAGACCCATGGTGCAAACAAATAACATTACACAGAATAAAAATACAGATCAATATAGATTGCTATGTACATGTAAAATACAACTTTAACAAGCAAGGATATTTAAAAAGAGAAAATGAAGGTAGTTTGTAGACTGTTTTTCAACATACTTTGTACATCTATGAATCACAAACGAATCCGACCTCCCAAAAACGATTTTTACATACTGTAAAGTGAAAAATTACGACAAGTAGTGTCTATTATTTGTTTTTTTAATTGCATCTCCACGTTACATCTTTTATGTCTCACGCCTCGGTAAGATTGCATTTACCTTTACAATTTTCTCTCTCAAGTTGTTTACAGCTAAATAGCCCTTTGGTGTGTTTCACATTGCTACACTTCTAAACTAACTCAACCCCTTTCATCCCTCTGCCCGCGCCGCGTTATCTATGCTGACACAGCTCTTCCAGTTACAGCAGAACCTGTCAATTATCCGCCATGGTGATGAATGACATGGAAGTTAAGTGATTGGCTGTTGTGTTGCCGTTGTGATTAGGTGTCCTCTTGGGTGCCTTGGCAAAAAGTTTCTCCTTTTACTGAGAAGGGCATCATGATACCCTATCGTGCATGGCGTCAGGAAGGGAGATACTTAAATGTAAGGAGCACAGTTACATGAGCCGAGTAAACGGGGCATGATATAGAGTGGAGAAGACCCGTGAGTGTTTGTGTGGACAGGTGTTCACTGTTGGCTGCTCACACTCTTCCTAATTCACTGTTAATTAATGGACTGTGTAATGAGATCATAAACTGATGTGTCAACAGACAGAAGCGCGGGGGGTGTATGTGTTACAATGCTCCTATGTCGACGTTAGATAAATGGCAGTGATTTGCGGCACAACAGGTAGCCTGATCATTTCCATGGTAGGCCTATGCATTTGAAGGTTTGTGCTAGGATTGAAAAGTGAGAGATAGATTTGTATTTTCTTGGTGTACAAAACGATCCAAGAAAATATTTTTTTTGTTTTAGAACAAAAGTATGAAATTTCAGTGAATTTGTACTTAAAACAAGCAAAATCATCTACCAATGGGGTATGAAAAATAATCTTGAATTTAGTGACGAAGAAAAAGGTAAACCTTAATTCAAGATTATTTTTCTCACCCGATTGGCAGATTTTTTTGCTCTTTTAAAGTAAAAATTCACTGAAATTTCAAACCTTTGTTCTAAAAACAAAGACTATTTTCCTGGGTCGTTTTGTTCATCAAGAAAATGCATCTTGATTCAAGAATTTTTTGACATTTATACTGGAAAACAAGACAAAAATACTAAGTAAGAAAGTCATATATATCAAATAAATGATGGTCAGTATTAAAAATCTGGATGTTTTGTCTGTTTTTGTCTGGTCACATTTATGGACCAGGACGTACTGTAAAGCTGCATACCTCTTCAGCGTTTTAGAAACCTGTCAGTGTGAAAAATGAACTCTGGTATTTTGTTCTTTCAATATCGATCTAATCAGGACAATGGCAACAAGGCAATAAAGGAAAAAAAGCCATTAGTCAACACCGTCTTTGATATTTTTTAAGCATTACTAAATAGGACCCAAAATTGACAGAGATAAAACATGAAGTCCTTTAGTTTGAAATGTGAATGTTGCCGTAATGGAATGTGATTGTTTCAGGTTAATGAAGTGAGATATAGGGAAAGAGAGAGAGAGTTGGGATTCTGAATTTGATTAACCTGTCAGCTTACTTAAATGTTTCAGTTCACATACTGACCGGCCCGCTACTTTATCTCTAGCAAGGTCGACAGAGGTTCAGCTTTTGCTGTCAGAAATGTCCACTCAGCCCTCTTATAAACACACACATATAAACATGTCCATAGAGTTGTGAATTTGACAAGTGTCAAAATAGATATACAACAGGCCGTTGCTTAAGTCTAAACACATTTATGGCAGAACCGTTTACTGTGGCACTTTCGCTCTCTGTGTCTCTCTCTCTCTTTCTGTATGACTTTCAACATTTCAAATAAAGTGACCGTGACTTACAAAGAATGAAAAAAATTGCAACCACCATTTCAATTTGATTAGTGATACTAGTTTCTTTATACACAAACAAAAAATAATATGCCCATGTATTAACATACATAAACCTTGTGGCAAATTGAGATATAAAGATTACTTTGTTACCCTTTGTAAGCATTTTTCCCTAAGGATGTTGATCTTTTGCCTTTAGTGTGAAACACAATTGAGTTAGAGCCTAAAATGTAATCCTGTAACTGCTGAATCAGCTTTAATCATGTGTAATACTTATCATGTAATCATATATAGTTCCTTAAAGAACAGTTAAAACAGCTCTAAATAAAATCTTCTACCGAACAAAAGTTAAAATGCAAGCAAAATAAAAACACAACAACCTAAGTTGCTATCTTATTGATTTTATGTGTTATAGGCCACTTGACAAAATATAAACACTGGTCCAAAAGAACTTCTGGTTTCATTTTTTAATATTCTATCTTCTATAGTCATATAAAATTAAAGCTGTAATGTGGTGATTTTAGCGTCATTTAGTGGTGCGGTTGAGATATTGCAACCAATGGTTCATTTCACTCCATCTTGCCTTTTGAAGCACTACGGCAACTGACACAGGACAAACTTGTCGTCACAGTTTCGCTTCTTTGCCAAAGGAGATATGTATGCTCTGAAAAGCAGTTTATCCATTTAGGGACACTGTAGAAACAACAATGTTTATGTCTTCCGAAGTTGTCTATAATCTTCTAAATTAAAACCTTTTAAGGTAAAGTATTCTAGAGAAACTATTTCTTCTCTGAATTATCTGATGCGTTTATCACCAGCTTCCAGCTTGACGCTTTTGTACCCCAGTGAATTATAGAATAATATCATAAATGACATCATAAAACCACTTACAGTATCTGTCTCCTCTCCTCCATACCTCTCTTTTCGTTCCCCTCGCTACGTCTCAAGAATACCCCATAGAATAATGCGTGTTAAGACCTAGACATCACTTCGCTTTCATTAGGGAAAAGTGTGTTTCTTCTTTCTTTAATGAGTTTCTGGGGGACAACAGCTGCCCACGATGTGATGCTTGCTTTATATGAACCTGATTTATGAGGCATTTACGCACAAAAAAAGTGCGAGAGATGACAATGGAGAAGGTTGGAGATGAAGGAGAAAGAGATAAAGCGAGAGCGAAACAGGAAGGGAGGGGGGTAGAGCAATGTCTAATTCTCAGGGGTGATTTAAACAAGAAAGCTGTGATTAACTTCCATATCTGATGTGTCATTATTCTCTCCCAAATGAAAATCCAGAGGCGAGGATGTATAAATCCTCCTGACACCCACACACACACGCTAACACACATCAGGCTCAAATAACTCACCCCCATTAGCACTTCAACCTTCCAGAAGAGCTCAACCTGTGTCATCGCAGTGATGTGTGTGTTTGCGTGTTGTGATAACTGACAGGAAATGAGGATTTCGAGCTGTCGTAGTGCGTAATTTAAATGCAAAAGAAGGGAGCGTCAATGTTTGATATGAGATTGAGGGCATGTTCCTATAGAGATTAAATCACGACCGAGATGTGTAGAGACACACACTGTCAGATCCTAGCACACGCTTAAACGCGGTGAATATGGATGCCTTGCTCCTCTGTGTAAGTTTTGATTCGATACAGGTTCTACCTAGGCATTATTAAGCTGTTTTTATCAGACATGCCAGTTACAAATGTTACGGTCCTTCTTATTCCCGCACACCCATTTGAGAGATATTTGGTGTATGATAATGAGCTGTAAAACATCACAGAGGATTTTGAAAGTGGATTTATGCTGCTGTATTGTCGGCGGGGACCATTCTGTGCTGCCAGTGTTACGATAAACATGCAACTGCTCATGGGTCTGCCTCTGTTTGTGCTGGGAGATGGGCTGAAGTCCAATGAATTTATAAACGCTTCAATAGCCTGGGGGGCTACTCTAGTTTTGCAGCCACTCAGCGGTGGGTGGTCACCGGTTTACTTCAACTGTGCAGATCAATATGTTCTACTCAAATGGACTAATTGTTTTTTGTTTTTGTCATTCTGTCTGTAATCAGATTTTCTGCTTGTCTTATTGATCTTTAACTTTGAAATGCTACAAAGGGTTCTTCAGCGAGATCCCGTAGAAAAATCATTTTTGGTTCCCCAAAGACCAATTCCATTTCCTTAAAGGTTCTTATAGACCCCTTTACGGCCGAGGTCACGATTACGTCACGGCATGAGCTGGAGGCAAAACAAGCCTTTCCTTAGGGAAAGGAGGGCAATACAAACCAGCACAAATTCGGCTACATAAGGATTTTAAAATATCATCTTGTTGTGTTGTTTAGTGCCAAAATCGACAGAATAAAGTCTCAAATTTTATATTGTAACATATACCTGCTGCCGTTGCCAAACAAAAACACTGACGACAGCTGTAGTTAAACGCAATAAAACGAGCAGACTGAACAGAAACAATCAACACAAATTTTCACGTTTCACTTCATAACACTTAAGATTAAAAAACTACACAATTAAGATATGTGTCTAATAATATCTCGCATATGAAAAAGGTTATTTATCACGTAGCGTTAACTTTTCAATTCAATTCAAGTTTATTTATATAGCGCTTTTCACAATGTGCATTGTTCCAAAGCAGCTTTACAGGGGCAACTTTTTTAATTGCAAATGGTTGGAAGCTAACCAGAAACCAAACATAAAGGAAACTATTTGTCATCTCTTGTGTATAGGAGAGGGAACAGTAAGAAGGCTCATGTTATGTGTCAGGTTTGTGTTCAACTAAAAAGTTTTTAACGTTTTTAATGTTTTGACGTTTTTAACGTTTTTAATGTTTTTAACTTTTTTAATGTTTTTAACATTTGTAATGTTTTCAACATTTGCATGTTTAACTTTTTAAACGTTTTAAACATTTTAAACGTTTTACACGTTTTACACGTTTTAAACGTTTTAAACGTTTTAAAATTTTTTTTTTTTTTAAATTAAATTAAATTAAATCATTTTCCAAGGTTAATAATTATATAATGTCTTACAAGAGCTTTCCGTAACAGCTCAGGCTCGTATGATAGTCCTAAAATATTTAGGAAATCCGCATATTATCCTGCAAAAAAATTTCCACAGCAACGAACCACATCATTCAAGTGTGCCTTCTGAGCCGGTATGTGAGCATGTTTGAAGCCTGAAATAATTGACAAACTGATCTTCCTTTCTAGAAATCTGTAGTAATATCATGTTTTTCCGTTTTCCTCATGATGCAAAAAGTGCTGGTCTTTGTTAATCTTGTTGTTTAGTTCATTAACTACTTAGTTCCTTTAACAATTTTTGTTTATTTGCTCAAGTTTAACAGAATGTCTGCATTGGTTATGATGTGACATTTTCTCACCTGGTATGTTCAGTGTAACGAGTAAGGCCCGACGAGAGCTGTGAGGGAACTAAGCATCTCTCACGGAGGAGATCGAAAGCATAAAGGAGGACCAACATGAGTGTATGACAAGAGAAGACAAGCCCTGGACACTATTAAGTTTTGTTAAGTTTGTTAAGTTTTATTTATGCTTGGGAGGCTGGCAGTCGACCGTGAAGTTGCTGTCGTCCCTTTATTTCGTTTTGTATTGTTTGCTTATTTTATTAATGTTGTTAAATGTTCGCCGGTTTCCGCCTCCTTCCTTCCCTACTTTGAACAGTACTACATTCAGAATCATAGGTTTAATTGAAATTTAAACTATATCTGCTTTTATTATTCAATCATATATTTTGCAAAGTTGTACTTCTACACCGTGTTGACAACTGTAAAGTACACTGAAAAAACAACTAGGCCTCTACAATACAGAAATGTTTTCAAATAAAAAAACTTTCCTGATTTATGTCACTAATAAAGAGAATGTTATGTCAGTACTGTATTGTTGTAGTTATGTTTTAAGTTGAAAAGTTAAACAAAAACAAAAAAATTGAAATAGAAATCGTGAATCGATCAAATATTCTGAAAAAATCTAGGTTTGATTTTTTGGCAAAATCGCCCAGACCCCTAGGGGTGATACGTTCTTTTTTATAAATTGAATTATGTTAAAATACTTTTAAATACTTTTCATGCTTTTATGTTGCCCTAATTTCAGTTACATTCACAGTTTAGGCTATGCAGTTTAAAAAAATGGTGTATGGGCCACCTTTTGAGTAGAAATGCACATTGCAATTTTTCTTCCATAGTCCACAACTCATGTAGATTTAACTTATTTTAATATATAAATTAAGTTAAATCATCAAATTTTTGTATGAATAGCCAGTGACTTGCTTGACCCAAGATTTGACTTGACTTGAATTGCTTGACATATAGCAAAAAATTGTCTCGCTTGAGACGTGAAGCTAAGACTTGAGACTTGCACATGTGTCACTTACTCGCACTTCTAACTAGCATAAGTAATGTGGTCAGGAAGATCTTTCTGCCTCCACCTAAGTTTCTTCAAACGTTCCAGGTTCATTATGGAGCCATAAAGTCAAAAAGGTTCTTCTATGACATCTTGAAGCACCTTTAAAAAGAGTGCTGTTGTACTCCAACCCTATCTGAGGGTATTTGTAAAATGTATATGTATTGTGGAGTTTTCCGTTCTGCCACATGGCATTGACAGGCACTTTCACTTTTCAATTCAATGACATAAGTGGTGGTGAGTGCATCAATTAAGGAACAAAGCAAATTTAAGGGTGAGGTTAATGCACCAGAAAAGGGCTTGAGAGAGAGTGGTGAGAGAGGACCCAAATGAACGCAGTTCTCGTGGGAGAGTGATGTTCTTTCAGTTATTTTCCTGTTATTTTGCACATTTTTGAAAATGTTTATGCTATCAGAATAAACACAGATGATCAGTTTATTGTGCAGCAGGAACAGACTCATCCACTGAACACTGATTGTTGGCAGTCTTCTTTCGACTGTGCATAAACAGTGCACTGTGCATTATTTAGCGCTTTATTATTTAGTCAGTAGAACAAGAAAATTGATTGAGGATTTGTTGTATTCATCCCATTAAATGAGATGCTATGCTATCGGTGCAGATGCGATACGATTAGGCTTCCTCTGAGACACTTACCATCCTCAATGCAGATTTATCAAGCCCTAACGCGATAAAATAGCGCTCCACTGTGAGCATGTCAATTAAGTATTCTTAATTTTTGCACAAACACACCTCATTTCTATGTAAATTAGGCTTAGTATAGATTGCGCCCGTTTCACAAAACTGGCTCTATTAAGGCTACGCCATTAACACCGATGGAGAGCAGGTGGTAAACATAATTTTATTTGTGGGAAATATTTGTTTACATCTTTTGGTAGAAATCTGAAAAAGGATATAAGTTCTATGTTGCAATAATTCGTGCCATATCATAACACTCAATAGGTGATACTTCTGAGCTACCCTGGAAGATGGAGGATTGCGGCATGCAAATTGCCTTTTGCACTCAATTTTTTGTTATTAGCGCCATCGCCTGATTTGCATAATTCTTTTAGTGAATCGGGTGTTAAAATAACGCAGACTTGATTAATTTCCTTCTCAGCGAAGATGAGACCCTTGGGCCCTGTCGTTGCAGCACCATGGACAGCGTCACAGAAGAGCCTCGTATCGTGTCAACCAATCACAGTCGAGGCCTCTCAAAGACACGAACAAAAGGACTTCCGAAATACGTGCCTGATGATGAACAACTAGTGGAAAGCATTTCCAGTGCCATTTTCCACAGCAATTGACCAAAGTGGACGACTAGCAGCAACTTGTGCAAGTAGTTGTTGTTTTATCAGACCAATCATTTTTTACAGCGTTAGTTAATACATATTTGTTCATTGTTTGCAGTATATGAGATAACTTTTTATTCAAAAGTGTATGAATATATGTTAAAATTAACATTAAACACTACTTTTTCCCTCATTTATTTCAGTTAATGTTAGTTTGTGTTAATATGTTAAAAAAGTGCACTTATATAAAGAGCTCTGTTTTCTCCCACTCCTTTTAAATTTACATTTACATTTATTCATTTGGCAGTCGCTTTTATCCAAAGAGACTTACAAGTAGGGTGCAGTGGGCAGCTATCACTGCAGAGCAAACAGGGGTAAGGTGCCTTGCTCAAGGGCACTACAGTCATTTCCTGGTGGCACTGAGCCAATGGCCTTCTGGCTACAATTCCAACTCTCTAACTACTAGACCACAACTGGCAACCAGAATACTTGGTGCGCAAAAGAAACAACACATTCTTCTCTCACATTCTTCTATTTATTTATTTTTCAATTTGACTTAAAATTGTAGTTGACAAAGTGATTTAGTGTATTTAACTAATGTTAATAAGTACACTCTTAAAAATAAAGGTGCTTCAAAAGGTTCTTTGATGCCATAGACAAACCCTATGCCTAAATGGTTCACAAAAGGTTCTTTGTGGCAAAAAAGGTTCTTCATATTATAAAATGGCCAGAAAGATATTGATCTTTAAAGAACCTTTGACTGAATGGTGGAACCCAAACTGGTTCTTCTACGTCATCACTGTGAAGAACATTTCAAGAACCTTTATTTTTAAGATTGTGGAACCTGTAAAGCGTTACATTTAGATTAACAAAACCAACTAAGCATTTAGAAAACAATGAGGTAATTCATCCTAGAAGGCATCAAATGTTTTTTATTTAAATAAAAAAAATATGTTGCCACTGTCTGTGTCTTCACAATGTATTCTGCTTTTAAATATAAATGTTCCTCTGGGGTAATTCCTTTTAGTTTAACTTCTTTTGCCTCATTCTTCTCTCCGCCTTCCATCTTTTTTATTAAATGTCTGGGTCCAGATTTGTCAGACTCAAGGTAATTAAAGCTACTATGAAGTCTGAATATTGCTGCCAGAATCCACAATAGTGTGATCAAACCGCATACAAAACAATATGTGTAACCATCGTCATCAGTGACACAGCAACAAACCAATTCACTAATGCAGTCAGAATGCTACTTAACATTTTTTATTGTGAAAGATATGTTTTTGTGGGTAAAGGGAAAATTCTGTTGCATAATAAAACATAATAGTGTACCTTGTTTCTTTGTTTTTAAGACCAATTTGATTCTGTACAAGCCTCAACCCAAAAGCCTCGCTTACTTTCTGATTTGCTTATTTACTGTCTTGTGTAATTAGGTGTATTATCTCTTGTGTAGTAATAAAATCCTTTCACATTTTTTTCTTGCACTGCATTTAAAATGGCAAATTTCCCAACTGTTTTACCCACTGAGGAATCACTACCCTGTAAAGGAGGAATGGGACCTTACGGAAACACTACAAAGAAAAATTTACACACTCTATCTCACTTCTTTAAAAATGAAAGCCAGCGACAAAAACAAGAAATAAGCTTGTTCAATCTGCCCAGCTGCTCTCCAGAGATTTGACAATGAAACAAAAACATAAAGAGAGAACGAGAAAGAAAGAGAGAGAGAGAGACGCAAAGACACCAAGAATCCAGAACATATATATAAAAACAAGATAAGGCTCACCTAAGGCTCGCCTATCTTCCTTCCTTAATCATAATAGAGAAATATTTCTCCGTTTCATAGTATTTCATTTAGAACACATCGATCTATCTCCTCCCTTTATCTGGCTATTCACCATTGCGTATAAATTTAATTATAAACAGCTGGCTTGTGAATAGCGCTAATTAAGAGAGGGGAGATGAGGGGAACAGCAGGTCTGAGGCAGACAGACAGACCCCCCCATTTCTCCTCCAAAGCGAGGCCCATGAGAGAGCACGAAAGACGTGTTTGACAGACAGATGCATTGAGCTTTGCAGCGGCAACAGACATGATGTTGTGCAGCGAAATTCCCCAAACTCCTGTGACTGTCTGTTCATCCGTTGTCAATCAGAAATAGAGGGTTGACCCATTACATGGATAACTATTATTTTGCTATTCTAAAATAATAATACAACAAAGGACATATAAAAACTGCAGAATTACAACTGTGCAATTTTCTGCAAAACACAAAAAAATTTGATTTTGAAGAACGTTGGTAACTAACCAACATTGGCCTTCATTGACATTCACTGTAAGGGACAGTTCAAATGTCATTTTGTGATTTGTTAAAAGAGATTGTTTACCCAAAATGTATCTTTTATTCATCCTCATATTATTCAAAACGTGTAACATGTTAGTGGTCACAACTCTTTATAAAGTGAAATATCAGACAATAAAAAGATTCATAGAGTGGATGTATCCAACCCACCAGCTTCTGTCTTAACCTGATTCTTTGATTCTTCTGGATTCTTCCCCGTTAGCTTTATGCAAAGCATAAACAGAACCACCTGACTTCAATAGAACAAGTCACCTGGCCAATCAATCACAGTCGGCAGTAAAATAAAGAATGGAAAAAAAACCGAGGATGAATAAATGGGTTTGACTTCTGTGATTTATTTTAAACGATGTTCTAATGAAGCGTTGTTGTATGATAATATATCACTTATGTTATCACTTTGAGAAAATTGGGGAATATTGAGGGTTTGTCGCAGGTTTGTCACCAAGAGACATCGTCATGTCAGAATAGTTTCGAAACAGAAGGTACACAACAGAAGACACATCAACAGGAAATGTCTGGCTGAGCGAGCAAGCTAATTAACTTGAAAAACTATAAAAATGTAAATTTGCAATTTGCTACCACAGGCAGCTAATTAACTGCAGTGGGACAGTTAGGAGCAAATTTAATTTGCTAAAAGAAAGTGGAGAGGGGGAAATATGATTTCCCTGGTCCGATCGATTGGCCATCGTGGAATACCTAGCACAAGCGTTGAATAATACTGCAACAAAAAGACAAACTAACTGAAATTGAAATGAACTACTTAACAGTCTGCTGAAAATGAACATAAGCAAGTTAATATTTGAATAAAAGTCAAAGGTGCTATTCAGGGGAGAGATAGAAAGAGCTAAATTGTGACATGTTGTTGTCACAGTCAGTGTGACCTGTGATGTTCATGTGTGCAGTGGGAGCACGCTACACTTTAGCACATAGACCCACACAGCCACTGCCCTAGAGAACAGAAATATATATACTGTCTGTCTAAATCATTCAGGTCAATTTATTCCTCCAGTCTCTGCTACAGGTGAGGTCACATATAAAAGTGAATGGGGCCAAACAATCTTTTGAAATTTGAAATTTGCATTTATTTGCAGAAAATGAAAACGGGAGACCTCAAATACTGCAAAGAAAGCAAGTTCATATTCACTTTTGAGCAATACAACAGTTATACTGTATTTGTACATATATTTGGCAAAACAATAAAAAAGTGATAACCTTGATTTTTATCACGGTTTTCATGTGTCTTGTCATGCTGATGACATTTGTTTGATTTTGTTGAAATTCTCCACAATAGCCACAATACATCTAGAAATGTAAAATGATATGAACATTTGGAATGGTCTTTTTTTGGTTTATAATAATCTGTAGGCTATATTAAATATATAAAAATCTGTTATCAAAGAACATAGATAAGATCAATACAAACTCTTCACACTTCGACTTTTAAAGTGATAGTTCACCCAAAAATTGTATTTTCTCACCCATGTCATTCCAAACCGCTATTACTTTTCAGCGGAACACAAAAGATATTTTGAGAAATGGGGACCAATGTCCTTGGATTGACATGACATGGTATTGAATTTAATGTTTAGGCAGTGTAAAGAGTGTCAGGCGACCACCACTGACTTACAATAGAAACTTGGCGGATACAGAAAGTCGAGAGAAATTCTGAACAAACTCCCAAAATCCTCTCCAACAAACATCCTAATAGTGCAGTTATGATAATGAGCTTTAATTACAACACAGGCTTGGCTGTTGTTTTTGTACTTTGCCTTGAGGGTGCCCATTTAGTGTTTATGTGAATGTGTGTGTGTATCGGGGGGCTAAACCAGTTTTATTGGTATTTATTCTGCTTCAGTTTTACTTCAGCACAGAGCTGAAGATATTAGCTGCCATTCTAACAGATGGAAACAGGATGAATTGGCTTTTATTGGGTCATAAAAAAGATAATCACACCGGAATGTTTGATTTCAAAACAACACGAAACCATCATTTTTTGCTACAATGTTAACACACTACACCGATGTGAGAACATTTAGGCAGAGAGGCGTAACAAACAATTATTGGTCAATAATTATTGACCATAATTTACACCTGTTCATGTATGCTTTCACCTATTTTGTGGGAGCTAATATCATTACGCCTCTGTACCATTTCATACAGTATTACTAAAAACATATTAAGCACGAAACTCAGAGAGAACAAATTTACAAGTTGCTATTTATTCTTCAATATTACTATTTCTCTCTCTCTCTCTCTCTCTCTCTCTCTCTCTCTCTCTCTCTCTTTCTCTTTCTCTTTCTCTTTCTCTTTCTCTCTCTATCTATCCTCCCATGGCAGTAGCTGCAGTTTGTTATCTTTGTAGCCCTGTAAAAGTTTTATCTCGTAGAAGGAGAGGGATGACCCTGTCAAGCAGTGCTCTGACTTATGGCCGCAGTAAACAAAGCAGAAAAAGGAGACTAATAGCTGGGAGTGGCATTAGGCTGGAGGATTCCGGGACAGAAAAGCAGCAGTAGCAGGTGTGTAGGCTCTCTTATCAGGCCCATGGCCCTGCCCCCGGGGTTGATTGAAGATTAAACCACAACAACTACCAGAAACTTGAAGCGTTTTCACATTCGGGTGGTTACATTTGTGTTCTGAAGAAATACAGAAACACGGTAAGGTTGCACTATAAATGTGTGTGTTTGATGGCCGAGATATCTTTAGAAGAAAAACAGATTAATAACCAAGAGTAAAATTTCATTTCTTTCAAGGTTGCTGTATTATAGCTAAGGACACTTTAAGGCATATAGTATAATATGTTTAATATTTAAGTATTAGTTAACTTGTTTGGCATGCAATTGATAGTATATAAAAAATGCAGATAATGTATATAATCCATAAGAAATGAAGCAAAGGCAAGACCTTTATTCCAAATAGTGAATGTATGAAATGAACGTGAGATGTGAGCGCGAACTGTGAGGTATTAAACAACACAAACCGGACAAGAAACAATGGCTGGATCCGAAATGGCATACTTACTTAATATAAAGTGGTCAAAAAGCAGTAGGTGAACAAATAGTATGTCTGAATCGTCAGTATAAATTATTTCTCACGAGATTTGGACATGTGTATACTAATGTTGTCTGAGTATGCCTACTTACCTACTATGTAATTAGGAGCAAACAATACTTGAACAGAGTAGCATGTCCAAATCGTCAGTATTCATTTGGCGAAAAATTCACAGATGGCTTACTGTTATTTACATTTACATTTAGTCATTTGGCAGACGCTTTTATCCAAAGCGACTTACAGTGCACTTATTACAGGGACAATCCCCCTGGACCAACATGGAGTAAAGTGTCTTGCTCAAGGACACACTGGTGTTGGCTGCTGGTATCGAACCAGCAACCTTTTGATTTACCAGTTCAGTGGTTTAACACACCACCATCTCCATATTAGAATTAAATTAAATTAAATAGCTCATGGGATACAGAAGCATGTCAAGATCCATCGCTGAGTACTTTCAGGATCTGGGCATAACAGTCAAGAAGCATAAATAATAAAAGAAAAGAAACACAAAACATACAATACAGTACAATACAATACAATACAATATAGATGCGATAAAACATTTTTGCAAACTTTCCAAATCTAACATTTTAGAACATCATTGAGGTTTCTTCTGAAACTTTGAGATAAGGCCTGTTTCTCAGGAAAAAAAATCTTTGCAGCCATAAGAAAATCCAATTTTCTCTTTATTTCTAGGGGCAACTGCTACTATATGAATATTTTGGCTTAAAACAAACAAAATACTTAATGAAAATCCTATCGAAAGATAGTAAAGGTAACAATTTTCCCTGATTAAACGTTTATAACTAAATTTGTAGAAAAATTCAAATCATGTAGGCTGCACTTAACGTACATGACATGAAAAATCTAGTGCTATCAGTAATAAAATCATTTTTTTTTAATTGAGGGTCACCTCTATATGGTGAGATCACATGGCCACCGAAATTGTTCTTGCATTATCTCATTAAAGCCCCTGCTATTGGACCAATTTTAATTAGGAATTATTTCATTATGGTTGACCGTGCGCATTTCGAAAATGGCATAAGTAAATGAAAGTAAATCGAAGAGAGCTGCCATATTGGTCAGTGCAGCATAAGCAAAAAATGACTAAATGCACCTTTAAAATGGCTTTTAAATTACCCAGTTGATGTTGAAAGGCTATTTCAGTTATAGATGGAAATTTTAGACAAAGCCATTTACCACAGGCAACAAAAGCAAATAAATGCAATAAACAAACACATTCCAACAAATCCACAATGTTAATCTGCACAGTTTAACTAACGTATTAAAGGGAACAATTAAATCTCTTGGAGTGAAACATTAGGCAACAGCAGAATGTTTTTAAATGGTTGCCCTATGGATAGGTACAGCAGCTGAAATAACCAACAAAAAAATTACAAACAACATTTCTGCTTGTGATTGTGATTGTAATTCCATTAAAGTCTAAAAAGGGTGCGATCCATCTGCTCCATCTAATATCAGCAGAACTGAGTTAGCCTGGGGTTTGAATCAGAATTATTTAACATATGTTCTGAATAAAACAGGTGTAGCTACAACCTTTCAAAGGTGCTAAGAAATCCCATGGTTCCAAGAGAGGAACATGGCCAGTTTCAACTCTTCCTATGTTAAAAGTACATATCAGCAGGCTTTACAGTGCTGCGAGGTCCATAGAGAAATGACTCACTGAGTCTAGTGCGGAGAAACTTTACTGGGCTGCAAAAAGCCTAGACCGAACCCCCCAGTCAGCTGCCAGCCAGACCCCAATCATTACCCCATTTCAACCTCTACCATAAAGCTTTCCCAGAAGGGTGGAAAATGTTGTAGCAATAAAGGGAAGACCAACTTCCTGTAAAGAAAATTTGTGTGTGATGTTTGGGTGCCTACACACTTGTATTATTAAGCAAAAGACAATAAAGTACTACGTAGTCTTCATAAAGAGCGTAAAATAATTGTGAATTTATCTTTTTATTCTGGTTCTGTATAGCATGTCCAATATGTCAGACTTTCCCATGGCAAATAGTTATGTTATTTAAACGCAATTTGTTAAGTTAATTAACGTCCTTTCAACTTATAAAAAGCAAAACAAGCAATGAAATATACCATTTTTTACAGAACATTTACACATCTAGACACAGGATGTTTTATCTAAAAAAATAGCTATTATAATGGAATCAATCCCAGCCTCCCAAGCGTCTTTTGTCGAAAAAAATAATTAATATTTTAAAAGCTTTGTGATGCAGAGAGAAGTGAAGAACAAAAGAAAAATAAATAAATAAAAACAAAGAAAGCCGAGGGAATAGCATTGGGCAGGAATTGAAAAGGGAAAACGCAGGAAAAGCTGTTGAGTTCATGCCAGAGCAAAGAGCAAATGAGAAGTGAGCGTTTATTAATACGAGCCCTTTTATCTGTGTAAACGCTTGTGAAGGGTGTTTACAAAGTTAAGGAATAAAGATGCAAACATGGTTTGTGCAAAGCTTTAATTAACGGATAACTTTAAATCTCTTTAAAGGGAACTATCCCTTTAAGGGGAGAGCTCCAAAGGGAACAATTAACCTTCTGAATTCAAAGAAGTTAGAACAGCTGCAGGGTTTAGCTGTTGCATTTTGAAATACAGCCACCTGAGGCTTACTGTTTAAAGTTTTTAATAATCATTTTCATAACGAACTGTGCATACTTAGAGACCTGTTTTGCCTCAGCGGGTAAGTGTCTTGGGTGGCCTAGAGCAAACACACCTCGAGAAAAACTCTGTGGAATTAATCTTTCTCTGAGTAACTTGTTTAAAGCTTAATATTTGCCCAGTTTATATTCATTACCATGCATTAAGCAAGATAAGCCTATATGATATAGTTGGTGTAAGGCACTGGAATATCTAGTTTGATTATAATCACTGATTTGAACTAATTCTGTCTTTTAAAACATTAAAACATCGCTGATATTGAAATGGCTGCTTTATGCCAAAAGCATTGACAGACCAACTCCCTGGTGAACAGCTACAATATAAAAATTGCCAGAAGCTTAAAATGTCTGAGTATGAAAAAATGTTTTATATATACTGCATGCACTTTACCAACTAGAATATGTCTTTTTTTATTGAGGTCTTTGGTCCTTTTTCTCGGTGCCCATGGAGAAAATCTTTGACACCCGTGAAGTGCCTCAAAGTTTGTGTTTTCAAGCTTAGCATTTATTTTCCCCCACAAATATTCTTTTAAGAACATCCACTTTTTGGCCAAAGGCAGAGAGAGAAAAGGTGGAGAGAGGTTAAAACCAACAGTCCACATGCATTCATTCAAAGCTTGCTCTGAATCTGTGTTTATACTGTGGACACACCAGTGCCCTTTACAAAAGACGTATATACAGTTTTTCTAAATTTACTAATTATAGGTTAGTGGTAAAGTAAATTATAATTTTTGTTTCATTGTGTCAACCAGTGACAATATTTCTTTCAAATCCCCTATACCCCTATACTCTTGAAAAACATGTTGATATTAAAGTTAAACAACACAATACTGTATTACATTACATTTAACATTTTTGGGATCAGTTAAAAAATGAATATGTGATGGAATAACACTGATGTTTTTCACGACTTTCATATGTCTTTGCCTTCTCTTGGTCTTTCACATCGCATTTGGGTGACTTCATGTCATTCTGCTGTATACCTAAAATGAATCTTCAGTTTACTGGTTCACTGTTTTCTGTCTCTAATAGAAAACAAAAACGTATTATTATTATTATTTATTACCAGTTATCAGGGTCAGTGATTATTAGGTGTAAACTGTTAAAATTGTAGTGAGATTCCACAGAAAATACTAAAAAAAACCAATCCCAATATCAACTATCCTTCTTTGACTTTGCATGAGCTCAGTAATGCTAACAGATGATTTATTCCCCCAGGAAAACCTAGCTGACTCCGCAACAGCTGATCTTTGCGAGATTTATTAAAATGCTATTTACCGGGAAATTGCTGAATGAAAACATTAAACTGCTCAGACGTGGGTTCGGGAGAACTTAAATCAAATAGAGTGTATCATAACAGCTCTGACACAAGAGATATTTTTTGTACACAGCGCAAATACAAGATGAAAGAGAATCGTTCTCCCTGTCTGTGTGAACAATGCTGTATTTCTCTGAAAGTTTCTCAGATTGGTATTTCTCTCCCACAGGTGAAGTTACGGTCAGCAAACCCATGACGGGTAGGCTGGTGTAGCAAACTAACAACATCCCCAGATATTCTGAAACTGTCTAAGGAGCACTAAGACCAGATCCATTCTGCAATGAGAAAGTTTAGTGAAGTCTGAAGAACTGAATCATCAAGACTTGCTTGAATGAGTTTTGCACCTAAACAACTTCAGAAATTGGACCAGAAATTTGGATGATGACTTCGTGTCCACATGTAGTGCAATTGAGGACATACATTTATTAATTTGGCAGACGCTTATAAACATGTTGTCAACATTGTAAATAGTACCGTTAGTTTACAAGGCCATGTTACTAGGAGGATCAAATGAGTAGTAGTAATTGTAGCGAGGAAGTGGAAATCAGCTGTGCACGCACCGGTCCCGCATCTCCCACAGAGGAGTTCGGGAGAATAAAATGACAAATAGACAGGACTGCTGGCGAGAGAGGACCGTGCCGGGACATATGTTTTAAGTTTGTATGTATGTTCTTTTGGCCGGCAGTCGACCGTGAGGTGGCTGCTGGCATTTTACTTCCGTGTATTTGTTGGTTTATTTTATTAAAATTTCATTTAAATGTTTGCCGGTTCTTCCTTCCTTTTATTTAACCGTATTACATTGGTGCGGAAACCCGGGAGGAAGGAGAGACATGCTGTCAAAGAGCCCTCGCTGCCGAGGTACGACCGCCAGCGGCTGCCTGAGACAGTGGTTCTGGAGCAAGGATTCGGTTGGGACGGAGAGCTGAGCTGAGGTGGGATGGCAGTAGTTGAAGAGGGAGCGGAGGAGTTGTCGCCGTTTGCAGTGTGCCGGTGCCTGCTGCCATCCACTGTGAAAAGGGGAGGATCAGCCAGAAAGCCATCACCAACCACCAGGAGGTGGAGGAGAATCGGCCCGTCCACCGAAGGTCCAGCACCTCCGCATAGCACGACGAGGAAGATCCTCTCGGCTGGGCTGAGGACCGAGCGACAGCGTGTCGGGGAATCGGACCAGATTTTTTTTCTTTTTTCCTCACTCCCCTCTCTCGTCCCTGTCGATCTGGTTGCTTCCGTCTCCGTTTTCTTGTCTCGTCGGCGCATACCCCCAGGAGATGCGGACACCGAGACTGGCTCCCCGGGGGGAGTAAGCATAGTCTCGCGGGTACCCCCCGGCCTGTAAGGGGCGATGGGGGTATGTAGCGAGGAAGGCGTGACGGGAGCCGTGGGGCGTGGCCAGCTGATTTCCACTATCACTCACGCCTCTGGCAACGCCCCACGGCTCCCGTCACGCCTTCCTCGCTACAGTAATGAACAACAAATTCCCTTTTTTTAAACACTAGACATAGACATTCATTTGTTAGTCAAATAAATGCGGAACAGGCATGTTTTGAGCTGTTTTTTTTTAAGTTGCGAAGAATGCTGCAATTTGGGTGGAGGCTGGCAGTTAATTCCACCACATGGAAACCAAACGAGTAGAGGTTTTTGGAAGCGATTTGGTGCCTCGCTGTGATTGAACAGCCAGGCGTCGCTCATTTTCCGACCGAAGATGACGGGAGGGGATGTAGACCTGGAGCAGTGAGTTAAGGTAAAGGGGCAAATTTGCCGTTATCTTTCTGAAGGCCAGTGTCAGCGATTTAAACTTAATGCGGGCAGTAACTGGCAGCCAGTGAAGTGAAATAAGTAGGGCTGTTACGTGGGTTATTTTAGGCTGATTGAAAACTAGACGTGCAGCTGCATTCTAGATCATTTGCAAGGGCTTGACTGCATTGGTTGGAAGGCCGGCCAGTAGTAATTGCAGTAGTCCAGTCTTGATATGACCAGAGCTTGGACTAGCAGCTGAGAGGGATGCTCTTCATGGAACGGCCTGATTTTCCAGATGTTGTAGAGCACATCCCTGTAGGTTCGAGTGGTTGCTGCGATGTGAGAGCTAAATTTCAGCTGGTTGTCGAACATCACCCCCAGGTTCCTGGCAGAGATGGTGGTGTTATAGTTGAGGATCCGAGGTGAATGGTAAGGTGGTGTTCAATCGATGGGTCAGCTAGTATAACCAGGAGTTCTGTCTTGGAGAGGTTTCTTTTTTTTGAACTCATATTTGTGTCCATGTCTTCCTTATTTAAAGAGAAGAGATACTATTTAATTCAGTCTGCTGATTCTAAAACCTGCTGGAGGATAAATATTAGAAATGTGAATCTCCGGACGGCTCTCCAGCGTATCTTGTGCGAGAACAACAAGAACCATGTTTTTAAATGCCTGTCACCACTTTCATTTTTATAAAGGAAACACAATAAAAGCACTCATCCATTGGGTGTCACAAAAGTTTGATCTTGGTCTCTGCAATAGGGGGTGCAGAGAGCATAATGTGAAGTTATAAGCACATTGTTTTTAATATTGCCACCACATGGAGGTTATGAGTTACAAGTGGATGTATGAGTTTGTTGTCTATGTGTTGACTACTAAATGAAAGATGGGCTTTGAAAAATAAAACATTTATTTCACATTTTCAACAAACTGCATAAGCAATTTGCAGCAAACTGCATAAGCAAACTGCATAAAATGTTGCATAAGAAACATTTTAGATGTACTCATTAATATTATATTCATTAACACAGCAATTAGGAAAAATTATGAGACCTCTCCAATTTTTTTCTACACTTTTTCTGATTTTACTATTAATAGTATAGTTTAAGAATATTTCTTCTTAATTCCAAATAAAAAAATTGTTTTTATTTGCAGAAAATTAAAACTGGATTAAACAAAAAAATCCAGATGGCAAATTCCTATTTTTGTTTAAACAACACTGTTTGTATTTAAGGACCAGTTGGATTTTTTTCACAACGTTTCACAAATTTTTGTACTCTCTTTTACATTTTTACATTATGTATTCTTTTTATATTGCTTTTGTGTTAATTTATATCACGCCACTTACTATAAAATTCTACAAATACATTTGTGACGTTAAATATTAATGATGAACAAAAGTACATTTATAAATGTGAACATTACCCAAAGTTAAATAGATGCATTCTTAGTTCTTGTCACCCAATGCATAAGAATATTAAAGTAAAGAATCTTTGCATTAAGAAAATATGTGAAAACAGAGCTTGGCCCACATATGAGAGTTTTTCAAATGTAGCTGCACGGTTCGAAATGTCTGAAATGCTAACAGCAGATGACAGGTGATTATTTACTCTTATTATGTTTTGGAGAGCATGTGCGGTGAGAGTTTCTAAGATCTGCTTGGATAACAAAACAAGTTCGCTTGTGATGGAAATTAGCTGGTAATTTTATTGGGAAATGTTTGTGTAAGAAACATTGGTTGAATTCAGGTTACAAATATTTGGCTACACTATTAAACAAACCGCTGTCCAATTTAGACGATTTAAAACTCTGTCACAGTTGAGGAAAATCATTAAAGCCTGTTTCTGAATACTGTTTACCATTATGTTCCACAAAAGCCTTTCTGGCCATCAGGAATTCAGTCCGCCTGCTGTCATGTTGCAGCCAAGTCTATAATGGTATTGTTGAATGGTTTGCAATGCTTAAATGCTCAGTTATTGACACCAGGAGAGCCATGTACGCTCTCTACAGCACTAAGCATATGTTAGACCAGTTCTCATTCAATTCGATGCATTTTCAGGGCCATGTGAGGTTTACTAAACCTTCGCTCGACGATAAACAGCAGCTGGTGCAGAAAACGCACAAGTGACCTTTTTGTCTGTGTAGAAATTCTTTGACTATCCTGGTTGTTTTTTCCTTCTTTGACTGTTAAAAGCATTGTGCCATTTTTGGTAACAAAAGAATATGACTAGAAAACATTAGTTACAGAGGACTAGTACAACATGCCAGCAGACATTTGGTAGCTTGCATTATGTCTGTAAGTTGCCCGCCAAGCAGGTCTCAATAATAATGACGGTTAAATAATTTTGGAGCTTGACAGACCCAGACTCCATTCACTTTCATTTCATCAGAGAGAGAGAGAGAGAGAGAGAGAGAGAGAGAGAGAGAGAGAGAGAGAGAGAGAGAGAGAGAGAGAGAGAGAGAGAGAGAGAGAGAGAGAGAGAGAGAGAGAGAGAGAGAGAGAGAGAGAGAGAGAGAGAGAGAGAGAGAGAGAGAGAGAGAGAGAGAGAGAGAGAGAGAGAAAAGAGACCCCTGGGAAAAGCACAGAGCCAGTGGGTCTTTTTATTCACACACACCTGAGCTGGCTGAGAGGCCATGAATATAAACTACGACACACACAGCAGCCAAATACACATTAACACAAAAATACCAAGACACATTCATAGTTGTGGTACATTGTGGTGTTTCCCCTCTTATCCCCTATAATTTACATAGAGTTGTACAATATATGCAGTAAGTTCATATTCTCTGTGACCTCTCAAACCAGACCATACAGGATATGAATTGCTCTCTGATATTGATGGCGAGAACTTTATCTGACACAATAAAAAGCTAAGAAAAAATGCTGAACAAATATTTTCCCTTGTGGTTTCAAGGGCAATACAATGCGTCGGGGAAAGTTGATGCAAAGGCTGGACCCTGAGATGCCTTCTTTCTGTCTCCTGCCTGGGATTAAAATTAGACTGGCAGTATAAACTAATGCCGACTCCTGCTGTAGCTCTATAAGGTTTTATCATGAAAACAGTTGAAACTAACTTCAGTTTGTGTTTCAATAGACCCTGATTCTTTCGGGGTGGACGGATGCCTGCTCCTTTATTTCATGAGTCATTGATCTGCTTGCGTACTGTATATTCAGCCTCTTAATGCTTTATGTGTACACGCGTCTGTGTGTGTGCTTTGAATGCCACAGTAATGCCTTGACTTAGTCTCATTTCCTGTGTGTGTCTGGTGAGGTAGAATAAATCTGAGGTTGTGAAGATGCCAGAGGTCATTTTGTTGGTATGTGACTGTCTGTGTTCACGTGAAGTGGTGAACAAAAGTTAAATGTGCAATTTTCTAGCAGAGCGAAGAGGGCAAAGGTCAAAGACCAGAGTAGTGGCATTTCCTATATCTAGATGTGACATATAAGAGTATTACTTTTTCTCTTTATATTAAAGTTTTTTTTCTCTCGTTTACCCTCTGCGACACGCTGAAATATCAACTCAGAATGTAGAAAAGCCTTTTCTTTTTTATCAGTTCTCTATTCTCTTTCATGCTCTGCATCTGTCATCCAGATGTATCACTCTGGCTGTGTTTCGGTCCACTTCTTAGTTCATTATGTTGCAATAGCAACAGTTCGATTTACTAAACATGATGATGGTAAGATTATGGAAGTCATTTAAAGACAAAAATGGTGATGTTGTCTCTTTATATTTTTTACATATACACTTGTTCTCTATTGCTTTTATAAACATAAAAATACAACATTTGAGAGTATTAATACCACAAGCAGCGAATATGAACATGGCGGGTTGCGGATGTTCATTGGTATTTACAGTGCATTCTGGGATGCACTGGAATAGATTTGGCAGCCCTGAAAATGCCAGCGCTACTTTCCTGCAAAGAAGGGAACCATATTCCATGTTGTCTAGCCTGTGAACCAAAGTGGACAAATATTTGCAAATATTTATGTCAAAGCAATTAAAAAATTTAATAAAAGCTTTTGGAAATAATTTTTTTTGTTTTTGAAATATACTGCAAAGAGAAATAAATGCTTTTCTGTTGCTAGTGTTCAGTGCAAACCTCTGAGCTAACGTCAAGTGTGGATGCGGTGATGTTTATGGATCAGAGCAGCCCATTTGCATGAATTGCGTATAAATAACACGCGCTGTGCAATATTGTGTAACACGCACGCCAAAGTTCGATTTTGCGTGCATATTAAACGTCAATTTAGTGTGTGTCCATATTAAACAGCGATTTGTGTCATTAACCTGTCCCTTAACCCAAACCCTAAACCTCACAGTATTATTTTAATTATTTCAGTGTTTCCTCCTTATGTACGTTTAAAATGGCCCACCACCCAGGTACAAGCAAACATTAGCGTATCATATGAATCCAATAAAGCTGTAGCTTTGGCATAGAAATGTTTAAGCTGATAGAACAACAGTATTTTAGATAAGTTTGACACAGCTTTGAAAATACAAAACATTTTTTGAAAATATTCCTAACCAAACTGAAGGTGAGGTCAGAGTGGACCGCACTTATATTCACGCATTTGAATGTAATAGTGTGCAAACTCACACTCATTTCAATAGGTTAAGTCTGCCTATAGTTCATCTTCAGTAAATCCTGACAGTGTTGCCTAAAATTAATTAATAAAATTCAAAACCTGTACATGATTGAAATGACATGAGGTTGAGAAAATTAAGAATTTGCATTTTTGGGTGAACTATCACTTTATATCTAGTCTAACTGCACCTTCAGGTCCACAGCGTCCTATAATGAAGTGCTTTGGTAGAGCGAGGTGTTGTAGGTGGGTCAGTGTACATAGAGGTGTAATGAACAGGATGGAGAACACAATCGCATCAGCTGTGCTGTTATAATCTGTAGCACACCGCAGAGTCATTTGCCCATATATGACATGCCAGAAAATCATTAGATTGAGAAATAACAGTTTCTTTCACAGGCTTGTCTCCACACGTCTGGCTGTGAGCACAAATCTTACATCAACATAATACGCATGCAGAAATCTGTGATAAAATTGAGCTTGAGACAGATGTGTGTGCATGCCAGCTATGAAAAAATATCATAAAACTGACTTCTGGCCCTAAACTGATAGTTGGCTCTGTAAATGCGAGTTGTTGTTTGATTGAAAGAGCTGGTATGAGAATTCAGTCAGTGTAAGGTCTTTGATTCCATTATGTTAATCATTCTCACCTGTGCTGCTTTGAATGATTGCAGGGAGGTGCTAATAATATTTTACTTAAACGCCATCTGCTTAGACTGCTGAGGCGGAGAGAGAGACCAGAGAGAGAGACCAGAGAGAGAGACCAGAGAGGGACCACAGAGATACCAGAGAGAGAGACCAGAGACAGAGAGACCAGAGAGAGAGACCAGAGAGAGAGACCAGAGAGAGAGACCAGAGAGGGACCACAGAGATACCAGAGAGAGAGACCAGAGAGAGAGACCAGAGAGGGACCAGAGAGATACCAGAGAGAGAGACCAGAGAGAGAGACCAGAGAGAGAGACCAGAGAGAGGGACCAGAGAGAGAGACCAGAGAGAGAGACCAGAGAGAGAGACCAGAGAGAGAGACCAGAGAGAGAGACCAGAGAGGGACCACAGAGAGACCATAGAGACCAGAGAGAGATCAGGGAGACCAGAGAGAGACCACAGAGAGACCATAGAGAGACCAGAGAGAGATCAGAGAATGCAATTCTAATAAGAAAACAGTCCATCACATTTGTATTAATGAAATATACATAAAATTTGTAGGTCTTCAGAGAAGCTGACTTGTTTAATGCCCATAAAAGAAACACAAAAGAAGATATATTGAAGAATGTTACTGCGTCTGTAACTGAAAATCAGCCGGTATTACATCACCCCTAACCACTCATCAAGACATTAAACACAGTTAAGGTAATGATCTAAGTGTGGTAAACTTATAAGAACTTGCATGCAGAAGAAAGCTAACAAGTTTGGAAAAAAAAAACAGGAAAAAGTTTCATGTGGTGTTGCTTGCTAGGTTCACTGAAAACAGCAGATTATCACCTGTCCAAATAAGAGTTTTATTCTATGGCTTTTAAAATAAAGCTCAGTTAATAATTCTCAGGCAAATGAGAAAAGGCGCAATCAGTTGGATCAGGGACGGGATTTGGAGAAAATCATTAAATAATCACCAGGAAAGATTAAAACAGGCCAACCGTGGATGACAACAACCCAAAACAAAACAAATGACAAAATCTCCATTTGCCCCTGGAAGTTATTGATTACTGCATGGATCTGATCTTTAGAAAATTATCTAAGGTTGTGTTATTATTCAGCATGCCTTCGGGAGATGCCAGACAAAAAGCAACTGAAAATTCACAAAATTCTAGTAAGACCAAACTTTTGTATTTGTGTTCCAGAAGTCAAATAAGTTTGGACCAACATGAAGGCGCGGAGATGAAGAGAGAAAAGTGCAACTCGACTGGACTAACCAAATTTAGACATTTTTTTCATCCACAGCATTTCGGAATACAACACAACCGTGCCAACATAATGATCAAAGATATAATATTTTTTGGAAGCCGTATTCTAAATCCATTTGGCTCAAAAATCTTTTTGAAAGGGTGCGACACTTCGGCATCCATCCGGCTCTGTTAAAGATTTCAGTGACTAATTCCTTTGAATTTGTTTCTTGAGCGACCTCAGCTTCAGCTGGTCTTTCATCTTATACTGCAGGTTTTCCCCAGGATCTGATGTGTTTGGTGGCTGCAACCTGTGCTTTGGAGCTTATGGAGAATGATTTGCATTCTTTCACAAACATGGCAAGGGGAAGACGTGCACACAAACAATGAAACGAAAAATGAGAAGAAGTTTCGCTCTGTGTATCTGTGGATAAAACTTCTGTGTTGTTCATTCTGATGAATTTTTGTGATTCCGTTCTGAAATTTCTCTAACGCACTCACTCGTTCACCTCACTATAATATTCATTGTTTACCGTCCTGTTTCCTCCTCGCTACACTCACAATTTTGCTTCCTGTAGGAGTTGCAGATGTGTCAGATCCAAAGCTGTCCTGCAGAATGGCCCGTTTGTGGGGTGCTGATTGGCGTATCCGATAGGAGCTGTCGGTTTTGTGTGTCCAGCTTGACTTCTGCCTCTGTTATTCTGAGTCGTGCATTTCCTTGTGTTAATGGTCTTGCAGAAAACATCTTTCTGGCTATCGCATGTCTAATTGCTGCCTTTGTCACTGGAAGCAGCTTCCGCCCAGAGGGAAACGGCCAAATGAGACACACATCAAACGCAGAGCGGAGGCCATGATGAGAAAGATGAAGGTCGGATGTTTACTCATTACACACATATCATGTTTGTGTGGTGGAGGCAGTGGGATGGAGACCTTCACACATCAAAACCAATACCCGTCTCGCATTCACACACACATCATTAGTGCCATGAGAATGGCATAAATAAGGCCCACACACTTGGCATCTAATGGTTTGTGTCTGGGGGCAATTCTTTTAGCAATGTCATATGGAAAAACACAGCACAACTGGAAAAAAGGTTTTAAAAAGCCTACAACTGAACCACAACGACCAATAGGTGCTTTTTAGAGGAGACAGCGAGACGGACACAAAAGTACAGCAAATCACTAAAAAACCCACAGATGATTTATCTGGCGACAGGGGACAGTTTACGGGTCAATGAAAAAATAAGGATTGCACAGTAAACAATCTTTGAGAACACATGGCAAGTTTTTAACAATATTTTCATTTTCATGTCACTTTCGTACATTGTTTGAAGATATTTATAGTACTATTTTTTAAAGTTAGATTATCCAGACCTTACTTGCACCTTTTATAAACTATAGGTTTTTAAAAAGAAATTGCAAAAACGTAGGGGCTCTACAGAGGTTCTTTATGTTTTATTTGTTACATGACAAGTACACGGCTCTGTAAAATAGTAAGAAATCATGACAGAGAGTTCATTGTCTGTACGGTATGCATCATGTGCACAGCTTGTTTGTTACTCACTTCATATATCCAAACACAAACTACAAATTTGCACTAAGACTAGACGTCATAAATGTCTGGTATAACACCACAGATATTCCTCCCATACACGTACACCTCTTGCATCCTCAGTGGAGTCATAAAAACCAAATAGAAGTTTTTAGACAAACTGCTTGCACACTACACTGAAGATTAATTACTGTAGCCTACTGCCGCGAAGAGTCCAAAGGCAAAGACACACCAGAGATTAAAAGTGCCAAACTCTTATAGTAGAATGATTTAGTACGGTGGAATTCTCTCTTGATTTAGCAGACAGTATGCAATAAACTTGTAGGATGAAGTATGATTGCTTAAGCACATGATACAGGAGAGACACAATGCCGTTGTCAGGTGGGGCAGCTCGGTGTGTTGTCATGGGCCTTCTCCTTATGTGACAACCTATTGGACCCTGAGGAGGGAGACTCACCCTTAAAGCTGGCATAAAATTGTGACAAATTTATAAGGGAAATCTCTTATCAAACTGAAAAAGTTGGATGGATTGTATAGAGTGGGTGTTGCGTACAGCAATCACTAGTTAGATATGACATTTTGATTTTGGAGGTCGATATTTTTTCAATAAATAAAAGTATTATAAATATATTCCTGAACAGACACAATGATACTTCGTGCTTCACTTGTTTGTAAAATGATTAAAAAAACATTTCCAATATTAATAGAAATAAAGTAATTAAACATAAATAAAAGATAGATGCGAGCAAATCCATGCCTTATGCACTCATATATATCACTGGAACATAATAATGCTTTCCAGTATTGATTATAATTTTGCAACACTATAATTTCCCACCTCGCTTTCATTAGAAGGACGTTTGATAAACGACGCAGCTTCTGTTTGTTTCCATAGCGTGACAAACATCCGGGTTCTTTCACCCTCCATGGCAACCGAAGTTCAAGTGAGTCCTTAGCAACCCAAACAGAAGAGGGCCAATGCTACGCGGATATTGAACTATCACTCGCTCATAATATCGCTTTATTTGTTTAACTTTGCTTCAAATTACTTCCTACTACATTCGTTTAGTTAGAGATGTGTACGAAAATGAGAAGCTTTCAACCTTTGCCGAAAGGAGACCTGAAAACGGAGGGTTTTACGGTGAAATCCACCATGAAAAACTCAGTGGTGAGCTTGCTTATGTTTTGACGAGTTTTTTTAACGTTACGTGTTACGGCAGTTAAACTGACACGCCGGCGTTTCCAACAATCATAAAACATCACTGTCACTGTTTATCATTCGTGTGTAAAATGACTTTTCTGCAGTGCTGCTCAGTGCAAGTGTTTATATCTTGGCGTACCCATTAATATTCTGCTGTCTGTATTTTATATCCTGACTAGCTGCATACAATATATGACATAGTGTTGTTGTTGATGTTACAAATGCCTGGTTTTCGTATAGTGCCTGTATCCAAATTCGAATAATCTATATAGCATGCTATACATGCTGTCTATTCAACGGATCTTTGTTTGGATGCATGGGATGTGTGCCCATGGGATATTTGATCTTAAAAGGTATTTTTACATAGCCTATATGTTATTGGGCAGTAAAAATCATCAGCCAAAGTTTTTGAAAAATACATGTTTGTTCATTAATGTTCAATAATATCAATAGCCAAAATTTTATTTTTTTATTGTTTAATCAATCTTTTGTCATTTAAAGTCACACTTTTAAGTCCTTTTATATCTTGAAAAAGCATCACAGTACACTCCCTTTTCTAACCAGAATAACCCAAACAACACTTTAAACAATAGCATTTTAGTATTCAAACCAAAAGGGGTTTGAAGGATACAATGATGAGCTCTGTAAGCTAGGACTGTAACTCACTGGAATTTGTTGTAGAGTTGGTTTTAAATGCCTTAAATGACTAGTGTATGATATTTAGCGGCATCTAGAAGTGAGGTTGCCAATTGCAAGCAACGGCTCACTCCACCCTCTCCCCTTCCTTTTCGAACCCCTAAACCTATGGAGTCTGACAAAGGACTTAGATGTCGTCATGTTTTCGCTTCTTCGCCGAAGGAAATAACTTATTACAAAAAGCTCTTTTTAGAACAGTTGGTCAGTTTAGGGCTACTGTAGAAACAACATTGTAAATTCTAAGCAAAGGGACCCGCAGTGTATGTAGACAGAAATAGCTCATTCTAAGGTAATAAAAACATAATGTTTCATTATGTCTTCATTATGTCTCATCTAAGGTCTTTATATAACGCTGTAGACATAGTTACGTAGTTTTTATTTCATCTCTGTCATTAGATTCTCTCTCTTTCTTGCAAATAAAGCTGTCTTCGGTTTAGCACACAGTCATAATTTATGTGTTAATGTGCTCACCTGTCAGGTCAGGTGAGGTGAGGGCACTTTGGGCCTTTATGATGTGCTTCACTTGTGCCATACTGAGAAAGAACAGAGTAGAAAGTTGCACATGAGTGCAGTACAAAAAGACATTTGCTGCGTCCGAAATAGCATACTGTGACAGTGCGTACTAAATTTGAATAAGTACCTACCTATCGGCCGTTAAAAGAGTACGTTCTATATAGTATGTACGTTGCTTAGCTCCCATGGCATCATGGGATAGATTGCGAGGGCTCTCTTTTGCTTGTGTGTGAAGGGCATGTGTTTTTTAACCCTTTCAAATCTGTTCTTCTTACTCTACCTGCTTGGTCCTGATTTCCGTTTCCTGCAATGTAACAACATTTGTTTCATTTTTGCTCTTACTTTCCATACTACATTAGCTTCCAACAAATATATTTGTCACTTCAAAATGGTGTTTGTGCTAGATGTAGACATGTAATTTAACAACAATGTTCATCCCATTTTTCACCAAACAGCTGACGGTTATAGTCATCATTTTCGTGCCCCATAACATCACCCACATCAGTGCAGGCAGGGTTGTAATTGCCTAAAACGGCCTTCTCTTGCAATAGCGTCTATAAGTTAGCCAGAGATGAAGATGTATTAGATGTCCATAACAAATATAAAGCCCATCAGTTTAAACTGGCAGATCATATTGGTCTATTGAAGAAAGTATTTTCTCATTTTAAATTCAGTTGTGCAGAGTTTAAAGGAGCATTTCTAAACATTAGAAGATTATAATTAAGGGCAGGTGTATTGAGAGAAATAATCTGAAAGATTATACTTTAGCTTTCGGTATCTTATATTATTTATATCTTATACATGTACATACAATGAAACGGCACCCACAGGTACATACAATGAAACGGCGCACACAGGTACATACAATGAACGGTGCACACATGTACATACAATGAAACGCGCACACATGTACATACAATGAAACGGCACACACAGGTACATACAATGAAACGGCACGCACAGGTACATACAATGAAACAGCGCACACCGGTACTTACAATGAAACGGCGCACACAGGTACATACAATGAAAGGGCGCACACAGGTACATACAATGAAACAGCGCACACAGGTACATACAATGAAACGGCGCACACAGGTTCATACAATGAAAGGGCGCACACAGGTACATACAATGAAACAGCGAACACAGGTACATACAATGAAACGGCTCATACAGGTTCATACAATGAAACGGCGCACACAGGTACATACAATGAACCGCCGAACAGCAATGGAATCAGGGACATTAAATAGGGGGAAACTAACAAAGTGAGATTACAAAAGGATCGGGACGGGCAGGTGACAAGGCTTAACATTAAACAGGCAGATGATGGGACAGGTGATAAATGTTAAACATTAACGGGAAACAAGGAGGCGGAGCTATACGGAAACCACGCAGCGAAATGTTAAAGCATAACGCCACGTGTCTCCATACAAAACAAAACATACACACGAGACATGGTACTGTCACAACCCTGTCCACAAGATACGAAATCTAAGAACAGGAAGGACTGGATCGTCAAAATTAAAGCCAACGTTTCGTGTAATAAAGATAAGATAATCAGAACTGCTTTTGTGCTATTTAACATAGATTGTATGGTATTATTAACTTTTACGGGGGAATAAACACCTACACACAGGCCTCTACCCCACAGTCACATCACTAATGAGCCTCTTTAGCATCTGCATGTGACTAATTAATTACCCTCCTTAACTCATGGCTAAACCTTCACTCCTGCGCTTAAACTGACCTAAATTTCCCCCATGTGCTCATTAAGGTTGTGATCTAAGCTGTGGTCCCTCACCAGAGATGCTGAGTGCTGTTGAGGGCATGTCTGTTAATTTGTGACTGTTCCTCATTATAGCCATCAACTCACATCAGTGTGACAAGCAGTTCACTCTTAGTTTAAATGATAAATGTGTCCTAGAGCCAAACAGCTGTTTGGTTGGCTCCTTGACCTGTTCCGAAGGTGTAAATATACATGAAAAACTTGGATGGTCCCATTTTGAACCATTTCCTCAAGGACAGTGAGGATCCTGTAAATAAGAGTTGTACACTTTTTATTTGGTACAATATTGTAAGGTAAAACCAAACATTGAAGGAAGAGAATGTTTTGTTTTTATGTTCTTGCTCAAACTTTCTCGCTTCTGGAAAAACAATTGGCCAACAAAGCATCATAAAAGTAGTGCAGTACGACTTAAGGGTAAAATACACCACAAGACTTATGCTCAGATTTTGCCCAGATTTTGAAAGTCTGTGCCAGTCTGCAGATTTGATTAGTAAGTGTGTTTCTATCTGAACCCTGAAGTGTTTGATGTCTAGTTTATCTGTTCAGATTAAAAAAAAATTGTTGTGTATTCCAGCCATTAAAGGAGTAGTTCACCCAAGAACAAAAAATTCGGACAATATTTACTTACCCTCTTTACATTTTAAACCAGTGTGACTTACTTTCTTCTACAAAATACAAAATAAGTTATTTTGAATGATGTCGGTGAGCAAAATCTGTTGGTCCCCATCGACTTGTATTGTACGGACACAAAACTAATGCTAGTCATGGGGACCAATGGTTTACCAACATTCTTCAAAATAAAATCTTTTGTGTTTTGCGGTAGAAAGATCAAACAGGTTTGAGATAACAAGAGGGTGAGTAAAGGATGTCAGAATGTTCATTTTTGGGTGAACTATCCCTTTAAGCACTTTTTTCTGGGGTGAATGAAATGTTCCTCTAATTCTTTATATTGAAGAAGTTTTTACAAGCAATTTATGGATTTGTTGGTTGAAATGTGACATAATTACACTAATGGACAGTGGAAAAACACTCCAAGCTCAGCTTGTATCATGGTGGGATGTGGAGTACCGTTACAAAGTAAAGTGATGATTACAGCGAAAATAAAATGCTGTCTGTTAATACCAGGAGAATATGTTTATCTCTAAATTGTCACTTCACCACAGACAAAGTACTGAGCTTTCGAATTTGTTAATCTACAATTTATTGACACAGCGGCCCACATATTTTACAGGCTGCAATAAACATTTAGAGATGCCTTTTATGCTTATGTTAGAGGTAGAAAAGTCAGTGGCTGATTCATCCACAGAACTTGCATCCTCTCTATGATGGCAAGCTCATCACCGGTCGACATTTCATATCTCCCACGCCGATCCGTCTGCTTAGAAATGAAAGGGATGTGAACGCTAAGTTCATTATACAACAAAGTGTGTCGCCCAGTTTGAAGCGCCCGCAGATTTTCAAAGCAAAAGGATCTGCATAGACATACGTTTCCTGTCAAACTCACTACTGGTTAATCTTAAAGCTGTCTTACTGATTACACGTTGCTTTTTATGTTAGCGATTTCAGCAGAGTTCGGCTGACTGAAATAATGTGTTTTCTCTACATTCTCAGCTGCTTTTATGCGTGTTCACTGTGTAAATTAGAGACTGGCACTGTGGAAGAATGTTTACTTTGACACTTGTCATAAGCAGGAGGGTTGGGAAATGAGTGCAGTTTTTCTGTATTCGGGTTGGTACTCGGTGGGCATAATAATGTGTACTCAGGTGTGTTTAGTCAAGTATTCAGCTCTGTGGTTTCAAAGGGGAGTGTATACATTTACGTTACGTTCACTTGGAACCTTGTTTGTTATATCTAGTGCGTCTCAGAGGATGGTACAGAGTGGAAAATGTGCTTAGAGGCATCTTCGGCTGTTATCATGTTACAGTTAGTACGGTATGTTCATTTTTAAAATATATAGCAGACTTGTGATAGCATTCCCTGACATCCATGAAACCACTTCCTAATTGGTTTATTTGCATGTCTGCCCCAGTTCTTTTCCGCATGTTAACACAAGCCGAGTTATTGTATATGGGAGAGAACTATGTAGTTTTTGCTTGTTTACTTTTTGGAGTACCTATTGACAGAAATGCAATATAACATACATACTGTAACTATGTCTTCAGGGGGTTTATTGCCTTGCATAATGAAGCGTTATGTTTTCTTTTAACCTTAGAATTAGATATTTCTATCTATTCCATTGCATAGAATTCGCCATGTTGTTTCTACAGTAGCCCTAAGCGGACAAATATGTTAACTCTTTTGGGAAAGTAGCGAAAACGTGATTTCATCTTATTTCTGTATAAGGTGCCGTAGTGCTTTGAAAGGGAAGGGTGGATTGAGTTGCAATTCACCGCCTCACCAATATATTCCGCTAAATTTCATACACTGGACCATTAAGTCATCGACTGGCATGGCAGCAGGCCAGCTGCTTTCCCTTTCAGACACGGCCTGTGAGTCCATCACTTTCTGTAGGTCATAAACAATGTCCCCATCAAGGGCCCTCCAAAACCCAGTTACTTGCAACGTTGGACATTAAGCATCGCTCCAACACATACCATACATACAATGAGATCTGCCTCTAAAAGTATTCATATATCTTCCTCTCTTTGGTCTGTTTGTTGTGGTCGCTGATGTATAGCCAGACGGTGCGGTCAGCAGCATGATTTGCTGATAGCGGCAAGGCCATTTGATGCCTTAAATGCCAAGAGTCTTGAAGCATACAGGGTTATTATGCTGCCAGATATTTGTGGCCATAGAAACTGAATCAATACAAGGCCTAGCATCGCCCTCCTCTCTCCCATTTATCCTGCCACGTTGGATAAGTGGAAGACGTATTGTGTTGCCTGTGGAGGTTCTCACCTTTGGAAAAACACATCAGCCTTTTCATGCCAGGGGGACGATAAGCACAAAGATGTTATAGGCATGAATATAGTTCTATGAAGACAGAAGGGAAATAAACATGTTTTAAAAATATGTGCATTCACTTCCAATGTTTGTCGTTTATCAAAAGGTGTGTCTGTACTTTGTGTAACGTGTGTTGGGTTGTCCTGGACTGTTTATCTGTTGTCTATAGGACTTGGTAAATTAGCTGATTCACTGCCATTCAATATAAATTGAACGTCACTCCCAAAATCCTTTCAGCTAAAATAGGGCTTACTGGCTGCCACTCCACATGTATTCTTAATCTCCTTTACCTGCCAAGCATCCATCCATCCATCCAGCGAACTTGTCATGTGTGATGGAGAAACGGATGCGAGTGTCAGGCACTGGCCTGCATTTCTCTATTGATCAAACACATACTCTCTTCTGTAAAGGTCCTTGACTGAACGCATAGCAACTGGAAATGTTTTTGCCTGCATAATTTCTCACCTTTCTGCCCTGGGCACTTTTCTGGTGTATTTCACATTTCAAAAAGCAACATGAAACTGTCGATAAGGTCTTCAGAGGCTGTATATTCACACAAATCTAAATGCTTTCATACTTTAAAATTAGACGGCTCTGGATTCTTCTCCGTGCGACGCTTTATAGTTTATCTCCAAAAGCTCCTGCTTATGAAAACGCGGCTTTATAGATGAATGGATAATGGGAAGAACTTTTTTGTCTGTGACTCTCAGAGTCTCTGTGACCTTTACTTTGGCGTTAAGAAATAGTGGAAATTTGCAGACAACGTCGTGCCACCTCTATTAAAATGTCATCTTGGCTGTTTGAAAATAAATGATATCCGTTTTTTTAAGTTTTATCAAATGGTTTTAGGTTAAATCACATAATTTTAAACATGTTATGTTATCTCCATCTAGCTTTATTTTAGTTAAGCAGTTGATTGAAATTTTGGACCAATAATATATAATGATGGGTGCATTGGTTGGGGTTACCCAGGGAAACACTGAAGAAATAGAAAGTGCATGGAATAATGTCTTTGATCACTGCTGTGTTGCACATGTTTAACTCTGGCCACATGGCTTGATTTCATCAAATGCCCTCATCATCTACCCGTGCAGCAGTGCTAATTGCGTTTTCTCTCTGAACGGTTACGTACACACATTACTGTATAGTATTTTAATACAACTTAATGGCAAATCAAGCCGTTTTCATTTACACATTTTTTATTTTTGTTCTCAGACATAAATAAATAAAATGTCTGGGTAACAAACTATGTGCATATGTACAGACAAACTACACTGTTGCTCTGCGCTTTTTCTGTCATAAAGGTTGGTCAACACCGCAACACTGCTTTGTGCGCGTGTCTGTATGTGCTTGCTTGCGAGTCTGTGACGTGGAGGTCTGAGGGAGCATGTGAGTGCCACGTGCTTACTTTGCCGATTCTGAAACCAAGCTGTACTTACTTAACGTAAACTGATGCGCGACGGGGGCTGTGATTGGATGACAGGCGTCGGTAATCGTTCTCAAGTCAAGTGTCGTGATCGCTGATGCTCCTGCTTCAATCAGTGGTAAGATCAGTCAATAAACGGGACATGGGAAGTCACGTACGGGACAAATCATGCGGGCTCAATATACGCGACAGTTGGCAACCCCAGACAAAGTCTTGGCCCTCCAATTTAACACAAAATTTGCAACTAATTAGGCTTTGTTTGTGTATACTTTCAATAAATGGGTTCAGTTTGAGTTTTTGACTTATTGAGAAGGATGGTGATGCCAAGGATGAAACCAATATGATTGACAACTTCAGAGAGAGGAAATGGTGTGAGTTAAAGCAAGACTCAGATAAAACCGTTAGATAGCATCTGTGACCCATGATTGGGATTCGATTCTGTGTGTTTATGGACAGCGTGCTTAGGAAAGTATGATTGGATACATTTGTCAATAGGGGTTAGTGCCAGGCAGACAAAAGACAATCGATACGTAACATATGCTAGCCGCTCTTCAGATAAGAGAACCAGCAACCGTTTTGCAGAAAGGGAAAACGAAAATATCACCTGTTCTTTGAAATGGTGAATAGAAATTTATTCTCAACACAATTTGGAAGGTTACAAGCAAATAGGATTTGGTATAAAAATGCTGAAATTAGAACTGGGAACATTATCCTGGCTATGTGTAAGGCATGATTTTAAACAAAAATCGAAATAAATAATAGGAAGGAAAGGAAAATGACGAACAATAAAGTTTCGGGAGATGAGCCTGATGCTGCAGACATCTATGAGGATGATGTGATAACAAACAACAGTGAGTTGTCTCAGGGTAACAGCAATAGGCTAAACTAGGTGTAATGGGCACTTATTTAGCTTAAGGCCTTGTGATATGGTGTTGCATTGCAGTTTACTCCTTTAAGACTGCCTCCTCTGGTGTTTACTGTAAGTTGCCAGTTGGCAGACACTTTTATCCAAATTGACTTCCCATACACTTATTAGAGGCACAATCCCTATGGGGTGGCCTGGATTTATGTGCTTTGCTTAAAGTAATAGTTCACCTAAAATAAGTTGTGTTACACTGCTGTTATTCTTTTCTTTGGAGCAAAAGAATAAAATCTTTTTTAAAGAATCTTTTCACTGGTTTTTGTTTTCCATTATTATAACAGTTATCTTGATCTTGTTTGTGAAGCCCAGTGTGGGATTCAAACCCACTCCAGTTTTGGATTCCAGGCCAGATCATTAATAACTGCACCACCACCTAGATTCTGTCTGTGAAAAGTAACTTTACTCCGTGAAAAGTACAAGGCAACCAAAAAGGAAAAACACTTAAAAAGCATTTTGAACTTCAATTGCTTCATTTCTTTTCTGTGAATGTTTTTTTTAATTTCTAACCTTTTCCTTAATGTTTTCGTTTCTTTGTATCTTTTAGTGCGTTTATCATTCAGCCTTTGAACACAATAATTACAGCGCAGGGCTTTCTCTTCTGAAGAGGAGTCTTTATGTGTACTTCTAAGGGAACGTCCCTTTCCTCTCTTATAAAATTGTTTACTTTGATTAGTTGGAAATTCTTTGTAAGAGTAGACCAGTCTTCTGTTCACACTCACTCTATTGTTTGGTTCCTCTTTCACTGAAGAGGTGGGCAGACGCCTTTCAAAGCCTTCCGTAAGTGGAGTCCAGGTAATATCTAAGGAATACACTGTCTCGCTCTCTGCCTGTGTTCCTCTACAGATGCAAAACATTCCAAGGATGTTGGGTGTTAGTGCTTAGCCTAAAGAGATAGATATTAAGAGAGACAGATTGAGAAATAGAAAGTGGGAGAGAAATCAGGATATAAGCAGTTTTAGTCACATCCTCTTTATGGGTTTCTTTCATCAGTTTCTGGGTCTGGGGTCTTTTGCCCAGGAGAGCTTCAGCTCAGAGAGCACACAGACTGAATAGATAAGTAGCCGTCAGATCTGCAAAGATTCAGATTGAGGCCCTGTGCTGAACATTCTCTAAAACTTGATTTGGGACTGTCCATTCACCAGGTGGCAGGTGCATACAAAAGGCCCTCATGATGTCTGTATGCCTAAGAAAGCACTGCAGCCTTTCACAGAATTGGAACACCTATCATTCACCTATCAGTTCTTTACAAAGTTATCCTCTTGTATGTGCAGAAATTGTGAAATAAAGTAGATTCCATCTGGGCCCAGTTACAGTAGATATTAGTGACAAGACTGCATTAAAATGAAAACACTGAATTTGATGATCAGGCTTTTTCAGATATTGGTCCTCTATAATTAATTGTTGTGATTACTCGAGCAAAAAACACAGATTAGCAATAAAACGGCATTAACATTAGAGCATTTAGATAGCTAAATCAATTATGCTTGTTATATTTTTTTAATGATGTGGAACAATTGCTATAAGAACAAAACACATATTTTATAGACTAATGACCAATCTGGTGACAAATTTATAGTCAAAAAGTTAAACTCCATTGGGCGGTTTCCCGGACAGGGATTATCTTAAACCATGACCAGGCCTTAGTTTAATTAGGAAGTTTAAGTGATTTAAACAAACATGCCTTACTTAAAACATTACTTGTGTGCATTTTTAAACAACACAAAGGCAATGATGTATTTTAAGATGTGTCCCTGCAACATGTTTTCCGTTTTGACTTTTTTTTATTTAAATCTAGTCCAATCCCTGTCTTGGAAACTGCCCCCATGTCAGTTAGTGAGTAATATAGGTTTGTTTTCTGATCATCTATTTTAAATACCTTGTTACTTCATTTTACAAAAAGTACAAATCAAATGTATGGTTTTCATTACTTTTATATGGTTTGGGTTGTTTGATAGAGATAATGTTTGAAGTTCTCTCACCTACAGTATACTTTTAATAAGAGTCTCAGCAGGGTTTCCACATGCTGATCCAGCGTGATTGTGTGCGACTGAGGAATTGTCAGCGGTTTTGTCACTTTTTGTGTGCTGTGTGGTGGCAGTTTTTAGTGGAAATGCGGAGGAGTGATCTAAGAAACCTTCTATTCAGCAGACACAAAAATGAATGTATGTAAATTCATAGTTCGCGGTATGTGAGCAACACATGCCTTGATTCTTATCATGCTGGAAGTACAGAGAAGGATTTGATTTAGTTTGGGATTTATGACTTTATCTGATATTATTATACTTTTTAGCGCATTTGATTAAATGTGAAGCTTGCAATTGGCAGTGGATTGTTGCATTTTGTCAGAAAACAATTCTTATGGATTTCCAAGATAAAATCACGTTTGTCATTAAATTACTGACGGTTTGACTTTAATTAATTATAGTTAACTCTAATACAGCATTTCTGGGCAATGCAGCATGAACTTTGTTATTTCTGATAAATACAGGTGCACTTTATACCACACTGATGAACAACACGCAAAAAAGCCTCAAAGTCATCAGCTCACATCCATCTTTTGTCAACTCAACCTTTTGTAATGTTTGTGCGAATGTGTCTGATTATTGTTATCAGACATAGCACTGATGTGTCTGTTAAATCTGAGGGAGGAGGTGTGGGCTTAATTGAGGTGACAGCCAGTGTTGGTTTGAACTGTTAGAATTTAAAAATTCTCCATCTGTTGTTTTTAGTCTAAAATCGAAATGCTTTTCAAAATTTGAGGTGTTTTTGGTGATGGGTTATTAGACTTCGTTCAGAGTTATAACTAAGTTTTTGAAAGTTGTTAAGTTCTGCTGCACTGTCCTGAATAGATGCAGGTCTGATTACTGATCATGGCAGGATGTGAGGTGTGACAGACTGATCAATTTACTTGATTAATTCAGCTGGCTCAGCAAAAATGTCAGCAAGTGGGTGTGTGCATTTGTGTTTTTGTGTGTGTGTGTGCGTGTGCATGCATGTGTGAACGAGAACTTACACACAACTTGCCTCTATACACCAGCATTGCTTGTGGAATGTGAAACACAACAATATAATTCCTCTCATTTATCTAGAATGTTCACTGAGTGGCTCTGCATATGATTTTTCGCCTCTTAGACGACAAATATATGATGGCTGTAAGTCACTTTAGTGTCTGCAGAGGCACTTAACCCCAGGTAAACTAATAAAAAGATAAAATAGAAAAGACCTAAATGAAATATCATCCCAGAGGATAGGATTATTGTTAAAAATGTTGCCGTTTCATAGCTCATAACACTAACCCTAATAAGCTCTTAGTTTTATGTAAAAATAAGTTGTGCATCAGATCTTAAAAAAATATACGAGACAAATGTAGAAATCAACAGATCTCAACAATGTTACAAACGGTGCTTCAAATTCTTCATTTAGAGATCAATATTAATATAGATTTTAATATGAATTTAAACATTTTCATCAATGTATCCAAACCCAGATTATTTTAGCAGTAAATTTATAGCTCCATGGTCTAAATTTATTTAAACAAATATTTCTTTCTCAGAAGAAATTTTAGGAGAATCAGCTGAGAAAATGAAAACATAGCTATGAACTGTAAATAAAAAATTCCACCCAAAAACTCATCGCAAGTCAGGTTTAAGAGAACTACTGCAAGCACAGAGGGTAGATGGTATTTATAGGATTATAAGATTATGGAAGAGAGGTTTACTGGAAAAGTTCAAATATGCAAATAGGGGATTTTAAGTAGGATATTTTTTAGTGTGACTATTTCTTGAAATTTCTTGAATTTAGAGTATTGTGGTTATTAAAAACAAAACACAAACAAACAAACAAATAAAAAACAGCTGAGGAAATGTAGGCTTTACTGTATGTGCTGTGTCATCAGATAATTTAAAGATGGAGTTTGTTAAGGGATAGTTTACCCAAAAATTTTAATTCTGTCAGAATTTACTCAATCTGTTGTCATTTTAAATCTGAATAACTTCTATCTACCGCAGAACACATATAAATACATTTTGAAGAATGTTATTTAACGGCCCCCAATCACTTGCATTGGTTTAGTGTCCGTACAATAGAAGTGAATGGCTGTTCGGCTTTTTCTTGTGTGTTCTGTGCGTAGATGACAGAATTTTCATTTTGGGGTGAACTTTCACTATAAACTTGTCAAATCCATGATAGAATATTTTCCCCTTTGTACCTCATTTTTACATTCATTATTGAATACATGTTGTTTATTTTTTTCCCTGTTCTCTGAAGCGAATTTTGATGTGGTGTATGTTGGCATCTTTGCCCGTGTGTTGTCATTTTTTATCACAATCGAAGTGACTCATTTGAGCTCCTTCTTCTCACAAGGGCAACACACTGACTAGTATTCTGCAGTCTACCAGCGGGGAAGAGAGTTACATCAAGCTCTAAACACGACTTTAGACTCCAGTTCACTTGACGGCAAAAAAGGATTTACATATTTCCTCCCGAGAAAAGTGAGAGCGGTTGATGTACTAGATATCTCAAATGAGCTCCAGATAGATCAGTCAGATATTGCTGAAAAGAATGTGATAATATACAAATCAATAAAAGCACAAAATTGATGCAAAAATGATTATTTGACTGTCAGTGTATGTTGAAGAAGAATTAAAGCTTTAAAATACAAGATATTTACAAACAAAAATAAAAACACCAGAAATCTGTATACATGGTGTTATTTCAGCATGTTATCACCATCACAGAAGGCTGTTGTTCTCATTGAACATCTCACTTGCGGTGGAAACGTTATGCAATGTCCGTCTGCCACGTGTAAATTGGATCATTATGTAGGAGAGACTGTAGAAAAAAGAGCTAAAAGCTTCTGTGATTTTATGAACATCATCACTATATCAAGCAGCCCACACTTGTTTTTCCCCACTTGCTTGTGCATTGTTTTGTACAAATCATTCTTCATCGTGTGAGTCATTAAAGATGATAAGGAAAGACAGAAAGATTAAGAGACAGATTTTTGTTTGAGATTTCCTCTGAATGATCCATCCTTGATTTCTATCGTCTATGTTTTGGGAACTTCCCTTCAGGTCATGTCTGTTTGTACACTGAAAAAATATATACTTTTAACTAACCTAATTAAATTATGGACTGTGGTTCCACACAACAGAAATATGTTATTTCCACTCAGATACTTATGTATGATGAACTAAACTGAACTGAGTAAACTTAAACAACCATGTCCAAATCAAGTCCAAATAACATGAAATAATTAAGTTCATCCTACTAAAAATATTTAAGTATTTCCATTATGTTCCATATAATTAAGTAAATTTATGCTAAGATATTTTCTGATATAGCGGTTATTTTTAACACGCACTAAATAAGCTAGATATAGCTTTTATAGCCAGAAGTTGGTTTTGTTACACTAACGGCATACCCCAAGTACATGCTTTTTAATTAAAAGGTCCTCAACACAAGCACATTCTTTTCCACCTTGTTTATATATTATTTAAGTAAATTGAATAAGCATCAAATTATATCTTGATCTAATTGATTGAAACATGTTAATTTAAAATGTTAACATTTAGTTAAGCCAAAGCATTTCTGTTATTTGTCCGTTTAACAAAATGCAATCGTGTTTGAACATAAAACCTCATACAATGGTGTTAAAACAAAATGAATTGTTGGAATGAAGTGAACACCATCGTACAATAATTTTTTTCAATGTATTTGCGGAGGGATGGGTGAATGTTTGTGTGTGAGGTGCGTGCTCCATGAATAAAGGGAGGTAATTTAGTTGCCTGCAGCGGTTGTGTGCAGTCTGACCTTATCAGAGCAGTCTCAGTTTTTCTACTAAACCTGGTGAGTCACCAGCCACACACACACGCACACACATACATTATAAGAAATTGAATGATATTGTCAGGGGAATGTGTCCTGTGAGAGAAGCAGGAAAGAGAGAGCGAGCGAGCAGTGGAAATTGTAATGCAGGTTTCACCTGCCCAAGCAGAGAGCCGCAGCTTCTCACCGAGCATCCATCAGAGCCTCTCAGGAGCAGTTTAGGAGCCCAGAGAGAGAAAGAGAGATGTGGCCTCAGCTCGGGCAAGTGATTGATCACCTTCATGGAATTACAGCATCTCCAAAGTGAAGTCAGTCTGAGGATTAATGAGCTGCTCGCCCTCTCTGAGGTAGAGCCGTTTCCAGTGATTGAAACACGGCTATCATAGAAAGAGATGGCTGAGGACTCACAGCTCACTCCCCATCTGAGGTGTGTGTGATCTGAGGTCAACTGCAGATAGAATCATTTTCCTTCGCTCACAGGAAGTGCTCACTTGGCTGTCTTTATCTGGAGTTCAGCACAGAATGATTGACACATGTTAACTTTTCTCCTCACTCTAAATAAATTATTTTGAGAGGCTGACGCCTGTTTTATGTACCTGACTGACGTTTTTTAAAGGGCTCGCTTGTGTACATCTAAGCTATACAGGTTTTCACAATTTAGTTAAACATTTTTGAGATGAGAGAAATTTCATATATTGGTTAAACTGTTCCTTTAATGCAGTAAGGTAATAGAATGTGACGTCCAGAGAGAGAGCATGCTGTTCAAAGGAGGCTTCACAAGCATAAACAAAACAAGATTCTAGAGACTAAAATGTGTTAGTCAAAGATAGCTGAGACCATGGGTTGCCATTAATTCTGGTTTCAAAGCCCCTTTTGAACTCTGTGGTTTTGTAGACACACAATTTAATATTAGTCTTAGTGTTTCAATAGCCAGTCTTTCAGAATCTATTCAAGATATGTATTCATGTGCCAAGAGTGTGTTTCTCCTACAAGCTCTTTAGCGTAACCTACTGAAAATCAGTTTATATAGTGGAACAGTCTGGTTTATGTTTGTCATTGCTGGTTGGTGCTATTCTTGATGGTAAACTAGCAAAACCTACTGATAAGACCATGAAAGTTGACAAGCTTCACTAGCAACAGTATGGTTTGGTCAACAAGCGTTAAGCTATAAAAGCCCAATAGGGAAACCTCAGCTTGCTGCGAACAGTATTCACAACAAATGCTCTTTTAAGAGCGTAGTTGCTTTATTCATTAATTTAAATTTAAACAACTATAGCACTTCAGTTCAACAAACAGCATTAGTGTGTAAGTCACGGTAGTGTTTTATTTTTTCAGCTAAAGTCAGGGTTTAATTCTGAGGCCTGCAGCAAAGCCACAGGCTGCCACAATCTTACTACAGGGGCTTTATGTGTTTCTCCGGATAAACAAATCTTTGTCATTGGCCTCTGACACTTTTTCTGTTTATGTGTAAAATTATGGCAAATTAAGGCAAATGATTTTGTGCTTTTTCAATCAGGGTACTTTGGACTGAATTTTCACAAATTTAATACATGTATTGATCAAACTGGATGTTGATGTAATATGTGATATGGAGTTATTGTAAACGTAGTCAAGTAATGATGCCTGGTAGGGGACAGACGCAAAATAGTGTGGCAAATATAGGCTAACTGATACAATCCCGTTTGTCCCTAGTCTTGTTTTCCACGTTTTTGCTGAAAGGATGTCCTTTTCTTAAGCTCCCTCACAAGTCCCCCATTGACTTTTGCACCAGCACCCCATTATTTAGTTCATCCCCAACACCTGTTTATCCATTGTTATCTGTACTGTTTAAGTCCTTGTTTTTTTGTTCCGTGGATGTTTTGTGTAATGGACTACACTGTTTTTTTCCTGTTCACACCTTTTTTACTCAGCATCATCTGTGTACTGTTAAACTAACATTTCCACTCTATTAAAAAATTCATTTTCAGAAAAACAATTAGAGAGGATTCTCAATAAAAAAGATGAACTTAACAGCTATTATAATCTATCATTTCAAAAAGTGATGAACGAATGAATAAATAAATAAATGTCTTCAAAATCATACTGAGGATAGAAGAGTTCTCTTAAAGTCTCAGTGAAACGCATTGGAACGCGCTGCATTATCTGATGTGTGGACATAAACTCACTGGAAAAAAAGAATATGCAGATCAGTGATACCAGTGATGTCATTTGAAGCTTGTTATTTACGTTGGTGATTGACACTGGCGTTGTGTACTCCTTTTCTCATCAACGCTGTGATGTCTGATCTCTTCCATAGAGCCTTAACGCAATTCTGTGTAGACATGAAACGGGACAAATACGTTTTTTCTCGCAGCGGATTTGCGCTTATGATCGATTGATATTATCAGCTCTGTGCTATCGTGTCTTTGGACCGGAAGACATTCATTACAACTTCTAGCGTGACACTAACGTGAAATTAAGACTTTAATATTAATGTTTACACTGTCTGGATAATTCCCATATCTCCGATCTTGTGCATTGTGCGTCATTTACCATGTTGGACATACTGTAATAAAAGTGCAAACAAGTGGCTGATATAAGGTGCCGCTTCCGAAGTTCTCACAGTGAAAAGGGCGGGACTCTTCTGATTCTAAAGCGGATTTGATTGGACAATAATATAATTTTTTATTGCCAAGGTAAATACAAAAAAATTATGAAATTTAAATTTCAATCAAGAGTACAGTACAATTAAATTAGGAAATGACAACAATAACAAAAAACAAGGCTAGCGAAAAAAAGATTGTATGAGAACTTTGACGAGAGGCTGAATGCTGACGTGATGTAATGTAATTTCTAGATTTTTTGAGCGCACATACCAGACTGTCAGTTTTGAAGGCTTATATCTTCTAAATAGGAATTTTGTCAGCGTGTAGGAGCATATCAGTTTATTCACTTCTTTTGACGTCATTTTAAAACTTTCTTATTGATTTCACTGGGGCTTTAAGTGAAGAATAATTCATGGTTCCTCTGTATGTTCTTTGTGATCTGTAGATTGGATTATATTTACATTTACATTTAGTCATTTGGCAGACGCTTTTATCCAAAGCGACTTACAGTGCACTTATTACAGGGACAATCCCCCTGGAGCAACATGGAGTAAAGTGTCTTGCTCAAGGACACACTGGTGGTGGCTGCTGGGATCGAACCAGCAACCTTTGATTTACCAGTTCAGTGGTTTAACCCACTAGACCACCATCTCATTATATGAAGCAGAGAAGTTAAATAATCGATGGTTTGTAGTGTGTCTCTATAAAACAGATAGATGCTTCCTCTGACATGAGACAGAGAAGAGATTTACATTAGGATGAAAGAGCATCAAAACCATTTCATTTCCTGTGATGTTTGTAGGACTACAGGTCCCTCTTGACGACAATCTCTGTTTCCCACTCACTCACTCTCTCTTTCTTTCCCTCTTCTTTCTGTGTCTTCTAGGTAGTGGGCCCTCCAGCTGCCGGGGCGTTCAGGGAGAGACCAACTAAACCCACAGCCTTTCGGAAGTTCTATGAGCGTGGAGACTTTCCTGTCGCCTTGGAACATGACTCTAAAGGCAACCGCATTGCTTGGAAGGTAAAGTAAAATAATACTTCTGATGCTCATAATGTTTACTAAACCTCCACCACACTGCTGTCCTTGTTGTGTACTTTATATCAGTCATCAATTTCGGATAAATCTGGCTCTAAAGTTCGAATAAATGAAATGTGGCTTCGATATGTTTGGATGGTGCTTTGTACAAGTGTTAATTTTTTAATCAGAAAATGCTACAGTATGTGGTTTCCTTTAAAGGAATCGCATTTATCAGTTAAATAAATTGGGCCTGTTTATACATAATGCATTCCTAGTACCCAAATCCCATCTTTATCATTTTTGCCCCTAATTTATAGCAATTGTAGTTGTGAATGACCAATGTGAATGGCTGTGTTCGTTTGTACCTGTAGATTAGACACATTGTTTTTTCTTGTAAGTTTGATACCATTTTCAGAGATAAACTGCGTGTATGCACTAATCCAGTCGTAATTTCTCACTGTCATTGACAACCAGAACTCCCTCTACTTTTGCCTTCCTCCCTCGCTCTCACCTCCTCTCTCTGCATTTCTCTAAAAACTCTGAAAGCTTTGGCATGAATTATTAAAAGCGAATTTCAAAATGAATTTTCCTGCGGATTTGAAAAAGACTGTCTCTTTTTCCTTGTGTTGTTCTGAAATTGCTGGGAGCCGACAGGAAGTGGTGTATGAAATTGTTGCTGTCATCTGTAATGCTTATTGATTTCCCCCGCATGCCACCCTTGATTTGATTCCGCTTTTCACACACAATATTTACACCCATTCGCACTGTCACTGTAATAAGCATATAGGTGTGTTAAATCAGCCCCCTGCGATCTCTTACCTGGGACTAGGTCACGTGCAGGTCATCCTCAGGCGAGAGTATTAATGTGAGTGAGTATGTGATTGGGAGTGTAGTGGTAGCAGTGTATGCCAGTGTGTGTATGAAAGGCTGGTTGATTACTTGAAATGTGTAGGCACAGCTGTGCTAGTTCAGAGAACCCTTGGGGCAGTAGTTCAAGATGAGGTTACCCATCTGTCTGAATGAAAGAGAGAGAAAGAAAAACAGTTATGGTGAGGTCATTTCTACAGAATAGGTGCCATTTGCGTTTTATCATTTACATATGAGGATGAAAATGATGAGGAGAATCATTCAACAATACATGTCTGATGCCAACTTACATTACAAATGAGGAGAATCATTACGTATTAACTGTAATATAGACATTTTTCTAGACATAATGAAACTTTTATCCCCACACTGTTTGTTTAGTGAGAAACTGCTTTTTGTATTTGCTAATATACAGTACATAGTTTGATTCAAATATATGTAAATAAAAGCTAGCTTTCCTGTTGCTCAGTGGTAAGAACATTGCGTTAACAACGCAAAGTTGTGTGTTTGAGCCCGGGGGATTTCAAATACTTATGTAAAATGTATAGGATAAAGCAATGTAAGTCGCTTTGGATAAAAGCGTCTGCCAAATGCCTAAATGTAAATGTAAATATAAAATATTAGTTTTTGATAGATATTATATAACCCCTTCTTAAGAGATACTGTATAAAGAATTATAATTTTTGGGTGAACTGTCCCTTTAAATTCTTTGTAACTTAAGTGTAACACACAATGCAGTTAAAGACCAATTAAACACATTGTCTGACTATTCAGACACTTCTGGTTTAGTTTTTGTGGTGCATTGTGTTACCTTCTGATTTGATCTGTATTCACACCAGGAGAGGGTCAAAGATGGTCATGTGTCTTGACATTCAAGTCATCATCCTTTGACCTCTCTTGAGTGTGTCTCCCCCTCTCTGGGCAGCAGGGAGCAGCAGTGTATTCCTGCAGGTATTGTTCACATTCCCCTCTCTCCTCTACTATGTGACTCCCTGTGTCTTTCTCCTTCAAGGTAAACAATGTCCAACACTTTTAGAAATCTTTCAGAGTGTCTTGGAAGCATTTGCTTATATGAGCCCCAGCACCTTAGAAAAGGAGTTGTGTGTGTGTTCATGGATGTATGAGAAGTGATGCTTACGCATACGCATACTCTATATACGCATATAGAGTTTAAGACCCCATCACCACACACACAATTCTCTCATGCTCTTACAAGGTTTGACATAGGATGTTAGGAACATGTGCAGTAGACTGATAAGAGGGAGCAGGAGGTCTCTCTTTGTATCTCTTGCTGTTTTTCTATCGTAGTGCATTTGTGGATCTCACTCACGTGGTCCTGTTTTTATCAGAACATTGCATCAATTTCAAGTTATTCTAGGGGTCTCCATAAAGAGAGAGAAGAGGTAGAGGTGTCTGCTGCGGTGCTGCCTTATACTGGTACTATTACTCCACCACTGCTTCATTCAACCAAAACTATCCATCTAATTCACCATAAATTGTTCATCATTCCATCCTTCTATCTAGTTTCATACGGTTGAGACTTGCTGGTCTCCCTCACCAGGCTGGAAGATCAGCAGAGGCGGAACATTCTTTATTTCCCATCATCCTTTGTTATTTATTCCTTTTTTCATTGTAATTTTTATATCAAGAGTGATGGCATGAGTGTAAAATCGAAGAAGCATTTAATAGAAAATATCAATGTAAACTTGATTTCCGCTGTCATACTGCGGAGTGGGGAGGGGGTCAATCAATTAATCTGATCAAGTGCTTTAGGAAATGGAGAGGGTAAGCGATCTCATCCATTCATCCCCCTGATTAAATTATACCAGGAGGATGGGATCAGAAGACCCTCGTACGGGAGTCTGTGTAACACTGCAGACACAGCACTAAGGTGGGGTGTTTTTATTTCCCCTCTATTTTATCTCCATCTGCGCATTAGCATTTTAATGGGCGGTACCTTATGTGAGCACAGACCCTTTCCTGACAGCTATATGACCCGTCCAAGGAGAGGCATTACTCTCTGGAGTTAATCCCGCAGTCCACTTTCAGAGAGCGGGCTCATTATAGACCTGGCAAGCCGTACACCTGTTTAAATACAGAAAAAAGAAGACCGGCTCGCTCTGTATGCTTTCAATCTCTTTTCAAAAACACCCTGTCATTGGTAGATGCCAGCATATATCTTTTTGCACATTTTGATTTAAATTCTGGGCTGGAGAGGAAACATGAGGTCCAGAAACATTCTGCCCCCCTTCAAATGAGGTAATTGTTATGAATAAAAGGGACACCATTTCCAGGGCTGTTTCCAGATCCAAAGATTATGATGCTCCTGGTCTAGTTTAGCTCAATAACGAAGCAACCCATCTGCCCATGCGCAGTGTTCTGGGCACAATGTCTGAGCTGATCACTTGAGCTGAAGAGAAATGTGCTTATTGGCTGATCGTTGACTGTGGTGACACTACATGAGCTGGGATGTCAAAACCAGATATGGGAGTATCTAGTCTGGCAAAATTTGGCAAAAAGTCCGATACAATTAAATATTTGGGATTTACATTTTGCTTTCCAGTTTTTTATTTCTTTCCCCTAAATTAACTTGGCTGCAATACAATTCATACATCTATTTTTAATATGCAAATAGTAGTTTCCTCCAGAATGGTGTAATGGTGTACCTACACGTGCTTAGCCATACCTTGACCCCGTGCTTTTACCTTCAGCTGCACGCTTTTAACCATCACCGTAGCTAATTACGTAACCCAACCGCAACATCATCCGGAGAGCAAAATAGAAAAAAGAGAGTAATGAACTTGAAAGACTGCTCTCATGGGAATGGAAAGTAAATGCTAAATTAATTTTACTTATGGCCTGGTAGCAGAAATGTGTTTTATCGATCCACTAATGTATATTTGCTCGTAGTCCTGTCTAATGTAATGGGCTGTAATAACTCCAGCCGAGCATTGTGGGTAATTTAGAGAAGGGCGTTGGAAGATGCGCACATTTGAATCTTCAGACTGACGTGATGTTGTGTGGTAACGGCCCTCTAGTTCTTCTGGGATTAAAAGTAAGGATAAAATGAAATTTAAAGCTGGAAAGTTGACATTGTATTTTCTGAATGACTGATGAGGCCGTTTCCAGCTCTGCCGATGGTCCTTCCAGCTCTGTCTCTCTGTCTCGTTCAAGCCCTGAATAAGGAGAGGATTTCCTTTTACCATTTATGAGGAGAGATATGGAAGTTGCAGTCTTTCTGTATTCATCCTGCATTAATGTTTCCTTCCATCATTATGCTTCAGAACTTTGAGATGGGGCCCATTGGGAGCCCAGATATTGGCCCTAAAGTGTAAGACGTGCAGAGAGAGAAGGGGGTGTGGCAGATCACTCGCCTTGCCCCACCGTGAGCCACTGAGCTTCTATTGATTGACATGCTCGTAGCCAGCGGGCTGCAGACCTAAATGGAGTCTTTAATTAACTAAATGGAGCCATAGCAGCTGGATGCCAAACCCTCCTCAGCATCGACAATGAGCAAAGCACTTACTCATGCAAAATACTAATGCTAGCAGCGTACCAGTAAAGACACAGACCAGGGGATGGGGTTTGAGGGGGTCATTGGATGTTCTTCCCCTTTCTGCTCTGCATCTCACTGTCACGCCAGTCCCGTCACTGTCTAGACCCCTGTCACTCACCACGTCCCCCTGCGTAGTTTTTAACTCCATTTCTTATTTTTCTCAAATACCACACTTTCTCTGCCGCACTCCCTCTCTCCCCACCTCACTTTCATTCCTGTCCACTCATCCGTTCTGTCAGAGGTTAATTGGTTTGGAAATGATTCTATTCATTCTGGACGGTAATGCTGTTATCCTGAGAAAGAAAAAATACGCCACACACTTAAGCCTAATTTAAAAGACAGGATGGGTGGAGGACTGCGGAGAGAAAGAAATCCAATTTAATCTACCCTGACTCGTTTCTGTTTTTTAATATATTTTAGCTGAGGCCTGCACCCACAAGTCTTTTTGTTAACTTATGGCAGAATTTCATTACCTTGAAAGCTTTTTCTCCCCCCTCTTTCGGGAGGATAGATGGCCCTAATGCCTTTCTTGTAACCTCAAGGACGGCATGTTTGGGTTGGCGGAGGTGCTCACGCATTTCTGTGATTAATACACTGTATAATACACGCACACACACACACATTCGAGCACTGCGGAGAAAGTGCCCGGTTCACCGCCCTTGTTGTGTATCAGAAATGACATTCATATTCAAATTCAGACACCCACAGGGCTGTTCATGTCTCCCAAGTGTACCTACACCACCTTTCTGATCTCGTCTCTTTCCATCTCTGTGGATTCTTTGATTGTCTGTCTCCCGAATGGCTGCTCTGTAACTCTCAGCGACTGATCTGACCTTCTCTCTCCCTGCAGCTGCTCAGATGATGAGAGCTTGTCTCATTGTCTAGCTATACAACTGCTCTTCCTGTCTCTCTCTCCGGCTGTTCTTGTCTCCCCGCTGCTGCAGTCACCCTACAGCTGTTCTGTCTATCCACAGTCTCCCTGATTGTTTTTCTTCCTGTCTCCTCTCATGCCCCCTCTACTCTACTAGCTGTTCCATCTGCACTGTAATGCTGAACTTAGAACAACTTGTTGTAAGTAGTACATAACAGATATTAAAGAAATAGTTCATACAAAAATTCTGCATTTATCATAGCATGTCTCAGTGGTTTGGTGTTCTTACAGTGGACGTCCATGGAGGCCATTCTTCAAAATATCTTCTTTTGTGTTCCTTAGAAGAACAAAGTTATACAGGTTTGAAATGACACCGAACAGTGACGGTTCCCATTAACCTCTATAAAATGTACACAAAACTAATGCATTTCAATGGGTGCCGCCATTGTTCAATTACCGGCATTCGTCAAAATATCTTCTTTTGTCTTCTGCAGAAGAATGAAAGTCATACACGTTTGAAATGACAAAAAAGTGAGTAAATAATGACAGAATTTTCTTTTTTGGGTGAACTATCACCTTAAGATGCCCCTTGAGCATCTAAAACACCACATACTGTTACTTTCAACAAGTCTGGGCCACCCTGACCCTGATTAGCTACATTAGCGGCTGTATAGATTAGTCTCATTCTCCGTGGTTGCCAGTGAATTTCTGTCTAGGTCACATTGTAAAGCTCATTACCGAATTTGTCACGGTTTCTTCCATTATGGAGTGTGACGGCCTTTGTGTCCTGATGGATGCGTCTTTGAGTCGCTACATCAGAACTGATGATCCTGCCTGCGTCCTTATCTCCCCACCTAACACGCGCAAACACTCAGGATACGAGGAGAAATAGAGATGAATGGAGAAAGAGGAAGGAAGAGAGAGGAGGGCCGCTCGACTGCGTGCGTCTCACTTTCTTTTGTGATAATGTGAGCGTGATGGACGAGATGAGCAAGAGACGCTGTCAAAGTGTCACCTTGCTTTGTTCTCGTCGCGCATAAGAGGCAGAACGACTGCGTGGGCCAGAGAGCAATGCGACGTCCTGTCTGCTGTATCAAACGCCTCCTATCCAACCAAACACGCTCTCAGCGAACGGACAGCTACTGTCATTTTGTGTCGGAGAGAAAAAGGCAATACAAATAGGAAAGGGAGATGCAGTGGAAGAAGAGTGAACTGTGGCTTGTAAGCGCGCGAGAGCTATATTAAAACACTGAATTATGGATGAGGGGCCAAAGTGACAACCACATCTGTGACCCCAATATGGCTGAGCATTGACCCAGCACTGTGACTAAATCTTATTACAGCCCTAGAGCACCTCTGACTACAGTCAGTGTGCGTGTTGTGTTTGTAGCGAGGTGTGTGGCTATACAGTATACAGTGTGTTCCCAAATTCAGTGAGCTACGGACGGAGACAGTGTTTTAGGTCGGAATCAGCTGAAAATCCGCCAGGGAGAGTGTAGTGCCAACAGTGCGGAAGACACCACAGAAACTAGACCAGTCAATGACTGACCATCGGCTTGGTGTGTGCTGGCCTGAAGAGATCTAGGTTTGGCAAATATCTAAGACAGCATTGCATTTATTCAAGCAGGGGAGTCACATAGAGGCAACAATTAGCAAGTATAGTGCACAATTCTTTTTTATTTTTCAAATGCTGCTGGCACTAACAGATTTCTAAACCATAAGTACTATTACTACAAGCAATTGTATGCAGAAATTGTTGTGAAATTTGTAAAAGGGCTAACTTAATGGACGAGATAAGCGCATTCAGTTTATGAACTGGTTGATATATATATATATATAATACACTGTATCTAGCACAGGGTGAAAACTTCAAAGTAGAAGACCATAAGAAATAAAGATTATAAATACTGAAGATTTATATGAAGATTATGAGGGCACATGAATTAAAAAGAATATGACCCAAATTGGTAAGCTTTTGACAATAAACACAGTAATATTTCATGAAAAAATTGGAATTGTTATTTTTTACTTTCATTGGGACTTTAAGGACAACACATTTTGTTTTACTTTTAACACGGTTTGTGTTTTCCCTTTCATTTATTTCACACAAAAGCAACACAAAGTGTGTTCAAATAACACATGGGGCAGATTATCTAACAGCTTGGGCCAGGGTACACTCCTATTTTGGCGTAAAAAGCTAATGGCGATATTAACTAAAGCGCTGAAAAGGTGTGGACACATGTAGCTGTTTTTGCTATCAACCTTATTGCATATGCATTTCTAGGAGTTTCCACTTTACGCAAACTTTATTAGGAACATTAAATGAAGCACGCAACGTGATACTACGGTATTTGTTGCTTTAATTAATGGCCAAAAATCCATGTCCTAAACCTTGCGCTAATTTGTGCTGCTCTTGGTAGATTGTGTTGATCATTGTGGGAATGAGATGTTGTGCTTGTGTTTTTAATGTGCGCCTTGTTGGTAAATCACTCGCAGAAAATTCCACACCCATCTGTGCCTTTTTTTAAATTGTGCTCTCGTGCTTTTTTCCCCTGTTTAGTAAATCTGACCCATAATGTGTTAAATAACATACCACAAATAATGAGTTAAAAATGAACACATCCTTTTTGAGAGTGTACCAAAACCAAACTCAGTTGTGACATCTTCGTTCCAAATTGGTCAAAGGTCACTATGAGATTTCAAGACAGTTAGAATGTTGCCTGTACTGTAAAAGTAGACAGCTTACTATGGTTTGAAACATACAGCTTAAGTTTTTATCTTATATCTTGTATTATATCTGTATGTACCTTCTGGATTGTGGCTGTTTGGTAACTGTCTTATGTTTTCTACTGTGTGTGTTCTTGCGTGTGTGATTTGTTGTCATTATCATGAAGCATAGAGGTAGGCAGCATCCTGAAAGTGCTGAGCTGTTGTATTTGTCTCCTCCCTTAAATTCCACAAATCAGCATATTTCTGTCTTTGTCACCAATGTCCTCTGGGACACAGATCCCCTCTCACTGTTTACAGTGTGTGTGTGCAACACAGACCCCCCACGGACCTGTTCATGGGATAAGATTTAACTGCTTGTGTGTGATTCCATTATCCCTGCACGAAAGTTCCACCATCAGCACCCCGCCGTGGTGATGTGTTCACAAAAAGGAGCATAATAGAACATGGGGAATAAAGCACACAGGCATACACTTATGTGCAAGATACTCATATAAAAATTATTAAGCGGGAAATTCACTAAAGAAATACACATGCTGTCATTTTTGTTTTAGCATTAAAGAAAGTTTGGCAAAATTGCACACAATGGTGCATTTACTGAAAGAATTAATCACAGATGAGATCTCTTTCATATTTTAATTATTTCTCCTAGACATTAATGAAATTAAATGGAATAGAAAAAGGGACGCTTAAGTTTCCTGCATCTCGGATAACTGACAATTCAGCTCTCCTGGTTGGCCTACAAAGAAATAGAGAGCAAATGAGGTGTTTCAGCATGGGGTTAAACAGAGCATGGTTTGGCCAATGGAGGGACAGTTAGGCTGAGAGCAGACTGGTTGCTTGCCTCCACTGGACACAGTGTAAACATGTTGCACAAGTGGGCTGCTAGGCAATGAGCCTCTATGAGTGCTATCCGCAGAAAAATCTGTCAGTCAATATCTGCAGTGAACATCAGCTCTGTCTTTTCTTGTTGCCTGTAACGCCCATTTCAAACCGCACGCGTAAGCAGGGTATAGGCGGCGCGGGAGCAGCGCTTAGGGAGAATGTTGGCAGCGCATGCCCATTGTCCTTTCACACCGGCAGCGAATGCACCGTGTACCGCGCTGCCTGGGTACCACAGTACAACAATGCAATTTCGCATTAGGTTATTTTAATACATCAAGGAGCAAAATATCTTCCAGAACTTCATCAAATCGCCTTTTAAGTAGATTGACTTGTTATATCCGCCTGTTTCATGCTCTTTTAGATCCACGCATCACAAGTTATAAATAAAAAGCCATGGTGCTTTCAAGGATATGAAGTCACTAAAGGATTAGCTCACCATAGGAGAGAGTGACTGACTTTGTGATGCGATCGCATTTCTCTCACACATACGCAATATAAGCATATATAACATGATGTCTAGTTTTATCAGTTGTTTCAGAAGGTTATGATGACAGTGGGGTACAGACAGTACACTGACAGAATAATACGAACATTTTCCACTCATTCATATGCAATATAAGTAGTGTTGGGTAAGTTACTCTGAAAAAGTAATTAATTACTAGTTACTCATTACATATTCAATAGTGTAACTAGATTACTGTCCAAATTACTCTGTCCAAAAAGTATTTAGTTACTAATTACTTTATATATCCTACATCAACCTTGATTAGTTAAGTGATTCAAGCATGAAACGGCTTATTTAAATCATTCAAATAAATAATATTATTAACTGACCAAAGTATACAAATGTGAGAATTATACATTAAAGCACAGATTTTAAAGTTAGACTTTGAATTTTGATGTCAATTACACCATTGCACACGTATATATTTCACAAAGTGTTTAGTTTAAAAGTATCAAAGGTAACTGTAATTAAATTTCAGAAAACATATGAGTAATCCCTTACTTTACTTTTCAAGGGAAAAGTAATTAAATTACAGTAACTAATTGCTTAGTAACTAGTTACACCCAACACTGAATATAAGCATAACATTTAATATTAACTTTTATTATAGATCCTTTAAATGTGCTGTTTTGGTTTTGGCCAAAAAAATCTGCCGAAAGTGTTTTTGAGAGTCATGGCGACTGTTAAAAACCCATTAGACACTACTTACATGCTTTAATGGTAAAAGTGCTACTTTCAAAATGTGGATTTTGTCCCTAAAGAATGCTCTTTAATTGAGCGTGAGCGGCGCAGCAATAATTGACTTGACGCTGAAATGATCACTGCAAATGTGCCGCTTCTGCTCCGTGAGCACATGCTGCTTACACGTGTGGTATGAATGCTCTAATCTGTTAACATGTGTGCTGAAAAAATATGTGCTGCTTTCGTGTGCAGTGTGAAAGGGCCGTTAGATATATCGACAGTTGCAGGTCTCTGAAGTCACAGGGGCTTTAGATGCTTGTTACAAATACGTATTAATAGTATTACTCAAAATGTTACGAGAATAGAAAAACAAAATGGCATCAGTTATTTGTTGATAGAGACAGTTTTCAAGCCAGAGGTACACTCTTTGTAAATACGGTATGTTGTGAACATAGCCCTATATTCTACAGCCCTCAATGACAGATTGATTCATATTTAAGGCCCTTTTTGAGACATGCAATGGTCTTTGATGTTTTTCCGACATGTCAATAAATCAACACTGTCAAGCTGCCAGCATTCACCTCCATCTCAAATCCAGGGTCCTGTTCGAGCAACCCACGTGCCATTCGACAACCTGGAACAGTTCGAATGCCAGTTCAGCTTTACATTAGGGATGCACCGATACCATTTTCTAATGACCGAGTACCTATATTTTTTCTGGTTGTTGCCGATACCGATGCATGTGCCGATGCCTGTACCTTTTCACAGCACATTGAGACTAATAAAGATAGAATTGCTTCATAAATACAAACAACTCCACCTTAAACACATTATGAAAAATAAATGATTTTACACGCTTGTCACAAACTTTCAATCAAATTTCTCCACAAATTTCAGTCAATTCTGTCAATTATGTCACATGAAGTATCGGTTTTTGGTATCTGTGTTTTTGTTATCATTTTTACGAATATGCGTACAAGTACATGAGCTTAGTATCGGCCCCGATACCAATACTGGTACCGATGCATCCCTACTTTACATCATTAGCCATCCTGCACTTCAGTTTTCTTTTCAACCTTTCCAACTTTGAATCATCTGGCCCCTGCTGTGAGCTCGTACTGTAGCACTTTATAGTTGAATTCTGTTCATGACACAGTAGCTATCTAAATTGTGCATCTCAGTAAACCACGCGCTTTGATGTTTGGCCTCTAGACTTAAAAGTGCTTGAACGTATCTGTTGGTCATCCCTGATTTCTTCATCTTTGATCAAGTCTTTAAGTGCGGGGGTGACTGGTTACAGAGCAGCTCCTTGATCACACCTGATTTTGTTCACGTCGAAATGGCCAGCAACTTCAGAGTGCCAGACAAAAATCTTTTTTTCTACCCTCTGGTCTTGATGAGATGACAAGAAACCCTGAAGTTCAAATTTGTTCGAGGTAAATTAGAAGGAAAGCGTTCATTCACCGCTCCGAGGGTGCCCGCCCTCTCCCCGCTCGTAGAAATGGCCTCCATTTCCACATTCTTAATGACCTTTCATAATGGCTCTTTGTCAGGGCTTTTATTTATAACAAAATTGAATGCAATCTGTCAGTCTGAGGGTGATGCTGTTAATAAGAAATAGCCATGCTAAAGGAGACTCCATTATGGGAAATGCTGTAGCATTGCTTTCCATTTCAAAATCAAAGACAATAAAACAACCTACGAGTAAATGTGTGCTTTAATGAAATTAGGCTGGAGCTAAATGGAGCACTTTAGAGAGAAACAAAGTAGGATAGAATCGAGTGGCGTTGAATTATTGTTTATTGGAGGTGCCAGGAAATCGGAGCTCCGTTTGATTGTTCGGTAGAGAGTTGGGGGGTGTTTACTGTGTTAAAGTAAGCTCTGTCTTAATGAATATCAGTGCCAGAGTCTAGCATCTCTTCCTCCACTTCTGAGTCACGAACAGCCTATTTATCTTCCTGTCTGAGCACTTTAATAACCGTAATGGCTCTTAGGATAAATGACCCTTGGCCTGGGCAGGAGTGCGCATTGCAGGGTTTTAAACCTCACGTGGGGGCACCAGTCCTCGCCCCTCCCCCTAAAGGCGCCCTTGCTCAACGCTAAATCACCTGCTAAGTGGACAGAAACATTCTGGTCCTGAGCCACAGTCATTCAGCCAGGATGCTTAGCATCTTTTTCTCATTCCCTCCCTTGACAGTTAGAGGTGAGATGAAGCTCTGTAATATTTGGAGTCACATGGCAAGCTCAGACAGGCTGACCCTCCTTCCGCCCAATGCTGACAGCACATCCACCTGACAGTCATATCTGTCGTCCCTTTCTTATGCAGATGTGATTTCATTAAAGACACCGGGCCGAGGAGGACACAGCTCAGCTCATTTACCGTCAGAGGGCAGGTAGAGGACAAATGCAAATGGGGAGTAATAAAGAAAGGGTGGAAATCGGGAGCCAAAAGTTCACACTAGCATCCCACAAATAGACTGAACAAATCAGATCTCCAATCAAATCAATTACAGCACATGGTAAATTTGGAAGAGACGCAAGTTTTGATGTTTAGATGGTTCATCATGTACTTGTCTCTTTTGAGATTTTACTTGTAACTTTAACATGTTTTGCCCCTTAGAATATATTGAAATATTATATTTTGTGAGAGATTTTTATTTTTAGTGCAGGGTCAAACATGTTTATTGTATTCCATTACACCATGAATATTTTGTTGAGTTTTGTGAGAAGACCAAAATTAGTAATCTGAGGAGTGGATATAAAGTTTAGTTCAATTCAAAGACTCAAAGACCTGTAGTCTTGTGCCTTTAAGTCATTCTCTGTAAAATGCTATTGAGTTTTAAAATATACATCTATTTGTGAGACCATATAGCAGTGAAACAGAGCAGTATTTGCAAATGATTTGACGGTTTATTACAATAAACATAAATAATCTAAATGGTGTGCATAATAGCTGACACATACATGAACACTGTACAGTTATTCATGTGGCTATAAGTCACTTAGTCAAGGTTTAAATAGGTGGAGATGGTGGTCTAGTGGGTTAAACCACTGAACTGGTAAATCAAAGGTTGCTGGTTCGATCCACCACCAGTGTGTCCTTGAGCAAGACGCTTTACTCCATGTTGCTCCAGGGGGATTGTCCCTGTAATAAGTGCTCTGTAAGTCGCTTTGGATAAAAGCGTCTGCCAAATGACTAAATATAAAATGTAAAATGTAAATAGTGGCATATTTGTAGATGAGCCCATACAGTACTTAAACACATAGGGATAGTTTGAATACTGTACGAACGGATTGCAAAAGCGTGGGCACATATTATGAATTTGTGGGTACAGATTTAAAAAACTGAAGGGGTGGTTTAAAAAAACTAAGAGCACTGATTGGAACTTGTGGGTACGGTTTATTAATCTGAGAGCATGGTTTTGTTAATTGTGGGAACAGTTTTGGAATCTGTGAGTAAGTCTGTCATGGTTCTGCCATTTCTGTTCAGGCTTTTCCAGCCTTGGGGTACAACCATGAAAGTATCACGTGTTTAGTGTGAGAAAGACATGGCTGTGTATATATATATTGACACGGCATGTGCTTTCTCGTGTCTCGTCTATGGCCCCGCCCCTCTCGTTTCCTTGTTAGCTTTCCTTCAGTGTTTTATTACCCACACCTGCCTATTGTTAATTATCCTTTGTTCGTCTCCCTATTTAATGCCCTTGTATTCTCTGTCCTGTGCTTGTTTCTTCTTGTATCTTGTTGTGTCCGTATGCTCACTGGAACTGCCTTATTGAGGATTGGTCCACGCTGTGTCCCAGCGTTTCTGCTCCAGCGCTCTGTTCCTGTTCATTATCCTTTTTTATTTTTGTTACAGCTTGTTACCCTCCGTGAGTTTTTCGTTCCTGTTTGGCTGTTCTCTGTTATCCCATGTATTTTACCCCATTGTGGGTTTTTGTTTTGTGTTTTCGTGTCCTTTAATTAAAGTATTTTGTTTAACCTCACCTGCAATTGGGTTCTCTCACCACACGTCCCGTGACAAAGTCTTTTTAAACTGAGGGAACGAATCACAAAACTAAGGCCACGGATTTACGGATCTTGTTGTCTTTCTCCAAGGGGTGACCAGACGCTCAACCTGATTTTTCCAAGTTGTTGATGTACTCAGGGCAACATATTTTGTTGACGTAAGGATAACATTTTCATAATTAAAACCTAAACCTGCACCAATCCCAACCAGAACTTACCTCTAAAACCAGAAGGAAATGATAAGTGAAAAACAATAGTCTAAGCTCCCTGGCTGGAAGATTAAACTTAAAATAAACGGTAAATGTATTTCTTAAATCTGATTGGTTGATTTAAATGTTGTCCCAGGGTCAACATGATGTTGCCCTAAGGACATCAAACACTTCTCAAACACGAGAGCCTGATCAGACTGTCTCCGTACTTTCCCAATGTAGCCTCCTTTCTCTCTCCCAGTGCTCTCTCCCGCTGTCAAAATAAGAAATCTAGGAATGGGATGGCACGATCTAAATCATCCAATAATTTTTATTTCTACCTATTCCCTTATTGTCTGTGACATATGTAAATTCTCTTGGATGAACCCTTGTTTCTTGTTCCAAGATAAAAATATGTCTACTTAAGAAAGAAAATGCACTTTTCAAGTGATTCCTTAGCATCTTTGAACAGCCCCTCAGGGTGATGTGAGAAATAACACCATACATGAGGTCAAATTTCAGGATTTTGTAAATGAGTTCTTGCATTAGCACTGTGATATTGCAGTTCTGATATCAGGGCTTAGAGAGAGCGGTTGAATGTGAATGAGCGATAGAGGGAGAGGTGGAAGAAAAGCGAACAAGTGAGCTTTTTAGTCTATTCAGTGCGGTTAAGTGCTCCATTCACTGCCTTTAATGTGCTCACATACATTCTATTACACTTCCTCTCCCCAGAAGAGCCGAGCAGGTGTCTGAGTCACACATACAGGGCCCTTTTCTTCCTCTTCCTCATTTATATTCTGATTAAGAGCAAAATGACAGATCAGTGGAGGTTTTCCATTGCAAAACCCTTTTGGTCCTGGACCTGGAGTGTAAAGAACTCCGCTGCAGCATCGGTAGATTTATCTCAGAAGAAATGCAAATGATCTGAGCTCTCTGTGTGTGTGTGTGTGTGTGTCAGGCCAAAGCACTCTGTCAAAGGATACTACAGAAACTATATAGTAAAGCAGAATTATGATTCTTATCACAGACCGGATCCACATCTCCAATAAATATTGAATGTCTGTGCAGACGTTAAGTGTTGAAGAGAGATTTCATTTATAACATTCATTAGATAACCTATGCCTCAGGGAATCATGTTCACCTTAAATTAAGTGGTGCATCATTGCTCTGGGTGGCTGGGACATATGTACAGAAGATGGTTGTAATATTTGAGGTCCTAGTAATAACCGTGAGGTTCAAGGGAGCCTTCAGATCTCTTAAAACAGAGAGCAAACGTGGGGAGGAAGAGACGCTTTTCCCTTTGAAACGTTTGACAGATGCCACTTTAGATTACAAACTATTCAGTTTTATTTGTGTTTAAAAGCTTGCAGGACAAATTGAATCATCATATAAGTATAAAACATATAAAACAACTGCTTGTTTCAGAAACGATTGTTTCTGTGCTTTATCACCTACTTTGTTGGCAGAGATTTCAGTACTGCCAACATAGGGAAGAGGTTTCTGCTGAGGCTGGCCCTATTTCTCTCCTTCTCTATCCCCCTCTCTCTCTCCTCTCTGTCCATGTCCTTCTGTCTTTCTCTCCCCTGCTTGGAAAGGACAGACGGATTCTGTGCTCTATGGAGATGAGTGGGTGTTTGGTCTCCGGAGGGGCCTAGCAGCATCCCTGCCTGCTGCGTTATAACCCCACGCTGAGGCCGACCTCCTGACGAAACAGATCGATACAGCACAGCAATGTAGTGGCCCATCGATTAAGCCCATGACAGGGCATTTAAAGGTTTAATCTGGCTAACGAGCATAACCTTTTCCTATGAGGCATCGGCCTGCATGAGAGGAATGTGCTTGAGGATATCAGGAAGCCCGCGGTTAGGTGACCTTTACTGTGTTAGTCTTATTTCTGCTTGAATATATTTACGCACTCCAAAATTAACATTTTGCCATTTCTTCCATTTGCCATTTATTGTCCATTTTCCGGCCGTGACTTTTTTGACCGGGCATTCCATTGTTTTTATAAGAGACATTTTTTTCCAAGTGACAGAAGGATTATTTTTAAGACACCAGCGTTGGTTACTCTCACACACACAGAAGCACACACGTGTCTACATTTACTTATCTGTCTAAATAGACTTCTGTTGTTTTTATACACAGCTATAGTTATAAATATTATAACACAAACCTAACCTACGATAACCCTAAAAGGAAACTTTGTGCATTAAAGAAAATGTACTTTTAAATGTTGTTTGAACATATTTGTGTGTCATGAGTGTGTGTACAGAACCACCATAGAATGCAACAAATCCACCAATTCATCTTTCACTTATAAGAGCAATGTGCACGTTGTGAAGACATTAGGCATCTGTGCTTTCACTTATAGAGAGCATGTTTTCAGTTTTTATAGATATGATCTGTTTGTCCCGTGAATTGTCACTTATTATAACAATGTGCACGTTGTAAAGACAGAATGCGTTTGTGCATTCACTCATAGAGAGCATGTTTTCAGTTTTATAGATATGATGCATTTATCATGTTAACTTTTACTTGCAAGAACAATGTGCCGGATTTAAAAACTTTCACTCAGTTTTTAAACAAATAATGCGTCTCTGTTATGTACTCTCACTTATACAAGCAATGTGTTTGGTTTTTAAAGATGAGATGGTGTTTCTCATTCGCTTAATGACTATTCTTTTCAATTTTGTAATTACTTGAAGCACCGGCTCACACAGCTTTGTGCTTTCTGCTGGAAAGGGGGGCGGAGCCCTGCAGCTCCTTTGCATTTAAACAGACACACACCAAAACAGCCTGCTTTTCCTCACATGCTAAATTGGACATGTAGGGCACAGTATAATTAAATATATGTGGTGTATTTTGAGCTGAAACTTCACAGACGCATTCTGTCGACTCCTAAGATTTATATTACATTTTGTAAAGGGCTATATTAGGGGACCTTTAAAATATTTGCTATATTTTATTAGTGCTTTTAGAATTGAGGATGTTCCCACAGAGAAGGGTTGTTCTGATTTGTCAGGTTTTCCACACTTTTGGGTAAATTTGTACACAAATTTGTATATAGACCACTTTGGAGGACGTAAAACAAAGCTGGTCCAGAAGATCTTCCTATTTCAGTTTTAGAATACTACGCAAACGTTTGAACAAAATATGACCAACAGAACAATTATAGCCAAAGAGTATTGAAGTTTGAATGTATTCTGGGCTCAATCCACATAAAATATGTTATTTTGTAGTAAAATAAATTAACATGTTGCCACAATTATAATTACACTGTAAAAATTGTTAGTTGACCCAGCTCATTATATTTCGTTCCTTTTTTTGCAGATGTTTTTTTAGTTTTACTTAATGGAAAGTTTATCAGACAAATTCTAAAGTACAATGCACTAATTAAATTTAGTTAAGTGAACTTTGAATTTAAATTTAACCAACTAAAGTGAAGTTTGCAGAACTACATCCATCAAGTTTAATGTCATTAGATCAACGTTTCTTCAGAATCGTTGTGCTGTATTAAAAACTAAGACGAACGTTAAAATTTCCTTTCACACATACCTGTACAACCTTCACAGATTAAAAAATAGTAACAGTTAGCTGATCTTATAACTGGGTATAGCACAAAATAAACAACATCATGTTTTTGAAATGTAAGCATTATAGAAAAACGTGCCTTCATTGTCTATCATCCACTCTTCATTAGTCAGCAAAATAGTCCCATGCTGTTTACATAAATGCCTAAAGTAATTATAATAAGAAGAAAAACAGTCACCAGAACATAAAAAAACAGTGTATAAACACCCTTCCCGCTGTTTCAAATCTTTATATCGTTTCTCACATAAAACACTGAATGCGGTGCCTGTTTCCACATAAATTTACATATTGTGATAAAATAATATAGCAAAATCGCATATGATATCCCTGCTTGTGAAGCTATTTAGGCTAACTTTACCCATCCCTCTGCCTTTTGAAGCCCACTGAGGTAATTAATAATAATAATATTAAAATGTAATTCACGATATGAATGGCACAGTAAATAATACTTTTGCTTCTAAAGCATGTATATATATATCATATACGAATTATTAAACCGATTGTTTAAATCCGCTTGTGACCATCTTCAGTCTTCTTGACTGTTTCCCGGTCCACGAGATCTCATGAGATTGAGAATGTGATTTCACTATAAAATTGACTAAACAAACCCAAATGAGTTGACAAATGCACTCGTTAAGTCAACGTATAAGCTAATTAAGGCAGTAAAACGCAAGATTTAAAGTTGGATGAAATTTAGTTATTGCAAGTTGTGTCAACTTAAAAATTATGTTGGAGAAACTAAATGTCTAAATTCTTTTTAACAGTATATGCAGATCTTGTATATCCTAAGATCATACGATTTTCCAAATCAAAAGAGCATTACAAATATTTTAATGAAGTGATATTTTGAAAGATAATTTAATAAATATTTCAGACATACAGACTTTTCGTGTAGCTTTGATTTGATTCTCTCATATCACTGACATCATGCGGCCGGACTTCCAATCTTACTTTTCTGTTTTAACCACATTATATGCTTAAATAGCCCTTTTATTCAATAGCCAGTTTTTATGTGTTTGGCACTTGGAGAGTGTTAATTTTGTACACTAGGTGTTTATTAACCTTTCAGACAACCACCCATGAGTTATCTGGGCCATTGCTCCTGTTGTTTGTCTGCATGCCTGTGACAGAACACAACCTCATTTCTGTATCATTTCTGTATTTGTCATGCACACATCTGAGTGTTAGGAGTCAAGGCTTGTCTTCTAAAAACCTTTATAAATATTCATGCGCGCTTTTCTTTGAGATGTGAGTGTACTGTAAACACTGCTGGCTGCGAGTCTTCTCGTGAGCCGCGTTTGTTATTGCAGAAGACATTTTTAATTTCATGCTTTTGGTCTGTCAGCCCTGTTTCCCAGAAGCTTTTTTAAACTTTTCTTCACCCCTCTCCACACAATACCGGCGTTCCACAAATGGCCCTTATCTTTTATGCAACTTTTAAGTCTTCAAATGACTAATGTGACCGCGTCCTGCCATCACTGGATTTGGGATTCTGGATTTAGCGATGTAGCTTTAATGCGGTTTTAGACGTTGTTTAGAAACGGACACAGAACAACACTGAAACACTGACTCCCTGCATGTAGCCAGCTTTCTGGAAAGATATTTTCTCTCTTTTCATCTCTAGATGTCTATCTCTTAAAGATTGAAAGAGAAAGGGGGACAGATAGAGATTTAGGGGATTAATTCAAACTTGTATGTGCTGTTGTCATTGCCGCAGGAATTCAACATTGATTGAAGAGGATATACTTTGCTAGTCAGTGGTGGTCAAGAGCTGTTTGGTTACAAGCATTCTTCCAAATATCTTTCTCTGTGTTGATTAGAACAAAGACATTTATACAGATTTGGAACAACTTGAGGGTGAGAAATAAATGTTTAATAGCTATCAGCATTTTGTTGTAGAAAAAGAATGATACTTAAGTCTTGATTTACCTGATTTACATGCTTTATAATAGCAGTCTACTGGTTTAAGAGAAGGGGGCTGAAGAAAACCAAACCAAACACAACACAAAAACGTACAAGATCAGAACACGTATGCGACACAGAGAGCAACAGTGAAAAACACAGGCTTTGACAGTGCTGTACTCTCTCAAATGTACAAAACCACTCTATGCCCTCAAACCGCCTCTTAGAACATGACACGCCTCATATCTGCTGAAAGGGTGAAGAAGTCAAGCTCTACTGTGAAAGGAGGTGTGTAACACACATAAAAACACATCATCAGCAGCAGTAATAACTTTAAATTTGTATGACTCCCTGTGAGCAATATAGCAGTACCATTACAGATCAGTTCTATAAAGAGAACTCTCCGTACGTCTTGTAGAGCAAAAAAGAGAGAGCGAGTGTGAGGGTAAATGAATATGATAAGGAAGGTGTATGGGAGGCGTATGTGGGTACATTAAGGTGTCAGAGCCGGCGCGTATGGCCTCTGGCTAACCACTAATGCTTTCATGTGAGAGCTTAACATGAGAGGAGATGAGCTTCACCTGCAGTGCGATGCAAAGTCAAGACTCACGCTTTTCACTGAAATGCTGATTAATGGCTGCTCACCTGACACATGTTTTTGTGCCCATCCCTGTGTTAAAGCGTGACCAGATCTGTCCTCATTTGCCTTCATATTATGGGCCTTGAGAATGGTCTCGGAACAAAGGTGTCAGAACATTGTGGACTAAAAACTGTACAAAGTCCCAAAGCTCTGTTTCAATATATAGCCACCTACGTAGGCAGAATTTTAAAGGTTGCTTGTAAGGTGAGAAGATTCCTTCTTTTGTCAGCATCTAGGCCAACAATACAGGTTGAAAAACAATCCCCAGAAGTAAACAAAATGTGTCAAAATCTGCTTTTGAAGACATTGTCCAAAAAAAAAAGAAATGCTTTATTTTGATGACTTAAAAAAAAGCAGAAGGCTGTATTATATTTCCTTTTAGATAGCTTGTTAAAGCGGTGTATGTGTGTTTTTGTGTGCCCTGGATTGAATTCTTTTAGATTTACAAGCATTTGGATCGTAAACTCTTCCTGTCTACTTGATTTTATTGCTTTGCTGCCGTCAGCTGTATGGTTTTAGCTTGTTTATTGCTGATAGTGGACTAATCATATCCAAATGACCAAGTCATCAAAGCTTGCCTGACCATGCAGCTTATCAAAAGTGCCATTTTACGGTTGAAGGCGCAGGAATTGCTCCCCGTTGGGAGATTTTGTTCATCTGCGTTTTAGTGTACTTGAGACGTTAGCCATGTTGCTTAATTATTGCTCTGTCTCGGCTGCACTACACGACGCGCCTTAAAGCGCATTCATCCTTCACATTCTTCCAATTAACATAAAGTTACTATTAAATGCTCTCATAAATTGGTGTTGTTTTATGTTTGTTGAAGTCGTTGTCTCCCAGATGTCTTTGATGTTCTCTACGCTTGTGCGTTTGTTTGCACTTTTAAGTGATAATTTTTCCCCTGCCAGCGCTATGAAAAAAGATCTTTGATAATAATGAGTTACGGTTGTGGCAGCCATTAGTATACTGGCAGTGTGCGATCACATGCAGCCATCTGTGGATCTCTGCTGCATACAGTATCCAGACACGTACACACTGTGGAAAGGAAGACAATGATTTTATGAGGAATGATTTTCATGTCTCGTGCTGCAGAGCTACTGGATCTTTCATGCTACAGAGGGAAACTCTGCACCAAAATTCCGTGAGCTCCCTATGGGGACAGCATTTTAAAGGTACAGACGTGCGTTCAACTGAACGCATCTTTGCGTCTAAAATCACGAGATGCAGCGCTCAGGAATGTTTTATAAAAGAGCAGAACAGAACAGTTCTCGAAATACAATAACAGAAATAACACAAGTTGCCATGCCAACTTACTACTGTAAACAAAAGCTTGCAACACTTGTCCCGCCTCCAGGGTCTTCTGATTGGTTCGCTGTTCTGAAATTGACATTAATGAGTGGCGCTGCATGTAAAAGTTGAATTTGACATGCCGTCTTAAAAACGTTGCACAAGTTGCTTCTAAAGATGCAAGATGCAAACTTTATGAGTTAAATACGTCCGTCTTGCTTGTGCTGCATCGATAAACAATGTAAAAGTAGCACCGTAGAATTCCAAAATGCACTGTACCAAGCCCTCTAAAAAAAATCTATGCCATATTAGAGAAATACTGATTATACCAAATTTTTAATCCAGCATTTTAAAGTATTGATAAAAACTTGTTCTAATCTACTACAAAATGTATTTAAATTGTTTACCCAATATTTATATATGTGTTACTTACTTAATATACAGTATTTACAGAAAGGTGCCAAGCTTTGTTACTGACATTAAAATCATAAGTGTCCTGAAGAAGTCTACTGCTTTAAAAACAAAGTTGCGAAGTTTATTAAAGGGATAGTTCACCCCAAATTGAAAATTCTGTTATAATTTATTCATCCCCTTGAATAAATTTCAAACCAGTGTGACTTTCTTCTGCACAACACAACAGAAGATACTTTGAAGAATGTAACCGAACAATGATGGTACCAATTCTACAGACATAAAACCAATGCAAGCCAACTGTAACCAACATTCTTCTAACTATCTACTCTTGTGTTCTGCAAGAGAAAGAAAGTCATTTAGGTTTGAATGACAAGAGTGTGCGTAAATGATGACGGAATGTTTGGTGAACTATTATAGAGAGGCGGCTTACCTGGTTTAGGAACAGACCAAGAGTCCATTGTTTTCTGAATTGTACCCATAAAGAACAAAAAAAGCCTCAATTCTGAACTTGAGGTAATAAAAGCATAAAAAAGCAAAGGCTAGGCATGATGAATGCCAACAGCTCTGCTCTTAAAACATCGGTAGGTTATATTAATAAGGAAGATTTAACTCGAGGTGTTTTGGGGGGGTGGGGTGTTTGGGCAATTCCTCAAGCTTGTGTAATTTGCTTCTGTATTTATGGACCACAGTCTTTATTGTTGAGCTGAGCTGCAATAATATCATGAGTGTGTGAGAGCACATTCAGTGTATTTACAGAAGCCCGCCTTTCCCAGACACATTCACATTCTGATTAATTAGCCCAGCAACAAACACGCCTGCTTCCTTTAACCCTAGTTCATACTTATCGCTTCTGACGCCCCGCTGAGCTGTTTTTAATGCAGGCATCCCTGTGGGCCATCCCTCATCCTCTCGCTCTCTCTCTCCCCCCTCCTCTCTCTGTCTTTCTCAGTCCTGAATCTTGAACCCCTGATCAAGCACATGTTTTGGCATTAAAGCAGCTCCCCTAAAAATGCCATAATTTGCTTGCATACTGTTTATTTAAAAAAAGCTATGCATTTTTTCCCTTTGAAGCCAAGCAGCCGCCTGAATTTATAAAGAATGTTTGTGCTATTTCCCATTCATAATATTCTTTTGACTTGCATCAAACTCTCGTTTGGTGATAACATATGAATACAACTGGCATATGTTAATGTTCTTGTTTTAATATTATTAATCATGGCAAATATAAAACTTGTTATTAAATGAAGAATAGACGTATGATTTAAGTAAATTAGCAGTAAAGCCGTTTTTCAATGTATATTAATCAAGTTATGTTTGATTAGAATGTATATTGTTCCTGCCATCTGTAATGGAACTAAAAGTGAAAACAAATCAGATTTATTACATAGTAATCAGGTATTTTCAATATTACGATACAGTTCTCAATGTAAATATTTATCTTATTGCGCACGTTAAGGATTTCTTACACTACAGTATAGGGTAAAAAGCTGAAATTTCCCCGGTGTCCCCCTAGACATCTGATAAGTTAGGACACAATTTAATGACCTGGTTCCCCTTCTCTACCCTCACCTCTGACCTTTATATCTTTTCTCTACATTACTAGAGCAATGAAATCCAATAGATAATCAAAAGTCAGATAGTAAGAGACAGAAAAATGGAGGTATAACAGCATCATGCGCGTGTCACTGGGTGCCACCACACACATTGAGAGCTTGATGTGGCGTGGAGGAAGAGAGACCTTACTATTCCACAGACTGTAAAAACCAGACAGATTTTAGATCCTATCATAAAGGTGCTCATGATCACCTGCAGAATCAGACTTATCATTGCTGGAGTGGTGCTTGTATGATGTGTCTATTTATTGTTAATTATTGAAAGACAGTGCTTGATGTGTTTTGTTTATTTTTTGTGAAAATACTGTGTGCGCACCAAGCCAACAGTGAAATACTGTAACGGTCAAAAGTTTGGAAATGCTTGACTGTAATGTTTCTAATGGGCCTTAAAAATCTTCTGCTTATAAGTTTGAAATGACTTTTGTAGAAGAAATACAATCGTACCAAAACATCTTTCTCTTTAATTAGATTTTTTTTATTATTAAAAATGCTTTTTAAATGAATCATTTGGGCCAAATACTGAAGAAAAATCTGCCAATACAGACCTAGATGGGAATTTCTTCAATAGTTTTTAAATATCTTCAGGTGAGACCACAAGAAGCCGAATGATACTATGCCAAGAGAATGATTTTGCCCTTGAGGATGCCAAATATAACGTAGTTTCGATTGATTTAAGATGCATTCATTTGCAATATAATTCTCACAGTTAATATTGTGCAACTCTATAGTTCTAATGAGTTTACTACTATTCTAAAAGTGTTTCCATACTTTTCACTGGTAGTGTACAGCTGATAGGGCATTCGCACCGAACGTGACTTGCGCGAATGAATCGCGCTACTCGCGCATAGTTGAATGCTTAAATATTTTGAGTTTACTCGCTCCACTACAGATGCGAATTTGCGTCATGGGAGGGGCTTCTGCTAGGCGGCTCCAGTCTCATACATATATATATAGCTCAAATTGAGTAAAGAGCATTTTTTACAATTTACCAGATTGTCCGACATCCTCATTCACTTTCTTCCAAGCAAGATCTATTTTATTCCTGTTTCGATAAAAGTAAGATGTATTGTACAGCTCTGTGTATCCAAATACATTAAAGATGATTTTGTCCTCCTTTATTGTTTAGGAATTCTCGTCACTGATACTAGAACAAGCTCCTGATTGGTTAACGCGACGAAAATTTTCGCCAAAGTTCAGATTTCTTTACCTGCGCGATTCGAAACGCCCAAAACACTCAATCCGAGACGCAGGATGCCCTATTGCGCATTTGCATTGACTTAACATGTAAATCACTCGCGTTTAACGCTTCATTCGTGTTCGGTGGGAAAACAACATGAGAGTTTGTCTTACGCACTTACACAAACTAGCATATGTCAAAAACCTTCTCTGACTACAATTTAATTAAAAACCTTTCATAACCGCCTAGAAAGATTAAGAGGAGAGATAGAAAGACAAAAAAAGAAGGTATTTGAAAAAAGCAATATTAAGATCAGCTGAGTGTGTAAATTCAGCCCTGAGCACCGCAGTGGTCACCAGACCGTCGCCAGGCTTTGTATGGCCAATCTGGAGTAGTACAAGAGCGGGATCCTCTGCAGAGTCTGCCTGCAGCTGCAGTCTCACTCATCTGCTCATTAAAACCGCTAAACTTAATTGCGGCTTTTTTCAAGTGGTCGGGCTAAAGGAGAGTTCACACTGACAGCGGTTAGAAGCGGAACTCATTCATTTTCAATGAGAGCTGGCGGACACGGGCGACAATTTGCGATGCTACTGACACATGTCGGCTATAAAATCTCCTACAAATTGGAACTTTATGCAAATGAGGCAGCACAGGTGATCCACTCAGGGTGCAGTCAGGACTGTAAATGTTACCGTTAGCAATTTCCCTGTTCATTATGATTTATCTTTGTTTACAGACTGGGACATAAGAAAAAATGATAGGTGGGTGTCGTGTGGCATTCGGAACGAGTTTCACTCAAGCATTGATAATTCTCAATCCTGTTCATGACATAATGCATGATGCGCTGATTCAGTGCACACACAATGGCGTCTTCAGGATTTGAATTCACAATCTAGAGTACTGGCAAGAATCTTATACCCTGTTAAATTTGAATGACATCTTATTTTTCTCAGGCAATACATCCCGTATGTGATCAGATTTTTAAGAAGCTATGGGGCAGCAACCCACCCATCACATTAGGACATGCGTGCATGAATAGGGAAATGCAGATATGAATATTTCACAGTTCTTTAATATATATATATGAGAAGATAGAATAAATGTATGAAATGTTAGCTATTAGAGATCACCGTTTCATCTCTGATGTTATTTACAGATCAAAGTAAGCTTTAAAAAGATTATGGAGATATTAATAAAACAGACTTACAGTGCCGTAATGAGGTTGTTTGTGTTTAATTGGTCAGCATCACGCTCTGTTTAATGAGTCTCATAGCTGTCGTTGATGGCAAAAGGATGTATTTGAACTGTGAGCATCATGACTGAGAGCACCTGAGAGCGGATTGGGCGTTTCGCTTACTGCTCTTTTAACTTGATGGTTTAGTCAAATCTACCAGTCAGATTCAAGTGTTTAAATTTTAAAGTCTCATAAAGTGCCCGACATGAAGGCCACACAGCATTTTGATTTAATAATGAATGAAGGCAATCAGATCAGCATGTGTAATGGGTTCGGCCGGAGTCCCGGGGCGCTCCTGATCTGGGACTTATTAAGAACATTCTCACAGGGAGAGAACAGAACTGATAACTCAGTATACTTGTGTAACCTTGAGCATTAAACCTGCCACTGAGGGAATTAAGTGTGAACCGCTAAACTCCACATGGCTAATGTCATAGCCTCGGTTATTTTTGTTGTGTGTTTCTAATGAACTAATGTGTAATGAAGTAACATTTATTATATTTATGTTCTGTTCAAATGATTTCTAATCATAGCGATGTAAATTGCATACAATTATGTATCAGGTAGCTCAGGTGAAGCACAGTGCGGTACTTTGGACAAATTAAAGGAATAGTTTGCTCAAAAATATAATATAATTTATAGTAACCAAGGCGTGTAAAGGTCCAAAAAGGACAAAGTATTACTGATTTTAAAATGGGATTTTAAGTGAACTCGGCTTAATTCAATAAATCTGTTTCTTAAAATAGTCATATTTGTACAGCACAATCTCAGGGCAGTGTTTCTTATAGAGCGTCTATGGGAGTCACAGTAAATTTGAAATCATTCTACCTTTTGACTTCTGTAATCAGACTGTCTCTATTTTTTATGTTGTTGAAAGTAGTGAAAGACCAATGTTGAGTTTTTCTTTGCAATTTGAGCAAATGGAAAAAATATTTTTCTGGTAGTCTCCCATTCACCGATGTAGAAGTGTATCCAACTATGACGATTTCCTCTGCTGAGATACGTGAAAAAGGTCCATTGCGTGTTTTAGTCCCATAATTTTTTTCTCCTATTGTTGCTATTATATTTGTATTTTTTGTCCTCTTCATTATAAGACAATAAATGCATAACCATACTGCAACAGTTGGGTAAACTATTTCTGTAAAATTAGTGGCGTGTGACTAGTGTGTAGTTGTTTTTTCTGAAATCCCAATGCTTCAGATTCTCTGTTCTTGTTAAGCAAGACAAAACTCTACCTGTCAAGTCACGGCACCTCAGAAGCATTTAGACTGCTGTCAGTTATACAGATGTGTGTGTGTCAGAAGACTGACAGCCGCAATTAAATCTGATTATGTATCTAACAGATCTAATGAGGACATTTAGTCACCACTAAATATTATATTCAGACGTTTTCAATTTTCTTTACATTTTTTCTTTTTATATGATTCTCTCCCAGAGATCCAGTGCGCCACACAATTCTGAGATAGTACTGCATGTATCCATGGATGAGGCAATCCCATAATGCAATGCAACTCAAGATAAATTCCAAATGATTCAGTTTTTGTTCATTCTGCATATTTTCATGCAGAAATATTGCTATTGGCTTAATGTTAACTGTAGAAAGGTTCATTAAAAGGAAGGAAGGAGCAGGAACCGGAGGACAGTTAAACAAAGTTTTAATTGAAATAATAACAGCCGGCGGCCCCTCACGGCCCGGTCCTTTCTCATCGACGGTCCGGACGCTCGTTCTCTAATATGCTCCTGATCACCTACGTGATACGAGACCGGTGGGCGCACAACTGGCGCTCATTAACAATTACTCACCGGTCACAACCACGGTCTTGGCCCGCCTACTCCACTACATTAACATCAAACTCTTTAAAGGCGCAGCTATCCAGGCTCCCATGCAGAGTGCTACTGCCTTTGTGTGTCACCACTTCATTTCACCGCTGCCTATGATGAGAATTCCAAAGTTGTTTTCAAACTTATGATGTTTCTTGATGATAACAATGCTCCCTTAGAAGGCAGCTGCCTACTACATGTAGGCATCTCACTGTGTCTTTTGTAATTCAGCATAGAAGAGCATTAAACCCAAAACTACTTGTATTTGTTTGACAAAGGCATTCAATGTCGGTGATTAAAACCTTTGACTGGTTTCTAATTATTGTCCAGGGATCGCTTTTCTTTTTGCTTGTTCTTTCTCACTTTGCTGATTGATTTGTAGAGGTTTCAGCAATGAAGTGAGGTAAAGTGCTGTTATTGAATATATCTACGTGGCAGGAATTTGTAAAGAACCGAGTAAACAAAACATTCATCATTTAAATACCCATTTCTATTAGGCTGAAATTTTTTTATTATTTGAAAAAGTGCAAGGCACATTTATAGGAAAACAAATATTTGAGACGTGAAAGGATCCATCATCCAGCATGCTCTTTCATATACTCACAGACAAGCCTTTACTGTGAATACTGTAAACATTAATGCATACAAAGAAGTAGAGAAAATTGCCTCCGATTCAATATGTTCTTCAATTATCATGTGTAATAGGCTGTGAAATCCTCATATCTATGCAGTCACTTGGAAAGGCAACAGAAATGGCCTGAGCACTTAGCCTAGATTCTCTGCCCTCGGCGTGCTAATGACAGACAGCCTGGTCTCTGCCGCACACATAGAATATCTGCAATATTTCATTCAATGGCCTCACAAAGATTTTCATACTTTCCCATTAACTCTCTTTCATTTTTCCATTTCTGCGAATCTCTCCTTAAACTCAAGAGGGAATAATACATTTTCCTACATTTTTCCTGCCATTCGTCTTCCTCTTGAATACACACAGGATTGCGCAATTCCCTCAGTTTAAATAAAGATGTTTGAGGTTAGATTTTTACCTTTCCCACACTTGACTTGTCTGCAGTGATGCTATATGTCCTCAGATTACCCAAACGAGTAATAACAGCTCCGCAATCTGGTATGGGCGATATATGCAGTTGCCCCACAGCTTTTAGATTCTCTCTCCACTCTTCTTTCATTTATCTAAGCCAGGTTTATAGTGTTTTTTGCATTTTGTGGGTACAGGTATCTTTTCGATGCTACATTCATATACTTCCCCGTCCCATAAGCTGCTACCTAAAGGCCCCACATAAGTGGGGGTCTTCCCATTAAAAAGTTTCTTCTAAAATCTGCTAGAAGCCAGTATACAGTAATTAAAAATTTAAATTCTTAAATTTTTAAATGAATTCTTAATGATTTTTTCAAAAGCTACCTTTTCATACTTAGGCCTATTTTATTATATTCACAAACCATGGTGGTATAAGAATATCCCCAAAATAATTAAATCTATACCAAAGATTTTTAAAAGGGGTCAAGTTCATGAAATAATTAAATAAATTGCACCGTTACTTCGGGAAAACAATTTGTAGTTGCTTACTTGATTTTTGCGAATATACCGCACACAGCACATTGCATTCTTCATTTTTTCCATTTGGGTTGTGGGTTCATACTTGATCTTGGTATTTAAACTATGCAAGTCAAGACCGCTACTGACCAGCTCATATAGAACAATTTGCAGTATGTAAACAGGTGGTCCAAAAGTACTTTGTGTTTTATTTTTTTCATATTTACTGTATATATTTTTTAATTTAACATATATAATTTGTCTTCGTTTAACGTTTGAGGTCAGTTCTAAATGTTCCTTTCATTGGGTTTTGTTCACAAATTTGTGATGTGTTAAATAGCTGAAACAGGAAGTGCTTCTAGACTAGAATTTAAATTTTGCAAAATGCTCCATAGACCTTTTCGAAAGAAAAAGAAAATTCTGGTTCAAAGTTGGTCCAGAAAAACTTCCACTTTCAGTTTTTAACACAAACACTTGAAAAACATAACCAACAGAACATTTATAACCAAATCAAAATAGATTTTATTATACATGTAAAATAAAAAAATAATAACAGTAAATATAAAAAAACTGGAAATGCTTCTGGACCAGTTTTGACATCTTTGAAGTGGTCTATTCTGTAGAAGCAATCTCTTTAATTCATCTCCTTCTCTGTCTCTCTCCTTTCTCTGCGGACTGTTTTTAGTGCCTGAAGAACAGAAACTTAAAGAAATGGAACAAGAAATAAAAACTGTGTCTATGTATTGTGGGTAAATGCATGTTGAAGAGGTGTGTCGGCACAGTCTATTTGTGCCCGCAGCTTTTGTAAGAAACCCATGAGAGACAAGCCTGCACACTTTGTTTTCTAACATTACCTGTCAACTCCCACGGGAGCGGCTCCATCAGTGTTTTTCAGAACCAATGGCATCAGAACCGATGTGTGTCGGTGGTCTCTACTGATATTAGCTTAAGTACTTGAGTGCATTTGTTTGGTGAGGGCTGAGTCACACAGCCTCACTGTTATCTAGTGTACAATATCTACAAAAAGCTTTGCATTTCTTTACCTTAGTGGACTGAAGGAGCAAACTGTTTTGTTATGTTTCCATGGTGTTAGAATCTTATACAGTATGCTTTTGCTAAAAGATTGATGTCATGTGATAGCAGTGTCAATCAATGATGTCAATCAACAGTTTGATAAATTACCTATTAACACAAGACTTTTAATAAAAATACAAAACAAATATCCACGAGGGGGTAACACAGCAAAATTGGGGAATATAGTAAGATCACAAGACAGCACTAAGACTAACTGCACTAAAACAAGACTAAAGTTGACATATGACATAAACGATAAATAACTGAACAAGACTTGACAAGGGACATGAACTCACCACACAAATCACAATGAACCAGCTCAGGACAGAAAACACAGGGGCATTATAAAGGGATCAAATCAAGAGGGGATCAGGTGCAGTGGATGAAATCCTTAACAAGCAATAATGAGAAAACGAGTGGGCGGGGACAAAATTTAGTGTCATAAGTGCCAAATTGCCTCTCTCCACACAAAACACGAGGCTCTGTCATGATCTTGCAACTAGATCAAGAGAAACATGACATGATGGGGCAGAATCATAACCCTTTACACTATATCAACATATGTTCTGACAGTGTCTGAAACAAAAGCCCTTCTGGAACATAAACGTCTTTATTCATGAAACAAGAGCAGAACCAATTTATTTTAATGTTTCAGGAATCCCTTCTTACGTAAATTTGTGTGCAAATCGTTCGTGAAACAATTTTTCGTTGTATTCAATTCAATGCAGCGATTTGATGGAAGAATGATACCAACAACTTGCAACTTGAAATTTGTTCTGCTTGTATTTCATGAATGAGGCTAAATGAGCCGATAAAATTGGATATGATCAAAAAGTTGTCCTTTGGGCATGATGATGTGGACAGGATTGTGCCCCATTTAGAATTTGAATCAAATTAATTGAGAATACCTGTTAAAATTCTTAAATTTTAAATGAATTCATAATCATTTTTTCAAATGGTACCTTTAAATACTTAGGCCTATTTTATTATATTCACAAACCATGGTGGTATAACAATGTCCCCAAATTAATTAAATCTATACCAAAGATTTTTAAAAGGAACCAAAAAGCAAAGCCGCCTTATAAAAAAATAAAGATTAAGATTTAGAATGTTGCATTAGAATAATGACAAAAACTCCAATGATATTGCAGTTCTGTAAATATATAGCAGGCCTTTCTGTTAAAAATACTGTTACTACAATTCTAATTAAACATAAGTGGGCTATGGTCACCCCTGAGTAGGCCATGTGGATTTAACCCCTTACCCGCTTTCTGCACCTGGGTCCTCTGTCCTTTTCCCCCTCACCGATCATGACATTATAGCATGTTATCAGTACTGTACTGTGGATACTGTACATGGGTTGGCAGAATCTTAACCGTGACACGTCCTACAGTAAGAGTATTAGGCTTGCACCTGCATGACAGCTGGTGATATTTATCACCACAATCCCAGATAAAAAGAGTGATTTCCTGCAGAATGAGGGTTTTATACACTCTTTCCGATCATACTAGAAACAAACTCCTCCACTCTGTACAGTTTTCACTGTAGAGAACAGATGTCAAGTCATTTTCCTCCCTCTCTAGTCCACTGAAATGCAGTGACATATTTCACTTGTACTGGTCACAGTCTTATAGCCAGGACGGTGCTTTGAGCATATACCTCCTCTTACACATGGAAGGCGCATTTCAAACTGTCATAATGTGTGTCGAGGGTGTCAAACCTGCTGTCCAGAATGAGATTTGTGTAGTTCTCGTTGACACCATGTCTGTGTTCCGTTTTCCTGTTTTGTCTTATTTGTCCTGTGCAGACACTTAAAATCCTTTGCCTCTCTTTGTGCTCGTCCTATTTGTTGTGAGTCTCGTATTTCACTCTTCCACGTGATGGGATAAAATCAAGCGACCACTCTGGTTGTTCATCTTCACAATAGCCGCCACAGGGTTGCCCGGTTTCCCCTGAGGAGTCTTTGTGCTGGGCATGCTTGGAGGAATGTGCTTCGGGCATTCGCATCAAGCCTAACCGTATGCCTCCTGGTACCTCACCTCAATGCCTGCCGGCATATTCTCTGCCGACAGTTTAGTTTAGAACTGACTCTGTCCCATTTTAGAAAAATAAGTTTGCCTTACCCTGCCTCAGCTCTACCTGCCCAATCTGTCAGGCATTTAGGGCTTTCGGCAACACCGCTCTTGGGCAGTTACGGTTTTAATGGCTTCCAAAAGGATCATAATTGCAAGCATTCGACAGAAAGTCTTTCAGCGAGACCAGCACTTTTCATGTATCACTGACTCCTTATTTGCCTTCTTTCCTGCACCTGTACTTTTTGTGCCCGCTTATTTGCTACTGAAATCTTTTGCTGTCGTCATAGCGACTGATTCACTGCTTTAAACAAGCTGAAGGGTGAATCTGGGCCCTGCCTTGCTGGTCCCCTTATGAACAAAAAGTTTGAGTTATTCTACTTTTTTACACAGGTAATTAAATTTAAAATTTAAAGGTGACAGGCATTAAATTTAAGGGACAGTTGAAATGTGAAAATTCTGTCTTCATATACTCACCACCTCCGAGTTGTTCTAAATCTGTATAAACGTCTTTGTTCTGATGAACACTGAGAAAGATTTTTGGAAGAATGCAGTTCTTGGACACCGTTGACGACCATAGTAGGAAAAATTGCTTTATAAATGTCCTTATTCTATTGATCACTGAATATATTTTGACATTCTGACATTCTTCCGAATATCTTTCTCTGTGTTCTACTCTTTCGGCACTTTATATGTCACTGACTCAGCATGTGTGATGCTCCTTATATTTCTTTGTTTTGATGAATAATTTGTCTTCCCTTTAACATCTCCAGCTGCTCTAAATCAATATGTTGCACAAATAGTGTGACAGACGTAAGATTTATCAGAGTGGTTGGGATGTACAATTACCCTTTGAAAAGACAGGCAGTCTTACACACATACAGATATATGGAGTGGTCTTTTAATGAGATTAAAGGAACATCAAGTTTTATCTGGTTTAAAGGAGTTTTATGGCCAGTGTGACTAACTGCTATTAAAATCAGGTGTGCTTTATCAAACGTGCAATAGATCTTTCTAGGATAGAACTTGAGGTTGGGTTTGATACAAAACGATAGCTTGGATGAGAATGATAAAAAGGATATAAAATGACAACATATGTATGCCTTAGATTTTGCTAAAGGGGGTTGTTCAACAGTGTTTTAAGCATTCTGACTTCTTTAAATGTTTAACGTGCTGGCTTCTCACGCTAGATATGGGCAACTTTTCAAAAAACGTGCTGGACGTATGATGTACTGTAGTATTTATGTGCTCGATACACTCCACGAAGGGTTCGTATAGGTTTCGGAAAGTTTTTTTTAACATGAAATTCTCTTACGTAACAACTTTTCTTAGTTTCTCTTCCACTGAATTCACAGTAAGTGGTAAGGAGATATTCAATAAAAACCCACGTGTGGGTGTTCATGTACAACACAGGCTTGTAGACTTCCGTTGTAGATAACCCCGCTGCACTCGCTCTATCTCTCTCTCACAAACACACAAACTCACACACAAACACACACACACACACATAAACTCACACACACATCGTATCTAATTGATTAATGCTACAGGCAGACAGTGTATCCCACAGACATCACCCCAGTTATGTGAGACATCTGTCTGTGTTTTACTGCGTCTCTTCTTGCTCTTCATGCTCAAATCACTCTATACTGTTGTGTGTGTGCAATAAGGAAAATAAAAGGAGAGAAAGAGATAGTATTCTCTCTACAGCGCACTGCACATATTTGCTTTTCTATTTGAGTCTTGCAGTATTACTCATCAAGCTGATCTTGACCGTGTCCGTAAAGGTCAAGGTTAGCCAGTAAATTGGCTCTAAGCAATCAACCTTCTTGCTAAGCTTTCGCTGTGGCTGTGCTTTCATCTCTTAGGAGGGTTTGATCAGGTCTAGCCACTTTCAAGCCCTGAGCTGCAGGTATCTGTGACGCCTCAACTACAAAGATCAGTTATAGAGGAGTCATGGTAAACAAACACGCACACACACACACACACACACACACAAACAAACTTAGACAATTCCCCCACTGAAAAATAATGGAAAAGGATGAAAAACAGGCATACTGTGAACATAACATTGTGACACCTTGCAAAATTAATGAGAAAATGCCGTAGGCTTTTTACACAAATCTGGTTATTTTACAAATTGGCGTCCCAAGTTTTTTTTTAAAGTAGTTTTTACTTTTATTGTGAAAGATGCCGACACAAAAAACGAACACAATTTTAACCCTTTAAAGCGGAACAAGTATATAGGCAAGTAAATAATCTAAATCTGTTTTCTCAAACTTACTTCCAGTTAGGTAATGTTGACTCCATTCATCAAGCACCATGCAGTCAAACCTGTATCATGTGAATTATTTTTAGAAAACATGTTCAAACAAGTTTTCATATACCTACAACCATTATTTGGTCACAAACCAGCAAACCTGTGACACAATCTAGTTAGTTTTCTACTAATTATTACATAAATCACGATTTGAATATTTAGAAATTGTACATTTAGAAAAAGAACATTTAGGATGTACATAAAACTCAAAAGTTTAGACTCACAAGATTCAAGATTCAAAGGAGCTTTTTTGGCATGATAAAAGAAAATTTACATTGCCAAAGCACAAGATTAAATATAAACATGCACAAATACAGATTAAGATAAAAAATAAGATAGAATAAAATTAAAAGTCTATAAGTAAAAATATATATATAAACATCTCAATATAAACAGAAAAAGAGTTTTAATTAAAGTTCTCAATGAGGGTGATAGTGTCAGTTTGTGTGTGTTGTTCTGTTAGTGTTGTTTTGTGTTGTGCTGGTTGTTCTTTGGTCGTGGCTGGACTTGACATATCTTGCAGCCAGGTTTGAGCTTCTTGAGTTTTCTCCCAGTATTTATGAGATCTTGTCCTTTTGTTGAAACTGGTCAAAGTCTTTGTGTAAGTTTGTAAACTGGGGGAAGAATATTTCTCTGATGTGTGTGTAGTTGGGACAGGAGAGGAGAAAGTGCAGCTCTGTTTCCACTTGATTGTGTGTGCAGTGTGGACACAGTCGCTCTTCTCTCGGTGTCCATGTTTGTCTGTGTCTGCCCGTCTCTACAGTGAGCTGGTGATCACTGAGTCTGTACATGCTCAACACTTTTCTTAGTTTAGGATCTGATACGCTTATGAGGTATTCTGACACTTTATATTCTCTCTTTAGTGACAGATAGCATTCCAGTTTACTTTGCTGAGCTGTTGCTTCTGTCCAGTGTTTGAGATATTTCTCTTTTTGTCTTTTGATCATTTGGTTTAGTCTGGCTGGGGTTTGGGGTCGGCTTGGGCATGTTTGGGGTTGTAGAGTTAGTTGTGAGATCAGTTGGATGAAGGGGTTTCTCTCTGGGCTCAGCTCTTGATGGCTTAAGGCTTTGTGATGGAGTGTGTCTGTGTCGCTGTTCTTAAGGTGCGTGTAGAATTTTAAAGCTCTTTTTTGTATTTTAATGATTAGAGGATACAGTCCTAATTCTGCTCTGCAGGCGTTGTTTGGAGTTTTTCTCTGTACCCGTAGAATGTTTTTACACATTTCTGTTTGCAGAATCTCTATTGGGTGTTTGTCCCATCTGCTGAACTCTTGGTTGGCGAGAGGACCCCAAACCTCACTTCCATACAGCGCGATCGGTTCTATAATTGATTGTATTATTTTCAGCCAGATTACGGTTGGGATGTCAATTTTGATATTCTTTTTGATTGCGTAAAAGGCTCTTCGTGCCTTGTCTCTCAGGTTTTACAGCCTTGTTTAAGTTTCCGGTGTTACTTATGTTATACCAAGATATGTGTAGTTCTTGGTGTGTTCTAGGGGCACGTTGTTTAGTTTGAAACGGTTATGTTGGTTTTGGCTACTGGGCTTTTTTTGGAATATCATGACTCGAGTCTTTTTAAGGTTAACCGATAGGGCCCAGGTTTGGCAGAAACCTGGGCCCTATCGGCCCAGGTTTCTAGTTATAGAAACGAGTGAGTGAACCTATCACTTTCTCACTCATTATTTTTCCATTTTAGAATGATAATATGATCATCAATGCTTTCGATTAACTGATGCATGAATTGGAATAATGTTGCAATAAAAAAAATCTAAAATACAAAATAACGGCAGTTCCTATTTATATTGGGCACATATTGGATGATTTTTCTAAATATCCAGTCAAAGTCATCCATTTAAAAAATAATTTTAGTTTTGCAGTGAAGAAAATAATATCTTTGCATAATTGTATTTATGCCTACAAAACTACAAACATTTCAGACATTGAAGAACCTCGACATCAACAGGTTTGTAAGGTCAAAAGAAACACCGAACTTTAGTGACCCTTAACTTTTGAACAGTGGTGTATTCTCTGTAAAATAAATATTTAAGAATATTGAGATTGACCTCCTAAGGTATACTAACAACATTTTCTGAAGGTTAATTATTTATGGCAAGTGGCAGTAGTGTGTATGTGTGACTGTTTGTCAATTTCTCAAGGACGGGCTACATGCCTTGTCTATTCACGTCTATTATTGACAGCTGTGAACGTGTGATCAAATAGGAAGTCACATGTTTGAGTGTTCTAAAGCCTCCGGCCACCTGTCGCCCCCAGTCCCCCCCGAAGAATGTGAGGCGACATGCCTGGGGCCACTAAAATGGGGGAAGGTTCTTTAGAGGTCCGAAGCTTGTATTAGCATGTGACTAATATAAGAACAGATGCAAACATATGTTTTTTTTAAAAGCACCTAAACCCTCTGGCCTTCTAGTTATTTTAAGCAGCTCATACATGACTTTGAAAAACTTGTGTATGTGTGTTTTGAACAGGTGGAGATTGAAAAACTGGACTACCATCACTACCTCCCTCTGTTCTTTGACGGTTTATGCGAGACCGTTCACCCATATGAGTTCTTTGCTCGCCAGGGAATCCACGACATGCTGGAACATGGTGGCAGTAAGATTCTTCCTGTTGTCCCACAGCTCATCATACCAAGCAAGAGTGAGTGTCAATAATATAAGGCTAGTTTTCGGAAGCCTTACTTTTTAATTGGTAAAAAAAAGGACTGTCCAGACCTGAGAGACATGTAAACCAGTCTCTGTTTTTTCAAACATTAAACATATAGGCATGTTATTATGATGAAACCTCAATAGTAAACTTGTGAGACAAACAAATGATTTAAATAACTACACGGGTATACCATCTTATAAAAGACTGTACAAAATGTTTAAAACATGAATGATGAAACATTTTTGAACATTGTGGACCCATTACTTGTTACAGACTTTAATAGCATATTAGCATTGATCCTGCCAATTTTGCCCTGAAGCCCTAATGAACTCAAAATTATTATTTTTTCCCTTTTATTAAAAATAAGTTTGCCTTAAGGACTTCAATAACTGATATGCTCCTACACGCTGAAAACTATTTAGAAGATATATGCGTTCAAAACTGACAGTCTGTCAAGTGCGCTCCAAAAATCTATAAATTCCAAGACATCTCTCTACACTTCATCAAAGTTCTCATCCAATGGAATCCGCTTTAGAATCTGTAGAGTCCCGTCCCCTTCACTAACTGTGTCTCATTTCGGAAGGCTGCGTGCGGCCTCTGGGGGTCTCATTTGAGGCCTGTTACGTCATCGAGGCTGTTTCGTTTCATAAAAGCAGGTAGGACACTCCGTATGCACCTTTCTAATGCGACCTGCACAAGAATTTGGGCAACAAACGCCTGCTATTTGAATAAACGGCAACAGCTGCACATTCAATCAAAACGCTTGGTGTTTTATTACTTTCAGTTTATAATTTGTTTCACGTTTTTTTATCATAGCAGGCATATGTAGTAAATAGGTTTACAAGTGTTTAGTGATTTTTTAACGTTTTAAAAGCAATAAGGCAAATATTTTTGTTTTTTGTTTATTTCTCATGGCATTGTTTATTGTAGAATGGAACCAATTTTGTACGTCTTAAATCATGTAGAAATCATTTTCATTAATTTGACAGGTGTGCGAGTATAACGTGTTGTCATAACAACGCGGTACTTCCTGTTTCCTTTTCTGCCAGTATGTCCTAAGAAGGATGTCTCTAATTCTAAATTGAGAATCCTCTGTAAAAAGCATCCTTAAGAGGATGAGACCTCTGGAGGACACCAGGACGCAGCCATACGAAACAAGACAACAGCCACTTGTTCGCACATTTATTATGCCCTACATGGTGAATGACACATAATGAGTGTTACTAATAATAACAGTTACTAATTACATATTAAATAGTGTAATTTGATTAATGCAAGTTACTCTCTCTAAAAAGTATTTAATAACTTATTACTAATTACTTTTTTAAATCCTATATCAATCTTGGTAAGTTAAGATATTCAAGGATAGAAACAAAACGGCTTATAATTCATTCAAATTAATAATGTAAAACTTCACAAAGTATTCTTAATAACTGACCAAAATATAACAAATGTGAGTATTATACATTTAAGCACAGATTTTAAAGTTAGACATTGAATTTTAACATAAATTCCACTATTGCACACACACATACACTCACCTAAAGGATTATTAGGAACTCAACACTAATACTGTGTTTGACCCCCTTTCGCCTTCAGAACTGCCTTAATTCTACGTGGCATTAATTCAACAAGGTGCTGAAAGCATTCTTTAGAAATGTTGGCCCATATTGATAGGGTACCATCTTACAGTTGATGGAGATTTGTGGGATGCACGAAGGTCCCGTTCCACCACATCCCAAAGATGCTCTATTGGGTTGAGATCTGGTGACTGTGGGGGCCATTTTAGTACAGTGAACTCATTGTCATGTTCAAGAAACCAATTTGAAATGATTCGAGCTTTGTGACATGGTGCATTATCCTGCTGGAAGTAGCCATCAGAGGATGGGTACATGGTGGTCATAAAGGGATGGACATGGTCAGAAACAATGCTCAGGTAGGCCGTGGCATTTAAACGATGCCCAATTGGCAGTAAGGGGCCTAAAGTGTGCCAAGAAAACATCCCGCACACCATTACACCACCACCATAATTGCATCAATGAGAAATTGAACAGGTGTTCCTAATAATCCTTTAGGTGAGTTTATATTACACACAGTATTTGGTTAAATTACATCAAAAGTACTTTAAATTAAATTACAGAGAAAATAAGAGTAATCCCTTACTTTACTTTTTCAAGGGAAAAGTAATTTAATTACAGTAACTACTGTATATACTTAGTAACTAATTACACCCAACACTGCACATAATGCACTAGATGGGAGATGGCAGACGATCCAGACGTTGTAACCATTAACATTAAACTCTTAATTTTGAGTAAGTGTCATGCAAACGGTTGAACGTGAGCGTCCTCTGGATTTAGAGACACTAGTACAGAGCTGAACATATGATCATTATCAAATCCACTGAGAAAACAAAATGTATCTGACCCTTTTCAAGTCTATACAGAATATTGTATGCTACTGCTCTATTGAAAAGATAGTACATCGCAGCCTTGATGAGTAAAGGAGAAAACAAACGCCATTGTCCCTCATCAACGTAGTACAAACTTCAAATCACTGGTATCACTGATCTCCCTTTTCAATAGTCTTGTACACCACTGTGGTTATTACGCTGTTAAATGCAGGTATTCCAGGCTGACTGTGTGCCTTAAACGAAACGCTATTGGTTATTTTAAAAGGAGGACGGGGCCAGTTGGTATGTATCGCGCTCTCTGCTTTTTTCAGTTGAAATTACGTCAATGCATCAAATAACGCTGCGCGTTTCAAGGCAATGCAGTGGGTCTATAAAGTCCCAGTGAAATAAACAATTACAATGCCTATTTTTATGAAATATTGCAGCGTTTAATCTAAATAGTTTATCAGTGTGGGACATTGTCTTTTTAAAATTCATATGCACTCATAATCTTTAGAAAAAATTTGAAAATGCACTCCCTTCCTGTCATGACAATCCATCTTAAATTACCTTCGACTGTCAGTTTTCTGCCAGTTCTCTTTCAAAATGCAAGGCGGTTTTTATACATCCAATCGAATCGCAGAGAAAGATGAAGGCCACGGCCACAATTTTTTCTTATTCGAAATTCCATTTAACTCGGAAATGCGTCAATAAACACAAGTAAAACGGTCCACAAACATGTGACACAGGGGCATTTTGGGCATGATATAATAAATGACCCGTGGTGTATTTTGAGCTGAAACTTTACAGACACATTCTGTGGACACTTGTGACTCACATTACATCTTGTAAAAATGGGCATAATAGGTCCCTTTGAAGTCATGACATTTTCAAATGTGTACTATCTGTGGGCAGTTCTGTTTCACATCAGTTTAGAATAAAAACCCATGTCTTTCTTGGCACAGCATACACTTCATCTGTGCTTAATGATAGAGAAACATTTCAAAGGAAATCCATAACAAGGTGAAAGAAACATTCCACTGTGTAAAGTATACTTTGGCACAAGAAGTTGAGGCCATTATGATAAACTCTAAATCTATAGAGAGCTATCCTGGTTAGACAAGCAGAGCTATATTTTCATAAATCAGACTTATATGGGATGGTGATATCACAAAGAATAGAAGAAAGAATGGACGTTTTTGTTGATAAAACACTTAAACGAAAATACCTCAAGAGAACTTGGAGACATACAGAATAGACCACAATGAAGTAAGCTTAAAACGAAAGGTCAATGTTCTTACATTGTTCAGTCAATGCCCAGACAGTAGAATACTGCAAATGTAAAGATGTGAGATGATTCAATTGTTTGATTGGTTTTGAGTTTTGCTTGGGTTTGTACATCACAGCCTGACACCGGAACATGGTGCTTACTTTCATCAAATAATGACCTGTTTTATTTTTTAAATAAAAATGAATAAAAGATGCATGAATGGAGAATCAAGCAAAAGTTTACATTTGCTCTCCATATAATCTCATTAATATCTCGTCTGTGATTTTTCTTTACGGGTCTCTCTGAGGTCCAGGCACTGATATATTTGTATGAGATTTGTATTAAACTAACTCAATTACTGAAGCATCTAAATGTCATGCACCTGTGGCATTTAGAGAAGGAAGAGGTATGTGAGGGCGTTCATTTGTAGAGCCTAATATAGGGGAGGAATTAATAGTTCCTTTATTTAGAGAGATTTAGAAACAGATCTTCACTCTTCCAGTTGAGTCACACACCATGAATTATTGAACACGGTGCAAATGTCACGCCGCTGGAACACAGTGCGCAGTGTTGATTTGGTAATTAGAATTTCATACAGGTATCATACAGGTGTATTGGAGAGCAGAAAGTAAATGGGAATGACTTATAAAGTCCACCGGTCATTTTAAAAACAAACACTTCTTTAATACCCAAAGACAGCAGCAGTTTAGGGTCTTGCTAATACAAAAGGTCTGCTTCTGTTTTCTTTTGTGCATGTGTGAATGCATGTCTCATCTAGAGGATCCCTGTTAGCATGTTTTGTAAGCTTGTAATACTTCAGAATGGTGCGCTGATTTATTCAGTACATAGGTTGACAGCCAGGTAGGACATCATGTCATTGCATTCGGAGTGCATGCACAAACATTTTGTTTTCTTTAGACTCCCAAGGTAGCTTTAAGTGCTGGAAATGCATGTAAACCTCTTTCCTTAAGGGTCAAAGCCACAACAGATATAAAAAATAGATACTTATACGAGTATGAAATCAAATTGAAATGAGCTCTGTCAAGCTGATGTTCAAAGCGGCCGTTACACACAGGGTTTCTGTCGATCTCATATTAATCTTGAGTACCTATAGAGTAGAATTGCATACATTGTATCTTCGAAGAGAATTTAGTCTGATCATGTTTATTAAAGATAGATGCAGCTGTACGATTACTCCCGAAATCACACGCTGCCAGCCGGGGGGGGGTTTGCTAGGTGTAGGCTGAACTAAAGCAAATTGCCAACAAAACACAGACATCAGTTTCATCAGTATTGAGCACAAAAAGTTATATATAATACACCCAACACGTTTTTTGGCAAGTTGACCATGTTAAGCATGAGAAGACAGACAATGTTTAACATTGTAAAGAAGTCTGAATACATGACACGTCGTTGCAGCACCCCTTTAATGTTTATGTGGTAGGAAACTATTAATTTACTACTTAATCAGAAGTCTCTTTTATGACTTTGACCAACCACCAAACTGCAAGCACAGGATTGTGAGATATGATAGGGATGCTGCCTTCAAACATTTACCAGATGGCACTTTTGGTAGACAGGATGTTACACGCATGTTGGGTACATACGTGCTTTGACGCTTTCCCAGCTACCACTAGGGAGTCTATCCAAAGCCAGCCAACCTGTGTCTGTCAAAACCGTCTGTATTCTTACATGTTGAAATATTTGCATTGCTTTAAAGGGATAGTTCAACTAAGAATGAAAAAGTTGGTTTTACAACAATACTATTACATTTACATTTATGCATTTGGCGGATGCTTTTATCCAAAGCGACTTACATTGCTTTATCCTATACATTTTACATAGGTATTTGCAATCCCCTTGGAACGAACCCACAACCTTCCGTTGTTAACACAATGCTCTCACCACTGAGCTATAGGAAAGCTATTGTGTTATTTCCATGCAAATTCATTTTTCTGTATACTGTACTTTGTCAGACACAGAGAGAAAACACAAGAAACTTTGCCCTAAATAAGGAGTTGTAACAAAAGACAGTGATATATCACATTCTGGAGATTTTCTCATACATTGTCATAATGATACAGTATCATAATTTGAACCTTCTGGCCTTTTTCTGTCTGCAGATGCTCTGAACACAAGGAACAGGCAGGTCATCTGCACCACGCTCAAGGTTCTGCAACACCTGGTAATATCAGCAGAAATGGTTGGAGAGGCACTGGTCCCATACTACAGACAGATCCTTCCAATATTAAATATTTTCAAAAACATGAACAGTAAGCAGCCTACCGACCCACATTACATTGTTTATGCCTGTTATACAGAGGCTTTCAAACCATTATGACTTCTTAATTTTTGGGGGGATTTATGCAATTTCATTTTACTGTATGATTTGTAAAAAAAACACTGCATATTTTGGTAAAGGGTCAGAGTTCATAGCTGAGACTTTTTGATTTTATATTAGAAACTCTTTGGTACTTGAAGTTTGCACAGTTACATTCTTTACTTTTTATTCTGTTTGGCTTTGCATGTTCAACCGATTTTGTCACTAATTTGGCCACAGAGAAAAACCCTGACAATTAACATTGACTTAACATTGATTCCTGCCTCTCTCAGCTTGATGGCTATCAGTGCATCTCTTTCAGAATTTAAGCCTTCAGCTCTGATCTTTAAAGCTGTTCTCAGATCAGCAGCCTTTGCCACTGCACTCAGTACCTCTTATTGAACGTTCAGCATCATCACTGAATGCCTTGGGTCGACCCTTTACCTGCCAATACGAGAGTCTAAACTTATTCCATGCCTGAACGTCCACCTATTATCTAGTTGTACCAGTATTTTTATTTGTCATTTTACGTCTGTCACTTTTGAAACATCATTCAGTGGACTGACATAAATGTTCTGTATTCACCCCGCGTTGGCGCCGGACAGGTTGCCAGTTCCATTCATCGCTTTTGTCAGGCAGACTATAGGCCTGCCAGACATCTCCAGACGTGAGGACAAGCATTGTGGATCAATCACCTCATCTCAGGCTTAACCAGTGGAAACAATGCCACCTCACACCCCTGATCAATATCCAATTTGAATCTTTAGTCTTCTTAATTCCGTTACATTATCTGCTAATGTTTTGTTTGAGAAAAGCAAGGAGAGCTGAAGAAAAAGAGAAAGCTACTCTCATTAGCTCTAGGCTCCATGCTAATCTCCTCTGTGAATTAGCAGTAGCTAACATCTCTTAAGTGTTTAATACCTGGTTTACAGGTTTAGATCAGGGCTGGTTTGTGGAAAACAGATTCGTCTTGTCTGGTTTTCTTTGGAAGCTGGAAACCAGCAATTGTGCATATTGTTAACCGGAGTAATAAGCTGATAAGTGTCTTCTTAACTACTGACACTTATATTTTGGGTTATTTTTATTTAAACTCATAGAATTCAACATTTTAACTTCAGTTGTGGTGTCATATACTGTAGGAGAATGAAAGTGTTGCACAGTATTACAGTGGCATAAAGTCTAAAGTCTTGTTATCCCGTATATATAAACATTTTTTTTTAAATTACAGTATTTGACCAATCACTATACGCACTGGTTAACCCTCTTTTCAGAGCGATGAGCTTTGTAAAAAATCTGCACGTTTCAGATAATGCGCATTACAAACATGCACGGTATGTGTAAGATACAGCGTGTTTGAACATTAAATCGTGTATACACATTGCATTAGATCTAAAACAAACGATAATATTTGTTTTACTCGTGTCATATGACGCCTTTAAGATTAAGATCTGACCAAAGGCGTGCACGATTGAAGAAACACTGTGCTGCTATTTTTAGACTGGAGTTATAAAAACAAATCTTAAGGTTTGTTTTTAGGCTTGTAGTGTAGTTAAATAAACTGAGTTTGTATGAGAGAGAGAGAGAGAGAGAGAGAGAGATGTGTTTATTTTAACTCAGGCATTAAATGATCTGCTTTTCTCTTCTGGATTCCTCTGGGGGGAGTTGGTGGTTGTGTACTGGCTCGCTCTCAGAGTATCTCTCGGGCCACTTTTTCTACAATGTGAATGTGTGTGGAATGTAAGTACCGTGTGTGTGCGTTTCCATGCCTTGTGGCAGTGTGGCCAAAGGGAAACTGTGTCTACATAGTGGTCTTTTGTTCCCCAGGATGCAGCTGTTGGCAGTGTGTTGATGTGTGTGTGCTCTCGCTCTCTCACGCCTTGCTGTGCCTGTTAGATCCTACATTTTCTCACAAGTTCACATTTGTTTAGCACTCAACACGTATGTGTGAATACATTTCACACTTATTTTTTGCTGGATTTCATTTGCACTGGTTGCAACGTTTTTTATTCATTTACAATGGTTCACCCCCCCAAAAAAGATTTAACAATGTCATTACTGTCACTTTAAACGGCAAGTTCTGATCATTGATTCTGATTGGTTGAGCAGCATTCTAAGCGGTCATGAAATACTCCAATATATCGTATAAATTCTGAATTCTTCAAACCTGTATGACTTTCTTTCTTTTATTCAGAACAAAAAAGAAAATATATTTTGAAGAATGCTAGTAACTTCTTCCATTGTCTAAACACAAAACCAATGCAAGTCAATGGGTACCACTGTTGTTCGGTTACCAACATTCTTCAAAATATCTTCTTTTGTGTTCTGCAGAAGAACAAAAGTTGTGCATTAAAAATTACAAAAGGGGCGAGAACATGATGACAGAATTTCATTTTGGTAAACGATCCATTAAATTTCAAGGTTCAACTTGTTTTTAATTTGGTAAACTATTTTCATTCAGAGCAGTTAAACTCTTTTTAAGAGGTCATAAATGTACTATTTGCGCATTGTTTTTCATTAGTGTTTTTTCTGTCTGTTTATATCATTAAGAGTCTTGGGGTTGTGACCTCTAATACTTAAATCATCGCTGCTGTTTTGCCAGATTGTTATTTTACTTTCTAAGGCTGTTTTGGGTCAGTTGAGCCAAGCTAAAGCCAAGCTAAACCAGCCAAACTATTTCCTGTTTTAGCTATGTAGCACTTTTATGTCTCTGCATGTGTGAGTGCATATGTTTATGTTATCCGTGCAACTAAAAATGTATGTGCACGTGCGAATGGGTTTGTGTCTGTTTGTGGATCACAGATGCAGTTTACACGCTTCTGTTGTTTTCCGACTGGGACAAGTCCTATTGTTAATCAAACCGGTGACGTCCCTTATGAGGGAGAGATCTGCTTCATCATGCAGTAGATTACACACACACACGGCAGTAACTTCATTTCCTGCCTGCTTGCTTCTGTCCAGTACACACTCCTTGAGGAAAACACACTCCCTGCTTAGCAAGAAGCTTCCTGACAAATGTGTGTGAACAAATGTCCCACTAATGATGCTTAACGACCCCGAGCTGTTCTGCTGTTAGCCCCTGCTACACTCCTGTGCTCTGCTCCAGCGTGTGTGTGCGTGTGTGTCTTCTTTATTGGCCTGCATTGTCTATGTGCTGTTAGCCTGCTTTCCACATTAATCTACAGCAGACCTGCTGTGATACACTTTTTTTGGTCGTATGAATCTTCCTGCTTGCAATGCAGACACGTCTGATAAGAACCAACACTTGCACACCGGAGGGGCTGGCACGTCTCCAGTAGGCCTTTATTTTATATTAAAAGAACCATTTGTTTCCAGGGCATGTGAGGTGGTAGGTTCAGAGGCGCAGGGCCAGTTGTGCTTTGACTTCATAGGAAGCTTGTGTGCCATGAGGTGCGGTTAAGACCAGGTGGATCTTATCACATTCTCCTAATAGGAGAATAATCACGTATTCTCCTAATAATCACGGCTTGGGACCTATTCTCTTGGTTACCACAATTAGGAGTCATAGATAGGGAGGTGGACTTTCCATTAGGTGGCACACATATATAGATGCACATAAAAGCAAATTAACACAATTTGCAATTTAACAAGGTATACAGTTACATACTCTGTAAATGTGAGTAACTCACCCTCTCGACGTTGACTTCGGTTTACTTTAGTTTTGTGTCCATACAATAGAAGTGAAGGTGTTCCATTGTTGTTTGGTTACCAACATTCTTTTAAATATCTTCTTGTGTGTTTGGCTGAAGATATAAAGTCATACAGGTTTGAAATAAATGGGTGAGTAAATGATGACAGAATGTTTATTTTTGGGTGAACTATTCCTTTAAACTGGATGAACATCTGCTCATATTGCTAACGTTGTTCTAGGTCACGAGTACAAGAGATTTAATAAATCTAGATCTATTACAAGAGACTTAATAATACATTATAGTTTATGAATTTATATAAGGCCCTCTTCTCCTGTAAAAGTATTTTAGAGAACAAAAATACATAATGTAAATCTGTGGAATATAAATTTCATAAGCCACTCCCACAAGACTTTTTATTTTCCCGTTGGGTCACGTGTGTTCCCCTCAGGGGGGATTTTGAGTCAATCTGGCCTCCAGCAGGACATTTACAGCAGTGATGAATTCATCATTTCAGACACTGCTGCCCCCAGAGAGAGAAGAGCTCTGTCAACCCCGTCCTCACACTTCTGCCTTTTTCTGCGCTTGTCTGGCCCGTCCCAGCATGCTTCATAGCCCTTAATGACATCGCTTTAACACAGACAGTCAATTTATAATAGCACTTTCCTCCAAGAGTCTACAAAATAGGCCTTTACTCTTAGAAGTCTTAAATGTATTATTTCTTTTTATAAATGATCAGGAAAAGTAGGTGCTTTGGAAAATGTTGAGGAACTCAAACTAAACATTATTTGCAATTTTTTGTAATTATTTCAAATAAGGTTTGAGTTTTTTGCAACTATTATCATAATTTTAGACATTTCCAAATATAATTTAGTGAAATTGATAAATACTCGCATTAAAACAGTGAAAGCAGTAAGTATAATTTTGTGCATAGGCCTAATTAAGAATAGAAAAAGTTAAGCCATCAATCAGTATTGCCTTGATCATTTCACGTAGTTTTTCAGAAGTGCTAAGTTTTTGTTTTTGTGGTCTGTAATTTTTGATCTATTGACAGAAATGCAATTTAATACATAACTATGTCTTCAGAGGTGTATAAACACATAATGAAGCATTGTTTTTTCAATCTTAAAATTAGATATTTCTATCTACATACACCACAAGTCCCCTTACATGGAATTCACCATAATGTTGCTAATATGGCCCTAAATGGACAAACTGCTCTACAGAGCGTAAAAACGTTATCTACATGACAAAAAATCGTAGTCCTGTCTGAGCCACTGTGGTGCTTTGAAAGGGAAGGGAAAGAAGTGGAGTGAGCCGTTGGTTGCATTTTGCAACCTCACCTCTAGATGCTGCTACATTTCATACACTGGAGCTTCAACGCTACTCATTTTCTGCTACTATTTTATGTGAAAAAGTAGTTTATCTGACACATCTAATAATTCTCACAAAGTGAGAATGGCATTCAAGTATACGGTGAGGATTTGCCCGCTGGCTTTGGTAGTCTTTATTATATGCAGGTTGGGGGCTCAGAGCCAGTCAAATCTGAGACGGGCCCCTAGGGTTTCCTACCGAGCAGAGGCTCCAATTTAAAGGTCAACTGATAACAGCCCAGACTCATGAATACCCTAAAACATTCTTTCACCTGCCCTTCTCTCCATGTGTATGTCTGTTGCTCACATCCACAGCCATGACTTCATGTAACTGTATTGCTCTCTGTCCTGGCCCGGCTTTTTTGTGATAACAGACAGTTCCATTTGACTGGTATTTTTATTTTCCTGGCATTTGGACTACTGGTTAGTCAGTAGTCCTTTTTGTTATCAGCAGTGAGTCCCCTTCCTGTCAGGGCACCCAGGATTCTCCTAACTCTTCCCTCTCCATTACGTCTTTGTTTATGACTACTGATCTGTTTATTTTTTAATCAGTAGAAACAGTGTCATCCGGTCTGCTTTATTGCTCCAGTTCTCTGCAGTATTATGGTGGCACCTTTTGAGGCTAATGGTCTGATCTTCCAGATCCAGAAGACAGGCACTGCTGCTTATTGCTATGCCTGACCTTCTCACGGATTAGATTTTCCCTATAACACACATCTACATCCCATATGAGTGTGTGTGTCTTCTAAAGTATGAACTACTAAGCTCCCCTGAGCAACTGTACCTCCGGAAAGCAAAAGGCCAGTCAGATCCATCAGAATGAAACCGAGGAATGGAAAAATAATAAGTGTATATTGAACCTTGTGTATCTCAGATGTGTATTAAAGCAATTTTATGAGGTCATGATATGATGATGATATGGCTTGGCAGGAGCTTATGCATCTAGTGATGCTGAAACAGTAAAACGGTGAGTGACCCCAGTACAGCTATCACACCATCGCACTCTTCTGAGGGAAGAAAGCGTGAAGAGACACCTGACCAGACCTACCTCCATGTGTGGTGAGAAGTAAAACCATCTGTTCTGGAGGGCAAATGTGTCTCACCCGAACCAACTCTCAATATGTTTGATACATCTGGCTCACACTTGCCTATAACATACATCAAAACATGTAAAAACAAGTTTGAGAATGCAAGTTAAAAAGCTTCTAATGTACATTTTATTACAAATTATATATTTTTCTGAAACACCTGGTGTAAAAACAAGCACAATATTTTACAAATTCTTTGTAAATTTGGCCATTTCTCAAAATATCTTATTTGGTATTCCAAAGAAGAAAGAGCCCTATACAGGCTTTGAACCATGAGGTTGAATAAATAATGACAACATTTTATTTTTGGGTGAAATACCCAATTAGGATGCCATGGACTCCATATTTTATTCTTAAAAAAAACCTCTTAAAATTCTTCAAGGAGCTTAATCCACTAATATTGTGTTGTTCAAAGTTTGATTGCTTAAAAAAACAAAGTATCCCCAGTTCAGCAGTAGTGTGTCACATATAGTCTATTGGGTGCAATGTACACTCATGAGGAGGCAATGCCATACTAACAGGTGACCTATGCCGTCACACACTAGAGAATTCAGACACACATATAGTAACACACACACACACACACACACACACACACACTGAGTCACACACAACCGTTCAGAACCACATATGTAATAATACATTACTCCTGTTATTGGGCTAAGCTAAACTCATTGGTCACCACTGACAACACCATCTGTGTCTGTGCAGTCATACATACACAGTCACACACAAATATACACACTCAATCACACATACAGATAAATGTATATACATTCTACACACACACACATTGAGTCCTTAAATCTGTACAGCTACTATCCAGACTGTTTTCAACTCTACAGAACCTGTTTGTATTTCCTTAATTCAGCGTTAGCCCTCCAGTCTAATAATTCCTCATTCACGACCACCTGAGACTCCACACACACATACCCCACAACGGCAGCTGAAGATGGTTCTATTTCAATGCAAACAACATCTCATCCACAAGGTTGAGGTCTCTAGATTAGATTTGAGAGTTTTCCGTCTAGCAATACTCAGCAAGTGGGACACAGTTAATCGGCTGGATTGACTTCTTCACGCCTTGGATTCTGTTTCTATCGTGTACTTGGGTTAATAGACTGCTGTTCTCCTGCCTGGGCTGCCTGAGAGCGTGACCCACACTGAAAGCCCGGTTTCAGTCTGGGGGCCGGATAAGATAGGTACACAGTGCATTAACATCCTAATGGAGTGATCTGACAAGTGGGCAGTCGAAGCAACTGTTTACATCTGGAATTTACGTGAAGTTCAGATGCGTCTCTTGTGATCTATTGTGCTTGGATGCTAGGATAATAACTTTAAAGAAAACTATATTTGCACCCACACAAATGTTGCATACTTGCCCTTTAGGCGACAGGGAGCATGTGTTTGGAGTGATCAGATCATTTTAGGCAGCTGTTAAAGAACAGTTCACCCAAAAATGAAATATCTTCTTTTGTGTATTACAGAACAAAGACATTTACACAAACATTTATCCTACTTGGTAGTCAATTGTGTCCAAGAACTACTTGGCACTCTTCCAAATATCTTTCTCTGTGTTTATCAGACAACTACTTGAGGGTGAGTGGTTGAGTGAATGATTGGATGCAATCTTCACTTTTGGCTGAACTGTTCCTTTAATTGTGATGTCTTAAGAAAAAAAAAAACGTCTTCGTTTTTCTCTTGTTGTTCTCATTTCATATTCTCAATCAGACAGATAACAGCCAATTAATCTCTTACCTGTGTGTCACTCCTGCAGGAATCCAGCTGCTTTCTATCTTGACCCAAATACATCAAAATGAGTTTTTAGTCTGAGAGTAGATTGTAGAGACTGCAGAAGGCTTGTGCATATGTCACAGAGTTTGCTTTGACGACCAGACTTGAGGTGAAGTTGTCAAGGATGTAATCTGGATCCTTCATCTGTCATACAAAAGTAATTTTTGATTTAAGAGTTATGATTTCATATGATATAACCGCAGATGTTGGACTAAATAGACTTGTGGTTGGATCGTAATTTTTAACATATGTATTAAGAAAGAAGTTTGATAGAGATCTGTATTACCCAAACACTTTTTGCAACTTGTTTCTTCCATGTGCACATCAAAATTGCAGCTTTATTTGAATTAATTTGTACTTCGGCAATAAAAAGGTACACCTTATGTCATGCCAACAAAGCACATGAAATACCATAAAAACTAAAAGAAGAGTTGGATTCAGTAAACTGCTGTTAAAAATATGTGGTCTTGAAACGATTGGCAAGACTTAGAGTAGGTTTAGGTAAAAACAGTACATATGCATGTGATTCACATGTGTACCATGTCCCACCCATCCTGTGTTTCACTTTAATTTCCTGTTTTCTCAGCAAGAGACAGAGTGAGAGACTGGGCGAAGAAAGGAATATAATAAAGCAAGAATTTCCTGACAATGTGTGTGTTTGGCAGGAGCTGACTAACGCTTAATGCCCCAAGGAGCCCACAGCTGGCCCCCGACCTACAAATTAGGAATTACCAGAACTATTTGGCCGTTGGAACCCAAATCTCTGATCTGAGCGGGAATGCCAGAGAACATTCTGGGAATGCGTCCCCAAACCCTACAACCTCTCCAATTAGATTCAGACAAAAAACAATCAAACATTTGCAAAATAAAAACCACTGAGAGGAAAAGCAGGGTTAAAGGGCATATAAACATCTGTGACTTTGATAGAAAGGACAATAGGCTCTCTTCTTTCCTCCATTTATTGGGAACAGTCACGTTTTATGGAGAACCTGAAAAAAGAAACAAAACCCGGCAAAAACTTTTTTTGAATATGCTTTAGATGAAGAGAGAATACTTTGCGGAGAATTAAAGTGATAGTTCACCCAAAATTGCTAATTCTGTCATCATTTACTCTTGTCATGTATGACTTTCTTTCTTCTGCAGAACACAGAAGAAGATATTTTAAAGAATGTTGGACCCGAAAAATGACGGTGCCCTTTCACTTGCATTGGTTTTGTGTATACAATGGAAGCGAATGTACCAATCGAAATTTCTTTAAGACTGCAAGGGAAGCTCAGCTTCACCTATAATTGTCAAAAAATGAATGGTCAAATATATGTACTATTATGTTAACATTTTATTGACTAAAAATGCGTTAAACACGTTTATCGCGAATGAAAACAATTTCGTTCAGAATCAGCTACTTAGGTCGGCTGACTCGATTTCCTTCTCATTCATTCCCGTAGCGTACAGTGCATTACTCTGTTGAAGCCCAGCGTCCATTGACTTCAATGGGGCTGCTTTCAACAGTTTTTTTCAGTGCTTAGAAACAAGACGGTCATTGGATAATGCTGCGATTATGTCCCGCCAACGGACGCTGAGCGTCTCTGGAATGAATGGAGGAGTGGGCTGGCCCGGACTCCGAGCGTCTGCGTGATGATTGGAGGGTCTGTCGAAAGACTGCATCTCGTTTTGATTGACAGCGATTTTGTTATATAAAAAGTCGCTGACGCTAAAGCTATTCAATCTCAGTCCCATTGCGGATTTTTCAAGTGTAGTTGAAAGACAAACTGCTGCAACCTATTTCTTGGTATTTGCTTGCCGAAATTGCTTGCCAATTTTCATCATACATTTCACACAATTATACACCACATTCCTTGTTTCAGTTTAATGTATACCCACATTTCCTCCGTCGTGTTTATATATATTTTTTAGATAGTTTGTTCATTCATTCCTTGTGACATGAGCTTCCCCTCATTGAAAGACCAGCAGCCGCCACTGGAATGTACCCATGTTGTTTCGTTACCAAGATTCTTCAAAATATTTTCTTTTGTGTTGTCAAGTCATGTTTAAAATGACAAGATAACTGAATAATAACAGAATTTTAATTTATGGGTGAACTATCCTTTTAAGAACATGCTGTTCAGATAAAGTGCTCTTGCTTGGGGGTTTTTTGCGGATGAGGAGATGGTCCTTCTGACGTCCTCCTGGCAGCTGAGGTATATCTTTGAGAAGAGATCTTGGAAACATTTTTCTACTGTTTTCTTAACACCCCAGAGAAAGCGAGCGAACGAGAGAGATCAGTCGCAGTGATAATTGCACGGCTGAGGTGAACTAAGGTTAATGAATCTCTCCTTCATCGCGCTGACCTTTCCAGCATCAACACTCTGTTCTTACTGGACATTTTTTAATGACAACCTTTAAATAATTTATCTAACTTATTTCCCTTCATTAGCCGTCGCCTGTGACATTTTCCCGCTCCGCCTCACATCTCTCCAGGAATATCGCCATCGATTCCTCTCGGTTCACACCTTTTTTAACTCTTGATATTTCATCAATCGCGTTTCCATTAAAAATGAAGTTATCACAATCTCCCTCTCTTTCTCTACAGCGCATGGCTGAGATTTGAACATGCGGGAGACGTTTGTAATCAGAAACTAATGCGAGCTCATTAAGTGTACCTGGAATATGACAAACTGTTTGAGAGAGAGAGAGCATTCATTTTGAACGTACAGACTGTTGTGCTGAAATAAGATGTAGCTAACCATCTGGTGGGAAGTCATGCACTGTGAGATAGTTATTGTAAATTCATATTATCAGCAGGTAATGATGATAGTGTTTACTGATGTTGCTCATAAGTAATAGAGTGTGGCAAATATTTTATGACTTGTCATTAATACCCCTGATATCAATTGCCGGGTGAGCCAGGTGATATTTTTTTTTTTTAAACTTGAAATCTAAGTATGAGCAATAGTCAGCACTGCTTAACGGGAAAGTTCACCTAAAAATGAAAATTCTGTCATCATTCACGCAGCCTCATGTAATTTCATATCTCTTTGAATTACTTTGTTTTGATGAACACAGAGAAAGATATTTGGACCAATGTTAGCAATTTTCACTTCAGGAACATCGAGTAGGAAAAATGAATAGTAGTCAGGGGTGCCCTGGAAATATTTTACTAAATTCTTCAAAATATCTTATATTCTGTTCAACAAAACAAAACATTATACAATAAGAATTTTCGAATATGTTAGTGGATGATGTCAAGTAAATGATGACAGAATTTACTTTTCGGGTGAAATATCTCTTTAAGATAGCAAGCACTGCTTTTGAGAAGGGAGCCAGGAATAGAGAAATAAGAGATATGTGTCTCATTCATTAAAGAAGTGAAGGGAGACGGAAAAAGAGATCAAGGATCGGAATTGTTCGCTGCTAGGTTAGGAAAACTGATACAGAATTTATCCTTTCTCAAGACCAACAGAGATCTGCTTTTAAAGAAACTCCGGCTCAAAATCTCAGCGTGACGGGAAGCTGTCCTGGGGAAACGAGCGGGGGGGATCTCCCGCTGTCTGAGCCAGTCTAATGACTCCCAATAACCAGCCAAACTCCCGCACCCCCTCAGGCTCTCCTCTGCATGTGCTACACCGACAAGTTCCATCTAAGCTTTTCACTGAACTGTTCATTTTGAAGATAAATGGATAAATTAGCGAGACAATCCGTTCTGGCCGTCTTTCCGTGCACTGGACATCTGTTGTAGTTCTATTTATTCTGCACTCAGATTTCGAAGGGGAACTCCAGAAATTCTACTTCAGGGAGGGTGACGCCAACGTGTAGGAACGCAAGTATTTGGGATGTTTGTTTGTCTAGATTCTCACCTTCGCCTGAGGTCGCCGAGGATGCTGGGTAATCCGTGTGTTGTCTTGTATTGAGGTTGTCGGATGAGTTTTTAGATTCTGTTGACATGTGTTAAGCACAGAAAGAATGCGGAAATTACAGAACAAAGAACGAGAGAGAGAGAGAGAGAGAGAGAGAGAGAGAGATTCATTAATAAACACCATATGTGAATAAATAAACGTTTAGACTGCATCTGTACATTCACACATAATGTACCGTAATTAAACGTGATTTGATTTTGGCAAGTAATACAGCTGAACCTTAGTTCTCATTACTGTAAACAACAGATCATATCTGATTGGACACCAGCAGGTAATAGGAGCTGAAATGAGAAAATGATTTTAACTTGATTACACAGCCGGGCCATATAACCCTAGTACTAAAAGTCCCACAACTCCATGTCTTTTCCAACTTCCTGTTTGCACACTTTTTGTTTTTGCGCTGTGAAAGGTGCTGCGTGTATGGTCCTGAGGAATGTGTGTTATGTCGAGTTTGCCTTAGGGAAAGTTAAGAGCGTGTGTGTGAATTGTTGTTTTTCTGGCTCTACAAAAATATTGCCTTACGGTTTTGCTCGAGATGTGTAGACCATGGTAAATGTGCTGTTTTAAATGGTGTCAAATTTAGTTTTTCTTTGAATGCACAAAACACATGGAGGCCTCTCTAACCGATTGGATTTATATCTAGTTGTATCACGGCAAATGAAATGCCAAAACAGATGGAGAGCGAAACATGAAATGCAGCAGAGGGGTCTTTATCCCTCCCCCTCTCTCTTTCTCTCATTTTCTGCCTTCTTTCTCTTCCCATTCCCTCTCTCATTCAATTGTTGGTTTCCACTATTGCACACATTCTCGTGCTGTAATGAAATATCCTGTTTTTGCAGCTGTTGCATTTTCGAGACAGCTTCCACAGAATGAACAAACCAATATTAGTGTTATAGGCCTCTCTTCTAGAGTCTTCTCCATTCTTCTGCTAGCCTTTCCTCTTCTGTCCTGTCCTGTTCTCAGAAATATTTTAGAAACATTTAATAATTTTCATAAGAATTTATAAATGTTAGTTTTGAATAGATAATTTATTAAAGTGATAGTTTACCCAGAAATGAAAATTCTGTCATTATTTACTTTCCCTCTTGTCATTCCAAACCCGTTTGACTTTCTTCTGCAAAAGACAAAAGAAGATATTTTGAAGAATGTCGGTAACCGAACAACATCGTTAGCCATTGATTTCTATTGTATAAACACAAAATCAATGCAAGTCAATGGCACCGCTGTTGTTTAGCTACCAACATTCTTAAAAATATATTTTGTCTTCTGTTCTGTGAACCATCCCTTTAAATCATGTCATATAAATTATAATAGTTTTTTTATAGACTATGGTGCAAGAACACTATATTTTACAGAAAGTTTCAAGTCTTCAAAATCTGATAAGAGATTGTGTGGCCCATTTTGTTGTCTATGCAAATTAAATTAAGAGAATATTTAATTAAAGTAGCCCCTATGTCAAATCTGTATATTTAGTCAGAATGAATGAATCATACAATTATTTATGTTTTTTCTGCAAAACATGTTGATCTAATAAAAATTATCTCCTGTGTTATTGTGTTCAATTTCTTCCCATTTCCTTCCATTCCAATATAAATTTCAGTCCTCTGGGTCACATCCTATTCAATTCAATTTCCAACTCATTCTTAAAATCTGAATTTTGCCCAACCCCGCTGTCATGCAATAAATCTTTGAAAGCAACCAACTCAATAAAGCAATGAACCTGTACTTGTCCCAGCAGCTCGTTCAAGTGTTATTTTCAGCTGTTGTTCTCCCCATGTCAGTTTATAATGCATTTTGGTTACACTATAAAGTTAAGCTGGCTAATCCCTTTTTCCCCGAGAAGAAGAAAGACTGTGTAAGTTTTGTTTTGTAATGAATCTGGGCCTGTCATCTGTATTCACAATGCGGTATTGTACCGTAAGCTTGTCAGAGCTGTTTTTCATGAGTCGAGAGTATCCTAAAGGAGCAAAGCTGCTTTTGACCTGATAAGCTCATTTGAATTCCACATTAATTACTCAAGTACCCTCTAACTCTGTAACGAGACCTCACAGAGAGAGCGAGAGAAAGAGAGAAAAAACGCGGAAGGAAACCGAGAGAATGAGAAAAAGGGGAGAGAGGGATGCTAAATTAGCCTGCTCGCCTCCGAGCATTTTCTCTGCCTTGTCAAGGCTAAACTGAGGGCAGCAGGGAGTGGGGTCCAATGTGTCAGAATCTCCTTGGCAACCAATCCCTCAGCCTCCTGTCTCCACACACACGCTCAAGAATCTGCACCCTACCGTTCCCGGGCTGCTGTATCTGTGGTTCTCATCTTTGGCCAGATTGGATCTGTAACGGCCTCAGACAATTTATGACAAATATCTTCCCTTCTTCCCTCTTCAGACGCCACTGTTCTTATCTCTTCCCTCCTGTTTCAGCTCAGTACTCGGCCCACCTGTGCCAGCAAAATACATCTCCCACAATCCTCTTGTGTTTAGTGTGTAGACGGTTCAGCTTTGGTGTACTCGGTGTGTAATTTTCTCTGAATGTATTTTAGTCTCATGTTTGTGTGTAGGTCACTAAGAGTTTCGTTTCAGTTAGAATGTTGGAATTCTTGTTTAATTCCGTCTTTTGATTATTTTGTTAACCTATATAGGCGTCTATTCTGAGTGTATGGTTTGCTTAATCAAACTCCTGTTTGTGTTTTCCCCGGGTGTCATTTTTCCTCTCTAATGCCTTCATCCTGATCTTTCCTTTCAAGGGATAAAAATGAATCCATTGATCTGGATGTGGCCATCCCCCATACACTTTAAACACACCCAGCACATACCCACGGCTTCATATTTGCAGTAAGGATAGATTTTCATTAAAGCAGAAAACTCTTTGACAGGTTAATAGACACACATGGGTGGTTGAAGCTCAGTAATTAAGTCTCTGGGCTCGTACCACAAACATAGCTGATTTGATTCAGGTAGGTTGACCTGCGAGCTGAGAGTTAGTAAGAGTTTCTTCATTGACAGCATGCCCTTAAGTAAACCACTTAACCTCGGGGTACTCCCTTGAAACTGTCCCTCCAGTTATTGTGAAGTTCCAAAGCTTTCACAGAGAGTGTGAGGTTTACTTGCATGTTTTGTGCCTAGAAATACAGACACAGTACAGACAAAGTGTTTGCGATTTACAGTATATCTTGTGCTCTTCAGACATACAATGGAAAAACAAATGCAAAACAATTAAAAGCATCAAAAGTCTGTTCTACAAAGGTTAAACTGACCTCAGCGGAAGTAATAGATGCTTGATCGAAGAACAATCTTGGGATTATATAACCAGACAAAAAATGGAGCCTTGCACTGGAATCTGCATTGGCATTTCATAACACATGTAAAGAATGATATAAAAATGAGCATCTAATCTAAAGAAGAGGATTTTCAAGAGTGTTGGTTCCCAAACAATGGCGGTACCCATTCACTTCTATTGTATGGACCCAAAACCAATGCAAGTCAATACCACCTACATTCTTCAAGATATCTTCTTTTGATGTGTTTAATGTCAGTGACCGAACCTCAGAATTACACTCCAATCATGCTGCTATGAATGACCACCATCCAAACACAGAGAAGCCTTCTGAAATAAAAATGTGCTCTTTTACCCAGCATGCACCTTTACATCCATACATCTGGTGAAGGGATGGCATGCAAGACATCCACATTTTCTCCTCTTTTCTTTTTTAATCTTCTAAAGTCGGATCCAAAAGTGATGAATCCTCTCCACTGCACCAAACTTTGTTTGGAATGAACAGGCAGCCCAGGAAGTGATCCGTTAAATAGCCACGGGCCGCTACACACAGAAATCATTAAAAGGAGGGGAAAGGAACAGAAAGCACTAAACAGACAGTTATGGAGGGCCCGATTACAGAGTAGGAGGGCCCTGGCCTCAATTAGAGACTGAATATATATGTAGTCTGGAATCTAATGAAAATGGAGCCTTGTGCCAGCCGTAATTTCCCCTATTGAGGAGATACAGGCAGTTGAAATCACAGGATTAATCTGTTCTCTCTCTCTCTCCCAGAAAAAGAGGCAAGCATTTTTCTCCCTCTCTCTCTCTCTCTCTTACTTGTCCTGTGCTTTCATAAAACTGTTACCTCCAGCCATAGCTGAGACATACACTGGGGAACCGAGGGTTAGACCTGAATACTAATAGTTGTGGAGCATAAGCGTGTGTTTATCTTTGCTCTTTAATCAACATCATTTGTGTATATGCGTACGTGTGAACATGTTGATTAGCACCGATTTCGTCGACGGTTTTATGGATGATGGAACAGAATTGCAGTATTAGAGAAATCATGTCAAATGCTTTTTCGCAGACAATTATGGCAGCGTATCACTAATGTTCTGGACAGCCATATTAACTGAATAAAATCTGTTTGGTACATGATGCACATCCTCACATGCACACAAGCAGTTTTGTGTCTGTTTGTGTACAGTATTTGTGGTCTGCAGTTTTTCTTCCATAATACACTCGCTTAGCATCCACATCTTAACACAGACAAAACATCTTGTGCTTAAACACAGATGTGATACATTAAGGGGGATTCACATTTTGCATCTTTTGCGCACGCATATCCGTTATTTTAAAGTAGACCCACGACAAGCACGCTCAAATAGGCAGCAATGCAGTCGCGATTCACATGCGGTGTGACGCTCCCGTTTTTCTAGCCACGATTCAGAATGCCACACGCGCACCGCAGGCCATGTGACAAGAACCAACGAGACAATATAGACAGGCTCGGTGAAGATGGAGACACAGATGATCACAGCATAAATAAATCTTGTACCAAACTTATTGCAAGGTATTTTCAGTGCGTATATTATCAAAATATCCTTTGTTTATACCACCTCGTTTTAACGGCTACCGGCTATTCCGGCCTAGGTGTTTTGAAAAAGGAGAAAGCAGTGCGGCTCGCGTTTGCCGTGTGGTTTTGGACGCGAAATGTGAATTGCCCCTAACCCTCTCATGACAACCCTGCACAAGTTTTCATGACCACTTTTAACGTTCATGAAACCTACGACAGTCTTTGTGCATTTTTTTACTTCCTCATCTCTGCCAACCCCCACAGACCCATGGGTGTGTCCAATGTTGCATCATCAAATCTATAAGCTGTAGAGCTTAAAGCTACATTTATGGTATTGTTTGAAATCAAAGAACCTCAGATTCTTTCCAGTTTTATCAAATTTGCATTTATGTTACGTAATAGAACATATGTGGGTATGATATAAGAAATGACATGCGTCAAAAAGAATCATAAATAGAGGAAGAGAGTGCTGGTTATTTAATAAAGGTGAAAATATATATTAGCACCTGGTGGCCCTTCTCTCTGTATTTGTCTCTTATTCTGACTGATGAAATATACTGCTCTTAGGCTCTTGTTAAAAATTGCAGGTCTGATTACATGATAACATACACACACACAAAATAGCATGAAATGACAGGTTACTTTAATCATATGACCCCTGAGAGACCTGCAGAGGCCAAACGTTTGTTCTAATGTTTACTGTACATTGCTATACGGAACGAGACTGTGCATGAGTGAGTTTGTGTTTGTGTGCATGCTCTGACATGTGACATGTGATTTTGCACTTACGTTAAGTGTGCCCACTGTAACTCTATAGGGTTGACTTGATGCAAATATTGGAATTGTTACAAAACCAAACCACTTGGTCTTAAAAATGGATGCAAATAAGAATGTTGACGCAAAATGGCTTTGCATTACCGTCAAGCAAATTTATTCTGTTTTTCCTGTTTTCTCAGTCTAGCGTGATCAAATTCGTAATACACTGAGGGTTATTTTATTAATTATAAATTATTATTAAATTTGGTAAATGATGCATTACATTTTTATTGTCAAATAATGCATTAATGCATTTTTATAAACCTAGACAGAAACGTTGCTTGCATCCTTCACATCTCTGCTTGAACTAACTGTGAATAGCAGCACATTGTCATCCAATCAAAATAGGCTAAATATTGCTATTGTACATATAATTTTTTTATACTTGCCGATCCACTCATAAAGCTTCATATCCATCTGGCTCCAAGGATCTAACCAAATGTTCAAGATTTGACGGACAAAAAATCTGTTATTGAAAACCCATATTGACCGACCGCTAATCGGAATATTGGAAAACTCTCATCCCAGAATGCTTCTCTTTCATTCTCACTCTCCTCTTCCATTCAAAATCAAATACTTTTATCGGTTTGACCTGTAAGAAATACAATATTTCCTGAAAATTGAATATATAAGTTGCCTCTCTTCATATGATGAATGACTTATCAGTTTGCCGTCTTCCCCACCTCCACAAATGCCCCAGTTTAGCAGTCAAGCAAAACCAGCTCTGCCTGCCGCCCCATCAGTCATCACACACACACGGAATGTAACACTGCGGGCACAAAAGAATCATGTCAGACAGCACTGGGACCAGGAAATATGAAAACAAATAGCCCTGTGTTTGCCTAATAGCTGTCATTTAGGCATCCACCCTCAGGGAGGAAAGAGAGCGAGAAAAAGAGTCTGTGTCATGTGTACAGACGGTAATGAGGTGAGCAGTGAGAAGCTATTCCTTTACCGCTGCACCACTGATGAGGAGGCAAGTCATTTGGGACAAAGTGGAAAAATATACGGGTCTCTCTGTCTGTATTTTCCTGTCTTTCTTTCACCTTTTCACCACTTGTTTCACCACCTCAACCTCTCTATGTTTAGCTTTAACATCTATCCTTCTGTATTCAAGCAAATAAGATCATGTACCGTGTGCATATCTGTAACAAAACATTGTTAATGTGAGTCAAACAAACAGAAGAACAGTCTTATTGAAGCAAATAACAACACAAAAGATATCAAATCACCCTATTGTCACAAATTTTTAATGAATCAGCGTTTCTAGATGTATTGTGGCCATTCCAGTCCAGTGTCTCTTGAATTCCATTAAAATCAAACCTCCGGAGTGACATACAAACTCTTACAACAGCAATGTGAAAGACGGACAGCATGTCAAGACACAGGAAATCTGTGACAAAAATCGATGTGATCACATAAAAATATTTTTTGACATTTTTCAAACATCTACAAATATTACTGTTGTAATGCTAAAAATGTGTATATATGAACTTGTTCGTAGTATTTGCGGTCTGAAAAATACAAAGCGTCTTAAACCTGTTTCTCCAGTTTTCAAAATCTGCCAATAAATGTCACCTTTTTATTTGAAATTCAAGAGAAATATTGTTAGTAGTTCACAGAATGAAACAAAAATTATAATTTTACCTAAACACACACCTTTAAAATGTAAATTCAGAAAAACAAAAAAATATTTTCAAATGGTCTCTTCATTTTTTTCTGCTGCTGTATATACAAAATAAACAAAAATACAATAAATATTGCCTACAAAATATACACATTTTACAAATACAGTATGCACATAATACCGAATGTATACACATTCGGTATTATGCACAATTATACATAATATAAAGTATACACACATTATACATACTGTAGACCTACATAAGCACAATGTACAATTGTAGTATATTGTCTCATAGAGTTTCATGAAAATTGAGTGTTAATATGTGTTGTCAGATGTTCCTTTAATAAATATGCATTTGGTGTTGCTCTTTTATGCTACTCTAGCTCACATAAACCACAATGTCTTCTCAACAACCGATTAGAGGGACAATGTTTGCTGCGGTAGTCAGCGTGTTTGCTCTTCCTTTTGAATAAAGGGCATCTGCTAGCAATAACCACACATGTGTGGCGCTAGCAGTAAAGCAACATATGCCTATGAAACCTTGACGTGATTCAGTCACACACATGTGCGCTTAAACATGTTTGCTTTAGTATGTTTCACTTGGGGAATTTAGCCTGATGGTTTCCAGAATGCGGTCTACCAGGTCTTACAGCTGATCTGTCAGGTCATGTGGCAACTATCAGTGTCACTGGTTTGTTTTGTCAGGCTGTGTGGTTCCATATAGAACCTTAAATGTCCACTGAATCTTTTGAGATGCATGGCTTGTTGCTTTTGAGGGCCTTGACAGGGACTGGGACCCGTCCATAATCTAACCCTGAACCCCACACATGCTGAGCTTTATGTATATAGCACTCTTGTATTCTGCTGGTTTAAGAGACGTGTTGTCTATAAACACAACAGGCTCCTGCCTGAAGACCCGTAAAACTCTAATTTACTGGAAAGCTGCCCCTCCTCTCATAACAGTAAGAGTGAGAATGAGTGAGAGAGAGCGCATAAGCTGGCCTTGACAAACCCTCCAAACGTTTGTGTCACCGAGGTGATGTCGCTTTCGGTGCGACAGAGTGAAAAAAAGACAAAGAATGTGAGAGCCGGTCAGAGTGCTGGTGTCATGGTTGGGCTATGCATTTAATCACTTTGACAGGCTGCCATTTTCCCTTTCCGCCTCCATGTTAGTTTCCAGCCAATCACATTAAAGGAAGGTATAACCCACACCAATGAAAACCCTGGAGTGGAATGGATTGGAATGCTAATAGGCCCCAGGGGAAAGTAGAAGAGTGGAGAGACTGGATCAGATGCTCTGTATTAACTCTTTGTATCATTAATGGAGGGAGAAGAAAGCAGTTTAACTCGTGGACGGATGAGGAGCGGATCATAAGTGCTCCCGACCATTAATTCATTAGCTTAACGTGTGTCTGAACGACTGCTGTAAGGATCACAGAAAACACGAGACAAATTGACATTTTGGTGTTGAATAAAACAGCGGAAACATCAGATATGATTAATATAAATAGTAATGAAAGGGATATAATGAAAATGGTCCTTCTCTGTAAAATACCTAAATGGTATCAAAGGGGTTGTATTCTACTCTTTGAGCATTTTATATGTTTTATTCTGAGCTCATAAAGTCATGATCTTGTTATCATACATGAGCCTTCTAGTTTGATCCATAAAACTAGACAGTTGACTGTATATCTTTGTAGTTTTCAAAGGGAAAGGACCTGTGTTATGATTAGCATATACCTCTGAATATACATAACTGACAATGACTGGAGAAGACTGAATATGAAATAGGCGTTGATATCCAGAAGCAGATTTCTAGGGGGGGTTCAGATTCAAAACAAATAGTTTTTGTTAGATTCATTTGCTCTGTATTGTCTGCTGTCACACTAGATTTAAATAAAATTACTGTTCGAAGTTAGCGGCGGTGTTGGAGTGTAGGGAAAAGTGGTTGGAAGTGCATAGGGGAGTTACTTTATTCTTTAAACATTCATCAACAAAATGTGCCAAAAAGATACCATAATAAGTATATAAATATATAATCATACTGTATGACTTGGTATTTTGAATATGAACAGAGAATACCATGGATGTATGAATTCATATTTCAAGAAACAATAAATAGTTTGCCTTCATTTTGAATACTTGATCATGTTTGCCACTTTTTATGGCATTTGTTATCCAGGTTTAATTTCAGTTTAATTTGCTCGTGTTTGTGATGTCATAACTGCTTTGTGTCTTACTTTTCATTGATGTGCTGAGAAGCAAGACACAAAAATTCAGACTTGATATGTCTTTTAGAAATGCTGTTATAATTTTGTTATATACACATTCAGTGTACACAACACAATGCCCCTGTTTAGTTACTTTACCATTAGATCTTCTGACTGTGTGTCCTCTGCTAAAGCTATGGTCAGGTCAAGTGACAAAGCTAACTCTGAAATAACCACCCTTCCTCCTCAACACGTTACATTTGCCTCACCATGGTGGTCGAAAGCTGCGTGTTAAAACTCTCCCCCCTTCTCTATTTATTTTTATGTAGGATTTGGCCGCAGAGTTTCCCCTCATGCCCAGCTGTCTCGGGCCCCAGATCATCTTTCACAAACAGCAGCTCTTAAGAATCTCTCAGCACTCATGTTACACGATGCACATTTCCCTATTTTTGTGCGGCTGTGTGCTTTTCAGCTTATCGCCTCTTTTTCTGTGGAGCTTGGCATGACTGATTTCTCAGGCGCCATCTTTCCATCCTTTCTGTCTGTTCTTCGAATTTTCTTTCTATAAATTGTCTTCAAAACAAATTGTTTAAACATCTTAAGAAGCATTGCGTATGACATTTTTTAATCAGAGATGAAAACCTTTTGGCTAACTTCACTTTTTACTTCACTTTTTTTACTTTATCTCACGTATAAAATGTGTATTATGTACATTTGATATATATGTGAATTCAAATAAATACATAAATAGTTTAGTTCCAAAAAGAGATAACTCCATTTTATTATTTTTAAAAAACCATGTGTTTTATTGTGTATTTCAATTAATATCAATAAAACTGCATTTTTTTAACTATTTATAGCCAAAATAACAAAAAAAATATCTAACTATCACAATAAAACACAGTAAAAACATGATAACATAATAAAAAACATGATTTTTTAAAAATGTGTTATCTCATTTTGGAACCAAACTCTTCACATATTATGAATGTGTGGGGAGGCAGATTCGATTTGCAGTGTTTTATGGGAGTTCGCTTGAACATTTTTGATGTGAATATTAGTAATGTAGTCCACCAGAGATCTTATGTTTTTATGAGAAAAATACAGAAGTACCTATGTATAAGATTTGAATACAAATTGGGAACATGTTTGATTTCCAGAAAACACCCAAACTTATAAAAAAAGCCTTTTAAATTGCTTTGGCAAATGTGTAAGATTAGCTGTTGTGCTCTTTTGCTGTATGCAGAAACTGATCATTTACACAAATAACAAAGTCCTGTCATTACATGAACAAATGCCCATACGCCCATTAAGAAGTGTAAATGAGCTTTTCACACATGCACACCTGTTAGCGGTCCAAAGGTACATTTCATCAAGCTGTTGGACATGAATATTAATGCTAGCACCATTAGCAAAGCTCACACAAGGTCAGGACCTGTGAGAGGCAGCGCTGAGACTTAAGAAAAAAAAGAATTCCCTTTTTATTATATAGGACATCTGCTAATTTGACATCTCTGTTTCCCACTGTGAGTGTGTAGAGAAATGTGAAGCAGTTTGAAACTGGTAAAAAAAGCTCATGTAATGGGTTTAAGGGTGTGTAAGACACAACAGCAGTTTAATAGAGTGTCCATGTACTGCATGTGCGAGGGGGGTGTGATCTACATCGGATCTGTTAATAAGGTGCTAATGATGACACAGAGATAATACAGCGCTGAGCTAGTTATGATGACACCAATGTATGTTTGACACATGAACTATCTTTCTTTCTCTTTCACATAACCATAAAAATGCATGCTGGTTTACTTTAATGCTAAAGTCTGAAGGTAAGGCTAAACTATAGAATGGGTTGCATTTCTGGATTTCCTGTTGTTGCAATATTTCTGTGTGTAGTTTATTTGTTTCACTTTTCTCTTTTTTATCCGAAATTGGAGAGAACGTTACTTATGATTATATATGTTATATTACTTAAATTAAGTAAAGTGTATATGATCATAGAGCTATAACTTTGAGTTCATAAAATTGTTGAATTATAATGTTTGAGTTGATTTAATAACGGTCGAAATCAATTCCAAAATAGACGTGAGTAAGGTCTCAGGAGAAACTTCTGAGAGGCTTCAAGTGCTCCAATTAATGTTATTGCCTTTTAGAAGAAACAATCAAGATATCAAATAGATCTGAGTTTACTGTCTCTATTATATCGGCTCAACCTTCAGAGAATCGACCTTCATTTTCCTTTTTTCAATTTTTTATTTTCAAATTATTACATACTGTGTTGTCAAAGTTGACAAACACCTTTTATACCTTATATTAGTAAGAAAATTGCTTAACCAAGTGACAAACATATAGGGTGAATAATAATAATGATTTATGACGAAGTAATATGGAGTTACATGGTTTCAGAAGCACAGCAGTGATATGTGTCTGTTAGTTTATTTAAACCTTAGTAGTCTCTGCACTGTTTGCGGTATAGTGATGACAGACGATGATGTAATGAGGACGGAGGATATTCACCTCCCCTTTAGGCTCGCTATCCTTGAAACAATCCACTACTGGATTCCCTTCTCTCTTCATTTTGATGTACTTAAGAATTTTCCAATATTGTAACAAGCTGTCGAGTGAATTTGCCGTGTTTATTTTGACATTTCGACAAGGACAGGCATTCTCTTGGTCTTTAGGAAAACATACAGCCCCACAGTGTTGTACTGTTTGTACTCTCTTTACACCCTGCCGGTGGTTTAGCAGTGTTGTAATCCAATATCAACATTCTGTGTGGATCAGTCTAGTTTAAACCCAAACACAGGATCTGTCAGTTCTCCAGCTGCTGCCCAAGAGCAGAATCACAGCTGTGAGTGAGTCCAGAGAGAAAAAAGAAGCTGTGTTTCAAAACCTGGTGCACTGCCTTCAAAGGCTGCAATATATAGGGGATAACAGGTACTGTAGGGACACAAAGGTTTTCTAAAAGGTAGTCGACTCAATTTGATGCCCCTTGAGATGACTTGTGGGCAAATTCTACTTCAGCTTTATAGCTATTGCGAGCCCAGAATACATTGCTGCGATAGAAGCATAAACCAGTCATGTTATATCCTATTATATAAACACATTATTTACATACTGTACATATAAAGTATTAAAAGCAGCTGCCTGTGAAGGCAGTGGACAACAAAGCAGCTGACTAGGTTTTGGAACAGAGCTGTAGAGAGAGAAAGACCTCTTGTGTAGACATTGCTTTGGCGTGACAACCCTCCCGACGCCAACCTGTCTGTCTAGATAGGAGGAGACTAGAATAGAGGGAATAGATGGGGTGAGAATAGAGGTGCGGAAATGAAGTTGAAGAGGAAGACACAGCTGTTGGACCTCATCTCACACTCTGAACAGAGGAGTGAGAGGAGATGGTCTTTCACATGTGGTCAGTTTCCTGATCTTCTTTCTTTATACTCCTTGATGATAATGGTTTTACAGATAGACTGGATTTTGGTGTAATCATAAGTCTTATCCATATTTCAGCTTCAACTGACAAAAACAGCTGAATGGTCTGACAAAAACACAAAGTTGCGTAAGTGAAGTTAGTTCTATAAACATTACTATGCCAAATTTAAGCAAGCTGGTTATTCCTGTATTTCTGGCAGAATGCTTTTTGCAGATTTCTGCCGAAACCAAATGCCGTTTGTTGATAGAATCTTAGAAATGCCTCGCCCCCGGTGTGTTCATTTTTTGAATATTTGGGTAATTTGATCATTCTTCCTGCCTCAAATATGAGTGTAATACTCTCGGACGAATGTTTATAGTTTTTTAGAAGAATTGTAGAGTTTTACAGTCTGCTTCAGTGTAATTATTGCAGCCTGAGACCTTGTAAACACAACTTTGCTTTCTGGCAGAATTATTAACAACCAGTGCGCTTTGATTCAATGAAATTGTTTGTATTTTATGATTTCTTCCATGGGCAGCTATGTGTTCACACTCCTCTGCTTTCAAAATAAGGGATATCTTATTCACAAAATTGTCTCTTGTATCTTATCCTAATATTTTCGCAAGCAATCACTATCCAGGGGGTTCTAGCTGAGATTTCTGCCTCCTTCCTGCTTGAACTTCACGCCACCCCTGAACCCTTCGCATCGGTGCCTGGTCTCCACATGACTCCAAACAGAAGCATATCTGTGTGCATATCATGCACAGATGGCAAATGAAGCTCTCCTACCTCTTCAAAGCATTCTTGATACATCTCTTTCCTTTCTAACCCTCTGGTGAGGATATCTCTGCTCAGGCTTTAACCCCACACCTTCTCTCTCTCTATCCTTAAAAAACGCTCTTGTAGTGGTATCCACCGTTGTAAATAGATTGACAAAGATCTTGAGCGTGAAACAGAGAGAGAGAGAAGAAAGCCTGAAGGCAGGATTAATGAAGAGAGTTGATTTTATTTTCCTGTGTTTGAGGGCCGTACTGATGTGTATGAAGCAGCGCCTGCAGTGTGATTGACAGCTTCCCCAAGATCCCGAACCTTTGTGCATGTATGGGCTAGAACCAAACAGGTTCACAACATGTGGTGTCTGTCACACCCGAAAATGAGGGGTCTGGGGTCCATACGGTGTAATGTGGTCTATTACATAACTGTCTGGATCAAGGCTGACACAGCAGGGTTGGATAGTGTCAGAGGGTTCCTGATTTAAGTCTTGGAAGGTATAAAAAGGATGAAAAAGTATTAGCAGATGTAGCAATGGATCTCTCGTATATAAGTTAGAACCAAACGTCTTATTCATCTTTACTCTATAGAGCACACTGATTCAACAAATGGCCCTTGCGTCGCATTCATCAGCCTTCATGTTTTGGCCACCAACAAGCGTTATAAATGTACTGCACAATTACTACAGTCAGCTCATAATAATTGCCATTCTAAATGACTATGTGAAAGTTACAAGCTATATACAGCTATTTATTCAACTGATGATGGCAACAAATGAAGGTAAAGTGTTTGAGTTGACAGAAATAGTACTTCCGTGACCAGAAAACAGCCTCCCAGGGGTTTCACTAAGATGACTGCCCACTAAATTAGCTTAATAATAGTCCATCCACACAATTTTATTTTCTTTGTACAAAAATGTGTTTATATGATGTAAGTGGTGAAGCCACAAATATGGAGCACATGCACAAATGACTGAAATTTACACGCTCTCCTCATTTCAAACCTGTATTACTTTCTTCTGTAGAACGCCAAAGCAGATATTTTAAAGAATGTTTGTAACGGAACAACAGTGGTACCCATTGACTTCTATATGGACACATAAAGCATGTCAAATTGTACCGCAGTTGTTCGGATACCAACATTTTTCAAAATAACTTATTTTGTTTTCTATTAAAGAAAGAAAGTCAAACAGGTTTTAAATGACAAAAGGGTCAGTAAATGATGACAGAATTTCCATTTTTGGGTTAACTATCCATTTAAATAGACTGAAAAACACTCCTTCACATATGCTAGAAGAGACAGAGACTCCTGTACTTAATGACTGAAAGAAGAAGAGAGAGAGAGAGAGAGAGAGAGAGAGATAGGTGTGTTTGTACAGACTTCCTTGCAGGTCTAATTGGGCGTGTGACCTCAAAATGAAGGTTCTACAGAATCTTTCTTCCTCTTCAGAGAGTGTGTGTGTCAGGTTAGGAAAGCGTTAGTGTGTATTGGTGTGTATGTTTGTTTGTTAGTGATGGTGAAGGAGCGTGGATGTATTGATTTGTTTGTTTGATGTAGGTTACTGTGTGATGGATGGGTTTCTCTAATGTCAGACAAACAGACATGCACACTAGCAAGGACCTCTCGTATGCAATCATCATCTTTTTTGTACTGGGATTATATGTACTGTGAACTACCCCTCTACTAACCCTCAAAACATTTTTATAATTTAAGCAGAAAATTATTTAGACAGTTAATGAGTTTACTAAATAATAAGAACAGTTTCAGGTGCACTTACAAACCCTTAGAACTTTCTATTCCGTCAAACTCAACCATTTGTTAGTTTTGTGTCTGTATTTATTTATTCTCATGGAGACCGATGGCTGATCCTCTCAATCTGATTTCATGTTTACCATCTTTGCGGGACATCTGGTCCTCTCAGCGTCAGCACAAACCTGACCCACACACATTTCTGCCTGCTGATGATTCTGGATTTGTTCAGTCTATCAGAGTACCACACATTCCTTCTGAAACATTTAACAGTTCTCAGACCTGCACCATTCAGCAAAAAATCTGTGCGAATGTGTGTGTGCCAACACTATAACACACTGTATTAGGGACGGTTGTTAAAAGCTTTTAAACCTGTACAACTTTATAAAATCACTGGAATGCTGATGATATAGTGATCAGAGTCTGGCCTCATGACAGGAAACCGAGCTCCGTAATGAAGCACTCTGACACATCTGTTCCTTGATGTGCTCTTTGTTTTACAGTGTCAGTAATATGCTAATTTAATGCATTCACAAATCGTTTCTGCCTCTGTTTGTTTGTGATGTGTGCAGAAAACTCGGGTGATGGGATTGACTACAGTCAACAAAAGAGAGAGAACATTGGAGACCTGATCCAAGAGACCCTTGAGGTTTTTGAACGCTACGGGGGTGAGGACGCCTTCATAAACATCAAATACATGGTGCCCACCCACGAGTCCTGCCTCCTCAACTAATAAGACCTGAGAATACCCGCCTATGCACACGTTCATATAACCATGTAATCGCATTCACATTATTACACAATCTTAATTTCAGATTTTATTTAACTCGTGATAAAGCTGATTCTCAGTGGAACGTGTCCCGGGGTGTTGGAGCGCACCGCTACAGTTTGTATCGGAGGAGATGCAAACGTAGCTTTCTGGGAAAAAACTAGAAAGAACTCAGGGGCCAATAAAGCTCTCTCTTACCTGTGTTTCATCTTTATTCTTCAATTCAATTTTATTAAACAGTCGTATAGTGTTGATCTGATTACAAACTTTATATTGTGTCAAAATCTTAGTTCCTTTCAATTAACGTTTAATTCAGATTTTAGAGGTCAAAGATCACATGAAGCTGTGTTTCCAGGAATAAAGTGATTTCGGAAATAACTTCATTAAGAGGGGATCATTATGTTTTAAAGAGGCATACCCTGCTTATGCACAGTGCTAAGGGGGCAGCAGCTGTAAAAAAATATATGTGTGTGGCAACAGAACATTTCCTAAAATTAATGAGATTCGCCCGAACATTTCATTTCTGTCATCCCCCTTGTCCTATGAAACCTGTACAACATTTTTCTTCTCCTGCAGAATATACAAAAAATATATATTTTGAGTAATGTTGGTAAAGGGACAACCGTGGCACCCATTTTCACATTGGTTTTGTATCCATACAATAGAAGTGAATGGTTACCGCCGTTGTTCGGTTACCAACATTCTTCCAAATATCTTCCAAATTTCCAATATAAAAAAAAGAAAATCAAACCGGTTTGAAATGACATGAGGCGGAGTTAATGGTGACAGAATCTTTTATATTTTTGGTTGAACTTTAAATCTACCCTTTAGATCATTCATCTTGTCTCTTATCCTGCATATCATCTTCGTCTCTTCAGGTCAACTCTTTGTTAGATATTTTGTTTTATATCTGAGTGTTTAGGCTTATAAATCTTTGTTTGGCTGCGGTGAAACATCCCAGCCAGAAGGCAACATTGATTGCTTCATTATTTTATTCGACTGCCTCTTCTGTCATAAGTATGTGAAGAGATTAAAATATCTTTGCCAAAATGGATCTGCAGTTTTACTTCTGAAGTATGAATCTGTTTCTTTTCAGGCTTTTTTCGATGAGTATCGACATTTATGATTATGCTTTTTATTCATTCCAACAAACTTGCATTCAGACTCGAAGATGTTCAATGAGACCACAGCACATACTCGATGGGACATGCAGAGTGCAGAATAACATTCAGAAAGAACACACAACTATTCAGGTAGCAACATTATGTGCTTTTGAAAGCCGTGAACAAGTATGAGCTGTAGGCTGTGTGCCAGAACACAATGGGTGAATGAAACTCTCATTTATCACTGCACATACACATACACTCAGTTGGGAGGATTCACTTATCCTTAACGCTCTCTGTCTTTTCCTACCTGTGAAATCAGACACTGGAAGTGTGAGGGTTATTTATTTTGTCGAATACAGATTTTGTAGTTGTAATACCCTTAGAAGGTTTTCTTGTAAAGCTTTTACAACCAGACTAAAACTGCCAGGTCACCTGTCTCAATTGTAAGACATCTCCGTTCCTCCTTCAGACTCTTAGAGGGGCTCTGTTGAATAGCCCACCACACCATATATTGTAAATTGCAGTATATTTTGACCACAGCAAATCATGATAAAATAATGTATTATTACAAAAACATGGAGGGTGTACAGTGTTTGAAACATTATGTTGGTCTTTTTCCTTTTTTCCAATTTGTCCCAAATCTCCTAGACTCGTGTTGTTTACTCTTCTGGTAAAGGTGATTCCCATAAGCTGTTTTCTACACCATTTGAACTCGTAGTTCAATCTGGGTTTGATCACACTGCCTGTAAATTAAAGCTGTGAACAGACACATGGGGAAATTGAGCAGGGATTTGGCCTCAAATCACTTTTACGGTAACAATCAGGGTCAATAAAGAGAGCAGTAGTCCCAGCTTGAAGCCTTGATGCTGAGCTGAAGAGAGTGAAAGTTGGTTTTTTTCTACTACTTTAACTTAATTCTGTTCCTCACAATAAGCTTTCCTATTGTTCAAAAAGTTTTGAAATGGAAAGATTCCCCTTTGTGGGAGATTTTTTTGAGCAAAGACTCTTTGTTAAACTTCTCTGGAAGATAACCATACATGTTCAAAATGACAAGAGGGTGAGTAAACAAGGAAATATGTTCAAGAGTAAAATCCTTTACATCCGCTCTGATTTGCGCTTCTCTAATTGGCTCTCAGGTGAACAAGTCAATGAATGAAAAGCCATATATACAAGAGAGAGGAATATATGGAGATGTTGATGTGAGAGCAGCGGGAAGCGAAAACATTAGATTGAAAGAATGCCAGATTGTTAAGAGCAACAGTGCAGAGGGGAGGGAGGGAAGGGAGCAGCAGGAATAAATGGCCCGTTGGGACCTATTCTTCTTGTTCAGCGCATCTGCCAGGGGCCACGCGAAAACCCAACGCCGGCAACTGAGCATGTGCGAAGCCCTGAGCAGAATGGAGATTTATTTCGGAATGGCTTCATGCTTCAAGTGTCACCCGCACCTCTGAACCCCCAGCCACCAGACAACCCCAATGAATTAAAGGTAACTTGACTATTTTCTTCAACATTGTTGCAAAAACTGCGCCGAGAACTCCATTGACTCACATGACTCAGGGTTGTGATAAAAAGCTGTATTTTAATGAGAATATTTCATTTAATTAAAAAAATAATCTTTAATCGAAATGTAAGAACATGGCTCCGCCTCTAAAACATCTTTGGTTTTTGGCTGACGTCATGAATCCCTTTTATGATCCAAACGATTCCAAATGCATCAAATTAAGTCCTCTAGATCTTTTTTTCTGCTTTCTGAAAATTTGAATTTACTCACAAATATGTGGGTGGGTTACTGTAGATGAATCGCACTGACCTTAAAGGCACTTTCTTTCAATTCTGTTACATTTTGCCTTCCTCCTTGCATTTTGAGAATTGAGATGTGTTATTCAGCAGTCTTTGAGCATTGGTTTGTTTGTAAATTGAGTCTTTTTAAAGCACTGCTTCTGGACTCAACCCTCGCTGGTTTGTGGAGTGTGAGAGCGTGGAGTGTTTTGAAGAACGCTCACAGGAGGCAGATAGTTTTTCAGCAGGAGGTTGGGAGATCTTCCTCTCTCTTGTGCTCTAGATTGGCGGGACTCTGCTTTCTGATCCTTACACCTCCTCTTCCTCAGCCAGAAGCTCTTATCAGACACAAAAACATCTGCCATTTTTTGACACACTACACACACACGTCTGTACAGCCAGTGGTCTTATACCCTTTCAATCAACATGAGGCAACAAACAAATACACTTAAACACACACACAAACATATGACCTTGACTGTTCCTGTTTAAGGTTTGAGTGAGTGAGTGTGTGACTCCCCATGTCTGTTGTAATAATTTAATTTTGGTTTGTGATATTTTACATTCTTGTTAAAGGGTTTATAACAGGGCAAATGTCATAATTTGATAACAGGCTTTCTTTGAAATTTGGATTTAAATTGGCTATGACCCACAGGATGTTCAATTGATGGGAAAAGGAATTTACTGAATTGCAAGTCAACGTGGTCACACAACAAAGGAATTTCATTAGTTTAACACAGCAATAAAATGGGCGAAGGCAGATGCATTTTCAGAAATTTCCACCATGTTAATCTGTTTCATGTTGTTTGTCTCCTTTTTTCTTTATGCAAGTAAATATTTTACACATAATTAAAGATAAAGCTCAATCCAAATTTGCCTTTGATCAAGATTTTTATGCAGCAATGCCAAGACGCATATGGGTTATTCAACCAAATGTTACATTTTATTCATTCTATTTTAATAAATATTAATAAATGGTGTTGTTTAAAGTGAATATGAACTAACCGTATCCATAAAATATGCTTACATTTTTGTATAATTATCTGAATTCAAAAATACGCATATTCATTTTCTTTTCAGTATTCTGAAAACTGATCTAAAACATCGTATCTTTTTGTTATTTTTAACAGTTTATCCAGTATTTTGTCAAATACATGCATTTCAAAACAATATTTTGTATTTGGAATTCAGGTTAAATGTTGCCAGCAGTTCACAGAATAAAAAATATGAGTAGAAAATCTGAGCATAATTTGAAAGGCAATTTTCTGAGGAGGACTGTCATCTTACACAGTAATAAAGTATCATATTTGTGTCTTAAAATACCCACTATGTCATGTTTATGATAACAGGTTGATGAATTATTCATACTTAAACTTCAAAATAAAACCACACTTGCAGCAATTGCATGAGATTTTACTTGTACTTAAAAGGATAGTTCCCCAAAAATGAAAATTCTGTCATCAATTACTCACCCCAAGATTGTACCAAACATGTATAAAATTATCTGTTCTGCTAAACACAAAGGAAAATATTTGGAGGAATAATTAGTAACCAAACAGATCCCCCCCCCCCATTGACTCATAGTATTTATTTTTGTACCCTACTATGGCAGTAAATGGGGGATGAGATCTGTTTGGTTACTAAGATTCTTCCAAATATCTTCCTTTGTGTTTAGCAGAACATAGAAATGTATACAGGTTTTGCAGCAACCTGACAAATCTTCATTTCGGGTAAATCCTTAAAACTACAATGCTTGTTTGTTCTTGTCCCTGAAAACAAAATCTATTATGTGGCTGCATTGACCCACAGTTGTGAATTTCCTCTGAATGGTCCAACCCTGTTTTATCTGTACACTTTTAAACTGTCATGTTTCTTTACACAGTTCATGCACCCACACATTCCACACACTCTTTGCGCACTTCATACACACATTCCGTACAGTCATTCATGCAAGGTGACCCTTCCACATGCCTTGACTCCAAGCCCAGTTGAACTTCATTCACACAACAGCTAAGCACTTAGAATAAACATTGAAATCTAATTGTTCGGTGGTGGTTTTACGTTTCATCTTATATAAATACATAAATATATATATATATATAATTATACATACATACATAAATATACATATAATAAGATTTTAAAGTCAGATTTCACATACAAATGCATAACCTTCCAATGCCGGTTCCTCCCTCACTTTTACAGAAGTTAAGTCTGCCATCCCCACCGTGGCGCAAAGCCCGTTGGACCCTGAGGGAGGTCTCGATTGAGTGATGAACCAGTGTGCGTTTTACTGTAATCTTCACAGCAGACCCCTGGGGAACACTAGAGCCATGAGTGACGTGGGGGCCCACAGCTCTTTGGCCTACGTTGAGATTACTGCACTGTGGACTGGATGAACAGAACAGGATTCATCACTGCTGTCAACACCCTAATCCAGCACACAAAACCCACCATCTGACCAACACATACAAGAAAGGGAGAGAAAGCGATTTCTTGTTTCCACTATCATCACCTCATGTATAGATTCATAAGTGCTCTCCCTCCCGCAAATGCACAATGACCCTCCCTCGCCGTTTTCAAAGCATTCGTGCATTGACTGAGAATGTGCCACTGTTTGACCCAACATAAACAACCTGTGATGTCTTTCTTACAATTGACCCAGATTTCACTCACACCAGTTTTCCCGCACCCACAGATAATCTCTTTTGTTTTACGCTTTTATTTTGTTCATGTTCAGACTCAAAGCTTCCAGCTGTTCTTAGACAAAATAGCGAAAAGCAAGCTTGCTTTGAGGCATCTCGTTTTATTGCGTTCCAAACGCAGCCGTGCCACCTACTGCTTTTCTAATCAGCTCACAGGGTTGACCGGAACGTAATGAGTGCTGCTCCTTATGAGGGAGGGGGCCATCTCCCTCCTTACTTCACTCCCTGCTGTTTCACAACCACCTGATTACATATTCAATTTTTATCTCAAGTGCCGTTAATTGGATTAATTGTAGAAAGGAACCATGTTATTAATAGAGGAGGAAAATATAGGGGTAGGTTGGGGATTCATTTCTGGCAGAAACACCTTTACACTTGCACACACTCAACAACACACAGATCTAAACAAGTGCATGTGACCAGCAAAGTAGAAATAAAGTAAATATGGGTAGTTTACAAATATGGCGATATGGTTTATCAAATGCTGAGATAAAAAACAATCGAAAGAAATTGTCTGTGTTGCCATCATACGTGTATATGAAATATACATATTATATTACTGCAGCAGCGGTAGGCCAACCAGCCAAATTGTGACTTAAGCCATTCTCTCAATTCTTTTTTGGTTAAATCCATTGATCTTCTCTCATTTTTGTAATCTAATCTAATTTATCAAAACACAGCTCTTATATTTTCATCAAAAGCTTCTTTGACATTTCTGTTTTTCTCCTACACTAAAACAAGTACATTGACAGTGCGCACTGGCCCCAAGCACTCCTAGAGCAACCTTGTATTAAGTGTCTTTCCCTAAGGTACAATGGCATAAGGGGAAGTCCGTAACTTATCAGGACACTGATCACCACCTCAGGGTTTTAGCTACCAGCCTAGATCCCCTACATGTGTTAGAGATTTTCCCTGGTTCTGGTGAACTCCGGTATAGTGAAAGGTTACACTCTCTAGACACTGCTTTTCCTTTTCTGATAGACAATATCTGATATTATTGGCTTCTGTGAGTTGTCACCAGCTTGAGGAATGTGTCAAGTTATCTCCCACATAGATAACAGTGGATCTGGAGAGGGTCAGCTTAGCCTGCAGTTACAAGCACCTCTTACAGTGCTGATACAGACACTGTCTGCCAATGTGTCTCGCATATCAATGAATGTGAATGTGTGATTGGAATCTAATCTTATATCCATCCAATGAATTCCTTTGTCATTCTTAGCTAAGGTTTGCCTTTAACAGTGATTTTATCATTACTAAATGTAATGCTTGACTTCTTTAGCCATTGAAGCAAACAAAATAAATGTTCAGGGAAGGAATCAAAAAAAAAACATTGTTTTAGGATGATAGAGTTTTAGTAAAACTAAAAATATTAATGTGCTCATTAATTTAGTTTTGAGCTCAAATCCATATTCATACCATTAAAGTTCTAACTCATTTTATGTTAAGATATAGTTTTAATTTGATTTAATTACTTTTATATCTACAGAAAAGGAACATTTTAAATTGAATACCATCATGTTAATTCGATTATATATGTATAGATTATAGTTTTTTCTAAACTGTTTTTCATAAACACTGCAAGGCACCGTTTATGACAGTGCGTCAAATGCGGCTAAATCGAAACATACATATATTCATTTAATTAAGGATGTAACTGCCTAAAATCTCAAACACTGTCAAATCACATCATCCTAACATTGTTGTCACGTTGTCACAGCGTTTCACATATGTGAACCCATGCCGATGACTCCCAGCGTTCATCAGGATGTATATCATTGGCTCTGTCCTCTGTCCATCATCTCAAGCCCCGATTCGTTTAGTTAGGTGCTAGCCCCGCCTCCAAGGAACTCCGTTCTGATTAGCAAACCCTCGTTCACAGTCCGGCCCATTTACGCAGAGGCAGCCAATGAGCTTTAGGTGGGTCGGGCACTTTCGGAGGATTCAGAGCAGGCGTGCACGGGTGGCAGTCTAGAGCGTGAACGCGAGTTTAGTACAGTGAACAGTACCCGACGAGTCCACATCGAGCGACTCTAGCGAAGGGAGAATAAGAAAGAGACTGACGGGTTTGTGTTTCTTCCTCTCCTGGCTAAATCAACAGCTCTTTAAATCAGCCGTTATATCCGGAGAGGGTCGCCGCAGCGTGGAGGGGGCACGAGGGATTTGATCCGCACCGTTATTTTTTCTTTTGTGTTTTCTTTTTTTTCTTTTTCTCGTGGAAGGATTGTGAGGGTTTGCTTGTAAAGATGATGGTCGGGGAGATGGAGGTGAAGGAGAGACCGAGGCCGAGTCCCGACTATCTCATGCAGTTACTGAACGAGAAGAAGCTCATGACGAGTTTACCGAACCTGTGCGGCATCTTCACACACCTGGAAAGACTCCTGGACGAAGGTACTTGTGTGTTTCAACCTAAACCAAGAGTGCAACTTATGTGTTTGGGAACCATGTGTGTGGGGTTTCACAACTTTGTTAACTCTCAGTTCTTAGAGAAGTGGGCTCGCATAACTGATTTAAGTTAGTCTTTAACTGTAAACGTCTTTTCGAAGGGTTTATTTGCATGTAATCTTCAGTCAGTGTAAGTTACATTTGTAAAAGTTTTTCTTCGACTCAAGTGTCTGGGTCGCTAGCGCCGTTAGCAGTCTGCTAAACACCAACAACTTTTTATAAACCATCATATAGGCTGGAATTCACCGTTTTACCGTCACAATTTGTCGAAACAACTTTGATCAGAGACTGTTTTTATTTGTTTGAACAAACTGATTTACAAACGAACCGTTATGTGTAGTTTGAACGGTTTTCTAACTTTTGTTGCGTTTGTGTGTGACGTTAGCAGGACCGAGTGAAGTTATCCGCACGCGCAAAAACTTAAAACTTGTATTTTTACTGTGAACTTTTACAAAAATGTCTATTTATTCATGTAATGTAACGTCGTATTTGTGAATGTAAATTACTGCACACAATGAGATTTATCTGAACAATTAGCTGTTTGTTTGCAGATTAAGATTTTTGAGGCGTGTAGTAGTTTTGATGCGTAAATGACCCACAGGGGAAGAAAAGGATTAGACAGAAGAGAGGGGAAAAATGAAAATGGGCTCGCTGGAAAGCTTGAGGTTTGGTGGCTGGGTTCTCTCCCGTTACAGCGAGTGTATGTCTGCATTATCGCACGTTTCTCTCCGAGGTTCTTTTGTGCCAGGAGCTTGTGTAGTTTACTGTAAGGATTTGCCTGAACTGGGTGGGTTTTAAATTCCAGCACACACGGCATTTGACTGTTCTACGGTTTCGACGGTAAACCGCAAAAACATCCTTAGTGTTACGAGCACGCGTCTGTGTTTGTCCTGTAACGACGAGACGAGTGGCCACAAAATTTGCAGCAAAATAGTACCTTTGTTTGCGCTGTTATTCTCTCGGCGTGTTGCAAAATCGCCCCGTGCGTCACCAGATAAACCAGTTAGGTTTGACTGATGACATCTCTACATACCAACACAGGCACAAATTGCACAATTTGGATTTTTTTGCATTGGTCTAGCCAACTCGCATGCTTGTTTATTTAACATAGATTATACACTTATTGGTCAAAACGACTATAATATGCATATATTTCAAGTTCGTTTATGTTAAAGGCACACTTCACCACCCAAAAATGACTTTCTTCTGTGGACAAGGAAGAAAGTTATTAGTTTTCAGTTCTAGGACAATTGACTTTCATAGTAGGAGCATTTTAAATGGTAGTCAAAGGTGCCCCAGAACTGTATGCTTTCCTAAATGCTTATGGAAACAGTTCTACTTTGGTAGTTAATGATGTCAACGAACTGAAAACTGCTAACATTTTTCAAAACATCTTTCTTTGTGTTCAGCAGAAAATTTATATTTATGCAGGTTTTGAGGGTGTGTAAATGGTGACCGATTTTTTGTTTTTAACCATTAGGATAGTAAACATCAGTTGTGTCCATCCATTTTGTCTATACCTAACGAGTTTTTGCAGTTTAGTCATACTTTAAAAATATACTTATTTACAGTAGTGATTTTTACTACATCATGACCTGTTTTGGTTACAAGTCGTTGTCTTGGTCCCTTGGTAAATGGTTCAGTGAGAGATTTCTCATGAAGCTGCCTACTTTGACACCAAACAGTGAGGTCTCAGTTTTTCTTGCAGTAATACAGCTGACATGTGTTGTTTGATTTCCCTCTGTTTACCTGCACTTTGTTCCTCTTTCGCTGTAATCTGTTTTTCCTCAATCCGCTCTAAAATTAGCTCAGTTCAAAGAGCCAAGGACGGCATTCTTCATTTTTACTATTGAGTTTTTTTAAATCGTACACGGATTGAGCTAGGTGTGAATCTCAGCTGAATTTGCATACTGATATGACTATGCAAATGAGCAGCTCAGGATAATGTGGGCCAGTTGTGTATTTGTACTGGCAAATACTCCAACGTAATGCTTGGATGGGGTAAATTTGTACAGTTATGGACACTGTCCGCTATCTTTTCTGACCTCTGCTTTGCAAGGTCTGCTGTTCTGGGAACTGGTTGACCCATATGGGGTTTTAAATGGCCGTAATGATTAGCGACAGAATTGCTAAAGATAAATGAAAACTGATAATGTACACTATCTATTGACAATGCTGTTTGTAGATTTTGGAATCCATACTAGAGTAAATAATCAATTCTGTTCATTTCTTGCCAGTTGTACACAGGTTTTACCCTTTGGTTTTGAAAAAACGCTCTCCATCCATGTTACTGTAGCTGTGGGTATTGCACTGATTTGTGATCAGGCTTCTACTTTTAGATCTCTGCTGTTACAGGTTAATAAGGGCAAGGTATGTTACAGGTCAACTGAAAAGTTCCACCGTGTTGTGTTGCTGCTTTAGGCAGAGATTGGAAAGTTTACATGGATTTTATTATCTCGGGTGATTTGTTAATCATTCGGTGTTTTGTAAATATTTCAAGTCATTCAATATGTAAATAAGCCAAAGACTTAGCTCGAGGCATATGCTTTGAGGTTCATGCACACATGTGTGATGTTGAAAAAAAAACGTCTGTGGCGGTATGAAGTACCACTCTGTCAATTGGCTCCTTTTAAGAGTTCTTGTAACAGCTGCACAAATGCTCATAACTTCAGTGGATTGTGTGTATTTGCAGCTGTTGTCATGGCAAACGAAAACCAACACCCTCAGCGTCACCCAACTTGATCCCCCCCAAAAGACAACTGCTCTCTCTCTCTCAATGTGCTGTGTTTGTGAGCGTGTGCGTGTCTGGCTGAGGAGAGGGCGACAGGTTTCTGATCTTCAGAGGTGACCCTGCGGGTGTATGGAGAGCTGTCTTTGATAAGTCAGTGGCAGCTGAGTCCAGTGCTGGAGCTTAAGGCAGGCAGATTCAGAAATGGACACAGAACTGGACACAGAAATGGAGGGAAGTCAAGGTTAAAGATCTTGATTTCTCTTTGTCACAGGATTGTGATTTATTGGGACATGATTTTGTTGTGTGGACTGTTTATATTATGTGTATTACTTCGTTATTACGTTTTTTTGTCTTGAATAGCTTTTTCCTTTACACTTACATAAAGTATTATTTTAGCGGTCCTTTTATTTTTCAATAAACTTGATACTATACAGCTGGCCAATTGTTATTCTTATATAAACGCACTAGGTTTGTTGCAGTATTGACCAGCTGACTGAATATTACCTGCTTGTTAAGTTTGAAGTCACAAGTCACCGTTACTGGGTCTACGCGCTTTATCAGGTACCAATGCGGACAACAAACCATAACTAATCTGCACTTGGTGTTCTGTAAAGGTACTGACAAGTTATAATTGTAACCTTGTTACAACAAAATCCCAGAGGACTGTTAAATATTGGTGCTAACGATGCCATGAACCTGGAGATAAAAATGGACACCAAGTTTATAAAAGCATAGCTAAGATGTGCATCGTGAATAAATGGTGCTCTTTTGAGATGGTAGTCTCAGTTAAAAACGACCGGAGGACCTCATATTGGTGTTCCTTACATCACGACGTGACAAGCGGATGCCTTGCATAGTTTTGGAGCCAATTGTAAAAGATCAGTTGTGATAAAAGTTTAGCAGTTTTCTCAGTGTTTGAGGTTGGTGTGTGGATGGACCTTAACGCATCTAGTTTAATTAGCTAGCTATATACATTAGCTCAGGTGCCTGGCTCGAGCCAGGATTCAGGGTAGTGTGTGCAGAGATAATTTTATTCCCTCTATCTTTGTTTCTCTCTCTTTTTCTGTGTCCTGCTGGTCGGTGATAAATTGGATAGCAGGAAGAGGTTGACAGGGTTAGCACAGGGAATGGAGAAGTCTCGCTCATTTTCTCTCTCCCTATCCCTCCAGTGGCGTTGAGGGGTGTGTGTGCGCATTCTGACCCTTGGTTTGGCCCTCATGTGGCCCCTGATAAAGTCATGTCAGTATGCGTCAGGCTGTGCCCTGTTATCAGTGGGTCTCTCTCCCTCGAGCGCAGGGGTTCCTTATCAGACTCTACCCTGCCAGCTCTGCTGTCCGCCTGATGCCACACAGACACTGAAACACGCCCTCCAACAACTTTTCCTCTCAAAGGGAAGGTTTTTTTAAGTGGCTGCTAGGTTATTGAAACGGTTGTGACGTTTGTTCGTTCAGCATGGATACACACTTTTTGTTAGGCCAGGTCAAAACAGCCGCTGTAGCTGGGAGTGCGATAGATGTAAGCTGATGCAATGATTCAGAATCAGTCACGACCAAACACCATGACACACACTCACGAGTTCCCTGGAGGAGAACAGCGAGGCTTTCATGAGGCAGCTCGCACAGTAAGAGGCTGATTCAGTGTTTTTGGAAAGGGTGGAGAGCTTTTCATATGTAACGAAATACAGCCTCTCAACAAAAAGCAAAACATATCCAGAAGTCATGCTTTTATGGACTGTGTGTGTGCGTGTGTAGTTTGCTGTGTTTTAGTGTGGTAGGGAGAATCTGTCCAGGAACAAGCTAGTGTTTATCCTCTCTCTCTCTTTAGAGAGGGGGGAAGGGCCTCACCCTTCACATTCCACAGCTGCCTGAAATATCTCCACACCCCTTCACACTCCTGTTTTTGTGCAGTTTTTTTCGCCTCTGTTTTCGCCATCAGCAGCTTGTAGACACTGTGTGTTTCTTTGTTTCTATTTAACCGATTTCTTGATGTTACGCTACGTTCCTCTCTCTAATTGAGTAACAGAGGCATTGTTTGGCTAAATCAGACAGCGGCATTCCTCCATGTGCTCATCAACGCATTCATTAAGTGCTTGAATCCTGCTAATGTTTGTTATATCTCTTTAAATGCCATAATTGGTCGTAATTATGATTATTCTTGTTTTTTTTTCTGGCTGGAAAATGGTTCTTGAATTGATCTGTGTAGACAGTGGTCTCTGCCGGAGGTGGTTCGGATTGACTATCTCACCCTGTGATTTCAACTTTTGATTTGCCGATCTCAGCGGCAAGTGTAAAACCTGCAGCGTTGGATTTTGTTGTAAAAATGTGCGTTTCCAAACCAAACGTGTTTGTTTTTCCCCGTACGTTTTGAGCGTCAGTTAATAGAGGGCCAATCAGAGCGTGCAGTTCGACAGGCCACATGGGAACACACAGATGTCATTGTGTGATAAGTAGGTTATCTGTCTCTGTCTTTTACCAACAGTAAGTGATATCGGACTGATTCCATTCTGACGGTGTTATTCGTTTACAACACCTAGTTCCTGTTTCATCATAGTTCTCTCTTTGTTAAAAGCAGGAATGTATCTCATTTCTCTTCCTGTGAGAGGTTATTCAAACAGATACAGTCTTGTACGCAGTCTGTGTTTTCTTGTTAATTGTTTGACTTTACATATGTGTCAGCTCAATCTTTTTTGTGGTTAATTTTGCTTCAACTCTAGCTCCAGGCCTACATGTAAACACTTTTTTGACTTTAATTATTGTTGGCTCTTAGACAAATGAGAGAGCATTTGACATTTCGTAAGATGAAAGTGTCTGCTTGATGAATAAATGTTACATGTAAATGTCAATTTTAAGTAGTTTTAACTGTAAAAATGTTTAGAGACCCCCTCCATTCTGTTTCCGCCTGGCTCCTGGGTGCAAGTCCCTAATTCCTCTGAATGTGCATAAACAGTAGCCTTTTGAATTACAGAAAAAACATTCAGGACGTTCAGGAATGAAACAGACATTCTGGAACAAGCCATTTATTGTTTGGAGCACAGCTGTTAAAAAGTATGAACTGTGTGTCAAGCAAACAAAAACTAAATAGGCACTGAAGCCTTATGCTCACCTGTTGTAATTTTAACATTCCACTGCAGTCTGCTGCAAGTGTGTGTGTGTGTGTGAGAGAGAGAAAGAGCAAGGTTTCTGTTCTGCTTTGAACGTTTTATCGGTTTTCATCAATTCGGCTGTCACACCGCTCATAGCTTTGTTTGCTAGCTTTTTGTTACCCTGCTGCATTTGTGCTCGATTAGCTCTTAAATGTGTCAAAAACAAAAGAGCATTATTGGAGAGGAAGAGCGCTGGCTTTGTGGGAAGGGTTAGTTGTGTGTTAGTCAGGTCAGCAGCACTGCTCTGAACTGATTGATTGTGCGCACGGAGAGAGAGATGGCAGTGTCAAACTGAACGCTGTGGTGGAGAATGGGAGACATGGAAAGACAGATAGTGTGTGTTGTTATTGAGGTCAGCCAGCGTGCAGGGGGGTAGGTGGGGTGTCTGTGTGGTTTCACATGGGTGCCTGTGCTTGGACAATGAAGCATTATGTGCTCGTACACTCACACATGACATCATTGCCCTGGCAAACTGGACGTGAACCTCTGTTGGAGTTTCCTGAATGAGTCCTTTTTACACCACCAGTGTAAGCAACTAGCCAGCTACTAATTGTATGAGGTTTTGTGTACACGCACACAATTTATAAGCATTTAGCAAACTTCAAAACATTAATGGAGGCAGTAAATGGATTTGGCTTTATGGCTGATGTTTAGATAAGCGTGAATGGCAGTTGATTCGGTGTGCACACTTGATGAATAAGCCAGAAACATACTCTACACAACTATGTAGATCCTCATGGCTGTCGTTTGTGAGCAGTCATTTTATTCATATTGAACATTCTTGAGTTACTGAGATCCTAACAGTTTTGTCTTTAAGGGCACAATAGTGACCTCCAGATATATGTATGCAGCAAGCTACATTTTTTTTATAAAATTGCTTTGCAGGTTTATCTTAACTGATAATTCACAAAGATGGTTGTTGATTTAATTCCCTTTCTGGTCAAATTTTTCTCACTGCCTTATCAGAACAGACCTAGGACCCACATGTTAAACCACTTGCCCTCTGTTCTCCTCTCCCATCTCTGCGCCAGAAAGCTGCTTCATCTTTATTTTACTAAAGACTGTTGGTCGCATTTAAAGTCTGTTGCTGTGTCTGTTTGCATTAGTCAAGAGTCACATGCACACGCTGTGTTTCGCATGTTACACATTTCTCCCCCTGCATCTTTCTGTTCCTGTCCTCAGGACAGTTGCTTGAAAGCTTGCAGCAGACAGAACTTATTGTGGCAGCTACTGAGTCACAACACTAACTCAGTGTTCCCTTTTTTGTCTGTGTGGACCTCTCTCAATATTACTCTGTCCATCTAACGGTGGAGAGATTCAGTCAGCTTCCATCCCCCTGGTCTTATACGCGCATACCCACACCACATAGTAATGGTGTAAATATTTGTTTTTATTTGATTGCCGTAGGCAGCCGAATTTAAATTGCTGAACCCCCTGACAGTGCGGTTCTCTCATTGGCTTTTGGAAGCAAAGCTTTATTACAGAATTCAAATGAACAAGTTTTTAAGATCTCCAGATCTGCATGACTGGAAAGTTGTGTGTTGAATACCTACCTTATCGCTCTTGAAGAGGTTTCACCTGGTGACATGGGGCCATGGTAACAAAAAGTTGCTTGTTTTTCAACTGCCGTCCTGGAAAAAACACTTCCCTACTCATGTATGTCAGATTAGTTATTTATTAATTTCATGGGTGCACATAGTTTATGACTTGCGTGTTATAACTTATTGTTTTTTATAAGACTGTAGTGTGACATGTTTGCTTGTAGTTAGGTTATGTCTTAAGTTACTTGCATCATCATTTGGCTGTACTGTGGAAAGAGCGAGGATTGCAGTTCCCCCTGCAGATCATAAGCTCTCGTGTAAGAACTATCACTATATCACACTCTATAATTTATGTTTCTGTATAAAACTGGATTACAGTATCTTCATAAAAAAAAAGTGGGAGACCGTCTCCATCCTGTCGCACAGGGACATGCTCTGGCTTGTCTGGGAAGTTTCTGTTTGTTGTGGTGCAGTTACCCAGAGTTCTTTGCTGCCATTACTACTCGGTGAAGGACGGCACTTTGTGTCATCTGCCATCCTGTGTCCCCAGGCCTCTCTTATGAGATCTGTTATATAGTGAAAGTACCTTGAGATCACACATTCTCTCTCTCGTTCTCTCTCACCCTCTCGAGCGCTAGTGTAAATGGTCCTTGTCATTGGCTGCCCTCATTTCCTGCTAATTAAAAGCAGAGGAATGCAGTCCTGCCACTCCATCTCTCAAGCTGATAGAAACCAGAAAAAGAAGACATGATAAAAAGTGGAAGAATGCAGATACACAGGCCGGTGGTTTCCTCTAGCAGTAACCTTTGATGACCACATCAGTGACTAAAGAGGGTTTACTTAACCACAGGATTAGACCAGTTCTGTTGTGTTTTGTCACTGCTAGTGTCGTTTATTTGTCATAGCACCAACTTATGTAGCGGTTTAAAACTGTTTTCAATAAATGCCATTTTAAGTAGAAAGGGGAAGACTTCGATCCTGTTTTTGTGCGTGTCGTTTTTGTTTGTAATTCTAAACAAGTCCATGTCATCATGAATTGGGAGGATGGAGGAAGGGGATGATTGGTTATCTACTCTTCGCACATTTACTGTCAGCTTCCTTCCTTCCTGGCTTCAGTTCTTCCTGTCATTGTTTAGCGTGTTTACTTCATTTATGATTGTGTTTGTGACAAAGACGTGAGAGCGTTCCTTAGGAATTAATAGATAACTAGAAACTGAAATGGCGTGTACCCTGTCTGATGCTTCTCATCTTGAACTCAGTGCGACAAGTTTATGCTGAACTCACAGGATCCTTTTTTCCTCAAGTCACACAGTGTGTTTCTGGGCATAGCAGGAAGTCTGAGCACACAGTGGATGGTCTGTTAAAACATCGATGGCTTTTCCTTTCTGCACCAGTTTAACATCCTCCGTTAACATCCTGTTATTCCTTCATTCCACATCCTGCTGAAGCTCCTTTTAATGTGTGCACACCGATGGATTTCATTCTAATAGTCTTATGGCATGTCAAGTGAATTATCTTTACATTTGTATGCAAGTATCTACTTTTATGTATGGTACTTATATGGTATCGTTGGTCATTGACGCCCCAGAAATTTCAGTTGCTTACATTCTTCCTAATATCTTTCTTTGTGTTTAACCAAACAAATGCGTTATACAGGTTTGGAATAACTTGAGGGTGAGTAAATGATGACAGAATTCCATTTTTTGGGTGAATGATCCCTTTAATCGCACAACGCTGATCAAGTGAAATCTTAAAAGACATAAAGATCTGAATACCTGTTACCAGCTTCTCCAGAAGACGGCTTTTTCTAGATTAAAGCATTTTTGCATGGTTGTGTTTCCACATGAATTGATTACTATCCTAATTTGCAGGATGTGGTTAGACCTGGCCATTTAAACCACTGCAGTGACTGTATTGTGTCTTTGTCCTGAATGATAACCCAAACCCACCCCCTCCTCAACAGCTCTACTCTATAACCCTGCGCCATATCATCAAGTGTGACAAGCCTCACTGCTAAATTTAGCTCTTCATAATGGCTCTGCGGAAACCCGGACTGCAGCAGGACAATCTGGGAATGCGCAGGGGGATGAAGGAGAGATCAGAGTATGTGTTTGGTTAGGGATCAGGTTCATTCCCAGTACTGATGTTAGACTTCTAATCTTTTAATCCTCAGTGTTTCTGATATCATATATCCCGGCGGACCATAACAGGTGTTTGGTTTATCTCTCAGTGTCAGACATGACTGAGTTAACTTTCATAACCTGTTGGTTGTTTGTCCAAGTGGTGCTCTGTGGTAATATCCTCCGCCCTGAAATGCCGTTTTTGCCGCTTCCTTGCTGACTGATTTAGCTGAAGATTCTAATACACTTGATGCACTTCCTCCTGACTGTTGAAGCTTTTATGGCAGACGCTCTGCAAACTGTCTGTTTTCACTACGATCTCTGGCCTAAACTAAAATGCTCCTGTTTCCTCAAAGTGTGTCCCTGGGGCTTATCTGTTTGTGTGTGAGCGAGAGAGAGAGTTTTGAACCGTGTCTGCTTTTTAACTTACTCTTCAGTATATGTGATTGTGGGTGCATGTTACTTGGAAGTCTCTTTTGTCCAGTAAACATGTGGTGTACATTGAAAGGATTTAAATTCATTCTGCTTTCTCACATATAGGGGGAAAGGTAGGTTCCTATTTGGTATACTAAATACTGGATGGATTACTGAAGGATTTCAAGAAGTTTCGTTTTTTCTAACTGCGTTTTATCTTTATATTCTTTGTGTGTTGCTGCAATGAAAAAGATAATTTAAGCTGAATTGCAAGGTTGGAATTAAATGTGATGGGCTGTTCCAGCACCATAAAACCGATAAAAAAAAAATGGGACAAATGCGCAATGTATCTTTAATGTCAGACATGGGATGGGGCGATTAAACGTGCGATTCTTATGCTTCGTTTCTCAATGACTTGCGATTTAATCCTTCTACATCTAAAAGCCAGAGCGCTCTCTCACATAGAAACTCCAAATATGGGCCGTAGAAGTATGATTTACACACATGAGCTGCGTCTGAATTTGCTCCCTTGTTCACTCATTCACTATTCCCTAGATAGCGAATGCTAAATAGTCCCCTATATTGGGAAGAAGTGAATGAAAAGGAGTGAATAATTTCGGACAATGGCGTAATGCATCGTGCGTCTGACAGTACTGAGTACTGTGGCGGACATTCATCATAAAGATTATATTATACCAGTGTGGCTTTATGGATTGTTTTCTAAAATGGTAAAGTAAGTTTTTTCATTATCTGTCACATTTATAATATTAGTTTTTAATAAAGAGAACAAAACAAATGTTTGCCACGTTTATTTACAATTACATTTCATCACGTAAAATAAAATGACTTAATATTATTTCAAATAAAATACTGATATTTATAACAGTCATTAAATCTGTCTGTTCTCAAAAATTAAAAAATAACTGTAAACAATATATATATAAACTTACACCTTTGGCATTAACGGTCAGTCTCATCCAGCTGATTCTAACCAGACAGTTGATTCGCATTGTATCATGGAGACATCGGATGTACACTCTAAATCAGAATGCATTTTGGGTAAAAAGTAGTGAACAAATGTTGGGCAGGAGTTGTTTACTCTGATTTCAGACAACATTACAAAATGGTGGACACCCAATATGTTTTATTACATATATTTTCACTGTTTCTCAAACCTTTTCAGGTATTTTCATGATAATAAATCTGTTTATGATGATGATGTTTGACCATTGTTGCTTTTTCAAATGCCTTTTATAAACTACTAAATCTCATAGTGATTTTATATTGAGCTGTACTTCCTACTGATCAAAGAGCTTTAGTTCAAGGAAGAGCGGTGTATAAAACACAGAATCGAAGCCTTTTGCGATTTCAGAATCTCCCAGACATGAATAAGTGCGAATCATCCTATCCCTACGTCAGACTTGCATTTTAATGATTCTGAATCGGTCTTAAACTTGTGAGTTGTCACTGTGATTTGGTCAATAGCACTAAATAAAACTTTAATTAAAAAAACAGAATTCTTAAAGTACCTTCCTCAAAATACACAAACTCGACAAAACATGAGGATTATTTATGCCGAATGAACCTTTCAGCAGATAGCATTGTTGTAGTTGGGTTTCTAGTAATTCATTATCTTTGACTCTGTGCAAGGCAGCACCAGCGATGTGAACTGTGAATTAAGACAGACTTCTTTGTTTGATGCTGTTGACTTTCTCACCTCTCAGAAACAAAATTCTCTTATTCTCTCCTGACAGGGGACTGAGGTGCTAGCCAAAATAATGCATTTTTATTTAGAAAATGTTGTGTTTCTTCTCTGATATTTACAGAAGGCAGTCAGTGTACATTGTGAATGTGTTTCTTTGGGTAGTTTCTAAGTCATGTCAAGAAAAGCAGTACGTAAAAAACAAAATCAGTTACCCTGAGACCAGTCGGTGCCACTATTTGAATGTTAGTCACGCATTACTAGATTTTTTTTGGGTAAAATGTTTTTAATCTCTCCTCTTGGGAACAGAGGTTTTGTGTTATGTGCCTATTCAGAGTCTGAATAGTGTGTTTACTTAATGGTGTTTTGCCTTAATGGATGTTTAATGTTAAATTCCCTCAGTGTTCTTTGTATTTGTGACAAGAAAACTCCAAACAGCTTCAAGGAAATTTCACAATCTCTTTCCTGCATGTTGTACCTGCGTAAACAAGCTCCCATCACCTGATTTTGACAAGCTGTTGCATCTCTTTTAAAGTCTGCAGAAAATCTCTTTGCAAGAAGCGCATTAATGCTGCCAGGAAATATTCTCCCAGGCTAAACATGAAATATAGTGCTGAGCTCACAAAATTCATGCACGTAGCAAACATTTCAGAAAAGAGTTTGACTTGCTGGTCGTCAGCAGCAAAATACCCTGAAGTTTGGTTTGGGAGGCAGACAATTTTACATTTTAGGAGAAGGTGTGGACATTTGATAAGACTGAGAAATGTACTCGCTCGACAAGAACCTTATTTCAAAAGTACCCCCTCCTTTCTCTGTTTGGAAGTTTTAAGAGTAGCATTGAATTGTCTGTTGAGGGGTCGAATACAGCAGCGAATGCATTAAACCGAAATCTTGAGGCTGCAGAAGCTAGCTGTGCTTTATGGTAGGTAAAGTGCATTGCTTCAAAGTGGAAAAACTTGTACATCAGCAGGCTTTCATCTCAAGCACCTCTCTTTTATTTTAATCTTTAAAAGCTTTGAGCGCTCTCCATCCTTTTGTGTAGCATCTACTACAGTATTGGTGAGAACCATTTCTTTAGACTCTTGCTTTTGGCTCCTCCATTCTCTTTTCCAAATCAATTATTTTTTCCCTTTTTAAATTGGAAAAAATGTTAGAAGGCTCTTTGTAACCCTGTTTTATATGGCTGTAGTCTTGTATGCTACGGCTGATACACTTTTGTGTTTAAAAGCGGACTATAAAAATGCTGATGCTTTTAATTATGTCAACCATTATTCTTCAGCGCTGGAATGCAGGGATCTGATTGGTCGATTGACTGTGCTGTTTAACTGCTATGCTCGATTGAAAGTAATTTCTGCACCCTTTCACTCCAGATTAAAGTTATTACTGTAGATGTCTGTTTATTACCTCCTAGCAGCTAACTAGTTTGCAGACAGATGGGTGCTGATGTTTGCTAAAATGCTGAAAGCAGCAGGTTTTGCAGCGTTTTGAGTGCGTGTACTTTTCCCGGCTATCGTAACCCTTTCATTCTAATACCAGACTCAAACCGGCATTCCTAGGACAGGTACCTCTGCACACCACTGATAGCATTTATAAATCAAAACGTTTTATGTATGGTATTAGCTCATCTAAACTGCGGCGGTAAATGCTTGCTCATATATTTGCAGACCCCGATGTTTTTTGACAGTAGGGTGATGGCAGTGAATGTTCTGGAAAGTGAGGGAGGATGTTCAAACAGCCTCTGATTCAGGGTCTCGAGATATTTAACCTTGTTTACCTGCTTCCTCGGCTTTGAAGATTGTTTTGCTTCTTAAAATGTGCTCTGTCCGTCTTGCTTACCAATATTGTACATTGTTACATCAGCAACAGGAAAAACCCATTTCCATCTGCCTCCTGTTTCCTCTAACCTCTTGTTACTCTGTTTATATGGGGTGTGACATTAAGTATATTCAATGTTGTTTCAGTAAGCAACTGTTGCTGCATGTCTGTTTTCCATTAACAGATTAATGGCTTAAAGCAGTGGTTCCCAAATGGGGGTACGCGTACCCCCAGGGGTACTTTGGGGAACTGCAGGGGGTACATGAGAGAAACTGAAATTTAGCTAATAGTATTATAAGCAATAAACCTACTTGGGAGCATCAGATATAATAACTGTCTGACTCTCACTTCAATGTATTTTAATGCAAATTGTTGCGGTCTGGTCAAGGGGTGTTGGCTTAAAAAAATCATAAAAAGGGGTACTTAAGCAAAATGTTTGAGAACCACTGGATTAAAGGCATAGTTCGCCTAAAAATTGAAAATTGTCATTTATTTCCTCACCCCCAGATTGTTCCAAAGCTGTTAAAATTTGTTTGTTTTGCTGAACACAAAGGAAGATATTAGCTGCACGATTCTGGATAATTTGATAATCACGATTCATCGGTTTCAAATAGAGATTTTTCTACGATTCTAAATGACGACTACAAGTAATACATCATTTGGAATGTAATATTTAAGACTTTGCTTAAAAATTACATATTTCATGTGTACCCTGCCTGCAGTAACTAGAATGAGTTTTTTTACAACAATAACCACAGGTAAATCTAAAGTGTTAGTTTTGTGTAAAGTTTTTATTTAAATGCAAAAGTTTAATTTCCAAAAAAGTAATTAAGTTCTGAAGTCCTTATCAATAAGATTTATCAGTTTGCCTGACATATACAGATTTGAAGGGGTCTTTCTTTAAAGACACAACTGATAAACATACCAGCACAATATAAAAAACCTGAAAACACGAAATGCTGGGCAACGTTACGATAACGTCTAATAGGGCAGGTAATGATCCTGCCTCACCTTGTCATGCTTTTCTAGTCTTGTGGTACGATCATGACAGCCCCATGTATTATGTGTGGAAGCACATGATCATTATTTGTTATGATGGCCATGTGCTCTGCGGTCTCATGTCTTGACCCAGCTCCCTCGTTTCCTCGTCTAGCTTCCCGCCAGTGTTTCATTCTTCACACCGGCCTAGTGTAATCATCCCTTGTTAGTTTGGCTATTTAATATCCCTGTGTTTTCTATCCTGTTCAATTCTGTCATTGTATGTATCCCGTGTCCTTGTTTCCTGATCCTTGTTCCTAAAGTGATTTTCACAAGTCTTTGGCTTGCCTCTTTTTTGCCCCTTTGTGGGAAATTGTCTTTGATCGGGTTCTGTCCTCACTAGCCCTGACAGTTTCTCTTTTAGTGTAAATACAGTGATAGTGCCACACACTCTTAAGACTTGTTTTTACCATAAGGACAGATATAAACGCCCACTCGGATTTGTCCGCGCTACAAACTACAATCGTTAATTGTAACAATCCTGAAGTATAATCTTAAGAGCAGTTTTGTTGCTAGACCGAATGTACTTTATGTTGGTCTGATATTTGATGCGAGATTAATTTGGGCAGAGTAAGAGCTTGTAAAAGAGTGTCTCATGTGTGCTCGTTGGCAACTCTGCTTTAATCCCAGTACTTCTGTGATCATTTGACCAAGACATAATGATAGTGTTTGGTCGAAAGACTGTCGGTGACATCGTTCCGTACCTATTGATGATCATGCTTTCTTCGCTTCTGCGGCAGCACCAGAACAGATTGAAGTCTTATGAGTTTAGTGAGAGATGTAAGTTAAAGAGTAGGTAGCATATGTTTTTTTTGGCTTTACTTTGGGTAATTGAGTGTCCAACAACAAGCTTATCTACATACAATGTGTAAAAACACTTTAATCTCGTAATTATATGCAGTTATTCGTACCCTACTTCTTGACTGACTCTAAAATGATTTGTTCGGCGATTCACCCGTCTAGGCCCCTCCTACCCGGTAACCTTGTATCATGTGATTGGTCAGATGGTGTAGTCTGTTAAACATTCTATTAAGTTCATAAACGTTTAAAGTACTTAGAAAATTAATTCATCCTTCTGCAGATCCCAGTAAGAAAAAGGACATTTACAATTCTCTTGTAACAGTATTATACATGGACTAGTTGACACGGCATACAGTGTATCGTGTTCGTATCTTCAGATGTTATTACAATACAGATAGTACTCGACTTAGTTCTTGAAACAAATACTTTGAGAATTCATGGATTGAACAATTAAATCAGCCGAGTAAATAGCAAGATAAACCAACTGTAACACACCAGAAATAACGCTACATGCTAATGTTAGCGTTATATGGATTAGCTAAACACAGACATAAGGTACAAATTTTTTCTTGAAGTTCAGACAAATATCAAAAGTCACACTTACAGGTTGGGACTCGGTGGAGCTAAAAGGTCCAAATAGAGTAGGTATGGCCCCCTCTCTCAATGATAGTCGTTTCACATATCTTGCACTGAACGCGCCAAGATTATCAAAGCAATCCTCGGTGAAATGACGCGCACACAGCACAACCCTGGGGTTATACTCCTTCGGTATTCTTTGAAAAATTAATTGTAACCATTTTTCCCGCAGACGTTTTTGCTTAGGTAGCTAAAATAAGACCGACTTAGTTTCACACCGTAGAACACTGACTCTAGACATGATACACACGCATCACGAACGTGCAACAGTGTTTGGGGGAGGAGACATAAGTTATCCCGGCAGTCTCAGCAACACGTTTATGTATAGTGACTGTGACATAGATATGCGTCCACGACTCGTTTGTGTGATTCAGAGTTGACTCCCATTTTTACAAGCAAATAACTTCGTTATTCATTCACCTTCGGACTTACAACTTGGCAGACAGCTTACTTTCAAACACAGCAACATAACAGACTGCATGAAACGTCATTTTCATGATGTCATGTTACGTATGCTTTAATAAACACTACAATCGTTGATTTTCATTAATGACATTGTGTGGGTTTTTGAATCGAGATCCTGATCTTTTAATGATTAATCGTGCAGCTCTAGAAGGTCTTTGCAAGAATTACAGTGACCACACAGATCTCACCCCCCATTGACTCCCATAGTATTTATTTATGGCAGTAAATGGAGGAGGAGATCTGTTTACTGACATTCTTCCAAATATCTTCTTTTATAGCAGTACAAAGGAATTTAGGTTTTGGAAGAACCTGAGGGTGAGTAAATGACCACAGAATTTTCATTTTTGGTTGAAAAATACCTTGGATTCTTATTTACTTACTAATGTATGTCTGACCTGTCATAGAAATTCATCAGGCCATACAATAACTATTTACCAGTGTTGGATCTACCTTAATCTATGTTGTTAATCAGTTGGTTGTTTACTTTAGGATGTTATTTTGCTTTGACTACAAAAGATTCAAGCTCCCAAGTTTAAATTGCACAAGCACAATTGTGTAAACTCTCTTGTGATATATGCAGATGTTGCACTTCCAATTTAAAAAAAAAAATCGATTATATTTCTTACATACTGCAATCCACTGGAACCCACATTTTGTTTTCGTGGAAAGGCAGCACATTTTTGTCCTTAAGAACTGAATCATCATCATTAGCATTTACCCATCACACTGACCCCAGATAAGTACAACACACAGAACCAGTAAGCACACACAACCTGACACTGGAGTGATTGTCTCCTCATTCCTGACTCACACCTCAGTTGAGTTTAAACGGCGACCTTTATGCTTGCAAACAGGATATACTAACCATTAGGCTACCAGCAGCCTTTGCTTTGAAATTAGGGCTCATCTTTGAGTTTGTGCCTGCTAATGGCCTGCGTTCACTCTCGCGTGCTTGCTCCCGCTTTATGGTAATGTGGCATTTTGCTGCGCCTCTCTCGTTCAGCCAGAGGACAGAAACACTTTAGTTTCTATTTTTCTTTGGCTCTTTAAGTGCACACTAAAACGCTGCTTTTAGGATTGCGGGTGAGGATGTATGTGAGGCATAAGGCAGCTAAAATATTTCAAATGAAGTAATCTTGCAAAGCTATGCGAATGCCGCATATTCACGTTTACATAATGTGCGTGGTCATGCGTATTAAAAGGTAACGTGGCCGGGAAAGTGTAATGTGCGTTTATGCCTATGAGGTTTCTGTTAAATGAACGAGATTCTTGTTCATGACCCACTTCTGATTAAGTCGAGGATATTTTAATGTTTTAATTCTGCAGTCCAAGAATATTATATATGCAGACGTGCAGCAAGCTAACCCCAATGAACCAGAGAGAGAGATTTTCTACCTTAGAGTGGAAGGAGAGAAGGGAGGAGAGGCGAGGTTGCTCTCGGGTCAGCAGAGTAAAGATGGATTGGCTTTTGTTGATGTGGCTGAAATTGTTGCGGCAGATGTGTCGCCTCCATTGGGGCTCTGTGTGTGAGGAGATTCGCTGGGCTAAAGGTTTCAGACCTACATGGTTTATTATCTGCTGTTGTTCGATCTGGATTGCGTCACCTCCCAATCCCACCCCGCAAATTCAATGTTGAGAAAGTCTTTCAGGGGCTGATTGAATATGCAACAACGTATATAGTTTTATATACCAATGCTAGATATGCAACCTAGTAAGATTTAAAGCAAAGCTCCTGCGTGTGACCGAAGAAATATGTGATCACAAGGGGAGGTCCAGTAGAGGCTGTGAAAATGTAAGAATGTTGCTGTTCCCCTCTTGAAAAGGTAAAATTCAATAAGACTGAAAACGTATTGGAAATTCGAAGTGTGTGCAAGCAGTCTTGTGAAGCTGGAATGTGAGAATTTGAGAATCAAAAAATGTACCTTTCTTGTGCATTTTGTTTTTCGGTCTCTGAACTGTTTGTTCCTTTTGTTTACCTGCAGAGATAACGAGAGTGAGGAAAGACATGTACCACGACTCTGCTAATGGTCTGGTGGACAAACACCCTCTGGAGTTACCAGAGCCTGTGGGACCCATCGTACACCTGCAGGAGAAGCTCTTCGTACCAGTCAAAGAGTACCCAGACGTGAGTCTTGCATGTGCACAAGGGATGGGGGAAAAAATTAGCTATTAAACGATTAATCTGATGATTATTTTATCGATTAGTCAACTAATCTAACGACTAATTGGAAGATTAATCTAACCATTCATTTTTCTGTTGCTCGATTAATAAAAACCATAATGTATTTATTACATTTTTTTGGTATTTATTCATTTACTCTATTGAACAACAGTTTTGCAGAGCAAAACATATTCTGCTTTGCACAAAATAAAATACATAAAATTATTTTACTGTTATACAAAATGAAAGACCAGCCTGTTTACTCTTTACAGTGCACTTGGTGATGCTAGCCTAACCAACTAAACAACGTATCTTAGCTCTCTGTGCAGTTTGTTCGTGCTTGGTTAGTAGCTAACGTCAGCTACTATAGATAGCCGTGTGCTCCAGCAGTAAGAGAGTTTCCATTCAAGCCAAGATTAGATGATAACTAACGTTAGCTGAACACAGCTGTCTAGGCGCAAGTAGCTACCTAGCACGAAAAAACTGCACGGAGAGCTAAGATAGTTAGTTAGCATCACCTAACTGCGCAGAGCTCATGCTCAATGCTTCCGGTTGTTGCGGCATTTTACCGTAATTCATTGAGGAAACTGAGCATAAGAATTTGCACTATACATTGCACAACACTAATTGGTTATTTGCTTCCCTGGTGCATTTGGTATTTTTATGATGAACCAAGTGAAAAGCTTTGAATGTGTTTGGTTGTAAAAAGCCCTTCACATTTTTAGAAATGGGACGAGCAGTAGGAAATGCAAGGACTTTCTCGAGATGTGTTCATTTCTTTTGAGGAGTCTGAGAATGAAATTTCCGCTAAACTTGGGGAATTGGCTTTAGAAGGTTGTATTTGACGTTTTTCTATTATTCACAAACACACACCCGGTTACATGGGGAACAATTTTACTGTCTAATTCTTCAGGGTGGCCAGGAGGGGTGGGGAGGAAAGAGAAAGGTGGCCGGCAGACCGTGAAATGCATTTTCCCTCTGACGGCCCCGATAAAGACCACACCATCTGTCCCGATGGACAACCACACACACACTCAGACACACTTGCACCTTAGGTTCCCTAAGATTCAAGTAGAGTTAATTATGATGGAGGTGACTGCTCTGCTTTATCTTTATTTTTCCAGAATGTTACATTTATATGAAGACCCGGAGCATGTGTGCCTTTAATCACACTTTTGTTAACTGCGTTACAGGAGAAATGTAGTTCCCTTTATATGTAGACATGTTACGCTATAGTAATTTTACCATGAAGGCAAACAAAATTTGACATATTTTAAAACAATAAAATGTTCTTCGTTTTTTGCAACCAACAAATCTTACTTTTCGCAAAGTTTTTGTGAAATTCTACAATTACTCTACAGGTATTATATACAAAACATTAGTCAAGTTACAAACAAAGCAGTGCTTTAAAAATCATATATGTTACACAATCATTTTAAGGAAAACAACAGGTTATGGGGCAGTGGGTCTGTACATGTCAACGGGCTTGAAATGCGATTCAGGACAGGGGCTAGAGAACCAGATCATCAGATCATTCCGCTGATCTATATGAGCGTCTTTTGCGGTCACATGTTTAAGCTCAGTTTTACAACCCGCGCGCGTCAATTGAGTGCGGTCACGCACAGTTGCACATCACATACAACTTTCGTGTAATTTTCTGTCTGCTGGCTTTTAAGATTTTCTTGTTGTTTTTATTTGCTTTTATTCGTTGTTATGATAGGTTGACATTATCGCATTGATGGCAGAGTGAGTGCGAGTGAGTGTGAGCCACTTGCCAGACATTTTCGGATTTAAATACATATAATGCCTTCTGCTCGCTGCAATGTTGTTTGTGTATCTCTATGGCTAACGCGGGGGGGGAGGTCTGAGCCATTCAGAACTAAGGGAGCCCTGGGGGTGCGTCGGCGCGTCGGCGGATGTTAAAAAAAATCTATGTTAACCACACTTTAGAGTAAATCGATAAAATCGATTCATAGCCTAGCCCCTTAGATGTCACTTTTTGGACCAAATAGTTTTTTTCATTCCCCTACAGTTTGTTCTACGAGGAGATGATTAACTCATTAAAACAAAATGTATTACGCTTTGAATTTATAAATAGGTTTTTGACATATTGTTTTAAGTTGATTGTTCTGCATATGCATAATATCGCTGCTGTCTTTCTGAAAACGTGTATCTCAATATTTAAAAAAAAACATAATTATTAGTCACCCTTTGTGTTTGTCTCTTGGTTTTGGAAATGTATAAACAATAAAAGTATTTAAAAGTGTTTGTCAGTATGTAGTTGTTTAAAAAGTACAGTGTTTTCTATTTCCTGATAAGCAGCTAATTTAGACGCACAAGGTTTCAGAAGGACAGCGAGGTTATATTATTTTCCAAAAGCTGTTACTCATCAGAATCAGTTACTCAACAGAAGTCTACAAACCTTCTATTAATCTAGAACTTTTAGAACAAAATGGAGCACTATTCTTAAGGGTAACTGTGACTGTAAATGGTCATTTTGTCCTTGCTTGTAGTTTTTGTACAGATGTGTGCGAGTGTTCACGTGACCCTGTACCTCAGAATAGCGTAAGCGGCTACAGAAAACATGGCCGACCTGTATAGAATGAAGCCTACATCGCCAACACGCCATGGAAAATATGGAGTGACTGTTTGTGTATGAGCATGCCAAACACACGCACACACACACCAGTGTACATGGAATCCCCAACTGACCCCTGAAATCCGTTTCCCTTTCGCTGTGTTCTCTGCTAGTCTTGATTCATTATTCTTCCCTTGGTGGTTAGCAGGAGTCATTTTTAAACACACATACACATTGCCATCATAATGTTCTAGACATGCAGGGAAGGGCTGCATACTTGCAGCTGTTAATAATATGTTTCTAAACAAGATTGAGATGAAATGGCTTTTGATAGTTTTTTCAGAACTGTTGATTTTTAAATAAACTTTTATTGGTCTTGTTGAATCGCTCACTCATATTGAACATTCTGTGGTTTGAAACCAGATCTACTTACAGTTCAAGCAGAGTGTTAGTTTTGAATTTGTATCTTTAACAGTACTCTAGTCCTTCTTTAGTAAGGTTTCAGCTAAGAAATCATTTACTGGTTAGGAGGTTAAGAACACGCATATGGGCTCACCCAGGCCACTTGATCCAGACTAAACGTCCGCTCTGGTTTATTTTGCTATTCTTGCAGAAAGCAGATCCTTTCTTAGTCTTTTGTGTGTCTCTGAGGGCTAGTCTGTTATAGTTTTTTCCATATTTTCAGCTGGAAATTTACATGCTCACCGGTCCATTCTGTCTTGGCTTTTGCATACTTGTCTCTAACCCTCTACTCCCCCCAAACGGACACAGGTTGGTCTTGATCCCAATATTTAGCTCAGAATGTTAATTTCATAAAAATTGTCTTTCTACCAACACGATCCTGTTCTCATCTCCTTTGCCATGAGCTTTGTGCATTTGTGAGCTTTTGCATGCATTAGTAGCCAATCAAAATAAACTTAATTCAGACTAAAAGTCCGTTGACCTTTGACCTACAAGACATCTTTGAATGTTCTTCAGTAGCTAACCTTTTCATCACCTCCGTTCTGTAGTTTTGGATTGAATAGTGACTGGTTAAGCTCTCTCCTTTGAACAAAATCGTATTACATCACCTGTTGTTAATGAGCTGTTTTCTGCTGTAATGTTTGTGTCTGTGTGATTGTTTAAAAATATAATGCATGTGTTCATTCTAGTATCTGTGGCCTTGGGCCTTTGTGAATTTTTCAGATTAATTTAGCTGGATATGTATTGTTATTTCATTCCTGCGTCTCGAATACACCTGTATGAATACATGCGAATGCAACCCTTCTTAGCATATTTATTTATTAGCCGGAAAATTATACAGAAACTTCAAAAGTGCTCAAACTCTAATCATAATCTTTGCATTCTCTGGTGGGACAGGTCAGAGAATAATGAAATGGTTATGGAGTGGGAGCAAGAGACAGAATAACCGAGGCTTTCTTTAGCGTGGCTCACTTAACGCAACACGGCTGTTCGGCAGCAATCAGCTCGTTGAAGCAACAAGCTATTAATAGAGTCATCCTTGAGCTGAGGGTGGATGGGTCTTCTGTCTAATACTGGGAATGTTATTGAAGGTTTTTCATCGTCATTTTCTGCCCTGTCAGACAGCATTACCCTGCAGATGAGAGCGGGGTCGGCTTGTTGGGGGATGGAAAGCTGCCCTTTTTATTTATGTAAGGCTATATTGAAGATTGATGCTCAAAGATCAGACTCAAGCCTCCAGTTTTAATTTGCAGGTTATTACTGGGGCTTTTGAAGGCAAAGGACTCCCAATTTAGCCTCACAAATGACTTCCAACCGTTTCTGAAAGGCCTACTGATTCATCAGAGTCTCCACCGCCCGCCTGCACACAAGGACCCCTAGTCACCGCTTACCATTTTCACAGGCTTACTGAGGATGCACGCTTTTTCATTTCCCTGACGTTTACTCTTAATTGCCATTTGTGCGTGCAGATGTTTCCTTTTTTTTTTCTTTTGTATGTGCGCTCTCCGAAGTGCCATTTAAAAAATTATATTGCCTTGGTGCTCGTTCATAGCATTTTTAATGATGATTGTCTTGCAGAACTCCAAGCGAACGTTCCACAGCTTTGTTCTAGAATTGTCATAGAAGAAACCATGATAATTTCATACTTTAGATCGCAGTGCTTTTTCTTCAAAACCTAGTTTGCTCTCTGTGTAGTAGAGATAACAGAACTACAAATTGTCAAGTCTGGATTGTTTAATTCGTTAATACAGTTTTTCTCATTTCACCTTAACAAACCACAAACACTCAGACGGGTACACGTTTAGGACTGTATCATAGGTTGATACCTGACACACATATCTAGGTCTGTGTGGTGACGTATTATTTTTAAATTAGGGGGAAGACATGCTCACAAAGCAAGGCAGGAACACGATGTAAGTTGTTAAATAATAGATTGTTACGTTTCATATTTTTTAAAATTGAATACCTGTATGTTCTTCGTGCATTGTATCGATTTTGTATTGGTATCGAAATGCTTATCTTGGGAATTGTATCGAAGTCAAAAATTGGGTATCGTGACAACACTGCATCCAACCATTATAATTCTGAAATGTATGTAGGGTTTTCATAAAACTGTTTTGAATTGCCTCCAGTGTTTTGTTATTTGGTTTTAATATTGAACATACAGGTTTTCAAACACAGCCTCTGTTTGTGTGGCCAAATCATTTTAGAAACCGTAATTGTGGGCCTCCGCAGACTGTCTTGGCGGGTGGATGGGAAGCCAACAGCATCTTCAGGGATGCATGCAAAGTGTGTGTGTCCAGTACAGACGGCTGACTCCGAGAGAGATTACATCCTCTCTGCCTCCACTGCCCTGTTTAGCATGCTTATGTTAATTCAGACACAAATTACATTTGGCTCCGATAGAAAGACCCAGAGTACAGTGACGTGGTTCATTCTCTGGTGTCGGGATCTGCTCGGTGTCAGAATACAGGTTTGAGTATGTGTGCGAGATCAGCCTTTTTGCTGATTTTTCCCACTCTCATTTTTCCACAAATCCTTTATTTCATCTCATGCGAATCCACCTGATCTGCCGAGACCAACACAACATTCAAAAACAACAGAGAACCACTTTAGCAAGCACTTCATAACCATAATGGCACTTTCTATTATAACAACAATCTAGTCTTTTGCGGGTTTCCTGAAGTTACTTTTTTGCATTACCTTTTTTAAGCGCTGTGGTTTACTCTTTAAATGCGACTAATATTGTTGGCTGTTGTATGATAAATTGCAGGTGCTTTTCTCATTTGTAAGTCGCTTAGGATAAAAGCGTCTGTTAAATGATTAAATGTAAATGAAAAAGCGTTGTCTTACAGTAACACTCGTCATCTGTTAAACCACCTGTTTACCACACCACTCCGGCGCTCTTGTGGCTTTTGTTTGTTTGTATTTTGTTATAAAGTGTCAGGACTAAACGCTGGGAGCTTACAAAGATTGATTTTGCTCCTGGTGTTTAGATCGGATTAAACAAGAGGGAAAGAGAGGTAACTAGATGAAAAAATATGATTTATATTAGGGATAACAGGCTTCCTCTCTCTCTCTCTCCATTTCATCCATCCATCTCTCATTCTCTTTAGAGAGAGTAATTACTTTGCTCTCAAAGGACTCGTGTCATAATGTTTCAGATTGGATTTTCTGCCCTCCAAATTATTGCACACGCACACAAAGTAAGGGATGCAGAAGAGTGCAGCATACAAGTCTAATGTAGAGCGTCTATGCTAGAGTTTGGGTGTCTTTATTGGACCGTTTTATCATGTGTAGTTGCAGATTAATCATTTAAAATTTCTACGGTGTGCATTTCTTAAGTATATAAACATATGGCTCTGTGCATGCGTAATGTAGTTGTCATGCACATACCAATAACAGATTTGTGTCTTTCCGAAAGATTTAGTGGAAAGAACATTTCATTGATATATGTGTTCATGAATGACCAGCAAGGACAAATGCAATAGAAAAAGGTTGTCAACTATTTTTTTTCGTAGTATTTGGGCTACCCAAGTTCTTCCGCTTTCATCAAATTCTGTTCAGGCTGCACCCTCACTCAGTCGATTCAGTGAAAAAATGATTTCTTTTGCCGTACAACTGTAGATCCAATAGCAACACAGAGCTTTCGCTGAATAGTTGTGCAGGAATCCGTGGCAAAGTATTTTACCATCTTGTTCCATCCGCATCAGGGAATGAATGCAGACATCTGGTTCTGTTAGTTCATTTCAAAGGAAACCGGTTCTAAACTAGAACCAATTCTTGATTGGCAGGCCGGCTCAGATCCACAGCTGGCCACAGAGATAAAAGCGTTTCTCAGCTCTGCCACACCACATTAACAATTAACACAGGTTAATTAGTAATTAGCAAGGGCACCCAATAGGTTAAATCTCTCTCTCTTCGGTCTCTCACTGTGTCTCTCTCTCTGCATTTTAGAGTATATAGATTAATTGAATGATAAAGAGAAACTTGAGTTTCATTTTGTACTAAATTAATAATGAAACCAAACAGTTGCTACAGAGAGAGCCGCATAATTGTGGATTGTAATGTTTTCCTTAATGCCCTAATGTCTGTTCTCCAAGGGATTGATTTACTTGTGATACAGAGAGGGAAAGAGTTGTATAGGGGTGACAGAGGTACGAAATGAGGTGCTGAAAAGAGAAGTCAGAAGGCTGCAGAGGTGATGGTGACGTGCTAACACTTGTTTACAGAACAACCTGAAAAATACAAAAAGGACAGAATACAGAGGTGAGAGTGAAAGAAGCATTTTCGTGTGCTGTTCTTCACCACCTCAGTGACAGATGTGCTGACACTGTGGCAAGCTGATTATTTTGGTGTTTATGTGTGTGAGGAGTGCGTGTTGCGTCACTCCTTTGGGAGGTTGCAGTTGGATGCATTACCACAGATTTACTCTTGCAGCTCACTGGATTAAGCTGTTCAGTACATTCCTTCCACATGTGCTTTCAGCTAGAACTTTGTTCAGCAGAACTTTTCACGCAGTACGGTTCTCCAATCAGCATACCATACAGGGTGGTCTTGGCCGATTTCAATGTTTCGATAAATGCTTTCTTATTTTTCCTATAACATGCACGGACAGCTATTGTTAAGAGCTCCAACATTTCAATTTTTGGCTAAACCAATGGGCTCGAGATTATGGCAAGATGAACTGTTTTTTTAATCAATAGCAGCGTTGGAATCCTTTATGGAAACACTCATTATTTTGTAATGCTGCTGGTAGCATGAAAACTACACGCACTTTAACACGAAGAGTGCTTGCTCTCTTCGCTCTCCCTCGCTCTCGTTTGTCTTTCTGCCTTCAGCTGATAACAGGGTGTTAACCAAAGGCCCTTTAATGTCCGTGTAGCCCCTCACTTTGTGTCCGTGCTCAGAATCAACGGTGGATCTCTGTTTATTTCTGATACTGTAAATGTGGGACACACCCAATGCTGACCACTCATTTAAAGGTCCAACGTGTTATTTTTTTAGAGGATCTATTGACAGAAATGCAATATAATATACATAACTATGTCTTCAGAGTTGTATAAAGACCTTAAATAATGAAGCGTTATGTTTTTACTACCTTTGAAAGAGCCACGGGCCCCCTTGCTTGGAATTTGCAATGTTGTTTCTACAGTAGCCCTAAATGGACAAACTACTCTATAGAGCTCGTTTCGTAAATACGTTATCTGATTCGAAAGGGGGGGTTTGAGTGAGCCGTTGGTTGCAATTCACATTCCGATTGGCTGTGGAGAAAATAAGACCATGAAAATTGTATCTCGTCTACACAAGCTTCTTTATTTAGAATCTCCAACCGTAGACGAGATAAAACCCAGCGAACAAAGGGTACTAGAGAACAAAAGTGGGATGTTTTATTCGTAATGCTTCAAATCTGCCGCACCAGAGCATATAAACCCTGACCTTCACAGTTAGTCACTGTGTGACCTCTATCCTCCCTTACTTCATTTTTCACGTCAGTCATTTTTTCTCCCTGATGAAAACTTTTGCTGACAGGCTTTTTATAATCCCAAATTTGACTTTTCCTCTGTCATCTCCTCTCAAACTTTTTTGAAAGACAGACGTGTGTTTGAGCTCTGGGCGGTTCTGATAGGTGAAAATGTTCAGCAGTGATGGGTTGTGACCTTATGTGCGGGTGAAGTGATTGTGATTGGAGGAGAGAGAGCAGGAAGGAGGGGCAGTAGGTGTAATGTTGCATTAGCGCTGTTACTCGTCTGTCTCTGTCAGGTCTCTTGGCTGCGTCCCTGAACTGCTCAACTCTCTGCTTGCACACATTTAGGTTGTTCTGTTATACATCCCTTCAGTTTAACACTGACACATTTACATGTACATGCACGTGTTCTCCCATACACTACATAGAGATTTTTGACAAGATAAATGACAACGGTCTACTGTCACGTAGAGGTGGACGGAATGGCCTAAAATCTATTTCATGGAATGAGTAATTTTATTTCGGGGTAACGATATATTTCATGAAACAATCTCCCATTATAATTCAATATCTTATACCTCATTTTTCTTAGATTAATTTGACTTTATTTTTAAAAGTTTACATAAATGCTCACTATAGTTAAAATGTAGGCAAGTTAGAAAAATGTACTTAAGATATCAAATTAATGTTCTGATAATTAGACGTATTATTTATTTATCTTCTGGCTATATCATAGTATGAATGTGCACAAACAATGGGAGTACAGTATATGACTAGAGTTAAACTGGTGTTCATGGGGTCTGTACTGTAGGTCTTTATCGATCTTCACTCTCTATAGGATGAGCACTTTTAGTGTGTTGCGACTCTCTGTCTTTAGGTTTGTTTATTCACGGGCTTGTTTTTGCACTGCGATCTCTGATGACTCCTCACGCGTCTCCCAAAATTGGAGGTAGAAGCACGTCACATCAAAGCGCTCACACGGCGAACACATCGCGAATTTCAACACAAGTTTCACCTTGGCTCGGCCGAAGTCAAACTTTATTAAAACTATTAACAGCTTTACAATACAACCTGACTTCTGAAATACGTGTTGAGAATTAGCTTTTTTATATGCTGGCGCAGATCCCTTCACGAGCACTGCGGGTGAGAGAAGCGCCAAACTGGAGCGGATCACTACACTACAGAGAGAAGGTCAAAAGAATGTTTTATATGTTCATTCGTTACGGGTGGATTAATTCATTCGTTTTTTTTCAGAATTGCGCCCAATTTAACCACGCCTACATATTTACATACCACAGAATACATGGAATAGAAAAATCGTTTATGGTTGACATTTTATTCCATGGTAACAGAATATTCCGTCATTTCGCACAGCCCTACTGTCACTGAACAAAATGACAAAAGACAAAATGCTCTGTTACCCACTATCATGACATCTTCATTTTTTTACCAAATTTTTTTTAGTGAGCCTTGAGAAACTAATTTTCCAGCTACATGGTCCCAAAACATGAACCCAAATCTGCCTCTGATCTGCATGTTTCCTTCCAAACAAAGTCCATCTATGCCAGAATAACGGTGGGATGATGTTATCATGTTAATTATTACTATAAAAGTAGTGTAGCTCAAATGATCTGACATAAATAAATTGCAGCGGTTAATTTCATGAATCTTACATCTGTAAATTTACACAGAGACCTATTTCTCAGCATGAAATGTACAAACTGGAAGTAGGGTAGATTCTTGTCCGGTCAGTGCACTAGCTCCGTTCACTTCACATAACAGTTGCGGAGACTAGAAGCAGTTGTGCATGTAGCGCTCCCTTTATGCTGATTTGTCTAACATGTAAATAAATCGCTCATAAGACAATGGTCTTGTAATGTTGTTTTCCCTGTTTTTACATCTCTCAGTAAACCATGAACAAATCGGACAACACATGCTACTGTTGGTTTTGGTAAATAAAATGAATGCCTGAGGGAAAACAAGCTGAATGAATGAATGAATAACTGGCTATGGCCGCAGTGCAACAGGAAAACATTTTCCATACTTCCCCTCTCTGTCACTATGTGAAATAGAACTGTTATGAATATACAATATTTTATGTAGTATTTTTTGATAGTTGTTTTAATTTTTCTGGTGTGTCTCAATTTTCATTGCATTTGCCTTTGTGAGACCATGAAATGAACTCATGTATGTGGTTTGTGTGTTTAACATGCACCCTGAGCCCTGTTTTCATATGGCTGACGTTTGTGTGGCATCAGCGTGGATTTTTCCAGGCTTTCTGCGGTTGATCTTTGCCCCTTTTTAGGCGTTGACTGTTACTAACAAACACAGGGGCCACCTCTGCCACGCTACAGGGATAACATTTCTTTCTTGCCATCGTATAAAAATGATGGAATTGCTCTCTGATTCTCTCCAACTCGTATAGTTTCTCTCGTGCCTCCCTTCCTCCCTTTACAGGAAGTGAAACGGTGGCGTCTCCTCCAGGCTGTAATTACTGTCTGGTTCCAGTATTCAAAGTGAGCAATTTCCCCCACCGCATCAGGCCGCTGCTCTCTGCCATGTCCAATCAACATCAACACGCACACAGAGGAGAATCCTCTCTCATCTGCATGGAGAGATAGAGATTATTCAGGTGTGCTTCTGAATAACAGAGCCATGGATGAAGTTCGGATGATGCTCTGAGAGAATCAGTTAACTGACCGTTCTGGTGTTGTCTGGTCCGCGGTGCTTCTGATGTATTTTTGCTTCAGTGTTTCAATACTGTCAGATTTGTTTAGGGACATGTGCACATGTGACGCATCGATGCCCCGGCAGTCTAACGATCAGGTCACTTGGAAGAGGAGTGTCAACCTTATTGAAGTGGAATGAAAACGGGTTGAAGCACCAAAAAAAGTGAATTAACGATCATGTTATGCTTCATGGACCTGGTCAATACATGCACCTCTCTCTGTCCGCCTTCAACTATTAAAGTGTAAAAAGAGTGCTGGATTGTTTTTATCATTTTTATTCTGAGCTGTGCCGTCAGAGCCAGCCTACAGCTGGGAGGATTATGGGGGTAAATAATGCGTTCTCTCAGACAAAGCCCAGAGTCCAGGGACAAGGGCCACGATAAGGCCTCCTCTCTTAATTCACTCCTGTTGTCTTATTTACATTACATTCAGCCCCTTCCCTGCCTCAGAGTGCGATAACGGAAAGAGAATTATAAAGGAAATAAAAAATGTTGAGAAGAAATGCCAAAAAAGATTCTGTTTGGCAAACATGAGCATGCCAGTGTTTTTGAGCTCAGTTTTTTTTTCTACGTTCCTGATTTGCTCCTAACCTGCTGCTGGGGAAGTAAGAGTTATTACCTGCTCGTTCGGTCAAGGTTTTTAGCATCAGATACATGTTTTTTTTTGTTGAATTGGATTAGAGTGTTTCAGAATTAGGTTGTGTGTTGGACGTGTGCTGGTCAAAAGCATACACTGGAACTTGTTGTATAATTAATGCGAGCGGAAGACTTTTCTTTTGTGTTTATTATGTTACGATATCATACAAGGTCAATTTTTTATTTATCTGTGAGATTTTGTTTTTGTTCCCAATGTCATTCCACACAGACTTGATTCTCTTCTTCTTCTTCACTTCGTATAGCATCTCTGTTCCTTTTTTCTTGCTGCCACATTATGACTAATCTGCCATGTCTCTCTGTGTTTGTGTGAAGTCAGCACAGCTGCAGAGACCGAACAACCTGTTAAATACAACCAAACGATTACCTAAAATGTGAATTATCATCGTTTACTTGCCCTTGTGTTTTTCTAAACCATATTTTTAAGAATAATCTTGGAGTTGGTTTTCTAGTTTTGAGAGCATGTATGGGAATCATGTGACTGGTCACTATAATGAAAATTGTAAAAAGCGCTATATAAATAAAGTTGAGTTGAGTATATGCGTTCTATATATGAAAAGACCAAAACATTTTGTGTCCGGCAAAAAAATATAAGTTTGGGATGACATTATGACAAACTTTTTCAGAGGATTAACTATTTTATGAATTTGTCTTCTTAGTAAATGTAGCAGCAGTGCATACATAACATCCTGTGTTCTAGATGAGTACCCCTGACTTTCTGAACACTTTCTAATCTCTCTCTCTCTATATATATTTTTACAGTACAATTTTGTGGGGAGGATCCTTGGGCCTCGTGGACTTACAGCGAAGCAGCTGGAAGCAGAAACCGGCTGCAAGATCATGGTGAGAGGGCGGAGTTCCATGAGAGACAGAAAGAAGGTGAGATCCTTTTTATTCCTCATCATTATGCTGATGTTTGCCCCTCATGAGCCAATTCACTCATTTGTTCAGTCAAGTTTTTGTAAATGGGCAAACAATTTTGGCTGGTAGGGATCCGGCCTGGCATCAGTTCTATTTCAAGCCCGCCCATAGTGCTGTAGGTGTCAGAGAGGACAAAAGCATACAGTAGACACACTGGGAGATAGAAGTACTCAGATCCGTTGTACTCTGAGATGAGGCCTGCTGTGCGACCAGCAGAGGAGCAACTTAAGCCCTGAATGATGGGAAATTATAGCTCCAGGTGACAGGTATGTAGCACAGGGACATTACAGCACTGCCCCGTCAGCTCCAGCGGAGGCTTTCTTGAGGGTCAGGAGAAAAGACATTACACATGTAACTACTCAGCACTACAAGCTGTAAATTCTGTAGGAATGGTGGATTCTGTAGTAAGCAACCAAGCAGATTTCAATTCTAAAGTCTTGCATAACCCTCAGAGACGTATGTTAGGGAAAAAAATAGCTTTCCCCCCAATTTTTTGCTGCTGCTCTGTCACCATCCCAGAGGAGCCATTTTATCAGGAAATCCCTATCACTGTGCATTAGCATACACACACACACACACACATGCACCTGGTCCCCAGCTGTGCAACGCTCTTGAAGAGCTATGCGCATGAACTTGAGTCATGATGCAGAAACAAATTACTTTTGGAAAGAGTTGATCCATTATATTTTCTCTGTTGTGGTTGTCATCCGTTGGCCTTCTGAAAATAAAAAATGTGCTGTAAGTGCTTTAAGTGTGCACTGCATTGTTGGTTATAATGTTAGCAAAGTAGTGTTGGGCACACCAGCAGATTTTGAAATTGTAGAGCAAAACCTTTTTCTAGAAGTCGAGTAAGGCATCACTACCGTGTAGATGAGGGTTATGCGTCAGAGTTTTTGTGGCGAGATCTATCATTAGCATAGGATAGAGCACCATTTCCAGCCATTGTCGTTCTTCTTGTCTCATGGGAGACATCCACGCAGAAACCGAGGCTGTGAGTATAGTTGGATGTATCTAAAGTAACCCAAAACAGTTCAGAGTTGAGTGAGACAGGACCGAGCTGAGGTGGTTGTTTATTAAGCGTCCATTAGCAGAGCCGTTTTTGTGTGCTCAATAATTTAGCCTGCCGCTGCCTCTGGGGACCTGGAGCGATGGAGACGGAAAAATGGAGGCAAAGGGAAAACTGTTTTTGACCTTTAATCAGAGCAGATCTGAAGTGAAAGTCCGTTGAATGAAAGCAAGGTTGTTTAGCTCATTTGTGAGGATAGGGCAAGGTTGTTTAGAGTTTAAAGGATTGATTGTGTAGTTTATATTGTTATCGCCTGGTAGAGCATTGTATAGTGTTTGCTCTCAAAGGTAACATCGTGGATCACTAGAAGACACGTCTCAGGAGAAAACCCTTCGTTAGCCTTAAATCAGACAGACATTTTATTTAGCAGCTCCCCAGAGGTGGTTTAACCCCCGTTACCCTCTCAAGAACTGCACACACATCGTATCGCACATCCTCAGGAGACTCTGTGTCCTCACGTTTGTTGTGTGTGTGCGTGTCCTAAAGCCGAGCTCAGTCGGATGTAATGGGAGAGGACAGGACAGACAAACTCTGGATAATAACCTGTCCCACTGTGTAGCCTCTTTCTCTGATCAAACGCTGTTCAAATTGAGGGCTCTCAGAAACCACAGTACAGATCAAATGTAACAGACGGCCACCCTCCCCATTGCATCACAGAACCTCTCCAAGAGCTACAAAACAGGCTTTCTAAAGCTTTCCTTTCAGCTTATACTCTTTGTTCTTGCTAAAATTGAGTTTTCTTTTTTGTTTCTTTACAAGCACACATACTTTTATTATGGAAAATTGGAAATAAAATGTAAAATTGAAAGTACCTCGTATTAATTGGGTTTTAGGGTTTAGAGCACCTTTGTTTCAGGGTTCAAGATTAACTTTGCACTGGTTGTATTAGACCTGCACGACTTTCTTTCTTTTGTAGAACACAAAAGAAGAAATTGAGAAGTTGGTGACCGAGCAGCGCAAGCACCCGTTCACTTCCATTAAATGGCCACAAAACCAATGCAAGTGAATGCGTGCTAGTTAACAACATTCTCCAAAATATCTTCTTTTGTGCTCTGCAGAAGAAAGCAAGTCAAACAGGTTTGTAATGACATGAGAGTGAGTAAATGATGACAGAATTTTTCAGGCTCTTCATTGCAGGGCTTGGTGTTTTTTGCACTGACATCTAAGTCTATGCATCAGTTGTAATCCGGGTATTCTTTTCAAAGTCTTGGTATGTTAGTTTTGAATGTACATAGAATGTAAATATGAACATAATGTGAGTGCATTTGTTTTCCGTATCTGTTCTGTAGAGCTTTTCTGGTTGTTTTTAAGAGTCTCATTCTGAATTTCCTGCCCCTGATGGTTAGTTTTTCCAGTCAGTTTTTCATTCCTGATAAACAGGTGCCTGTAAACTACTCCATCCATGACAACTGTTCAAGACTGCTGTCCTGGCTTCAGTCTGCTGTGGTTATATGAACAGTATTTATAGGCTGGTGAGATTATTTCCAGCCGGGCTTACGGCCAGCATCCCTGCAATGGAATCGTGGTAGCGCTTGGCCCTACAGGCAATGGAGACTGTAGCTTTGAGATTAAGCCTCATTTGATTAATTTGATTAAAACTTGAAATGTTTTGTTTAGCAAAACTTGGCATGGTATGTTATTACGTCTGGTGTATGTACAGTGTGGTGTTTGTTAAATCGAAAATGGTTCCCCTGTTCTGAGTTTAACAACCTCCAAACATTGTACCGTTGGACAGGTCACATTTGCTGACAGGCTGTTTTGGGGTTCTCTCTCTCTCTTTTTGTTTCTTTATAGATCTGTCATCACATGTGTCTCGCGTTATGTGCGTGTTGCCTGGCCCTGGTTTCGTATGACAGTAAACAGAATCTTTGCCCTGTTCAAAGGCTTTTGGATTGCTCTGCTTGCCTGGTGCTACATACCTCTCACCCACCCTTAGAGGACATGGAATGACCTTGCTCCCTAATAGGCATAAGAGGGTGGTTGGGTGTTTACGGTCCATGCCTTTGCTCAGAGCTGAAGGTCTGTGTCCTTACATGGTTGGCACGACCTTTTCCACTTTTGTTCACCTTGAGTCGAGTAGTCGAAGATTTTGCTTTACAGTTTGTAAAATTGCTGTGTATCATTGTCATTTCAAGGCATCTTCAAGGAAAACGGCTTGTTACATAAAATCAATTGGGAGAAAAAAAGTTCCAGTTTTTATAGCGTACGAGAAGTCGTATCTGCATTTATTGTTTAATATAATGCGTGCGACTGTGCTGTTGAACCACACAAACACTCACCAAGGCTAAGTTTCTGATTGGTCAGTGGGCAGGAAGTAGTCTGAAATCTGTAAAGTGGCTTAAACGCACGTATATGTGATAATTGCTATGGCAACCCGACACATGGGAATGCTGTAGCATGTTGTATCATAGACACTCGACTGGATTTCAGTCTGTGTGTTAGTAGGCCTGTCAGGTGCATGCTTTTCCTCTCTACTGATGTTTTAGCAAGCATGCCAATTGAGGTTTCTAACTGAAAATTGATCTGCAAGCATCATGTGAGACATGAGGCATTTAGGGCCGGGTCAAGTGCTCTTATACCGCTTGCCTTTAAATCCTGCCTTTTGTATTACAGATAGCTTCAGGCATCGGGCCTGTGGGATAGTAACCGGATTCCTTTTAGCCTGTTTTTAGTGAGGAGACACCCGCACATTTCATTTTTATTTGGCACCATTAAATGACACACAAAAGCTCCTTTAGATAGTATTGTTTACATGGACTGGTTCGTGATTGACCAAACAATGCATCTGGTGCCCCACATTACCTAACGTCCTACATAATTGCACTGTAAATGTAAATTAATCAAGTATTCCTGCCAAGCATCTGTTAGTCGTAGCAAAAATTAGGATAGGAACATGAGGATAGTCATCTCTAACCTCTTTAAACGTGATGATTCATCCACCTGCTCAAATGGATGATTCATCCATTTGAGCAGGTACAAAATTGTGCAGGTAAGTGTTTCTTCAATGCAGACTATTTGATTTTTCTCTCCCCTTCAATTGTCAGATCTTAAAAAAAATTCACAATGGGAGCTTTTGAATATTCTTTTTACTTTCATCCAGCTGGTTTAAACTGCTTCATCTATGGAGAGCAGAATGAACTGTCAGGCTGCTGAGAGGTGTTGAAAGCTGGGGTGGTGGGTAATTGTTGGCTTTGAAAACGGCCCACCCTCAAGAGCATAACGTTATTTTTTTCGTTCATTTTAGTACCTCCGACTGTTCAGGAAGCTCGACTCTAGCATAATAGGTTTCTTTTGAGACTGCTGTTAACCCAGGCCAATCAAACGGTCATGCACACCAACTGCAAGGCCATTTTAAACGATCACCCTGAGAATTGTGCTCAAAGAGCCTCATTGTCTCGCCCGTTCTGCTTCATATTTAAATATTTCAGACTCCACTGGCATCAGTGTGTTAAAACTGCATTGGGTCTTTTGCGGAGAAAATACATTTTAGTCTTTATTATCAGAGAGTACATCCTCACTGTGCCATTTTTATGAATTTTAAGTCGATTATAAAAGGCAGCAATTAAATGGTTAAAGTTAACGTTTTACCTTTTCAACACTGGGCTCATACAAGGTGCTTATATTGTGGGCAAAGTAAAGATTGACAGCTGTATTGTTTATTTCATTGTGCTATGCATGTGATTTTTGAATGTCAAATGACATGCAAAATTTTCATAGATGTGGTGCTTGGTCCGAAAAATAAATGTACATATATGCTTATTCTTGAAACTCATGAGACAGTCAATACATTTATTACACAGCTTTTCTGTCGTTCGGTGGTTAGGAACTGGGGCTAGCGACGCCAAGGTCATGGGTTTGATCCAAGGGATTACACATTCTTAGAAACAAATGTATAGCATAATGCAATAAGCATACATGTACTGTAAATTCATAATATGCAATTATTGATGGTGCAATACATAGTGCTTGGTTTTTAATAAGTAATGATATTATAATTGAAGTCATTTTTTCAAGAAATGCTTATCACTCCTTTTTTGATGTTTAGGTTCTTAAAGTAGATTCAGAATTTCGGATTACCAGAGTTTTACACTCATTGATCTAATAAAATTGCACACACCATCTAATTGACTAATTTTAAATATTCCACTCTGATTCCCTTCGTGTGTTAATGTGCTGTAGCGTAATAGCTGCTGTGTAAAGAACTGTCATCTTGACTATCTGCGGAAATGCATACTGTCATCTACGACAAGAAAATGTGTCACTCTTTCGCACTCTCTCACACAGAGTCCAAGTTTGATGTCCTGTCACAACTGACATCTCTGTTGCTCTCTCTTTCTTAGGAAGAGCAGAACCGAGGGAAACCGAACTGGGAGCATCTAAATGAAGAACTGCATGTTCTGATCACAGTGGAGGACACACAGACACGTGCCGAGGTCAAGATGAGAAGAGCCGTAAAAGAGGTCGAGAAGCTACTGGTGCCTGCAGTAAGTGACAAAGCCATTTATACTTCCTAGACATGCTTGTGATCATGTTAGACTTTCTGCTACAAACCTATGAGATCATCATCGCAGTCTTGTCTGAGTCATGAGCTTTTGAATTTAAGGCAACAGTTGCAGTGTTAAATCTGGCGACTCCTGCTTTCCTGTTGTGGGTTTGGCGCGGAAGGACGATTTCTGCATATGGGTTTTAATCCCACCTCTGACCCGTAGTCTCTGTCTACTGTTAGATTCGATATTTTTATCTCAGGCTCCCAGCAGAGAGCAAATGGCACTCAGCAACCTGCTTCCCACGTATTTCCGTACCATTCCTCCTTGCTATTCTTCGCACCCCGCCAACCTCCGTTGGTTGCCGTAGGGCTGTGGCGGTGAAGTCAGGGTCTCTGGCTCCAGGCCGTTTGCCTGCAGTGAACAGAATGGATGGACAGCTGCAAGTGCCGGTTCCCTGTCAGGCAACATCGTGGAGAGGCTTCGACCTGCTGAAACACGGCCAGAACCAGCCACTCCGCCCAGCAATGTGCCTTGCGCTTCGTTTAAGAGCGGGACATAGAGTCCTTGGCATTTCACTGGTCTCAGGCTCTGCCTTCCCTTGTTCCTTCTTTGAATGTTTTTGTTGTCATCTCTCTTTTTTTATGCCAGAATTGTGGGTTAAACCTCACATTTTGTCTCTTGTTTGGGGATAAGGTTTTTTGAGCCTGTATCCCTTTTGTTCTGTTTGAGCGGAGAGCCCTTAAACTGTACATTCACATACTCATGGGTACGCATACGCACTAGTCAGAAAGAAAACAAACATACACGCCTGGCTGAGTGAGTGTGAGTCATTCTGTTCTATGTGCATGTGGGTGGAAGATGAGTAAATGGATACATGCTCTCTCCAAATTCTCACTGTGACCTTATGTACCTCTGAGATCAAAGTCATCCCCACGGTGTATATCCCTCAAACACTCTGGCACGCCTCGCTCTAAGGGGCATGGCAATGCATTTTTCATTTATTTCATTGAGTTTCACAACATTGTTATATAATACATTTGTCACTTAAGGCTAAAATATTTTTGATTTTGTAGCTCAGTGGCTGCATATTTGAATCCCTTATTAGTAAAAATGGCTCAAAAGCGAATGTTAGTTTTGTCATACAGATAACACTTTTGTTAAGCATGTCATATCCCCGCTGCTGCGTGTGGAAGATTGACTCTAATGCCCTTTATCAAGCCAAGCTAAACTGGATTAAACGACAAACCGTCCATCTCCCAACCCGTGAAGTCTTAATGAAGGATATCTTCGGCTCATTTAGAGGCATGAAATTGTCTTATTAAATACATCATAAAACAGACGGGTCACAGTCTATTCCCCCACAGCTCTCTTCATTTTGTCATTGTGAAAAAGGATTTGATTGGTTAGGGCAGGGAGAAGGGGGGCAGACGCATCTAAGAGCTCTGCCAGAGAGACTCTGCTTTATAAACATCTGCGATATTGATTTTTGCCTACCTTGAGAGGCAGCTTTCACATTACGGCATGAATCTGTAATCCTGACTCGGGCCCCGAAGAGTTGCCACAGCCGAACGGTTCCCGCTCGCAGAGCCCAAATTGAAATTTTCAGCCTTGCTCATAGAATCAGTTCTACACACAGCATTTGAATGATCATCGGAGTCGGGAAGAGTGCATGAACGGGTGCACACACACACGGGCTCGGAGGCCGGGATTGGAGGGGGGTGATTGAGAGATTCAGCTCAAAGGCCCTGTGAACTTTTCAACTCCCAGCGAGAGATATAGGAAGGGAGAGATGCTCGCAGAGAGATTTGAGTTAAAGGTGGGCTTGTAATGAAGGTAGTAGTGAGTGTCAACACAGTGAGAATTAAACTTCAAGGCAGACCAGGAGGAAGGTGTGTAAAGTCAGGAGAAGGCCAATGAAACTGATGTCATGATAATGCGGTTTAGCAATTTCTACATTCCAGGCGGTGCAACATACAATCACTGACACATTGTAGATATAACAACGGACCTAATCGTTAAACGATGTACAGACAGTACAGCTTTAATTATACATTTTCTATATTTTTCTAATTCTCTATTTGCCCAAACATAGGCCCACACATACTCCTCTCGGCTGTGTTGTACTTCACTGTTTATAAGTGCCTGCAAACAGATTGCTGTAGATTACAGAATTCCCTCAATCAGATTTGAAAAAGATTTACAAACGCATACAAGCTCACATTTCCGATTCAGAGCGTCACACCATGACCCACTGTTTTATTGTAGCTCTGCAAATGATTAGAAACATTAGAATCAAGCGGTTGGCTGAGTGGATGCAGGAGGCATATGAGCGATGATGAATCTTCCTGGGATGCCAGTAAAGACGTATCGTATTTGGTGGGGTGGAGAACGGATCGCTTGCTCTAGGCTACGTAGCACTGGCTTTTTAATGATTGTGCTACTGAACTCGAAGAGGTTGAAGTTGGAGGCGAGTACTGGTGTGGAGTATATGATTATTTGCTCCGAGGTAAAATAGAGAAGGTGGTGGTGAACTGCCCTTAAGGTTTAATTTGAAACATTTATTACATGCATGCTTAAATCCTAAGATGTTTATGAATAGCTGGGAAATAATGCTAGCTTTTTATAATTTTAACCCATTTTTTGTTACGAGGTAAGGTGTAGTGTATGTAGCTAGATGTGCGCAGGTCACACAGACGCCCTAGGAAAGTAGTCACTTTTTTCACTTTGTCACACAAGCGAAGTTTTTATAAAGCTTTTTTATCCAAAATGTGCATGTACTGTCTTTAAATTCCAATTTTAAACTAAACTTTAAGATGGCAAGATTGTGTTGCATCACATTAGTGTATACCAAGGTGTCTTGAAGTCCTTTGCTTCTAAATTCTTTTAGACCTAATTAAGATTCTCCAAATGTATCCCAGTTTTTCCATAACTGCGTAAGCTATGGCAGAACTTTGCACAGCGTAATAGATTATAGCAACTGCGCCAACACTGAGCCTCTAATCTCCAGTAGATTCGATGACAAGCTCAGACGCATGTAAACAGTGACGTTCCATAGTCTTGGGAGACTACGTATCAGATCCCTGTTAATTCAATTTACTGGTTTATACACTCACTCATTTGGAGATGATCAGAGAGAATAAAACAGCAGTACGTTTTTCCTCCTACGAGGTAATTAGCCTCTCAAATGTGTTAAAAACTTGACAAATTGGTTTTCTCATTAGGGGTGCTAAACCCAGTAGAGCTGACACCCGTGATGGTTGTTGCGGATTTAGATGTTAAAAAGATGTCATTTGTAGTGTGGAAGTTGCCAAGAAAGAAGCTGTGCTGCAAGGTGACATTCGTTCATGTTTCCTTAAGGTTTATATATATGAGAGGGGAGTCTTGAGTCATGACTAATGATTGACAATAGCTGCATTGCAATGTGAGGTCGCGTTAATCCTGTTGTCCTTACATTCTCAGAGGCCCCGTGAATGGCCTTCTGGGAAAGCCGAACATATCCACCCCAAATCCTCCTCCTGATAGGCGCACATTGTGAATGCTGGGCTATTTCCACGAATGCATACTTGAGCTCCCAGTTGGTATCTGTGCACTAGGGAATGATGGGAAATAGAACTTCACACCTATGACACCTCATTAAGAATCTAGGCCACTGTGTGTCCATTTCCTTTACCTCGGCTAATTAAAACGGTGTGTCAAAATATTTTTCTGGGTTATTTAAGTGTCAGTGCGCTGGACCGGCCGTTGACAGGAGTGAGCAAAGGTTTTAAATTATGACTGTGGACATAGGCCTGCTTCTAAATACCCAATTTAAATTCAGTATGGGACCCAGAGTAGTTTCAATTGGCTGTATAGAACATGTTGTATCCTGAGTTTCTGTTTTTGTCAAAGAGGCATTTCCTAGATTGTGGTGTATCAGTAGTAACACTTTTGCCTCCAGAGCTCAGTGTGTTTGCAGTTTTACGTGGGCGCGTATCGTAGCCAGAGCCCAACAGTCTGGCCCTTTTCTTTGTTCATTCCTTTCTTAGAACTAGCATTGTTCCCGAGAACATTTAGTTTTAACTCTGCTTGCGCTCGCAGGCAGAAATCGACTAGAGGACCAACTAGCTGCTCCCCGTGTCCTCCATGATGCTTCCCGTATCTTAAAAGGCCACAAAGGAAGAGGGAAGGGGGGTGAAAGAAAAGAGAAATGGGAAGCTGTGTTCACACAACGCTGGCAGCATCTCTCCATGAATGGGCTCGTCCTTGCCTGTAACAAAGTGACTGGGTTAGCAGTGTTTGCACTGTAGCCCGGAGCCCTGTTCCCTTCTCGACTGTTTTTCTCTCTCGTACACACTCCCACTCTCTCTCCCTCTCTTGGCATGTCTTTTATCCACTGTACTCCAATAACCATTTCACTCAGAGGCTCCACTGAGCACTATGAGTCCCCAATCTGGAGCAGTTTCAAGCTTCTCAGAGTTGTCATAGATGCTTTGCATTTGTGATTTTTCCCAATTCAGAAAAGCACTTAATTTCACACTGTACACCTGGTTATAGACCTCTCACTCTTCGCCTCAGAGGAAGAGAGAAAGAGACAGATGGTTTATAATGCAAGACAAGCGTCCTGGTCTATGGGGCGTAACGTCCTCGTCAGCCAAATTCCTGCCGTCAGCTCGCGGGCCATGTGTCTTGTGGAGCGCTGCCTGAAACAGGCTGATCTAGGCGGCCAGCTTATTTTGATCAATAAACACCATTTCTTGAACACGAATAATCACACTCGCCTCCTATCAGACCCATGTGACAAACCAGAGTGCAATGCCATCTGGCCGCTCGCTTATTTCCGCTTGTGTATGCAAACCCATTTCACAAGCATTCCTTGTGTAAAATCCGAATTTAGTGGTATACTTTGCTATGTTTTATAGAGGGTTCGATTTTAGTGTGCAGCTGCTTTCATTATTGACTTGGCTTCAGTGGAGCTGTATTGTAATGTATTCCTTAAATGTGGTTTGAGTTTCATAGGCCAAGATCATTGGCGACACAGGACGGGAAAAGAATCGCAGTGATAGCAACCACCTGTGACGACAGCCTCATGAAATGCGTGCGAGTTGCCCAGGGGTCAGCGCAACCCGTCCGAGAGTGCTCTCGTGTCCTGTTTTCGGAACATCTGTCGCATTCACTGAGGCTCAAACCCCAGCTGCAGGGTCTGAAGTGAAGGATCATGGGTAATGGGAACATCCTCAGCCGTGAGGTTGTAAAAGCCCCATGCACTGGATTGGTGACGTGGCTCATAGTTCGCTGTGGAGACATCAGCTCTCATTGATGCTGCTGAATAAGTATTGGTACAAATAGAATAAAGATTCAAGAAATGTAGTATTGTTGACATTCTTGTAGAAATTTTGAACGGTTAGTTTGAACCGCTGTCTTGCGTCTTCATCTTTGGGTCATTTTTGTGCCTCCTTAAATTAAAGACGAACCAAATTAAACTCTTGTAAACTGACCATATGCTAGTTTTTTGAGTCTTTCTGTGGCCATCAGGGATACTCCAGAGCCATTGTTCTTCAAGCATTGGCAAACTACTTTCAAATCTGATGGTGCCGATACTGTAGCCAATACTAGCACTGCTTTTTAAGTTCTTAAAGCTCAATAGATGGGAGTGTTATTCCTCTAAGAGTGTCCAGACAAAGTCAGGTCTTATTTATGTTCTCCCTCTCTATCTTCCTCAAAGCAGCTGTCCTCTTTTAGTTTCTGTGGTCGTCTTGATTGGAGCCATGGTTTGCACCCCAGGTTTACAGACCACTAGAACCACAACAGGAAAGGCTTCTCTTGGGGTCCGTATGCTAATCTAGCGTTGGCTGGCAGCGGCTTCAAACGCTCCACTGGACTGGCTGTTCCTCACTGAACAGAATGGAAATGGCAGACCAGAATAGACTGCTATTTACTGCGTGCCTATTTTCACCTGAGCACCTGCCATTTAAAGGCACAAATTCAAGTGACACTGTGTGAAATGAACCGCTTCACACAGTGCAATGGGATTTGTCATTTAATTTTCAGTTTTCTGAAAGATTTTCCTGGCAAAACAAGTGTCAGTACAGATGAGACCGTGGTTTCATAGAAATAAGACTGTCACAATATTTGATTCAGTTTTAAAGATCTCATTTCGCATCTATTATTTTGGATGCCTCGTGTTGGCTGCTTTACGGTTGGAAAAAAAATCCAGCTAATGGTAATTGCCTTTCTGAGGTAGGAATGATAAACTGTTGATGCTATTGGGAGTGTTTTATTTAACTGTTCTGTTTTTTAGTCTGTGCTAATAGAACATCTTTTTTTGTGAAAATGATGCATAATTTACAGAGACGGGCATCTCTTTTGTGTGTTTTGGTTTAATGCCACTTATCTCGATAACCGAACAAGCTGTCTTTTTTACTTGTTGTTCTCTCTGGGGTTTAAATTGCCCACTGTTCACATTCACCAATGCCCCTTTTAAGTACTTCATTGTGACCCTGAGTTCTGCTAACTGAGAAAATACATCAAAGATCAGATTCCGGTTTGCATAGCAGGGTACAACAGCATAATGTAACTAGAATGACACACGTTTGTGACTTTTAATTCTTCCCAGTTAGGTCCCCCAGTTATGGATGTGATAAAGATGCAAATCTTTTTGCAACAAAGCAAATGAGATGAAGCTTGTCATTTCGGTTTGTGACCTTTTTTGCTCTTTTTTTTTTTACGGCACTCATTAAGATGCCCAAATTAGATGTACTGTACCAGCACTACTCCAGGGGTAGAACAGGTGGTCTTGACCCAGGGTGGGTGCCCTGTCGGGTAGAGCTAAGTTCAGGCATGCCAGCTCCCATCAGACCAGCCTTCTCTCTGTGGGTTTCCGTGTAATCTGCAAGCATTATATGAGACTATTCTGTGAGAGCCTGAGGTGACAGGTTCTAGATCTTCACAGTCCACCGATTGTCCTTGAGAGTGTTGGGAAGGTGACATGAATAATTTTAAGCAGCTTGTTTCACCTATTTGCCTGCACAAAATATATAAACATTCGCCCCAAGAGAATACGTGAGAAGGCAGAAGTACTGATATAGATTATTTAAGGGAGTTTGTGTACAACCCTTTGTAAATGGTGATGCAGACATATTTTTCTGTAGCAGTCACCTCTTCTAACTGTAGCTGGCAACAACAGAACAGCTTTTGGAGAAATGATGAAATTTACTCAAGTGTGCTGGAAATCAAGAATGATTCTTCATGGGAAGACATGACGCTGCTTCAATTTTCACCCCTTTCAACTCCCACACTCCTTTTTGGAGTTTGTAATGTTGAATGCCACAAAGACTGATCATGGGAGAGTAAATCTGTAATTTAGTAAAAATCTGACATCCATTTCATACTACAACATGCTTGCTATTAATTATGGTTGTTAGTGGAATTATTTACATGGCTTTGACTATGACCAAAGCCATTGTTTTGCACCTAGCCAAATCTGCAAATACAAGTCATGTTTGACAAACACTAATTCGTATTTTTGGTGATTGAGTAACGGAGCGCTTTACTGGGTTTTACCTAAACACATTTAAATTACTAATTAAATACAGCAGAGACAGATTATTCTGTTTAAATATGTCCTTTTTTCTAAACTTGCCCTGAAGCAAAATCACCTCATAATTATCATCCCAATTCAACATTTTGTAATAGTGTATTTGCACAGAACTCTTTGTTGTTATGTCTTCAAACTTCATGTTGCCAAAATATGACACTGCAGTATGTGTCTGGGAAATCAGAAACGAGTGTAGGAATTTATGCTGTGTTGTGAGTGAGACAAACTAAAACAGTAGGATAGTAGGTGTGACATCGCTTACCCTTATATAGTTTGAAAGACCTTCTTAAGACAATCCTGGGGAAAGTTTCTGAAGAGGTACTGTACACGAAGCACAAAGTCAATTGACAAATTAGAAAAGTTTCCCCCCTTCCCCGAGCACTATTTCCTTTAACAAGCTATCTGGATAAATAACATAACCCTCTTATTTTGCAGCCCACCTCCAGAGGTTATTCCAGCCCATGACTCCTCAGAAAACATTTGGCCGTAATCTCTTCTGGTGCCCATAAAAGACCCCCTGCGGACATCAGTCCAACTGCATTTCCTTTGAACAGGCCTCTAATCCTTTTACCTTTGGGAGAATTGCTGCAGACTGGAACGCTTGTGTTTGCGCAGAAGCATGGTCCTTGGGATGTTTTCACCGCCTTTGGCTTTCCGCACTCCCACTCCTGTTATATGGTGTCCGCGATAATTATCCGCTCATTCAGAGTTAGACGGGACAGGGACCACATGGATCAGCCCTGGCATCTGGAGAATCCTCTCGAACCAATCACATGGAGAGTGCTGGGAATGGTTTCCTTTCATCTCTTTGCCCTGTTTTCCAGGGCAGAACTGGATTTTATAAGGGCGTACGTTTGCACAGGCCACGGCACAGTTATATATACATCTTATCCTGTTATATACCATGTACGTGATTCCAAATTTAGTTTGCCTGTAGAGCATTTTACTCCTTTTTCAATCTTTTACTCACCTCAGGGATCGAAATGATCAAGTGGTTGGCTTGACTTTTGCCGCTTAACTTGTCCAGGAGCAGTTTTATGTTGCAATTTGGCACAAATCGTCTCCATTACTCTTCATTTATAATATCTCATTGGCAGTACACAGTGTCTCATGTTAGGAACTCAAAGTCAGCAAAACAGAAGACTGCATCAAACACTTTCTGGATTGTGTGTGCACTCGCAGTTACTTTCACATGCAATATGTTTTCCAGTTTTGCTCAAGCAAAACATATTTTCACGCAGCATGCATCTGTAAATCAGGCTCTGCGCTTTCTGCGTGCTAATGTATTGGCCCTGACCCGTAGAGCAGTTTGGCTATGAGTGGAGAGACCTTGACTGTGCCGGCCAGCGCTCTTCATTTTGCGCATACGCTTTGCAGCTGGTAACCTTGAGTACGTTGTAACCTCTGTAAGGCCTTTGGGGAGGCGGTGTTTTCAGATGGATTTTATGGGAAGTTCATAGTCCGAGAGATGGTCATATGATTGCAGCTTTCATTTGGATTTGCAGATTTATTTGTTCTAGGACTCTTTTACCCCCTGTACAAGGTTAAGAGGTTGTCGAGTAGGCGAGACTGGGTTGCAGTCCTGATCTGACAGGCCGGGCGGCACACGGAGCACGCCGATCAGCTTTGACTCTCAAATCTCAGAATCTGATGCAAATCCGGCAGTATTTAAACCTCCAGATCAGCCTTCCCAAATCCTTTCAAGATATTCTCGGCTCGATTGGGTGGCATTAAAGGATCATAGCAGCAGAACAAAACATCGTCTGGCAGAGGGGAAAAAGCAACAGGGGAGGGAAAATTAGAAAGAGAGAGAGTGAAAAGGGCGAGTCAACTTGAAGGTTTTGTAATGAGAGTTGCACCAATAAAAAGCACTGATTGCTTTTATGTTTCCTCTGTTTTTCAGATTTTTCAGATTTGATTTATTTTGTTTGTTCGCTCACTCTGATCTGTATACTCACAGACCGCTCTAGTGAAAGCCGTCGTAATCCCGTATGGATGCCTGTGTCCAATGCATGTCAACATCTGTGTGGCATTTTAAATACAGCTCTTGTGCTCCGAACTGGCCTACATAGTGGTTATTTGTCATTTAGCAGACGCTTTTTATCCAAAGAAGAGACTTGCAGGACACGCACTGTGTGTCTAGCTCAAGGGAAAGACTGCCGTTTTCTCAGGCATCAGACTTGCAACCTTTTGCATTTTAGCCTGGAGATCTGACTGTTAGGCTGCCAATATATTATGAGTAGTAAAATCAGGTGCACATTGGGAATTCTTGTATAAACCGTTCAATCACCTCAGATGAAACGGCATCTATTACTTTTATGTGGGGATTCGGGTTAATGTGCTGAGCTGAGCTGCATGCCGTATTTTTAAGATGCGACTTTATTGATCACTGGAGGAAATTTTAAGGATTACGGCAGCCAAGATGGTACAGTAACTTTATACAGTCCTACAAGCATTTGACTAACGTTGCTATTTTCTTATCTACATCTGTTAGCATGTATTACATCTGTGGCTTGCTGAAAACAAGCCGGGTTGAAGGGGTAAGGCAGAAGAAATGGGAGAGTTGTGCCCTCTTTTTTTAGCAGGCTTCTGACAGCATATTGAGGATATTGATGGCTTTGCTGTTGAGCCCCAAGGTTGCAGGATGCATTTCAGCAAAGGTTCCCAACAAAGTCCATTCATATCACAATCCAGGGACACACAGCCGTGCTTTCCTCTGCCAAACCTTCTGTTCTATCAACAGACTGCTTGAACGAAAAGATTAGGAGTCCGACACTGCACGTTTCTCAAGCTTGCAGGTTTAGTTCCACTCAGGCTGGCTGTCGGAGCGTTTGCAGGGCTTTACCTCAACACGGCGGATGGCAGAGGGGTGGTGTAACTGCTTGTCAGCGGCAGTAATCTGTCTTTGCCTTTTTCTTGTCATCTATTTTTGGATCATGAGTAGGGCTGTCAAACGATTAATCATGATTAATCACATCCAGAATACAAGTTTGATTACGCAATATATGTCACGGTGCATATTAATCTTTTATTTATAAACACATTCATAATACATGCATACATTTAAGAAAATGTATATGTAACTTAAATGATTGGTAAATATAAATAAATATATGTAAATATTTCGTTTTGCATATACATTTTGTATGTATACTATACAGTAGGGATGCAACAATATAGCTCACCCAGGGTTTTCGGTTCAGTTCGGTTCTGATGGCTTGGCACATTAAAGTATATTTTCATTGTTCTATGGTTATGTTACAGACTATTTTACTGTAATTCTCTTTATTTAACTTGACTTATTTTATTACCTTACGCAAAAATCAACTTGTACAAATCCCTGGTGTTTTGAATAAATGTAAAGATTTACACTTGCAGTAATGAAGTGTAGTGCGGTGCGTCTAAAGCCCGGGTTTTACTTCTATGTTGGACCTACGCCATAGGTTACGTGCCGGTTTTCATTTATACTTCTACGTGGTTTCCGCGTCGACAGGCAACAACCTCTTGGCGTCAGTGTCAATGCGCGTGTTTCTTGTGTAACCAAGACAATAGCCGATGAAGCAGCTCATTTTAGAAGCATTGGCAGTGATAACGGCAAGTAAACAGTCACTATTCTTGCAGATTTGAGATGTTTAAAACAGAAGCACAAATAATTTACTTCTATAATTAATTTGGAAATGCTTTTAAGTAAACATGACTCTATTCAGAGTTTTTGAGCTGAGGGAGTCAGGGAGTCGGAGCGCTTGCGGTCCGCATTGAATCGACGCGTTGTTACATTTTTTGAGAGGTGCACGTCTGGCTACGGTGTAGGGTACGTGGCTCTGCGTAGGTCCTATGCAGAACCATAAATTAGCTTAACACACCAAACACCAGCGCTCAATGGGAAAGGCCAAAGATAATATATTAACGAGGTGCGCCACTACAATTGCAATAAATGGCAAGAAATGCAATGCTAAATAGCTGCCTGGAGGCCACCGAGTGGCATGACTTTGGTATGGTGGGTTAGAGAAACGCGAACGTGCTGCTTTCGTATGCTGTGTAAAAATACATTCTTGATGTGCCAAATTTGGACATTATCACTTTAGTACAACGGGCACAACGTCTGTACGTCAGAAATTATACTTGACAGCACATTGCTTCTCGTGTCGCTTCACCGCCCGACCACCACTCGCTATTAGATATTACTAGTGGGGATGCGTTTATGCATCTCAGCGCACAGACATGCAGACAAATATGGACAGAGCCAATTCAGAGTGTAAATAAGCGCACGGAAATAATTTAAATGTAAAACCGGAAAATGGCAATTCATTTACACGTATTGAACCGTAGAGGTCGTACCAAGCGGTTCAATATTATATTGAGAATTGTGGCATCCCTACTCCACACACATATATTACGTATAAACAATCTTTTATTCTGGATGCGATTAATAGCTTGACAGCCTAATCATGAGCGGTTTTGTAACTTGTTAAATCTTGAGTGGCTCTGTGTATCTAGTCAGTTTTTTAGCTGGACACGGATTCATGCTGGTGGTGCTTGACATGTTACACAGATATACATTAAGAAAAAACTGAGCTCGAGTGCTTAGCTACTGTAAATGTTTTAGTTGTTGTGAATGTTCTGCTTCTGTGTGTGTAACATAGTGGACATACTTGGGAGCTCTGTAACATGTAGCCTGCTGTCCCTCGTCCTCCCCTGTGGCCAAAAGGGGCCGCTTCACGCCGCTGCCCATACAAATAGATGCCATTGATTAAATTTGATTCCTGCGGATAGAGCAGGATTATCGAGCGGCTCTACCTGAATTCTCACGTCCCATGTTTTGTGAAAGGTTCTCTCCCTCTGTCTGCTTTTATTGGTTAAATCAGAGGAAGGTTTCCTGTGAGCCGCTCCCCTGTATGATGACACACAGGTCTTTGCAAATGCTAGCTGCCGTATCTCGCTCACTCTAGCCAGCAAGCTCTCACAAATTTCTTTTTCCTGAAATTTTAAGGAAGTCTCGTCAGTTGTACTGTTTTTGTCACTCACATCCGAGCTGTATGCCAACATGATTGTATAATGGCTCTGACAACCATGTTTTGCTGCTTTGTGAATGTAGCTTCTCTGACTCATTCTCTTGCCTGGAATATTCTTTACATATTTTACACACATCTTGAGGAAGCCTCCGGCTTTAAAGAGAGAGAATAACAGAAATAGGGGAGAAATGATTTTTTTTAATTAGACTGCACATTGTGTTTGAGGACAGCGGCTCTGAGGAGCAATATCCAGCCTTCATAGGAAGCCTGTGTTCCACTAGCCTCTGTGACCCACTGGACCTGTAGGGAGTTACCCCTAGTGACCAGTGGCACCGCAGCCTCATTACATACCCTGCAGCTTGATCCAGAAACAAAGGCCTTGTTCGTAGGAGCAAAGAAATCGACTTCATCGGCTTTAAGGGGCAGCACTGAGATGTTATTTGGATTTAAGACTGAGCCAATCACACAAAGTCCTGTGTCAGCAGAAATTCGAGTGTGATAGTTTATGGTGTTTTTGGGCTTGTCGAGTCAGGGTTTATGCCATGCTTCACTCTTCTTAAAGGGACGAATGGGCCCGACTGCCCTATCAACACGCTAGCCACTATTTTGTACATTCTTAGAACTCTGCCTTATTCTGCTATTGAACAGCTGATGCTTTTGTCTTAAGGGGATCATGAAGAGTTATGCATCTTTTCTTCAGAAGTCTTCAGTTCAGTTTTTCATGTTTCAGTTTTTAATGATTATGGAGAAAACTCTTTTGTATTGTATTCCTGACTTTTAGACTGTATAAAGCAGCTGTTTCTAACACAAACTGAAATCGGCTGGACAGAATAAGAACAGAAAAGGTGCGACAGAATCGCTGCTGACCCATGAAATCTGTTTCTATTCGGTTTTATTTGGTGTGTGTGTGTATATGTATGTTTGAAACAGTTTGATGGTGAGCCGGTCACACAAAATTCACAGGACTAATCCCATGTAAATCCATTAAGGATAGCCATTTCACAAGAACACTGAAAACTCATTCTGCCAGACACAGAACACGTGTAATAGACTGTTGACGAATGTTTTCTTTCCGTGCTGAATTCGATTAGACAGAGCTGTCTTTTGTTCGGTCTCCACATGAGCCGGTGTTATTGTAACAACCTCAGAGATGATCTTCATTGGCTTTACACAAGCTCCTTGGAGGTGAATGTTCGTATGTTTTTTTGTCTGTATTGAATTATTGAAGTGCTCAGGAATGGATGAGTCATTCGTGTGGGGGCATCTGTAGCTTTAACACACAATTTTTTTTCTCTGATTGAGGAAACTACTCAAGGTTCTCCTCAGCTTTGAGTCGTATGGGTGTTTTCATTTGTACCAATCTAGAAGAACTTTATTTCTGCAGTCAGTGTTCTTTGACAACGCTCCCGTTTAAAGCTCAGATATGGTCTCTGTCAAAGCAGTTGGCTTTAGATGGGTGTTTTCCTAAAGAAACGCTGAAACCTAATAAAAAGTTAAACGTATTCCAGTTCTCCAGTGTTTCTGCTTTTTCTCTTTCTGCCCTGTCTCTTTTCACTCTGCTGTTGGAAAATTGAGTCTCTTTGCTTTTTTTGCATTTAAGCTTTGCTAAATTTGGTTTTCTCTTTTTTTTTGTAATTGTTAAATGGCATCTTTATCTGTTCCGCTACTGTTGGGATCAGACTTTAGTTCTTATTAAGAGATGTGACTATGTTCTTTACAATTTTTAACCACTTAATCCCTGTGGTTTTATTCTTAACTTGGTCTGGGTTTTGCATTTGGGTCAAATGGTAATAAATTGTGTTTCAACCACTACTTTAAATCGTGCATTGGTTAAGTTTTATGAGTTTCCACTGATATTAACTTGGATAACCACTCATCCGTTTTTTTATCAATAAGGTGGAAACTCAATAAATCTTTTAATGTATGATTTAATTTCTTGATTTTTTTCTTTTTAGTGTGGCATCATTGCTAAAAATTCATGGTGTTTCTGCTGCTTTATTTATTATTTTGAGTACTAAAATTGAACCGTCCCCATTTTCTTGTGGGTGTTTTGTAAGTAACAAGTGTCTCATTTTATTTTATTTTAGGCAGAGGGAGAAGATAATCTGAAGAAGATGCAGCTGATGGAGCTGGCTATTCTGAACGGAACATACAGAGACACCAACATCAAAACGCGTAAGGATGCACACATTTAAACAGAAGCTTAATATCTTATGCATACACTCCAGGAAAATACTTGAGCGTCAACACACCACGACAGACACGAGACTGACTGTTAGGGATTAATGTAAATTTAGCTGCAATTGTGTTTTGTACAGTGACTACATAGATTTGCTTAAGTGCTCACACATTCACACTCAATCACACCATGTATGGAGAGCGGTTACACCTACACACAAAATACAAAATGTAAACCCAACATAATCTAACCGTTAGAGTTGTTAATCCACATGTGTGTACACATACATATGCAGTGCCATACAGAGAAACATTTTTACTGTGATGTCTTTAAAATAAGATATTCAAATAATAAATTCATGGGTTCATCAGACATCAAATGCTTGTTAATTTTAGATAGAATCCCATTCACTGCAGACTCGTACAGACATCTCTCTCTCTCTCTCTCTCTCTCTCTCTCTCACTTAAATGCTGTTTTTCAATGCAATGTATTCTTTATGTTGCATACAGAGTCACTTGCTGCATGTTGTTGGTGCTGTGCATTTCTTTAAATCATAAAATACATTTTGATAAACATTACTCCTCCCAATCCATACCCATTTATTTATTATTAAAAATTGGATATAGTTGTGTGAGTTTGGGCTTTTCAATAATGCTCTACAAATTAGACTGATATTTGCATTAATATATATGAATTAGTGAATCTAAAAATGGATGGGAAGAGATGTATATGTATATATGTATACGTGTTTATGAATATGTGCATGACTATTGATATAACAGGAATTTTTCTTTATGAGAAGCCCATCTGTTATGTTCTATGGTGCGCCTTATTTATTTGTCATACTGTGGTTATTTCCCCAAAATCTGTGTCAAAGGTCCTGCTGGAATGTAGAGGTTTGATCGAGCACTTCAAACACGGATTCAATTTTAGAGCACCCATGGACTCAATGTGGAACCACAATATCTCCCATTAGAGATGAAAAAAGGGTCACATGAACATGGCTGAACTTTATTGAAAAAGAATTGGCACTATTGTTTAAACAAATTCTTCCTCTACATGCTGTTGGACGTTGAGTTCAGATGGGATTGTTTGATCATTTACTGTGTGTTGTGCAATATAGGTGATTGGTTTGCCCTACTATGATCAATCATCAATATTTCCTTGTTTTAGTTTTGATTAAGTTTGTGTAATGATATTGGTTGTGGGTTAGTTTGCTTTACGGTACAATTTTTTTGTGGTCATTTGCCATCGCATGGACTAATTTCCTTTTTATTTGTTCCCCTACCCTCTTTTTTCCCTGTCTTTGTGTATTCCTGTTTTCTGCCTGTGCTTTTCTCACATATGCTGTCCAACTTTTCCTGGTTCTGAAAATTGTATACATGTACACATTCCGCGAACTATCTCTTTCCCCTATCCTATCTCTCTTTCTTTCGGCTTTCTCACCTTCTCCCGTCTTCTCTTGTTCTCTCTCTCTATCTCCTCTCTCTCTCTCTCTCTCTCTCTCTCTCTCTCTCTCTCTCTCTCTCTCTCTCTCTCTCTCTCTCTCTCTCTCTCTCTCTCTCTCCAAACCCACCTTCCCCTTCCTTCATCCTCTCTTCATTCCTTTCTCTCTTTCTGTCCTTCACTCTTTCTCTTTGTTTACGGCAGCTACCCTTGCATTTTCTCTTGCAGCCGCGGCAGCAGCCGCACAAGGTCAACGTCTGATTGCGTCCCCATCGGGTCAGGTCCTCCCCCAATCCGCCCTCAGGCCCCACACTCCGGGAGGGACCCCCATCATGAACATCCTTCGACCCACTCAGATGGCCAACCTGCTACCCAATGGTACCCCCACCCTGGTGCCCCCGTCACCTGACGGGGGTCTCATCTACACCACGCACTACGACTACCCTTATGCCTTGGCACCCACGTCTCTGCTGGAATATCCCATGGAGTCCAGCGGAGTCCTAGGTAAGCGGGCGTGGGGGCTTGGCGCTTCACCCTTTGGTGCTCTGCAAGAGGGTACAGCTGGGGTGTTTTACGGGGGCTTTTTGGATGGGTCATTTCCAGGCCCCGTTCAGGACTCACTGAAAGGTAAATATTTAATGACTAGCTCATGCAAGCTGGCTAGTTTACCCAGGTGATTCAATTTGTAGCTTCATGAGCATCTTAGGAATGTTCAGCTGCCAATGAGACGGGCTGGGGAAGGGACGACTTACCCCTGTCTTAAACAAGGGGCATTCTTTTGATTTTTGGTTTTTGCTGCTGCGTAAGAAGTCTCTCCTCTCAGGACTCACACACAGACACACAAGCTCTCGTAGACAGTGGCGACACGCTTGCTTGCGCACAGATTTTTTCCCCTCCTCCCTGCCAGAGGCTTTGTCGGGCAGGCTACTGGTTGATCCCCTCGGATTTCTCCTGGCTTTTGAAATCATTTCTCTCTTCCCTGCTGTAGCAGGCCTTGGTACCAGTGCTGAGCTTCATATAGAGAGCGAAAGAGTCCAAAGTCCCGTTGGGGATGTTCATTAAATTCTTCCACTATTCTCGCTGTCTCCAATTGTCTTATTTTTACCCTTGTGAACTTGCGCGCTTGACCTTATTCATAGAAAATTACCCATAGCCCCTTGCCTAGCGAGGCTTATGCAAACACTCAAAGATAAGATGGTTTTTAAATAAAATGTTACATCATAACGTCTTACGGACTTTGAACTTTGCATCATATTTTTGTAAATTTGAAGTATTCAGATGCAAGAGGTTTATTATGAAAATGATGAATAGCATTGATCAGTTTCTCTCCCTTAGATAAAACCCTTCTGATTGATGGTAACTGAAGAAGTCTCGTCCGGCTTGAATAGTTTCAGTCGCTGATTAGAGTTCAGATCACTCAATGCTGTACATTTGGGACCTTTGGGTCTTCTGGTGTTCTGACTGAACCTTGACTTACACCTTTAAACATCAGCACTCACAAGCTTAGCAGCATTTTATTTACTTACAGTATCGATCTAACATCTAACCACCCCCAGACCAGACCATGTTCTCTCGCTCTCTGTCTCTCGCTCTCTGGGCTTCTGTGCAATCAGAAGTGATTTGTTGGACATCTGCTGTTGCAGCTTGGCATGTGGGCGTACACACACACACAAAAAGAGGGAAATGTCAGTACTCCTTCAGAATATTTTCTTCCTTACCGGCTTTTCTGTAATGTCATTATAGTAACTATCGTGGTTTTGTACGGAGTGTTTTTTTTATTTATGGCAGGTGCAAGATGTTAAAATATGTGCAATATTTTTACTGAAATGCCACATATTTAAACGTTAAAACGTGTTGTACAAACGTGTAGGTTCAAATCTGTGTTTTGGATAGGGAGTCAAATGGGAGGGAGTCAACTTCTGGTTGTTTTATTGGATAATCATAAATCTGAAGTATTTGTCCGGGAAACGTTGACATCTGACTTAACCACTAATTTTGTTCCTGGTGTGAATAGGTCCATATTCCGTTATTTCAATTTTCACAATGAAATTTGTGGAGAAATTTTCTGACACTTTTTTTTTACCAAGAAGCAGTTTAATTTTAACTTGTGTGTTACTTTTAAGATTGCGGATAGTGGAAAACAGTACATGCATATTGGCATTAGCATGCTTAGCACTTACATGTTCGTTTTCAGTTTAATTTTATGTTCCACACATCCCATTTTTTTCCTGACGTGTTCTTGTGAATTGTGCAGAAAGGGATGCATTCGAGTCAGGTTGCTGATATGTAACCTGGTGCTATCATTCCATAATCACACAGTGTCAAACCATGATTAGAATTGATGCTGTTTTCAATGCGATGTATCCTTTTCTCATGAGCTAAATCTTTTTTTATATCATGATTCCTTACCCACCCGTCTCAACATCTTGTATGTCAAACCAATTACTGTTCATTTTTTTATGTATTTTTTTAGTTTTGTTATGCTGATTGTGAATGTACATATTATATGAAAAATGTATACCTTTAAATATAAAAGAGAATTCATGTCTGTTTTACAGCCAACCTGCACAAGAGTAGCCTCATTTTTTTATAAACAAATGTTCCAAGTCCGATTCAATTCTTGAAACAGTCAAGAATTTTGTGGTAGTTTCTGCTCTGTAATTTTAACACTGAATTTGAGGCAGGGCATGCAGTTTGGCTGTAATCCCACAGGCTTTATATTTGTGTTTACCTGGGCTGACGCATCTAACCTTATGGACCTGTTGTAATCTAGGTGCAATGGCTACTAAAGTGCGGAGACATGATTCTCGGGTCCATCCTTACCAAAGGATAGTGACCACAGACAGAGGTTAGTTAGAAAAGAAACTTCTACCTTTTTTATTCTTTCTGTGTTGCTTTGTTTCTTTGAATAGGGGAATTTAAGTAAGACACACTTGTATATATTTACGACCACACATCTTTACTGTGAAAATATGTTTACATACCAAAAGCTTCTAAATACACTCAGGTTTCCAAAAACTACACTTGTAATTGATGTAAATGGTTTTTATCAATAGCATTGTATATTCATGTATTCTTGACTACATTGAAATCCCAAAATAGCTTTTTTGCTACTTTTAAATGATTTATTTTTTAAATGGCAGTGAATGGACTAGAATAATATTTTTTTGTCTACCAAACCAATGTTTAAGCCAACTCTTTACGCGTATCAAATTTTGTTTTTATTAAAGTTTGTACTTTACACCCAGCAAGATTTTATGGTCGACTTGACCAACACTAATAAAAGGTACTCTTTTACACAAGAGTATTTTGATATGAGAAGTATTTTTGATTCCTGTGTATACGTTTGCTGAAAAATAAAACGAAATCAAAAGCGATATCGGGCGACTGATCTGTTTATTTGCATAACGTCGCACTAGCTATCTTATTCCCCTCACAACTAATGAAACTGTTGGTAACATGCATTTCGACTCGACACTAAAATATTACTAGTTTTTGTTTGTATGCGTTTTTCTTGTTTGTCCGTGATACCTCTCTGCTTTTGTTTGTGGGAACATGGGGAATTTTTGTGCTTTAATTACATGTAGTAACGCTCTTATCGAAACCGTGATCTTGACATTAGTGTGTCATGATCATAACAGAGTTTCGTAGCTTGTGTTCGTCTCTTGGCCAACGGAATTAGGGGGTTAAACACAGAGATTGCATTCAATTTGCTGTTAAAATGATGTCATTCCTGTCTCTTCTTGCTGACTAATATCTTCTACCTTTTTTTTCCTTTTTGTTGTTTTCCTTTTTGTTCCTAACCACCTAGCCGCCACCGGCAACTAACAAATGACCTCTGAACTCTGAACTCTTCACCCAATGATGAGCCGCCCAAGCCTGCCTGCTGATCAGATTAACTGGTAATTGCCTTTTGCTAGCCTGGGGGACGCAGAGAGAGGCACCTGTCCGAGCAGTGATCCTAACACAAACCAACATAAAACACAACCCTCCATACCAACACGTTGTGTAGCTATAACAAGGATGATTCTCCTATTATTTTATATACGAGTTTGTGACCTTTAGTTTGTTTCTTTCTATTTCTTTTTAAATCACAAATGATTGGGTGGATGATAACAGCGATGTTGCGTTTCCCCAAAAAATCTGCACTGAAGTTTAAAAGCAATAAAGAAGCGTCTTCTGCTAATTTAGCCCTTAAATGCATTTACACCTCCAGTACAAATTGCAAACTTGGTGACCCTGGTTTTATTAGTTATGACGCAAAATGGGGCATCAGGATGCAGATTATGTACACGTGTACCCCACCCATTTAATCTGTTGGTCGTAATGAATCAACAAAACAAAAAGGAAAGAAATCCACACTCATACCAACTTGTGAATTTCCCGTCCTTCTCCGATGTTAGTGTGTGTTTTTCAGTTTGAGTTTATTTTTACTGTGCTGACACATTCTGGGTGTGCCTGATCAGCTGACCGAGAGCATGGCTACTATGACAGACTGCAAAAAGCTTGTTTATTTTTTACTTTTTCTTATGTTTCCATGTATCCTGTTAGTGTTTTTCAGTACTTGCAGATTTCTGTGCTGGTAATCGCAGTATTGGTGCCAGCTCAGGCAGGGCAATAGGTGTGATTTGGGGTGAAGTGTTTATGTAGTTGATTTAAATCTAGGATATTCAGGGTTGGACAGCTGGGATATGAACCGGAATCAGTTTACTGAACTATGCCATCCCAAAAACTCAACCCCCCACATACAGTGCCTGAACTTTCTAGAAATTTTTTCGAATGAGCTGTGAGATAAAAGACAAAAAAAAGTATTACGTGTGCGCATTTAGCCAAAGGGTTTCCATTGAATTAATTTCTATAAACGAGTATGTATCTAATCGCCAAGGGTTGTCATTTTAGTCTAGAGTTTGAAAAGGTTTGATGTCATGCCTGTATCTGTTTGATAGCGAATCAAAAATGAATGAAATTTCCCACAAGACGCTAATTTCCTTGAGGATGTGCAAAACCGATGAACACTAAGGAAAATGAATGGGGGAGGGGCACGATCGCTCTCTCTATGTACACACTTTACATTTTTTGTCTGCATTATCATATATGTTATTTTATCGAACATTGATTGTCTGTTGCGGAGTTCTCTCCCCCGTCTCACCTTAGAAAAATTTGCCCATTCAGCTGAGCTGAAACGAAACGCAGGTGTTATTTTAAAGACCTTTTCTGATTTATTTCAATGCGTTTGCTCCAATCGACCTCGTCGAATAGCCCATCCACAATGTGTCCCGCACACCCCCATCTACTGAGCCCACTGTCATTTCTGTCCACCCTCACAAGAAAACATAGGATGTGAAAGCCATGTCTGCCTGTTCAAATTGCTTTATACATACATGATATATATATGAAATGTAGACAAATGTAGATACGTCATTGCATATTAAAATCCAGAAAGATCAAAATTAGATACTTTTACAGGGTGCTGGAGAAGAAATATATATTTTTGCCAATTTTAGCTTTTTATACTTAACTTGCAGTTACAAAATATGAAACGTAATACAAAAAAAGATATATGTAAAAGTTAGTAGTGTAGTTACCGCGAAAGGTGGTGAAGAAACGCGTGACTTCGGATACTATTGGCCAGGGAAAAAAACGACCAAAATAGTCAAACCTTGGAATGTTGGTGGAATTGCATGATGCAGAAGGAAAAGCTTAATCTGAAAGAGTATATTTACGGACATAAGTGCCTTACCCGTGGTCGTTTCTTTTTCCAAATGTTACGTTGTTCAATAATATCCAGCACCAACTAGCTTAGTGCAGAGCGCATGAGGGGTTCAGAAACAGAAGCTCCCTGGGAGTTAAACCACAAGGCTGTTGCAGTGTTGTGCCACTGAATCTATTCTATGCAAAGGAATAGCAGTCATTTGACCAGCTAACTATGTGCCATGATTTGTCTTCCCAACATTTATTTTTTCTTTTGTTTTCATTTAATAACCATTTGAACAAAGTGTTTTATTTGTTGTTATTTTTAATGCATTATACTCTTATATTATGAAGACAAAATCAGTAATGCTGTCTATGAAATTGGTTACTGTGATTTTTGTCAAGAACAACTGCCAATCATGATGTGGAAGTCTGCCAGGTGTTTGGATTTAAGAAACAAAATTAATTTGTCTTGAACATTGGGCTTTATCTGAAACCTCCCCTTGTTTCAAGATTTGCAAACTGGAAGCTACCGATCACTGTTTTTCTTAAACATACATGTTCGCCAAAATGTACTCTCTTATGCCAAGGAGATATACAACTTTTGTGTTGAGAAAGGAACAGACGTACCATTTAGTTAACTTCCGGTTTTTCCTGGGCAGGTTATAGTTTTGAAATGATCTGAGAAGGGCAAATGTTATAAAAGTATTAATAGAAAGCGTGTTTGCTGCAAAGTTAAAAGCTACGGAAAGCCACTAAATCAGACACTAGAGACCAGACCTCCTCCAAACAGTTTTCAGTCATTGAAACAATCGGGAGTGTTTATCTCAGTCAACAACAACAAACATGACATTGTGATTTTTTCCTGTAACCCTGGCAGTCTCTAGTGTGGTCTTGTTCTTTAATTTTGTTACACACAAAAGGTCAATGCTTCTTTTTCTCAGTGTTATACATACTTTTTAAGCCTATTGAAATAATGAAATGCAATATTAGACAGGAGCAGAGGAGACTACAGAGAAATGGACAGTATTAAGAGAATTCCCTCTGCCATGTTACTATGTGCTGTTATTGTTTTAGAGTTGGGTTTTGAGTCTATCAGGTGTTGGGAGAAATCTTGTTCTCTTCTGCCTGCCTACTACATGTGTAATAATGTAAATTACAGCCATTGTTACAAGTTTCTAATGTATTTTTCTAACTTCATTTTCTATGTACGAGTCATTTTTTCGGATATGAAGCCCACTACATGATATTTTGTTTCCCATGTTCTCTCTCCTCCGGCCTCCGTCTCAGCCCACTCTTTACTCAAATCTATCTCTCATTGGGAGCATCGCCTTTCCTAGTTATTTTTTCTTGCTGATATCTTAGCTTGTTTAACTCATTAGCGACTTATTAGTTTTCTCTTGTCATAGGGATTTTTACATGCTTGCATTTAGTTTTTATGGTGTATGCTGTTATTTTTTCTTATTAACCTCCTTGGCATTTATTTTAATAAAACATTCTTAGTAAGAATTTTACTAACTTTGCTGATATTATTTTGTGTTGTGTTGTTCTTTAACCAATTTAATGAATCTACTACCTTGGTCTGGTTCACGGACTAACACAATTAAATCTGGAGTGACCACCCTCACAGTTTTGCCATACTCACAAACACACACGTATATCAAGAGGTCACAGACACACAATTCATGCACTCACATACGTAGACGCGCAGGCTCTGAGATGCACTCAATCATCATTCACGCAGTCTAACAGGAGAATGCACGAGGCAGTCCGTCCTTCACTCGCTGCTGCACTTTTTCATCTGTGTCGCTGTAGAGATTTTCCCCAACACGTTCTGCCATGCCTTGTCTGCATCACTGTCCACGCAGCCTACTGGTGCTACTGGTGTTTCTTTTTTTTTATTTCCGTCTTGAAGAAACCGCTGCTTTCTTTACAACTGGAAGTAATTGTAATTTATAACTGGGAGTGGTTTAAAGTTTATGCTAAACGCACATGAAACTTTTTGTATTGCAAACCCTAAGAATAAATGGGAGCAATGTCTAAAACACTTTATTTAATTAAATAAGCTTTCAGTTTAAATTTTTTTTTACTTGATCTAAAAATGATGTTCAGCAATAACATGCCTGTAGCTCCGAGCAGTCTAGTATGACACATCATGCTGCCATGTCAGTGTAATGTCTATCCGGCCGACGTTCTTTAGTATATCAGACTGAGACTCAGCACTTTCATTCAGCCATCAGACTTTATCTTTAATGGGTCGTATAGATGCTTTTGAAGGTCGTTTGACCTGGAGAGGTGGCGGTGGTGAGATGGTGTCTGGAAGTCCTGCTGGCTGTTTGCTTACAGAACGTCGTCTTCTAAGTGGACGAAAGTACTAACAAACTACTTTGCCCTTGTAGGAACTGCTTGGGTCTTGTTGCCATGGAAACTAAAGGTAGTGTCCTCACTGTATGAGACGGTTTTGTTTTTATTTATGGAGTATTTGCATCATGAGGCTTTGCTTTGTAAACAGCCCAGGCATTATGTTTTTCTAATGTTAAATTTTATATATCCTCATTCTAAATTTGCAACCAATACAACTGCACATATTGCGTGTGTTTGTAGACCGTATTTAACCCACTGGGATGGAAAACACGCATCATATGTTGACTGACTGAAGTCAAATTCCATCTTCGGTTTGAAGAGCAATAAACTTAGCCTTATTATATTAATAAAGGGAAGGTGTAGCAATGAACAAATGCCCTCAGGGAATGTTTCCTATCATGTCATACAATTAAACCACAATTAGTATCTGTTTTTTAATGCACCTGTACTTTGAGTCTATTTTTTGTATTTAAAATGCATTTGGAAGATAACCAACAATTTGGGATGAATTTCTTGGTGTAGATTCTTTTTTTGGTTGAGTGTTAGCAACAGTAAAATTTTATACTCTAGATCGATTTATCTACCATACAGCAGTAGGATTTTATTGTGGCCATAATGTAGCACACAGGAGGTTAAAAATACCAAAATTACACCATTTACCAAATATTTAGAAGGAAATACATTTTTATTTTTTGTTAACTAAAACGGGATTTATGATGTAGATCGAACAGTGCAGAAAATTTCATTATCAATTGTTGGTGGTTATTTTGTATATATAAAAATAAGGAAATGTATGTCATGTAAACATAATTTGTTATTCATGACAAAAATCATGAAAATGACTATTGTAATGTGTGAAATAAACTGCAGTATTTTCAGTATTGTTCTGTCTGGTTGCTGTAAGATGTAGTTTACTCAGACAGACCTTTACCTCTCTGAACTCATCAGAACAAGCTTGATAATATGGCCTTGCACCCAGGTAAGTGATATTAAAGACTTCTGCACAATTGAGTCTATATGGTCACTGAACGTAACCTGTAGGGCAGAAGGTGGTTTTATTAATACCTAGCCTAATAAACTTCTATTAAGCTAGCACACCCGTCTCTGTCTTGAATTGATCACTCTGCCCTGCTGTAGTAGAATGCTTTAAACAGGTTATAGCCCACATTCAGAACGTTTTAAACTATCTTTCTTATTCTGCTCAGTATGTCTCTCAATCCAGTGCACCATGGCTTGGCTCCGCCACCCACACAGTGTCTCTCACTCCCAGAGAGTTTGCGGGGTTTTAGCATTTTATATAGAGGCGGAAGTCAGTTTTGGCCAGTAGAAGTTGAGAGATCAAAAGAGCGTTTGTAACTGGAGCAGCTGGCAGCTCTATCAAAGCGAGAAATAAAGAGGAAGAGAGGGGATGTCGCAAGTAACAAATGATCCCAGTTCCTGCAGAATAAATCAGGAGCATTCATCAGGACACAGCTGCGTGTGATGCTGAGCGAGTGTATTTCTGTGTGCGAGGAAGAGAGACGTTCTCTTGTATGTAGTTTTTGGCATCTTCTCGAGGTCGATGAATGCCGTCTTGTGCTTCTGGTCTAAACGACCAGCTGGTGTGTACGAACTTCATACAACTTTAAACCCTATTTATTGAGAGTCAGTTTGCTTTTAATTGCATTTTCTTCGAATGGGGATTTCATCGCATCTATATCAAAGTCATTGTCAACGCATCATACTCTACATGCACAGCAGGCAGTTAACTAATAGTCACCCTGATTTATCAACAATAAAATGTGTGCTAGTCAGTGTTTTGTGTAACTAGTTACTTAGTACTTCGTAATTGAATTAATTTCCCATGAAAAAGTAAAGTAAGGGGTTACTCTTATTTTTTCTGTAATTTAATTATTTACTTTTGATGTAATTAAACCAAATCTTTGTGTTTGAATTGAGATCAAAACTCTAAGACATCAAGTCTAACTTTAAAATCCGTGCTTTAATATATAATTATCACATTTTTTATACTTTGGTCAGTAAATACGAGTACTTTATTTAGATTAATATTATTTATTTGAATGAATTAAATACGCCGTTTCATGTCCATCCTTGAGTCACTTAACTAATCAAGGCTGAAATAGGATATACAGTAAAAAAGTAATTAGTTATAAGTCATAAATTACTTTTTGGATATGACAATTAGTAACGAGTAATTCATTACTTTTTCGAGTTACTTACCCAACACTGGTGCTAATACACCAGTGACCTTTTTTAGATCGCTTCATTCATTTCTCTTCACAGAAGGGGAGTACAAATGTTTACACTTGAAACTGAGAATTTAAGGTCACAGGCTAGATTGAGCTAAACATCACTTTATATGGGTTGATTTTTTTATATTTGTTAAACAATGTTGTAGCCAGGAGGCCCCACATATTCATAACTGTCTTTATGCTGCTCTACCAACCATATTAGGATACAACCATACCAACTATATTCACTGCCTACACATTTTGGTTACACTATAAAGTACATATTAATAACATGTATAATAATTTTCTTTTAATGATGTAAATACCCTACCTTAATTTCTTCCGCACCTCGTCTTCCATCTTCCCTTTTATTTTTCCGTTTGTTTTGTTGTTGTTGCTGGCGGCTAGAGGTGGATGGCGCTTTCGTGACTTGTTCAGATTGGGCACATCACGCAAGTTACGTTGCTACGTAGGCCAACGTATTGTAACCTTATCAAATAACCTAATCAAATATGAAAACGTATATTCCCGAATATTTAATATAGGCTATACGGAATTGTACGCAACATACAGGTTTTTTTTTGTTTTAAATGACCCGCTCCGCATATAAAGTGACAATTTCTTTACCCGCCCCAACCCGAACAGGTGGTTATGAGACAACCCGCCCATCACTAGTCCACAGGGGTTTGCTTGACAGACTGTCATCATGAAGCAAAGAGATGAATGTCCTCCAATTTTAGCAACATGCATGTAATAACAGGTCTGAAGTGTCATCAGTGGACCAGATATCATCATGTCATATATAAATGAAAGGAAAAGCATCGCAACTAAATGGTTTAAATGTCTCGGACAGAAATAAAATACTTAAATGTTTTTGTGTTTTGTGACTGTAACACTTTCGGAGGGAAGAACGATGCCCACGGAGTACCGTGAACTGATGATTTAAAAATGGAGTTCACATTCAAAATAAATTGCATGATAATTTACTCACCCCATGTCATCCAAGATGTTTAGTGGACTTCAATAGACTCCAAATGGTTGTATGTCAAAATTACAGTTTCAGTGCAGCTTCAGGGGGCTTCTGACCATGCCAGACGATGAATAAGGGTCTTATCTAGATGTGGAGAAAAATCCTGGAATGTTTTCATCAAAAACCTTAATCTCTTTTAGACTAAAAAAAAAACATCTTGGATGACGTGGGGGTTTGTAAACTTTCATGAAAATTTATTTTGAAATTGAACTACTCCTTTAATACAGGGGTGAACAGATGACAGGTTATAATCCAACAGGTAACATTTACGGGTAAACAAACATCCACGGGCAGGTAATTCACAAATAACATCCACAGGTACAAAAAGGTCTGCACTAGAAACACGCATAATACAACTAGACTTGACATTAAACAAAGACTATAGGCAAACACATAGTTATATTACCGATCGTGACTGCCCGCACTTTCTTTGTTCGAGTCCTTCCGAGGAAAGTGCCTTTTCCTGTTATCCATTCCCCTCTTACAACTATATAGGGGCCAAGGTAGTTAGTGTCGGGTGCGTGTGAAATCATGGGGAAATCAGGTGCAAGGGATTATGGGGAGTGTAGTTCGTGATGTCAGAAGTCTGGTGAAATGAGAACGGAATGGTCAGTAGAAGGCGCTGATGCAGGGGCGTGTCTATTAGCGGTGGAGTTGTTACAGTGACTTAATTTTGAGGCCATGTAGGCCCATCCGTGAATGCTCGTAAACTCAAGAATACCCCTAAACATTCCAAATTATTACTAACTTCATCTTGCGTTATTAAGAATTTAGTATTTCAAATCAGAAATCTCCAATCTCAATTCATTACAGTGCATGTCATTAAAGCTACCTGTAAAATACCCCAAAAATATAGCATACCATATTTTAAAGTTTATTGAAAAAGTTCAACAAAAATATTCGATAAGAAAGCTGCACAGCAAAACACAGTTTCGTGTTATCTCTGCATAATTTAAGTGCGCATCATTGGTAAGCATTCTTTCATTCTAATGTTTAATGTTCATGTGGGTGACATTGTATGAGTATTGATGATAAGGTGCTATTCATTCTTATTTGTATTGTTTTGTTTACTCCTCACTTTAACCATCTCTTAAACTATATGACAGGCAAATTTTATTTTTTTCAGCTGAACTGAGAATAAATGTTGAAAATGTTTGTAAGTCACTGCAATAAAATGAGAAATGCCTCTGAATCCTCAGATCAAGTGTACATGATAAATTATTCTCATTGTTAGCTTTTGAAGGAAGTTCTCAAAGGCTGTGAAAAGCAGGACTGAGTGATTAGCTGAATCTGTTGTGAGAAAATGTAAATCAATAAACCGAAAATGTTCTCGCATAGGGTGCCGTGAAATATGAACGCCTCGCTTGAAGTTACGACGCCTCTGATGTGTTTTTTTTTCTGGCACAATGGTGTTAATTTTTCGAGGGTGGAAATGTTGTAATATGATTCGCTACAATTAACGCTACGTCGACTTACTCTTTGTAGAGCAGACGGACACCGCATTAACATCTGTGCCTCTTGTTTTCTCTTTCTTGCTCTCTCCATCATTTCTGTCCGTGATAAATGACCATGTTGTCTCCGGTTGTGTGCTTCCTCTGTTCCTCTAATTAATCTGTTTGGTGGGTGTAAACATAAAACTCCATGCTCTTATACTTATGATTAATATCTGTTGTCAAAAATACTCCTGCTCAGAGAGCGATGGAGGGAGAGATAAGTGTTCCTGGAGGCCAGACAAGGTCTTTTATGTTGTCTGAGGGTCCGTTCCCAGTGGGCTCATTCTTATCTTTACAAAAGCTATAAAATGCTTTGGATGCCTTGGACACAATTCAGTTTTTGTGATTCACTTTGTTCTATAATTTAAATATTTGAGTGAATGTAACATTTGTGCTACACAGATGTAGTTTTCATTTAAGGGTTGACTTACTTAGGCTCGCTTTTTTATCTGTTAGCATCTATAAATTCAAAAGAGCCAATCATGACTGTAATATACTTTTGTTTGAATCTGCCTGAAATAATGGTTTTAATGTAAGAATATATTATTGCCCCATGAACCAGTTATGAAGAACTTCTATCACCATTTGCCCTTCAGCGACTCAACCCCCAAATTACTCTAAAGGAAGCTTGTGTGCCTTTACTGTGCTGTTGAGTTAGATAAAAGCCCCCTAATAGCATTTCTGAGGCACCCTACTCCTGCGAGTCTGTTGTTTGGCCTGCTGATATCGATGTGTGCATTTGTCCGCCATCCACCTCTCTCTCTGTCTCTCTCTTTCTGTTGTCTATCCTCCAAATGCTGTTGAGATGCCTCTCTTTTCATCAAGGACCGAACCAGCTCGAATTTTTAATTTGATGTGACAGCCACATCTATTTCTCAGCCAGAATCACTGTAGCGCTTCGGTCCACATTACATGCTAGTCTCCACAGGTGAGCCGTGACCTACAGAAAGGAAACGGCCCGGTTAATCACAAGGTTTATGCCTCACATCCTCCTGGTGATGGAAATAAGCGAGACGGTGTGTAAAGATGATTGCAAAATAATTACACAGATAAAGGAATTTTCCCCACTTGATTTGATTTGAAGAGAGCTTTGTGACGACATCCCAATCTAGATTGAATTTGGAGGACATTGTGACATCTGAATGCACACTGCACTTGGGAAGGATCTGGAACGTCAGTTGCTTTCAGCAGAGCTCGTGCAGCATGTTGCTGTTTTACGAGATTGCGAATTTGAATGAATTTGTAAGTGAACAATGTGAAGAGGGTAACACTTTACAATAAGGTTTTAATTGTTAACATTAGTAAAGGCATTAAGTAACAAGCACTAACAATGAACAATTTTCTTTATTCTTCTTTCTTAATGTTACTATTATTAATACAGTTAAAGGTCCAGTGTATGGAATTTAGCGGCATCTAGCGATGATGTCTCGAGTTGCAACCATTGGCTCACTCCACCCCTCGTCCTTCCCATTTCAAAGAACTTTGCTTGGGACGTTTTAGGTTCTTTGCCGAAGGAGATAATGTTTTTACAAAACACGCTCTGTAGAGCAGTTTATAAATTTAGGGCTACTGTAGAAATTCTATTAGTGAATTCCATGTAAGGGGACCTGCGGTGTATGTAGATAGAAATAAAACATAATGCTTCTTTGTGTACTATCTTTATACATCTCTGAAGATATAGTTATGTATATTATATTGCATTTCTGACAATAGATACTCCAAAAAATTTAACTAAGCACATTTAACAGTTACAACTTTTGATTTTTAAAACATATTAGTAAATGCTGAAACAACATGAACTAAGACTAATAAATGCTGTTGAAGTATAGCTCATTGTTTGTTTATCTTAGCCAATGCATAGACTTATTGTTAACAAATAAAACCTGACTGTAAAGTGTTACCGTGAATTGTACAAAAATGTATAATCATTATGAAAAATAAAGCCCCACCCCTAAATCTAACATCCCTGGAGTAAAAGTGATTATATTAAAAATACACCATGAGGATGTGTTGGACATAAACTATGCATCCAAAAATACTACTGCCTTTGTTTTCTCTTCATCTTGACCTTGAAACGTACACAGAAACGTTTCCCAGCTCCAGCAAACGGAGTCAGAATTTACAGGAGAGACAATCTATCCGAGCATCTGACCCAATCTGGCCTGAGGGACGGCGTGTGTGTGTGTGTGAGTATCCTATCATGGCCGTGTGTTGAAGGTAGGGGTTATTCTAGTCAAGCGCTAGAGTCACTGAGGGGCTTGTCCATGTCTGTGCTTGTCAGATTCTCCGTCTCTCTCTCCTCCTCCCATTCACGTTTTCTTTCTTTCCTTCCTTCTATTTCTTTTCACTTTGCTTTGTCTTTGTCTCTTTCCATCTTTTTGTTGTGCTCCAGTGGACCTGCAGGTTTTAATGGCTCGATGAAATGGTATAAAAGCAGCGGGTGCGTTGAGTCATTTTTGCCTGAGGTCTCAGACTGACTCTGTTTGTCTTTCAGTTTCAGCTGCCACGCTGCACTTCTCAACGTTCACTGCTCCGCTTAAATGCCAAAACACAGAGATAAAATGGTCATTGTTATTTTATTGTGCTTAGAATAGCCCGCGCCTGCTCCCTTATATCAATCGGCAAAATGAGGCACTAAGACAGGAGCGCAGCATGGCGGTAATAAGAGAGTACATTCTGGATTTGGGGTCAAGCGCTTTTATGTTACTGTAGCAATTGCGTTAACGTTCACCACAAAAATCATAAATTGACTAAAAATAGACCAGGGGAGGATCGTGTTATACAGCAATTTAAAAAAAAGTGTAATAAGTTGTTCTTGATGTGAAGTAGGCATCAACAATAAAACGACTATAAATGTATTTAAAATTTTTATTAGAAATAATTTCCCCGTATTTGATAGTTTTGTCTTTAAAATACTTAAAGGGATAGTTCACCCCAATAAAACTTATTTCATGAATGATTTACCATCATCTGTATGCATTTCTTAAACACAAAGCAAAATAATTGGAATAGTGTTAGCACCCGAAAGTTCCGAGTCGCCATAGTAGGAAATGGTGATCAAAGGTGTTTGCCCACTGTTTGCTTTCCTACATTAATCTAAATATCCTCTTTTGTGTTCAACAGAATATCATTTTTTCTACTATGGCAGTCAATGGTAGACGATTAGAGGATACGTAATTCATGATAGAATTTGCATTTTTTGGTGAACTGTCCCTTTAATTCGTATTGCAGAATCAATGCGTTCTGTGGTCAAATATTTTTCCATGATGGTGGCAAAAATGTATTTGACCATTCTCCCTGGCCACCTTTTTTGTAATACTTATTAGTTATGTTGTGTTATTTGCGGGATGCTGGCCTTCACAATTTAAACACTGACATGCTAATCTGAATGCTGATGCAAGGCTGTTTATGGTTGCTAGGCAACATAACTTGGCACATTAATATAGAATGTGCAGTCACAGGTAGAGATTTATATGCATTTTTTCAATGCCTTTGAAGATGGCTCTTCCAAGCAGAATTCAGATTTGGAGCAATCTGCTTTATAAAAACACTTTCGAGGGAGAAACACACAGAAGCAGACCTTAGAATTCACATAAAAAGACAGAATCTCTGCCTCTTTTGCGCTTTACATCAACAAAGCCTTCATTTCCCAACTCAAAGGCGATCCACCAGAGCATGGCAGCAGAAAGAGAGATGAACTCCTGTCCTCATTCATTCTGCTCTGTTACCGCAATGGTCCGTGTCATGTTTGACTGGATCAGTTTGGGCCGAAGCAGACTGCAGTGATTTCAATTGAGCTGTGTGTGTGTCTACCCGGGAGCTGCAGTTCAGTGCGCAGCGAAAGACAGATTGTGTATTTATGGTGAGAAATTAACCATTTTTCATTCAGAGATATCATGATGAGAGAGAAACGGAACTGTTAGGAGACATTGATCATCGAATGAAAAAAGAATGAGAATTGTTCCATAGACACATCTGGTGAGGAAATTTGCATTTGCTAGTATCACCGAGCGAGGCGTGTTTTAATACGGAAGAGTCTTTTCTTCCCCTCATAAACCGTAAAGATATTCATGCAAATGACTTGTATTAGTGCGTCTAATCTTTGTGTGTCAATGCAATGAAAAGCTTCCCTGACTAGAGGACACTTTTGATGAACATTGGAAGTCTTACCACAAACCCATTAGAAATTCTCCTGCTGGTTTAAATCCAATAATTTGTGCTCATCTTCTGCAGATCAGCAGTGGGTTTTCCTGCCGCTCCCTGCTGTTTCAGAGGCAGATTCATTATCTGTTGTTTGGACAGGGATTATGCTGATCAGGGCGGCTTAAGGCCTCAGATATAAAGACTCTTAATAAAATTTCTCAGTCGAGCTGAAACGCTGCATTATTTCATGCCACGTGAAAACAAACTCCCACGAAAACGCTGCAAACTATAAAATTGCAACTTGGATATAATATGTTCTGAAATTAGAGTTTCAGCGAGGAAAAAGTTACTCAGTAAAGTCAGATGCATGATGATGGAAGTGAATGAATGATGCTGTTTAATGAATTTAAAGGTTCACTGTGTAATGTTTTGGAGGATCTATTGACAGAAATGCAATATAATATACTGTACACACCTATGTCTTCAGAGGTGTATAAAGAACATGCATAATGAAGTGGTATGTTTTTATTACATTAGAATGAGCTATTTCTGTATAAGCCATGCCACTGATCCAATTAAATGGAATTCGCCATATTGTTTCTACAGTAGCCCTAAACGGACAAACTGCTATTCAGAGAGTGTTCCTTAAATACTTTATCTCTTTTGGGAAAGAAACGAAACGTGTGGATAACTTAGTCCTGTGTCACCCACCGTGGTGGTTAGAAAGGGGCGGTGAGCGGAGTGTGCCTGGGTTTGCAATTCGCAACATCACTGCTAGTTACGCTAAATTTTGTACACTGGACCTTTAAATGCAAATGCCTTAATATGTAATGTCACTCTGACCAAATTCTGAATGTGTTATAGTAACAGTATTATTTTGCAAAATATCTTAATTTTAAAACAAAACCTACAATAAAGAAAACCATTTTTGGGAACTTTGTAGATATTCAAATAACATTTGATATCTTGCACTGTTTGTAATATCAGGTCACCTAAATCTAACCGTAAACCTAATTCCAGCTCAGAGTTGATTATTTTTACAACTTAGTTGTTCTACGAAAACTAGCACTTTTGCTTCAATTTCATTTCCGACTTGATTATCGCAATTCATTTTATTTGGGAGTTTTCAATCATCTTACAATCCTCCTACTGCTGGAGTCCTGACTGAAATCACAAATACTAAGATGTCAATGTATTGAACTGGAAGTCAGGCTATTACAGGAGACTTATCTTACTCATTAAGTGCTGAAAGCTGTTAGCTGTGTTTTAAAAAATGTATTCAATTTCACTCTATTAACTTCCTCAAACGGTTCCTATGACAGCAGGCATGCGGCAACATATTTTTACCCGCGTAAGAATGTCTATATAGTGGGGAAATGTTTTTTTATTCCTTCTCCGCTTTGACATTGATTTGGACATTTAGACATTTGTACATTTGGCTGAAGCATTTATCCGAGGCATGGCATTCAAGGTATACATTTGATCTGTATTGTGAAAACTAAGGTGGTTTCTTCTTTCTTTTACTTCACGGTGCTCATCCTTGCGTAAGCTATCCTTAAGTTTCACCTAGTTTAGCCTTTTATGTTCTATGTTGTGCTATGCAAAATTGGTACTGTAACTTCTGCTTTATTGTATTGCATTTCAATAAGTATCTGTTGTTTTTCGGTGAGCTTCACAAATCACTTCAGCAGAACTAAATTGTTGCGATTCTTACAAATGCTAGATTTCACAGCTGATGGAAACATGACCTACACAAAAAATCCATCTTTTTAACTATTTGTTTTTTACGCTTGGAGCACATGCTCCACAGAGAACTTTTGTCATATTGCTGACCACTGTTCATACTGCGTTTGTTAATGTGATACTGGAATTCAACACTGGTTTCCTGCCAGTACAGCACCAGAGGGAAATCTCATTTTTCACAGTATATTCTTTTTTTCTCTTTCGCAAAGTTGAAGCAGATACAAAACATGCACCATGACACAGACACACATCGCTAGTAGTGCATTAATGTATCGTGCTTCCATCTGCAAGCTCTGGTGTGTTTTTACACTTTGCCTTTTTTTCATTTCGAAGTGTCTTCAGAGAGTCTTTCTGCCTTTGAGGCCGACTTTCACCCGGAACAACAGGACTCCAGCTAATTGCTGCCACTGCCCCGAGGCCCACAGAAAGAAAAAGAAAAGCGTATCGGTAAGAAATATCAATGGAGCAGGTGAAGAGAGCAAGCGAAAGAGAGAGCTGAAAAGAAACAGATTGTTTCTGCAAAAAATCTTAATGAAAAGTGGGAATAGAAAAAGGGAGTGTGCAGGACATGATCAATACCGTGTCATGACACCAGACTAAAGGAAAGAGTCAGTGCACAGCGCTGTAGCTCATACTCATGAGGGGGGTGAAAATGAGTTTTAGGCCTTTCTGTAAAAAAAACTACTCAAAATCAACCCACTGTTCTTTAAATGAGTTCTGATTCATTTCAATATTTAAGTAGTGGACTGGCAAAGCAGAGACTGAAATACACCTAATTAAATATTGATTGACAAAACAGCCTCTACCATGAAGTCATTGTTTTTCTTGTGGACGGGGAAAAGATGCTACAGAAGTTAGTTAAGGGAACAGAACACCCAAACATGCCGTCATTTATTTGTTATTATTATGGTGCTACAAAACCGTATGCTGTTGTTTTGTAGATATAACACACATACTTCTGAAGGATATTTGGGCAGCTCTTGTTGTGTGGTGCAATTCAGTGTGACCAAAGGCTGCCAAGCTTCGAAAACACAGCAACTTATTCAACTTTGCTATGTGAAAGATTCATGTAGGATAAGAGAGAATCAGCTTTACCGGACCAATGTGGTTCAGTTAGAGGCGGTTTTAAGGGTCCATTATGAAGTGTTATTACTCAACTCAACTTTATTTATATAGTGCTTTTTACAATTTTCATTGTTACAAAGCAGCTGTACATGACCTTAGAATGAACTTTTTATATCCATGTACTCTCTTGTATGGAACACTCCATGTTGTTTCTACAGTAGCCCTTAACGGACAAACTGCTCTACAGAGCACATTTCGTAAATACGTTATCTATTTCAGCAAAGATGCAAAAATATGACGGCATCTTAGTTAAGTGTCAGCCACTGTAGTGCTTCGAATTGTAGGGGTGAGTGGTGGAGTGAGCCGTTGGTTGCAATACACAACCTCACCACTAGATGCGGCTAAATATTATACACTGGTACCTCAATGTTGAGCCTAACAGATTGGGAACAAGGCACCAAATTCCTTTGATATTTTCACGTACTTTAGGCTAGATGCAAGTTTAACCGAAGATTGAGATTATCACTGGGTATTGAATTAAATTTTCACCAGATAAATAAAAATATTACCTCAGGTGCTTCAAAATGCCGACAGATAGATTTTTGTAACTTCAAATTCCGCCCGGATTCATTCACGAAAGACACTGTAATTAATCGAATTTATCTTAAGAGCATCTTTCCACCCTCACTCCCACATCAGAAGCTTAAAATTCATGAGGTGTGACTGTGTGTGCGTGTCAGCCTCGAGCAGAACCCTATGACAGGTTCCTGACAGCACTGGGACACGGCTATCATTTTGAATACATATTTATTTCAAGCTTTGTTGGTATGAAAGAAGAGAACACACAAACAAAATCAAACATGCCGAAGGTCCGGACCTGGCACCTTTGCAGGGAGGGAAGTGTTTGTGTGTGTTAGACTGCTGCTTACCGAGTTTGACACCAGGGCCGCTGTTGATGCCATTCTCTGTCAGCCAAGTAGGTGCTGATGCATCCAGGGGCTTTTCTATGTGTGTGCGCACATCTATTTCTGAATAATTCTCCCAATTCCTGTCTGTCAAATATATGTATCTCCTATTACCTGTCCGTCAGACATAACTGTGGAGTGTAGAAATGCCCACCTGATTCACTGTCTGAGGCGGTCATCTTAAGATGTGTGTGTGTTTACCCGAACATTCTGAGTCAGCTAAGCCAACCACTGGGCCGACAGAAATATCCAGCTCCACTCCTCTGGTAGATCTGGTGACAGCATCCTGGTGCAGTTAAAGATGAATCACGGTCTCGTCCTGTTTAAAAATGATTTATGTCTGCGACGGCAGCCGCTCACCGAGCTTTTGATTTCACATTCAAGAGGGAAAACCTTGTCCTCAATCAATAGTCAATTAATAATCTGCTCATCACATTTTCCAACTAGCCGACATCCATCATGAAAGCCTCAGACGACAGGTAAAGTTGATGACATGATGGAATGCCTCTGGCAGGCAACTCTTCATTGTGAAGAAGAGCAGAGGGGAGAGAACATCTGCTTCTGACCTTGCAGCTTTTGTTTGACTCATTTCTGTAAGCTGTTTGCTCACCAGATGAGGCTGAAGGCTTCTTGTACGTTTGTTTGCTTTGCTCCGGAAAATGTTTAGCACTTCCATCAGTGTGAATGAGGTTTAGCTGCTCTTGAAGTAAGAGTTTTGGAAGTAGGTTAGGGTTGCTTACTTCAGTTGGGGCGGAACAAACCATTTGACATGTGATGTAATCGTATCCTCCCTGCTTAGCTAAAAAAAGATTAAACCATCAAAGCGCATGTAATGGTGTTTATTTAGCCAACAACTATTGTTTGAACTAAACTTCATAATGTTCCGTTCCAGGGTTCTATCTGGGTCATCGAACGATTCAATTCAGGAGTTCAATGCCAGGTGAGATATTGTCTTAAACAGAATAAGCTTTTCAAAGACTACAGATAATGGCTGGAATCGGACCACAGCCCTATACATACCTGGTAAATGATGTCACTATTCCCGAGTTTGTGAAAAACCTCCGCCCAAAGGAATACTGCAAAAAAGGGGCCTGGCCTTCCTTAGAGAAGAGGAAGAGCCGCTGGAGTAGAGTTTGGTTTTCAGAGATCGTAAATATTTGACTGAGCTGCTCAATTAATTACTTTCAGTTTCATCACAGTCCTAAAGCTGGTAATAAGAATTAAGCTACACACATTCTAAGATAACCAATGGTCAAAAAACTTCTTAAAACACTTCAATGAAACGACCTTTGAGGTCCAGCTTGCAAATGTCTTCTAGTAAATCTGCTTGTTTTATTATCCGACTTAGGTCCAATATAAAGAGGCAAACTAGCGCTTCTGTTATTTTTGTTAAATAATATAACAGGTCTGACCCAATCGGTCAGGTGTCATGTCCCTCGCAATAATAGGAAAAAATCGCAATCTCTAACAAAGATTGACGTTTTTTCACATACACTAGCAGACCTCCGTAAAACTTCAATCGATCCGCATGCGTTTAACTGATGTAGTAAAGTTGACGCCATTGTTACTTTTTTTGCTAAAGCCAAAGCTAATGAATACACGTGCACTATGAGGGGGACCGACCAATCACAACAGTCTGAGAAGCGTAAGCTTACTGATATGGGCAGGACATCTTCGGACACACCCTCTAACCGGGGAACCAATAACAACAGACCTGGTCAGCTTTACCAATCGGAGCGTTTCGGAAGGAGGGATTTTATACAGACCGGAAGAAGTCCAGTCATTTTGTTAGAAGAGGGACAGCGGTAAACAATAGATTTTAAATATGTGAAATATATTAGGTTTTTTGAAACTAGAAAAATGAACATCCATTGTAAAACACCCAAAAATAACACAATCAAAGCTTCAAAAACAGCAAAAGAATGGCTCCTTTAATAGTGCAACACACAAATGTTTAGTATTTTGAAATGCGTAAAATGCATCTTAAGACCAATTTACACCACTGCGAGGCTAGACTCTAACTTAAACACACCTGATGCAACAGCCCCTTATAATGACTGAAGACATTTGTGCTTGCATGCCTTAGTCTGAACGAATTCTTCCCTATTCCTCTTCAAAATTAGCTCTTCTAATGTCACTGAACTGCCAGCAATGCACAGTGCTTGGTCAGAGTGAACATGATGTGCGTGGACAACTACTGGACCATACAGAAACTCTCTATTCATAGTTATACAATACAGTATTCATTCTGTGCACACGCTTTCATCTGACAGACATTCTTCACTGTTCAAGAGTCTCCAAGCTTTTTGTGAAGTTAGCCCATGAAAGCGTCTTCTGTTTTGTGGAAAAGACACTCTATTTTGTGAGAAATAAAGGAATTTTTGACCAGTGTGTTCACCCTCAGGCAAGTCGATATGACTAGAGCAAACAGCAGCACTTTTGTCTTTCTGAATAGATTCTGTCAGATGAAGAAAATGTGCCTCCCAGCTCTTTAGACATGGCATGGACTATTAGAAAAATCATTTTTCGTGTGTGTTGCTTCAATGAGGATTTTACTAAATGGCCGCCAGCAGCTTTTTTTATCATCACTGAAGCTGATCATAATCAGACAGAAATTACATATTGGTAGAAAAAAGTTGATTATCTCTTCAAGTACAAAAAATTCAATTCTATCTTTTGGGCAGTAAGCCTGTTTTGTGGTAACCATAAAATGACCAAGTAAAATCCTTTATAACTTTTATTGAATCTGATTCAATTATTAAACCTCGGGACAAATGAATGAAGAATAAAATTCCACCACAGTGTCCGGTCTCCCATTGCATCTCTTTCGTGTTTCTACAGAATGTGAGATCTTTGTGATGGCTTGATCTGTGTTTATAGAAGAGGCATGTGAAAATATGCAGAAATGTGCACAAGAAGTGGTAAATTTCTTCCTCATTTTTGCTTTCTCTGACAAACATGACAACGGTGAAAACATCTTCTGCTCTGTAGAATGAAACTGCTTACATCTGGTGTCAAACGTCCACGCTGACACAAAACATGAAAAGAAACGCTGTCCTATTCACAGCTGTCAACCCCGCAGCGGATTGTAATCTTGCTCCTATTGTCTGTCTGCCTTATGTTTCTTTATTGTCCCCCTTCTCAACCCTGACGCTTTTGTAGCAAGTTCATTTCACATCAGAGCAGTTTTGCAGTATCTCGCTGAAGTCTCGGCACCTCTGAGGTCCACCTCCTTGGGAACTCTCTTACTACACCCCCAGCAAGAAATGTGCTTCAAATAGCTAAAGCCATCTTCATTCAAACCCTCCCTAATCTGATAGGACTAGAAATAGAGAGAGAGGTGAGATGGGCAAACAAATATTTCGTCACACGCTGAAGAGATCTGAACAAATGAAGTAAATGGCAGCAATCAGAGCAGACTTTTTTATTTTCCTCCTGCTATGAAAGCACCACTCTATAATTACCAGGACAGCATGTGCACAGATAGGAACCTATGCTGTAATTTTGCCCAATTTAGACAGCAGCCTGCCAGAAACCTGTAATTTCTTGTCTCTTTTGCTTTATGTTAATGCATCAGAGCACTTAGAGCAAACGGTTCAGATTCACACTGATTTCTTATGCACACATGTATATATAGACCATTTCGCAAGACGTAAACAACACCGGTCAGAAGCACCTTATCATGTCATGTCTTTCTTGGTCTTGTGGCAGAATCATGGCAAGATCCTTTGTTTGATGTGGAGAGAGGCATTTTGTCCCTATTGGCGATCCTTATGCTCTTTCCGGTCTCGTCTCCTTTCCCGCCCTCGTGTCTCTTTATTATTGATTGTTAACTAGTTCATGTCCTGCACCTGTCCCCTCTTGATATGCCTATTGTCCTGTGCTCGTTCATTGTATTCTTTACTCTACCTATTCCTCATGCTCACGTTCCTGTTGGTGATTATTCCGTCTAGTCTTAGTAAGTGTTGAGTTTAGTTCATGTCTAGTGTTTAGTTAGTCTTCGTTTCTGTTTGCCTGTATTATTATCCCCTGTGTTTATTGCTTTACACCCTCATGGATTTTTGTTTTGTGTCCTCTGTTATGCAATTAAAAGTAGCTACACTGTAAAAAAAGTCTAAAATGAAATTTTCTGTAAACTGGAGGAACAAAAATATACCATAAAATTAACCGCTAATTGTTGTTTTCCCCACTTTTCTTGTAAATGTGATGTCTAGATCTGTAATTTTATAGTTTTTGACTGTATTTCAAAAATAAACTGTAAAAAGAGGAAATCTTGTTTTTTCCCTCTTAAATTATATTCCCTCTACCAGGTTTGCTTTTAAATTTGAGGTCTTTTTCTGTAATTTTACTTTTTTGGACCATATTAAAAAAATTTGTAAAAAAAATAATTCCGTAAAATTATAGCTTTTTACAGTGTACTATTCAAACACAAAAACAGTACTTACTATTAGGGCAAAGTATAAGTAGGCAAACTGGGATGCAGGGGGCGTTTATCAATTCCAAGAACGCAAATAATGGACTTGTGTTCTTGTGGACACATCCGGAATACTTTCCTGCATTCTCTATTCTTGAGTATTTCAACTGGTCTTTGACGGTTATTGATGACGTAGAGAGAGAGCACAAAGACACAAGACCATTAAAGAACACTTAAGAAACGCCCAGGGTCTATGTGTGAAAAACTTCTTTCAGACACCCCCTGAAACGGATTTGGCCGTGAGTTGTCAAAACATTACGGTTGTTGTAGTACGGTAGAATACTATACTATTTACTTTAGTAAATGAAAGCTTTCCTGTAGCTCAGTTGTAAGAGCATTGCGTTAACAACGCAAGGTTTTGGGTTCGATCCCAGGGGATTGCAAATGCCTATGTAAAATGTATAGGATAAAGCAATGTAAGTCGCTTTGGATAAAAGCGTCTGCCAAATGCCTAAATGTAAATGTAAATGAAATGTGCTAAAATCATAAAAAAGTAATTAAATATAAGTACACTTTAAAAAGAAGAAACAAAAATGTACCGGTTTACAGAATACTTTTCATATATATTTTCATGTGGGCAAAATATAAGACCATTGTTTAGTAAAGTAACGGAATATACAGAATCCCCATACAATAAATGGAAACATGTAATTTGGAAAATAAGATTTCAGAGGGCTGTATATATGTGATGCTTGTTTTATTTTGTTGTAACATTTGAGCAGTGTAAAAAATCAGAAAGCTTTACCGTGGTGTGTATGTCTTAGAAAATGTGTACTTTAAACTGACACTATACCGAAGATCATAGAGGTTATTTTTCTCCCATAGCAGCCGCTGGATTTTCATGCCTAGAACATTACTGTAAAAATGAAAGTAAAAAGGTCAGTTTTGTTTATGGCAGACTGTGACCTGGCAAGCAAAATAAGAATTGAATGCTGTAAATGGCATCACTCTCATGTGTCCGTTTGTGTGTAGAGGGAACTGTAAAATACAAGATAGTGACTGTTTATTTGTATCTAGTATACTGCCACATGTTAGAAACAAAACCAAAATTGAATCCAGTTTCACTTTGGAATCAGGTAGACAACCCAGCGCAGGTCTTGACCCACCAACCAAAGACTCAGAACCAATAAACTAGAGTTTTGATGGCAAAAAGAAGTGTGGATACTCGTTTATAAAAGGCTGCTCTCACTGCAGCATGAGACCTTTGTACCCGCCGCCTCCCTCCACTGAATTCTCACCTGCATCAAGACAGGAAGTCTTGAAGAAAGGGCACCAGTGGGCGTGCAGACACATAGCGTGGAAAACGCTTCACATTTCACCATTATAATGTAATTCTAACGCGGTGGCCCACTCATTAGGAGATCATAATTAATCTCTCTTCACTTTTAATAAATTGGACAGGCAGCTAGCATTGATCCCTGGAGCCTCTAAGTCTCGATGTGGGGAAATTTAATACCCCCCAATGGAGAGTGCGAGAGGGAGAAAGAGAATGTTCGTGATTTGTTAGACAAGGTTGCAAAGAAAACCTGATCTAACCCCATTTAAAGACGTTCTCATTAATCAGAGCACAAATCCGGCGTTCTCGGGCTGCAGACGGTGTCACATTTTAAAGGACAACATTCCCTTCTGAGCAGAATTAGAGTTATTTCAGGTTCAAGAATGAATCGGAAGCTTAGAGATTACAGCTCATTAAAGCAACCAAACCGTGTCTGCGATATTTTTGGTGCTCAGAGAGTGGATGAGAAGCTAAGTTGATTCCATATTGAGAAAGCAAAATTGTTGTTTGTGCATATGTTGCATTACACGCAGTGTGCCTGGATCTATTCGGATCGACAGACTTCATTTACTCAATGAAGAAGTTCAAACACACAGTCTCATATTTTCTTAAAATTTGGCAAATCTTAATTTATATATTTTTTAATGTGGGCGAAATATATAACCATTGTATAGTAAAGTTACAGAATACACAGAATCCCTAATAAATAAAGTGGAAACATGTTATTTGGAAAATAACGACATTTTGGAGAACATAAAAGAGATTTCAGAGATTACTTCAAAAAACATACAACGTGTGTGGGGGGATGGGAGCACCCATGGCCTACAAAACACAGACATATGACTCAGTTTTACTCGCAGCGTACGGTTCATGTATGGCATCTTTAAGCGCTGGAACCGCACTATCTATCAGTTTCAAACGATCTCCAAATCCAGCGTTATATCCACTGTTTATTTGACGTTCATCACCCAAATGCAGTGAACAAACCTATACGAACGCTGGGGGAGTGTATCGAGCACATTTTTGACAAGTTGACCATGTTAAGGATGAGAAGACAGTATTGTTCTTACATTGTAAATGAGTCAGAATGCATGACACAATCGTTGCATCACCCCTATAATAGATTACAGTTTGTGACAAATTCCCATGAGACTCTGTGGAAAAAAATGTTATGTGGCCCAAACTTAACTTCCGGGTAAACCTTCGTAAAGAATCAATAGTTTTCATTTAATTTATTACAATTAATATACAAAAAAATATTAATATATAATAAATTTGAAATGAATTGATATTAACCGTCACGAATGAGAAGAAAGAGCAAATTGATTTGTTTGTCTATGCTTTAATTAAGTTTGTATTGTGTTTATCATGTGATGTGAAAAGTTGTTGTCTGTCATTTTTTGGAGAATTCTCAATTCAGATTATCTCTAAGCTTGTCTTTTCCTCATTGTCCCGTTTGACTCCATTTATAGATTTTTCCTCCCACATGAGTGTTTTTACCTAATTTTCTGTAAAGATATGTGACATTTTCATTTTTGCATAACAAAAAAACATTTAACTTTTTACAGGAACCCCAGCTGCCAGAATTTCTACATAATTGTTTTATAGTGTAAACCTCACTATCTGCTATAAAGAAGTGTTTTTTCAGCAATGTTAATATTTGTCTTTCAGATATGCGTTTCTTGAAACAGAAGTTGTTTTCAAACATAAACAAACTCTTCCCTTTTCTGCATGTGTGACTGTTTTGAGTTGTGTGTCACAAGCATCAGCCACAGGATCAAGAGGTCACAGGCTCATGTGGGTTTTATTTAACCTCATTGATTTGCCCAAATGAACCACTGCCAAACATGATGCCACCCATATGACCTCTGTCCTCTTTAGAACTGCCAGTGGATTGGTTGTTGCCAAGCAACCACTAATAAAGTGAATCCGAGGGTGTTCCTCTGAAAGAAGCAAAACAAAAAGTACAGTAAATTTTTGTCTGGTCAGAAAACAAGGAAAAACCCTTACTGTATGATCAAACCTTGACCTTAAGCTGAGGGTTTAACTACATACGTGGACAAAAAATAATGATTCAAAATATTCTATAAACTCATTTGTAACACAGTCAAACGTGGCATGAGAAAATAAACAATAGAGTGATAAACACATCAGTAGTGGTCAAGATGAATTGCAATACTTGGATGAGTGGTGTGGTATCAGTATAGTGGTTATTAATGAGGAATATCAGACTGTCTTACTTATCAGAGTCAAGCCAACATCTAGTCTACCACAATGTCAGGTCTTCACTTGATGTCGATGGAAAATATGGTCAAAGCAATCATGAACCATGCTATGTATGATATAAACCATTCTTTATCATTACCATTTTTAATAATCATAATGCTAAATTGATTTCCATATGACCAACAGCAGCATTCATTGATATCAAATTCAGTAGGAGAAGAATGATTCTGCAGAACCTATCACATGACGCTAAATTGACGCAATATAGCTCAAAGCTAAATTGTCTGTTTGGCAATAGTTAAAGGCAATAGTCACATTAATGTGTCAAACATGTGGTCTGTGTGAACTTCGGATCTAACAAACATATGACTATGTGTGTGTGTGTGTGTTCGGTTGGGTTTCGTGCTGAATATTTCACAAAAAAGCCAAAAAAAGCAGTTACTGTACGTTCTCTTTATGTTTTTTTGTTTTTTGATGATAGATGTTGAAATGAGCCAGTGGCCTGACTCAGCGTGGACTGCTTAAGCTTCAACCGTCAAGAACAAATATGATCAGCTGCACCTGTGGAACTAAACATGCAGTGAGGAGATTAATCACCATGCCGTTGTCAACATCTGCATGCAGCTCTTTCCTCATCAAACATATATAGGGTACAGCCAGGCTTGAAGGAAATGTGTTTTTTTTGGTGTCAAAACGTAGGACTGACAAAACCTTTTAGTGAATTGTTTGTGAAGAGAAATTGTTGAAGTTTTTTTTAATAAAAATATTATCCTTTACTTTAAATATGGAACAAGATATCCTGCATTGATCTACAATCAGATAACATTTTGACATCACTAGTGTCCTTCTGAAACCTTCTATCTCAATATTTGGTGATTTTTTTGCCATAAATCATTATTATGAGTCACTCTTGTTTGTCACAGGGTTTTGGAAATGTCTAACCAATAAAAAGTATTTTAAAGTGTTTGTTTACTTCGTCAACACAGTATTGAATCGATTAAAAAGTACAATGTTTGTTTCCATTTCATAAATAACTGAGAATTTTTTGGCACAAGGTTTCAGAAGGACAGCGACTAAATAAAGGAAATAAAATCATGACAAAATCACCATTGGTAAACACTTTTTATATATTTATTTTTTACTTATTTATTTAAATAGCCATTCTTCTGTTTTAACTTTTTTGTTCAATTTTGTAGATTCCAGTATTTATAAGATTGTCTGTCTAACCTTGCTCTTTTTTATTTAATGGTGTTTATCTTTTTTGTGCAGGCATATTTTAAGTGCATGTTTGTGGGATCACTTCGCACATATTTCAAAACAAATCTATTTTCTTATAATTATGTACAACAGTTTCTTTGTAATACAGGTCATATGCCAAGTGAACAGTGTTTAAGTGTTGTTTGTTCGACTTTGTGTTTTACATTTTCATGGGGGGACCTTTGCTACATGAAGGTGTTTTTATAAAAAATTCTGTAGTATGCAGTTACCATCAATTCAATTACCTTAAAAAAAATCAGGATCGGGATATCTTTTGTCAAAGATTTCGTCTTTTTAAATATAAATATTTTATTATTGTGTGTAATGACCAAATAGATCATGTTATTTTCGCAATATGGCATATTTTTTACTATGTAGTGTTTCTGGAAAAACAATGTGAAAGATAATTTACACCATGCCAGTTGCGCTTACCACACATGGAAAGCCAAAGCACATATTTTACTCGTCCCGTTCTAACCTTCAGTATATAAACACAGAAACTTCGCTTCAGACCTTCTTTATCACCAGCCCTGATGAAATGAGATGGGAGAGACGGAGGTCAGAAACAGATTTTATTTTATTAATCTATACTTCCTCTGTCAGAGCTGTAAATGCAGGTCTGGACTGTTGTCAGAGAAGAGAGTAGCTGACACTTCTGGTATTGTGTTTCTCTCAACGGGACAAAATCAGTCAATACCGCTCCCCGAATATTACACAATAAAACCCCCGTAGACAACCATTTATTATGGATTCTTTCTCTCTCATTTTGCCTCCAACCATCTCTATTGTCTCTGTTGTACGTAGGTCTCTGTGATATTGATTGTGATGTCAGGAGTAGGACTCACTTAACGCCATTATTACCCACAGTAATTGCACAGAGAGCCCTTTGGATCATCCAAACTGAGTCGACTGAAGTTCTGCGATGAATTACGTTGAATGCGGGCGGTAACTTGATTGACATTTAGATCTGAACTTGAGATCTAAGCACAGACTAAAATTTGTGAGATTGGAACTTTACGTTCTTGGAATGCATCTTTTTTGGAGCCCCTTTGTCTCATGGGTTCTGCTGAGATGAACCTGATCCCAATTTCTCAAAGCTAGCAAAAAAATGCTCTTCTACAACAAAATAATACCTTCAGTTTTAAATCTTTTCAATTTGAGGAAGGTGGTTTTGGTGGACATCTGGATATTAATGTTTTTTGAGAATAGCAGCAAGTTGTTTTCTAAACTGAATCTTTAAAATGTTGCAGATTTTCCTAAAGTCTCCCGAGACAAAACAATACAGTGTTGAACACACTCTACCCAAACGAAATGCTCAAACACTAGAACATACAGCTTATGATGTGTGAAGTATGGAATGTAGGTGGTTGCCATAGCAATGCAGACTCCCCCTGATGACTATTTAGAAGTAATTGTTTTTGTTTTAGTTCATTTTTCTAAAAAAAACAACCCCTGTTCATGCAACAGTGTTGTTGTAATTACATTCTTTAAAAGAACCTTTTAGTTCTTGAAGAAAAATAAATGTGGATGTTTTGGAGTTCTGGAGGATGGTTCTGTGACTCACACTCTCAAGAGTACTGTATGCTTTAAACTCTGTCTGGACTTAAATGAAAACAAGATGTCTGGAATGAAAATAGTCTTTTTACATTCAGAACTACCCTCAATTCTCCTCATTTTACCAACCAGCTAAAACAAGATGTCCGAAAGTAGCTCATTCCTGTGGCTTGTCGTGAGCTCATCATGGTAAATCTGGTTTGGACAGAAGAGTCACACCCACTGTATGCCATGATTTGAACGTTCAGACTTCAAAGCTCACACAATGGAAATTAAAAGCTAGAAATTAATTTTAACAGAGCCTCAATAGATAGAAATGTCAGTTGAAACAAAAATTTCTTTATGTTGATATCAATAAGCATTTAGGGTTACGGGTTATATTTGTTCTTTTTGTGTTTGTTGTATTGATTTTTTGTATCACACTCCATCCAAACACTAGCACTAAAGCGTGTTCACACAGAAAGCTAAATTCTGTCATCATTCATTGACCCTTATGTCGTTCCAACCCTGTATAACTAAAGAAGACATTTCAGAAACATCTCAGTGGTTTTGTGTCCGTACAGTGAAAGTAAATGGAGAGCAATTTGTTGTTTGGCCACCAACTTTCTTCCAAATATCTTCATTTGTATTCTGCAGAAGTCCAACTTGGAATGACATGAGGGTGAGTAAATATTTATTTTGTAAACTAAACTTTTCAAAACATTTATATGGTAAATACTTTTGTCATTTCTCTGATAGTGTGAATACATAATTTGCAGGCACTTTGTTTCACTAGTTCTTAATTTGATTATTGGTATTCTGTAAATGAGCCTTTTTGTGGTGTATATGCCACTTCTGATGGAGCTTCTTTTTTTGTTTGAGCATGCGAGAGAGAGAAGAAGTAACAAAGTAATTTAAACCACTAAATGATTAACTTTTACTTAAGTTGTTTTAGGATAAGCTCATTACACCTAAAACAAATACAGCAGTAGTTTATGACTTAAATCCTATTTACACACCATATCAGAAGCGTGCTGGTCATGAGCAGATGAACCTGTTGGAGATCTCTGTGTGCTTCTGAAACAGAACAGAACACAAACTATTCACCATGTGTCTCTCTCCACACGCTGTTTTTCATCTCCTCTCTCTTTTCCACGCTCCCTTCTGCCCATTCCCACACTCCTTTCATCTGCCCCTCACACCTCTACTTCAACTCTCCCCATTCCTCCACTCTCCTCTTGAAGATTACACTCATCTCACATATGCAAACACTGGGAGGGGATCTGGCCTGCTTCAGCCTTCTTGTCCTACAATATCCTTTGGCTCGCTTACTTTTATTTTTCTGTATATATTCAAATGTAAATTTTAAGTAATTTATTGAAATGATTGTTCTACTACGACATTTCCAAAGAATTAAACAGGAAATAAATAATAGTAAAAAATGCCATTCACAACTAAATAAAACCATGTACATATAAATTAAATACAAAAAAGTAAAGTCTGGTTTAGTAACTTTTGCTATGTATTGACATATTTTAACAATAAAATGATTGGTTGTTTTAGTAATAAAAATGTTGTGTCAAAAAGGGACAAACACAAACTACTAGGTTATAACCTTTTTTTGTACCTTTTTGAGTCGCTTCAACCCAAAATGATGAGTTGTTTCAACCTGTTGTTGGTTCAAATATATTTATGCAAACATATTACATTATTTACAAATACTATACAAATATATTTGGTTAATTTAACCCACTGGCTGTTTGTTCATTTTTGACCCAATGGGTTGGGTGAATGTATCCTTATGTAGGCTGATGTTAAAGGTCCAATGTGTAATTTTGACAGAAATGCAAAATAATACACAAAACTATTTCTTCAGGGCTGTTATGAAGCATTATGCTTTTATTACCTTAAAATGAGCTATTTCTATCTTCATTCACCACGGGTCCTCTTATATGGAATTCTCGATGTTGTTTCTACAGTAGCACTCTACAAAGCACGTTTCGTAAATACGTTATCTCCTTCAGCAAAGAAGTGAAAACGTGACGACATCATAGTGCTGTGTCAGCCACCGTAATGCTTCAGTGGGAGGAAGAGGGGTCTGACTTGGCCATTGGTGGCAGTTTGCAACCTCACCTTTAGATGCCGCTAACCTTCGTACACTGGACCTTTACGTGACTTCAATCAGGATGAGATATGGAGATGGTTATGATAACGTTTGTATTCGCTCAAATGTCAAATTTTGTTCATTTTATTCAAAAAGTTACAGATTTCAGCTTTTATAAATAAATCACAGTCCTCCTGAGTTTCCCCTCCCCCTGTTGTGATAGAACTGTGATGTGTCAGTGTTACCCAGCATATCATTGGCAGTACTTACAGTACTGACGATCTCTTTGGCCAGCGAACAGGAACAGGAAGGAATCCTGAGATGCATCCAGACTGTCCACTCAGAAGGAGCTTATCAGCACATCCTGTTTTCTTTCCATGCCATTTTTCCTTATTACAGGCCATTCTTTTTCCTTAATGTACTTTTCACATTAAAGACCCTTGCTCCTTTTTTAATGTTATCGGATCAAAGTTGGATGTTCTATCAAAACGAATGAAAATAGCATCTTATCTTGTGATTGGGTGTGTGTCTGTATCCCTGGAGGTGTGAGAGTGAGGAAAATTGAAAATCTATCTCTGAGAAAACAATAACTTTATCAAGAGCTTACATGCTGTCTGTACATGTCACACACACACACACGCACGCACACAAAGCCGTTTGGTAAGAGCCAATATCACAGCCCCTGAGATTAGTAGCCTCAACCGCAGGGAAAATTTGTGTTGAAATCGATAGGAATGTCATCTTCTACAATCCTTTATTTCTTTCTTCAGAGTGATTCAATTGGTCTCTGCACCTCTTCACCTTTTACTTCATGCATTCACAGTAAAAAAATATTATTTGATGTTTTTGATGGTTCTAGTTAAAATGGTTGCCAGTTTAATAATTTTCAATTAATTTCTAGGTGAGTTGACAAAACTTCTAAGTTAAACTTGAATAAACAAAACCTTTTTAGTTGAATTAACTCCAAATCTTAAGAGAACCAGCTAAAAATGTTTTACATGGTTGAGAAGCTTTGGTTACATATTTTATGAGAGATTCTGCTCTAAAAAATAAATAATAATGTATTGTCTTATGTCATTTTTATTATTATTAGTAATGATAATAATAAATGTGTAATTATAATAAAGTATACGATAATATATTGTTGTTGTTCCAAACAGTACAAGCAGGTGGACAGTTTCTCTCTACATAGGAGCTTGTTTTGTTGTAAATATTTATTTTACCTTTTGCTTTTTAAGCTTTAAACAAATAAAAAATGAATAACTATTGGATTATATAAAATATTGTGGTTGCTGCTGCTGTAGTTGCTGATGTTGTGGAATGATCTGCCTGCTGCTACAAGGTCAGCAGATTCTGTCGCCATCTTTAAGAATCGGCTGAAAACACATCTCTTCTGTCTGCACCTGACTGATCATTTCTGATATCTATATCTTTTCTACAATATCAAAAAAAAAAAAAACTTGACTCTGTACAAAGAAGTAGGCTTTGTCAGACATGTTTTTGTTGCTCTTATGCTTTTTGTTGTCCTAATGTTTGACCCAATTGCTTCCATTATTTACCCAACTTGTAAGTCGGTTTGGATAAAAGCGTCTGCTAAATGACTAAATGTAATGTTGTTGTTGAACCTTTGTGTTATTCTGTACTTCTCACTAACTCAAGCTGAAAGCAAATATTAGTCGAATGCTGACTGCTACTTTGCAGTATAGAGTATAAGTGCAAGTATAAGCTTTTGATAAAAGCGTCTGCCAAATGCATAAATGTAAATGTAAGTGTCAGTTTCTCTGGCAAAAGATTTTCGCCACCATTTACATTTACATTTACATTTAGTCATTTGGCAGACGCTTTTATCCAAAGCGACTTGCAGTGCACTTATTACAGGGACAATCCCCCTGGAGCAACATGGAGTAAAGTGTCTTGCTCAAGGACACACTGGTGGTGGCTGCTGGGATCGAACCAGCAACCTTTTTTGATACCAAAATTCACAACTAAAGCATATTTCCGATCAACAATTAATCCTGATACAGTGCGTACTGTACCATAACTTCAGTTAACTAAATTCAAATTACACAAATATAGTGCCTCACAAGTCCAATAGAATCGTCAGTTTTATCCGTGGAAGGCAGGACTTTCTTCGCTGGAACTGAGCGTTGCATTCTTCCGCATTCATTGAAATGACAGTGGCACATCTTGTTAATACTAGATAATGGTTAAGGGCAAGATAATATGGTATATCAGAATTCAACCAGGATTTCTCTGTTTAACTACCTCCTGCCCACTTTTGCCCTTTCTCTCTCAGGCGACAGTTATCTGCCTGACTGCATCTCTGTTGACTGCGTAATGTGGCTTTCGGGTCTTAAATCCGGTTTTGGCACAGTGGCCGCTGTGCCATTTGTCTGGAGAGGTAAAGAACAGTCTGTACTTTTTACCTATAATTCTTGCCATTTGTGTCTATTTCACACTCTTTCCTTCATACATTCAATAAAAGTCTGTCTCATCTCTGTATTGTTATAAACCACTTCTCTGCTCTCAAAGACTAAAGTTCTCAAGATTTGGTGAGTAAAATATTCTTGAATAATTGACGTGTGACTCGTAGTGACTGAGCATCCTCAAAAATCTGATTAAAAGTCATTTTAATTTAAGAAAAAAAAATAAAAGACTTTCATAAGATATGCAATTAAAGATCAAATGAAATTGCAACCTTTTAGTGGTTAAATGCTGTTTCAATTTCATCCAGATTCTTTCACAGACATCCACCGAATACTTCTCCCAGAGCAATTACGCTTTAAATAAGATAGATTTGGTTTTGTCCTATCTGACCTGAGATGTATTTATTTTGAACAGGATGAATAGAGTGTTCAGGTTGACTTGAAGTAATCAAGCTAGCACGGCTGAAAACGTGTAGGCAATCATGCCACCCGCTGTCTGTCCAATCTGGCCTCTCTTCTGCTGCAAGAAAGCATGAAATATTGATAAAAAGATTTAATGATACAGCGGAAGATAATCACAGAATCACTAAAGAACTAAAGCAGACAGCAGCATCACATCAAAGTCAGCACGGTGAAAAAAAAACTTTTAATGGTGATGTGAACTTTGTATTTCTATGAAAAAGGAAAAATACAAGTATTTAATCCCATTCATTTTACAGGCAAATCTCTTCTTTTGAGAGTGGCTTTTTCATGCAGCAAGCTGTTTTTAAGCTCCCAGTTCACCAAAATAAATGCCGGTTGAGGTTAAATCATTGGGAAAATTGCTCTCATGGCGGGAAGCGCTTTGCAAAATGTCATTTCCAGTCTATTTCCGAAGCGTATGCGTCACCTCTTTCCCCCTCTCTCTCTCTCACATACTTCCTTTCAATCTCTCTTTCACTCTCTCACTTGCTTCTTCATTGGCATGTAAGTGTGTTTTCTAAACGTGTTTTAATTTGCGGTTGATTAGCGTGCATGCGCTTGCTACATGGCCTCTGACCTCAGGTTAGTCGTGAATTGTGTAATGTGTTTCTGCCTCCTGTTGGCACTCAACTGTTGCTGGGTTGCCAACACACACGCACACAGGGAGGATGTGCATGCACATTAAGCCACTTGTTTCTCATCCTCTGCAGAATTGCTAACTAAGAACCGTGGCACTGATTGGCTCATTTTGTCTCTTTTTGGACCAGCGCCCTACAGAGCAGTGTTTCCGCCTATGGTCTGAATACACTTCCATAGAAACCAAGCCTACATGGTTCGGTCTATGTGTATTTGAGAGAGAAAGTGCATGGTAAGTTTCTTATTTAAAGCTCAAAGGCTGGAAAAAGATTCAGAATCATGCTGGTGTCCCTGCAGATATGTCTAGCATTGACCTGGATGGATTTCCATTTTTCTTGTTAGGGAAGTTTTCCAGTATATAACGTGCGTGTCTTAGTTAACGTGATCAATAGATTTGCTTTTCTGTCTGTAATGAAGAAACTTTGCTGTTATGTGTGGCCTTGATCCAAAAATGTGTAAAAGCACATACAAATACATACTTCACAGAGCATATTTATGCCTCATTCACAAGCAATTAAATTAGATTGAAAACATCTGCTGTTTTAATGAATGTTAATTTTAAATCATGTGAATCATGCAAAGAAGTTCAATTATGTTTTACATTCATAACATGTTCAGTAAAGGAAGGCTTCAGTAAATATGTGTGCAAATTACTGAGCTTTGTTGTGCTTTATTAACCTGATATAATAAATGATTTAGGGATACCTGAAGTCATGGTAAGCAGTCTTAGAAGATGCATGTACAGTCATGTTAATGTCAGATGCCAGACTTATATTCCATGTCTTCTGAAACAATTCTGATTCATTTCCTCTGCACACTGTAAATAAAATGTTATGCTCATTGGGCAACACATGGTGTCTCATTCCCTTACAAATCTTCCGCAGAGTGACTTTCCAAAGAGAGTTTTTTTAAATTTCAGAGGCAAACAAACTTTCCTGAGGAGAAAACTTAATGTTGAATTTATTTCCTTGAGACAAACTGCAAATAAAACCCACTTATTCATTTCCAAAAGGGTGTAAACCAACATAAAACCACTCATGTGTGTACTTGAGTTTCTGGAGTCATCGGGCCTCGCCAGGCTTCATATTTTAAACTGGTTTCACTTGTCACGACTCCGAGAAGCCTCCTGGAATGCATCAGCCTCCATTATAAATGATAAAGTCAATTGTGAATAATGTATCGCTGTTCCTTTGCCATCTGTAAGGAGTGAAAAAGCGAGAGGCAAAAGAAAATCTGTGAGTGGTAAAGTTGATGGAAAAACTTGGTTTGAAATGCACAAAAGGCCTCTGTTTGAAGAGCAGATGGGGACGTGTTTTCTTCCTTGCACTGTTTCTCGGAAACAAAATGGAAAACAAATAATATAAATGAGAATCAGAAGAAATGAAGTGAAAGTGAAGTGTAGAAAGTGGGACACCTGCACACCTCGCTGAACCTTTAGAATTTCTGCTCAGTTATTCGGTGTGAGTAATAGTTTTCAGGTGGTGGCAATATTGGCAAAGTTTAGATTGTGAGAAAGAGACAAGGATGTTATATCCTTTCCTACAAGCTATTACTTTACCAGTGAAAAAGTGTGAGCCAAAAATAATACAAGCTTATTCTTTTCACATTGTTATACTTTATGGTGGGGGTACTGAATTTATGTAACTAGCGTAAATTAACGTAAATTAGGGCAAGCATGACAATGTACAGAATTGTAGATATATTTATTTTCATCAGTTTCTGTTATACAAGGTCAATTAGACTTAAAGGAATAATTCACCCAAAAATGAGAAACCTGTCATCATTTACTCACCTTCGAGAAGCTGTATACATTTATTTGTTCTGATAAATACAGAGAAGGATTTTGGGTATAATCCTTATGACGAAACACCCATTGACTACCGTAGTAGGAGAAAAACAATGGTAGTCAAAAGTGCCCCAGAACTGTTTGCTGTCCTACAGAACAAACAGAACAAACTGTGTTCAACAGAACGAAAAAGTTATAAAGTAATTTTTCCTACTATGGGAGTCAAAGGGTGTTGAGATCTGTTTGATTATTTGCTTTATTCCAAATATCGTTCTCTCTGTTCATCAGAACAAATAAATGAATTCACATTTGGAACAACTCGAAGGTGAGAAAATGGTGACAGAATTTCCATTTATGGGTTAAGTATCAGATTAAAGGTGCAGTTTGTAACAAATTTGCAGTAAAACCACTAAGCTAGTATTATATATTTTGTTCAGCTGGGTACTTACAATATCTCACATATTTTCAACTACATGTAAATCGTGAGAAAATTACCATTGTAAACAATGACATGGGGCTGCGCAGTCGGCTGTCAATGGCGTCATATCTGCGTACCCCTTTGTTACCGCCTTTACTGATGTAGAAACTGCATCACAATAGTGTCGTCTACAAATGCAGAAGTAGTGACTAGCGTCTAGAGAGCCATTGATTTGTTTCGAGCAGTCACTTATTTATGGATCACAATTATTTGCAACGATTATTAAACTTGTCTTTACCTCATCTGCTAACATGATTTCTCATTCCCGTCTGATTGATGGCCATCAGCAGTAAAGTTGAAGACAACAGATCACATCGTTCCACACTCCTTCACAGCGTCATCAAACTATGGCATTGTTGTTGTTTTGATGGTGTGCCGTCTCGCGCCGTTTTTTACAAACTGCACCTTTAAGCTTGGTCAGTGCTTTGTACCCTTTATATGATATACTGTATTTCTTATGTAGATAATAAATTAAGGGACCATAAAATTCAAAATCTTTTTTTGACTATTTATAGGTATGTGTTTATGTAAAACAATAATTTTTGTTCAATTCTGTGAACTAACAATATTTCTCCAAAATGTCAAATATTAATATTAATTAATACTTTAATTTGAATTAATTTTGTATTAGTACAAAATGAAAACTGGAGAAAGGTGTCAAAATAACAGAAAAGATGCTCTGTATTTTTTCAGACCTCAAATACCGCTAAAAAACATTTTCAGTATTTGTACTTAGGAATAGTTCACAAATATATTTTTAATGCGATAACCTTGATTTTATCAGTCTTTCACATTGCCGTTGGATGACTTTATGTCACTCCAGAGGCTCGATTTGTTGAAATTCAACAGACATATGGCCACAATACATCTAGAAATCCTGATTAAAGTCATATTTGGATTGATCACGGCTTTATATGTCCAGTTATCATTCTTCTTCTTCCAATTCAATAGGACTGTCGTATAACTGTGCTGACACATCATGCAGCTGAATTTTTGGCCTATTTATGGTCCTAGAATCCCAAAACATTAAATCTGACACTATCCGAATTATCAGCCATGTGTTTGTACTGTGACACAGGTGAAAAGCATTCAATGTACTTTTTAATTTGTTTTTACACAAATCAGCTGGAGGTGTAATTATATCCACATGCTAGTTCCACTCTATGGAGCTTTCTGTTTACTGTATCTGATATTGAGTTTGTGCTCTTCTTTTAGCAGTGGAAATAAGATCCATGTGGTTGGCTGAGTATGGCATTTTATGAGAGAATTATGGAATATGTAAGGCCGCGAGTCTTTTGAAATCTTGCTGCTATGCTTTCTACTGTCTAGCTGAGGAATCTCACATTCACCTAACAGACACTTTGACCTTTTTACTTGGTTTCCAGGAAAGCGGGCTTTCAGTGTTTGTTTAAGATCAACTCAAGCCTACGTTTGATCTGGGCTAGGGATGCTACTGTACTTTAAACTCACTCTGAACTACCGTCAAGCTGCTGCTTTGGAAAAGGAAATGTCTAACAGCAAGCTATAAATGAAAATGAGCACATTACGTACAATAGCTTTTTAACTAAGATTATTTACAATTTATAATTTACTGGCAATTAACAATAAGGATCTATACAAAGCAGTGTGTATAGCATTAAATGTGAAAAGATTGAATCTGAATGAACTAATTCACTAATATAAATCAGATTAACTGTTTATGTTTAGGAACATTTTGGAGTTTTTTGTCATAAAGTATTAGTAGTATTAGGTAGTAAAAGGTAGTGATAGCTTCATACGGCAAATGTTTCACTTTGAAAACAGCAGAACTTTGTACAGAAAAGCAAGTTTGAACCATTAATTATAATGTACACACAATATGACATGACACAGAAAAAATCTGACACATATTAAATGGCAGAAAAAAGATGCTCAACAGACTGTAAAAAAAGGGTCTGTTAGCAACCCCACGATCATATCCAGCCCAAATCAAACAGACAAATGTCTCTGTGCCTTCTTTAGACTCTGTGCTACTCGCTGTAATGTGAGGAATTTAGATATTAGCTGAGAGATGAAAAAAAATGCTTCGATCTGTGTGTGCGTGCATATTTTACATGTGGGTGTGCTGGGAGCTAAATGAACACATTTCAAGCATATAGACACTTACTGTAGACTTAACCAATAGGAAAATATAAAGATCTAAGTATTTTTTAAATATGTTAGTAGATGTAATACACATTGTATTTGTTAAAAATGCAAATGCATACTCAAGTAAACACATGTCAGGGATTTCAGTAATCACAACAATAGTGCAAACTCTCTATATTCTAAGACACACATTAATAAGATGGAGGAATGTAACTGTTTCATTATATTCACACACCTCCTTCATTCTGTAGTCACCCTGATAGCACATCCGGCACCCCAGACCAGATGCTTTACAATTACCCACAATTCCCTTGGAATTGTTCCTGTCTCACTGAGTCTTCAGCCAAAGTCAAGCAAATCCAACTCAGCAACACAAACATACACGTATACCGCAGGGCAGGACCTGATGTGACCCATTCCATCTGTTATAGCTTGAGATGACAGGTGTCAGTGGAACCCTCTTGGGTTAGGCACCTGAAGGCTTTATTTCCTCAACTTCACAAAGCTTTAAACTTCTCACAAAGCATTTTGGAAGGTTTAATTCTGCAGGTTCCCTGAGACATAACAGGAGATGACTTTAGGGCACTTCTGAATGAGATCAGATGATCTTGCTTGTGGTAGTCCGTTTTCCTGTTTATCGTTTGGAGAGATTAAATACCATCCACATGCTTCTCACAACACTTTATAAATGACAAAAAATAACAGGAAGAATTTTGATATCATGTAATATAATATTATTATAATAACATACTATGACATCATTTAAGAGTACATCAACTGAAAAGGGCAAATGGGCAACTAGAATCCCAAATCCTGACAGCTGTTATGATGAGAAAACGAGAGAGAGTAATGTGATAGAGACAGGAAAAAGACTGAAGGAACTTAATTACATACTCAATAATGAAGAGAAGCAGAAGTGAGGGAGAAGAGGAGAGAAGGAAGGACACAAGTAGACTGTTATTTTCTCCACAAAAAGGCCTTGGACTTTAGCAGAATATTTTCAGTAATAGTTTTGTGCCTTGGAGCATTGTAAATTTTAATGACTGATAAAAAACCAATTATCAGTGGTCGCATTTTAATACGTGAACCAGCCAAGTGACCTTTTCAGAGAGAACCGGGAAAATGGCCCTCCAGCAAAATTGTTGTTTTCCCCCTCAGTCTCCACCTCTCTGTGAAAATAAATACATTTGCAGATACCCTCTCTCTTTATTCTTTTATTTTCTCAAGTTGACATCTATTGTAAAAAGATACGTATTGTAAATTCATTCAGTGCAATAGCTGAATCTTTAATATCAACTTTGATTCAAGAATACAGATTTTGTGTTCTTTCAAGGTAAATCCTACTGAAAAAATTGTTACCTTATTTTGATTTATTTTATGAACTAAAATAATTTCAATTGTTCCACATTTTGTCTAATTAAAGTATATCAGTATACAGTATCATTTTTTGTAAAAAATAGTTTATCATTTTCTTTTATTTAAAAAGCTGCGTTGTAAATAGTGGTAAATAAAGTTGTAAATCTTAGTGAGGTGTTAACGTTTAATCTATATTAAAATATTTAATAAAAATACAGACAGACAGTAACCTCAATAATGCCTATGTGATTGGTACGAAACAGGTGTTTTCTTCCTAATGGTGAAGGGTAATGTGAAATGAGAAAAACGAAAGGCAGGGCTTGATTTGATTCTTCTGGATTTGGTTGGATTGTTGAAAGCCTGTCCATTGGACAGTCAATGCAGTCCTCCTCGGGCCAAAAAAACATGAGATCTTTTGAAGGGTTGTTTATGATTTTGATCAATTTTAATGTTATGCACAATAAATCATTTATAACACTGAAGTGTTCTGTACAACATAAGCATTGACAGTTTTGGTTTCATGGTGACTTTAGAGTTTGCAGAACTCAGAATGTGATATAAGGTTTATATAGTAGGTTTATATAACAAGATTTTTTCTTCACTACAAAAAGAATTCAGAATTCTTTTGCGCTCAGTTTTTCCATGAAATTTCCTGATGGAGTCTTTCTCCTTCCCTCGTCCATCTCTCATCAGCTCTTTTAACTTAACCCTTAGAAAGTTTCGATTACATTTTTGTCCCTGAAATTTCACTTGGATCTATTTAACATGAAGGCCACATCTTCGCTTTCCACGCGGCTCTTTCCAGTCTGACAAAAGAATGCATTCAGATCTGAAACACGATGGAATTGCTTCAAGTGTGACGTTGTGCTGCTCAGTTTCAGACAGGCAAGCGAGATGTGAGACATGTGAATAGAGAGACAGTCGGAGACACAGACAGGTGAAGGAAGAATCACTTTAAAGGGGATTCTGAAGCTCAATCCTTTTCTTATCTGGGAATAAACCCCCAAAATACCCAGTAATCCTTTTTTTGCAAAGAAATGTCTTCCTATATCTTATTTATTGCATCAAAACAAACAGACACACTGAATACAATCATTTTATACTTGTAGCAATGCTTAAATCTTTTTCTATCTCAAATGATTTCTTTGTAAGAAAAATCAGTCAAGTACAGTCTGTGTAACAACAACAGTTTATGAGGTTGGCACAGAATATGGATAAAGAAAAGACTCCAACATTGCCATAACAAAAACACCCCAATGAGACTCCAGATTTTTCAGATAAAAGCCTTATTAAAAATCAGAGAGAGAAAAGCATGCTGTCCACCAAATATGGCAACTTCCTCTCCATATCCTCCTAATGAGCTGTCATAAATATGACAGATTGCGCTGGGAACAATGGAATCTCTCATATCTCAGCTGAGAGGTCTTTTGTTCACCCCCAGTTGCATTTGGGAGTCCTCCAGAGCGTCAGCCTTTTGTCAGCTTTAAAGAGGAAGGTCTGATTAGACACGCCAGGGATGTGAAATTTCTCTAATGAAAAGACTATAGTGTGATATTGTCTTGCTACAGCACCAGAGCGGATATTGAAGCTTTCTTTCCCACAAAAGCTCAATGGCTAAAGTCAGGCCAGAATCTTTTATCAATGGACAAAAAATAAATTGTTTATCAAGTTCAATCAAGTTCAATAACGTCAAGCCGACGATGTTAACATATTGGACTGTATGGCCCCAGAAGAGCAACTGAAAACTATTTCCCCTCACAGAACTCCTCGGACATTATTGAGCTGGTAATCTCAATTGTATCTCTGTACTATTTTTTAAGAGATACATTTTTGGAAATATAGAAGGGGTCTGTTCTGGTTCTCTTCAAAAGGTACTTTGAGTCCATAGAAGAACCTTTGGTTCCATAAAGAACCTTTAACATCTGAAGAACAAAATGTTCTTTGTGGCAAATACAAGTCCGTCAGATTATGAGGAAAGAGATGGTTCTTTAGAGAACCTTTGACTGAATAGTTCTTTTTGGAACCAAAAATGGTTCTTCTATGACATCGCTGTGAAGAAGCTTTTAAGCACCTTAATGGTTAAGAGTGTATGATAGAGTTTAGTTTTAGACTTTTAGTTCAAGTGACCAAGCAGATCCAAAATGTTTACACGTCATAAATTCTAAGCATGACATTGTTTTTATTTAATGCCGCGCTGACCAGAAAACCTAAAAGAGTTATGGAGTGAAAACAAAGCGGGAAGTGGAGTTGTGTGGTTTTTGTTGGGGGCTTGTTTTCCCGAAAGTGTTAGTGGAATGGAATCTGTTTGTGTGAAATGGATAACCCGAAGTGGAATAATACCAAGATAAAAAGCTGGAGGTTGGATTTGCCTGTCTCATGGCAATCTTGTGTGATATTGCTAATTGAAACTTGAAACAATTGTTGTCCAGACCGGCTGCATGACCTAAATGACCACAGAGTTGCATATTTAAAGTGGTTTAAAATGATAATCTTACTTATATAAAGTGTTCAACCCTTCAGCTTTGTCATTAATTTACGCCCTTCAATATCGAGCATCTGCTGTTGTTTTATGAGGCCATACAGAAACCTGCTGCCACATACAGAACATCGGCTTCTGTCAGACATGCGCACTTTGCTGTCATCTTTGAGCCCCTCTAAACCTCAGTCCTGTCCAACGGTGTACGTGTAAGAAACTTAAACTGACTTATGACTCTTGCACCGGCTGTCGCCTGCAGGATGGAAGGCAGGAGTTATCGGTGCGGTGTGCGGCCGCGAGGCAGGGAAGGGAAGGGCTTTATCCTTGAGCAGACGCATTCTCTGACATTGGCAGTTTCTTGGTGTTGGTGCGGCTTTAGGGCATTTTTACGTTTGCCATAATATATGACTTTGTCGGAGCCCCATTTGTTTTCTGGTCGTTTCCCCTGTGAGGGAGGTGAGCCCTAAACTATGGTGATATAGTGACTCCCGCACCCCCAGATTTCTGTTTTATGGGGCCATTAAGAAGTTCCAACCCAATTCAATTTCTTAAAGTGCTCAATAACTTAGCATGCCGCTTGTGTTGCTCGCTTGAAGTTTCAGCTTTGAAAGTTTTTGGGAAGACATTTTGACAATACATAATGAGGATGAAGGCCGATGCTTATACACATACAAGCATACGCACACTCACACACAAACACACAAAATAGGAAATGGTTGGTGGCACCTGTCACCTCACATTAGACAGAAAAAGCAGACAGATATTTGATTTAAATGGTTGGCTTTGTCCCACAATTCAAATTTTCCTTTTTTTGTCTGAAACAGCTGGATATAAAAACAAAGATGATTAGCCAGAGAGCCATTTTATAAATGAGATAATTGCCGCAACTTGTTGAATAGCAATATTCTGGTAATGTTCTGACAAATTGCACCATAAAGACAGAAAACCAACCTCATTCTGTTGTCAAACTCATAATAACTCAGTGAACAGTTAGCAAGACTGAAAGATGTGTACAAGTGACAAATCAATCAAGCAACACAAATTAAAATCAGTAAAACTCAGCACCTGTCTTCTTTTCAAGAATGCATTTTTCTCAAGCATTACCCTACATTTGAGGCTTGCCTGCAAAGTTTTTCTAATTACTGTAATTTAAAAATCATAAATTATTATTTCACAGCATGTACTGTAAATTAAAATTTGAATGAAATAGTTTAAAATAGTTTGACTGAAAATAGAGATTCAGGCTCCACTCACTGGAAATTGAATTGCACGCAAACTGAATTGTTTTTCATGTCTCGTTGTGCATGAAGAGCAGGAATCGTTTTAGGTTACTGGGATTGAATAAAATGTTGAAATTGAACAAAAAGTGGAATGCATAAAACATATCTGTTTGCTGGACACTTCCTTTATTCAAAAAAAATAATGGATGGTAAGATCAAATGTAATTCTTGCTTAGTGTTGATTATTATCAACTGATGATACAACTGATTATTTTTACTAACATTTCTTAACTTTACTGTTTCAGTGGAAATAAACAATATCTATTTTATCCAAAGTTAAATTGAATTTATTTGAAATTTGTCAAAAGACCGTTACGAGAAACATTTGTATAGTCTTAGTTCCTCTAAAATCTTGTTCTTCTGCAGCCTGTTGATTGATTTAATGGCTATCTTCAGTCTGAAGAGAAGGTTTTAGCTTTCTGAGTGTGAGAAAGTCAAACGCAAAGAAAACAAACAAGAGTTTCTGGTGATATTCTGTTAAGAATATAAAATTATCCCAAATACTTTAATTCATCGTTGTATGTGTATTAATCTGGTAATCAAGTCACAGATTTTGTCTTTGTGTACAAAAAGTGGGCCCTGCATACATTATTGGCTAACCTCAAGCAGCTGTGCAGGGTCATTGATTATGATAAATGAATTTATGGATTTGATTGAACTGCAGTTGTTTACACCAGTTGTTTGTACGTACGAAGGCTTTTGCAGGAACTGCAGAAGGTTTTGGTTGGTAGATTTGGCACCTCACCACAGCTGCTTTGTTCTGCTGGATTCGGGTGGCAACACTAGCAGTGGCAATCGCTGGATAGAAAAAAGCTCCCATCCCACTGGCAGTCGCCCATTCTAGGAAGGTATTGTTTTCCGTAATTGTTCCGGAAAAAGACAGAGCCAAGACAATGAAGCTAACAAGCTGTCTGTGGAATCCTTAATTTAAGAGCTTAGTGATGAAAACAGATTTCAATTTTAGTATGTTCCCTCCCTTTCTGCCTCCTCCATACTCTCTCTGCCTCTCTCTCCTTCCCCGTTCCTCCGCTGCAGTGTAATGTATGCAGCGAGAAGGTCATGGTGTTGTGATTCGGGTATGAGTTGGGTGCGGTAAGAAACACAGTTACACCACGTCATGCTAATACAATGACCAGCAGTCCAAGTACAAAAGAGACCAACAGCGCCAATATATTTCACAATTTCTACAGTTGATGAGAACATTTTTTTACTGAAGTTAAATAATCGTCATGTATTTTTTTTAAGAAAAAGACTTCAAAACCGGGAAGCGAGTTTTTCAGGGGAAAAATATATTATTTTACGGTTTATTTCTGGCACCTCGGCTGATGTTAATGGTTGATGGCTTTTTAAAGGATTTTCTTACAATTTTATTTTTGAAAATACCTTAAAAAACGTAAAATTAAAAGTCCGTAAATTTACCAAAAATATATATTGCCGTGTATTGATGTTTAAGTGATATATTTTATTGTTAGGATTTCACTGTACTTTGATATTTCATAGTTATTTTTATTAATTATATAATAAGAAAAAAACATGATTCGTGTTCTTTTGTTATTGGTTAAAATAGAAAAACACATTTAATTGCATTTGTTTTTGACGATTGATTTTACCTGTAGTGTATGTTTGGCAAATGCAAATTTACATTATAAAATGTACTACTATTATTTATCACTACTACAGCATAAATCAACAACAAAATGATTAATTTGTTGCGGTGTAACTTATTGCATATAAATAATTCAGATGTATTCCACAGGTTACATCCTAGAAATTTAGTCATCATTGCATGAGCAATGTGTTTATACTGTAGCTAATCAACAATGGACCCATTTTTGACGAAAAAGCAAACCTGCAATCTTCAAGTAGCCTTAAAATTGAAACATGGTAAATACTGACCATTAGGAAGAATGCTACATCACTGTGCTGTAGGTCATAAGGATTGACATTTCTAGAGTGTGATCATTCCCGACTGGTCCAGCAGGAATACACTAATGATTACAGCAGAGGAATATGTGGTTTGCAGACGGATCAGAAATTAATATGTATGCCCACATTTGGACACACAGCTTAAATCTCTCTTTGGGAAGTGTGAGAGCATGCACACATGAGCCCTGCTGGCCTTTAGAAGTAACATAAACTGATGATGAGGATTAGGTGAGGATGAGACTCTTTGTTTAACCCTTGACCTCAGAGATCATTTTGCCTTTCAGGCTTCACCTTGGATAGTTCAAAGGTTGTGACCTTGATCAAATACATAGCTATGTGTTGTTTAAAAATACTGATCGGATTTCTGATATAGTGATTTGATTTGTCGTGTTTTGTGGGGCTTCGGTACAAGTGAGCAAATTATACAATATCTACTGTATGTTTTCCTGCTTTGTTTAATTTCTGTGAAATAATCAGTACTTCTGTCTTGTCTTGTCTTGTCTTATCTTGTCATACCAAATCTCTTCATTGTTTGAGTTTGACACACATCATCAAGTTTTTCACTTTTCTGTTATTGTGCTGTCAGATTTAGTCGCCCTTATAAACAAACTTTACATGTCAGTCAGATGGTTTCGTATGAGGTTCCAACTCTGCGAAACCAGACTTCAAAAAATGCCATGTAAAATGTTTACTGATTGCAACTATTTTTTTCAGAATGTTATGATTGAGAAAATAATTTTATCGTAATCTGCTTTACACACACCAACTGCATAAACATATAAGCAATCTAGTATTAAAATCTCGGTAACACTTTATTTTACGTTGCCCTTGTTATATGTTATATGTATTTACTCTAGTATTTCTATAAATTGTACATAATAACATGTAACTACCCTAATCCTAACGCTTTAGTAAGTACATCGTACTCAGTACTTAAATGTATAATTACACTGTAACATGCGCATTGTAAAAGTGTAACCAAAATCTCACCATGAGATTAATTGTCTGTAATTCTCTTGTTTACAAGAAGCCGAAGACTATTTGATCTGAATTTCTCTAATTTTTCAATCCCCAAATATTTTTTATTCACTAAATAATGAAAAAAGCAAACAATCCCTCAAAACTGCACTGTAAAAAAAATCTGTAAAAACAGAACTAGAATTTGTTTTTATGTGAAAACATAAAAAGACTTCCCGTAAAATCCATCTCTTTAAATTCTCTGTTTTTTTTTTGTAGTTTTACGTTTTTACCGTATTTGAGCACACAGCTCATCATGTGCTGAGCTTCCATGTCCTCGTTGCATTATGAGAATTTAGAAACTGTGAACATTTACATATTCATACAAAAAATATATGTCAAAAATTAAAGTGTTGGAACAGAAAATGCGTTCTATCTAAAAGCTGATGACCCCCCAGACCTGCCTGAAGAGCCTTGTTTAGGTTCCCAGCAGCCACCACCAGTGTGTCCTTGAGCGAGACACTTTACTCCATGTTGCTCCAGGGGGATTGTCCCTGTAAAAGTGCTCTGTAAGTCGCTTTGGATAAAAGCGTCTGCCAAATGACTAAATGTAAATGTAAATGTTTAACCACACCCCTACAAGACTACGTCAGTTCGTGGTATGATTTGACCACCAAAATGTAGACGCAAGTAAGGTGGGCGTAACTGTCAGAAAAATTGCTTGGGAACCTGATGTTCCAAATATGGTCAGAGGCGTTGCATTTCCGTCACACGCTAGTAGTTTTCGACCAATCACTACGCACTGGGTAACTGGCCAATCATAGCACACCTCGCTTTTCAGAGCGATGAGCTTTGTAAAAAATCTGTGCATTTCATAGAGGTGATGCAAAGAAGAGATACAAACATGCACGGTATGTGGAAAATACAGCGTTTTCTAACCTCAAATCCTGAACATATTGCAATTACATCTAAAACAAGCGATGATATTTGTTTTAGCCGTGTTATATGACCCCTTTAAACTTTTCCAAGTTACATTTTACGCCCACAGTTCAGCAGTTTATGTGTATTTCACACAAGCTGATAAAAAAAATACTTTTTGTGATATGTAAGTGTGTTTTTAATATTTTGAAAAAGGTAAAAAGTTTTGCCGTCGGTGATCCTGCCCTCATTTGCACTTTCACAGCTTTGGCAATGTGTGACATCATTTACACCCCACATGACAAACTATTAAAAAAAACAATCTTCGCTTGTCATTTACTTCCCACTATTGTTTTGTTGTCAGTGTGAGTCATTCACATGGAAGGATTTTCAATGAACGAGGGTTAAAATGATGAGCAGCCACATAATAGGACAGCGTGTAAAAAGACATTAAAACATCAGTAATTAATATATTTCTGCATTCCACTTTCTGTAGGCTGTAACTATTCACTCGCTCAACAAACCATTCACACACACAGACCCTCAGACCCTGCATGTAATTACATATCCTTCCATTCCTTCCATTCCTAATTACTGCCATTCATTCTTTATCAATAAGAGTTACTGGTAAGTAACTACTCCCAACATGTTCACCCACACAAAGAAGTACACTTACCCGCGCAGCGCTTGTAGAATGCAGGTGCCAGAGAGATGCAAATTAACACACTTTCACAGCTCATCAAAGCCCACAACTAACAGCAATAAAGTTATTTGAGCTAAACCCGCAAGGCACATCTATTGCTCATTAAGATTCATTTAAATATATACAGTTTGCTGTCTAAATTACTGTATGTTAGTCAAAGTGCAACCACAAAGAACACATTTATTTGCTTAATTAGGTCATCTTTAATATGTATATATATATATATTCTGTTTATACTGTATGCATTTAAAATGTATAATAACTCACATTTTGTTATAATGTCACTCCATAATATTATGTAGTTGCAACAATTCTGTGCATTTTATTCATTGTCTATTCCCGCGTTTGATCATTTTGTTTACTGTCAAATGACATCATCACTTCCACTTTTTTCGTTTTATTTCTTTTCACCATTCTTTTTTTCCCCGTTTCCACTTCAAGCACCAGAAATCCTATCGTCTCCCATAGCAACGGGCTAATGAGGGCTCGCCGTGGCAGTGGTGTCACCGCCAGCTGCCTGTCACCACTATCGCCATAGCGGTAGGTTGCTCCATCCTCCACAACTACCAATCAGATAGAGTGTGGCCCTGATCGATTGGGCTGTGCCTCAGGCTGACGTTTCCCACTGCTCTTTGAGATAAATGAGAGAGACGGACAGCCCGAGTCCAATAAAACAACAGCACTTTTAGTGGTCAATCCATGCAGAATATCTTTGGCAAATGATTGATGCGAGGCAAGATTAATTCAATCAAGATAAAGTGGATTGTTTGTTAGTGTACGAGCCAACCATACATGTGTGAGGTCATAATTGCTGGAACAATTAATGTGTTTTCACCTTGCATTTAGGTCACTGTTTTCTGTCATTTTTTAAATCTAATCCTGCAGCGTGTTTGGTTGTAATTGGTATACACGGAAGCTGGTCCTGTATCAAACTCTTGTTTTGACTATTGTGATTAAATACTCCTTTCCATTATGTGGCCTTTGCCGGGGTGTGATGTAGGCGGAAAGTTCAGACGGTATAGAAACTAATTTCATGCAGGTTTGCGAAGTAACATTGTCTTAGTAATAATTGCATTAACTAACACTATGACTGAGGGTCTGCGACACATCAGTATGAATATGGTCTATGAGATATACATTATCAGTCAGGTAGGGAGTTTATCAAATGTAAAAAGATGCCGCATTTTTACAAACTGGAATTGTATTCAGGATCTTAAAGGGATAGAAAAAAATAAAAAACGTCATCCTCATCCATGCATTTCAACCCTGTATGACTATTTTTCTTCTGCAATGATATTTTAAAAACCGCTGCCAATCAACTGAATTGATACAAAACCAGTTATTTCTCACAATATCTTCCTTTTCGTTTCATATAAGAAGAAAAGTCATACATGTCTTAATATAAAAATATAAGGGTAAATAAATAATGACAGAATTTTATTTAGTGTGAACCGTCTCTTTAAATAGACTGTATGGTGGCCAGAGAAAGTGGTGTTTCTCCATATTGAGCCAAATGGGGATCCAGCGAAATGCAAAAAACATTCTATATTTCCCCGCCAATTGCTTGGCAATCACACATATTTTTCATAAAAACAATAACTATTTGTTAAACATTGTGAGTTCATGATAACTTCATAATCATTTTCAGTGTTTTTGCCACTGTTAACCTTGGTATATAAGCATTGTTATTATGACAAAAGTAATGGTTATGACATCACCCGTGTTGTTAATGTCAAAGGAAATGTTGAAACAATATTAAAGTGTGATCGTTCACCCAAATATTTCAATGGAAGTTGGTAATAGAACAGCTGCGATACCCATATACTTCGATATGGACACCAATGCCAATACAAAACGAATAGGTACAGCCGCTATTCAGTTACCAACATTCTTCAAAATATTTTCTTTTGTGTTCTGAAACGACGAGAGAGTGAGTACATGATGACTGAATTTTCATTTTTGGGTGAACTATCACTTTATCCTAAATGTTTTGGTAAATCACACTTCTATGTTCTAAAGCAAATCCAGATGCAAACCTCCAGTGTAAGGTAATAAAATACACTGTATATTGTTTAAAAATGTGGGATATAATTAATAATAAATGTAAGATTATGCAACACATCATTTATCATGTGTGCTCTTTACATTAAAAACATTCCATTACCATCACTAGTTATATAGCCTAATGTAGTAAAGTCACAATCTGCCGTGTGTGTTTTTAATGGTTCTATTTCTACTGGTATTTACAAAACTGCTATATATATAATTTATTTATTTATTAGACTCCTATTCATTTACATGTTCAGCTGCCCACCAGTAATCATTTCTCTAACAAATGCAGTGAGTGTGTTTAATAATTTGTATGAATGATGTTTACTGAGCTATTGATGTAAATGAGGATACCTGAGGTATCAGTTTGTATTTTGTGTGTAACCACATCTGACAGAATAATCAAAACAACAGAAAACAACTGCCAAAGTAAAAAAGCAAAGTAAATAAAAATGAGATCTCAGAAATAAATCACTTTGTGCAGTGTTGATGACAGATCAAAAGTTAAGCTCAAAACAATCTCACCCTTATTCACCGTTTTCACATTAGTTGTAACATTTTATGCAGCTCTCTGTAACATTTTCTGGTCAATACAATGCCACTATGCTCCATAGAAATCCATATTTAACGCTTTTGAAAAGATCCAACTGCCACTAATGTGGCAGTTTGTTCGTCATAATAGATGTATTTGGAGCAGTTGTGAATTTTTGTGCATCAATAGTTTCGAGTTCATAGAACGTCAAGATTCTCTGCCTCTCCTATAACTTTCATTAAGTGCACTCTAATGGCATGTTATATAATGACTACAGTCTGTTTAACATCGGCACTGTCTCACACAGAGGTGACGAGAAAATGGTAAGATCTCTATCTGTTGTGTACTTCACTGTCAAAGCACATTTTGTTCAAATGAAAGAAGGGTTTTCTGGTGGAAGTGTGTACTTCTGTCAAGGATGTGCTCTTTGAGAATGAAGGATTTTGACAGGAGATGAACTCGTGGGACTTTCTGCACCATGAGCTTTTTTCTGTGTATGGGGCTGTGGTGTGTGTAAAACTTTGTTTGTTTTTTGTTATGTTTTTGTGCATGCGTCTTATGGGTGGCTTATATGCCGTTATTTTGCAGTGTTTGAGGCTGTTGTAAAATAACTACAAATGCATAGCTGGTGTACCACATTCTTCGACTGCAAACTACAAAATTTCATATAAACAGTGTAGGAAGGTGACGCATAACAAGTAACTCATTATCAGATTACTTTTCAAAAGTAACAGAAAAGACATTGATTGGACATTAGTTTAACACTTTTAACTGTTATTTTAAATATAAATTGTAAATTATATTTATGTATAGCAAGCAGTGCAAAACGGCCTATTACTGTGCAGTTTAATTTAATCTAAGGAGACACAGATGAGCTGTCGGTTAGAACACATTTTCTCGATCTTTCTCTTGTACACTCTCAAATTCCTTTGTGAGACAGGTGGTTTCACCTAGGACCTCCCAACTCGACACAAAGTCATCCATCACCACAGCAACTGTGCCTGTCACTACCTGGGAAGCGAGGGACTGCCGGTGCAGATGGGCATGGAGACAGCTCGACTGGCCTTCTAGCATCAGGTGCTGTGGGAACGAGAGAGAGCATTTTTACAGGAATTTAAAAAAGAAAAAAAACTTCTCTTTTTGATGTAAAGAGAGATATTTGTGACCGGAAACTCCAGCAAGAAAAAACAAACCAAGTTTCCACTAAAAGTGTATTTGAATGTGTCTTTCGCACATGACTACTGACCCACAAAACAAACACTCTAAACAGGATTGAAATATACTTTGTGAAAAGGATTTGGATGTTAGTCACTGGACTGTGGAGTTTGGACATGGAAATGTTTTAGCAGTAAGCTGTGCTTTTTTTGCTATTAGGCAGTATAACTTCTGAAAAACAGCTTAAAAGGATAGTTTAACCAAAAATTAAAATTCTGTCATCATTTTCTCACCTTCTTGTCATCTCAAACCTGCATGACTTTCTTTCTTTCCCAAAACACAGATAGACATGAGATATTTTGGTAACCAAACAGCACTGCCCCCTATTTACTTCTAATGGACACAAAACCAATGGAAGCGAATGGAGGCCAGTCAACAACATTCTTCAGAATAACTTCTTTTGTGTCCTGCGGAGGAAAGAAAGTCGTAAAAGTTTGAAATGACAAGTGAGTCAGTAAATGATGACTTGCTATATTTGAGTGAACTATTCCCTTAAAACAGCCTATAGCATGATTTGCTGATCTATGGTTGTGGGGACTGCTAACCAGCCGGATCTAAACCAGCTTATTTTGTTAGAGTTTCCATTGATTTACTAGAGACCTTTGAAGGGTGAATAACTCATCAAACTGTCACACAGATTGTCTACTACCCACTACACGACAAACTGTTGAGACAATGGAACGACTGTTTGGAATAAATTGCATCACAATGCCATAAAGAGGAGCACAGGAGATCCTTTGTTCTATAAGCAATCAAGTTGTCCAATCTATCGCTCCACTAAATATGGAATTGGAAAGATGAAGGCGAGTAGTCAATGCGAGGTGTTCTGAACCCTATAATAAATAGGGATGTAAATAAATACTTTAGAAGTAAACAGGGTAGATGTGTTTTCAAAGTCAAATCCACTATAGTCAAGCACATTAGTTCATCCAAAAGTGAAAACGTTGAAATCATTTACTGACCCTCTTGTCATTTCAAACCTGCATGACTTTCTGTCTTCTCCAGAACACAAAAGAATATATTTTGAAGAATCCTGATATCCAAACAGCGGCGGCACCTATTCACTTCTATTGTATGGATGGACACAAAACCAATGCAAGTGAATGGGAGCCGTCGTTGTTAAACATCCTTCAAAATATCTACTTTTGTGTTCAGCAGAAGAAAGAGATACAGGTTTGAAATAACCAGAGCGTGTACAAATGATGACAGAATTTTCATTTTTGGGTGTCTTAGTTAAACCTCTTCTCAGGCTTTTACACAACAGAGCACTAATAACAGGACAACAATCACATCGGTTTCTTAAGTCAACATCTTGACACTGGCATACTTAGGACTGTATGGTGTGAGATAAACTAGCGCCAGTTTTTTAAGAATAATGTATTTATGGTTATAATTGCACATTCCACATAATTGTCTCTTGTTAAAGGGAACTCATGGTATAATGAGATGTATGGCCTAATACGCTGTAATAGCCTTACCCTACTAGCATTTGTCGTTAGAAACACATCAAATATTTGTATTTCTTTAAAATAAACTACATGTACTCATTTTGACCTACGGAGGCAGTCATGTTTTTTTTTTCAATTACGTAAAATGTTTGAACGCACAGGTTATCCTGTAAATACAGTATAAGGAGCTAAAGGATAAAAGTATACATAGAAATACATTTTAAATAATAAAAAAGAAAATAAAGACGCTATTCGGTGTATTTAATGCTAAATTACATCACATGACAGCAGTTTGCAGTTATAGTCGCATTCAGTGGCCCTGATGGGAGGTTACTGGGTGGAGGTTTGTGGGGAATGGGGGCTTGTTGGTTGTGGGGATTTCGTTTGTTGGGGCTGTGTGGGTCTGGTCTGGTCTTGTTTTGTGGTCGATGTTGGACAACAGAGGAATAAAGTTACATTATGCCATTACTATTTTTTCCTGGTTGTTCCTCCTTTTTTTGGTGACGATTGCGGAGTGGGACCAGGTTAGACCTACACGGTTTCGGCGAGTGGGACTTCCTGGGTAGCGGACACTCCTTCTTCTTCTTCGGATGTTTGCTCTGTGGCTTTTGGTCAGGGTCACTGAGTGCAGCTTTGACACGCTAGAGGGGATCTGGCCCTCCCGGTTGAGCCTGATTTCCCCTAATGTTTTTTTTCTACATTGTTCATCATTGGAGTTTGGGTTCCTGGCCACAGCAGGGCAGTGTTGGCATGCTCACCAGGAGACTGCATTTATTTATTTACTTATTTATTTATTAGATATTAATCATTAGAATGAACTTGCTTGCTCTATAAACACCATGCACTGTGGTTTGTTTTACCTTTCTATGATTTTCTTATTTGCTCCTGTAGAGCTGCTTTGGAACAATCCACTATGTAAATAAACTTGAATTGAATTTTCATGCATTTTAATATTGTTGGTCACAAACAATACAAACATTTATATTAATAACCAAAATCATTGAGAATTCAACATATACACAATGTTTTAGCTATTATAAAATGCATTTTATACCGATTTTGACTTTTTGATGTTGATTCATCGTCTGAAGTCGGCTAATATTCACGTTTGTTCTAATACAGAATAAAAAACCAAACCGCAAGCATCTTATGTTCATCAGTATATTCTCATAATGTATAAAGTATTCGATAATGGTGGATGATGATGTCTTCAATAGTCATAACTGTCTTAAAGGCGGTAGTTTAAAGCTATGATTTAATGCATGTTTACCTTGAACAGACGCTCCTGAACACATTCTTCTTTTATGGCAGGCGGCTAGCATGTGTCAATAGGACATAGAGCCACCTACTGTCCCTGTGTATTCATATATCTCATCTTATGTTGGACATCTCATATTTATTTTTAAATATGGAATATTTTAAATATATGCCTCGCCATAGCGTTAAGAGAGTGTGTTTAGGTTGCAACCATTTGACGTCACGGATTTTGACGCAAAAAAGGCGTCCTCCCAGTAAAACATTTTTTCAAAGTTTATGAATACTGTGACAGTTAGCCTACAGTGTTTTTCTAATTTCAGTTTTATAAAGTCAATGCCATTTTTTATAAAATAAGCCATACATCTCTCTATACCCAAGGTTCCTTTTAACAATGCTCGTGATAACCTATTATGAACGCAAGCTAGCTGTCTCTGACACACATTCATGTAACCTACTGTAAAGTATATTCACAATTACAGTAAAAGAGGCACTGTGTGTTTTATGTTTCAATGTGTTACAAATGCTGCATAGGTTTTAATATAAAGGACACATTCCTGTATAACACATACCAACCAACAACCATGATTCATTCTAACTCAATCAGGAGATACAATCTGTTAAACAGACAAGATAATGGTAGTCCAAGGGCAAGTGAGTCATCTATCGTTGTCTTTCATTGTCCTACCGCTGTCAGGAAAAGCCGTTATGGAGAATGCACAGCCAGAGACATGTACACAATAGAACGGGGAAAATAAATATGAATTGCCGTAATTGAGGAAATTTAGTAGACGTGGTGAGTGTGTGAGAGCAATGGTGTGAGCGTTACTTGTCACTATTTCTCTGGATGGCATCTTTTGATCGAACAGGTGCCATTGATGCAGAAATGATGCTCGCAACACTTGACTTCAGGCCTCTTTGAAAAAGAGAGGGAATAAGGGCAATAAACAAATAAACAAATACAAGAATGATGGCCAAGAAAGTGGCTTGAACTGACTGTCTTGTTCAGCAGAGAGTGGCATGACGAGAACAGATATCATCCTCCATTTACTGTAGGGAAAATAAATACTAAAGGAGTTGCAGGGGGATGAGATCTGTTTGGTTACTTACATTTTATGAATAATTTTCTTTGTGTTAAGCAGAACAAAGACATGTATACAGGTTTGGAACAACCTGAGGGTGAGGAAACTATAAAAAATTATAATTTTGGGTGAATTGTCCCTTTAAGAATGGCCTCAGTGCTTTGTGTTGTTTGCTCAGGATTTTTATGTGTCTGTTGAAACAGATTGTTTATAATAGCATTTTGAAATATATGACTGCTTGTAAACAGTAAGAACTGTATCAGGATTGATTTTTGCTTTATATTATGCCACAGTCTAAAAAGCGTGTGAGATCCTTTTATTTAACCAGTTTATCTTTTACAATTCGAACGCTAATGTTGAAAATGATGGCCGTAATTTTGCAAAATGTCAAATTTCGATTCTGTGTGGAGGTTGAATACTCTTTGAAATCCTGGCTGTAATATAATGGAACAATTTTAGTCATTAGTTTAATGAAGGCCTAATGGGTTCATTTTTCTTTCGGTTCAGTGTGGGTGCGGTTGGCTGTCTGCTCCTCCACAACCTCACTTCTGTCAGGTTCACTACCTTCAAAAATGATTGAGAATTAGCATATAGTTTAGATTGGTGATATGGTTCTGTTCTGGGCTAAACTCCCTGCCCATCCATGCAGCTAGCATGAATAAGAGCATGGAGAGTAACGAAACCCCCCTTAGGGTTAACAGAACAAGCAGATGTCATTAGTTCTTAAAGACATTTAAGTATAACACATAATTAAAATGTAGTCAGTTGTGGGGTCAGTTGTGGTCTAGTGGTTAGAGACTTGGACTCGTAGCCAGAAGGTCGCTTGTTCAATTCTCAGTGCCACCAGGAAATGAATGAAGTGCCCTTGAGCAAGGCACCTTACCCCTGTTTGCTCTGAAGTGATAGCTGCCCACTGCATCCTACTTTGGATTAAAGCGTCTGCCAAATGAATAAATCTAAATCTAGTTGAGACTTATGAAAAGGAATAACAGCAGTCGAGGCCCGATTGTAAATGTGAGGTGGAGCTGGGGATGGAGGGGGGTAATTTGGTCCTGAGCAACGCCATGAGATGCTATTAACTGAAAGAATTTTGCAAAGGGAAGCTGTGATTGCGTAATACTTCTATGGATTTCCAGTTGTTTCAATTTCTTATTTTGCTCTGTATAAATGTGCGCAATATAAAAAATGTATCTTTAAAAAGTGTCCTGCTTACAACCGTATTGTGAATTAAATGGTTCATGGAATGACTGTAATACAGACAACATCACAGGAGTAATAGAATACCATTGTTTTTGTTTCAAGGTTAATATCATGCATAATTAAAATTCCAATTATCTGGCTGGAGGGTTATTCCGAGCTATCTCATGAATATCAAACCGTACCGACAGCAGACAGTGTTTGTGCGGTTATGTTCCAAGACTGAAGTGTGCCCACGTTCAGTTTGCTCTCCATTTAAAGGGCGAGGTGTTCTGAACCTGAGAAAAAGTCAGGTGACAGGTGCGAAAATAACTGGAGCTCTACAGAGAGATGGAATACGTATCGGATCTCAGGCGGTGACAGCAAGTGCAGCGAACTGACCTTTGGATTTAAGTTTTATGAACTGATTAAGTGCGTTAGGACTTCATTTCACCGGTTTTGATTCAGTCTGCTGCTATGATTGGCTGTTTCTCTGTATTTCTCTGCCTGTATTTCTCTGTATAGCATTCTAAGCTCCGGCTGTTTGTGAAAACGCATGAAGAGAACATTCTGTCTCGCATTTACCCCAAAAGACTCCACCGTATATGGATTACAGGTGTGCAGAACAGAGAAAGAAAGGAAGAGAGGGGGGATAGGAGGTAGGGAGTAATTGGGAACCACTTAAACTCAGTGGAGGCTGATGATGAAAGCAAATCTAGACTGACAAGTCTGTGGCTGGCTCAGGGTACCAAATTCTTTGAACAAACAATAGAATCCTGATTGAGGCTGAGAGAGAGAATGGGGGAAAAGAGAGAGATGAAGATTGTGCTGAGAGAGAGAGAGAGAGAGAGAGAGAGAGAGAGAGGTGTTTAGGACAAGGCTTTCAGTGAAGCGGCAGAGTGAAACTGTAATTAAGTGAGCAGTTCCTTGAGCAGAGAGATGCTAATTCTTCTCTCGCGGTTTGCTGCTGATTAGTCATCGAAAGAAAGCGAAGTAAAATCTCCCTGCATCCCCGTGAATGTTTACTTCAATTTGAAATGAGGTTGAAGCGATGTGCTTTACACAAGTGTGTAGATTTGTGTGAAGTTCTGCTCTTAAAACACACCAAACACACACCTGAGAGTAAAAAAAATGTTAGTGTTCTTTCATAAATGAGAAAATCTCAGCAGTTAACCCTTATGGGCTTTTTGTGCAAAACATCCAGTGCTCTCTAAGGAGCTTTGGTTACATTCACAAAATGGCATTTTACTAGTGCATGCATTATTGTAATCACAGTAAGATGAAGATAAATATAAACATAATCTATAAATATCTATATCATTATAGAATACAGTGTAAAGCAGAAAAACAGACAACTTTGACATGTGAACACTGGTCCAGAGGGTTTCATTTTTCTTTGTTTTTAATTCTTACATATGCTTAAATCTTAATAATACTTTTTTAACATTTTGATTCAGGTTTAAATGTTCTGTTGGTTGTATTTTGTTCAAATGTGTGGTAAAAAAAACTGAAACAGGAAGTTTTTCTTCCTTTTCTTCATTGGGCGTTTGCGGAAGTGGTCTATAAAAATAAAGGGGCCGTTTCGGATGATGGATGGTTGCTACAACAGTGATGTAACAGCTGTTTATACATTTACAAATGTTTTTATTCACACAAGATTAAAAAAACTACTGTACATGTTTTTTTGTTAGGAATGCAATGTATTCTATTAAATACATTATATTAAATGTTTTCATTTAGCAGAAGCTTTTATCCAAAGCGACTTTCAAATGAACATTTAACATTTCGCCAATGAGCTAAGTGCAATCCACAAAACCTAGAAGGACTTAACTTAAAGATAATACAACTATACAGTAGATGTAAATAAAATGCTGTTGTATAGGAATTATTATAAAATGGTATTTAAATTTGGCATGACTAAGACATGACATTTCTGTAAAAAATTACCTTATATAGGGTTGCCATTTCAAAGTAATCAGAAGCATATTCAGTCTTAATTGAATATTAAGCAGTAATTTTTTATTAAAATACATTTCAGTCTAGAGGCATTTAAGTAGTCAAGATAGACGTACATTTACATTTATCCATTATTTTGTCTTAAGAGTACAATATACACAAAGCTTTGAAACAATGTAAAGTTAAAGGGTTAATGATCAGTAAGGTGTATATAAAAAAGGTGTCTGCAGTTATTTGAACGTGAATGTGGAGATTTTAGCAGCATCTAGCAGGTTGTGAAATGCAACCAACGGCCCATTCCACCCCTCCCTTATAAAGAACTACGGAGGCTGACACAGCAACAAGATGTTGTCAAGTTTTGGCTAATTTGTCGAAGGAGATAACATATTTAGGCTACGAAACACGCTCAGTAGAGTAGTTGTCCCTTAAGGGCTCCTGAAGAAACAACATTACGAATTCCATGGGGAGCCACAGTGTATGTAGATAGAAAAAGCTCATTCTACAGTAATGAAAACATAATGTTTCATTATGTTAGGTCTTCATACATCTCTGAAGACATTGTTATGCATATTATATTGTATTTCTTTCAATGGATCCTCCAAACAATTACACTATTTACTTTAAAATTACTTTATTGTGGGACCATACGATTTAGTTTAATTCCATAGCCACCGATCAGATTCTCTTACTAGTAGATTTTTTTGTAAAAGACATTGTTAAACTACTTAACAGTATTATATTTATGTGATATCTTTGCCCTCTTGGCCTGGCAACCTATTTACATGATGGTAAGGGTATACTCTCCCCTCAAGTACCATCTGGCCCATAGCAGAGTCAGAGTAACCCCGCTGACCCATGTAAACACACACACACACATGGGAACACACATACAAATGTACACAAGTGTATACACAGATCCCCCAACATCCACCAGCAGATAGGAGCGGTTCTGGGCCATCTGCTTTTCCCTTCATCGAGCAAATCTCCAAAGATTGATCTTTCCTCATCTTCATAGTTAAACCAACACATTCAAAGAACTGCACAATGTTATGTAAAATTAATTCTACAAATATGTCCATCATCATGTTTGTTGCATGAGCTTTTGACCTTTTGAGCAGTAAACCTCTTCCTCTCTTACATCGGCTCTCCATCCATCCAGTTCCGCTGTCTATGGCTTAAGCCCTGCAGCTCAGGCCCGCACTTCAGTGGATTCTTATAATTGAGTTTTTAAGCAATTATAGAAGACCTAATGTATCTTAAAGAGCCTTTAAATTAAGAGTAACGATTATTTACGCTCACTTTACACAGGCTTGCGGCACATGCACTTCAAAAGCCTACAGTCTGTGCTTGAGGTTTTGTCTGAAGAAGATGAAGCGGGTCTTTTATAATCATCATTTATTAAGTTAGATATTAACTAAAACAGCAGAATGAAGAAATGTGTCATGAAAGAAGTGACTTTTCAATTGGTCTTTGCAAACCTCAGAGGATCATTTAAAAAACTATGACCAAACTGCACAGCTCAAGAAAAGGTACTGTAAATATTTCAGCCTGATCTCACAGGAATTTGCAACTATTTTACGAGGTGGCTAATTGGTATAAATTTGTGCAATGTGAATAGCACAAAATGGTATGATTGTTAAAAAAAGCAATATGTAGCCCCTCCTCTAACACCACCCCGTAACCCTAACATCACAAAGCAAATCGCACTAAAATGTACGATTATGATTGTATGAACTCATACAAATTAGCCAAAATAAGTCACATCTTAAAATAGTCACAAATTCCCATGATATTGTGTTGGAGATTTGACATATTACAATTGGAAACACTCATGAAGCTACAAATTATGGCGTCTGTGTACTTGCACTGCATAAGGTCAAAAACATCTAAACAAAAATGATTTTACATTTTTTATAAAACAGTCCTTTACTCCAAAGCAACAGCTTTCAATGAATCTGATCTGTTCTGATGTAATGGTATCCGTTTATTTTATTTTCTTAAAGCTTTCATAGAAAGATTTAGAAAGATTGTTTAGAATTATTCTATTCTTAACACAAACACGTGCTCATTGTCAAACTGCGTGCATGTTTGTCTATTCAGATGTTTCCTTGTTAGGGTGATTCAGTGTGTCGCTAAGGGATCTCTTAGCCCTCGGCTCTCTCGACAAAGCTTTTCAATTAGACCTTAATTGCCTAATTACCTCTGGGTATCAATGAGAAATAGAGAGGAGGAAAATGGGAATAGGAAAATATGTGATCTGAAATAAAAATCCAATGTTTTACACTTTTAATCAGTTCATGAGTTCTTAAGATGGCATGAAAATGCCACATGATGCTTTTTACACTAATGCATCTTTTTCTCACATTCTCTTTGTTTACCCACCTCCCCAGCTCTTTTTCTTTTCCATCTCTCTCTTTCTCGCTCTCTCTCTCTCCTGATCCGCCTCAACTCTTTCTCTCTCTCTCTCCCTATCTCTCTTTCTCTCTCTCTATCTCTCTCTCTCCCTCTGGAGGGCTCTGAGAGAAGCAGTGAAGCGCCACAGCGAGCTCCTGTCTGTCACAATCACACATGTTTCCCATTAATGTGACAAACACAGTTGACATCCAATTTCCCCCATGCGCGCCAGCTTCCTACAAAATGGATGATGAGACTGCAAAACCCCGTTCATGATAAACAGCAACGTTCCTCTGCCTCAGGGGAGGAATCCACACAACCAGCGCCATCAAACACATGAATGGCATCTCATCTTATGCTAAGTGAACGACCAGGGCAGGTGGAAGAAAAAGAAGAGGGAAGACATGCGGTGGCGGTTTTTATGTGCGTTAAGCGAGTGTGTCTGTTTTGTTTTAGCAGTGGAGACAAAGCCAACCTGGACAGTGCAGTAGGCTATGTGAGGTTTTGACAAGCTGTTTAATAACTGACATCATGACCTCTTGTTATGGCCGAGTAAAACAATAGTCTTCATGCTGACAGAACCGTTCCCAAATATGTCAGCAGTGAAATGCGAGTGAAACTTGAATTTAAGTGACGTCTTTTTTGTCAATATGGGATCATTGTGACGTCATGACCCGCACTGATGCGCCCCCTCAGGCCGGCGCGTCTCATTTGCTGCCAAGCGCTGCCACCTAGCGGTGAGAAATATTACCACAGCTTTTGTGTGGATGATCAATGACAACAGAAATACAGCTATTCAGCACCACAGTGGCCATGATTATTCATTAGGATGTCACCTCTTTAAAGACAAAAACACGTATTTTGAGTTAACTGCTGAGCCGTGCAGAAAGCGGGATAGGATCAGTTTGTTATATTTCCCAGTGGGAAATCAAATATTTACTTTAAACAACAACACACGCTTTCTCTATCGTGCATGCAGTGCAATCCCAATGAAACCACCCCACACAGATTTTTCCATTAGCATCAGATCAATCGTGTTTTTAGCGTTCACTACACTCAATCCTGATCTAAGTAAAACCGTAATAAATCTGAGTGAAATTAAATTTACTTATTGGTTTCCGAGGGACGAATGAAACACAACTAAATTGATTGCTGTAATAAGTCTTTTAGTAAAACCACTTTCAGTTCAATTTAGGAGGGATTTTACAAACCGAATTCATTTTTCTTGCTTTCATTCTGTTTTTCTTTCGCTATCTTGCTAACCTTGCAATACCACGGGGAAACATACAATAAGCTGAATTAATAAGGGATGTGTTTTTTCCGTATGATCACTTGACATTCGCTTTGTCTCGTTAGACTTTACACTAATACCTGGAGACACCAGGTAAGACTATACTTCATCACAGGTGTGCCTTACATTTTCTGTACATCGCAGCTGACTCACACAAGTTCATAGTTTATTAGTCACATACAGAACCATATATTACTACATGCAGTGAAATGCTTTTTCAACTGTCCTAAAAAAGTAGAAAAGAGATCGGAAAGGAAGGAATGTTAAACTATATATAAACAATATGTCAGGATTTGGGACTTTATTAAGAGAACCTTATTTTTTGCATGGCCTCTACGGAGTTGTTTTTGATACCCTTCCTTGCTGAGCTTCGTGGATAACATTGTCTTCTGGGACGTTATTAAAAGGATCTCGTGATTTATTCAAGCCTCTTTTATTCAAGCCTCTGTGTGTGCGTCTCTCTCGGTGGCATCGGAGTTAAGTGTTCAACCACGATACCGGAGGCCCGAGTCCAAGTCCCGGCTCTGACACAAGATATAAACATAAATAGTTTATGGGGACTGGGAAAGTGTCCATGTAAAGTGCAGTGGAAAGTCTTATTCTCCTTTCAGTGTGCACTTATACCTTTCGTTTTACTTAAGTTATTCTCCTATATTCTCCTGTAGTTATTCCTACAGGGAATCATTAATAGGCACATTAATCTTAAAGAGTATTGAAAATAAACAGTCTGCCAAATTGTGAATACGAAGGGGAATGAATAAGTTATTGGCTAGGGAAAAAGGGAGTCGACTCTGAATCACGCAAACGAGTCGTCCCTAGTCCAAGTCGCGAACCGCCGATTTACGTCACTGCATATAAACGTCACTAGACCAATCACAGCAGACTTGAGCATCTGACCAATCACATCAGACTCGGCTTGCGGAAAGGAGGGGATTAGACAGATGAATCGCAGAACGAACAATTTGAGAGTCAGTCAAGAAGTAAGGTAAGAATAACTGCCTATCATTAGGAAAAAATAGTGTTTTTATGCCTTCTATGTACATAAACTTGTTGTCAGACACTTCATGATGCAAAGTAGGGCCTTTAAAATCCCTCGTTATGTACATTAAATTAATGTTACACTGAGCTTTATTAATTTTGGTAAATTTGAGTATGTAGTATTAGATTTGTATTGGCCTAGAGTTCTGGTCATTTTGTGACAATTCAATGAATGCTGTGATGTGTGATGTGTCTTTAAACTTTGATGTTGAAAAGGTTTACATTTTGCATGATAGCACCCTCTAGTGAAAGAGAGTGGAATATTAGATACATCTTTAATCTAACACCTTTGACTATTACTTTTAAACAGAGTTTATATTACATTTCACCTCCAATTTTGAATGATATTGGAGTGAAATTAATTACAGCTTTATAATTTAAATTTAAGAATTTACCCTTTAAAGGGTTTTACTCACCCTCAGATTGCAATATTATATTTCCATTCATTTTCCCCATTAACAAAATCGAATAATTACACAAAGGACATATATTAAGGAAACTTAATATTTGCTAGTCTCCATTTTAATTACATGTAAGTACTGATTTATGAAAGCTAAAATACAGTAATCCAAGACTGATCTCAGCGCTGCCAACAGCACGGTTATTGCTCAATGAATAATGTTAAAAACAGATCATGGCTTACCAAGGCACAAGCACTACTCTTCTAAATGATGGAAACCACAAAACTCAAGAATATATCAAACTTGTTCAAGATAAATGAACATTAAACAATAGAAATCCTTTACCTTTACTGAAATCACATGAAATAACATTTAAAATATCAAATAAGTTTATGCTTACAATGCTGTCATGCATTAAGTTCAAATTATTCACATTAACTTGTAAATGTAAGTTAGTAAGTATACTTTATCTGTTTAATTAGTATGTTCATTTGAGATATATATGAGTTTATTTCATATTTGTGAAAAAGTTATAGTTTTATTAAGTTTTATAAAAGATGTATAATAATAAATGTAAATTCCTCAGGCTCAAGTTAGACTCGTACACTCTCTCTTATCCTATAGGGCTTAATCAGCACCTAAAAGTAATGCCAGGTAAGTAGAGTATACATTTTTAATTGTACTTGAAAGTATCATTGAAAGGATCCTATCGGTTTTTAGTTGTTAAATTGTTGGTAGTAAATAATTAGCATTACCATACTTATCACGCACTAGACGGTTTCCTCTGAAGTTTTCAACTTAAATTTCAACTCAATTGTATAAGGAGACTTTGTGCGGGGCTGGGAGAATCCGTAATTCTTTGTATTTAACTGTAGACATAGGCACTGTTTTGATCTGTTTTTATATTTTCACCAAACCCATATTTGCTGCCAGAATATTTTCACTTTCAATGTCCGGTCGCTCGTTCTCTTATATGCTCCCAATCTCCTACGTGATACGAGACCGCTGCACGCACAACTGGCGCTCATTAACAATTACTCACCGGTCTCGAACCACGGTCTCGCCCCGCCTCCTCCACTACATTCGATACCCCCGAGACTTTGCTTGCTTCCCCCCTCCCACGGGGGTCTCCCAGTCTCGTAGTACCTTTCCCCTGGGGCCATGCAGCGACGAGACGTGACAACAGAGACAGAGAGAGTGGAGAGAGGAAAAAAAAAATTTGTTCTCCGACATGCTGCCGCTCGGTCCTCAACCAGCCGGTGTACTCTCCTTCGCGGTGCCTTGCGGTGGCCCTGGGCCTTCGGTGGACGGCTCGACCATCCACCCCCTGGCTGCCGGCGGTGGCTCCTCCTTTAGCGGGGAAATTGAGGTGAGTTTCCCGTCCCCTGCTCCTCCCCCTTGAACGGACGCATGCTCCGGCCTCTGGCGGACGGTGGCAACTCCCCCGCTCGGGCTTGGACGATAGACACCCCACCTCGACCCAGGGGCGCGGCAGCAAAGGTCGCCGTTCCACCGAGGCTTTGACAGTGGTCGCATTGTGCATTTCTGTTTCCCCAGAGCCACCGCTTCGGGCAGCTACTCCGAACTCTCCGGCACCACGAGTCCACTCCGCGGCGAGGACTCTCCGACAGCATGTCTCTCCTTCCTCCCGGGATTCGGCAACAATGTAACAATGTTGGCAGGCATCTTTTATATACATAACAAGCTGATTTATGAGTTCTTCCTTAAAGTGAAGGAGCCAGAATTCTACTTGGTAGGGGATCAAATACTTATTTCACTGACTAACATGCAAATCAATTATTAACCTTTATATAAACATTTTTCCCCAGATTTTTTTTATATTCTGTCTCTATCAGTTAAAATAAACCTACCATTACAATTATAGACCCTTCATTTCTTTGAAAGCAGGCAAACTTACTAAATCAGCAGGTGATCAAATAATTATTTCCCTCACTCTACGTCGCTTTGGAAAAAAAAGTCTGCTTAATGACTACATGTAAATGTGTAAATTTCTACAATTTTGCAGCTGTAACTTCTGGAGAGTTTTTGACCATTCATGCTTATATTACAACATCTTTCAGAAAGAGCTTCATTGCCAAGACAATACACATGCACATACAAGGAATTGTTTTTGTTGAAAGAAGCATTTAGTACACAGAAAGAACCATGGTAGTACACAGAGATCTTGACGCAATACAAATACACAGATAATCCATTTATAAAAACAAAAAATTACAGTGAAAATCAAGATAAACATATAGAGTGTATTAAGTTTGTGTGTGTATATATGCACAAATAAAAAATAGACTATTGTAGGTACAGAACATGGGCTATGTACAGCATAACGAAATATAATTTACACAAAAAGGGAATAGAAAGGTAGGGTATTATCAGGTGGATACAATTAGTATAGCACTAAGTTATTAATTGCACGATGGTGGAACATTTAACTGTTAATGAGGTAGATTACCTGAGGAAATCTAAGGTCATTTGTTTGCTTTCCACAAAATGTGGCATATTTCCTCTAAGCACACTGCTGACAAAATAAATTTGGTTTGTTGTTAGCCAAATTTCTTTTCATAACCTTTTGTGCAAAGCAGACAAATGACTGAGATGAGTTTAAAAAAAAAAGATTTTAAAATAATTAATATTGAAATTAATATTTTTGAAAGAAAGGTAACTATGACTCATTTGACTTTACACTTGGTATAGAATCAAAACAAATCAGTTCTATGAGAATACAACAATGTTATAACCATAATGGCTATCCCCAAAAAAGGAAGTCTCACACAGGAAGGCCTAAAAATAAAATCCCAAAGAATGTGCAAACCCCTGCCTAGTGCTTATTTTCACCAAGGGTGCCCGCCCCAACAAAAATTGCTATTTCCATCATCAGGACCAAGAAAAGCGACTTCCCCTAGGTGTCACGAAACGTAATGTGAGAGAAGAACCCAAATGCAGGCAGCGGTACGGGGTAACAAAAGACTTTTATAAAACACAAAACAAAAACCCACAATGGGGTAAAATACAGGGGATTTAACAAAGACAGCCAAAACAGGAACGAAAAACTCACGTAGGGTAACAAACTGTAACAAAAATCAAAAGGATCCAAAAACAGGAACGGAGCACTGGAATTGAACGCTGGGACACAGCATATAGATAACTCCTTGGTACAAGAGTTCAGACAAGCAAGCAGATACAAAGTTACAAGAAACAAACGAGCACAAGACGGAGAATACCAGGGCATTAAATAGGGAGACGAACAAAGGATAATTACAATAGGCAGGTGTGGGTAATAAAACACTCAAGGGAAGCTAACGAGGAGACAAGAGGGGCGGGGCCATAGACGAGACACGAGAAGGCGCATGACAGCCAATATCTAAGCCATGCCATGTGCTTCTCACACAAAACCCTAGACTTAGCCATGACTCCGCTGCAAGAATAAGAATAAATGTGACATGATAGCGGAATCATGACATAAGCCCCCCCTCAAATGAACTCCTCCAGGTGTTCACCAAGGGGTAACTAACAAGACAAGACAGACTGGGTAACAGACAAAAACCAACAGAACATTGAAAACATGATTAGGGGCAGACAGGCAAATAACACACTTGGGTTAGTGTGGCATAATAAAAATAACAGACATGGGAGGGGTGGTGGGGAAAAACAAGAGCTCCCTCCCTCGGGGGGTCGAGCATGGGCTTAAATCCCGATCATTAAAACTCACACTGTCTATTGTGGTTAATATATTGGAGTGAAGTGACTTATTAGTCAGATATGGTGACCCATACCCGAAATGTGACCTCTGCTTTTAACCCATCCAAAGAGTAGTGAACACACGCACAGCAAGCCGTGACAAGCCAAACATATATATTATAAATATATATGTTTACCTAATCTAATGTTATGATTAGAAAAAATACAAATGCAAAAAATCGGTGTTGAGTTCCCCCTCCCATTCCTCACAGTGGTTTGGCCGTCTGCCTGCTCTGCATCCACACATAAGTCAAGTCAGGTATGCGGCTCAGTTCATCAGTGGTTGTTGAACTCCAGTTAGAAGGCTATTTTATTCACTTTAAATGAATAATTCATGATTCATTAAAAAATTAGTTGTGGCAAAAAAAGCTGATTACCGATTTATTTTTCTAGGAAATCTGATATGTTAGCTATTAAAACGTTACTTAGCTCGTTAACAATAGTTTTTTTATAATAGCTTGTTGGAAAGGATGTCACACACTGCAACTAACGCACCAAAGCCGTTTCCCATGCATTGTTTTATATGTGGCAAACTAGCATGATGTTAACATTAACGGCCACAATTAGCAACCGATCCTGCTTGGTGGATAAGCTAAACATTCACTCCACTGAAACTCGGGCGATTCATCAACGAGTACAACACAGAATTTAAGCATCTGTCACTGTTACTGTTTGGGTCCTTGAACATGAACAAAGATTGTTGGCCGAGCCAGTGTAATGCATGGGAAAATAACCTCTATTCTTAAATGTAGATGTATGGTGACTTATGTTTTAGTGTTTTAAAAGTGACTCATTGTCAACATGTAGTAGGATTTATATCCTGTCTTGACAACAGAGACAAAAAAATGTGTCAATGGAAACAGCTTTATTGTTCACATTTATTGCAGTATGTGACAGTTCAGTTTTATGACTTCAAGTCTGCATGATAAACCTATGAACCTAACGCATATTGTTGCTTTGTGTCGTAGTAAGTAAAATTTTGACCGTATTATATTTGTCTCCTTCAAAAATTGCTCTTGAGAATGGCTCCGGAGCCATTTTTCCTGGAGGTGCATGAGGAGCTTAGTATGAACTGGAACGCCCCCTTTTCAGCTCGTTCACATCAAACTAGCTCCATCGCCCTTACTTCCCTCCATGGTGTGGCAGCCCCAGGTCAATGTGCACCAGGTGGAACGTCCAGTCGCCGGACGTTTTCATTTTATGCAAATAAATTTCAAAAAAGTTGAAAGAATGAAAATAAAATAATTATTTTACCTAAACACCTATCTAGAAAATAATAAAATCTTGGTTTTCTATTATTTTTCTCCACGGCTGCATATCTGGAAATTTGTTATTATGCGTTTACTTTCAGAGTCAAAGACTTTGTTATTTACTGATATCAAGTGCCAAAGCTGAAGTCGTGCATAGTTGCCTATAGTAAAAACACTACACAAACACTTTGGAGGGGAAGTTGCATCATAACAATCTGCTGATTTAGGCATTATTTTAAGGAACATGTTTCGCCTGTCATTTGATGTTAACAAGCATTAATCTGAACTAATAGCTTTTCTTCTAGGATAAAATATGGATGATGTGTTTATCTGATAGAAACTTCTTCCAAGTGGATGCACACTGCTGGTGGGTGAAGAGAGACCCCCCTCATATGATTGTGAAGTGCTTTGGGTGTACAGCAATACACAATAAAGCCCTATATAAATTCCACATTCGTTCATTCTTATTTCTTAGCGGTATGTAAATCAAATGTATTCCACTTAAACCTTGTGGGGGGAATAAGTTTCAACCTTTTTACAGTAAACCGTTCAGCAAGGTGAAGTTTCCAGTAATTTTACTATTACTGACTTTAGGTGATAACGTTAAGCTGTTGGAATGCAAATTAACCCTGGGACAGGCTAAATGTCACATGGTTTTAGAGGCTTTAAATCTGTTCTGTTAAAGAAGACTAGTCAAATTTGTACTTGTTTATGTCTCAGCACTCAAGAATTTTCAGCCAGTTTTTTGCTGTTGGAGTGTCTCTCTAGAGGGGCTCTTGTGAGTGTAATTTGTGTATTCATGATTAAAGGAAAAGTTCATATGACTAATTCCGACACCTTATTTTATCCCATCCTTGTTTCAGCATCTTGATCTTGTCATATAAAATTCAAAGGAAATAAATGTATCAAAATTGGCGAAGCATATTATACAATAAACAGCAAAACATTAAGCTTAATGTTTATTGGTTTAATTGTACATTAACATGATCGATTAATGAACTCTTGTGAAATTGAATAATGGGTGTTCTATAACAGGATCCACAGTTTGAGATAGAGTCTTCGATTAACTTTTATGAACTTTGCACACAATGTAGATCTGAAGCAAGCATAAGTTATCGTTAGCAACACATTCTTGCGAAACTTCCTGCTTGATGCAGGAAACTACAAACTATTAGCAGCACTACTCTATAATAAAATGTGTTACTTCAACGGAATCAAAGATGAGCAATGAACATCAATTATGCCTCACAAATGTGACTTTGAAGAAGTCTAATTTTTTAACATAAAACATAGTTTTCATAAGGTTTACAGATTAAATGTTAAATTAATTAAATGTACAAAAATACAAAAACATATAAACAAAAAATATATAAAATATACTGTATTAAATAACATCACAACAAAAAACAAGCAAGATACAATTTTATTAAAGTTTCTAGAAACATTTTTCAACATACCCTAATTTCACAATTGAAAGGACAATCACTGAACTTAAATTTGGAACATACTGAAAACAGCGATGATGCCATAAAAATATTTAAAAACGTTTAAAACATATCTCTGTTGTTGCATCTAAAAATACATTTTGAGTAATGAGTACAAAGTTAGCACTATTTTTAACTCAAGTCAGTATAACTGTATCATATAAAACAATAAACTAGGCATTTTTCAAAACATTTCTCAGGGGGTTGACCTTTTAAGTCAGATTTTCAGAAAATCTGATTTTAAATACATTTGTATTTAATGCCTCTTTTACAATGCGACTCAAACTAGATATTTGGAATTTTTCTGAGAATGAAAATGATAATCACGTCATTCTCTGAACCATCTTATAAGATCAATCAGCTGCATCCTCTTTTCTAATTTGTCTTCCTCATTCTCAAGATTCTGGCATTAATCCATGTTTTTATTCTTCATATAAGTGTCTCTCTGTCAGACCACGGTGACAATAATATACACAACTATATAAAGCAATACCAAGTTTATACACTAAAAATAAAATTTGGTCGAGTTTCTTCCTATTAATTTCAAACCCACATGACTTCCTTCCGATTAATATAAAATACTGTGCTGAAGCTTTCAAGCCTAAAAAAACATGTAAGAAATCAATGACAACATTTTGAATTTTCAAACTGTTCCTTTAACATATCCATGGAATAATCATTCTTGCTATAATCTGTTTTTTGATAACTTAATTTTAAATGTCAATCATTTGAAGAATCCTAACAGTAGCAAATTTTGAATTATAAAATGAATTAAATTTTGAATGATGAGACATGAAGCGAGTGCATTTATTCCCTGGAAATAATTCCTGCCACGTCTTTTCGCGTTTTTGCAATGATCATTACTCGTTCGGGATTCTGCTCTTCAGAGAGATAGCCGTGCTCAACGTATTGCGTGAGCAGTTTTTGTTATTCCTCACCATTTTTAAGTGACCCTTGATGTATATGCGAAACTTTGTGGTGGCAAAGCAATACACCAGTGGATCGAGAATGCAGTTAAACCCCATCAGCATGAGCGTGATCTGGTGGGCATCATTTAACAGCTGATGAGTTTCCCTCGTCCAATTCTTCATCCTCAACACCGACAGCACCCAGGGACCTTGAATCACATGGTGGGGCAGGAAACAGATCACAAACACACCCACAACAGCACCCAGCATCCTCAAAGCTCTCCGCTTGGTGCCGCTGGGTCGCCTCCCCGTGCTAGCTCGGGGCTGACTGATGGGTTGGGACAGAAGAGTTCGAGCAATCGAGATGTTGCACATAATCACCAATGAAAAGACGAGAAAAAACAAGCCTATAATTATGAAATGGGTTGCAGCAATTGTGTTTTTAGTATCATTGTTGACATTATGATAGCCCTCAAAGCAGCGTAAGATTCCTCTGTCCTCCTGGAGCCCGGGTTGAATCAGGTATTGAACTGAAGCTGCAAGAGTAATGACCCAGACGGCTGCTGAGATAATAGCCCCACGTCTCCAACAGTCAGAAGAAGCAGCCACCAATGGCTTGGTAACAGCCCAGTAACGGTTAACGCTGATAATAGCAAGAAAGAGGACAGAACAGTAAGTATTAATAAAGAAGAAGCTACCCGTGATGCGACAGATGGGATCCGAATACTTCCAGTCACCGCGATGCGCGAAGTAGCCAATCCAGAATGGCAGAGCGGACACAAAGAGCAGGTCTGCAATGGTCAAGTTGGTCATGTAGATACGAATCTCATTCATTGCTTTAGATTCTCGCATATGGTGCAGTACATAAAGTGCGTAGATGTTGGCTGCCAATCCAAAGACAAAGACCAGGCCATAGAACACAGGGAAAAGAGTGTAACGAAACTCTGAGTCTATGAATTCAGAAGATCTGTTTTCATCTGTCGTTTGATTATTTAAAATGTAGTCGACAGTGGTCCACTCTGTTGGAGTCACCATCTTGTGAATCTGAGAAAAACAGACGCATAAGATATTATAAGCATCAAATATTCCCATTCTTATAGTCGTAATGAAAATCAAAAGCAAAATGTGATTCCATACATAATTTTATGTGTGTGTTGAAGGAAAGGCAAAAAAAGGCGAGTCTTTCTTTATTAGAAACCATGGGAGACGAGCAGAAACCAACTGTTCTCTCTACTCTTGTTTCATTCTCTTTAATGATGTACATGTTTTGATGTTATTCAATTAGGTTTTCTGTTCTTATCACTGCATCTGAAATCTCTTTTCTCTGAAAGGAGTAAATAGACGATGCTTCACTCTGTGAACACCACATTAGCCCCGTTGCATCATCAACGTTTTTATTTTATCAGTTTCAATTCTAGGCCACTGTCACTACCTGTCTGCATGTTCAGTAACTAACTATCAGTTATTAAAAACAATAGAGTTATAAACCCCTAATGCTGTAAATGGTGCTATACTACATTATGTTTAGTAAACTTTATTTTAAGTCCAAACTTATGTATAAAGTTGTTTTCAAACTTACTGCATTCTTTTCATTTTTATGTCTGATGTTAATGCACCTTAACCCCAACCCTAAACCTAACCTTACCAGCGTGACAAAAATGATGCGGTATTGAAGTGCGCTGTATCCCTTCCAGCCGAAACCCTCGATACCCTATTAAAACGACAGTTGTTTGAACCACAGTGGACCGTACGTTAAAAGGGCCATTGAAATGAAAAGAAGAGGAATTTTAAAAACACTTATTTTGCACTTGCATAATTAATGCGTAAAGATTCATTATAATTAATCGTAATGCCGTCATAATGCAAGAAGCTGTTCACATGTCACGTTTTGGTAAAACACGCTTCTATAACAATGTTCTATTGGTAAGGTAAATGCGATTGCGTAGGTACATCCTCGATCTAGTATTGCATAGGGTTTTTCTCCAGCATTGCATATGTCCCTCTGCCTTATTGGATAGGCTACACGTTTAGAAAACTCAAAACGGATCAATAAACCCTGTTGTTTTACCCAAAATGTAACAGAACGATTATCGTAACATAAATGATCTACTAGTGAAAGCTTCCACAATTAGTAACGTTTAAATTTCGGCGCGTAGCTTCCTCGCTGTGACGACACTTGAAGTAGACAAAATTTAACCTTAGATGCTGATCATTTAAGGTGAGAATGTTTATATGAAAAACTTAAACGATAATTTAGTAATTTTAACCCACCTCGATTTTCCGGTTCAATGTGATTGCTCCAGCTCTTCTTGTTCCTTTCGCGTTGAACACTCAAATGTGACTTCAGCTCACATCAGTCACACCTCTCTCTCTCTCTCTCTCTCTCTCTCTCTCTCTCTCTCTTTCTCTCAGTCAGTCAGTCACTCGTTCTCTCTCGCTTCCTCTCAGGACATTTGTTGAACTCTTTTCCAGAGAATACTTTGCTTATTCCCAAGCTTGACATTCAACTCTATTAGATACGTGAATCCGAGTTTACAATAAAACGATATCCCTTTAAGACGTCTTTCAAGTTTTCATATTAAAAAACATTTAAATGTGACCTTGGGGGTACTCGAAGGAAATATGATCGTTGACACGTTTGAAGAGCGTGAGAGCAAATTTAAGTGTTGTTCCTTGTTTTCGCGTGGGCGTGCGTGCGTGAATATTGTATTCTTCATACTTTTCATATGTGACCCTGGATCACAAAACCAGTCTTAAGTAGCACGGGAACATTTTTAGTAAAAGACAAAAATACCATGTACGGGTCAAAATGATCGATTTTTCTTTTATGCCAAAAATAATTGGGATATAAAGTATCATGTTCCATGAAGATATTTTGTAAATGCCCTACATTACATATATAAAAAAACTGTGAAAATGGCCTGCCACAATGCCACTGATTAACAACTTCAAAGGTAATTTTCTCAATATTTTCATTTTTTTGCAGTCTCGGATTCCTGAGTTTTGAAACCGTTTTATGAGTTCTAAACCGTTTTATCTCAGCCAGATATTGTCCTATTCTAACAACTCATACATCAATATAAATCGTAGGCCTCTTTATTCAGCTTTGTGATTATGAATAATAGTTTTATTGTTCATTGTCACATATCCATTCCTTAGAAATGGGATGTACTAGCCCTACATGATGAAACATTATGAGTGGATAGGAAAGAGCTGACAGACTGGGTTACATAATGGATTTTCAACATTAAGAAATACCGGAAATTTGCTTTGAGATTACACAATGATAGCCAAACATAAATGATTCATCTGTGTACTCTCCCAACTGTACTGATTGGATATTCTCTTGTTGAGTGGCTTAATGGATGATTCATCCTTATTATTAGCCATGATAAATTGGCTGGAGTTCTTAGTTGTTGATCAGGGTGCGTGTGAATGACCAAATGTATTATATGTGTTTCTATAATGCTGTTTCAAGTTAAATAAACGTTTCTTATCATTTATTTGTTATCTGTCAAACCGGTCGAGGTAAATTTTACATGTAAACAAAGAACATGTACAAAAACATTTGTATGATATGCAAAGCATGATTAGATATCTTGTTTCAAATGGTTTTGAAAACTGCTCTGTGTTTCTGTTAATTCTACAAACATTGTCTCATTTGTATAGTTACATATTTAGTGTGTACTATTTCACAAAAAGTCTTCAATAAAATAGCAAGACAATTTTCAATTAAGAAATTTTGTTTCGAATGATACTCAGAAAACGAGTGCTCGATACACTCCCCCAGTGTTCGTGTAGGTTTCGTGTAGGTTTCATTTCAACTTTCTTAGTCCCTTATTGGGCCATTCAAATGCGACGAGTGATAGGAAGACCCGCATACCATTAAGTTTGGCTGCGCTGTGGGCCTGCAGCTCGTTACTCTTTCGATCGTGAGAGAAGTTGAGGTGTGTTTGTTTGTTCATTATTGTTTGATACATAAACGGTGGATATAACACTGGACTTGGAGATAGTTTGAAACTAATAGATGAATAGTCAGCAGAACTCTGCAGTAGTGCGTAATTCTGCTATTTACCCTGTTACCTTGTTTTAACTGTTGACTAGACTGTTGGCTGTTGTTAGTTAAGATTATTTGAGCTTGTTTATATAATCTACTCGTTGACTAAGTGCTAAACTGTTAGCGTTTTTCTTCCGTTGAGTACTGTATTACTGGAGTCACATTAAGTTGCCGTTTCCCGTTCTATATGGCTAGACATTATAGTTTTGCACCTAAAAGCACGGAGCTAGCTGATCGCTGTTTGATCCGTGGCCCATTTAAGTCGTTCAGGCTTTGTTTGGCAAGTCGAGAAGGCGTGTTCAGCTGTATTCTTTTCACGCTAATCTCAACACATACTTAAGCGGTACCTCTGCGCTGGCTTGGTACACCACCGCAGACAGTGTTCCCAAGACGCAAGGCACAACGCGTTCACTCTCACGTCCGTCCCATTTACACCTCCACTTCTACGCCTCTGTCTCTATCGGTGGGTCTCTGGAACTGGCAGTCAGCTGTGAACAAGAGTGACTTCATCCATGCTTTTGCCAGCCAGTCACTTTCTAGTTCTAAATGAGACATGGATTCATCCTGAAGACTCCGCCACACCCACTGTTCTCTCCACAAGCTACTCCTTATCTCACTATCCCCGCAAATCTGTAGGAGGAGTATGCACTGGGTTGCTTATCAATAATAATTGGAAATATTCCTTACTATCTTCTCCATGCAACAACTATTCATTTGAATACTACGCTGGTAAATGAAGACAAGAAGTCAAGAATGCCATTAATAGAAGATAATATACTGAAGAACAATAGTTTGTGGTTTTGCATGCAGATGTCAGCATCAGCACTTGTTTCATAGGCCGACCTGCCTTTCATCCAAAATGCAGTAGTATTTAAGCTAACAGAGTCAACTTACTATGTCATTACTTGGGTAAATCAAGCTCAGATGATCGGCCATCAATAGATAAACAAGAACACATAGGAGTCACAATTCTGGAGTCATAAAACAGGACACATAGTCCTATAGATTATAAACAATGAGAGGCATGTACTATTATATAAATTAAAACATGACATTACGTCTGTCTCATGATTTTCCACTCTTTCTCACTTTCCAGAAACAATACAATCACACATACACATAAACTCCTCAAGGGTAGAGTGTGTGCTAACAGAAGATGTTTTTCGTAGATGATGATAAGAAGTCCCTTTTCACAGTAACACTGACCGAGCAGGAAGAGAGAGCCTAAGCCTAATTGATTAATATTTGTTGAAATCATACAAAAGTATTTAGATTTGAAATAAGGTGAAGCAATGGCACCCGTCGCTTCAACCCCTACACCACCACCCGTTTATTTTAGCCTTCGGTCTCTCTCCCCTAGCACCCTCTCTGCTAAAGTGACATCCTCTCTTTCCTCCAACTTTGCATCTCTAGATGTTGACACGGCCACTGACACCTTGTGCTCAACACTTACATCTTACAACCTTTGACCTCTGTCCTCCAGAACAGCTTGTGCCACCCCTTCCTGCCTTTGGCTGTCTGACATCCTGCGGCTAGCCAAGCAATCTAAATCCTTTTTCCTGATTCTGCTAGACATATCTGCAGCGTTTGACACTGTCTATCACCAGATACTGCTAGCAACCATGACATCTCCTGGAATCTTACCACTGTAGCAGCTCACATTACAGCCTGCCTAGAAGACATCTCAGCATGGATGAAAGAACAACACCTCCAGGGGAAGGCACACCCCATGGTGCAACACGATCTCACTATCCAATTTGACAATCCCACAATCGCTCCTTCCGAAACAGCCAGGAACCTCGGAGTCATATTTGATGAACAGTTGTACTTCAATGATTACATTGCAAAGACAACGCGGTCATGCCGATAAGACTTATTCAATGTTAAAAGGGTAAGACCCTATCTCACTGAGCACGCGGCACAACTCCTTGTCCATGCCCTGGTAATCTCAAGGCTGGGCTACTGTAATGCTCTCATTGTTGGTTTTCCTGCAAAGTCTATCAAACTACTCCAGCTGGTTCAGAATGCAACAGCATGCCTCGTCTTCCAACAGCCCAAAAGGGCTCATGTGAAACCCCTTTTTATCTCTCTCCACTGGCTACCGGTTGAAGCCTTTATCAGATTCAAGTCACTAATGCTTGCCCAAAGAACTATCACCGGATCTGCACCCCCATACTTTCCCACCCTCCTACACTCCTAAACCCCATCAAGAGCCCTGAGTCCAGTAAACGAGCAGCATCTTGTATTACCTTCTAAAAATGGCAGTAAATCGCTTTCCTGCTCATTCTCCTTCACAACTCCTTCCTTGTGGAACGTTCTTCCTAACTCAGTCCGGTCAACCACATCTCTCACAGCATTCAAAAAAACTACTTAAAACCCATCTCTGCTGTGAATACTTGAGAGATAAATGATAAAATAAACACTAACCCTTTCTCTTTCGCTTTTGCTGAAACTAGAAACTTTGCATTAGCACCTAATGTATTATTGCTCCTGTGTGACATATCGCTTATTGCTCCCTGAACTCTCTGTTGGTCGCTTTGGATAAAGTGTCTGCTAAATAATAAATGTAAATGTAGATGGCGTAGTCCCAGTGCTTAAAGATGCCGGACATGAACCGCACGCGGTCAGTGAAACTAAGTTATTTGTGTGCATGTAGTGCGTTCCGTTTGGCCGTAAGTGGACTGCAAAGTGGACTTCACAGGGTGTTCCACCATCTCCAGTGAGATTCCAATCCAAAGGGAGTGAACATGTTCAGTTCATAGGGCGCTGGGAACGGGAATCAGGGAACATCAACACATCTGTCAGAAACTGCAAGGGAGACAATGCAGGGAGAACCCAATTGCAGGCAGGACTCAGGGATGACGGGGTTAACAGATAATTTATTATACAAAAACAAGACAAAAAGGCAAAACAAAAACCCACGAGGGGGAAAACAAGACAGGGTAATTTATATAATTAAAGACAAGGACACTGACTAACTAAACTAAGAACACAAACACTTGATACAAAACTAAACTAGAGAGGCCCGGGAAGGCCGGACGGGACCGGCTGGAGAGGCCCGGGAAGGCCGGACGGGACCGGCTGGAGAGGCCCGGGAAGGCCGGACGGGACCGGCTGGAGAGGCTCGGGAAGGCCGGACTGGGCCGGCTCTGACAGCAGCTGGGCAGGGCATAGTTCCGGCTCCTGGACCAGGCTTGGTTCCGGCTCCTCGACCGGGCTTTGTTCCGGCTCCTGGACCGGGCTTGGTTCCAGTTGCTGGACCGGCTTGAAAGCCAGCCTCGGGAACACCGGATGCTGGACAGTACTGGAACGCTCTCCCCTCTTGGACTTCTTCCTCCGGGAGCGGCCCACAGGGAGTGCGGCCGATGGAAGAGAGGCGGTGGAAGGTACTGCTAGCTCCGTGCAGGAGGAGTCGGACGGGGAGTCCCACGACTGCCTCCGTGGGCGTCTCCTCTGGATCCAGACTGGAGGAGAGTGGGATGGACTGACGAACCTCACCATCCCAGTGGTCAGAACCCGGTCCTCCGGAATCGCCGCCAGCGGAGACGGGTGGATGGATCGGACTGAAACCCTGGACCTAGTTTGGCTCCAGGCATGCTGCCACACGAAATCGAAGTCCAGTGGTTCCAGCGTTCTCATCCTCTCCGGCGACAGAGGATCCCTGAGGCCGCGGTTAAACAGAACCGCCAGCTCCCTCTCTCCAAAAACCCCCTCCTCTGCAGCACTCAGGAATTCCTCCAGGTAATGCTGCATGTGGGAATTCCCCTGGCGAAAGGTGAGGTGGAATCATGACAACATCAATTCGCTGGAAGTGGAAAGGCACAATTACCAGACTGCCATTGCACGTCACAAGTCAGAAAAACAACCGACGAGTTTACACATGCCTTTTGTACAATGCGAAAGTTTATTTAATTATTGTTAATTATATTAAGGACTTGTTTGCTTTACGTAAATATGTTATTTTACTTTTTTTGGCATTATTATGAAGGCTACACACTCGAGATGATGAATGTATTTATCTGTATTTATATTTTAATGTGTAATTAAAAAGTAGTTTTCACATGCGTGTAAGGATTCATCCATTTTGCTGTTAATATACAAACTAATGTAAAAGTGGTATTTTTAGCAGCAGTTCTTTTTGATTATTTTATGTTATTTACCTCAGAAATGTTTACGGCTGCACCTGATAGGGAAATAAGCGAGATGAGACCAATGGGACAGTGGTTTAAGAACACATCTTCACATATTTTACCATATTAAATTGTATTTTTATATTGCATAACGGTAGAGTTTCAAACAATCAAAGGTGCATCAGTCAAATAATTAATACGAACATAAACAAAAGATTAGATTACAGTGAGATACTTAATGCGGTTTAACGTGTATGTATATTTCTTTTAAATGTAAAAGTAAAGGCAAAATATTTATTTATAATATAATCTGCCTGCGCAACTGTGCCGTTGCTTTTCTGTGTTGACGTTGCAGGGCATTTCGATTAAGCGTTTTTTGTCAGCGAAGTCCACTTCAATGGATATCTCATGCTCAAGACTCTAAAGAAAATTTTAAGTGTGCGACACTATTCTGTAAATTCTCAAGATTAACATGAGATATGCAGAAACTGTCTGAGTTATGGCCACTTTAACAAGTCTCCACTACACCACTATATTTGCTGTTATGAAAGATATCATAACCTACAATAGTAAATTATCTTCAAACCATCTTCATAAACATTTCCCGTGCTCTAAATTAATTAACTGCGTCTTAGAATAAATATACAATGGAGGCAAAATCCTCTAGATGGAGACATTACCCATGAAGTTCAGAGAAATTTCTGGATGTGCTCGAGCTTGCATAAAACATGTTTTTCTCTTCAAAGAGACATGGCACTGCTGGTGGTTTGGTTGAATTGAAAAAAAGTGACAAATCGTGATATGGTGTAGTCAGAATCTTGTTTGTTCATTTTCCATTAAAAAAAAGCATAGGCTATAAAATGTTTTCCCCAATAGATCATCTCTAACATAAATGTACATGAATGATGAGAATAGACAAGTATCCATACAAATAGGTCTCAGGCAAACACTTTTAACCAGTCTAGCAAGGTGTGTTATTGGTGGGTTTCCAAGTACAGACAAGATCCAAAATGTCCCTTTAACATGCGGGTTGTAATAAAAGTTGAAAAAAGTATAATGGTTTTTATAGAAGTTGCTATTAAAATTTAAACTGCATGTATTTTTCCAGAATTTAACTATGACATAACTAAGTGAATTTAGGACAGATTGCTTCACAGATTTTCTTCACTTATGTAAGTCACTGTGATAACAAAGCTTCCCTTAAATAATTTGCATGACTTTGAAAAAGAAAATGACATGAAAGATAAAAAAATGAACATCAAACTTTAAATTTTAATTTTAATTGTGTCACTAATATTGCGTGAGCATAAACACAAACATTTGTAAAAGAGTTTTTTGTGAAAATTAAATGTCAAATCACCAATTGCATTTTCTTTTTCAATTTGACAGGTACAACACATTTTCTGTGTAAAAAAGATAATAAAAGCATTTAATTTTGTTTTTCATTTTGGCACATATTGTATGTATAATGCACATGCGCAGTTATGTATAAGGAAATTTTTAACTTTCATTTATCCTCCTCTAATTTATTTAAATTCGGCAGAATTTGCCTACCTTACTTAAAAGCCTAAATGTATATCTAAATGTGAATAGGCCTACATTAAAAATGGGCCACGCCTGTGCAGCACATTCTCACATTCAATGCAATTCTTTAAACCTCAGTCATTCCACACACAGGCCAGGGCCTACGAATGGAATCTGAGAAAGTGTTGGGCCAAATTTATCCAGGTGCTCTTTGGGGAATGTTGGCCTGCAGCCCGAAGGCTTCATGCGATATTGTGAAGATAGAAAGAATCGCGTTCTAGAGGAAGCTAAAACCCATTATGTTAAACACCTGCTGTCTTTACTCGATGCGAACACGATTTGTTTGCAGGACATCTCTGTGCTGTAAACTGCTTTGATTCGGTGGAATGAAGTGAGGCGTCTTCTGTTTGAAATATCACTGGATTCTAATTGGCTGGGAGTTACGGAAAACCTAGGTTGAGAAGTGTATGTTAGTAGTTCTGATACAAAAAGATGTAGGATGAATCTTGAGCAGCTGCCTAGATGTAAAAAAATCTATTATGCAAACATTTACTGGTTTTAAAATAAAGTTATATTCAGAGCACCCTGATATTGGAAGTGGTTGTAAAGATATTGCAGAAGAAGGAGAGAAAAAACATAGCAAAGTAACTCAAGATCTCTCTGTTGTGTGCACACTGATTTCTGGACATGTCCCATCATGCCTTGCTTTTGAAGCATATACTTCATAGGGTTCAAGCTGATCTTTTTAGTTGTTTAACATCAAAACAGCTGAACACTCATATTTTCTGTGATAAAAAATTATTGAAAGTAACATAACATTAATGTGATTAAAAACTGAATGAACTGATACACTTTTTGGTCCTGGTGATGACCTTTCTTTTGTTCAGAATGGAAAATCATGCAAACCATCTATTAAATGTTTCTTTTCCATTATGCTAGGAGTGTATTTTACCCCGTTTACCTCACCTTTTACATCTAAGTGTGAATTTGAAATATTCTCCCCACCTACAAATTCTCCTGCCGTGATATGCAGTGGCCCTATAAAAAAATATTTAAAGAGTGAAGGACTTTTTTTTTTATTTAACAGATGATAGCTTGTTTAGGAGTCAGAAGGATGTTAAAAGCCCCTTGTGTGCTTTGTTTATCCCTTAACATTCAAACATAGAGCCAAAACTATGGTGTTCCAATGTTAAAGGAAATTGTGGTTACACTGATGGTATTTGAAACATTGACATTACTGTTACCATCATGCCTACTTTGTAAATAGAGAAAAACATTACATAAAGTTGAATACAGGGCTGGAAATGAGGGGATAGTGAATTTTAAGGGGGGGACAAAATTCCTTAAATGGCCCGAAGCGGTTACATCTGTGGTTTAAATATATACTGTATAATATACTCCCAACAAATGTCCCCCATTGAATCTTGGCAATTTCCAACACTGGTTTTATTTGTATTATTAGTAAACAAATTGTATTTGTAGTATATAGAATTCTTACATTTTTAATATTGGTGAAATAATTTTAGGAATATTTAAATAAGAACAAGTGTTAATAGACAGGGTATTGAACATTAAAAAAAAACATCTACACTTAATATGCCATCTACGCTCCAGTTAGGTGCAGTAATGGAGAACAGAAGCTTAGTCAAAAAGATAATTTTCTAGATATTATTATTAATTATTCAGTGTTAAAATTAGATATTTTCTCTATTAATAGACTTTCTGTTAGAAATATTAAATGAAACAAAAAAATTAATTGAGAGTCTAGTTCTAAATCTTGATCAAGCGATCATGTTGATAATTAATGTCATTCTGTATGTTGTAAGAGTCTTGTGTGACGCTGGGTGAAAAGCTTTTTAAAAAAAGGCTTTTTAAATGGATTAAGAGTGCAATGAAAACTGTAGTAGACATTACGTTTAACCCAACAGTATGTTCAGCCTCTGGAACACGATCTGTACCCTGGTGGTATAGTTTAACGTTTAAAAATGAGATCCCATTGTAAACAGCCATTACGACCCTTTAATACAGCAAGAAAGTAATAGAAGGCTATTTAATATAGTGAAGCTATATTGCAAGAGGCGATCTTTAACCAAGGCTGCACACAGTATTGATTGTCAACATGGCAGTCACTTTAGGCCATCTAGGCCTATTTCAAGCTGAAGTTTCCACCATGCTGCTTATCCAGAGTCACTGCCCCTGAGAAAGCAATTTTAAGCGCTATATTCACAACAAAGCACATAAAGCTTGATCTCAGACTTCACTGAAGTGCAGTTGGTCTGTTGAGGTCTATTTACACACCTAAAAAAATACTAAAATACGACTGAATCAGTGCAGAACCATTCACAAATCACCCTGTTTGTATTGCTGATAAACCTTTCATGCAATAATAATAGTAAATGTGCCGAGCAAACTGAACAACTGAAAAGAACAACAATAAAACTTGTCCCTGCAATAGCTGTTACTTTTTCAGTTGAACTTTTTCTTTTCTCTGGGCCCTCCACAGTAATGTTTGCCTTTTCAGTAAACATAGAAATTTGCACTGAACTCACCACTGAAAATAACAATGTCCTTCTCGCCATCGAGTATAATACAGAGCAGGCAAGCTGCTTTGCTCTATAAGAAACCATGGAAGCCATTGGTTTGAAATAACTCTAATGAAGAGTGAAAAGATTACAATCAAAAATGGCTCTGCTGCTGAAAATATAACGCTGTTTATAATTTTGGTGGTAGCTTGCGGCGGGTTGAGGCTCTGCACCAGCAATCAAAAGGTTGCTGGTTCAGATCTTGCCCTGGAAACTCAAGGACCTCTGTACTGGAATAATGCCTGTTCAGTAGTCTCTGACTGTGATATTGAAATACTCAGAGTCAAAGAACTTCATTGCATGCTCCAGACCGTACAACAATGGATGCACAAATAACAACAGACATAAAGAACAATTTATAAAATATTTTTTTATTTTAAGGTGTTTGTAAGCTATGGATACCCAAATTATCAGTTACGCCAATGTTCATTAAAAAAAGCAAAAGATAAGGTAGAGCAGTTAATGAAATGCGTTCCCGTTATTCCTCCAGCTTCCTCTAGAGCTGTGCACAGGTCTGTCCCGTCTCTCTTGTTACTCGGGGAAGGCGGGACCGTATTAGCCGGGCAGGGCGTTCTTTCTGCGGTCAGAGACAGCGTAGACGTCCTAGGGGTGGGTCTCTTTTGGCAAAGGAAAACCCACCTTTTTCATTGTTTGGATCTCGAAGGAATGTGATGGTTTGATCTTGCGGCGCAAAGGAGGGGGTGAGAGAAGGAACTAGCGAAGATCCTGCTGAGAACGGCTCTGTTCAATCCTCAAAAGTCAAACGCGACTGAGTAGTTTTCCATATCAGAGCGCTACCTCCCGGACGCTGACTCGGCCCGAAGACTTGTTCTTAAAATTGTTGGGAATTGTCAACACTCTCCGGTGTGCTCAAGGTAAGAGAAAACCGAAGCGGGGCTACCGAGATAGTTTTGTGCGGGGGAGCTAAACGGAGAAATCTTCCCCCTAGCACACAACTCCAAACTGCGGCAACTTTCCCATCCTCCTCCCCCTCCTGTTCACCGCAGCGGAGGTGCTCGATGAGAGGAACTGCGGCGATTTTAGACGGGACATTTTGCATCTGATAACCTTGTTCGCTAGCGACGCTCGAGTTAACTTAAGTGGGACTTTCCGAACAGCAGATGTTTAGTAGCCAACCGGTAGCTGAACGATTGGAGAATATGGAGATTTTTACAGAATCACAGATTTCCTCTGTATTCAGAGTGGTATGTTGTACGTCAACGACGTCGCAAATGTAGCGAATGAAAGTTTACATCGTAACATTAAACAGCGTTATTCGCACTTTGAACGTTTTCGTTTGTCTCGTGCACCGAAATGTCAAACTGATTTGAAATCCTTGCCACGTACACCCAACGTATTGGTTTTTGAACATAAGTCTACTTCTCGGAAAACCTCGACTTTGACAAAATTGAGACAAAATGTCTCAAACTCAAACTGGAATGTTTTCATTCTCACACAAAGCGCGTTTCCTCGCGTTTTTCTCAACGTCTAACCTTGAAAGCGTTTTCTCGCGTAAAATTTGTGTCGAATAAGCAGACCGGGACAGTAAAGGGGCTTAAGTATAGCTCTTGTTCATCTGAGAGACATTCCGTGTTAAATTTGGATTCCTGTATCGTAACTTGTAGCTTTTTTGACGCAGCATGTGTCCCGACCTGCACTGCTTCGGTGGGCCACGGACGCGAATAGAAAGTGTATTTCAAGCTGTGATTATTATCGTGACAGCCGTTAAATAAGTTATTAGAGATGCGCGACCGTCTCATAATGTATATGATGACAGGCACGATTAAATGTGTCTGGTGTCTTTAAACGGAAGTTCAACGTCTGCTCATATTTTGGGCCTATTATTAAGGGAAAGTGCTATTTTTACTTTGGTCACAAAAAGTTACTTATTTTTGACCTGCGTGCTTTAAAGAGATGATGAAAGGCTGAGGTGTTGTAATACTGCACTACATGCTTATATATCTGGGGCTGTGAAAGCCTAAATACATACACATGTGCTATTCTATGTGCATGTCAAACCATGGAGACACAGGCACACAGAAGTATTTATTTGTCAGGTTGGCTGTAGTGCTGATGGCTGGGGGTTGGGGAGCAGGAAAAAAAACTAAAACACTAAACATGGAGAACAGCAACCCCCATAGAAGCTCCATTACACTTGGCAGGTGGGGCTCATAAAGCATAAAGCAAAAAAAAAGAGCAAAGAGAAGACCTGTCAAGGCCTGTCCTAGACATTGATGGATTTCCAGTAAGGCCTGAGATCCAACATTTATCTCTTGTGATTCCAGAGTGAATGTGTGTTGGTATAAAAAAATGTAAAAATTTAGAGTTATCTTAAAGTGAGCACTAGAACATTTACATAAACTGTCAAAGAAACATTATCTCTCATCTCTGATGGTTTCTTAACATAAACAAGCACCTCTCACATTTCCTGATTCTTGTGACATAATATGCTGAAAGATGAATGACAGGTTTTACACTAATTTATTTTTAAGTTAACTAAATAATCAATTAATCAGAAAAAAACAATGTATTGGATAGGGGAAAATGTTAGATTAATCGATTATAAGGGGGGGAAAAAAGATTGATTAGTCAATTGAAAAAATAATTGTTTCAGTCGAAAATCAATGGGATTGTCATAAAATAAAACAAAGAATAAAACCTGTCTCATATCTTTCGTCATTGATGTTAAAGGCGTGCTTCCAGTCAGACTCTATAGTATTTTTAATTATTTTTAGAAGCTATGCAAATGAGGCAGATGCCAACAATGGCAGGTTGCATTAGATACACAACCTAACACAAGCCAGATTACATAAAGCAAATACATTAATGTATTGGATCCTTACTAGATTTCCAATTTAAAATCTGTGTCCTGAAGCAAAAACAGTTGTGAGCCACTGTACTCTCTCCCACTGAATTCTTGACTCATATGTATGCGCTTTCAGTCAAACACCGGCTGTTACTCTTCACATGCTTTAACTCTTTCTTTGTTTTTGTGATTTGTTGGGTTTCGTTACATGTTTTGCAGTTTCGTTCCAAGCTTAAAAGGTTAAAGGTTGCATTCTGATGAGTTGTTGCTGTTGTTTAAATGACAATGCAGGTGAACGTTGTAAGGTAAAACAGGACGAGTGTGTATTTGTGAGAAACAAGGCAGGGGTGCCTAACATTAAAGGAAAATTTTGAAAAAGACAGTTTTCACAATGGTCAAGTAATGAATGTTTGCGCAGCAGTGTAATTTCTGCCTGTCCTCTGTACTTTTCTTTATGAGCAGGCCCTGCTTCTGGTTTGCCAGAGTGCTGATGGCTTTTCCACTCGTGTCATGTAGTGAATTGCTGGTGAAATTGAGGGCCGGGTATCAGTGCTGCCCGATAAGAGTAATTACCAGACTTTGCACCAGACCAAGGGATTACGGAGGGGATAAATGACTAGTCTGAGGTTTAAATTCAACATTGCGGTTCTTTCCTGGTGAGCTGAAGTTTCTGACATTGTCAGTCGTATTAAAATTGTAGCTGATACTGATAAGCTGCGAATTATGTTATGGCATTAAGCTGTACTTATGTGTCTAAAAAATATAAAACGAAACACTATAAATAAAACTCAATCATTACAATTGCTTGAGAGATTCACAATATGATTATTCAGAATGAAAGATTAGTGTTTATTTTAAGGCAAGCTAAAGATGGTCACAAGGTTTTATTGTGGTATGACATTAACAATGTGGTTAAAAATTAACACTGAATGATAGATGGCATGAGAATCTGAAAAAGCTTTTCATTCGCCAAGTTGTGTTCACAAGATATATATATATAAATAACTTTACCATTACACAGATGTCTGAATCTAACAATCTGTCAATTGAATCAATAATAAAAAAGCACTAATATATGGATTTGATGCCTCAAATTCATTTAGTAAAATTATGTAAATGAACAATGCAATTTAGAGGTACTTGAAGACAACGGAGCAAAGTTTACAAACGTCCCGTTGCTTTTAATTGAACTCTTCAGGTTTTCATTCTCCTCAAAGCAATAGGAACTGAAATTGCCTGTGTCTTCTTCCAGACAGATGAAGTTACTTTCATGTCAAACAGGTCGTTATGAACGTCAGTGGTGGATTAACTTTTGGCGGCATGTAAACAGACATTACAAACCAGTCGACTGGGATGTTTATCTTGCGTATTCCCATTATAAAGATAGTGTCTCATATTTCATGTGAATTTCGTATAGTTTGATCAGGTTTATGGGTTGTGATGAGTAGGTCTGTTGGCCAGCTAAATGTCTCTTATGTGTTTTGCTGTCAGGGAGTGGGAGAGCTCGATGACAGATATTCTGGTTGTTAAGAAAGCGGTGTCAAAGTGTGAATATGAGAAGATTACAGCAGCGTCTCCCACACACAAACACACACTAAACCAGTACAGCTGCCCCAGTCAGATCACCACAAAATATCTCAGGACACATGCTGCTTTTACTTTGGGTAGATGCAGATCTAAAGCATAATGTAAATAAAAAAATGCCACTGTCCTAGTGAATTCATTATCACTAGAGTCGTGTGGAAATAGAAAGTGCGGTCTAGTTTTAAAATGGTCTGTTTGGTTGACAATTCATGTTCTTGATGTTATGTCACAGCTAGCTCTGTTATTTAGTAGCACCGTTTGTTTTGTGCGTGATACGTCCCATTCACATATTTAGCCCATATTTACAGAAATCATTTAATCATAACGAGCAGCACACCTTTGACTTTGAGCCAAGTATCAGTCAATGTCAGCGACAGCTCATAATTACTTTCGTCAAACAGCTCATTGTTTGTTTTTAAAACTACAAGAATCCTTGTCAATTGATAGTCCTCATATATTTTTTTTATTCATGTTGAATAATTTCTTATATATTTAGGACTTTTAAGCTAATGCTAGTCTTCTTGAATTAAGCAATGATTTTGTTAGTTCTGATTATTCATATCCACATTATATTGTCCATACTTTGCTCTCTAAAAAAATTATCGGATCTCACCAGAAACAGTAAATATTTTACAAGGTGACAATTTTGTATTGATATGTACAACGATAATTGTAAATCTCATTGATTTTCACATGATAAGCTCCACCCCTAAACACAACTGTCACTTGTGAAAATAGAATTGCTTATTGATGTTGAAAAAACACAAGGGTCATAGCTGATGACCTGAAGGCACACAGCCGACGCTTATTTCCTTAGTGGTAACTGCATATGATTTCAGAAGGGCAGGGATATGCTTAGACTCGCTTTGCTTGAAGGCTTATACATCACAGAAAAAACTTCTCACCAGAGTCTACAGCTGATATTACGTATATTCATGAGGAAAAGATGTCATGTCTCTCTCTCATCTGTATGATGTCCCACCTTCAGAGAAATGCCCCACCCTGTCACTCTCACCTGAGTACAAACACACCCTTGTTTACATTTGTGTGTGTGCACAGGAGCGTGATGAAGAATTATTGTGCGTTGAAGGAAGGCTTGAATCTAAAGTCAAAGCGAGATGAGATACTAGGAATGTTTAAGTTTATTTGTCTTTGTCAGATTATGAAATGATTCCCCATTCACCTTTGACAGTGTTTTTAACACCACCCCACAAATATGCCCCCCTCGTCTGTATCTGTCCTGGTGTGGAGGAGAGAGTGCAAGTGTGTTTAAAATGTTTCGAAATGTTTCCTGAAATAGCTAATCTAAACCGGAATGATGCACACACAGCAGCCCACATGCTCTGTGATGGTGTAATATTGCCTCCGTATCCGGGACAGAATGCCGGACACAGCTGCAGCGCTGCTGCACAGAATGAAATGATTACATTAAAGTGCGTTAGCTTCTGTGCGCGTCTATGTGCATGTTTGTTTTGGGTGGAGGTGGGGAATTCCAGTAGGGATGTAGCTAATGGTTCTCAACTGCTGTCCTGGTTTCCTATCCAGAGTCTAGCGTGATGAAGTCTAATGTGCCAGTGGGTGCTAATAGTAAACGTTCCAAGCTTTTTCCCAGCTTTATTTTACGAAATCTTTTATTTTTAAATATTTGAACATATTTGAACATCGAAGGTTTCTAGATAACAGCTTAGATACGATTGTTTTAATGCACTACACTTGTAGAATTGACCCATTTATACAATCCTCATGGAAACACACCAGGACTTGCGGGCCTTGCATTGACCTGATTTCCAGCCCAGCAGAGAGGTTCAGACATGGGCAGAGAACAAGGTTTTGTCTCACTCCCCTTTCTCTACACAGTCTCTCACTGATGCATGAACTTTTGTTTCAGTTGACAGGTCACATTGCTCTCTACGTAGCTTTGCATGTTATTGACCATATGCCTAATGAACCCCTTCTTTCACTAACTGTTGTTTCTTTCTATTATAACTAATTATGTTTTAGGTTGTCAGCTGTCTGTTGAAATGAGTTGAAAATGTATACAGTGTGCAGCCAGAGAAATATGCCAGTGACACATGTATGCATTGTCTGCGCATACTCTTGCAATTGAATGTGAAGTTGACAAAAGCGTGCCTTGGGCAACACAGCCTGTCTTATCCTACAGTCTGACATTGTGAACCAGCATCTTCTGTTTACTGTTCATTACTGTAATGAAAACTGACAAACAAAACCTGCAGCATGGTTTCCTTTATCTTGAACATCTGCTGTCACTATTGTGCTTTTATGTTCTGTAAAGGACAGCAACAACCAAATGAGTGTGTACATGTTTTATGAGTTTTTGGGCTTCTGTGTTTGATTCATCTGCCCTGATCCCCATCTTTTTTCCATCCATGGTTTTATTGTGTTGGGAGTGATGTGAATGTGCTTGGGGCAATTGATTGTTTGCTTGTGGAATAATAATGACCTGTGACATTGGCAGGTCATTCATTCAATCCTTTTTTATTGACATTGTGTTCAAATTTGTATTCAAGACAGTCTTATTTCAAAGGCTCAGTGGGTGTGGTTTGGATTGGAAGCGTGGCCGGGGCTTTGCTGTTTGGTTTGGGATTTGGGGTGTGTAATTGTTCAGTGCAGCATTTGTTTTTTGGCAGAGATCTCGCTTGTCCCTTTGAAAGCACCTGAGGACCAGCAAGTAGAAGAGTGAACAAAGGAAGCCTGTTGACTACTGCACCATAGTTTAAGACATTTACGTAACTTGACAACTTACTGCTACAGATCTTTTTTAAAAGTCCAGTGCTTGAAATTTACCAGCATCTTGTGGTGAGGTTGCGAATTGCAACCAATGGCACCCTCCACCCCTCTCCCTCTATTTCAAAGCACTACGGCGGCTGACACAGGACAAAGATGTTGTCACATTTTCATAAAATATGAATTTTAATGAACATTTATCAATAATATGTGGTTGGACATTATGGTTTTGTGTTTAGCCATATGCTTAAAAATATGTGCTTAAATATGTCCTTTAAACCCCCTTGAGGGGGGTCTTGGAAACAAACAAGAATGTTTTCAAATATGCTAATTGCAAATCCCTGTGACAGCCTAATGCATTGCTCTGAGGGACAGCGCACTAGCTAATAGGAAAACAGTATTTGATTGACAGTTATAAGTCATGTCTATGTTTAGAATGTGTCAGCTGCATCCCCTGCCTCTGATTGGCTGGCAGCATTCATGCATTAGTCTACACAGGAGATGATTCAGCAAAGCACTGTAAAACAGTACATCAAGATCAATCCTGTCTATGGCACGACACATATCCTTTGTCATGACTCTTACAGCAAAATGCACCAGCGACAAAGTCTATATGTCTCTTGTTTGGTTTATTTGAGAACCATTAAACTTTGCTATCTTTTATAAGAGGCAGTATTACTGTGAACTGTGCAAACACATTGATAAAGTTAAGCTGAGGCAGGCGCAGGCTGTGGCTGTTTCGGTTCTAGGTGTACTTTATCTCCAATAGAAAGCACGTTTCTGCTCTCACACTATAGATTGTTAAAAACATTCTGAGTTTGTTATGTAATGGACATGTGGTAGGGAAAGTTTGGAGTGAAAGTTCTGAAGTTTGAATACTCTGCCCAGCATGTCGCTTCCTGTTCAGACTTCATGCCTGAAAGTTGTGAAACTTGTTCTACTTTTACTTTTACACCTGCAAGGCAATGGAAAGAATGTTTCGATTAGCTGTTTAGACCCCTCAATGTCAAGAGAAAACTATGAATGAAGATGAAACATCACAACAAATGAAAAATCATCCAGCAGCGTAAGATCTCAGAAGCAATGGAACATGTTTTGTTGTTCATTTAGGTTTTGGTGTCGACAAGCCAAACTTATTCAGGACGTCTTCCAAGAATAGATGGAAGAAATATTCTTTCAGTCTCGCACCATCTGGATTGGTGTGATTATGATTGATTAAGTACTAACCAATATTTTTGAGGTTTTCTCATGAAAACTTCATTATTTAGAATTTTCAGGCCTAAAATGGACAGGATAACACTCTATAAGTGAGAATTAAGAACATAAAACAGTTTGGGAGTGTTGCCTATTGATCTTCAATTCCGCTGCAGAAGAAGTGAAGAAAAGAAAGAGTTTAAATATATTTTTTGTAAATTCCTATGTCACATAACATGTGTTCTGGGTCCTCTAGACTGGCTCATATTTTTTCTGCTGGTGGCCTCAGTGGGATTTTATCAGGTTCATCCAAGTCTGTAAGGCCCGTTTGCTTTTCTAGTCATCAAAGCCACAAGTTGTCAATTCAAACCAGGCAGTGAAATAATTTCTCTTCCCTGCTCTTGTTCCCTCTGTTGCTGAGGTATTTTTGGAACTTAATGAAAAGAGAAATCTGAACCACTTGCCCTTAAAAGGGATGTCTGGGTCAGCTGAGTGGAAAGTTGTGTTATTAATGTGTTTGACGTCTTACTCGCTGTGTGTGCCGAGTGTTTTGTTAAAAGGGCTAAAGAACACAGGAATGCTCTGGGTTGGATGGTTAAGTTGGGATGGAAGAGGGGGAAAAGGGGCATAGTTAGCATTTTTTAGAAGCCATTCCAGCTCGCTTTAGAGCCCATTTTTTTGCCTCCTCATACTGTTTCTGTGAAAGAGAATTGTTCATGTCTTATGTGATACCCAGAACTATGTTCTGTGCAGAGGACTTGAAAGTAACTTAAACAAGCATTTACTAGAGAAATAGACTAATTTTGACATTGGTTTCTAATGTATTTAGTAGTCGGTACCAAAACCAGTAAATTCTGCTGTTTACCTCTGTAAAAGTTCAAGAAGATAACTGTCTGAACATGAATACTTATGCAATATTAGATCAAACCTATGATTTTTATTACATTTACACAAGACGATGTATATTAGGCTTACTGTACGGTTCTGCACTGTTCATAAGTCCAAAATTTGTCCCAGTTTTATTTAAATTGCTCGTTAAATCTGGTGGAGTCATCCAGCCACTTGTCAGATATTACTATGTGTCCATAAAAGTTCCCGACTGACTACCTGTCAGTCAGTATATAAGCTGCGGGTTCTTAAGAATCTGAAAGTGGCCATAACTCAACATGAATGACTTAGTTTGACTTACCTCGTGCGGTTCATTTCCGATATCTTTTACAGCTTGGACCGCGCCATCTATCAGTTTCAAACGATCTCCAAATCTAGCATTATATCCACCGATTATAGAACATTCATCACTTAAATGCGGTTAACAAACAAATTCAGCTGAACTTCTGACTATCGCAAGATAGGTTCTTTCGTCTTGCCGTGGGTGTGCTTTTCCGGGAGAATTGCCCAATAAGGGACTAAGAAAAGTTGTTACGAAACAGATTTTTTCATGTTCGAAAAAAACTTTCAGAAACCTTAATGAACGCTGGGGGAGTGTATCGAGCACACAAATACTATGTCATACATCCAACTCGTTTTTTGACAAGTTGACTATATTAAGCATGAGAAGACAGCACATTGTAAATAAGTCAGAAAGCATGAAACACCGTTGATGTCGCCAACTTTTTTATTTTTAGCAACCAACTTAGCCTTTTGATAACATTGGTAAATGTGCTGTGTAATTTTGACTCTGTGTTTTATGTATTTTAGAGGTGGTCAAGTTCAGGCTGTGATCTGGAAATTTGGACTCTTTTCTACTGTAATTTAGAATGTGTTTTATGGTTTGTTAAAGGGATATAGCCCAAAAATGTTTTTATTTTATTATATTCTTCTCCAGAACACGAAAGAAGATATTCTTATGAACGTTGGTTGCCAAATTACATTGGGGCCCTATTGACTTCCACTGTATGAACACGAAACTACAATTTGAGACATTTCTCCAAATAGTAGTCGTATACAAGTTTTGAGAGTGAGTAAATGTCAAAATTGACAAAAAAAAATGTTGTTCCCTTCATCACTGCAATAAGAATGTTCTTATCTCTCTAAAGGAGGTGCAGCCCCTTCAGATTTAAATAAACGTTGATGTCACGGTAGCCGTGACAACGCTCATGGCGTCATCCAGGGCTTTCGGACATCATTGTGATGTCTGGTGACCCACATAGAATTGTGCGGTGCACACATCGCACATCCACGCTGACAGCCCCACCTCCTGTCAATTGGTGATGAGGTAATTGGATTTAGAGATGCCAGTCTGTCCGGGGTCTACAGGACTTAAGAGTTTTTTTGTTTTATTGAACAAACTCTTTATTGACAGTTTTCTGGGTTATCTGTTTCTATCTCCGAGCAAAAGGAATTTTCACTGTGATGTCTGGTGTTAAGATTTGTCTCTAGAGCACAGACACATTGGAAACAAAACTAGATGGATAGATAGAAATCGAAGTAGTAGAAAGAGAGAAAGAGAGGTGGGACAGGCACCTGTATCAACATCTTGAGGCTGGTTTTCATAAATCCTGTGCCGTGGTGGGCCCAGTGCTCTGGGCAGTTATAGGAGGGAAGAGAAGTGCAGACTCTTTGAAACAGGAAGTAGCGTGTAAGCAGAACTCATGGGAAATTCAATCCCAGACAATTCACGAAACACTCATCTCTTCTCCGTGCAAGAAGCTTGCTTTTGAGCCACATGTCAGAAAGAAAGAACGAAACTATCAAGTAAAAGAAATCAAGAAAAGCTGCTCAGTTTTGAAAAATATAATTGTGAATATTATTATAATTATTAATGAATTAATGAGTAATCAATATAAAGGATATAGGATGTAGTTGTTACAATAGATTACTTTATTGTACATTTTGTCACTTTTATAGAAATTAATTCGAATTACAATATGTAATATGTAAATAACTCAAAATTATGATGTTTTTCCCATGTCATAATTGTACGATTCTATTAAGTGTGTAAAAAGAGATGCAAGAGAATGCAGAAAAAGAGACACGGGAGGCCAAAATGTCATGATTGTATGGCTCTATTAGTTTTGTAAAGATCAAAGAGAATGCAGAAAAAGAGACATGGGAGGCGGAAAGTATCAATGCTTAGTTCAAGAACAGTAACATTTATATATGACTGTTATGCATATCCGACATTCTGTCATTTGTTTTTTCTTTGATGTGAAAGATCTTTAGGCACAATGTTCAACCGATTCATTTTGATTCGCCTTATTGAATGTAAGCAGGACTCTTGTAGCTGATTATTTGTAGCGCATGTATAGTACAACTTGTTCTCGCTGATTTAAGAGCATATTAACTTTTTGATGAATCGTAGGCAAGTTAGCTAGAGGCTTTAGTGCTTGTGTTGTCCAATAAAATTAGAGCTTGCTGTAGCTTTCATACCCCATTTCCACTGACATGGTGCTGGTTATGGAGCCAGAGGCCACATGGCCCTGTTCCGCACGTTTCCACAGAAGAAATGGTGGTTCTGGGTTGGAAAAATTGGTTCTGTGTTGGCACCTTTAACTTGCTGGTCTCAAACCAGTAACCACTAATGTCACTTAAGGGGTAAGATAGTTTCCTCCCCATGTAAAGCATTCAGAAAGATGACTTATTTTGACTACACTTGTACAAAACAAACCTAAACGGCAAAAAATAAAGCTGTCTACGTTACGAATAAACGAAAACTTTGATGTAGCATCCTACTGAAGTCCTGGATTTTGAAGACTTTCAAACCAGTCGGAGATGCCTCTACAGATGTTTTTCTTATTTCTAGAGTCTTACCATGTCTTCAAGTTCAATTCACTCGAAAAGCTCTGGTTTGGATCAGTTTGAGGTTCTTAGAGATTGTTAATGCTTGTTTAAGCTTGTCTCTCTCTCTCTCTCTCTCTCTCTCTCACTCCCTCTCTCTCCACAAGCATGCGATCTCATGGCCCTCCTGTGCTGGATTATTTTCCTCTGTGATCAGTGAAAATATACATGTTCTCAGACAAGAATGTACAGGGTAACATGTTGCAGGCTCTAACTTTTTCTGTACCTCTGTCTCTCACGCTCTCCCACTTTCTCTGAAATTCTCAATTTAACAAGTACAAAGCAGCAATGACTTTCTAGTTTCAGTCTGTTAGATAGTAGTTAAAGGGATAGTTCACCCATACATGAAAATTCTATCTATATTTACTCACCCTCTTGTCATTTCAAACCTGGATGACCGTCTTTCTTCTGTGGAATACGAAAATATTTCGTATATAGAAAATATTTTGAAGAATGATGGTAACCGAACATCAGCGGCACCCGTTCACTTCTATTGTATGGACACAAAACCAATGTAGGTCAACGGGTGCCATCCTTGTTGGGTAAAAAACATTCAAAGTATGTTCTGCAGGAGGAAGTCATCCAGGTTTGCAATGAGAAGAGGGTTTGTAAACGATGACAGAATTTTCATTTTTGGGTGAACTATCCCTTTATAGTGATACTTCAACCAAAAATGGAAATTCTGTCATCATTTACTCACATTCGAACTGTTCCAAATGTGTATAAATTTATAGAATTTTATAAAAGGGAGTCAATGGGGGTTGAGATCTGTTTGGTTATAAGCATTATTCCAAATATCTTTCTCTGTGTTCATCAGAACAGATAAATTGATACACATTTGGAACAACTCGAAGGTGAGTAAATGATGACAGAATTATCATTTTTGGTTGAAGTATCCCTTTAAGTCCCCTATGACTATCCTTTAGTTTAAAGGGGTTTTGGAACAACCTCAGGTTTGTTCTCCTAAAAGTGGGATTTTAGTTGAGGTTTGACTGTACACACACACACTCACTCATGATTTTCTCATCATTTTTTGACAGTCTTTTGCTACCAGTCCTAATATTTTGTCAAACCATTTAAAATAATTTGTTCACTTCCATGCCTGACGTCACTGTGGCTAGATCAAAGTCTGTTTTGTCCGACTGGTTCCTTTATATATGTGTTCTCTTCCCTGTCATTAGTTTAATCATGATATTTATAGTAGAAAAATCAATACCTCTATTTATAATGTGGTTTGTTCAATGAATTCTATACCACACTCAGTCATTTTCAAAACCTGCTGTTAATCTGTCATAAAGTCTGCTTGCAATGTCTCAGCACTTCTAAGGTGTATAATTATTTTGTGATGAACATCTTTTCAAACTCAAACAAGGATTTATTTAAAGCCAATAGGATGTTGTCAGACATGAATGATTTTTTACTTGCAAGGTGGTACGAAAAGCCTCAATTTGGATATTATTGGATCTCGAAAGTATTGAAATGGAATGGTAACAATTTCCTATAGCTTATTAATGTCTGTTCTTAAAATTCTCAGTCATATTTTCGATAGGCATAGACTCACTCTGTCTCATGATGTCAATCTCTGGTCATACGACAAACAAGGCCATTCATCCGTCTCTCATAAATGGCGCAATCAGACAGTTCACAATTATTATTTCATTCAGTTTGTACTCGCGGCTCAGAGCTGTCAGTCTGTCAGCTGTGTTGCCTCGAACTATATCAACATGACTCTTGACTCATGAGTCTCTGACTCATTTCCCGCCCATAATAGGATATGGACACAACCTCCTGCTGAGGGATTTGTGCCTTTTGCAGGAGGAATTCTATGCCTTTGTCCTAAAAGCACACAGGCACATACATTTGCGGGTAGAAATAGGATAAGCTGTTCTGGGGATTTTTTTAGGAGAGTTTTGTCCAAAGTAGGCTAAAAGAGCGGCTAAACTCCTGATGGGTACCAAAATTCCCAGACAGTCAAGTAACTTTACTTGATGATTAGGCAATTTTTCTGAACTTGGAATTCCCTTCATCTAAAGAGTGTTTGGGAAGTGTTCTGTGACAATATAGTTGTGTTGTGATATTCGGCTTGTGGGATTCTGAGACTGTTTTGCTTCTAAATTGCTTCTCTTTTCCTTTCGCTGTATTTCAAGTAACTTGCCCAGCTCTCCTGGTAAATTCTGTCTGTGTGTTTTGTGTCCATGTGTCTGTCCACCCAATTACTAAGGGCTGTTTGGAGAGGTCTGCACAAACATACCATACATTCAAGCAACTCTTTTGATCCATTTTATTTTCTACCCCAAAGTCAAGAGTGAGCAAATACTGTCAAAGGTCAACCATATTAAGAGCCCACCCACTTTGATGACATTTGTTTTCTGTCTCTGTATCTGCTCTTTCTCTCTTTCAGGAAAATGTTGCTTCATTGAAGTAGTTTTATCTGTTTGGGCTGCTGGTATTGGGTTTTTAGTCCATGCCAACCAGATGGATTTGGGGAGAAAGACTCTTTTTCAGGCCATATAAGGACGCAATGCAGGAATCTCACTTTTAACATTTACTCTTGGCATTCCTTTTGCTCTCCTCTCGTTCTTTTACTCGCATTTTATCCAGTAATCCTACAGAGCCACACGTTTTACATGGATTTAATTGCTGAAACTCGTTTAAAGATTGTACCTTTTTTCAAAAATTGTGTTCGGCGGAAGCAAGTAATACAGGTCTGAAATGACAAGAGAATGATAAAATGAGAATAGTTTTATTTTTTGCTGAACTATCACTTGAAAGGGGTTGCATGGCGCGAAAAAGTGTTTTTCTGTGTTTTTGCTATTTTATAAGTTGCCCATGCATGTTATTAGGCAACAAAAATTGCAAAAAAATTAAGTGTTGGAACAAAAGATGCATTCTAAAGATGCATTATTCAAAACCGAATGCTCACCCAGATCTGCCTGAAACTCCACGTGTAACCACACCCCCACAAATCTACTTCAGTTTGTGGTATGATTTGACTATTATCTTCCAAATGTAAAGGCAAGTAAGGCCCGCGTACCTGTCTGTACAATTACCATATTTGGAACATCAGGTTCCAAAGCAAGAGGTGTAACACTCTTGCATTATTCGACCAATCACTATGCACTGGTTAACTGGCAAATCATAACACACCTTGCTTTTCAGAGCCACGAGCTTTATAAAAATCGATGCGTTTCAGACAGGTGGGGCAAAGATGAAATACAAACATGCACGGTATGTGGAAAATACAGCATTTTTAAACCTTAAACCGGGTATACACATTGCATACTATCTAAAACAAACGATAATATTATTTTTATCCGTGTAAAAATATTAGGGCTGTCAAACGTTTAATCGCAAATAATTGGATTCAGAATAAAAGAATGTTTTTACATAATATATTAACATTTAGTCATTTAGCAGAAAGTTTATCCAAAGCGACTTACAAATGAGGTATATCAATTCAACCAATCAGTGCAACAAAAGGGTAGTAATCTGTAAGTGCCATAGAACTGGCCTCAGTTTGGCTTACACTGTGCACACAGCAATATAAAGCTCTATCAATAAAAACTTATAGACTATACATACAGACAGTCATTTTATAGAAAAGAAGAAACAGTAAAAGGATAGCAAGAGGAGTCCGAGTTATTGTGTCATGTGTTGACGAAAGAGATCTGTCATTAGCCGATTCTTAAAGATGCCTAAAGATTCCTCTGTTCTTATAGAAACAAGCAGATCATTCTCCCATCGTCTGAATTATTAAGTGTAGGTAATAGGTATGGGGGTGCAGGACCAGTGGTCGTCTTATAAGCCAAAACCATAGATTTGACTTTGATACGAGCGGCAATCTGTAGCCAATGTAACCTGATGAAGAGCAGTGTTAAATGTGCTCTCTTTGGCTCATTAAAGATCTATCTTTCCACTGCATTCTTGATCGTTTGGAGAGGTTTGGTTGTGCAAGCTGGAAGGCCAGTCAGGAGATCATTACATTCTGGACAGGGCTAGTGATTTTACCAGGATTTGCGTACCATCCTCTGATAAGAAAGATCTAATTTCCTAATGTTGTACAGGACATATCTACATGACCGGGTCATGCTGGCAACATGATCCGTGAAGCTTAGGTGATCATCATTTACCACTCCAGGGTTCATGGCTGTCCGGGAAGGTGTAATGGCTAATGAACCTAGTTGAATGGAGAAGTTGTGATGAAACATTGGGTCAGCCGAGTTCACAAGCAGTCTTTGCAAGGGTCAGTTCCAAGTGATGGTCTTTCATCCAGAGATGCGAACAGATACTGTTGGATCGTCTGGCTGAAAGGAAAATAAAAATGTGTACTGTACTATTTATAAAAACATTCACACAGATGCGTAGATCGTAGAAAAATATAAACAAATAATAACAATTTCATATTTATATTTACCAATAATTTAAAAATAAATAAATTAAGTGTAAATATTCCATGTCTGTATGTGTTTATAAAAACAAAATGTATATGCCCAGTAAACAAATATTTGTATACACAAACCTTTATTCTGGATGCGATTAATCCCGAATCATCGTTTGACAGCCCTAAAAATATGTAGGTATAAATAATAAAAGTGTAAAAAAATATATAAATATATAAATACAAATATAAAATAAAAAAACAAGAAATGTGTACATAAATTAATACAAACATATATTATGTGTATACATAAGTATATTCAGCTGTGACCATGTTCATAATTTTTTCGCAGCACCTATCAGTATTGTTTTAGCTGATCCTTACTGTTGTTGCATAACAACATTCTTGTTTTCTAACATGTCAAAGACTATATGTAGACAAAATAATCGACCTGACTAACTCATTTGTTGTACAGATATTTGACAATCGCAACACAACTCTAGCTAAGTATTTTGCTGATTCCACGCAGACCTGGTCGTTCTCTAGAAAGTCATGGTTTGAAATCATTTTTCTTCTTCTTTACCGGCATCTTCACAAATTGCTCAACCAGTTGTAAAGGCAGTCTGTCACTTCAAATCAGGCTAATTCCTCATAAGATGGGTGTGAGTGTTTTTCATGAAGCACATACTTTGTGTATAATAACACATTCCAGAACATGTTCTTCAGGTTGGACTCAGAAAGGACGCAGGCGTTTTATGCAGGATCCCTATCTGTCAGAAAATACAAACATGCTGCCAACCTAATGTGCCAGTAGACAATAAAAAACTGAATTCCAAAGATGTTACAACGTTTGTCTATTCTTATATTTAATCTATCCACTCGCTCTTCCCTCCCCTGAATTGTCTTTTACTTTTTCTTGCCTTTACCCTCTCACGCACACATGCCATCTTTTTAACCTCGTACCTCTTTGGGCGTCCCGCATTCCTCATGTTTAATTCGGGGCATTCCTTTCCTTCACTTTCAGACAAAACAACAACAACAAAGAGAGAAAATTCTCTGGACCGTGAGCCCCTCTCTAATCACATACAGGAAATGGGCTTCCGTACAACATGAGACAAAGAGAGCAAAACAGGCTTCAGATGTATCATGGTCTTCTGAAATGGAGGTTATGTAGATGATGATTGTTTGTGGTACGTTTCAGCTTCAGTGTTTTTGTGCTTTTGCCCAAATTTAAAGTATTTTTTTGTTAAGAAAACATAAAAAAGACAGAAGACCGTTTGTCCAATCGAATGTTGTTTAAAAAAAGGTTCATTACACGATTACTTGCCACACGAGAAAAGAACTGGATATTAAATGAATGGAAAAGCACTGGATATTAAATGAATTTGAAATATTTGTGCCTTCCGTGAGGAAAAGCGGTTTACTTTCGGTTTTAAAGTAAGAAACGACGTTCAAATTTCACGGACAGGCAATTTGGTTTAATAATTTGTAATATAATATCATATTTATTATTAAAAGACACATTTATATTTAATTTGTCAAAAAAAACCTGCCAAAATGATTTGCTGCATCCGGGTTCCTGTGTGTTATTATTGAGCCGTTGTTATCTGGTAGTAAAAAACCTCCTAATGTTTTGACTGGCCAATCAGAATCAAGTATTCCAAGGAGCAGTGATTTAAAGTCTATTAAATAATAAGCAGCCATGAATTAATAACGTTAACCAATTTAAAAAGGGAGGAGCAGTTTGATATGTACAGTCTTTGATGTCTTTGAAATTGGTATAAGAAATCTGTAGAAGCAGCGGTGAAAAGTAGTGTTTCCTGGATGGATGGATGGATGGATGGATGGATGACTTTCCTCCAGATTGGTGGACTGATATCCACTGAAAAACTCAATGGCTGAATTTAGTTTTTATTAACTTTCTATTAATTAATGCGTCTTCATCTATTATACATTAAAAAAATTATGAATGATGTGTTGGCTCTACCCGAGCTACTTGATGAAGATGTGGTTCTCTCTCTCTCTCTCTTTCCCCGTCTGTCAGTAACACATTACTTTGCAATAACACATAATCATGATGAACACAGAAACAAAATGGAAGAAGAAGTGAAAAACATGATTCAGCAGAAAGAAGGAAGACCTGCAACAAATCACCACAAATGATCTGAGTGTGTTTATATGTGTTTGTATGTGTTTCTCTGGCAAATCTTTGTTTACATTGGCCAGCATCTTACAAACTTGTCTAGAAGAGAGAGCACAACTATCAAACACGCTCTACATCCCCAAATGACTCCAAAAAGAGGTTTTGTCATTTACCAAATCTTTAGGAAGACATTTTTGCCTAAAGTAAAGTTGAAAAGTTAACCCAATCAAACATTTTTGTATTAAAATTTACAATGGCCTGTGTTATGTTTTTTATTAACGTTGTGGACAATCAGCAGGCTGATGTTAAATATTTAAATGAGGAGAAACTGGAGTGTGTCCTTACAATGTGAGAGGGAGAGTGAGTATTGTGTGTCTGGTTACAGCAGGATCACACTGCGAATGAGACCCACACAAAACATGAACCCTATACTTTATAGTTGTGTTGTAGTGTGTGTGTAGAGGGAAGGAACAGTGGCGCCGGGTTTAGAGGAAGTCACTCACAAAGGGTTCAGATGGACTCTGGGACCATACACACATTAAACAACCAATTCCTCGTCACACACACATTTTGAATATGTTAAGAAATGCTTAGCAGTAAAGTATCTTTGATTACCTTGTATTAATCATAGGAAAGATATGCCATAGTTACTTACTTTCTAGAAATGCGTATTTTCACACTGTTAACCACATTATTAACCCTGTACCACTGTAAACCTGTAAGAGAACAAACCCGTCATGACCACCATCATGATAAACTATGGCATTACTATGAAACATAGTGGCCAGGGTGTTCTGGGTAGTTTCCTAAATTGCACTGGGCCAAGTCAAAGATGCTCTGAAAGTAGAAGTATCCCTCTTTTCAATCCAAAAGATTTGAGATGTCATTTACGTTCTTAGCTCAAACGATATGAGATGAGTTATTGTATATGCCAGTCAGTGTCACTTTCTTACTTTGTCAGGGACCGTTAATAAGATTATAGGTAAGATAAAACTCTTACTTTAAGTTAAAGAATGTGTTGATGATTTGGAAAGAGATAGAAAAGACTATATAACCAAATGCAGGACTGTGGCTGAGAAGTGGCAGATGGAGGGAATTACATTAACATTGTTGTTTGGTCATGCTAGTGCTGCAGAAATTAGACATGTTCACTTTCAAGTCCTTGTAGGGAATTGTATTGACCTGGGGTGCCTTCTATTAGGAATGCAGAACTGCCTCAGTATTGTTCTCTTGTACATTTTTGGCATAACATGTTCTTGTACCTTGTACGCAATTCTGTACCGGCCATGCGTATTCTGCCAACTGTTTTGACTGTGTTGTGTTTTGTAGTACCTCTGTTGCTAGGGTTTGGTTTTTGCAATCTGAACTTTATTCAGAATGATTTTTTTCTGTCAGTCATAATCAATCAATAACCTAAAAGTGTTTAATTTGTGGCTGTGTGGTTTCTCTGATCAAAGTTGTATTTTCTCTACAGTTAAGCGCGCTATGGAAAAAACAGCGTGTGCTGGGTAAGGTATGTTTTGATGCTGGTTTGACCATCTTAAACAAGCTAAGGACCAGCACATGACCAGTTTAAACCAGCATCAAACATACCAAACCAGCATTTGCTGTTTTTTTTCAACAGGGTAGCCGAGCTAGGAAACTATTTTCTAAATTTGTTTGGATTTCCTGAAGCCTGATTCTTAATTTGGATGGTAATATTTCCAGATTTATTTCAAGTTTATTTTAGTTGTAGTTCGGATGTAATCCCCGAGCAGTGAAAACTAAAGCAGGTTACATACACAGACCATTTATATTCTGGGTCATCCAGATTGAGACAGGATGTGAGAAGTGGTTTCCAGGTTATTTGATGTGCTTTTCTCTTTGTATACTTTATTGTCTCTATCATTCAATATGTTTATGTCTTTAGAGATAAGATTCTCTGAGAGAGCCACTCAAATTTGCAAATGCACACAGTCCAGCCTGGCGATCCACCTGTAATCTTTACATCAGTGTTACACTTGTTTACCTAGTGCAACGTAACACGCATAACTCACAACATTTAGTTCTAAAGAATGACTCTTTAATGTATATTCTCCTTTTTGATTTTTGTATGTGTGAAGAAAAACATTACAGAGTAATTTTTTGGCAATGTTTTATTCAGCAAATTGACTTTGCCCTTCCTGTTTGCACTGCCATAACAAATAATAAAAAAACGCAATCTCTCTGTCATATGACTTGACTTTTGGCTTAATGATTTTCAAACAGACAGGCAGAAGGTATAGGCTTAGTCACGACATACACTTCCCCGACAGCTGTTATGCGGCACCGCAATGTGTTGTACAGAACACACTCATAAACAGTTTTGTTTCAACCCCTGGATGACTATAAATAGCAATTATGCGCAGTTTTAACTTTCACTAAAGTGTGCAATGTATTAAATCTGCTGATTCTCAGGACAAATATTTTACAGTTTAGCATTAATTAATACACTTACACAGCATGCAACTTTTTCGATACGGCAGTGAAATGTAGTATACTTTCTTTATAGGGATCTAAACTGTATTCTTAGAAATGCACATATAATCAAAATAGAATTTCAAACACGCGCACACACACACACTGAGTGTCGAGACTTAACATCTCAACCAATTTCAAATAACAGCATATAAACTGCCCAAGTAACTATTTATAATTTGTGGCCAACCCGTGCATTTTACCTCTCTTCAGATTTTCCTGTTTGTATAGCGTGGATGTTACGCTGCATATCGTGCTTTTGAGTTTTATTTTGGACAGTGAACTGGTTGCTGGACTTGTCGGACGGAAGTATAAATGTTTGGGTTGCTGTAGAGTGGCTGAGTCATCAGTAAGGATAGAGCTATAAATAAAGAGGAATAAACGTTTATTGAACTTGATAAATACCGAAATAAATAACTAAATTACTTCCAAACAAAACTGTTGAACTGTAAGCAGTCAGTTTTGTTTCTGAGAATCATTCTGTCTGATATGAAGACATTTAGAGTGAAGAGGGTTTTTGGAGAGTGTTTGATCTGTTTAGACTCTGAATGTTTCAGGTATTTGTCCAGGAGATGGAAATGAGTGTCTGTGATGTTTATCAGGGCAGATTGAGGAAGATGAAATGTAAGATAATGAAAGATGAAGACAACGCAAGGGTGTGTCAATACTGTACATACTGATTCTTTATGCAGTTTTGTTTAATTTAAATCAAGCGCACAAGGTAGAAAATAACACCCTTTCATGCACACACAAACACACTCAGCAGATGAGTCAATGCATGCTGAGATGATACTGGTGCCAACATTTTTTAAATCGCTTTAAATGGTTTAGCCTTGTTAGAGCAGCATGACATCCATGTTCATTCCATTCTGTTTTACGATGGATTCCAGCAAGCCAAACAAAAATGAGTCGGATCACGACTGAATTTTGCTTTGCATGCATTTGTCTGTGTGTTATGCATTACACGTGCTACTCTTTTTGAACCATTTGTGTTTTCATTTAGTTTTATTAGGCTAAAATGAGGCTTGTTATTTTTTTATTTTTGACTTCAAGCCCCAAAAATCTGAGTTTACATTTCATTACAACACTGCACCATAAAAAAAATGTTGTTTTAACTTAAAAAATTACGTTACCTGGCTGCCTTTAAATTTTCAGTTAATTCAATATTAGTTCACTTTAACGATTTTGCATCAAAATCATGTAATAACTGATATTTTACGTTGAATTGCAGCAGAATTTTCAGGCAGCCTAGTAGCTCCATTTTTTTAATTAAAACGACAAATCATTTTTGACAGTGTAGGACATTTTTTTACACCAGAGTTTTCTGCTGCACTGCTTCGTGTCGGCACATTCAGACACACAGTCCCACTAAAACATCAAACTTTCTGTCCTTCTATTTCTCCAAAAGCGGTGACAGAAAGAAGAAGATGACATGACTGCAAGGGCAACAAAAACCTGAACATTATAGGATGGTTTTCACTTTTATGGAAAAATCTAAAAAAAGCTCCAAGATTTAAGTTGCCACAAAAGTTACTATTTTGTGGCTTGTTAGTTTCTGCCAGAATAGCACAATTTCAGAAGAGGCAAAACACATGATGGACTCTCTCTTATTTATCTCAATTCAGTGTGTTTTTTTTTGTATTATCAGACCACCATAAAAACATGGATTGTTGAACATATATTTAATAGAGGTTATGCCCATAAATAGATCCCAAATGCCTACAAAAATTGAACAATTGTAATAACCTGAATGGATGTGTTGTGCATGTAGATCATTTGGTCGCAAGGTTCATTGTCAAACTCATGATGCTTGAGGGTGTGCCCAAAGTATTTTTTATGCGGCATAATCGCTGCCTCACTTTGCAATGATCACAGATAGTTTTTCCTTTATTTGTACCCTCTCAAAGCTAAGTTGTACTCCCTGTCTGTTGTTGGTTCTAATTTCTGGGGTTTAGGGTTTGGTAGGGGAGGTTTATAGAGAATAAAGAGCTTCGGGCTGCCCCGCCAAACTGATGTCAAGTGCAGGGAACAGTATTTTTTCCCCTTTCCTCTCGGGGAACAGAATGTTCAGGCGGCAGAAGGATCACTTAGCGTGGCTTGGACTAATGATATGATGCATGATTGCATGTGTGGAAGTCTGGAGGAAAAAAGAAACAGTGTGTGTGAGAGAATAAGCTAGGAATTTCAAGAGAGGGAGGTATTTCATTTTAGGTAGTTAAGTGTGCCATCAGAATCTGTGATATTTCTCTTTATGTGTCTGGTTTTCATTTATTTTCCATCATTTTAGTGCTTTTAAGAGAAAGCAGAGAACTGTACTGGTTATTATACACATGAAATGGAACTTGTCGTGTAGAATCTAATTTCGGGGTCTATCCTGAGCTCTGACGACATTACACATGGAGAAACAAGAGAATTATTAAATGTTGCTCACTGTAGCTACATTTATCACTGTTGCTGGTTGCTATTACATTCCAACAATATTCCATCCTCAAGATTTTTAATCTCTCTATTAGGTTATTATAAATATGCAAGTGGAAGGCTGTAGTATTTGTATAAAGTGTCCACGTTTTGTGTGGGCCTAACACAAAGAAAATATGTTTTCCTATATATTAACGGTCAATATATAAAATAATTTAATGTGTATTTGTAGACAAGTTGTTCAAGTACAAGAATCTAAAAGGACATTAAGGTATCTCTAATGTTTATGAAGTTACAGGCATGCAAATTTGGAAAAAGAACACAAAAGTCCTTTTTTCCCTTTTGAGCTATCACCGTTAGCATAAAATGCATGAAGAATTGCTAAAATTAACAGATTTACTAACACATTTACACACTCTGTGTAAAATAAAATATTGGTGCTGGAATATTTCTTGTGGTATTTTTTACCCCCTCTAATATAGCTCCAAATGTATAGTGAAATTTAAATTTTTACCTCCCTCTACAAATTTAGTGATTACTTAATTACTCTTCATCGGTGGCATTTAATATTTTGTCTTTCATCACTCGATGTTGTTCTTGTTTCTATAAAAATAGGAAAACATCTTATAATTGAGCAAGTGACCTCTCGTTGAGTGGACACGGAATGACCTATAAAATATTGCATTATATTTTCCAGTATTTTCCCTTATATTTTTTCACCCACATTTAAATTTTCCAAAGAAACAGCAATGAGTCAACACACAACTGTGTTAAATATTATCTGCTAAATAAATGCAATACACTCTTCTTTGCAGAAGCCCAAGAGTAGACTGATACTGTTAAACATTGTTTGCACATAGGGTTGTGTCTTGGCAATGTTTGCTCTACATCTTTGACATAGACACATACCTGTTTGCTCTAACATGCATGAAAATCATTTGTGCGTAAATTGCTGAACCCTCTTACTAGAGTGATTATGAATTTCATGTCTCATGGAAATATGCTTTAAATGCGCTGGGCCTTTTTCCCACTTGGCTAGTACATTAACTGAATGACTCGTTTCCTTTCTAAACCCAGAAGTACTCTGCTGGTGCCTAACTCGCCATAAAATTATGGGATTTAGAAAGTATTATGACAGAATTCCTGCAATCCACATACAGCAACTCATTACTTGGGCCCGTCTCCTTGTTGGTGGGCCTGCCAGTCTAACAATATGACCAATTTGTGTAAAATGCTCGATGACATCTGGACCTTCTGCCACTGCATCTGCATTAAGTGTAGTTAACGGGATATTTAATAAGACCTTGGGGTTTGGACCAAACAAAACTATTAAAAATAGTTTTTTGCATTTAGTTGAAAACTGCTTCTAATACAATTGACATAAAACCTTCTATGCTTTATTTGATCCATGCTACCTAGGATCCATGCTACCTATTACTTAAAAGGAAAAGTCCTTTTAAGTAATAGGTAGCAACATAGTGCCTGATAGCATCAGATTTATAATTAAAAATGGTTACACAAGTAAGAGTTTTATTAATAAGTAGCACTGTCCTTTGGACTACTTATAGTGTGCGTTGCTGTGGCCAGAATTGTCCTTGGCCTGTACGCTATTCTAAATTTTATTCAGTGTCCTGAGGATGTGATTTGGGGATGGTTGTCGCTACGAATGTTGCCATGGTAACAGACACGTGAACAGAGGCTAGGGTCAACAAGTTGTGCTGATGTCAGCTAAATTCTTTGCAAGCAATCAATGCTGTACTTTCATAGTGTGTTGGGGGTAGTACATCAGTTGATGTCCTTTGTACTATGCTTTAATTTTTTCACACTCTAAAGTCTTTTGCTTATCGGCCTTATACTTCTATTGACCTGTTAAGGGCTTTGCTACACAACAAAATATTTCCAAAGTCACAAAGATTCTTGGTAACAGTCGAATTTTACTTTAGTGTTTTTGAGTCTTAAACACCACCTAGTTTTCCTAGTTAAAATATGAAGTTGATATTCAATTTTGAAGCAACAGTTTGACAGTCACAGACTGTTTTATTTATCATAATCCATAGCCATATATTCTTCCAGGACGTAATCTTTATCTTTCTTTTTTTTTGTCTTGCAGGTCAAAACTCGCTTGGAGCACCAGTGAGAGTGGAGACAAACGGATAAGTCTACATACAGGGACCCGAACTTCAAGCCTGTTTTTCCTAATTTCTCTTTAGAAATCCCCAAATTTCTTGGAAACACCACCATACAAATGTGTTCCACTCGATCAAACAACCATAAAGACCTCACAGTAGATTAGTATCAGATATAAAAATGACAGAAACAACTAATCGCCACCTAAAACATAAGTTGCAGAGCTTTGGGCGACGTCTGGATGAGCTTGAGGAGGCCAAAAGCAAATTGCAGAAAGCTGAAGATGAACTTCTTGACATTCAGGACAAAATCATTCAGGCTGAGGGGAGTAATTCCTCACTCCTCTCTGATGTGGAGGCGATGCGGAAGAGACTGCTCAAAATTGAAGGCAAAGATGAGGAAGTGAGGAAAGCTGAAGATCTCTGCCGTGATGTTAGGGAAAAACTAGATCAGGCGGAGAAACTAACCAAGGAGCTTAAGGCGGAGATTGAGCGACTTCAGCGCCGAATGTCTGAAGTTGAGAAACTTGAAGAGGCGTTTGGTATAAGCAAGTCAGACTGTACCCAGTTGTGCCTAAGTCTTAATGAGGAGAAAAACTTGACCAAAAAGCTCTCCTCTGAGCTTGAGACCTTGAAGGCTCGTGTAAAGGAAATTGATTCTTCTGAAGCGCGACTGGACAGGGCTGAAAAATCCCTTACCACGGAAATGGAGAAACTAAAGAGTCTCACTCAGACATTTGTCAGTGAACGCAAAAGACTTGTGGAAAGGCAGAGAGAGGATGAGAAAATCATTCTTAAACTGAATGAGAAACTTGAGCATCAGAAAAACAAACTAGGCACAGCAGATCATGGCCAGTTTGATTCCAAAGACCTTCGAATTGAAGATGAGTTCTCAACACGACTTACCTGCAAACTCGCCAGGAAGAAAAGTTTAGAATACTTAAAGCATTCGGATGACTCAGATTTGAGGAATAAGTCAGAGAATGAGAAAAATAGATTAGAGGGGCAGGAAGATAATAAAGTTAAGGATCTCAGCCAAGAAGTGGAAAGGCTTAAGAATCGTTTGAAACAGTTGGAATTAGTGGAGGAGGATTTGAAGAACATGGAATCCAAGAATGTTGAGCTGACAGAAAAGTACCAGCAGCAAAGGAGTCGGAATCAAACACTCCATGACCAGGTTGAGCAGATGAAAATGCAGCTAGCTGGTTACAGCAATAGTAATGGGAACACACAAATTACCAGCACCACAAAGGTCCTGGAGAATGGTAAGGCTGAAAATGAGGAAATCAACGTACGAAGAGGCTTCAGACAGGAAAAGCCGAAATTATTGAACAGAAGTCCTGCTGCTGAACCTGTCAAGTACAAAGGCAGAGATGCATCTCCTCAGCAGAGAAAAGAAACCAACCTGAGGAATAAAGACCATTGTCACACCCCTGAGAGCTCCCCAAAGACTGTACGAAGGGCTTCTAGTCCAGCACATAATGTCAGGAAAGCTTTGAGAACTGGTGCATCCGTTCCTCCATCTGACAATGGGACAAAAGATGCAAAGAAAGATGAAAAACTTGGAAGTGCTACACAGTCATCTTCGAGCACACTCAGTGAGAGCAAGAAAGTCTCAGTCCTTAGTCGCTATCCTCCAGCTGCTAATGACAAAAAATCTTGGAAGCCCACAGCCAAGCAAAATGAGAGTGAAAGCAAACAGAGCCAATCTGAGAAGTTTTCCAGGTACCATGGAAGTGATAGTGAATCCAGCAGTTCTGATGCGGCCAATTTAATATCAGCCAGGTCTTCAAGCATTGTGTCACCTGACAAAGGATTAACTGATCAAGAGAGTTTAGATAACTCACAGGATCTTTCTGGGATGTTGAGTCTGTCCAAGGCAAATGGATCACATGGTGCCTACAGATCCCATGTATGTTCATCTGTTCTGAGTGATCATGGTTCAGACGGTCATTCCTCAGCTTCAGAAACCGAATCTACTGGCTCTAGGAGATCAGTAGGTGAGCAAAGTGACACTATAACGTCAAGTACAAGTGTAAGAACATCATCAGTTTACCCTAGATATTCACGTCGTCAAGATTCTCGCTCAGATGGCACCTCAATGGGCTCCTTCAATGAGGAGCAACCTAAGCCTCATTCGGCAGAAGAGGAAACTCAGGAGACTACGCAGACCACTCCAGGTATTGAAATCAGGAGGGTCTGCAGTCCGCGTGAAGCTCTCCGTTCAAAAGCTATTATCAAGCAAGCCATTGTTGAGATTGAAAGAAAGGAAATTATGTCAGGGGGAGTCACAGAGCCTTCCACTACCATTGGAAAACCCAAAATCTCTGCAAAGCCAGCGGTGTCCAACAAGATGACCAGCAGTATCACCTTCTACCCCAATGACCCCAGCTCCTCTCGAACAAGCAGTCGGAGCAGCAGCATATCAAGCGAGCCCCCCTCCAAAGAAAGGCACACATCCACCAGTAATATCGTCATTAGCCCCAGCAGTGAGCATAGGGGAAGCTTTTCAGTACCTTACGAGATTTCCATTCCTAAGAGCGAGATCACTCTGCGTCCAAGTGATACTGATGCAAACTTCTCTGAACCTCCCAGTTTTATGGAAACTGCTCCTGTGGAGGCAACTCTCTTGTCTCAAAGCAGCTTCAGCCTCCAGTCTTCCAATGCTTCAATCTTCAACAACGATGAGTCTGGGTTTGAGAGCAGCACAAGCTGGAGAGGCCAGAGTCAAAACCTCCTCTCATATGATGACAGTTTTCCAGACATGAGAAATGTCACTGTCAGGAGCACTTGGAGGAGCCGTGGCGCAGCTTCTGTAGATGAATCTGGTCGACCACTAGGGCAAGATGCCTCAGAGGATGATGGCGAGTCTACTACCATGTGGAGAGCATATCGGGCAACAACAGTGTTGGACACTCCATCAAACTCCAACATTCATTCTAACTGTGGAGTTAAACCAAGCCCAGCAGAGGTATATATGCGTAGGATCAGCAATGTTGTTGCGTCTGTCCCTGAGACAGGACGAAGGAACACAAAGACTTCTTCTCCAGAGAGGGCTATTGCACATGAGCCTATCAGTGCTCAGGAACTCCAACCAAGAGGCCGTAAACCCATGGTGAGTCATTGCTTTTTAGACCATTATGTCTAAAAATGTTTTTAAGTGCATGCATTAGAGTTTGCTTACCCTTTTGAAACGGTTGTGTTCACTTAATGACTTTAAAGAGATGTTCACCCAAAAAAATTCTCCTTATTTAGTGTATTAATCTTTATAAATGTCTTTGTTCTGATGAACAAAGAGAAATATATTTGGAAGAATGCTTCTAACCACACAGTTCTTGGCCACCATTGACTACCATAGTAGGAAAAATGACAATGGTAGTCAGAAGTGCCTCAAAACTTTTTGCTTTACTACATTTTTCAAAATATATGTTGTTGTTTTATTTATTTATTTTAAAGTTTTACTTAATTAATATTACATATAGGAATTTATAGACTGTTAAATGTGATGTGTTTCTCTCTCTCTTAACTGGGTTTCTCTCTCCCTTATCTTAAATATGTTTTATGTACAGCTGTTTTGTAACAAAGAACATTTTAAAAAGCACTTTATGAATGAAGTTGACTTGACTTTCTCAACAGAAAGACATTTACAATATTTTTTTCCAACTATGGTAGTCAATGGTGGCCAAGAACTATTTGATTACAAGGATTCTTCCAAATATCTTTCTCTGTGTTTATCAGAACAAAGACATTTATACAAATTGGGATCAACTTGAGGGAGTAATCGAAGACAGAATTTTCATTTTTGGGTGAACTATGGTCAGTATAAAATCAATGAAATCAAACAGCAAACAAGGGCATAAATTATCCTACCAAAACAAATTGAAAGGAGCAAATGATCTGATCATTTGCATCCATTTGTGACTGTACGGATTATCATACCGCCTGTTTATAATCCCCATAGAACAGCAGAAGTCATGCTCACATATTTTATGCCTCCGTCATGATTAATATTTCTTAGTCATGGTATTCAGCACATTTGTTCCTTAGGGTTTTGTTTGATTTAGAAGTTGTGCAACTGCATGTGAAGGTTACAGATATTTTATAAGCATGAAGTATTTTTAGATCTTTCCCCATCTGAAAGAGGAAAAAATATTTCCTTGAGGTTTTTTTCTTGCTCTCCTTTCTGTTTTTCTTGTAACAGAATCCTTGCTGGAAACAGTGTTTTTCAGTTCCAGTGGTTCATGGCGTTTTTTAATAATCAGCCATTTGTTCACATTGTACGTAAATGCATTATAAAGTGTTTAGAAATTTACACTCTCGAGACAAACGGAATATAAAAAAGTCAAGTGTATAAAGGGATAGTTCATGCAGAAAGGCATTTACTCACCCTCATGTCATTTCAAAGCTTTTTTTCTGCAGAACACAAAAGAATGAATGTTGGTTACCGAAAAACGGCGGTACCCATTGACTTCTATTGCATTGACACAAAACCAATGCAAGTCGATGGGTACCGCCGTTGTTCGGTTAAAACGTTCTTCAAAATATTTTTTTCTACAGAAGAAAGGAAGTCGTACAGGTTTGAAATGACAAGAGTGTGAATTTTCATTTTTGAGTGAACTATTCCGGTTAGATAAGATCTTGCCACACATTACTAGAGGAAAACATACTGTTGTTAAAATGTGACTTAGCTCTGTATGGATATTGTATCATAGAGTATTTCACACATAATAACTTGGTTTCGTTATTGGAGTTTTATACTTTTTTCTTCTTTTTAGTAATATAGATATAACCATTATTAAATAAAAGAGATTTTAAAGTGCCTTTTAGGGAAACGTAAATTTAATTTGATTAATAATAAAGCAGTTGTCATAGTTTCTACCACAAGTGTTACAGTAAAACATAAATAAAGAGTGTTTGGAAGTTAATGACCTTTAGGTCAGAGGGCACGGCTTTGTTTTTAGTGGAGCTGTTATTCAGGTCAACTGCCAGTTTTTGTCTCCACAGCTAAACCAATTTTCAGGCTGGCGTCACTTTGCCAGTCAAAACAAAGCATCCAGGCCCCTTTTTACCAGCTTTCAACCTCTTTTTCTTACAGACTATACAAGAGAATTGATCTCATCTTATCACTGTTCCAATTAGTATCACACTCTCATTAAACACCACAAACAGCCCCGCCCCCATATTTTTCCGCAAGACTCAATTAAATCACAGACAAGCCCCTCAAACACGCCCCCTTCCCGACACATGAGCTCATAAACTCTCTTCTCGACTTTCTCACGTTCTATTTCATGCAGTGCTTGTTGTCTTTGTCCGTTGGACTGATGGATAGCCAGTGCCTCTTCATTTATTTGCGAGCGTCTTGAGATGGATGCACAAGTCAATTCTAGAACAGAGGTCATATCATTTGTCTTGCTCTCTTCTCTCTATCAGTCACTGAATGCCCGTTTTCTCTGTACTACAAATGGTTCCTCATGCTGTCATTGCAGCCGAAAGTTAATACACCGCTATTGTAAGCACACTCTCTCATTTCTCTTTGTCCGGGATTAACTATCATTAATCTTTTATCTCTTTCAGCTTTAAAGCCTCTTTCAATCTGAAGAGGTGAATTCAGTTTCTATTCCAAGTTGAAATGGGTTAAAAAATGGAAAACAGATTGGTCCGAGGAGTAAATACAAAGTACATACTCAGACTTCAACAAGTGATTGAAAGCAATCTTCATCTGTACCTACTCAGTCTGGAGTCTATTAGAAAGGATTTATGTAATCAGACTTGGTCAGGCATGCATTGAACTTTACCTTCGAGACATGTGGTTTTCTTTTTTCCCTGAAGTTGGAGTAATCTTTTTAATAAATACCTCAGGGTTATCACTATGATAAGTAACGCATCAGCGTTTAAACCTCTGATGTGTCCGTTAAAGTATGCGATTTTTCAACAAATAGCAGCAACATAAAATCACCTTGGCTGGTAAAAAAAAATTGATTTACCAAGAATCTATTGCCATTGACAACAGTAAAAGTGCCTGCTACATTAATGTGGATCTTTAACTCTAATAAAACAACAAAAAAACGTAAAGACACGCTGATTTATTGTTAAGATAAACATGTAGATAATTCTTTCCTCAGAATGCTAAACAAAGAACCCCACAGAAGAGAATTTTGGACTGTTTGGGGCCATTGCAAATAGCTTTGTAAAACTCATCAGACCTCAGCTAGTAAAAACAGATCTGTTAAATGAATCTGATTTACAGCTGCGGTTGCAGGATTAAAATGTTGATTCATTTATTGATTTCTCCTGGCCTGTATCATGTCACACAGTTTCCTTGTTTATTTACTTTACCTTGAGCGTCTTTATTTTCACCCTGCGTCTTATACAGTATAAGATCAATACCACAGTGCTAGGAAGGGGATCTGAGTTGTCGTGGATGATGCGGCGACTTTGTGCTGATGAATGAGGTTTTATCTCTTTCGTCATTAATGAAGGCATGTTTGAAGCACAGATCAAGGTCATCCGTGTATTCTTGGTAAATATATAAGGTGAAGCCATTAATACTGCAGTGAAAAAGTGTCGGGTTTTGTATATATAGCTGCTCGTCCTACAGAAACTTTGATCATAGATTAATTTGTATTTTTTGTTAAGCAGCTTAATTGATTAGAAATCAATTTTTAGAAACTAATATCCATGTCTGTGATGAGTTTCAATCACATTGTTAAGGTTTTCTCAGATTTAATTTCATTTTTTGGACTGTGGGAAATAGATGACTGTTAGGAAAAGATGGTACTTTGGTGGCACCTTTAGAAATGTGTCTGAACAACATGCCCTCTTAAATTTTAAGGCTGAATTTGCATCGTTTTTCATTGTGTTCCTTTACTTTGGGTTTGGTACTTTCTGCTGGTACTTTTGTGTGAAGACATGGACCAAACAAAAACGACCTAAGGGAATAGTTCTCTCAGACATAAAAATATAATTTACTCACCCTGACCTCATCCCATATTGATCTGTTTTTTTTTCAGTTGAATACAGGAGTTATTGGCACGATAAAATCTAATTTGGAGGCACATTTATGATATTGAATCTCTTTTAGGATAGATGTTGGCCTATGAGCTTTTAAGAGCTTTAAAAACCTGATCCCCGTTCAATGGTATTACAAAGCTAGAAAGAGATTTTTGTTTTGCTGAAAGTTAAATACCCTCTTGGTACTGAGTTCATGGTTTGATCTGCTACTGTGATCAATAAGCATTAGCCATTGAAGCGCAATCGCTCCAAATGTTCACATATGCGGTTTGACTTTCCTGAAAGAAAGAACTCACAAGGAACCCGTTCTGCCATGACATCTTGCTTTAAGATTGTGCTTGGGTCGTTTCCGCCCGTTTGCCCCTTCCTGAATGACACAGGAAGTTGCAAGGTTGCGCCTGCCCATTTGGCGGCCCGTGCATCGTAACCAGTTTCCTGTACACCCACCCCTCGTATCCCAGCAGGCCTCAAGCCCTATTATGGACAATTAGCATCTGTCTGCTGTGTTCGAAATTCCACAGCAATGTGTGGCATATCCTGCTGCCTCATTTGGGAACTTTATATAACTGACGTCATAAACCATTTGGTTGGCTGTGTAAAGTCTCCACATTCATGGTAAAGAAAAGAGACAATAGTTGTTCTACATAAGACCTCGCTATGTGGTCTGACCAATAGCTCTCAATCTATGGACATACGTGTAAAAGTTGGATCTACGCAAAAAATAATTCAACTGTATTCGTATGATTTTCTTGAACTTTATTAGTTTTACGATGGCATTTTTTTTAAGCACCTTAAACGGTTATGTTCATTTTGGTTAGTCAAATCCAATACATTTAAATTAAGGCTTTCAAGCAATTAATTGTGATATAAATTTACTTTTAACAATACAATTTTTTGTTAACATAATATATGTTAATGTATTCTGCATATTCATTTTAGATTTATTAACACAAAAACATACACATACATGCGTATATATATATATATATATATATATTTACCAATTATTTTATATTTATTTGATATATAAACTTTTTATTTTATTATATATAATTTTTGGTATTTTAAATTTTTCTTAAATATATGCGTATTTGTGTTTATACACACAAAATATATGCACAGTACACGGACATATATTATGTAAACACAAAATTTTATACTTGATGCGATTAATTGCTTATTATAGTCAGCTACAAGCTGTTACATGCAAAATAGAAAGAAAAAAAATATAGAAATAGCAGAGTTATATTAGTTATATTTCAATTGAATTCTAATTTGTTTATATAGGCCTTATATACGCTGTTTCAATGATTCAAAGCAGCAAAGAAATCACAAAAAATATGATTAAATATTGCTTTCATTTGCGATTAGAATACATGGCATTGCTATTTTGAAATGGTATGTATTGTGAAATTTGCTATACAAATTAATGTGAAATTATTTCGAAATCTATTGTCCCATAGAAAGATTGTAAACTAAAAAAAACAGTATAAACTTCCTCTTAGACTATGGGATGTTTATTCAATTAATGATAGATAACTGCGATCTTATTCAACCAGTGATGCCTTTCCCGCTTATAGGTCTACATAAATGATAGAAGAACAAGAGTGTAACATGCATAGAAACTGTGCAGTAGTAAGAAGACTTAAAGACTTGACATTTCATGTCAACAACCCTTTATCCCAAGTTCTAGTGAATTCTGTTCCTGGTAATAAGCGTAATCACATTTGTTGTATTTTTGTTTTTTCTCTGCATCTAGTCTATAGATGATAGAGAAGCTGATCAGTCTTCATCCAGGAGGCAGCCCTCAGGTGATATGGACTCGTACGATAGGCCTGGAAGTCGTGATGCGTGGACCAGCAGGGGCCGCGCAGCTGATGGAAAGCGACCGTGGTCGAACCGCCATCTAGACAACTGACACAGATTACCAATTCACAGAGGTGTGTAGATCCTGTTCCTTACATTACTAAACCTAAATATAATCTAACGCTAGATGCCTCGGTGGATTCTGCGTTGATTTAAAAAAGATAAAAACGAATTACTTTCATAATAATGACGTGTTTTATTACCTCAGTTCTTCCATCTCAGAATGGGCTCCTGAGCAGAAGGTCGGAACCTCAGCTCATCTCTTCCGACAGCCATTAGTTACATCACTTCTTAAAGACTCAACAGCTCTGATGTTTTCCAGCAGACCTAAATGACCCCTGGAACCTCAGATTATCCTTCTACACCAGCCCCACCTGTATGGATCCACCATTCTCCTGCTGTTATGAAGAAGTCACATGTTTCTACAGCATCCAATCCTCTTCTGCTTTCCATGGTGTATTAAAGTCGTCATATGTGACAAGGGAGAGGCGCATAGACATGTGACAACAGGAGAATCGGGGGTTTTGGGGCAATCTTGACATTTGATATAATTTGAAAAACCCTTACACCTCTGGTGCAACAGGTTGATTTAATTTTTTTTCTTTTTGTGTTATTTTCACAAGGAGCAAGTTGGTTTTCATTTAGTTCGACAATCTCACATGTTTTTTTGATTTTTTTCCCTTCGCCGCATGGTGTTTGTTAATTCAGGATTTGATTCGGATTATTGCACAAAACCCATTGATTATCTAGTCAATCCCATCACATTTACACCGGGGTACACATGATTTTGCAATACGGCGCATTGCCAAGCACATTTTTTCATGCTGAGAACTAGAGTCAAACCACATGCTACAGTAGGAGTACATGCCAAGACTGCAAGTCTTCAATAGATTTTCATACATGACACCCAAACTCTCCATCCTTCAAACATCTGGGGTTTTTCCACACATAGCCAAATTTATTTGATCCAGTTTGTAATTTGCTCCTTGTATCTGATCATCAAGTCAGGTCTCTCGTTCCTTCTGTTATTGTTACTCCTTTATTTTTTCTTTTACTGAACTCGATGGTCCCCACCATACGGCCACCATATCCCTGACAAACATTTAAAGCGAAAGCTGGGAAATGCATCTGCACGTTCATGTCTCGGTAGCTCAGACGGGAGACTGGTTTTGTATTTCAAACCACTGGAGAGGAATAATCCAGGACTCATCTTGTAGGTCCGTGGCGTGGCGTGACCTTGCGCAGAACATCTGGAACGTCAAACCGGGATTAACCCAAATGCTGGACATTTATGGAGGATTTTCAGGGCTGCCACTCTGTGACTCGACTTGCAAACTTTGCACAGAAAGACATGGATCCAATTCCGTGTGCTGAGCACTCAGCTGTAGGAAACCAGTGTTTGGGATTTTGATAGTCCGTGTCAGTCAGCGGTATAATGCAGTGTGCGAATCGACCCCTTGACGGGTAGTGTTTTCGTTTGTTATTACAGCTGTATAGCTTGTTGAGCCTTGAGGGTGGGTAGCATGATACCACAGAAGATCCAGAATGCCTGTGCCTGGATAAACTGCCTTGTGGAAAATACATCGGAATGCTCATCACGCAGTTAGTACCTTTTAAAGTTTTTGAGTAGATATGCTGCGATTCACATCTTTTGTATTGTCGCTACCAGGTTAACTTTTTTACAGCACGGTGGAGTTTGTGAAGCTGTTGAGATCCGGCCAATGAACTCATTCATGCTCAGATTACATTCGTCCTCTGACAGACAACATCTTGGTCAACATATTTCTCTCTTATCCCGGTGGTGATAACAAAGGGTCCATAATCCCTCAGCCCGCTCAATGATCTCCATTTTCTCTGGAATGTGGGATATTTTATGTTTTGTGTTAATCTGATGCTGTTTGTTTAATGTTCTAAGGGTTGATGTTCATGTGGATAGGGTCTGTCTTTTATGCTTACTGTCTTTGCAGCATCTCACTCGATAACGTGTTTAAAATAATCCACAAATCACCTTCATGGTCAGTTCTGGTTCCTGTGCTCTTTGTGTTGTCGTCTGGTTTATATCCATCTTGTTTTTTCTGGTCGGATTCTTTAAAACAAAATGGATATTTCTTTGTTTACTTTTCATTTTATTTTATTTAAGTCATTCTAATGAATTTGTAATTGCACTTAAATCATTAAAACAGTCTTATAAGTAAAACGAAAACTAGGTCCTTGTGAAAATGGGTCATTTCTGATTAAAATGCATCACAGTATATACGAGAGAGTTCTTGGAAGCTTTTGTCAGCTTGGCTTTGAAAAGCAAGAAAGTCTTCTTATCAGTTAAATCATATTTTCCATTCAACTTCAAACATACTTCAATGGCTTAACCAAGTTGGCCATGTAGCACTTCGATTTTTTTATACTTTTGTTCAATTTGACCTGGGGCGGCAGTTTGGCTTTGGACTTCACATATTTGGCCTTTGTTCTACACAAAGTTTAGCTCTCCAAATGCATATCCCAGACTTCACCTCTGCTTCCTGTTAGGGGGTCTTGGGCCGAAGCGGTCACGCTGTATCTCCCGTGCCCCTGCCATCCCAGAATACCCTAGCGCTCTGGGCTCCTGTAATCCAAATTAAAGCCATTTTATTGGCTGGTTAAAGTAGCAGCAGGACTGATATACGGCCCACAGGTTTGTTCTAGGTCAGAGGTCGCCTTCCCATTCGATGGAGTTCCCCTCATCCCAGTCTGGGGGCTTATAACTAGCCAACTATCAAAGTGGGACTTGCAAAAAAGCATGATCTTTTGAAATGAGGAAAAAGGAAGGGAAGTCGGTCACTGGCCAATGTGTGGGCTGCAGCCTGTTGGCATGGTGTCCATGTGTGGTACCAAGAAGAGCCAAGAAGGAAGGCCAGAGGAAAGGTCTTCCAAATTCCGTAATAAATTTTGGGTATTATGAATAGGAAATCCTCCTCTAATAAATTTCAAAAGGGCTGCACTCAAAGCTGGCCAACATACTCACATTAGTGTAAAACAGCAACATAACTCAGGTGATCTGTATGATGATATAGTGCAAGTTTGTACAGTTTTGCAAATTCCTGTATCTTCCCATCCCGACCCCCTGGCCAGGCCTAGGTGTCTCAGCTGCTCCATGGGTTCAGCACCAGACCACAGCTGTCAGAAACCGTAGGCTTTATGAGCTTACAAGACAACTCATGAGACAGGTTTTTGAGGTCTTTTGAAAGCAATGAACTGAAACCGCAATTCTCCTGGAATCCTTCCTCCTTTCCTAATTCCATTTACTAATATGTGTCAATGTGACGTGGACCCTCAGAAGCCATCAAACACGTGTATGTGATTTTCATACCTCCACTGCCGTCCAAAGCTGTGGATATGATCACTGTGAGGTTGGGATTCCAAGAACAGAGGACAGGGCCAGATCACAGGTTACAAAGCGCAGTATAACCAGACTCATCTTGTTTACCAGCAAACTTAGCATATTCATCCCAAGAAGTAAAATATTTTCATTTGGAGCAACATGAGGGTAAATTGTTACCGAATTTGAATTTTTAGGTGAACTATCCCTTAAAGTCAGATTTACCTAAATCATGAAAAAGCATCATTTTGTGTGTTTTTGTAGTTCATTAATGCATTCATATAGTGTCCCAAATTAGTTGATGATTCAAAATAGTTTTTAATCAGTTTGGTAAAAAAATTCTAAGCCTTACAAGTAAATTACCTTAATAATGTCAGTTCTAAGCAATAAAGTCATATTGAATGTACATTGGAGAAATCTGAAAGATTTTGCTGTGTAATGCCCACGGCTTGAGATGCCATTGATCCCAAAAGGTTTCGTCTATATATCACACTCCAGAATCTGCACTTAACCAGCACTTAAATTACTCTTTTGCTTTCACCCTCTATAAATTTCCTCTAGTCTTTTTTTCTCTTTTCTTTCCCCTTTAATTAACTGAATGTACAGCCATCTAAGATGTGTATATATGTACGTGTGTTTTTGCACTGGCTTAAACTGAATTACAGAGAAAGTTAACTTGCGTTTTTTTTGAGCCGACTGGGCGGGGAGATGGACTGTCCAGTTCATTTGTGCAGACTGCAAAATATTTTGTGATTTTAATAAGAATCAATCTCTTTTTCTCTTTTTAAAGGTCGGGTGCTCTGTAACGTGGCAAATATCATTCCAATGTATTTTTCTAGCGTATAATAAAACGAAACGCTTTACAAAAGCATGAATAAAGGGTAAATATTTCTCTGTAAACTTCTCTTTTTTCTGGCAAAGTTTTTTTTTTTTCAAAAAACGAGATTTCAGAAACTGTAATCGGATGTTTTAATTTAAACAAAATATTTGTAATTTTGTAAAGTGAGCCTTTTTTCTTTAACGTTTATTCTTGCTGTTTTTTTTTTAGATGTGTACCTTATCGGGCTCCTGGAGAGTGATTTTTTTGATATATTAATTTACATTTTGTTAAATTCACATTGTGTTTGTATAAAGTATTACAGTTTGTAGACTGTTAAGGTGTTAATTCATTAGCTTTCATCGATTTGCCAGCTTTTGTTCATAAGGAAAGTCAAAGGGTGACTTGTCTCAAAAATAAGATGGATATGTTGAGCCAGGGCTTCTGTATAATGCTGATCCACTGGGATAGTTGCTCCTTAATAGCGCCTCATCTTTGATTATCCGCTCAGACTGTGGCTTACTGTTGTTCCTTACATTCATTCAGGGTTCATTTATCTTCTGTGCCGTATCAAAAGTGTTGCCAAAGAAAGATTTTCAGGCCTTAAACACACAAAAACAAACACCTGAACACATTGTGCTCTAACCCACAAAGAATAAAAGTTCACTGATACTTGCTTCCACCTTCCCTTATACATAAATTCTTCACACATAAAATACAGGCCTGATATGGGGTGTTTCTTTAGTAAAGCAGTGTTTGTGATCCAATCGGGTGCTGGTGTAGTGGCAGATGCTCATTGTACTCTGCCTGTCACTGTCAGCAATAACACGCAAAATTGTGTTTCACACCCTTGTAGTGTAATATTTGTGCATGTTTCAGCTTAACATGTTTTCGGAATTTGCATGAAGCTAGAAATCTCTAGGCTGAACTGCAGACTGTATGTATTCAAGCTAATATAATAAAGCAACTTGTTTGTAACATTTTGGGGTTTCTGTGTGTTAATTATAATTCTGTATTTTTTTTATTTGAACTGTGCAATGTGTGCAGATGGATAAACAATAAGAGGTAATTAAAGCATTGATGGTTTAATAAATACTTACATGCCGTTACATTTTGCGTTATTGATGTGACATAAAAATGCTCAGAGAATGTATTCGTTATGAATATATTGAAACATTTGTTTACATCTTTCACCAAACCACTGTTGATAGAGTCTTAACATCTGACAAATGCTAAGACATATTTTCTATTTTAAAAAAGGTAAATGAACATGCTATGAATGTGATGGAAAAAGTACACGGATTTTGGGAGACGACATACTTTGTAGGATTTCTGTGAATGAAAATGCACAAACCTGAAGCAATGATACCCAATTAATGGAGAGGGGATGCCTCTTTATAGAACATAAAATAGTTACTTTTTTCATTTGTCCATTTATGAGGAATATGTACAGTCATGTACGACAATGCTAAAAATTATATCCGTGCTGTTAGTATAGTAAAAAATGTTGGGTTGACATTTTCATGGAATTGACAAACTACGTTGCATTCTGTTTTTAAGCCTTATAAGAGCATCAAAACAGGACAAAATATCCAGACTGTGGTTATGATGATTAATACATGAAAGGGTTAAATCTTAATGTATTTTTGCTCAATAAAAACATTCTTACTAAAATAACTGAAGAATTAAAGATCTTTATGCTTTTTATGGCATTTTTCCACATGTTATATATTGCTAAGAATACTGGAAGAGACAGATAATAGGATGATCAATAAAAACAGAAATTCAAGACATAAAAAGCCTAACAAACTTTTAAAAGCCAGAGTCTATTAATATTTTCTACTTGCAATATTTGAAATAGTTGCAAAAGCAGTAATCCTGTTCTGAACATGAATCACTACTTGATGGGAATTTATGAGTACATTCAAATTTTTTGACAAACTGGACATGGGTGAAAGGACTAGACAGAAAATAAACAATCTTATCAACTATTCATTTAGTCTCAAACATTTGTCAGCATTTCCAGAGATGTTTTTTTATATTTTAATGGAGCATTAAACTTGAACTTTTGATGATTTTCAAAATGTAAACTACCAAAGCCTGAGCACTCAGTTGTGTAGATCTACTTGAGAGTATTGCACATATATGTTGGTTCTTCATTCCATGTGAAGTTCACATTACATATCTTCACTCTGGGCTGCAGGGTCGGTGTGTGAGGGTTTTTGTGTGGAGCACGTTCTGATTTTGCTGTAGTGTTGCGTGGGCGCTATGTCTACTCGTGAACAAAATGATTCAGGTTTGAGTTCAGACATACTCAAACAGTACGTACCAATTACATCGTCGCCTACGCATCATATATTACGTAATCAAAGAAATGCAATAAAATATTCACCAAAGGTCCCTAAGGACACACAGGTGTGGATGAGAATATTATAAAATTTAAAGCTCTCAATAGTCAAACAGAAAAAATCCATTTTGAGATTATTGAATCAGATTCTAAAGTCTGTCCTGCCAGTGGCAGTGAGTATACTTTTGTTAAAGGAACAGTTCACCCTCAAAGATATTTGGAAGAATGCTTGTCGTCAAACAGTTTTGAGCCACCATTGACTACCATGGTAGAAAACTGCTTTATAAATTTGAAGATAACCAAAATATTTCTGAAGAATGTAGGAAAGAAAACAGCCCTGAAGCACTTCTGACTAGCTTTGTCATTTTTCCTACTATGGTAGTCAATGGTGGCCAAGAACTGTTTGGTTACTGACATTCTTCCAAATATCTTGTTCTGATGAATACAGAAAAAAGAAATTTATACAGATTTCAAGCAACTCGAGGGTAAGTAAATGATGACCGATTTTAATTTTGGGGTGAATTGCCCTTTTAAGGGTCCATGGGAAAAAGCTCTAGAGGAACTCCAGGAAGATGGAGAGGAATCGACAAACAACATTTAGCTATAGCGATTAGTTCCCCTAATAAAACCCCTATATATTTGTTTCCTTAGCCTGCACAACACATTAAAGCTCAGTTCTAGTAACTCACCCATCGTTTCCTGCACTGGAAGCAAATACTGGGGCTTGAAGAGAGTCAATAAATCTAGAGGAACTCAAGAGAGTCTGGTCCTGAATATGCCCGTAGTTAACATCTTAAGAAAGTATTCGCAAAATACCACAATACCCACGTGATCCGAGGGAGATCCAGCACTGTGGTAAATGAACGGAACATGCTCACATTATCAAAACCGAACAACCGGAGCATTATAAACTAGAGTACGGTTATGGCATTGTGGTGTAGGCTGCACAAGGCTCTAATCACAAACCAAACTGCTGGAGCTAATATCAGCTCAGGTCTCTCAGACTCCCACAATGCAATACAGCTGCCAGGATCAAAACCGCACAAACTGGGGCAACAGCCAGAGGCCTAAAGGGGTTATAGCGAGAACAGAGAGCAGAAAAGAGACAACAAGAGAGGTTCAGGCCAGCCAGATTGACTTAAGTTTTGAAAACTGGGACAAGGATTAGGGGCAAAAATCAGCAGGTTGGTCAAGAGAGCATCTGACCACTATATCAACAGAAGCATCAGTATAGACTAACAAATACTGAAGAAAGAACATTAAAGTTTAAGTATTAGTCAACATTCTCTAATTTAATAAGGTTAAAATTATTCAGGGATACTGCACAAAAAAGCCCACATCAGAAGGTAAGAAGCTGAGATCACATTCATTTTTAATAGCCAAAGAAATAACAAAATATAGAAAAAAATAAAGACCTACAACATATTTAGCAAAAAGACATTACAAATCAGCTATAATTTAATCTACTAATATTTAACAGAAACAGACCTATTAGCAACACAATTGCATTCCAGCTAATATAATTTTCCCACATAAAATAAACTAACAAGCCAAATAAGGGCAAGCTATGATACCTACACCGGCATGTGGGGGACATATTCATAACATCTGCTTTTGACATTACATTTATCTTTTGAAAAAATAAAACAGAATGGGTTAACATTATGCAACAGAATGACTTGAGTTTATATGGTGCATCCAATGTCTAGCTCCTTGTCAGTTGAGTCCTTTACCGACAAAAAGAGTCTTACTTTGTTTAACTGTAAGTGAAATTTTAATGCTCTGTCTTGAAACACGACTAAAAACTCCAGAGTGCAGATCAGTAGAGTTTATAATCATCCCAGTATTTTATTTCTCTTTCAATAGAGCAAAGCAGGAAAACGTCCCAAGGAATTCTTTTGGAAGCATCCACCTGTCCTATTAACTATAGATGAGCCAGAAATTTGCCAGTAAAGCTGCATCAGCAGGAGGGAACTGAGTGAAAGGTTTCATTAAATCCCGGCTTCAGCTCCCAGATTAGTGAATTATTTCCCCAAAGGCATGTTCTTGCAGACAAACTCTCCCATAAACACACACACGCATTCCCAGTCTAAGGAGTCACCTAGTGTCCTCACTTGACCCTCCCCGTTTTTATCTACCAAGACATTCTTTCATGGACCATCACCGTCCTTCTCTCAGCTGCATTACATGTTCAGTCATCTGTTAGACGCTGGGTGAGGGCTGTGGGTTTGGGTTGGCTGTAGCTTGCCGTGGCATAGTGTACATGGCCCCCAGGAACTGATCGGCAATTCTTCCTGCCTCCCTCAACCCGCTCAGCAGAGCGCCGTGGACCGTAGCGGGATAGTTCCTGATGGTGTGTTCGCCAGCAAAGAACAGACGTGGAACAGGCTGTGAAGACAATAAAAACCAACATAAAAAATGATATATAAAAACAAGTGTTAGTTATTCTAATTTGTGTGAAGAGTCGTTTAGACAATCGTCTTACCTGTGAAGCTCCAGGTATGGCAGGACCAGGTGTGATAGGCTGGGCCATGAGATCATAGTCATTACCAGACGACCCAGCTGCTACGTACGAGTAAGATCCCCGAGCCCATGGGTCGGCACGCCAGCGAGTCACCACAGTCTCTTTGGGCTGCCATGACAACAGAACACACATTTAGTTTGTTGGCACTGGAGGATCGCCAAAAACCCCAAAGCACAATGAGCTGTACAATTTGTGTGTTTGAGTTCACAATAGTGTGTGTTGTGACATTCCTCGCTTAATTGTTATTCACATAGGCATTTGCCGTATGGTATAAAACCCTACAAAACTGATCAAGAAAGCTATGGTATGTATAGTGTACAGTCAGCTGGCTATGAAGGGAGACGGCCTTCCAGGGAATTTTCTGCTATAAAATACTGTTTGTTATTCTACTTATAACATACTTTAGCAAGTAAATTAAAACATCCAACATTGAAACTTCTGAGCCTCTAGCCATCCACTTAACTTTTTACATTCTCAATTAACAAACTAAGTTGTTTTATGTCAGTTTACTTGTCGGCAACCAAGATGCCTTTTCTAATTTACTTTTGTATAAAATGAAAGAGATCTAAGGCATTTGAGCTCACCTGAGGTACCGCACTGCTTCCAAAAATTCCCTTGAGGATGGCCAGACACCTCCCAACGATGACATCATCACTTATATTCTCCATTATTCCAGCAGCCTCTCCTGCCATCAATGCCAGCAGTATGGGAGCTGAGATGGTAGATAAAACAAACCACAAATACAATTGATCCAAGTTATCCCAATTTAAGAGGACACAATGATATTGGTAACACTAAATGACATTCACCTTTGTAGAGGTTCCAGAAAAGAAACAGTTCCCCGCGACTGGCCGTGGTACTTCCCACATGTCCAAAGAGGTTAACGCTGGGATCCCAGAATACTCTATCAAAACACAACACCACCTGGAGACATGAAGGACACAGATTACTTCATAACACGCACATGCCAAACTGCTTTAAAGGGACAGTTCACCAAAATAAAAATGTTTCTTAATTTACTCATCCTCACCTTATTCCGAATCTGTATAAATATCTTCGTTACGATGAACACAGAGAAAGAAATTTAGAAGAATGCTTGTAACCAAACAGTCCTTGGCCACCATTGACTACCATAGTAGGAAAAATGAGAATGGTAGTCAAAAGTGCCAGAACGATATGCTGTCCTACGTTCGTCATCATATATTCTTTTGTGTTCAATAGAACAAAGAAGCAATTTTTCCTACTATGGTAGTCAATCGTGTCGAATAACTGTTTGGTTACAGGCATTCTTCCAAATATATCTTTTTCTATGTTTTTATCAGATTTGAGGGTGAGTACATGAAGACAGTTTCCATTTTGGGGTAAACTGTCTAGTTCAGTTAAATGCTTTCGAATCAATAAAATTACAATAAACATGCACCTGTACTAGCACACAGGTACGCTGGGTACCAAAACAATCAAAACTGCATGAAATGGATGCTTTATTGCAGTCTACACAATGATCGAAAAAGTATACAATAAATCAACGAGAAAGCATTTCAGTTAACATCCAGAAATCTGCAGTATATGCAGACAGGGGTTTCTGATATAACAGCATTGTGGCAGAATCAAGTACCACACTATGCCCTCTTGTGACAGGAAGCATGAAGTGCCGTGGGATAATTGCATAATACTGCAGTATTTTTCTGCTGCAGTTGATGTGAGATAGAAAGAGTGCAGAGGAGGAGTATGATGGCGCTTTCAGGGCGCTCAGTTTGTGGGGGGATCAGAAAGAATCGTACCCATTAAACACACTAGTGACATGAACAACATCAGTTATTATCTGACCTAACCTTGACACAACTCTGTGTTTGCAGACCGTTTGGGCTTTTAGATCAATTCTACAGAAAGCACCTTACCAGAATTGAACAGAATGTCCTAAAAGTAGTATTACACACTCAGATCTGAACCTACAAAAATAACAAATGTGAACCTACCTTGTTTAAATTTCCGAACCCCATCCTCTGAATGGCAGCGGTCTTCCATTCCGGCAGGGGAGGCACAAACTGGACGGCTGGTGGCTGCTGCTTCATGACCCCCAGAGGAAGAGTGCACAGCACAGCGTCACACTTATAAATAAAGGTCTGTGTAGTGGAACGAGTATTTACAGCTATCACCTCACAACCTAAGACAGGGAGGAAGTTACGGCTATTAACATACACAAATAAACTCACTTCGACACATCGCAGAGGCAGCGCTGATGGACTCACCAGATGATGTGTATCGGACCTGTCTCACTGCGGTGTTGAGTTTTATATCCAAGCCCTCGGCGAGGGCCACGGGGACGCACGAGTACCCGTTACGCACGGTCAGGTGACTGCCAGTGAACTCAAAATCATCATCCTGCGCAGAGAGTGAAAGAGAAGAATGCGAGTTAAACGCATAAACACACTTTTATTTGAAAAATCTGTTTTTTTTTCATTTATTGTTACTCTACTCTTTAAAACAGTAAAAAGAAAAGTGGCACGCATAATACCTGGTCCCAATGCTTTAGGGAAAGCGTGGAGAGAGGAGTTGCATTGGCAAACTCCAGGTTAGCAAAATGCCAATCGAGAATCTGTCGGTCTCTCGAAGATAAATACACATCACTGAGAAAGGTAAAATCAGACAAGGACTTTATCAGTTACATGGATCTCAATCGGGAGGTCATTCGCGCATGTTAAGGACAACATCTCATTTGACTGTGTTTGATTACTGGATCGGCTTATATTTGAATACCTGGGTGGATTGGCCTCCAGCTCCTGCAATCTCTCCTCTAGTTTAACCTGCAACTCTACCAGCTCATCATATTCCTGCAAAATACAAACAGGGACTAGAGATCAGAACACTGATGCATATTTTCAACAAAAACCTTACAGTGCAAACTCATTCAGATTTTCCTTTGACTCGAGCACCTGAGTCTGAGTTTTTCCACATCTGTACATTGTCCCATAAAGGGCACTGTTGAGGCCAGCAGAGGTGGTTTGGTCTCAGAAGGCAGAGTCATCCCTCTGAGCAGTCTTTCAAACCAGCTAACCAGTCCGAGTCTATTTAAAGCTAAATCCTTCCCTTCAGCCACATCACAGAACTCAAAAACATCCTGCCACGGTTTCTCTATGTCCGTCTGTTAACAAAGTCTGTGAAAGCCTGTTTTTACTTCTATATAAAGAGTAAATTAGAAGTATGGGTACACATTTCTGCTGTTTAGTGACTTCTTTAAAAGGAACGTACGAGATGTATTGAATGCTGAAATTTAATTTCAATAGTGGCTGGTTTCATTCTGCATTCTACAAAAACAGACGCTGAAGTTTTTTTGACGTGAATCAGATGCTATAAATAAGCATCACAATTAAACGTTTAAAATGAAGTCAAATGCTAGCGGGAGCATGTGCCAAAATCCTTGTTTTAACCATAAATGGTTTGACTGCTTCTAATGTGCTTCGACTACAGCTGGAAGCAAATTGAGAGTGATTATGTGAATTAACATGCTAAAATCTGAACAGAGAAAAACGTTCAAGTGGAGGAATTTTACTTTCAGCTCTGTGGGCGCTAAAGAGTTTGACAGTGTAAGACTGTGGTTTGGAAAACAAGATTAAAACAACTGAAACAGCGGGCTGAAGGGTATTATGCTCCATTACCAATTGTAGAGGTGTTTGGAGGATTTGGAAGGCACAGCTGCTTTGTAAAAAGATTTTTTAAAGATCTGAAAATATTGGCAAACCCTACCAGAGAGGCTCATATGGTGATATTTGGCTGTCCAATGTCTGATCTATTTCATTGGCAAGTACTTCTGTCCCTCGTTCCGCAAATTTATTTTTGTAAAAATTAAATAAGGCATTTCATCTTATTAGTCTCATTAGCTGGCGGTTTCCTAAATGCTAGAGCGTGTACATTTGGTCTGTGTTGGTTTGGTTGATGTAGGCAGTTTGGTCTCCTACCTTGCAGAGTGCTGTGAGGTCTCGGTGTTTGCTCTTCACCAGAAACTCAGCCGTGATGTCTCTGGGTGGCTTTACCTCGCTGGCCTCTTTATACTGCTGATGCAGCTCCTTTACTTTTTCCTTAGAACCCACCATCTAAACAACAGCCATAGATGAATGAATCCCTGTACATGGATGTGAATTGCAACAAAGCTGTAGCTATGGAAAGTTGATGTGTTTTACCTTATTAAGAAGATCTCTGAGGTCCTCTTGAGTCTTCACAATCTTCTTCCAGTGCTCTATTTGTTCATCTTTTACATGCTTTTCTTGCAGCCTGTTTTATGTAAAAGAATTGATTTTAGTGTCATACTAAATGATGTTATTCAAAAACAAACAAAGGACAAGTGCACTTACTGTATGACAACTTCCAGGGCTTGTCCCAGAGAAACAGGTTTGTTGTTGAGAAAGTTGAAGTCAAGCTGGTGGCTGAGGTACGACGTGGCCTCTAACAGACGATTAAACTCCTGCTCAACCATCTCGTCCTTCTCTTTAGGGACCTTCAGAAGAGATATGACCAGTAAATGAGTCCATGAGCTCAAGAGTATCTATCTTTGTTACATGTGTGTAACTACAGAAGTTATCAAAAAACAAAATTTTTATCTACTCCTTAACAAATATACTACTCTAAACGAAACATGAGCTATGTTTGTGTGTACGTTTTTGAAGCATGACACCATCTTTTATTCTATAGAAAAATGTATATTAAATTCCGGTGTGAATATAAATAAACCCCAAAGAAAATAACTATTACATTTTTTCTTTCCTAATCATTTGGGACAGTCAAAATTCTGGAGACTGTTACTTTTTATAAAGGAATAAAGAGCCCTCAAATAACACCCAACTTAATTTTCTCAATTAATAACAATGCAGACAACTGACAACAAACTTTCATTTCTATTATTCTAAAGTCATAATAAGTTTTCCCAAATAACAAAATAATCAAATTGAAACTGAAACACTTACACTTGTACAGCGCTCGCCCTGTATTAGAAATAAAATGGAGTGAAAATGAGAGAGAGATAAAAACAAAAGAGAGCGGGATGAAAAAAAGAGAAAGGTTGGGATTGGGGCAGAAAGTGAAAGAGAACATTAGATCTTTCTTGTTCTATTAACATTCGTTAATAATTTATTGGAAAACGTTAACACTCCTTAAGTGTCGATCGGAACAGAAAGCACGATCTAGATAAAAAATGTGAGACTTCACAAACATGCATCACGTGGATACACTGTCTTAAGAATCGCTGAGCCACTTACACAAATATTATGCAGACTTAAATTATTCCTGCGTGTATAATGTTAAAAATCTATAAGATATCTATTTACAAACATCTGTATGTGGGATTTTACTATGTTTATAAGCACTCACAGCCTGTCCATTGGCTTCATAGAGTGGGCACTTCTGTTTGATCTTTGCCAGCTCCATGTTGACCTGTTTGCTTACTACAGCCATTGGATTCCCACCTGAAAGAAAAATTAAATAAGATTGTTGCCAAGTAACACATGCCGGCTGAACAATTTAATTTTTTTAAAACTCTGCCACCTCCTGGTGAGGACTAATTCTCACCCAGACCAGTTACTACCATTGCCCCAAGGTCAGCTACATAGTTCCCCTTTCTGAACGTAGCCACACGTCCGCCTACGCGATCCTATCGAGAGAACATAAAGACATAAGAAAAAAACTCACTTCTCAGCTATCTATCCATGCACCTTTAATATATTTTGTAGCAGTGTGTACTCACTCTCGCCTCCAGAACGGTCACGTCCATCCCAAAACTCTGCAGCTGTCGTGCAGCCGCCAGCCCTGATACCCCACCTCCGATTATTATCACCTTGCCTGTCTTCTTAGCTACAAGAAGATAAGACCAGGAAATGTCACTGATGTCATCCTGTTATCTTGCCATTAAGCAAACCAGTTGGGTAATGAAATATCTTTTTGTTTGATATAACAGTTCAGTGCTATTACTTGGCAGAGGCTTTACTCTCTTGTAGATGCCAAAGTTGATGAACCCGTGCCTTTCCAGATAGCTGTGTATCCGGTGCACTAGGACAGCATCACCTGTGAAGAGAAGAGCATAACCAAACTGAGCTCAAACATGCATATATTAAATAAAATTACAAAAACACAAGTTTATTAAATACATATGTGACCGATCCCATAATTTTGAGTCACTCTGACCCAGAAACATATTGAGGTTTATGTAACGAAAATTAAACTTTCTTCCAAAATTTAAATTATTAAATTTCCATTATGGTTTGGAGTAAAACAACATCATTTGAAAGCGAAGACTTTAATTTTTCACTTTATTGCATAAAATACAAGTTTTCTGGGTCACAATGATCCAAAACACCAGATCAAGTGACATATGATTGTGGGTTCTCTAAATGGGAAGTCAGTAAACTCACTGTTGTATGGTGCTTCTAGCTGCTGCACAGTTGACTCGAAGGTCAGCTGAACTTTGGGGTTGTCCAACCAGAGCTGAAGCTGAACATGAAAAAAAAACATTCTGTTGTTCTTCATGTGTTTTTCAGTTTTGTAACCAATTAATAACCAAGAACCACTTCGGCAATGGGAAGTTTGAACTTTTTCTAATTCAATCATTTTCATCTTATTTAAATTATGCTGAGCAAATACACAAACGGATTCAATTCGCATCTTTTGTTTTCAAACGCATTGCTTTGAGCATACCGTGCGGTTTCTGATGTAAAGGAACACTTTCTGAGTATGCTGTGGCCCGCTGATGATGTCAGGGAAGCATGCAGCTTCCTGTGATGTCATACGGTCATGTGGGAGACGGCTCTGGAATGCGGCCCCCTCAACACCTGACAACAGACGTTGACTTACATCGTTTCAAAACCACAGCAAACAAACATTCAAATTTCTTGTGTTCATTCCGTACCCGATGGTTCCTCTGGTTCACTGTCATTTTCCTCCTCTATAGGTGGAGCAGGAGGAGGTATCACCTGCTTCCGCTCTTTCTCAGCTTTAGCGTTTCTTTCCTCCTCGGAGTAATACTCGTCCTCCGACAGATTAGCAAGGCTTTCATCCATCTCCCTGTATTCCACCTGCAGCAGGGGGCACAATAAAGGCATCATAAAAATCTAGCCCTGGCTCAGCTGGGGTGAAACATGCAAATCATTCCCTATACTGGGCTGGCAGAACCTTACATTTGATCTTCAAAACAACACATCTGGTTAAGGTGTATCCAGTTTCTTCATTTCAGGACGTATAAACAACTGGCCAGCAAACAATAAATAAGATGGTAAAGAATAGGAGGTCACTCACCGTCACGGCAACAAGTTCCCGACTCACTGATTTCCAGAGATAAATTAAAAAAATTTGGAAGTTGACTTTAGCTCCTAAGTAGCGGTTCCTGCACCTGCCCAGGTCAAGCAAATTGTGATGTTTACCTTTGCTCGCTTGCGGCGACTGGTTCTGCGACCCTCTGCGGTGTCCTGATCAATCCCTCCAGGTCCAGGAGGATGCAGGAGAGGAGGCCCACCTGGTTCTCCACTCGGTGAGGCTCTCTCTTTCTTTTTCACATCTATTAAAGCTGGGCCAGAGGTCCCAGCTGTAGTAGTTTGGGGGGCAGAGAGGGTGTCAGGAGCACGCTCACCACCGTTACCCCCGGAGGAAGAAGAGGAGCCTGGGTCTGACTTCTTAGTGGACAGCATTACAGATGATGACAGAAGCCTCTCCTAAAATATGGAGAAAGAAGGAGGCTGTGGAGAAGACTGCAGCAAAAAACTGCCAAGACAAGGTGAGTCAAATGTGCTTGTGCACCTGCTCTCAACAAGAGCCATTTGAAAACACTCGTGCTATTCAGCTATAATAGGAGTTAAGGGAAGCTTGTACATTCATACTATACATGATCAATTAACTTAACTGGTTTTAGCCATTTTTCTCTGTCTAAACCCACAATAATTAACAGATGACGACAGAATCATAAACAATAGTAATCGTTAAACTCTCGCAAATTCAACTGCATCCATACTACTTCGAGCATTATACACATTTTTAAACAGGTTCTAATACAATTAAATATATTATAACGTTACACGTTTGTGTTAATAGCGCTAGCAGCTAAACGCTACAGTACCGCCTTTGTGTAAGAGCAATCAACCGACCACATCTCTAAATGTGACTAATCCGTCAGGACTTTATCAACTGTTCAAATACTAAAAAATACAATATATGCAAAGAATTAAGAACTATTAGAATAACAAAAAGTATCGTGCGCTCATTAGCAAAGATGCTATTGCTAGCGGCACGAGTTCCCATCCCTTATCCAAGTGCAAAAAACCTATAAACCGCTCAACGCTATTGTTTATGAATTATACACAGCAATAACAAATGCTAATTATGCGTAAATATTATAAACTATAAGTTTTCATATAAGGTACTCGGATCCATGTATCAAAATATTTATATTTACCTCCCCGCAGCTGCTGAGAGAAAAGCACAAAGAAACAGATCGACTGTCCCCGTAGGAACCAATGCAGCCAATCAGAGAAAGACGACGGCGTAGAGAAGGCGGGATGAAGATTGTACAGTTCTGTAATTGGACAAAATTTTAATCGATCAAGGTTTTAGCATAATCAGGTTCGACTGACCTCCAAAAGCGTTATCCAACATTACCGCATGCGCAGTTGTCACATCTTTAAAATGACATAAATTCCGCATTGACTACTTTTGCCCGTGGCTGGGAGGGCAAGACTGCCTAAACAAGAAAACGAGAAGCTGCGGTTACTTACACTCTTCACAAAACTGTCTAAGTAACCGCATTGTCATAAGGAATAGTGAAAACGCATGTGAACAGAATTCATTTAGATCATTATTCTGTTTTTGAGCCTGGCAGCTCCTAGAAAACAAAGTTGAATTGTAACACATTTAGCATTTAGTCGGGACACTGACCTGGTTGCACTGTTTTCAATCATGCGACAGGTGGCGCTGTCACACACATAAACTAGAATTGCACGCTCTCCTTGGTGGGATGAACCAAGTCGGTGACGTATGAATGTGGGAGGAGCATGTGGAAAGCGGAAAATGCAGGTCCAGGTGCGGGTGGGACAGGTAAAGCAGATACGGGATTCGTGAGGGTGTGACTCCTGTGTTTTTTTTCACTGTTTTATAAAGCGAGCAACGACCAAACCGAGCGTATAGATCACTTTCAAAGGTGAGTTTTGATGCGATCTTTATGTGTTTAAGTTGATGTGATCGAGACTCTCATTGTGAGCGATTGCGTAAACTGTGTTGATCTTACTCGAGAAACGTTAACACAATTCCTTTTACTACTTTTCACTTCCTGCGACGTAACGCATTGTTGTGGCACAAGTGTAAATTGTGAAACATCAATATCACATACTGTTTGTCTCTATGCTCTTTGACTTTTCTATTGTTTAATGAATGGGCATTTTAAGGAGTATAGTTCCTCTCGTCTGCTGGTTTAAAGTCTAATTGGGTCACATGGAAATGTGTTATGTTAGTTTAACTTTGATATTTATAGTAAAAGCATAGTTACTACAACTAATCTCAATCTACTTAAAATCTATGGATATGCTTTTACAACAATAAAATGATGATTAATATGAACACTATCAGGGATCCAAAATAGTTGAACTCATTCATGCATGTAATCCTACCTCCAGTTTTCCTTGATAAAACTATATTGTTTCCTAGTGTGTCAATGAGTATACCATGTTATGTAGTTAAAGGTCATAAAATAAACCCTGTTTTCTATTTGGACAGCATAAGAATGAAGAAAGAAGAGGAGGGATCTGAGCGACCCGATAACACAGCATTTACTCAACAGCGGCTCCCGGCATGGCAGCCTATACTCTCCGCTGGCATTGTCATACCCGGCTTTCTCCTCATCGGCTTGGCCTTCATAGGCATTGGAATCGCCCTCTTTTTGACCTCACAGACCATCCAAGTACTAGAGGTAAGAGCTTACAGAAACGCAACAACGCTGGTGCAGCATTTATTGTAAAGTTATAATCTTGTAGGGACCCCCTGAGACTATTGTAGTTTCTCTTAAAACCAATGCTATTCCCATTTAACTATTAAATCAATTCGAATTTATTTGGAAGGTTTTTATTTTTGTTTTCAACAAGAGAACCTTTTTAGATAAATCAAATGTAAGGTTTTGCTTTCTTTGCCACCGAACAACTGTGTGGTATTTTGTTTGAAGGTGATGTCATACTGGGGTGTTTGTGAAGGGTGAGAAATGTTTATTAAAGATTAGTGCTTCCTTCACATCACAGAGAGATTACACGGGCTACGAGCAGACCTCCCCCTGTTTCACCTGTTCATCTCCAAGTGCTAAAAACTGCACCTGTGAAATCACATTCTCCCTCGACAAGATATTTACGGTACAGTCTTTAAATATTCATCTGTTTCCGTCTGTTGTTAAAATCGGATATTTAAATCGTTTAATGTTGTAATGCATCTTAAAATGTGTATGTTGCTTACAGGGTCCAGTTTTCTTCTACTATGGCCTGACTAATTACTATCAGAGCTTTAGAAAATATGGTGTTTCAAAGGACGATAACCAGCTTTTTGGCGATACAACTTACTTCAAGGTTTGTCAAACTTTGATATATTTTTTAGGACTTTAATTTCAAGCAATAGAACTTTCTTTCCTTTTATGTTTATCTCCAGAATCCACAAGATTCATGCTTTCCATATCAACGCGACTCCAATAGTAGGCCCATCGTTCCATGTGGAGCTTTACCAAATAGCATGTTCAACGGTATTGTTTGACTTTTTACGCTGAAATCTGTTTTAGCCATGCCATGGTGTGAGATTTTCCAGGGCATTGCTAATGTTTTATTGTTTCCACAAAGATACTTTTGAGCTCTTCCATGAAGTCAATAAAACAAAGAAGCGTGTGCCACTAGATGGTAAAGGAATCGCCTGGTGGACAGATTACAATATAAAGTACAGGAACCCTTCTTTTGTGAACGGCTCCTTGGCAAATGCTTTTGAAGGTAACTAACCTTAAAGTTTGCTATAATGTAGTTATGTTGTATGATTTGGTTCAGGTTACATTGTTTTGTTTTTCAAATGCTTATTTAAAGGTACAGAGAAGCCAATAAACTGGCCCACTTCAGCATATGAGCTGGACCCCACAGACCCCAACAATAATGGTTTTCTGAACCAGGATTTTCTTGTGTGGATGAGGAGGGCAGCGTTACCTCAGTTCAGGAAGCTGTATCGGAGAATCACAGAGGGCGATTACGCCGCAGGGCTCCCTGCTGGAGATTATTTTCTGACAATTCATTACAGTATCCTTCTTCTAAAAATCAAAACCTTTTCGAGACTTGAATCAAGAAATAGTTCACCCATAAGTATGGAAAAAATTGTTTACCGCTTATCTTGTTTCAAATCCTTATGTATTTATTTTTAATTGGAAAAGGTTGATGCTTCTCTTTTCCTTTAATGCAGCTCTCCAATGTCTATTTTCGTGTGTCACGGATAGAACGAATAATATAGGAACAACACTAGACTGTTCTATTTAATAGTTTAAAAGATTGTAGTATTAGGAAATTAAGAATGTTTAAAGTCATCTTTTGTACATAACATTTCTCAAATTCATTGATCTATTTATCAAAATCATTGAAACAAGTCATGGGAACACTGTAACTGCAGTACCACGAGCGGTGGTTGTAACTTGACTCTTTGTTTAGTTCAGTAATGTCTCTTTTGGTCATTTCTCCATTTCAACAAGTCCTATTTTAAATTCTGACGACATCTCTTGCCAGTGTATGCTTTTTATCCAGGCAAACAGGTTTTACTGGCTAGGTGTGTCTCTGCTTCTCCACAGCCGAATGTTAAACCAACAAACAGGGTTTTGAATATTCATTGTGTACCTATGTAAATTGCTACCTTGCTATGGCAGTCAAAGGAGCTGTTGAGATTTGTAAGGGTTTGCTTTGAAAAGGTAAAGTTTTGTTTCCAACGCATCTTCTCCTGTTCGTAAACATTGCTTTAAGAAACTATGCTACAGTAGGATGAGTTGTCGAAAAACATGTTTGTTCCTTAACCAAATCTTTTCCAGACTACCCAGTGCTAAATTTTGATGGACGTAAGATGGTGGTCTTCAGCAACGTGTCCTGGATGGGGGGGAAAAACGATTTCTTGGGCATCGCTTATTTAGTGGTTGGATCCTTGTGTGTGGTCATGTCTGTGGTTATGCTCATTGTTTATGCCAAATACAAATTTAAAGAAGATTCGTGATAATGTAATGTACCCGTTCTCAGAAAAGAATTTAAAAACTAGGTTATTTAAGGGACATACAGGGTCTTTCAATTAATGGTTACACATATATCGTGATAAAACTTAGCTTTTAAATAAGGAATTTATAAATGAAAACTGCGGTGATATCAGGAACCCCTGTTATGAATATATTCAAAGAAATCGAATGAATTCGTGTCATAGAATCTAAGGACCAAGTTTGGTCAGAGGTCATGGACACTGAGACACTGTTACAAATGTTTCTACGTGCAATTCTTTCACCGTCTCAGGTTGTTTAAGATAAAATACCTGCTTACTTTAACTTGCTCTTTTACAAAATGTGATGTTAAAGTTTGTTCTCGTCATCCTCTGCACTTTGCTAAGCTCAACCTAATGCTTGACAGATACGGAGGAAATCTTGGTCTTAAATGTTGTTTACAAAGTAAATAGCTTGCCTTAAAAATAAAAAAAAGGTGATGTTTGATCTCAGGTCTTTAGATGTCAAATGTATGGCTTTGTTAAAGCTTTGTGTCTATTTAGGCTAATATATTGACAGTTGAAATTCATTGACTTGAACATATAGTTTTATATTATTAAATGAGTGTACATCTAAATTGTCGTGCTGCTTTTTAATGTTTCCATAGCAGCACCTCTGTGGTTCAACCATTTTCATGTAGAGAGCAGTGGGTTCTGGAGTGCCATTAGTGCTGGAAAACTTAAATCTGATAGTGAAGGGGTCCTTAACTGATTCACTGTGACTTCATTAGCGCGTATTGAATAATTGATGCCTTTAAGTGAAGAAAATCTGATTTGAATGGATTATTGTGTGCTGCTGGATCCAGTCTTAATTACACCGTGGTTCAGTCATTTACTGTATATGTTTGAAGATTGCGGATAGAATCATTTATCTTATTACTAAAATGCTTTGATTTCTTTTCTTATACAAGAACTTAATTGCAATGCTAAACATTGTATGAAATTTCAAACTATAAATTATCATCAATTATAAAATCAGCACTTTTTAGTTTGCCATGCATGCTAGGGAAATTTTTTGGTCCACAGGGAATTTAGGTAAAGCATTTAACCTTATGATTGACAAAGGGAAGAAATAATATCATTATTGGGATAATCTTATGGGTGTATTACAATATTTTGAACAAAGAAGGGTAAAAAAAAGAAAGCAAAAATCAAATATCTGATTTATTTCCTAAACATTCAGAATTTTTTAATGTATTTTATATAGAAATTATGTAGAATTGTCACAAAAAGAACCTTACACAAAATAATTGTACACAAAATAATAATAAAACATGTTGACGAAGGTCACATTAGTTTGACTGAATCTATAACAGCATCTACTTAATGATAAATAACCAGACAAGTTCATCAAAATGCGTACAGAAAGATACTCAAAGTGCAAAATCTGTTATACCAATCTACGTGCACTAGATGGCATCGTTGGGCCAGGGTTAACGTTGTTAGTATTTGTCTTCTCTCTCGTTCTCCCTTTCTCTCTCTCTCTGTTTTGTAAACTTGCAGCTGTTGTCTAAACATATATAATGTTGCCTTAATTCAGACGTTACTGTATTGGCTCTCTCATGAAAGATAGAATAAAGTTCTGCTCAGATCCCTTTATTTGAGTTTTAAAGGCAACATTCCCAGCCATCACATTTTTCAACCTTAAGTTAGTGTGTAATGTTGCTGTTAGAGCATAAACAATACCTGCAAAATGATGCAGCCCCCAAATTGGGACACAGCCATGGTATGGCTCTAAGCGGGGAACCAGTCACGACAGACTTGGTCAGCTTTACCAATCAGAGCGTTTCGGAAGGAGGGATGTTATATAGACCGGTAGAAATCCAGTGGGTTTGTGAGAAGAAGGACAGCGGTGGACTATACAGTAGATTTGAAATGTGTGAAATATAAAGTGTTTTTGAAATTATAAACATGGACATCCATTGTTAAACACCAAAAAACATAATTAAAGCCACTAAAACAGCAAAAGACTGGGTCTTTTAAACCTCGAACATAGGATGAGACCTTCACCCTGGTGAATTGTTAACTTTAATGACACAAGCTGGGACAGGATGGGCATGTTTTTAGGTGTATAGAGCCGGTGGCTGCAAATCTCGCACACTAATGGCTGTATGCTGTCTACACTGGCTGTTCTGGGCAGGCTGCTATCACTGTTTTTGTATTATTAGCCTGTGATATGGTTGCCTTCATTTCCTGTTCTTTCAGATGGGTGAAACAGGCCTGATATTGGAAAAGCGGAAAAGAGAGTGAGAAAAACAAGGCCAAAGGTGCATCTTTCTCTTTCTTACTTTTCCTAATATAGGCACAGCGTTATAAGTGCAAGGGATGATGGTTCATGTGTGGGTGATGTTTTTCGGCTGTAGAAGAGTGGCACAGACTTTATGAACAGAAGAGTATTAGACATTGTCCTGTTGTTGGTTCCGCCTGTCTGGAAAGCTCCACATATGTCGTTTTATTCTTCACAGCCATTTCATTTATTGGACTCCCACCAGTAATGGAGAAGGTCATTATTGAAGTAATAACTGTTGCCATAACAACAGATTCTTTACGTAGTGGCCAATTTTATGACCGTAACAAGCACAAAAAGTCCAAGTGAGGGACAGCAGCATGCATCTCGAGTGCCATTAGCATTGGAAAACTTAAATGAAAGGCTAAATCTTTACAGACTTACAGAGCACATATGGCTGATGTTGATGCCTGGTAGTAACAGAGGAGATCCGAGCAGCAAGCCTGTGCAGTGTCCTCACAGTGCTTCAGTCTTGCAGTGTTTGTGATGTGTGGATAAACATTCATTCAAAAGAATTCAACCATTCAAAATGCTTCACATCCTACTGGGAAAACAAGTTTATTCAAATGACTGCACAACTTCGCTCATTCCGTAATAATGGGTAAACACCAAATTAGCAAGCAATTATCCACCTGTGGTAATGTTCTGGGCAGCCTTCGCAATGCCTGTTGGGGGTTATGTTATCTGCAACAAAGCAAAGATTGCATTCTTTTGAACGTTGAGCAGTTCCGTGACCAGTAAGCATACAGGCATTTATGTGAAATTTATGGCCAAAAAGTGAAGAGCAGAAACAGGGGGGCTGATGTTAGAAGAAAATCTATATATCGTTCTTTGCTGAATTATTTAAGTGGAATAGGATTGAATTTCCATTGCTGTATAAGTGGGCTGATGAAAACCATTGCAGGTACGGCTCTAAGAAATATATAAGACTCATGTATGCAAATGTGATGGGCAAGGTGGCACTCTATGACATATACTATACAGCATGGTGCATTAAGCAAAGTTCACTCAAAAATACAATTTCTTTCATTATTTACTCAACCTAATGCCATTTCAAACCTGTATGTCTTTTTCTTCTTCTAAACACAAAAGAAGATTGTAGCAAGGTTCAAGTACGGGAGGAAGGAAGGAGACCGGGGGTCTGGGTGAGACCCGTAAAATTCTTTTTTATTAAATAAATAAACTGTGCGCCACTGCACCAACATTCAACAATAACTTAGAATTCAATCTTGAGGCATTGGTCTCTCGTCCCGCTGTGTTGTCCCTTGAGTTCTTAGCCGTTTTCTCCCTCCACATTATGCAGCGTCGAGGTGTCTTTTAATCATTTCCTCCCCAATCACTGGAACGAGACACAGGTGTTTCTAATGTGTACTTGACTTACTTAACCACCGTTCCTCTCCCGCCTCGCACTTTCGGCGAAGACCTCGCTAAACCACGCCGCCCTTGCCACATGCCCCCACCGCCCGACTCAGGAACCCATCCGGCCTGCAGCCTCCTCCCCCCCTCCTGGAGAGGAAGTCAGCCACGGCCATCTGTGTCCCCGGCCTGTGGATCAACTGAAATTTGAAGGATTGTAAAGCTAGGTACCAACAGGTGATCCGCGCGTTGGTATCCTTCATGCCATGGAGAAGCTGGAGGGGTGTGTGGTCCGAACAGAGCTTAAACTCCCACCACAGGAGGTAATAGCGAAGGGAAAGGACGGCCCACCTGATTGCTAAATATTCATTTTATATGGTGCTGTACATAGTCTCCCTCCTGGAGAGCTTACAACTGATGCACAGCACTGGCTGCTCCTCACCCTCTACCTCCTGGGAAAGGACCGCCCCCAGGCCCCTGTCCGATGCGTCAGTCTGCACCAAAAAGTGGAGAGTAAAGTCAGGGGAGTGCAATAACGCCCTGCCACACAGAGCCGCCTTCACCTGGGTAAAGCCTGCTGACATGACTCTGTCCACTGGAGGGGACCTGGCGCCTCTTTTTTATTGAGGTCAGTCAAGGGGCTGGTGAGGTCAGAATAATTAGGTACAAACCTTCTGTAATATCCAGCCAGCCCCAGGAACTGCCTCTCCTCCTTTTTGGTCATGGGTCTCGGCGAGGTTGCAACTGCTGCCGTCTTGTCAATTTGGAGACGCACCTGGCCTGGTGACCCAAGCGGAAGCCCGTATACCTTATCTCCACACACCCAATTGCACACTTCTTCGGGTTGGACGTCAGCTCGGCTCCTCTCATGCCGACCTCCATTACAGGACAGTGGTCAACAGAATGGCCTGGCTCCCCGTACTGCCAATAGACCGGCCCAGGGCTCCCCGCCACCCTAGTGGCAGGAAGCAGACAAGAGATTGGTGAGGAGATGGGGAGGACCGGGAGAGCTGGTGACAGATCCGCCGTGTGGGTCCGCGCCTCCGTGCTGTGCCCTCGCGACGGGGATGACTCCGCCTCCCATGTTTCTCCTGGAAGGCGAGCGGGCCACGGTTGCCAGCCGGGCGGGACCTGAGAAATGGTATTGGTCGGGGGGGAGGAGGTGAAGAAACAGGTTGAGAGAGAGATCGAAGGGGTTCGGCGACCCCGGGGCACGCCATCATTTGGTCCTCCACCAGCTGGATCGCCTGGGCCAGCGATGTCGGCCCGGTGGCACTGGACCCAGCAAGCGGCTCCCCGGGGCAGCCGTGCCAGGAACTGCTCTGGCACCACCTTCTCGACCACCTCGTCGATGTCGCTGTCATCGCTGGTCAGCCAACACGAAGGGTAGGCCACCCTCCCCAAGCTCCAGGGACCTGAAACGCTTGAGGATCGTCTTTTTGTGGTCCGCGTATACCAGAAAGTTCTGGACCAGCAGATGTTGAGCCGCAGACCTCGCTAAACCAGGCCCTATTGCCACAAAGATCTTTTGAATAGTGTTGGTACAAGCACAATCGTGAATAGATGACAGAATCTTTTTTATCGGCTGAATTGTTCCTTTAAGTGATATTTAATAGTGTGCCATTTTAGCTGCCTTTGATTTGTTTTGGATGCTGATTTACAGCTTTTAAATTACAATTAGTGTTACTAGTGAAATACACAAATGATGGCCCTCAATACCCCAGAGTGTATCAAAGATCCCTAAATTGCCTTCCATTTATTTGAAATGAAGCATCTGAAAAGTTCAGCCTGCAGCAGAGTTTGTTAAGTGACCATCAATCTGGACATTAATGAGATAAAGATTCCCCCACAGATGCTCATCCATCCACAATGTCTTTATCGAACTTCACTTGAGAGAGAACTGGATGTCAAGGCAAACAATTCTCTGTTTGGGAGAGACATAAACAAAAATGATCAGCAGAAAATAGGAGCTTTTTATTTTGAATGATCACCTCTGATGAGGTGACTTGATTTGTGACTGGATGCGAACAGACTAGAGGAAATGGAAAAGAGACAGAAAACATCAATCGTGAAGCTCAAGCAATAAAAATATTTGCATAAGAGAGACGTTTTCAAGAATCTTGACCTCAAACAAAGCTTTGGAAGATCTGGAGACAGTATCATTTTTCTACACGGTCTCTCTCATTAAACCCTGATTTTCCGCTAATTGGAAGTAAATGGCGGTAGTTCATCGCTAATCACTGTAATTGTACTCTCATTTAATGTGCTTGAAAACTCGCCGTTTCTGACTTCATCACTTAGACAAATGAGATAAAGAGGTTGCGTTATATCCAGCCGGACGCCCGTGTATTTCATTTAAGATAATTACTTTCAATAGTGCAGAATTCACAAGTTTCTGCACCACACGGTCAGAAATAATAATATATAATTATTTCAATCATTTTGCATGATTTGATTATCCTAGCTAATTTGTACATTGAGTAGTTTATTTTTTAACGCTAAAGTGAATCTTTAAGTAACCCTATGTGCCACATAGTGGAAGTGTCTTGTTGTGTTGTTTTTGCAGAGTGACAGTGATGGGAATCGGCATATTTATTTAAGATCCTGAGAACCCAAAGGTTACTCCTCGTCACATGACAGTGTAAAAAAGATTGATTTATGTTTGGTTGTCAGTTTTTCTCTTTAATTTTTGTGTTGGTGCCACAGAGATGTTACTGCTGGAAGATGTGTGCCATGAGAGACAAACTTTATGCAAAACAGGGTGTTAGTTCCTAGTCTGCGTGGATAAATTTAGCTCCTCCCTGTCACATCACTGATACAGACTTAAACTTATACAGAATTTGGGATTCAGGCCATTGTGGTTTCTAGGTTGCAAGAACTGTAATAAGACAGGAACGTCTTCCAGAGTGTTTGGATGTTTTGCAGTGGTCAGATCATCTAATATGCTATTTTGTATTTGGTGTTTTCATGATGGTGTGCCTAATATTTGCTTATCGTAATGAGCAGCCTTCTCTTATTATTTCTGGAGGCTCTTTTTGATGCTGGGCATGCACGAAACATCATTGTTGTTTTTATGAGCATTTAAGGATGGACCCAGTGCAACTAAAGCTATAAATTAATTTTAGCAGCCACTTGCCTCCGACCCTTCCTGACATCTGCCAATAAGTTCAGAAATTGAAACAAGGTGATATTAGGTTTGAAAATGATCCATGATTTTTTTCTGAAATATATGTTTTTATAGTTGTTACCATAGCATTTCATTTTTTAATAGTTACAATGCATGCTGTGGTCTGTTTTAAATACATATATATATACAGTAGAAGAGTAATCATTCTAGGCTTTGCTTCCAGCCCTAAAATTGATTAAAATTTGTCAACTTCCACGGTTTTACCCAAGGTTTTCTTCTTGCACTTCATGTTCCTCATGTTGCTGTGATCTAGTATTTGGTCATCAGAGGGCTTTACGGTTGACATCCTTAGCTACTTTTGAAAAATCACCTTTGTTTAAAGTGCCGGTTTAATTATAAGTTGTATTTCTGTACCAGCACAGTGTGTGCCGTATATTATGTATAATATTCAGCTTAAAATTGACAATGCAGAGATTCGATTGAGAGAATGACATAAGTGTAAAGTCTATAATAGCTATAAAATGTGAAATGTGCATAGCATGGTTCATTTTTATCTTTTATAATTTCCTCAAAAAGAAGATATTTTGAAGAATGTTGGTAACCGAACAACGGTTGTACCATTGACTTGCATTTGTATTGTGTCTGTACAATAGAAGTCAATATAGCCATCGTTCGGCTACCAACATTCTTCGAAATATCTTCTTTTGTGTTCGGCAGAAGAAAGTAAGTAATTTTCATATGAACAATTACTTTAATCTTAGAGACACAATCAAAGATCTCATTAGGATATTTTCCCTCCATTTCAAAATAACAACCTAGAACATATACTGTATTTCCAGCATTTGCTGAACTTCACACGCGTTGTGTTGATTCTAGTGTCATGTGCAGTCTGATTCTCATGTGTCAACGTCTGATGGTGTAAAGCATTGAAAGAGCTCTGTGCCATACTGCCAAAAGTACTCAGAGCTGAGCAGATGACACTGCCCTTCACGCACATTGTCTTCCTCTGCCCATCACGCCTAAGGCTGTCTCTCTCACTCAAAAGATCCCTTTGGACTGACGGAGCAGCTGGCAGGTTGTCACATTGTAAAGAGTGACTGGAGCGCTATGGAAAGCTACAGCAGAGAGGGAAATCTAACAAAAACACTGACATCATGCAAAATGCATGATACTGTGAAACCACAACAGTTGGCATAGAAGGGAGGGGAAGTTTTATTTAAAGCATTTTCAGCCCAGAGCTTTTGACAAATTCACAGGCTGTTGACATGAGCCTTCAGAGCTGTCTAACAGTGCTTTTGAGGGTAGCAGGTGTATTACATTTTACTCTATTTTTCATTACACAAATAAAGCAACCTTTAAAGAATTTGCTAATTTTCCCTTTACTTTTTCCCTAGACCGTGCTTAGTGGTCTCAAAGAAACGTTAAGTGACCTATATCTCAATGGTCATATACAAATTGGTGTTACATTTCATGTATTATTTACATTATTTACGTGTCCTCATTTAAGCCTTTATAAAGCCAAACAGGGTATTTAAGGTCAACCTACTCATATACACTGTATTTTTTTGTGTTATTTCAATTGACTTGTCCAGTCTGTTTGATTTGAGAACATTACAAAAGGGCTACACCCTAACAAAATATCATCAACAGAGACCATATACTGTATATAATAATTTAATCACAGTCATGTCAAACCTCTATGGCTTTCTTTTCTTCTTCAGAAAACAAATGAAGATATTTGGAAGTATGTTGGGAATGTACATGTGCCCGTGCAGAAAATGACTATAAAAACAAACTTGCGTAATAAATGTAAAAACAACAAGCCCTGGTCTCCCCTATTACGTTTTTACTGTTGGAGGGAATCACCACTCACACGTGTGTGTATTTGTGTGAACACAAGCATTTTCTAGAGGCAGAAATGCTGTGAACCTGCTAGGGGCGCTCAAGGAGGCCACAGATGCCGTAGGGAAGACATGTAGGGATGCTGAGCATACTACCTTATATTTCCACAGCCCCTGAGGCTTTGACCCGTCTCTATTAATGTTGTTCTTACACTCATGTACAGCATGTAAAACCTTTGCCTCCATTCTCGGTGGAGTGTTACTCGGACAACAGCCTGACGCGAGGAGTGGATTGTTTGATTGCTGATATTCCTTTGTGCTGACAGCAGGGTAAAAAGGTCAGGTTTGCCGTCGTTCTGGTTAAGGGATAGAGACTGGCAGGAGCTCATCAAGTTGAGCGAGACGTCATTCTTTTATCTGCGTCATGACAGCTCCATTTTTTGACGGGTGGAGATGCTGTCAGGTATCGATCCCCAGGACTCCCAAGCATGGGTGTGTTACTGTAGAGGTGCGTCTGAGAGACTATCTCTATTCACCTTCCATGTGAAGACGAGAGAGTTTGAGAAACAGGGAGAGAGACTGCCTTGCTGTTTCTATTCTATATTTCAAAGTACAAAAGTAAATAAGATATTTGCTGAGGGCAAGAGGGAGAATACTTAAGGGTTTATAGTGTATATGTGTATTGGTGGTCCTTCTCTTAAGTGTTTTTTTTTGCCTTGGCTTCCTCCTCAACCCAGTAACATTCAGGTACTTCTTAAAGTCTCCCAATGGTCGATCATTTTACATTTATCCATTTTGCAGACGCTTTTATCCATAGCGACTTACATTGCAGTAACCTATACTTTTATACTTGGGTATGTGCAATCCCCTGGGATTGAACCCAAAACCTTAACGCAATGCTCTTACCACTGAGCTACGGGAAAGCTTTTTTAACTAACCTTTGACCATCAAAATAACATATTTAAACGTTTTTATTCCCCCCTGTGAAAATTATTTCCCCTGCCTTAAAATAGCTTGAATGTTACTCTACACATCATCTCCATTAGGTATACACAGATACATGAATATGCATATTAGCCCCGCCTCCACTCAGTCGCACTGGACAGCTCCAGATGCTGCTAAAACTGAAAGTGAAACTGAGAGATGACACAGCAGTGCAGCGATCGATTTAGCATCAAATTTAAGCACCAACCTTGCAAATCTATGTCTAAAACTCCTGATCCGCAGGGGTCAAATGAGTTTATGTGATTGGTTACAGGTTTATGACATCATTAATTGGTGCAGTTTCAAGCTGCATTTTTAAACTGTCTTTGGTAAACTTCAGTTGTATAGAGAAAATACTCTACAAAGGTTTAAAATGATGAATTTGCACACGGTTAGTCTTGAAGGGATAGTTCACCCCCCAAAATAGTAAATTTTGGGTGAACTATCCCATTAAAGCATATTAAAAATGGCACATAAACATGAAAGACTAGATTTTTACCTACCAGGGTCTTTACATGACACAAACCAATTCATGATAATATTCTGGATAAAATTAAGCATAATCATTAATATTTAAGAATGCCTGTTATGTCAATGATTCACTTTGGAACCTTTATATGAAATGGTTTTTCTGATTTGAGCCCATTTCTTGAAATGGTTCAGTTTTAATGTCATTGTCTTCAAGTTGGTCACCTTTCTATTTTTAAACCAATTCCTATTATAGTAACTTATTTTTCTTATAGCAAATTTATGAAAAGCACTGTAGAAATGCATTTTATTTTAATTTAATTAAATCTTGAATCTAGAGATGTATAAGAGAATAAATAGAATAGTTTTTCAGTAGATCATTCTTAAAGTTTGGTCCTTGGTAACCTTTTTATTTGACATCCCTAACATTTTATGTCTTCGTCATAATATATTTTTAGAAGTTAAGCAGAAATCATATTTTCGAGAGCTGTTCAGAACCCTTCCAGGTACCCACAGGTGTACACGCACCGCTGGCTGGGAATCTTAACTCTCTATCTTCAGTTTGTTTTGATCGCAGTTGGAGTGGAAATTGAGGAAGGGATTACGTTCACTCTATTTCCGTTGTGCAGTTCTCCACTACTGCGTCCAGATAAAGTTCACACGCTATTGAATGCTGCCCACCGTACCATCTCCCTCCTGTGATCTGTGTAATGGCCCATCTCCTTATCCCTCTGTCATTTGAGTTTCCATTTATACATTCTCTGTCTTTCTACCTTCAGTCTCTTTTGCCGTCTCATTGTCCATCTCTCTCTCCTTCTCTCGGCTGCTTATTCAATCCCTTTTCCCATTCTTCGTTACTTTCTATCGCTCTTCTGTCATTTCGAGTTCCATCACATGTTCATTGGCTCTTGGCCGATAGAGCTCTCAGGCTCCGAGATTAACTGGCTGTCTGGCCTAATCTGGGGTGTGCAGCTAGCTACGAAGTTCAGGTGGTAGGAACGGCCAGCCTCTCCAAAGAGATAAGAAGCAAACAGAAGATTGGAAGTGTGGAGTATGGTATTTGACCTATAAACAGAAATTATAACAAGGCAGGACAAAAAAATGATCTTGAAAGCATCCCTTTCGTTGGTGTGATTCGATGCGATTGCCGGAGCATTTCGTGTAAATACACTGCCGCTGTTTCAAAACTTATAAAGCGATAGGGTAACCAATTTAAAGTTAGATTGCTTCTACTAATTTAAATTTATTTTTCAGTATAGCGTGACTCATCTGTTTTTAACCCTTTGCAGCTTTTGCAATTCATGCTACTTTTTTCCAACATAAACTATTGTTTTAACAACTTCTATAAATCCACTTCCGTGAAATAAGTAAGTCTGATTAGTTTAACCTTTTTACTATTGAGACTAGTTAAGACAGTCTGAACTTAGCTGCTAAGTTTATGCAACTGGTCCCAGCAGAGGAAATGCACTTCCTGCTTTTTTAAGCTAAACAATACATGGCAATTGACAGTTTGCCACATTGTAAACAAAATAACAAAATGCTCCGGTACGCAATCATAGTATATACCATAAATCCACTGCTTGGTCAAAAATGCTTTTGAGATGCAATCACTTTGATTTTGTTTCACTGATGTTCGACTTCATTGCATCAGTTGAAAACTAATAGAATTTTAATGTAATTCTAATGTGTCACGTCATTACACGCGTGTCAATTTAGCTTCTACCGAGACAAATTAAAACACCGGAGAACGGTGCCTGAACAGAAAATCATGCTTGAAAGATTTAAATAAAAAGAAAATAAGGCAACAAATCCAGTTAAGCAATGTTTACTTATGAAATAGAAACAGATTGATAGCTGCATTTTGTAGTGACTGAAAGTAGACTGCCTGCTGTTTATATGTAACTATTAAGTAAAAAGAGATTCCAATGACCAGTATAACCTATGAACAAAAGCCAATTTATAAAGATGGGTTTGTAGAAGCTACTCTCTCTAGAGTCTTCTCGACCCACACCACTGTTAAATTTATTCTCTAATAACAACATGCTGACCCTAATTTTTAACACTGGCTCTTTAACCGCCTAGTTCACCTACAGTATATAATAGTGTCCATCTAATTTAAACTGTGAAGTCTCAGCATAAGCAGTAGACCAGCCAGGTAGTCCCTATATATAGTGTTCTTCCTTCCTATATACAGTATGGATGTAGGCCATGTATTTAAAAATGTCATCCCATTGCATTCTGCAGAGGCCTTATTATGCACCATACAATTCTGACGTAGATTTTGCCCAAAGGCATCTTATAATGTAGAATTATAATTTAGCTGCTTACTCTTGGAACAGCGTTTGAGCGTGGAGTTTGAAAGGTTCTCTCTCGCAGATATTTAATGTGTACAGTTCTGTCTAGATGCAAAGCGAATGCGGGCAGGTGAATATTTAGTCAGCATCAACTTTGTTTACCAACTGCTTGTTCCCAATTAATGATGATTTGTTGTTCTTAAATGTACAGTGCTCGGGCGTTCAGAATACCATAGTACAAAACAGGCAGGTAACAACCTTAGAGAACTGATATCTGAAGATAAGTCTGTGCAGACATTTTCAAGCTCTGTAGTCATTATCCAAGACTACGCCCGTGTTTTGGACTATGTCCTCTGGCCTTTACTCCAGGATTTTTCGAACAAATTTTGCTGTGTTGGAACATCAGATGACATGATGACATGTCTGTCTTTCTTTCTGATTGTTCGAGTTTGTAGGATCATTGACTGAGGAAGTGTTGCTGTTTGACAGAGCACCAGTCGACTGCGCCGACTTTGAGCGGTGAGGTGAACAGAGGTAAATGAGCAGGAAAATCAGCAAAAAGCACAGCCCTGACACACACGTCTCTACTTCATTTTAATTATTCCCATCATGCTGTACGGCAGGATATTTTTGTGGCATTCAGGCTCATGGCAAGAGGAAGTAGGTTCATTTTGGTCAATTAAGCATTCATCTATGACATCATAACCGTATCTTAAGATTTCCTGAGCAGGTGGACTATAACATCAGCAATTTCCTCCCACTCCAGCACCAGCAGGTCTCTGCCGGAGAGATACATTTGACATCCATATAGTACGGAAAGAGCTGAACTCCCTGTGCTCTAAAGAAACAGAGAGTGAAAGAGAAACTGGGGTAGTGGAAAATATCCGAAGAGGATGAGAATGATTCAGCAGATGCAAATTCCCTTTTCGAGGCACCAGAGCGAAACATGTTTGTTCAGTTAAGTGCTGCATGTTCCAGCAAACTGATAAGTGCGATTTATTTTTTAATGGATACATACTCAATGTACCCCAAAAGAATTCATATATAATAGAAGACATTTACGTTGATATTTAATTAAGGTTTATATTAAGGTTTATTCATCAATGTTTATCCATAATAAATAAATGAATTCATGAATTATGCAAGTCAACTATAGCAATGGCACAAAATGTAGTGCCGAGCACAATTTTCTCCTGCTGAAATTAATGGGAAATGTACACAAACAATACATTCATAATACCTTTACCAACTACCTTTAATGGGCAGTCATAAGGCTACGTTGATTTCATCAGGTCTATAGAGCTTTAATAAGGCTAATTTGCATAAAAAATATGAGATAAATAATCACAGCCCAGCACTGTTTTGTGCCTGGTTAAACCAAATTACAGGAAGGAAAAAACACAGACGACAAAGTGAGCATTTAAAAGCTTGTTTGTTGGCTCTCAATAGACAAAACAAGAGAATTTATATTTTTACTTGTTTGTTCAGGTTTTAATCACTCTAACCTTTTTAACTGTTTTTAACAAAGAGTTCACATCCGTATTGAAAAAAAAACATAATCAACGTTTCTCCTGGGTAGTATGGATATAAAGTAGCCCAGATCACTTCAATCATCCCAACAACAAGCTACAGTTTACACCAGATGGCTAGAGTTGGTTTATTATTGAGACTGTGGGGAGAGTCGATGAAAGGGTTGCTAAATCTTCCCACATTCCTCTTCTTTAGTGACATAAGCAGGATGTAATATGTAATACTGACATTTGCTAAACCACCATCCATTACCAAACTAACATCAGATAAATCAACCTGGGCTCTGGACCATGTGTTTTTTTGGTCAAAGTCTATTATCTGTATATTGTCTTTCCGTCTATCTTACTCTTCAGCTCTTCTCTTCCATTCAGTCCCTGCATAATTCATATTTTCCTCATATTAACTTTGTTCCTGCAGGGTTAAGCATTAAATCATTTCCGAAGAGGAGAAGAACATCAGACGGAGTCAGAATAGGATGTGTGGGGTATGGAGATGATAAAGTTACACTCTGTTCTCTGTATTACTTTTAATACTGTATCTACATAGTAGAAATATTTTATAAAGCAGACTTTGATTCTATTCATTTAATATTTTTTTGTCTCTTTTCATGTGCAGATTGTTCATGCATGGCAGTTGTAAATCATTTTGTTTTCCTCGTTGAAACGGACACAAATATAGAAACATCTGTTTCATCAGCTATTCAGACCCTTGCTTTGGCCATCACTGATTGGTTAGCCTAAGCAGTGTGTGGCGTGTGCAAATCTTTTTGGCTGGAGGACTTGGAATTGAAGGAAGGTCTTGGACTATGGAATCAATACCATAAAGCCTGTAATTACAAATGTGAGCTCAGTAATGCCTACGGTCTCCCACACTCGCTTAATTCTCGTTGGTCTACGCCGCACGTCGTTCACGCACAGCAGATAAGAGCGGAACGGCTTTCTGCTCCTCTCCATGCATACCAATTTGCAATCATACCCACAGGCATCGAGAGAGAGAGCTGACAGGAAACCAGGCCAGAGAGAGGAGAGAAAACTGGGAATTTAACAGGCTGACAGGAGCTTAATGATGAAACCTCTTTCTAAGTGATTAATGAGTTTCATGTGCAAAGATATACAGTATACTGTATAGCAGCCAATAGAATAATCATACTGGGGATTTCTACACCGAATCACTGGATTGACTTAAGCAGAGTTAATTGACTGTGTTTGGGTGAAGTTTCATTAGAATGAAGTGAAACGGTAGTTGCGATTTGCTTGTTTTCCGTATCGTGACGTTTATCACAGTGAAACGACATTTGAAATTAGAAAAAATTTAGGGTGGGCTTTATTTTGCCCTTCATGATTGGTTTGTTGCAAGTTGGGCCTGGAGAGGGGGATTAAAAATGCCTTGCCATTGGACAGTCAGTCTAGTCTAGCTTTCCTGTAGCTCAGTGGTAAGAGCATTGCGTTAACACAAGGTTGTGGGTTCGATCCCAGGGGATTGCAAATACCTATGTAAAATGTATAGGATAAAGCAATGTAAGTCGCTTTGGAAAGCGTCTGCCAAATGCCTCTATTTAAATGTAAATGTAGTCCAACCTCTTTTTTATTGAGACATCATGTGGCCAAGAATTGTTGTTGAGAGGGGGAGAGGAGCTGAGCTTCATTTTTCTGATTTTCCGGTTCAATATTATGGTGACTTTAAAGCTGCAATCTCTTTTGTGGTAAAAAGAATAAAAACAGTTATAGGGCAATGGTAAACTTGAAATGAGGATTTTTAATTTTAGCTGACGCTGAAAGCTTTAAAAAGAGATGTAAAGTAACTTGCAATTTTATGTTTGGCAACAGAGATGGCGATAGAGAGTCAAAATGACGCATTGCAGTTTTTAATGACAGTCAGTATTACGACCTGTTGTTTTGCTGTGTGTTTGTACTGTGATTTTTGTCAAATGTATAATTTTCCACAGTACGTGGCTTTAGGTTTTATTATTCAGTCTGGTTTCATTCAGATAAGAATTTATTCTAATAGCCCAATTTACAATTGTAATCACTGGTGTCAAAACATAATTACCCATGAAATCTTTTATTTTACAGACACATTTTGCATTGTCTGATTTCATAACATCAAACAAAACTTATGCAGATTGCATAAATATCACAAGCTATTTATAGTGTAAAGCAAATTAATCAAACTATTTGTTTTGGGGATTATAATCCTTTGTAGTTTTATACATCTACCTTAAACTTTTTTCCTAAATGTCAATGATTATTTATTTGCCCATGTGACCCAGTCTGTGAAAACTGCTGTACGTCTCAAGATCGAACTAAGCGATAATGACCATCAACGTTTGATTTTAACCTTTAATATAACCTTGATTTCAATCTTACATTAACAGTTTCATTTATGCATTTGGCAGACGCTTTAAAAGCGACTTACATTGCATTATCCTTTGCAATTGCTTTAGATTGAATGCATATTTTCTTCTGACTATTTAATTTAAAAAAATGTGCGTTTCTAATACACGCATGGGCAAACACACCAAAGACAGTTAAACACATATTCGCGCCATATGACCCCTTTAAAGGTATCAAGGTTATATAAATATACATATAATAATGTTCTTTACATTATGTATGATCTTTATACAGATTTTATGAATTTTATGTAGACAACAGTAAATCACAAAAAAATCACTTCATCTGGGTCTCACAGACTGGGTCAAATATTCCCAAATCTACATACATCTTAACAAATATAGCACCGTGTTGCATAATTTACCCAATGTGTGCTTGTTTTGAATACATTTGAACTGTTATCTCCACATGCTTTCATGAGCTTAACGCAATGCATCAGGGCGCATGCTTTTCCATTTGACTCAACGTTACGGTATGACACGAGCCACGGCTGCAACAAAAACAATGGAATTCATGCATCAACAAGCAGCACAACAGGAATCCTCAAGCATGCATTCAGTCTGTTTGTGTTGCAAATCAGCATTTTATGCAATGCGGTGTGTCATGGGATCTGTTCAAAAAACATGACCATGTTCTGGTTTGTAGTGCCTTAGTCTTACAGAAACACAAATGTGACTGGTTTGACAATTTTGCACTTCTTGTGAAAAGGGCAGCATAGAAAATCCAGGATGATTCATTCCTGACTGGCTGAATTTGAAGTGATTTAGTGCAGGTGTTGAGTGTGAAATATTACATTTTCGGTAAGGGTTTGAGTACATGCAAACCAGTGGCGGCTGCTGGTCTTTCAAAGAGGGGAAGCTCATTTCACAATGAATGAATGAACAAACTATCTAAAAAAAATATATAAACACGACGGAGGAAATGTGGGTATACATTAAACTGAAACAAGGAATGTGGTGTATAATTGTGTGAAATGTATGATGAAAATTGGCAAGCAATCTCGGCAAGCAAATACCAAGAAATAGGTTGCAGCAGTTTGTCTTTCAACTACACTTGAAAAATCCGCAATGGGACTGAGATTGAATAGCTTTAGCGTCAGCGACCTTTTATAGTACAAAATCGCTGTCAATCAAAACGAGATGCAGTCTTTCGACAGACCCTCCAATCATCACGCAGACGCTCGGAGTCCGGGCCAGCCCACTCCTCCATTCATCCCAGAGACGCTGAGCGTCCGTGGGCCGGACATAATCGCAGCATTATCCAATGACCGTCTTGTTTCTAAGCACTGAAAAAAACTGTTGAAAGCAGCCCCATTGAAGTCAATGGACGCTGGGCTTCAACAGAGTAATGCACTGTACGCTACGGGAATGAATGAGAAGGAAATCGAGTCAGCCGACCTAAGTAGCTGATTCTGAACGAAATTGTTTTCGTTCGAGATGAACGTGTTTAACGCATTTTTAGTCAATAAAATGTTAACATAATAGTACATATATTTGACCATTCATTTTTTGACAATTATTGGGGAAGCTGAGCTTCCCTTGCAGTCTTAAAGAAATCGCGTCTGATGCAAATATCCATAATCATTTATTTATAAACAGGTGGGTCTAAAGCAATTTTGTATTTCTGTTTTAGAAAAGACTACACCACTTTATATGTTTACAGAAGAAGGAGTTCTAGTAAATTAGTTGAAATGCCATTTTCAATGTAATTCAAGCTATATAGGCTACATGTTCATTTATTATATATGTCAGATCGTTAGATTACGAGTGAATCCATTTGCCTATGTACTCTGATTCGTTGTCTTCATCCGTGTTATATTCTTAAAAATTCTGGGTTATTTTCAATCCCAGTGTTTGTTCAAAAAGTGATGAATCCAACACCTGGGTTAGTACCCGTTTGACCCATCAATTGGTTTAAACAACCCAGCATTTTGGGTTCAAACATCCAAGCATAAGTTAATTAACACAGCTGTTGGGTAAGTCCCTTTTCATCCTAACGCTGAGTTGAAAAAATTGCAATTTTTAAATCTATGACACTGAGATTTTCTCAAGTTACTAAAATCCCCTGATTAATTTTTCAAAACGTTTACAAATTCAGCTTTCTTTCGCATCAGTTTACATTAAAAAAATGCAGGGTTATTTTCGACCCATCATTGGGTCAGAAAGGGACAAATCCAGCTGTTGGGTTAAATGTATTCTTTGCTGGGATGTTTCAACCCAAAATTTTTCGTTGTTATACCAATTGTTGGGTCAAATGTAAACATTTTCTACGTTAATTTAACCCGACAGCTGGGTTTGTCCCTTTCTCACCCATGCAACGCTGGGTTGAAAATAACCCAGCATTTTAAAATGGTCTAATGGTAGCGACATGTTTGGTCTGGGAACAAGGACAGAGGACCCAGGGGCAGACAGCGGGTAAGGGGCAAACATAAGACTTTAATGATAAAAGAAAACAAAAACCCATGAGGGGGTAACATAACAGAGATATAAACAAGAACACAGATTAACTACACTAGACAAGACTAAAGGTAACACTTGACATAATTACAAATGACTAGACTAGACTAGACTAGACTAGACTAGACTAGACTAGACTAGACTAACTACAGCAATACAACAAGACAGGTGACAAGCACCAAACAATTCAAAATAAACCAGCAGAGGACAGAAACCACAGGGGCATTATAAAGGGAACCAAATCAAGAGAGGGACAGGTGCGGGGCATGAAATCATTAACAACACTAATGAGGAAACGACAGGGCGGGAACAGAGACGAGACTGGAGAGAGTATGGAACACCAAAAGGGCCAAAATTCCTCTCTCTCAATGAAACAAGAGGTTATGTCATGCTTCTGCCACTAGATCAAGAAAAGCAAGACAAGATGGGCAGAACCATGACAGTTAGATGTTTGAAGAACAGAGAATGTTTTGTGAATCAATCAGTCTGATGTCATGGGAAAATAACTATTTTGTAATGTTGCGATTTCATAAGAATTTAAGTGGGATGCAAATTATAAAAAATGTATGTATTGTTAGAAAAACGTGCAGGAGTTGACCCCTAACCCCCAACCCCTTATCACAGCTGTGAGTCTTGGTGAAAGGAGTTTGAAAAAAGTACAAACGAGGTTGCACAATTTTATTTGTAGTAGCTTAAACATAAAATAGGAGCGAATTGTCACATAACTTTGTTGATGATTGTCTTCAGATAGAGTGTGTTTTTTCTTACTAGAAATGTTCATGTAATATATTGATTTGCAGTAGATTTGTCAGCTGTACATTACAGCTGTGAATATTTCACCTTCCCAAAGGTAGTCTGTTGGTTTGAGCTTTGGAGGACAATGAATTCTGTTATTTCCACATTTTAGTTGTCCTCCTTGGTGTTGCTATTATAAGATGGGTTGGAAAGTGGTCATAAAGGGATGCACTTGGTCGGCAATTCTACTATAAAAATATTTGGAGCCAAATATTTTGGAGCCAAGAGTGTTCAAATAAAACATTCCTCTTTCTATTACACAATCCCTACCAGCAACATTAACTAAATGTAATTGCAGAGTTTACTAAAGATATTAAGTACACAGACATTTTATGGTCCAGATTGTTCACTATACTTGGTTAAACAAGTAATGGCAACTTTTTGCCACGGAACATGGTACAACTCAACAGAATAATTTAGCGCTACTTAACATTTTAAGTTTTGGTAAATGTTAAGGCTGCTCATGCCGCCACCTACTGCATGCAGTACAGTAGGTGGCGGTATGCACCTTTCCAGGTTGCTTGTAACCTGCCAATCAATCCACAGAACAAGAAGAAGGCTCAGGCTGCTCATCTGCTGGTGGAGTCGATTTGAATTCTTGCACGTTGAAAGCAGGTTGAGGTCTGTGTCTGACTCTGTGTTATTGCATTGATTAATTGCCTACTATTCATTGTTCAACCGTATAACCATTATATTAGGTGAGTTAGCGTTACACTGGAACATGTTGTACTAGTATTTTAATAAAATTGCTGCACTCTGTTGGATCACGATTAGGAAGCTAACATGCTAATCATTTAGCCTGAGAGATAAATATGTATCTTGGAATATAAATCTAGATTAAAATGGCTCATTTGAATTCTGCCGAAGGCATTCAGAATATGTGTGCTACCCAAATAATGACTAATAGTAAGTCTTTGAGAACAGGTTTCTGAAGCCAGGTGGCGCATTAGACCAGGGGCTCATCTCCTGTTTCCAAAATGCATCACAAACTGCTTGAGAAAGCTGTTCTACTATGATAATTTGTGATTAAATTATGTTCAATAAGATGTACTTGTGTTTACTTCCCCAAAGAGTTAGGGAGCAACAAGCGATATGTCATACAGGAGCCGTAACACATTAGGTGCCAATACAAAGTTACTGGTTTCAACTAAAGCACTACCTGTTGAGAGAAGTTTTTTTATTTTTTTTTATTTTTAAACCAACTGTATGTAAACCAATTCCGAACAGTAAACCAATTCCACATTGAACAAGATGCAAACAACCTTAGTCTTGTCGAGGTTTCCATTGGGAAGCTTCTTAAAAATAAACTTTCCCTGAAGCATCCATGTTAGCACGTCACGTTTGATGTGGTAATTTCACAGCAACGTTATGTTGTGTTCAGACCAAACGCGAATGGCGCGTCAAGCGCGAGTGATTTACATGTTAAGTCAATGCAAAGACGCGATAGACCTACTTGCTGCGCGAATGAAGCCCTGCTTATGAGATGATGAGGCGGCGCGAATCACGCGAGTTGAAAAATCTCGCCCCCTACAGTGACATTAATCTATGTATACATCCGTGCTAAAATATCAAGGTGAAAGTCATCTTAGCTTGCGTAGTATAGACCCAGCTCCCAACCCAACTTTGAGAATAGATTAACGTCGACATTTTTTTTATCGCGCGATAAGAGTCTCACGTTAACGCAGCACGTTAACGCCGATAACGCCCCTTCACTACTTTAAAAGTTTCGTTTGCAAAGTGGTTTTAATATTAACCTACATACCATTGGTCATATATGTTATCGTATGTTTGTCCTGTTTGCAGAAGTTGGTTTCTGAAACAATTGGGAATGCAGTGGAAGTATACATAGTAAGTATTGTGTTTTTAGAATGTTACATTTTTTTTATATTTTAAATATGTATTGTGTCATGTACCATGGGGTTATGTGTGTTAATATATCTTTTATCTTAATTGCAGAATTTGGTTTCTGAAAGAACATTTACATTTAGTCATTTGGCAGACGCTTTTATCCAAAGCGACTTACAGAGCACTTATTACAGGGACAATCCCCCTGGAGCAACATGGAGTAAAGTGTCTTGCTCAAGGACACACTGGTGGTGGCTGCTGGGATCGAACCAGCAACCTTTTGATTTACCAGTTCAATGGTTTAACCCACTAGACCACCATCTCCACAAGAAGTGATCAAAGCCATCAAATACATTAAAGGTGCATTCTGAACTATAATCCCATATCAAAAGCTAACATGACTCATTTCACTATGTACACTTTCGTATAAGAAACACTGCATTGTTGAGTGCTCTTTAATTTAAACTCAGGATGTTCTTTGTTGTGTGGTTCTGTAATTCATTATACTATTTACTAAATCTCTAATTTGTATATTATTTACATTTAAAACCTTTTTAAGTCTTTGTTACTATAATTGTATATGTTCAAAGGGAGATGCTTCACGTTCAATTGTCTGTATTGTAATATTGTTTTTCTATTTTATAGGACTGTGATTGAGATAAACCCCAGATTTAATATGGGATTCTGACAGTGATGCGTGAGGACAGACAGGCTTCTTCACGGATTTGGAGCCCTTCAATTCAACTTTAGAAGGAGCCATACTGATGGATGACCTTGAAAACCTTCCAGATATGATGAAATAGACTTATGGTGAAAATATATGTCTATTACAATTGTTTGATACAGTTATTACATGTTAACGCAAATAAATGTTTTGACTCTTTACTTTTTGTCTTTACTAATTTTTGTTGGTTTAGTTTTCTTAGAAATGTCAGCCAATCAGGTTCCCTATGATTCCTAGTTAAGTGAACTTAATAAGAAGTTAAGCTAAGTAATGATTTTTAGTCACCAGTACTTTAGTAAACTTAATGAATAAATTACCAACTTAAAATTAATACACTACTTTACTTGCAAATTTAAGGCAATCGGTTTCCTCACTTTTTAGTCAACTTATTCGATTTTACAGTGTACAGTGTAGAATGTTGTGTAATGCATGAATGTTGTTTATGCAGTTTTTGGATAATGCAATTTACGGCAGAATTCGAAATGTATTTTATCTGGTTGAGTCCTACCACTGTCCAGTTTCGGTGAATTTCAATTCATTGTTCCCTCAGTTTACAATTATTTGACCGACAAGGAACCCTGTGTAGGACTTTGTTAAGGCAGCTCATTCACTTCAATGTTGAACATGTTGTGTGTTCATCTCCTACAGGGCACTGTTGTACCCTGTGGTTATTTTGAGTTGCTGTTGTTTTCCAGTAATCTTAATCTAGCCTGGCCATTCCTCTCTGACCTCTCACTAACAAGGTGTTTTTGCCCACAGATCTGCCACTCGCGTTGGATGTTTTTTGTACTTCACACCTTTCTCTGCACTCCTCCACAAGTGCAAAGGTATCTTAGATACCCCATCACTTCACAGTCAGTCTAACTGTGGAGTAGATTACGTTTTTTCACATTATGACGTTTGGTAGGAATATTTAAAGCTAAAGCTTTTACATTTGAGTTGCTGCCACATGATTTCAAAAAAGGCATGTTTTAGCTTGTATCCAAATGTTTTAAGTAGGCTGATTGCGTATATAATAAGGTATATTACAAAATACAACTAAATCCACTGCTCATTTAACATTAGAATATTTATCTACCTTCTGCATATTTTTTTGTTTTAAAACAGACTATTCCGTCTCGCAGTTATCCCGCGAACCACCAAGAATGCCTTCAACTCCTAGTTCACCTGGGTAACAGACCCTTGATCCTGCCAGCAGCAGTGATAATTCATTTCCACAAAAAGCAGTGTTATTAAACCTGTAGCCTCTGAAAATGTCAAAATCACTCTTTAGAACAGTAATCCAGTGCCCAAGGCCTTCTTTAAGCTTCCCATCATGCAGGAGCCATGGCCAGCGATAGACTTTACACTACCATGCTGATCTGTGTACAGTGATCTTGAGTAAAAAAAATGTATGTGAACATCATATACTGTAAAATATTTTGTGAGATATGTCTTAGTACTGATTTCTCATATTTAAAATGGTATCATAACTCTCTTGTTGCAAAAGTAAGTGATCGGATTGTGAAATAAAAGAAATCGATGTCTTCTGCTGTTTTGAAGAACACAAGGCAAGACGTCTTCAAAGCACATCAGCAGAGGCCAATGTTGTCCCGAAGGATCATAACGAAACACCAATTTACATCAATATTAATGAGGGCTTGTTGAGTTGCAATACATGGCCACTCTGACGCGAATATACCCACAGGGAAATCACGCATTATTCGTGGTGGTTTCGGTGCGTGGATGTTTTCCAAGCAACCAGCAATTCACAATTCTTTTGAATAAATCTGATAAGGATGCAGAAGCAATGAGTTTAAAATATAGAAATTTTAATCTTTAATTACAATAATACATTGCACTATTTGTGAGCCTTGAAACGGGGTGGTAAAATGTCATATATATTACTTGCATCAAAATTACTTAAATTTGAGTTCTATATGAGTATTTATAACACGGTGTGACAAATTTGTATTTCGCCCGACCTTTTTATATTTCTTGTACATTTCCGTGGTTCTAATTAGTGGTTATATATATTTTCATGTAGCATCAACGTTTTAGTGTATATTAAGTTCAAGAAAATTTTGAGCTTATATAATTAATATATCGTCGCAAATAAAATACAACTGTACACATTTTTCCAATTCTCACTGTCAGAAAATTCTAGAATTGTTGTAACACAGGTAAGGTGGGATGAAGCGATGATGGATGACTACATCTGGAACTTGGAACTTGGTGTGATTTGCGTATTCAATATGTTAAACGTCATAATGAAACAGTAGAATTAAAGCTAAACACAATTAAATAAAAATTAACATTGTGTAATGAACCTTATTGTTATTTTACATAGAATATAAAATTAATAGACATTAGATTGGCCATTGGTCTCCTACATATTGCTTCAGCCATTTTTTTGCAGGCAATTTCTGCTGGAATTCACTCAGTTTTGTTTTTACATCATTGACTTCTCTTCATTTCAACAGTATTGGACATTATTTTTTGCTTTGCTCCTTTATCAACTTACATTTTCCTCTGTCTCATGCTGTACCCACATCAAAAAAATGGACATTCTTCGATTCAATCACAATGAAGTTTTGCACACTGTTATTGGTTTCAGTGTGACCAGGGGTTGTGCACAGGGGGTATTTACAGAGTGTGACTGTGACTCGGACGGGCACTGAGAAGATATTTCAGTGTGGCATCTGTGCCGCTGTGTTCTTATGCTTGGCACTTGAGGTCAGGCTGTTTTTCCTTCGTTCTGGGATGTAGGAGCTGCAGGTCACTGTGGTTTGTTGTTTTGCTCTACAAGAGAACTCCTTGTTTGAGATAGAGTCATGAAGATGCTAACTCACTGTGACTATGTTTTGGTGTTTTGTGGAGTTGTTCAGATGTGTATTGTTTTAATTGTGGGTGTAATTTTTGGTTTGCATGTTTTATGTTTGAGGTCCAGTGTTCAAAATTTAGTGGAATCCAGCGGTGAGGTTGCGAATTGCAACCAACGGCTCACTCCAAACCCCCTTTTCGAAGCACTACACTGGCTGACACAGAACAAAGATGTCGTCACGTTTTCGCTTCTCTGCAAAAGGAGAGAATGTATTCACGAAACGCATTTTGTAGAGCAGTTTGTCAGTTTAGAGCTACTGTAGGAACAACATGGCGAACATCATGCAAGGGGTCCCGCGCTGTATTTAGATAGAAATAGCTTATTCTAAGGTAATAAAAACATAACGCTTTATTATGTAAGGTCTTAAAATCTAAAGAAATTGTTATTTATATTCTATTGCATCTCTGTCAATAGCTCATTAAACAATTAAACATTGGCCCTTATCATTGGTCATATGCCCTAAACATGGCAACACACACAAAGTTGTGAAATAAAGTAAAAACTGAAATAAAGCACTTTTGTCTAACAAAAATATGATTGGATTCTTCATCTAATGTTGGTGATATTTGAATGTGCATAGAACTTTGTGAGCCTTAAAGCAACAGTTAAAGATCTTGGAGGAATCATGGGACATTATTATTTTTTTTCCAAAAATAAGAAATGTTGTTTAAACGCAAAACTGGGCTGGTCTCTAATTTTTATTCCAGAGTAAAAAGCAGTTGTAAAGATAAATGGCTTATTTTATTGTAAGTACGGTATGTCTAGCAGTCCTGAAATGGTTAAACTATGAAGTTGCTTCAGTTAAAATGATTTCTCATTTCAGTCACTGAGGCATTTGTTAAGATATCAGAAAAAACAAAAGAAATAAACAGATGGATGCCAAGTCAGGAAGACCAACTTGCTTGTTGAAGAGTCATGGGGTTTGGTGTGTTTGGGGGTGGGGTTTTACTTGACAGTTAATGATGTCATTGTGTACAGGAGCCATACATTTTTAATTTCTAAAAGGCTGAGACCTGACATGCTGGAGAGAATTCATCTGGGAATTGGAAAGCATGCGAAAAATGCATGTAAAGCTATATATTGGGGAGAAATGAATTATGACATTGCAACAGTAGTCTCAGAAGGTACAACATGCATCAAATCCCAGTCCAATAATAATCCCAGAGAGCCAGAACATCCAGTGCCTTGGGCTGTTTGATAAGTATAAAAGTTCATTATTGGTTCCTGTTGAGAAAGATTTATGTCATTATGGAAGTGTTTGTCCACTTACAGTATTTGTTTTATTGAAATTAAATGCCCAAACAAGCATTTTGTCTGATCATGAAAAAAAAAACTATTTTCAAAGCAGTTTGATTTTTTAATATTAGATGAAAAACTCAATATCGTTGGCTTATCTTTCACCTTGGTAGAGTTAGTATAAATTTAGACTAACTCATCACAGTTGCTTCTTGCTGGTTCAACTAACATTTTCTCCACATTTCTTCACCACTTAATTTATTAAGAATATTACAACAGAGAATTTGTGAATTATAAACATCTCCCAGCATCTCACAGCTGCGCACACCATCTTTACTTAGCACCGGAGCGAATGTATCAAGCCTAACCGAGACTTAACCATTATACAACTATTAAATGTGGTTACCATGGAGGCTGAACTATTGATGGGTCGAGATCTTCCATCAACCTTTAACTTGGGATTTTCATTAAGCAGGGAAAGAATGTTAAAGAAAGAACAGAGAAGACTTTTGAACTCTGAACTCATCATGTACTTGGGCTTCCTGATACTGGTTTATGAAGTAAGATTTAAAGCCGATACCTAATTTCTTTTCTGGCACATAGTTTAAAAAGTTCAGCCAAGATCTTTCAACATCTGACAATAAGAGTTCTGCATGAGAAGTGATTGCCAGTTACTCTTGAAAGACTCTGAAACAGTATCTTCAGAACTTCAGCTGAAAGTTTGTTAAAGGATAAACCAGAAAATGGTCTTAAAAAGTAAACCAGACAAGTAAATGTTGCACTTACATGCAGTTTCATCCAGTGAACTCGACCTAGCACTGAATGCTCATTGCGGTGATTGCCATATTTCATTTATATGGATGTCAGTTATATATGAACCTGACTGACCCACTAAAGCTCATAACAGAAAGGAATATAAAGTTATGGCTGTATGAAATACAGATTCACTGAGATGGAAGGATTCAGCAAAAGTTTAAAGCAAAGGTCCTTTGAAACAAACAAACTATCACATGCCTTGGACAGCACAGATCCAGGTAGCTGAATGTACACAACATGTTCCTGTATATAGCTGCTATCGTCATGGCATCTCTGAGGAGAGGTTGTTTTCAAAATTTAACAAATGCATGGCTGGATTGTTAAGCCTCTATTACGCGCCTGAAACGGTAGTTGCGGGAGCCTGCAGAAAAGAACGCCAGCTCCTAGCGTTTTCAAAATACAACATTTCCGTTGGAAACAATTGAAAACCTGCAGTACGCTGACAGAAACGCCTCGGTGGACACAGACCCTTATGCAACATCATACAATTTGTGATGTTGTTTATGTTGCTTTTTTAATAAGCTTTAAGAAACCGTGTTGAATATCATAGGGCTAAGTACTTCTCTCAAAAGCGCAATTTGAATCACATCACACGGTGGACTCATTTGACTAGTTCATGAATCTGCAGGAAGGTTGTAAAGTTTCATCCTAGCTATTTTAAGCCACATTTACACAATGAAAAACATAAAAGGTTTTCTTTGGCATTCTTAAGTTTGTCTTTTCAGTCACCCGAAACATTGTCATTGTGATGTAACATTGTCATGTTAACAAACAGCCAAAACGCATGAAAGTGTTTCCATTTTTATTTTGCCAAAACATTGCCATATAAACAGCATATGAAGCATTAAGATTTTTTGGAAGATCTATTGACAGAAATGCGATATAATATACAATACTATATCTTCATAGCAGTATGAAGGCATAACTTAAAGAAGTGTTATGTTTTTACTACCCTAGAATGAGTTATTTCTGTTGGCACACACCGCGGTCCCCGCACATGGAATTCACCATGTGGTTTCTTCAGTAGACCTAAACAAACAAACTGCACTACAGAGCACGTTTCGTAAATACGTGACGACATCTTCGTCCAGTGTCAGCCACCGTAGTGATTTGAAAGGGAGGGGTGAGCGGTGGACTGAGCTGTCAGTTGCAACTCGCTGCCTCGCCACTAGATGCAGCTAAATTTCATACACTGAACCTTTAAGGGATAAAACTATTGACGATAGGGGAACTATTTTATGAATGTAAGAAAAAGAAACAAAAACACAGGTTTGGACCAAAACGAGGGTGTGGGTGAATGAGGAATAAATCCTCATCTTTGTGTGAAATATTTCTTGCGAAGAAAAGAACTGAAGAATATTATATTACAGATGATTTCAAGGCCACAGCTCTCAGTTATGCACAAGCGAAAGCCATTATCATGAATCACATCAAACTGTTCCTCTACCCAAGAGCAAAACAGCCTTTCATGATGCAACAATGTGATAGTGACAGGAGCCCTTTGGAGCCCTTTTGTGTGCGTCCTGCAAAGCTTGCAAGACTCGTGGGTCTCCATTATTTCAGTTGTCAAAATCGCTTTTTCAACTATACCTTAACCTTTTGTTCTATAATTATCGAAGTCTGTGAATCGGTGACTGCAGACTGTCTCCCATCAGGGTCTCCCACTCAATTCTGTGTCCCGGTGAAATATTTCTTGGCTCGGCTTTCATCTGTTTCATATTTGCTTTCCAGTCAAGTCATTTGTCAAGACAACATCAGCAGGCTCATGTGGTGTCCCTTGATTATTTGTAATAACTTGGAATGAGAGGGAGGCTTATTAGAAACAACCCCAACCGAGCAACCCCGTCTGTTAGCAAACCTTCCTCAGCAGGACGACTGACAGATTTTAGACAAAACCATCAACCCTGATCATCAGTACTGTCACACTTCATAATTAGCCGCTGGTGTTATAGTTTATGGAAAAATTTTCCTTCGGGTCTTTAGATTTATTTCTCTCTTTGAATCATGACACAAGATGCATTAATGACAGCAGCAGTGACGGCAATATAAAGAGTAACCCTTCAGAAAATGTAGATTGTCAAACTAAAAATGACCTAAGACTAAATATTCAAGCCAGTCTCACAGGAATTTGTTAAATTGTCACAAACTGTAATCTATTAATTTGTTTTCCGCTTTTTTTGCGTCACCACCACAACAATTTTTCGACACACAATTGTATTGTGTATGTACATTTATATATTTCTAACCTGACATTAAAAGAAGTCGCAAGTACTTTAAGATGGCTACCTTAACCCGCCCCTAAACCTTACGTCACAGAGGAAAAGTCATATCATAATAAAACATACGAATAAGATTGACACTGTAAAAACAAACAAGTAAATTTAACTTGAAATAATTTGTAACATGGCTGCCATAAAATATTGAGTTCAGTATGCTAAAAAACTTTAGTTGTTGACACATATTTAGAGTTCTTTGAATTAACAATCAATAGTTAGTATAGGAAAAAGGAATTCACACGAATGAGCCACCTAGTAATATAAGTATTAGTTCCAATCAAATTGGGTTGATATATATTTGTATTTATACATATGAAAGATATTGCGTATTAAAATTGTTTTTGATGGAAAGTCGTGCTGGGTGACAAGCAAATATTTACTGACACGAAAAAAAGGTGAATTTTGGGTTTTTTTTCATTTTACATAAAATTGTGTTTTATATAATTTTGAATAAATGTGCGTAATTCAATAAAATGTTTGTTATAGTGTGAAAATAATCCACTAGAAATAATTAAATAATTGGTAATTTTTGTTTGTTTTTTGTTACACTAAAACAGGATTTCTGTTTCCTTATTTCTCTAAAAAGTTTTGGAACAACAAAGTGTAGCGTATTTTTATAGAACGCCCAAAGACTTTTAATGTCTTTTCTTTTGATTCACATTCACCTCATTCATTCTTTAACTTCAGGGCTTCAGATTTCTCCAGAAGCTCTGGAGGCTGCAGTCATTTCTCAGAATTCAGACGTCTTCTCGAAGTGCACGCAGAGGGCAAACTCAGTTTGTTTTTTCCGGCCGTCCTGTCTGTTTGGTCTCCGATGTCCGCTCTGTGTGCATGCAAGTGTCCGTTAATGTTTAGTTTATCCTCATTTAAACTCTGCCTATGTTCTCTACGTGTTTTGTTGGACTGTTGTCTTTTTTCTTTCTCATATATCTCTGTTTCCTCTTAGTGCGGACAGACAGACACCACCCATTGAGGTTAAATGCATGCTGACCCTCTCCATCCTCCTTTGGAGCAAACTTAACGTCATCTGAAACCTTCTCAAGTGAGGTGGCAGGCTATTTCTCTTCTCGAACCCCCCAACCGTATCCCTTTTTGTAATTTACATTTCCATTTGTTTCAAATTGATTCGGCGATACTGTCGATGTAAACGTTTCCTGAGGCTGATATCTAGCTAATTGCTTCTCTGTGTCACCTGTGATTACCTTTTACTCATTGAGTGTTCGCTCACTACACCTTTCTGGAAGAGAAAACAGAGATGAAAAGACCACTCAAAGAGTACAAAGAAGACTCCATTTATGAGCTGATGACATAGATTAAAATGATTATTTTTTATGTTGAGTGAATACTTTTAAGCTATTCCACAAGGTACATCATTGCTAAAAGCCCCACTCATTAACAGTATTATTTTTTAATATGCTATTTGTTCATTCTCCTGAGATATATGATTAAAAATGTATTTGTCTAATGCATTGTGTTATTGAAAATAGACCAATATAATTTGTGTCAAGTTAAAAGGCAAAACGCACGATTGTTATAGAGGTTTTGATTCAAGTATAATGGCAAATATAGAAGAACCAGTGACACCACATTTGAGCTCAAAGAAATAGGTAGAATGATAAAGATATAGGGTTAGTGATATAGAAAAACTTGTCAGCAAGCCGAAACATTTCGTATTCATATTAATTTGTACAAAGTGAATCATACAAATAAATGTATGATTATTAGCAAAATGTAGAAGCCAATTCCCACCCCTTAACCTTACGTCACTGGCGCGAAAGCAAATTGTACTAAAACGAAATTACAAATTAGCCATCTAGTAAAATGGTTACAAATTTCCGTAAGATTGTGTTGGACTAAACGGTTTCACTTTTGAAATCACAGACAAGTTTTTAGAAACCCTGTATTTATGTGCTTTAAGTAAATTAACATCTTTACATTGTGAAGCTGATATTTCATAAAATAATGTTCATTGTAACACTCACCATGTGCCCATTTTGCACATACTCTGTCAGAAAAATCACCTCCCACTTTATCCCCTCTAACTTAATAGTGTTTTCAGTAGTGCTTTTGGCCACAGTGGGACTGTAGATCCAGCCACTTGGGGCTTTTTTACCCCAGATATTATCCTCTCACTTACTGTAATCAACAGTTACTAATAAACTATTGGTTTAGTGTTCTGTAAGCAAAGGGTCTTTTTCTCTGGGGGGCCTTTTGTACCCTACTGCTAACCAATTTGTTTCATTTTAAGAGGCTCCATTTAGCCGTTCCAAAATACATGTGTCTTATTAGACAAAACTTCTTTCATTTGCAAATTTTTCTGTCAGTCGAATATGAATAATGCATTGAGCTAAATTGCAAACTTGCGAACATTAGGAAGGAAGCAGGGAGAAATAATTCTAAAGCAATGAACCAATTCAGCCAAGAAATCTTGGGGTAACAGATGGGAAGCAAAGATGCATTTTGAACATGGTTAAGTGCAACAAAATAGAAAGAAAATACCCAAATGAGATCCTTGAAACATTCTTAATGTTTCTCCGAAACAGCAATACTATAAACAAAGAGAGTTGGAGGAGACTTTTGCTTAATTGTATCTGCTTTTTATATTTTTCCAATGTTACACACTGAGAATTGGATGCAGACTAAAGTGAGACTTAAATCTAAACATTCCTCATTAACTTTGTCCAAGAACAAGTTATTTGAGCGAAGCTATTTACTGTTATTTAATATCTCTTAACTCTTAGTGTATATCAACATTTGTTTTGTTTCGATTTATTTCGTATTTATTATTTATTAGAAAAAAAACTATTTTCATGTATTATGAGCTGTAAAATATTAATTTTAACCTGAGCAATACAATTTTAACTATACACAGAGAAATCGGTTCCTAAATTAGTTTGTTGTAGTAGATATACATGTCGTGTATACAGGGCTGGCTAAAGTAACTATTGATGATGGATCTGTATCGGTCTTCTCAATGAAAGATCTGTGTCCTGAATCATTTTCATATTTTGAAATCATTTGTTTCTCTCCACAACCGTTCCTTGAGGTGAATCATACATTACCTTTCACAGAGAGCACATGATTTACAATTAGCTGCCTAACAAGCATAAACAAAACATGACGGCTCAGTGGACTGCAGGTTATTGAAATTCCTGGATGATAAAACTCCCACAAACAATAAATGTCTCTTTGTCAGACAAAGTCATTTGTCTCCATGAAAAATCTGTAACATTCATTCTCATTGCACAAAGGTTTTTAGTAATAGAATAAAATTCTCTTGACTATAAAAGATAAAAGTGGTTCGTTTAAAGGATCATGATCTTGTGTATTTTTCAAATACAATTCGTATTTGCAGTTACAAGACTACAAACTGTTGCAGTGATCATTTGCAGATTCACTTGAAAAACTTGCCTTTGGCCTTAAAGACTTTATAATCCCTCTACTGAAGACCACACACTGGTGAGGCAGACGCATATCGTATCACCCTTCACGTACCAGACAGACGGCGGAGTCCTGCTGAACGAATGTATTCATGTTTAGATTTAGTGGTGGTTTTGAATCATAACGAGTCTCTAAACATGTGTTTTATGAGGTGTGACCTTATCCTTGGTGTGTGCATGAAAGAGAGAGAGCCCTTTCTCTTAATATACACACTGTGAATATCCAAACCATCCATCTCATGTGAACAGATCTGTTCTGCACGCTCAAATGCTGTTTGAGGGCCCGCGGGCAGTGCGTTCAGGGGATATGCCTCATTATTCCAGTCTGACTCAGACGTATAGCCTCTTATTGGCGTGTTTTCTTATCAAAAAACCTTTTGAACCACCATAGCTGACCTTCATCATAGGAAAGACTGATGGAGGGCAAAGTTTGCCAATTTCTAGGTTGCAATAATTCATATGTTGAACTGCAGTCAGGGGTGTCTCACTTTCCACGAATAGTTTAAGCGAGGCAAGGCATTATTGGGACGGCTGAAAAGGACAAAATAATGACCTTCACATTATAAGAATATCTAACATTTGTAGGAAAAAAAAATATTTTGACCGCCAGATTTTCTTTTGCAAAAACTGCACCATCATTTTTCATTTGCAAGGTAAAGAGGATGTGAATTTTGATCATAGCACAGCTGCAAAATGAAATTGAGAGACCACTTCAAATATTTTTAATTTCAGTTGAAATTACTGTTTATATTTGTTTAAGTAAAATTATCATTTTATCATTCAAATAGTGACATTTCTCACAAATTATAAACAAAATATTGTTTCTTTTATTTGCAACAAATGTAAACAGAATTTTTTGTAAAAATTACAATACAACGTGTGAAGTTCTAAGATTCGAAATACGGCAATGTTTCAATTCACTTTTAAACAATGAAATACTAATCTTTTGACATGTATTTGTCTATAAAAATAAATATTTTTTACAGCTTTCATGCATCGTGGCATACTCTGTGTTAAACATTCCTGAGGTTTGTTTTTGATAAAGTGATAGTTCACCCAAAAATGAAAATTGTGTCATCATTTGCAATAATATGCAGAGGAAAGAAACCCAAAAAGGTCTGAAATGACAAGAGGGTGACCGAACAATGGCGGTACACATTGTCATTGGTTTTGTGTCCATAGAAAAGAAGGAATTTCGTACCACCGTTGTTGTTAACATTATTCAAAATATCTTCTTTTGTGTTGTGCAGCAGGAAGAAAGTCATACAGGTTTAAAATGACAAAAAGGTAAGTATGAAGAAATGATGACAGAATTTTCATTTTGAGGTGAACTATCACTTGAAATTCAACAAACACTGGACTGGAATAACCACCAACAAATGCAAACACTAGTGTGGTCTCTAATTTTTTCCCAGAGCTGTCTATTTGCCCTGTATTGCAACATTGTGTCCTGGATACCATCCATCATGAGTCATGACACATAGACATGGTTCAAACAGAGAAATAATGTGTCTATTTTGCACAACTTCACTTTAAGTGAAATGCACATGAACATCAGAATGTCTTATTGTCTAGTCTTTTGCCTCAATGACAGCAAGCCCAGGAGCTGGCATTGACTCTATAGTTTGTGCAAAACCTGATGATCCATGTCATTTACTGTGATCAGACAGATGTTTTATAGAGCATCTTGCGTGCTTCAAATGAAGCAAGAAAATCTGACAAAGGAGTTAACATGGTCAGTATTTATACATTTTTCCCATCATAACTTTTCTATGTTTTAGTTTTTGTTAATCCTCTGTGTGCATATTAGATGTAAATGTAGAGGTGCTGCTTTTATGCAGTCTTTTTGACCCTCAGGTATATGAGATTAAACCATGCTATCTAGACCCTTATCTTTATAATCATAAAACCGATTAAACTTTGACATTGAAATAATGGAAAGAACTCAAAGCAAACATGTTGCACATAAATCCACAAAAATCCACAAAACTTAAAGCTTGTTTTTTAATATTCTGTAATTAACAGTTTTATTTAAGGAGTCTAAGCTATGTCCATAAACGTTTAGTTCAGCGTGGTCCTCAGAGGCCCATGCACTGTTTCTTGTTCCTATGGAAACTGCAACCTTTTATTTTTTTAAATAAACTCTATCTTTCATTCTCATCCTTTGTTACATAAGGCAGTTTACAGACAGCTATTGATCACAGAGAGAGTAGAATGTCGCTCTCTAGCAAAGGATTCAGACTCATAGCATGCATTCATAAACTAGAAGGAAGCATCAACAATATGGCACGATATTTTACAAGCTGTCTCATTAGATTCCATCAAACAGTGATGTACATCGACCAGACACTATGAGCGCGTTTAGGAGTTTCCCGAAACTAAATGCAGAGTATGGATACGGGTAACGTCCTCCACAGTAGATGAATGTTAAAGGTTCACAGGTTTCGTATATTTTCAGGAGAATTCGGCTAATTAAGTCACGTAGATGTCAAAACACGGGAAGTGGATTTCCATATTCTCCATATTCTCTCGCTCTCAGTAACATCTTTTAAACTTTGTGAGTTTGTGGAAGGCTTGTTTGAAGTCGTCGTTGAAGGCTGTGTAAATGACAGGGTTGATGAGCGAGTTCAGGTACCCCAGCCAGGTGAAGACATCAAAGAGCACAGGGTGGAACCAGCAGTCTTTACAGATCCCCATCACCAGCGTAAACACGAAGAACGGAAGCCAGCAGACAATAAACGCACCCAAGATAATCCCAAGGGTTTTAGTTGCCTTCTTTTCCCGAGCAGCACACAAACGCTTTCTTTCCAGGACGCTATCGGCCAATTTAACTTTCACACTGTTCGTGAAGTGAGGGGAACCTCCCCCGCCCCCACCACCTCCCGGATGAACCTGTCCCTCCTGATTAGAAGTGGAGTTCAGGGAACAAAGTGAGGAACCCGTCGAGTTTTGGATGAGCTGAGCAGCCGTGAAACGTTTCCCGCTCGTCGCTGGCGTTTTGAAGATCCTGGAACGAGCCGCAACGTATATGCGCCCGTAAAGGATGACCAAAAGAACCGTGGGAACGTAAAACGCGCCAAATGTGGAGTACAGTGTGTAGGAGATCTGGTCGGTGTTGACCATGCATTCTGTAAGTTCCTGGGCCTTGGCTTGCCTCCAGAATAGAGGCGGCATGGAGATAGAAACAGAGATCACCCACACTACCACGACCATCAGTGCTGCTCGTCGTACGGTGCGACGCTTCGAATACTCCAAGGCGTCGGTTATTGCCCAGTATCGGTCCAACGCGATCACACACAGGTGAAGGATTGAGGCCGTGCAAAAAGTTATGTCAGATGATAGCCAAATATCACACACTATCTGGCCCAACGTCCAAGTCTTACTGACCGTATACACGATGCTGAAGGGCATGACCAAAATGGACACAAGCAAGTCCGTCACAGCAAGAGATCCAATAAGAAAGTTGGCCGGGGTGTGAAGCTTGCGTGTGAGAAAAATGGTGGCGATCACGAAGGCGTTGGACAGAGCGGTGGCTAAAGTCACGATCGCGAGCATTGCAGAGATGGAGATTTGAAGGCCAAGGAGTGTTGTGTCATCCCACTGTTCAAAGCTTGTGGGACTGACCGTGACATTGCTGAGGGGCTCATCTGTGCTGTTGACCTGATCCATAATGCATAGCTTCACATCAGCTTTCAGATTTCATTATGAAAACCAAGACTGATGTTTGTGAATTATGATTCATGTTTACAGATATTGTAATTGTTTAAATTTTCTATTTTGTATTGACACTGTATTACTCTTTGTGTTTAATATTATCCGTGAGTTTTAGCGACATTAGTGTAATCCCTTATCTTAAGAATGTGCTTTACTGCTCGTACGCCCTCATTATTTCATTTAATGTTCCTTATTTTACCAGAAGGACATGAGAACCCTCAATTGCAGCTCATCTGAAGAGCTAGAAGACTTTTTAATTTATTCCCCTGTGTTTTAGACTAATTGACCAGAATATTTCTTAATTCCCTGTAGTTCCGCTGATAATTGCAGTTGGTTCAAAAGAAAGTCGCTTTGACAGTTTCCCCGAAGACAAAAAGGTAACGATAAAAGTTTCAAATATTGCCCACAAGATAGTCCAGATGAAAATTGCCAAGTTTGGTAATACAAACTGTGTGTGGTAAAGTAGATCAGCTTGATGGTCTCAATCCAAGTGATCCTAAGAGAGAGAGAGAGAGAGAGAGGGTGAGGTCATTATTTATTTTATTTTTAGGATTCGTTACACTATTGGAAATGTTTTGAAAATCTTAATTCATTAATGATCATGTATAAATTATTGGATCAGTACTACTGAATCCAGGATCAACCTCAATAAAGTAGATATTTATGAACAAATTTAAGAACAAATTTTAACAAAACATTAATGTTGAGTTGGGCATTACTTTTCCAATTCCCAGAGCTCTTGATCGCCCAACTTTAACCATTTTGCAGAGTTATGTGGAAATCCCAAGGGCTTCAAAAATATTTAACATTCTGCCTTTATCTTACATTCTGCACTAATTAAAAACTTGGCTTAAAAATGTTATTTTTCTAACATCTTTGCATAAAAAGTTTTTGCCTTATTTAACACTTCTTTCCCCCTGGCACTTATTTTCAGGCTCAAGTCCTGATTGATGAGTACCTTGAGTATTGTGCCTCACGGGGAAACCTGTCACCATAAAGTTACCAGTTCTTGTGTCTGACTAACATCACGCTAAGACACCCGCAAGCGCTGTGCTTCTAGCCTGACGGAAAAAGAAAGCAGACCATACGGCTCACTCTACATCCATCAGGTCAAACATCAGTCAAATCAACTGCCAACGTCTTCACTTCAACACCACCAGCCCCCAATATGCGCCGCAGAGCATTTTGACATTTCGTCTTCTTCTGCGCTAAGGAGGTTGAGTGTATGTGCGGATATCTGAATATTTATGGAAAACCCTTTTGCAAGTCATATCAAACCTGTCTTACTTCCCTTCATGTCAAACAAGATGAAAAAAAATTGTGGCGGATGCTGTTTAGGACCAAGCATACAGATTGGAAATTTCCCCCATTGACTTGCATATATAAAACATCTCATTTTCAGACAATAATTGAATTCATGCAACTTGGATCAGATGCCAATAGGACAGATTTTAATTTTTGCTGTGTGATGTCCCTTATGGAAAGAAAATATATTTCCTAAAATATGAATTAAAAATATATTAAATGACATAATGATAAGAAAATAAACAGCATAATATATTGTGTAAATATATTATAATAAATTAAATAATACATAAGAAATTGCCGCTTTTTATATATTGAAAAATATTTGACAATGGGCCTCATTCGTGTAACGCAGCAAAACGTTTCTTGTCGTCAAGTCGTTTTGACGAAAATTTTCGAATTCATGAAAATGTTCGTATTTTTCAAAATGTTAGTTGGTACGAAAGCAATGTACACCTGCTCAATACCACGTGAAAATAGTGCGTAAAACCGCACGTAACGTTCTGAATTATTTTAGACAAATTGATGACGCTGCATTTTCGCTGCAATATGTATCATAATGATATTTCACATGTTACTTTTTAACTTTGAGTAAAACGCAGAGCACGTCACTGTCCTTTTTTTCACAGCCGTCCAATCACAGTGGAGAAGAGGCGGGAGAACACTACATTGACCAAACATCATACACAACAATGCAGAAGTTAAAATAAATGGTTACCGCATTTTCATATTAAGGAATATTCTTCAAAAATAAGACACTAGTTACAAGTAGGCTAACTGTTATTCATGTTCTAAATAACAGCAACCAACGCATCTCCGTAATAACGTGAAGTGCCTCCAAAGCATTCTCAGGCGCCACCAGCTGGTCGTAATCAGAAGGGTACCAGGTTTTATTTATTTTAGCTGTCTTAAAACGATTTGCTGGACAGTTTAATTGAATAATTTATTGGTAAGCATATAACCTATACGTAGCCAAACCAGAGAATGAAGTCCAGAGGAGTCCTGCAATCCTAGATTCAGTAATACACTTTATAATATATTGATATACATGTGATAAGATATGCTACTGTATATGTAAAAATATATTGAACAGCATGTATTTACTCGTGTTATAAATATACACATATACAGAAATATATATTTCATATGTTTAACAACCATTTGCAATATACATGTATCATAATCTAAAACACAGCTGATTCCCAATAGCTTAAGCCCACCTGCTCATATTAAACAATTTATGAATATTCAATTACTGTACTGAGAATTGCACTCTGTCATTCTTTTTCAAAGAAAGAAATGTAATCTTAATGAAGTTTGGCCAATCGCTATAACAGCACAAATTTAAACATACTAGAAACCCTTCTAAATTTCAAAGTAATGAACATTAAAAACTATCAGATCCCTCCCTACATTAATATTTAGCAAAAATACATGAAATAACACATAAATTCAAACATCTTTACTACCCTTTAACAGTCAGAAGTAAAGCGTGCTGTATGTTCCGTGAATGTGTCCATACATGTAGATACATTCCCATTTAAGTGGGAACATCTATGTCCAATATATACACTTAATAGCAGATTAAATGTACTGAATATTAAATGTATTGTTGTCTTCGTTTCTAAATGTATTGCTGCGTTCAATATATAGCCATATATTTTCCAATGCATATATTGCAAAATATTAGCACCAATTTCCAATATACGGAAATGTATTAAATTATAGGGCTGGGCAATATACCGGTTCATACCGATTACCGTTGCATGGTTTCGTTATGATATTAATTTTTAATATACCGCATTACCGGTGTTGTTTAAACAACGTGCGGAACAGGGCGCAGCGCGGCACTGTTTCCGTGGGGTCCTCTTTCTTTGTTGCACTTTGACCGACCATTCACACAGAATGCGTCTTTCTATGCCGCGAGCTACTTCATCACAATTTTTCTATATAAATTCCCTAAACGCAGGCGTTTGGATGTTTGCATGCATCTCGCGCATGAGCGGTAACGTTACTTATTTCTTTCCCGCCGCAATGGGAGCACGCATCTCGCGGCTGAACAGCAGCACAAGCTCGCATTACGTTAAATTAAATATACTCACGAACAAACATTTAAAAAAAACGATTGTGTTCCCCTCATATCTGCTCAATATAAGCATATAATATGATGTGTTTTTCTCTCTATATCCTATGATGAGAAATAAGGTTCAGTAAGGAAGATTGACAGCGTGATACGATCGTTTTCCTCTCACATATCTAATTAAATTTTTTCTTTTATGCTTAAAAAATTTGATTTCAGGAAATCATGGAGGTGGATGCTCCTAACTCAGGAAGTTGTGAGCACCAGTGCTTCCGTGGAAAACAGTTAATTTCCAGCCCTTTTCTCTATTTATTTGCTTAAAAAATATGTATGCAAGGTACCTTTGCATGCTATTCAGTTGAAGTCTAAACTTTAAAGTTGTGATGGGGGATACTGTCACTTTCACCATGACAGTATAAAAGGGGATTTTAATTCAATAAACAGCATTTCCTCTCTCAATCAGTTGAAAATGTGGTTAAAAAATAATGTCAATGTACCAGTACAATGTATGTAATGCAAACATACATCCGGTATAAATCTGAAAAACACTGTTATATTGTTTTTTTTGTCATCCAGCCCTATTATGTACAATATTGTATTATTTTGAGCAGTATATTCCCATATTTTTTGTTAGTGGCTGGTGTACCTGTTAGACTCATTGATGAGTTTCACATAGAATCAGGGCGGGTATCACGTGTCTTGTTTGCAGGTGGGTGAGCTAACTCTGAATAACCTTTAATCAGATTAACTAGCCCCAGGCCCTGTTCCAGAGCAAAATCAATGAGGATGCTCCTGAAATTAGTCAGCGTGCTCCCGTAGTTAAAGTGCAGGCTCTTTGTGTCGCCAACAAGACCTCAACCCCACCAGTCTATAAACTGTATTGAAGAGTAGGATGAAATTTGATTGAATTAATTACATTGTAATATAAAGGGTTTTTCATGCAAAATCTTTGCAAACAGTACAGAGTGTACGACCACAGGGTCCTAGAATAACAGACGATGTTAAATCATGAATATAACAACATGATTACTGAAGAATAAAAAAGGTTGGTTTATTTAAAACACATGGTTGGGTTGAAATACTTGCTCTTTCCATATTTGTGACCTTGCATGAGAAAAAAAACTACAGATAATTTACTGTTTTTAACATAATTTTTCTTTAATGAAGAAAACATTCTGTGGAAATTTAATCATGATATTTTTAATTGTGACTTAGTACGGCCATGTTTTCTCGGAAAGTGTTACATTTTACTCAACCATCATGAGTTGAGAACAATCCTGTTCCGCAATTCACATACAGGTGTTAGTGAAAAGTGGTGTGACAGCCAAAATACATATTTTATGAATAAGGAACAGTTCCCTGGAAGGCTTTCTTGAAAGCCTTCCTGAGTATTCAATGTAATTGAAAAATACTGTCTTTGTTGTGTAAAAATGTACAATTATAAATGCATGTTTTTCCTCACATATGCAGCAAGCGATGTATCAAAGAATTGCATCCATTGATCTACAGTCAGCTTTTCCAATTTCACGTATTGTTCAGTTTTGGATTTAACTATGGGAAACTGGTCCTATCATCAAATATAGAAAGCTTTATCCTGAGCAGCAATTGGAAGTGGATTAAATGAGATATTCTGTATGCGAGAGCTGAAGGTATAAATCAAACGCTATCATGTGTACATTGAAAGCGTTAAAGCAGAATTCCTCTTATTAACGACTGCAAATTAGGAGACTAATTTCCAAGATCATGCACGATTAGTACTGTTGATATAGGGACTTTGTGCAACTGTTGGCTGGGATACTGCTTTGGCAATACAAACTATCATTACTGTTCTAACCAAGGGTGCTCTTATGTTCATTAGAGGGTGTTTAGTATGTACACCACGATTGACTAGCATACAAATTATACACATTAGATTTATAAATAACAGGTGAATAAAGTTATTATGGTTGATGTGTTGTGCATGCATCAGTGCTCAAAACACGATAACAAACAAACCGATATAGTTTGCAGAAATAATGTCAGCAAGTAGCAAAAACAAAAGATGTATTCTGTGATCAGGGCGGGAACTCCACGTCACATTTAATACTGATACTAGCCCCAAACTTGTGCAAAAACTTTTGTTTAACTATAAAATGTTGAATTGGAAGAAGGGGATTGAAATACACAAAATAAGGCACAGAATGTTGTTGTGCGGTTGCTTGTATCTCAGTAGAACAGCGTCATCATTAACATATACTTCATGTGAGACTGCAGACACAACAGTGGATTATCTCCACACCAGCAGGTCCAATGGGCAGCCTGCTAATGAGAGCAACCTGACGGTTCATGCTCCAAATGTTAGCAGGATGTTGTATTTACTTCTGCTCGGTTCTATAATTGGTTAAAGTCAGAATAACTAAATTAAAAACCCTGGTCAATACATCAGGAAGAAGAACAAATTTGAGACTGTCGGGTTAATTAAACTAATGTTCAGACAGCACAAAATGTGTTGACATCTATTGTCGGTTTTGCCCGAATGGTTCCATGCTGACAAACACGTTACATGAAGTTTCTTATCCAAGATTTGTTGATTTTAACCGTTTTTGCATGGTTGACTTAACAATATCAAGATAATGAGAAGGGCAACAAGAACTCGATGTTTTCAATAAAAAGCTTAGCACAGATCATAACTGTCTGTCACTCATTTTTAAGATGTTCCAGACTATGCCTATAGACCAAGTCCTCACAGTATATGATATTTTGCTAACATATCCTAGCTGTTATGCTAAGTTATTAACAACATGCACTCAATATGTCTTCTCTAGCGAAGAAAGTCCCGCCTTCCAGTAAAATGATCCAATCATCAGTCTTTAACGATTAACTTTTCTGGGGTGGAGCTTTGTGAGGCGCTTGGCACCCAGTGTGCATGTGCAGTAGCTAAAGCGTCATTTGTAGCGCAATTTAAGCTTAGCAAACCAAAGTTATGGTGGCCTACAGTCAGGTTTAATCATTGATCAGAAATATGCTATTTAGTTGTGATTTTTGCCAGGGAGATTAGACATATTTGTCTACCACCATTTAAGTAGATAGAACTGTTGACATGCTATGACGTAAATAGCTACCAAGCGGCGTTGCAAACTTGGCTGCCAAGTAGCAAGACTTCGGTTTAATTCCTAATCTTTCACAGCCTTATCCTGTAGCACAAATGTTTATTTCATACCTAAACTGTAGCACTTTTAGAAAATGGACCAAAAAGACAAATAACAAATCTTCAGAGATTTTTGCCAAATAAAATGCTGGATTTAGAACGTTCCATCCCCGAATAATATTATTATAGATGCTGGATTTAGAACATTCCATCCCCAGATAGTATTACAATTACATATCTGCCATACACTTTTATCCAAAGTGACTTACATTGCATTGTTCTATTACCCATACATATGTTTGACTGACTATGTGCAGTCCCCTGGGATTGAACCCATGATCATGGCATTGCTAGCACAATGCACTAACCACTGACCCACAGGAAAGCTGTAATTTGTTAGGAAAAAATTCATGACTGTAATGTATATGAGACTGTTCAGAAAGGGCCAAGCCTTTCTTTGCTTCCCACTGAGACTTCTTATTTCAATTATACATGAATTAGAAACTGATTTCATGGGGGTTTTCAGGTCAAGTAATGTAATGCTTATAAAAAATACAAAACAAGTCACGCTTTCAGATAAAGTGTTGTTTGTTCTGTGAGTGGAAAATGCTCAGGGATTTAGTTTAGGTATTTTTTTTAGTTCCATCACAATGGTTTTTAAATTAAATCAGCTGCAGTCATGGTAACAAAGCAGTCCGATCTGGTGTTTTGATAATATTGAATGGCATCAGTCTTGTATGTGCAGGGACTTGCGTCAGTGGAGTATGAATATGCCATTTATCCTATTAATGCTTGTATCACGTAACAAATAACTTTGAACCCCACCCATTTCAAACACTGCAGACCGATAACAATATCTGGCACACGTTTTTCATTTCCTCAAATCTGATGCAGTTTGGCTGGAGTCTTTTTACTACCTAGCTCATCAATAACAGGTTAAGCCGTCCAATAACGGTTTTGTTATGACAGGATGACAGAGGGACCACTGAGTCAATGTGACATATAACTCTCAAAACTTTTTGTTCTGAAGGTTTAAGGTTGAAAGACCTGTTCAATTACAGCTGGGAACAGGAAGCCAACAGACCTTAACGAAAGTGCTCTCGAAAAAATATGACGTGCTGAGAAAGTCTCTCAAAATGCGACAGAAAGTTGGTGGGTTTTGCACTTGCTCGTGGAATAACAGAGAAACTCTCCGGCCTACTCCATACTTCCAAGTGGATTAAAATACAGCAGCCAAGTTAATAATCTCATTTTCATTAATTTCAGATCTAACTGAAATCTGGACAACAGCCAAGACCGAATACAATGAACAACACCTCTGATTATCTGCATCTTCCAGCGGCTGCGACGCTAAATGCACCACAATGACTCAGTTCTCTATCTTCTTAGATATTCTTTTGTGTAAATTTCTCTTGTGTAGGAGGAATTTCAGCCCAGAGTTAACAAAACTATTGTATCTCCTCCACCGCCCTGGATGATTCATCAGGTAAGCACTCCAATTTCACACTTCTTTGAAGAAGCCCCTTTTATGGGCATTTGATAAAGAACTGCAGGGAATATTAGGAGGTTTTGATGCACCTTTGGACAGTGCGCTCAAAGCTGCTGAAGCTTTGAAATGTGAAGGCCTTGGACTTTTGTATCTCTTAACCGTCTGTACAAGCAGATGTTGGTATCTATCTAATGGGGTTTGCGTTGTACTATATTGAGCTGATACATCCCGACAGTTTGGATACTTCAAAAGCATATTTTGTCCTTTTTGAGGATGAAGTTGCATGACCGTGTCCTCAGGGCAAAAGGACAGTCAGAGTCATTTTATTGAGGTGAGATGGGGTGAAAAATAGTGCAACGACAGCATCAAGGGATTACGTTTTATTTAGCTTCTCTGATAACATTACAGTGTTCGGGATGGAGCTCTTGTGATTTTGTTGCATATGACTTAAGATGATTCAAGATAACTATATGATATTTGGATATTATCTTTACATGATATCTGGTTGCTTTGCCAAACAAATCATTACATTCATTTTAGGCCTTTTTCAGTGCAATTTGTTACACTTAAAAGTGTGTTGCTGGGTAGCTGTTCAAGGACGTTTGAAACAAGTTTAGCTTCATGATGAAGGACAGATTTGTTTTCATGCAAAAGCAAGCGAGTGGCACAAATATTGGTGCCCCAAGGTGACTTTACTGGTGCTGAATGTCCTATAGTACACTGCATTTATCTGTGTTAAAGTTTTTCATTTCTAAAACCATTATAACCGGGTCATGTCCTCACACTTCTACAAGGACGTGTGTCTTTTATATTTCCTTTTTTTGAGACGTTTTTATTGTGAGTTGGTTTGGTACAAATCCTTAGAACATAATTGTACATTTGAAATTAAATTTGCTGGATGAAACAAGTAGGTCAAAAAACGTACTACAATCCAAGAGCACAACAGAGAGCTCATGTGACCTTTCTCCTATCCTGTCAGATCTGATATAAGTTACATTTGCACCAAAAACATCGCCCAGTAAAAAAAATACTTGGTGTGAATTAAGCCGCAAGGCTTCACGTGTCTCTTAGAAATCGTTTGACCTCCGTTGCTGCCTTTCACCATCTCTAACCTCTCCATCCCTTGCACTTGTGCTTGGATCTGAAGATGGCTCAGTGTTGAACAGTGACGAGTAAACAAAATATATTATTCAGGGTTTTGATGTGTTTAAAGGACTGCTGATGGGAAAAAGCAGCTCAGAGATGCTTCTCATCGCTGCCTGTGGGTTGACTATAGTTTTACATGAGGAATACGATTACGAATATAAGAGAGAGACAAAATCAAAAACAGAGCCCAGCAATCAGCATAAGGTCTGGTATTGTAATCGACAAACCCAAGCACACAGACTTCACCTGATGTTCTAAGCTCTTGTGTACGGAGCCAGTGAAATTGATTCATAGTTCTAGTAGTAGTTCTAGTAGCAGTCTCCTCAGAATAATGTGGATACTAGCAAGCGAAATGCTCAAACGACCAGTTCAATCCATGATCTTAATTTGTAGAGTGCAATACGTTTAAATGTGTTGGTCCGGTGTAGGCTTTGTGGTAAAATTCTCATTCACTGTACTTATATATTTATAAAGCTTGGTTTTGTTTAAAGTATTATTATCAAAATAAAGTACTAGAGTCAAGGAATGCATAATCTTACTCTCAGATGGCATGACCTTGGGTCGCCTTTTCTACAGGCTGTTCCTCAACAAATTTCACACTAAAGTAAAGCTAAACTATTAGAATAATTATGTTAACTGAAATAACTGTTAAAAAAGTAAATTTTGAAGGCAGCGTGTGTATCATATAGACTTCAGCGTTCTGACCAAAGTTGAGCATTTTTCAACTCTGGGTGACCAGTCGAACTCCAGCACTGATCGTGGGAAAAATGCATAGCACTAGCGCTGAGTGGAAAAAAAACGTCAACTTATGGCTTTTTTTTAAAACAATTGAAGAAACACACCGGCAGCAGGCGTAAATGCCTCGGTGGACACACCCCCTTCCAATAGCTAGCTCATCTACGTTAGACCTGTTTCTGAAAGTCAGGAGGCACATCATACAAAATTTACTTTTGTATTGTGTTTTTGGCAATTCCAATAGGATTTGATGAAGTTCTATTGGTTCCCATCTGCCAGAAAACATCGCACCAATAAAATCCATCATATACCAGTTTCCATTAAAAAACCTATAGGGGGTGAATCGTATTGCGTAGCATCGGTAGCTGCTTCATATATATCTTTAATGTATCGTATCATAGCCTATGTTTCGAGATTTCACATTCCTATTGGACAGTGCTCGCTGCAAAAAACTTTGCTGCACTCATAGATCTGGCAATGAGAGAGTAAAATATGCATGATATAATAAAATAATATAATCTCTGCTTTCAATCTCTTTCAAGAGGGGCCATGAACCCGATGCATCTCTATGTAAGTAAGATTAAAAGCATTTGTTAATTACAAGAAAATATTACTGAAATATATGTATAAAACTGTGCAATGACCTTAGAGTTCTCTAAAGGAGCTAAAGCGCATTTATGAAAAAAAAACATTTGCACTGCAACGTTCACAGTTCTGAGGTCACTCCAATCAAATAAAAGCTCAGCTCATATTTCTTTGACCTATTGACATTTTCACTCTCAGTGTGAATGTCCTATAGATGTGATTCATCAGACCTCTGTGAACCCAAACCATTAAAGAGGACTGGATTGAAAGGTGTGAGGGAATTTTGTTGAGGCAAGATGGCTTTGCTTTTATGAGTTAAATATTGAAAACCAGGTGAAGTGTGTGGCAGGAGTTTGAAACCTGGGTATCCATCCAAAGTGGCACAGACTCTATGCAACTTGCGGTGCATTTGAATGATAGATACGACTGGCTGTGTGATCACGGGTTAAATATTCCTGAAGTGAGATGCAGACATTCGTAAATACAGTATCAATAAACAAACAACACTAGGCACACATCATTTCAATGTGCTGGAAAACAAAAAAATCAATGTCAGCCAGGGCTGATTTAACTTTTTCATTTTGTTTATTGAGTGGTTGAGAGTATGGTCAACCTAAGACTGATCTTTAAAAAAATATCTGCGACTAGCTAAAACGAATCAGATTATACAAGCAAAGTGATTTATTGTGGTACATTTACTGGTCCTCATTCCAAGTGGTGTGTTATACAGAAAAGAGTATGTCATAAAATATATTTTCTTTTATAGTCGAAATGAATGCGTTGAATAAAAGAGATATGCTCTGCTTTGATCTGTTCACAGGATTGTCCTTAATCACATTCAGAGCAGGCATCTTACTGTGTCTTTATAGAAGATGCTTGTCGACTCTCGTGGGCTTCTCAATCAGCTTCTCCACAATTCCAACTAAACCCAAACAGCAGAATAAAGAATGACATGAAGAGCCACATTTATCAATGTCAAAGACGTAGATTTGGTTAAGCAGCTCATGGCCTGTTACATTGTTTATGTGATTTTATTCCTTTGGTTTAATCTCTTGTCGTCTTAAACCTCCACTAATCATCTATCTCACTGACTAAATTATGTTGCAGAAAATCCTGAATTAACTACTGCAACTCCAATAGATAAGCCTTCATTTTTTCACTCCTTTCAAAGCTATTATGTCAAGAATTTTCTGAGGATCTATTGACAGAATAGGAAGCGTTTGGTTTTTATGTCAAGAATTTTCTGACATAAAAACCATTTTTATTACCTTAGAAAGAGCTTTTTCTATCTACATAAACCGCTGGTCCCCTTGCATGGAATTCGCCGTGTTGCTTTTACAGTAGCTCTACACGGATGGCCTGCTCTACTGAGCTTGTTTCGTTAATACGTTATCTGGGCAAAGAATCGAAAATGTGTCAAAATCTTAGATCTGTGTCCGCCACCGTAGTGCTTCGAAAGGGAGGGGGAGAGGTGGAGTGTGCCTTTGGTTGCAATTTGCACCCTCACCTCAAGATGCCGATAAATGTCATATACACTGGACCTTTAAAGAATGCAGAGGAGCTTAAGTGAATAGTTCACTGTGTTCAAAAATCTGTCATTATTTGCTTAGTAAAATCGTCAGAGTTGCAACATTTATAAATGTTCACCAATGCAAACCAATCAGCTGTGAGCTCAAAAAATGCACAATGAAAATAGAAACATATTATTATGATATTAGCATTGCAATTTAGTAGAACAGAGACCATACGCATCTCAAAATTGTTTTAATATCATTTAATAAATTTAACTGAATTCAATGACAAAAATATGAACACATGAGATTTAAATGTAACTTTTAGATAAACTGGTGTAAAGGCATATTGACAGTAGTTCTGCAGCCCTAATAACAGAGCAGAGCATTGGTCAAAAGGTGCATCGCAATGCGGCGCAACGGACACGTCCGGTGTAGACAGCTTCATTTGACTATAATAGGAGAAAATTGCTTTTGACGCACTGCTACGTGCCACTTAGCTCGGCTATAAATCCTTTGTTTTGTTGCAGCAGTTTATTAACTCTACACATGATTAAACCAGGCATGGACTGGAGCAATAATGGAAGACTTTGTGTTTCATGCTTGATGATTGTGTTAAGTTTCAGTTTGTCCATCATGTCAAGGTCCATAGAATTCAGAAATTGCTATGACATGCTGGAACCTGGACATTTTTTGATTTTAATAGTTCAGTGGAGCGAAGTCCAATCAGCAGTGTTGAAAGCAGAAAGAGCTCTTACATGAACTTGCTGAATCAGATATTAAAATCTGTATGTTTTTTTCTATCATGAATTTAACTTAACTTGTTTCGATTTTATTTAATTCTAATGATTTAACAAATTTGTTGTCCCATGACTTAAAGAATGCAAAGGATCGATTTTAAATTTCTTTTGACTTTCCTTTTCTTTTGTTGTTTGATATCTCCTCTACTGCTGTATTCAATACAGACACAGGAAAAAGTAAGAGACCATTTTAAAATTATTTTCATTATTGTTCGTATAATATTCATAGGTATTATAATTTTTGTTTAATTCTGCAAAACAATGTTGCATCTATTTGCAGAAAACGGGAAACGAGAAACGGGTCAAAATAACAGAAAAGATGTTCTTTTTTTTTCAGACTTCAAATACTGCAAAGAAAACAAGTTCATATTCACTTTAAAGCAATATGACAGTAATATTTGTACTTGTGTTCAAGTAAAATTCATAAATTATTTATTTATGTGATAACCTATATGAATATTCGTTTTCATGTGTCTTGTCATGTTGTCAGTCTTTGTTGTAGGATTATTTTATTTTAAGTCACTCCTGGGGTTTGGTTTTGTTAATATTCAACAGACACTGGACTAGAATGACCCCAAAACATCTAGAAATTCTGATTTGAAAACAAAATTTGGAACGGTGTCTTGATTATTTCAGTAGCTGTATGTATCAAACAGATTGGTCATGAGCATTTTCTGAAGGTTAGCCAAATATTTTCACTGGCTAAAGTTCTTTCAAAGATTTTAAGGCTCTATTGTATAGTGTATTTGAATCATGGCTCAAGTCTTGTAGATGAATTTCCAATTGAAATGCAGCACAAATATGAACAACATCAGGGCACTGGGTGATGGAGCTACAATGTGTTCTTAAACTAGCTCTCCTTGTGCATAACATGAATCTGACACTCAGTAATAAATATCCTTTGGCTCATTGTCACTCCACCAGGATTGGCTAAAATCCATTATTATTTCAACACTGCAAGGCGGTGATGAGCAGTAGTGATTACAGTTAAACCACCAAACAACTCTATAACACACACCCACATACATATTCAGCAACTCAAAAGTCCTCAAAGACATCAGGTTTATGCAAAGCATCTGCAAGTTGCATCAGATTTGTTCAAAGAAGGCAGGATCTGAAGAAGCCTCAAGAAGGAGCTCTTGATACAGCCGAGGGTTTCATTTCATTATGGGATTGAAGAGTAAAGTATGTTGGGCCCTGATTTGGGACCCCATACATAACCCTTGGCTTTCATTCATGTCGATTAGTTTTGAGATCATCTACTGTATGTGTTTCACTTTAAGCAGGTAAATGAAAATCTACAGTTCTTCAGGTTTTGGAAAATGGAACCAAAAAATTATGACTCATACTGCACTCACTCATTTCATCCAATACAGTTCTTTAAAGAATGAGAATAGCACGATCAACCGCAAGAAGTCAATTATACTAATGTCATTGTATACAGTAAAACACAAATGTGGGTTATTCAAAAAGGGCAAGCCCTTCAACATTACCCACTCCAGCTGTTTCAATAGAAAATAGTCAAGACACAAGTCTGTGTGAATGCTTCTATACGTGAATGTATTTGTATTTGTGTCTAGAATGACTCAAAGGATGAGCTGAGATTGTCTGTGTTTGTAATTCTTCGCAAAGCACGACAGGATTGAAAGCGCAATGGAAAACTGAGATAAATCCTCAGAAGCCACCTTAGGCGCCTCACATGAAAGTCTCACAGCTCTGCAGCTGCAAGCATTATTCTTTTCTCTGTGGTGAGGTCGGATCATTGTCACTGAATTTGATGTGTTCAATAGCACTCAGACTTTAGGGGCTGAAATCACCAGTTGAGCCTCATGACACTGAAAAAATGACAGAATCATTTCCACACCATGCACTTAAAGTCTTTGCTGTGAATTTTAATTTGATAGATCCGTGTCATGCTGTTTAAAGACTGATATGGTGATAAACTAAAGAACTATCACACAACAGGAGCTGAATATCAACCACATGGCGGACAAAGGCGAGCTACTATCAGTCTTGTGTCCTGAAGCTGTTATTCGAAAAAAATCGAATCTTGGAACACCACTTGTGTCACGGTTGATGACGGATGATGCTGGCAGAACATAGAATCCAAGCACAGGATAATCCAAAAGAGGTATTTTAATAATAAACAAAAAGGTAAACAGGGAAACAGGAACTCGGGAAACAATAACACGTAACATGAACAATACTCGACAAAGAACAGAGGGAGACACAGGGCTTAAATACAAAGGAAGACACTCAGGGAAAACAGAATAAGGTGTGGGACTAATTAACAAAGATGAAACACAAGTGGAAACTAATGAACTAATAACGAGATTGGTAACTGGAGATTAACAAAGATGAAACACAAGTGGAAACTAATGAACTAATAACGAGATTGGCAACGGGAGGAAAAACCAAACAGAACATACAACAAAACGTCACATTACCCCCCCCTGGCCGCCGCCCTCAAGGCCTCCAGAATGGCCGCCGCCCTCAAGGCCTCCAGAATGGCCGCCGCCCTCAAGGCCTCCAGAATGGCCGCCGCCCTCCAGAGTCCCAGAGCTGGACGTATCGTCCTGGAGACCTCCCATCCCACCATGTTTAGTCTTCCCTTCACCGGCCTCCAGGACGCCCACCCCCCCTTTCCCCTTTTTGTACTCTTTTGGCGCGAGGACGCGCTTTGTGGAGGGGCTGGAGAGGCTCTGGGAGGCCGTGCGGGAACGGCTGGAGAGGCCCGGGAACGCCGGACGGGACCGGCTGGAGAGGCTCGGGAACGCCGGACGGGACCGGCTGGAGAGGCTCGGGAACGCCGGACGGGACCGGCTGGAGAGGCTTCGGAAAGCCGGACGGGACCGGCTGGAGAGGCCCGGGAACGCCGGACGGGACCGGCTGGAGAGGCTTCGGAAAGCCGGACGGGACCGGCTCCGAGAACAGGTCCCCTTTAACCTGCTCCCGTTGCTGGGTGGTGGAGGAGTTAGGCGCGGATCCGGGATGAGCCGGAACGAACCCCTGGCCTGTGACCGATACTGGGCTACCCCCGCTCAAGTCCTCATCAGTCACCCCGACGCAGAACTCGGAGCCGGCTGCTTGGAGGACTCGATTTACGAAGTCCTCCAGCCGGTACTCATCTGCATCGGGAAGCATGACGAGGACGAGCAGAATGTCGTCCAGACCGGCCACAAAGGCCAGGTTTAGAGCTTGATCGCTCCAACTCACCCGATAGCACACGCCAACAAACTCCTCCACGTAGTTCGGAGAAAAGGTACAGCAATCCATTTTGGCGGTCGAGTATTCTGTCACGGTTGATGACGGATGATGCTGGCAGAACATAGAATCCAAGCACAGGATAATCCAAAAAAGGTATTTTAATAATAAACAAAAAGGTAAACAGGGAAACAGGAACTCGGGAAACAATAACACGTAACATGAACAATACTCGACAAAGAACACAGGGAGACACAGGGCTTAAATACAAAGGAAGACACTCAGGGAAAACAGAATCAGGTGTGGGACTAATTAACAAAGATGAAACACAAGTGGAAACTAATGAACTAATAACGAGATTGGCAACGGGAGGAAAAACCAAACAGAACATACAACAAAACGTCACAACTTGTTGTCGATGAGAGAATCAGAACTAAACGTTGCATACAATTCCGTACATATGCACCATATAACAAGATGAGGTAAATTCATCCAAAATGTTATGCCATAGTTTCTCGGTGATACAAATGAACTCTAATGACTGCGTGGAAATAGAACATTGAGGCAGTTACAGCTAATGATCTGGAGGTACTTAGATATCTTATGTAATCATATATTACATAGCAATGAACTCACACATTTGCGAAAACGATTACAAAGAAAGGTTGAGAGAGAGCAAATGACATGCACAAATATGAGTGCGCTCTAAGGACTGTAAATGAAAAATTGAAATTTACAGTATAACAAATTACAGATAGCATCATGGTTTTTAGGTAAATGTCAACACACAACGACATAACTTCAGCACACAGATGTGGTTGTAGTTGATAGAATATTGTGTTTTTCATATTGTCAATGTCAATTGCTTCTCTATAAAATCCCAGATTAGGGTTATCCTATTAGGATTACGGATATAGTTTATTTTTGATCCTTTTGTTCAGTTTAATATGTATGGCTCAGAATTACCTCAGCCAAAGCGAGTTGAAATATAATATTGATGGATTCAGAAAAAATAAAACTGGATTAAATCAGATTAGTCAGATTAAACAGTTTTGTTATTTGCTCTAAAATCAAATATAGTGTAGAGTGCAGAACACAAAACTGTAGGACATCATACATAGGTTTATGATATGATTTGCATTTAAGATTTGACCTACTGTCATCATTTACTCACTGTCAAATTGTTTCCAAGACATATTTCTTTAGTTATTTCTATACTTATAATACCAAAGAAGTTTATACGAGCTGATCAAACAATGAGATTTACACTGTATTTTAACCAAACACGATGCCAAGCTGCAACATTAAAGGTATCGCGATAAAAGGTACACTGTTGCCAGAGGTAAAATAATTGTACAATTATTTTGACCTCAGTACGATCAATATTGAAATAATGCAATAACGTATAATATTTTCAGAATTTTGTGACACTTCCAATGATGGTCGTGGTAATTATATGGCACTCGGGACTCATTGATCTAGTTTTGGATCCTCTGTCTGCTGTCAGCATTGTAAGTAGAATGTGAACGTGCAGTAACGCATGCCTCACTCTACGTCCTCTCGGCCATTCATCGAGGGAAATAACTCTCTCTCACAAGCACAGGTAAGCGTTCCCACGCAGAAGTTAACATTCACTGCAGCGGCGCTCAGATCATTCCTGAAGGAGGGTGAAGACAGGGGAAAGGCAAAGAAGAAGGCAGAGTCTGTAGAGCTGCCTAAAATATAAGCACTATAAAAGTGAAAAGGACCCCAGTTTTGCAGGTTGGATAAGACCTGTTTCAAGCAATGACAACAAAGCCTTCTCAAAAAAAATTGGCTGGATAAATAGCTGTTTTTTCAGCATTTGACATGTTTACGAGAATTTTCCTCCAAATACGATAGTTTGGAGCTTCTGGTATGATAGTTGGACATTTCCAATCCGACAACACTGAAAAGGTATCTTTTTTATGTTAATCAGAGGTTTTGTCCTAACCATTCCCGACAGCGCTGTGAGACGGGCAACAGCCATTTCTATTTTTGCGACCTCGCGGCTGACAGCTCCGCCCACACAAAGATCTCATTCGATATAAATTCTGCACCTCATGAATATCAATTGTCAATCATGGATGAGGACAGGCTATAAAAGCTTGATTAAGGGATGCACGATAAATGATCAGCAATATTAGTATTGGTCGAACAAAATAAATGTTTTATGTTATCGGTATCAGCCGAAATTTAGAACATTTTGTGAACTTTAGGCCGATATACAGTATAATAGCAAATAAATCATGGAAGAACATCTATAATTTGTTAATTTAATTAAAAATATACCATAAAAGTTTGAAGGTTTATGTCCTGGTTTCACAGAGAAGGCTTAAAACTAGTCCCAGAGTAAAATGAATGTTGAGCTGTCTCAACTGAAATAACTTCCCCTGACATACAGTATCTTAAAATATACCAGTGCCATTGTTTTGTCTCAAGATGCACATCCGCAATGTTTAATGTTAAAAAGGCATTTTAATAAAAGCGACCTAACTAGCCTAAATTAACTAAGACATACTCCTGGTTTAGTCTAAGCCTTGTCTATGAAACCTAAGAATCTTAAACTATTGTAGAGTAGGTGTGGTACATGATTTTCAAGGGGAAAAAATAACTAATTGTTACCTTGTTTTCTGCAGTCAATGGTTTCAAATAAAAGCAGTCTACTTTTTGCCTTTTGTTTCAGTCTACGGAATTTTATATTCATATTTTGAATATCGTCCAATATATCGGTTATCGGCTAAAATAATTATCGGTTAACGGCCAAAACTTACATATCTAATCATATCTATTTAGCATCTCTAATTTGATTACATACGTTTAGATTTGAAATTATAGAATACGTCCTGTGAGGCATCACTGAAGTCATGAGAACAGGACGCATCTCTCTTAGTGCACTCCTCAGTTGCAGCGTGAGAGGGCGGGTTAACAGAGAAAACTATTCTGATTGATTGTCGCTTCACGCCCCTTTTCAGCATTAGGTATAGACAGAAAAATTGCTTATCGAAGGAAGCTCATCACATTGCTTTTGGTTAGAATGCGGCGTTAGACTAGTTTAGATTTAGACATGATCACTGATAACAATGCTGGACAGCTGTGGTCACCATTTACTTTCACTGTATAATAAAGATTTGCTTGCCTTGGACATTTTGTTATACATGTATTAAAAAATGTCATTTTTTGTTCAACATTTTTGCGCATTTTGCACAAAAAAGAAGCCCAAGTTAAAGGAAGCTCAACCTATCTATTCTAAATATAGGAATAAATGGGTTTTGCCTGGGTCTGCGGTTTTGTGCACTTGAACTGTGAGTATCCGAATACCTTCTTCATGCCCTTTCTAAGTCAATTTCATAGGCTTACATGCATGCGATTGCTAAGAAAATGACATTTATTATTCACACGTTGGCACCTAACAACCCCATTTTCCAGCAGGTCCCTACGAACAACGGCCTAATAAGCCCATCCTTAAATCTCAATACTTAAAGGGATAGTTCAACCAAAAATGTAAATTCTGTCATCATTTATTTTGGTTAGCGAACAATGGCGGTAACCATTCACTTGCATGGTTTTGTGTCTGTAGAATAGAATTGGTTTTTTCTGTCTGCAGAGAAAAGAAGTCAGACAGGTTTTAAATGGAAAGAGGGTGATTAATTATGACAGAATTTTCATTTTTGGATGAACTATCCCTGTAAGATACACATACACAGTCTTTCATATGAATATAAATTGCCAATATGTTAACTGAAAAACTTTGCAAGATGAAAATTTTTAGATGCATGCTTAAAAATCCATAACTAATGATGCACTTTATAAAACTACATATCAAAGGTGAATATAAAATTGAGTGATTAGGCAATGAAATGGTGTATTGAATATCACCATCTACCTGCATTAGCCAGTTTTCCATAAAGAAAAGACCTAAATTGCTGATTCTCTAGAGGGGTTGCCACGGTTACACAAATGCAATGTTTCACAACTTGTGAGGACCTCGATGCACAGAAAAAGTGTGAGGTGTGTAAAGTCCTCTCCACCCCTCCCCCAATCCTTCATTCCTTCTACGTTTAATCTCAGAATAATACGTCTTACATTGATTTCGTGTAGCTGGATGAGGCCAAGGGATGGACAGCTGTCCACAGAGAATACCTCTACTGTATGAATCCTCTTTGTGTGTGTGTCAGCCTCATGTGTGGACCAAATGTCCCCCACAGGAGTGGTAAAACGTAAAATTGCCAGCGTAGTGGTGACAAGCTAATGGTCAATGTGAGGAAAATGTCTTTAAACATAGTAAACAATGCCCTATTAAAAGGATTTATGAGGCTTTTTTTACAAGTAGGATCAGGCGAGGGAAATATAATTTAAGTCAATTAACCTAACAAAAACAAATGATGGAAAAACAAAAGTGTTTTTATTAATCTTTGATTTAACCTAAACCTCAAAAGAAGAAAAAGAAAAAGGATTAAATTCCTCCCAAATGTAAAGCGTGTAAAAGAAAAGTGCATCCTTTCAGCAAATAATGATAATGATATTCATCTCCTCTGGATATTCTCCCAGAATATCAGGACCGCTCAGGCATACATCTTTTCTCAGATTTAACGTTTCAGGATCCCTCTCTGCACTCATTCATTTCACTGACACCGAACTGACAGTGCAGCGGTTGGTCATTCGGAGCCAATCTGGACAGAGGATTTACTCTGAAAAGTCACAGCTATCTACTGATGATTCATGCTGGACATCCAAAGAGCCAACACATTCTCACCAACTATCTGTCCATCTCCACGCTGCAGTTGTGTGCTCAGAATGTGTGTGGCGTGTGTTCGAGAGAAGATCAGACAGGGTGGCCAAGCATAGCGGAATGGAGTGACAATAAGTCTAAAAAGAGTGAGAGAGAAGTAAAAAGCAATTGTGCATATATACGTGATAAGCGTGTTGACGTTCTGCTGTGCAGCAAACCTTCATACGCAATAGCCTATACTTGGAACACTTTTGTAAACTGCATAACTTAAATATAAACAATCACACACCTTATGATTCTGGGTCATGCATGTTACGCAGTACCTGGTGTGAGACACTCGACCTATTGTTTCTGGTAATTAAAACCATAGCCAATACTCGTAATGGAAGACTGAGATTGCAGCAGTTAGTTGTTACCTTCAACACATCATCATCAAAGCATCTAACTGTCATAAAAAAGCAACAAATGACCAAATCACAAATGACCACTAGCCTGACTGGTTACATTCTGGTCGCGGAGCACTTCAGGACAGAAGAACCGGATTATGTAATAATGAATTATGTCCGGTGTGTAATCTTATAAACTCGACATAGCCTACACAGCATTTCCCGAAAAACGATCAAAATTACTGTAAAATGATCATTGTAAACGAAAAACATTAAATTACCATTTTGTTTCACGTACTGAATAGCCCACTGAGTATCATAAATGTTGACTGAGAGTTTAAAGTTAAGACAATCGTTTGAACAGAGTTTTTATAGCCTTTCTTTGAACACAAATCGCATCAGTTCGAGCATGAAGGAAGATACCGTCAGGTGTTTCAAAAACTTACCAAACTGAGTCGCAATCTTTCCTTCTGTCCCCGCAGAAATGTCAATAAGCTCGATAATTTAAATAAAAGTCAACAATCCGTTCAAGGTCAAAACACCGTCACTTTTAAACCTAAACGGGCACGTTAATGCTGTGTGTTTCGCCGACTCGTTCACGCGCATTATCCAGCTGATTTTACGGTTGAGGAAAATGCAGAGTTGCACGCGACTCCAAACAAGAAGTCATTAAAAATAAAGACAATGTTTAAAATATATATCCAAATGAAAACCATTTATTTTTGTGTACAGCCATACTAAAGTACCCACGATTACACTGTCCCGTGCTGCTGTGTTCCCTCGCACTCTTTCATTCTCTCTCTTTCACTCTCTCTCTCTCTCGCTCTCTCTCGCTCTTTCTATCTGTCATAAGCGCAAATTCCTGCCGCAACGTTCCTGTTCTCCGAGGTATACCATTTTTTTCTCTGAAAGCGTATTTATATCCAACGCTCCGAGTGCATTTAAAGAAAAAATATTAAACGTTTTGTTTTCGTTTGCGCTAAGGACGCGCAATTGGAGAGTTGGCGAGGAACAGCTGCAATTGTGTGTAGCCTATCCGTCACTCTGAAATGCTGTAATAAGGCGCTGTTGACAATGTGCAGGCTACGTATAATAATAATAGCTGAAGTCGGCGATTAAAGCGCTCAGTAAGCTTTAGGTGATCATGCATACATGACTTATCACATCTTCCGGTGGTTTTCTAAGACGCTTAAGGTGACACAGCTGTGCTCTCCTACTGGGTCTCTGCACACTGAGCAGGGGAGACCGTGGTAGTTCACTTAACCAAATTGTCACTCTGATAATTTTTTGTTATTTTATTTTTATCTTCTGTTTAATATCATATTAGGCTATTTCCAATTAGCATGCGTTCATATAATTGTTATATAGTATGCCACATTCATGTGCATTTGGGTAGGCTAGTTTACCATACAAGTATACCATACATGTGTCATGATGTGACACAGCGAAAATTTAGAAAACAAACTGTTAATAAAATATGTTTTTATTATTAAAGGAGGCATGAATTAATATCACAATTTTAACTCGAGCTTTTGTTATATAAGAGGGAGTCGTATTCACGCGAACATCACGTAAGTGTCAGAACTGAAACCGCCCTTGCTACTGAGTTATTACATCTGTTATTGACACCAGGCTCAGCGAACGGCAGGTTCTGGAATGCACCTATCTATGACGACATTGATAGGCTGAACACCGCCTTGACAGAAAAATATCAAGAACTACTTCTTTTGCCCCGCCTACTGGTTCACGCATGACAGAAGTAAAGTTCCACAAGTGGCGCGAACTAGGTAGAGCAACAAGCAATAAACAAACAATGCTGTTAAAGAAAGCTAAATATTGTGCCATCCCTGGTTGTGGAAGAATACAGTCGCTGCATAACCTTCCTTCGGATTCCGATATGAGGAATGCGGGGTTAAAGTTTATTTTCAAAGACGTTCCAGCTCATGTGGAAAAAACATGGAGCGTTTTTTTTTGTTTCATTTTTCCAAGGATTCCTTCGTGAACAAGGCAAAAAGGTTAAAAAGCAGTGCTGTGCCTTCAATATTGGATCTGATAGGAATGGTGCAGCAATCTTATGTGAGTAAAACATTTTTTGTGCTATGCGACACTATGCTTTATTATAGATCGTTTGATGTGCCCTGAGCACTATTCGCACGAGATTAGTATTACCTGGGGACCTCAGTCATTTGTATTAGTTACAGAGGTTTTCTGTGATCTTAAGCCCTTGCGAATCGGCATCTCTGTGATTTGGTGGGCTCATACATAATTTTTCAAGGTTTTATCCACCGTTTGCGAATAATGGTGGCTGTTTTGAATTGTTTTGGTATTATTTCGGGTGCTGAGTGATATCCATAAGTTACAGGGAGTCTCCCGTTTGTTTATTTATCATGGAAACTTTCTAACAATTGAGACCCACGATTGCAGTGATCTTTTGTCTGGTTCGGGATCATTGGTCCCAAATGCTGACATGTGCGGTCATATATCATTAAACGGATTACAACTATAGGCTATACAAACTATACGCAGCGCCTTTCCATCACATCCGGGAAATAAGTCAGTAAATTTGAGTAAAATCATCTCTTGCGAAAGCATCACATGAAATACTGACGTGGGGAGGTCATTTATAAATAACAGGAGGTCTCCAGATAATACTAATGCAGTGCGAAAACTGTGAATGGTGCTAATGTGTAACCTAAAGTTAAGTCTCTAACGAAATACACAGAAGGCTCCAACTACGCAAACTGCTATCCAATCTAAGCAGCGGGCATTTACTTCCAAATGTCTTCAATGCGGCACACCCATTAAAACCGAGCGTTCGCAGAGCCAGCCTCAAAACCTGGGTAGAAATAACATACTTCTTATTGATTTTGATGTTTTTGGATGTAAAAACCATGCAAACGTCATAAGTAGACCTCATATAACAGTATAAAACAATAAACAACCCCAGTTCATTAGACCTTTAATATTTATGACATAAAATAACAATGAACATACATTTTTTCTTGTGCATATCTGCTGTCAGACCATTGGGCACATTCATTTGTCAATTACCCATTTATAAGTTAAAAATTCTGTACCCTCGATTGCTTTTATGGTGTTTTATTCCCCCAAACTTCACATGGTACTCAGCAGACTGTTGGATATATTTCCTTCTCCACTTCCTAAAGTGAGAGATCGATACACTTCTCTATGCCGTTTTTAAAGTCCACTTTGCAGAGACTCTATCCTAAAATACATAGTCTATATTTAACCTACTAAGCAGCATGAATGTTCACTAAGATGTTCACTGTGAAGACCGCATGGCAGAGGCACCACATATCAGATGCTTAAAATGTTCCCTGAGGGATTCAGATTGAGCCACAAAACAAAGCCTTCACCACATGTTCTAAGTAACCATGTGATCTCTGTGCCATGTAGCTCGTAAGTCGCTTCATTAAGATCACATCATTTTTTAGCAACATGAATCAAAGATCAGTTCATTTGTTCAGTCATTTCTATGTGAAGACCCGACTCACCGCTGACAGGCTGTTCCGGTAAAGACTGATGCCACCTAGAGTGGAAAAAAAGGGGATGGTGTTGTGCTGACAGGATCCATTATCAAGCCAACAAAACATTAAAACGCTGCATGATTATTTTTACTATGAGAAATGGAAAGCTCATTGTGGCACGTGTGACACCAGTCTATAAATCAAATAGAAATGTGTGTCAAAAACCCAAAGCAGGAGTGCATAATGTGGGCGCTGAGAGGTTTAACGCAACTCAATATGTGGACAAATTGCACTAACCAACATGTGCAGAGAATATCACATATATCTAGCAAGCATAAGTTTGTTTGCAATATTTGGGCCCATCACACATTATTCACAGACATACCAAACGATGGCGATAATCATAAAGCTGTTTTCTGATTGAATGGGATTGAAAACCTTGACCCTTTCCACTCAATCTTTAAAGGTTGTCTTCTAGATATATTTGTCTGTGGCATTCAATCACCACACAATGACTTCCTCTTCAAATTTCTGGTGCCAATGAATATGATCAGAATCAGATTGAGACGAATGTCATCTATACAGTATACCAACTCATGTTAAAACCAAACTCATGTTCAAACCACTGTTGTGATTGTTTTGGAGACCGATTCCTCCCCAGAATCATATCCCCAGACATCCATGCAAATTTGTAGACTTTAAGGCAGGTTGCATTTTTTGAATGTTAAGATAACATATTACAGATGCATAAACATGTCCACGTTTTTCCAGATAAGTTCCCAAAGCACAGAAGAAGAAATGTCTGCTTCTGTTTGTGCCCTAGCTGCGCACCTCACCAGACAGCCCGACTTGCCCTGTCTCATATCCTCTTGCATCACACACACAAAAATATTCATGGTTTGTGTATGTTTATCTCTCGCGCACAAATTTAAGTTTCTACTCTAAAGGCTCAGCATGGATTCTTACCAGCAAGAGTGCACTGGTTATTTATTATTGGTTACTTAGATATAGTATATGTGTGGGTGAGTGGATATTAGGAGGTTTCAGTGCTAGAAAGCTTCGTTTTTTCTGCTTCGTTCCATTACTTAGTAGTTATAAATGCTTTTGGTCATTTCTGCCGGATATTGCTCCTATTGCTGCTGCTGGTGTAGATGAATCGAATCCGACTCTAGGCGAAATGTATATGCGGTGCAAAATGATCTGATCAAAGTTATATTGAGATAAAGAGAAGAAAACTCAAGTCTTTTTAATTAGACCCGTTTTCTTGATGAACAAAAGAAAAATCAACAGCTTCTTAGTGCGGAGGGCCTCATTTGAAATGATCCGAAAGAAAGAATGTGCTCGCTGATTATATAGCGGCTTAATTATATATCCTCCCAGGTACCATCCCAAATCATATGTCAGCTTTAATCTGAAGTGTCAGGCTTTCTCCAAAAAACACAACTGGCACTGAAATGAATGGAACTCTCTAAGGCACTTACATCTATTGTATACTGCATTTTATCAATCTCACAAGGCACAGGCACAAGGAACACCAAACTTCAATACCAAAGAGATTTTAACATTTACTTAATGTCAGGCAGCTTGTGAATGACTCTATTTTTGTTCTTTCAAAACGGAACATTCAGAGATTAATGATAGCATCGAAAAATGGACAATGGACATCAAGTCTAAACATGACAGGCAGTCCATGGGGTGATCGGACCATCTCGCAGAATATGAAGCTCGGTAGATGCACTGCGATGTCTGGCTGCTTTATCCACTCATTCATTCCTCCTGCTATTCTCCCATGAGGCACTATTGTGTGGATCTCACTGACACAGGCGGAGTAAAGCTCAAAGTCACTGCGCTCCTGTACTTAAGATACAGTGGCGGTGGAAGTCAGAAGGGTTTCTGTTTACACCGGTTTCTCGTTGTTTTGTGGAGCACATCACAGAGATAATCGCTAGTGGTTATTTTATTCTGACCTTTAAAGGGCATCTATGAATATGAGGCAGTTAAAACACAAGCAGGCACGCATAAACTTTGAATTCTTCCGCATGCAGATGATCGCCTCGTGGTTGCGTGATGAATCGGAGAGAGAAGTGAAAATCATTTGCGAAAGTCTTTTGTGTCCTTATTTGGGCAGCTTAACTGAAAAATTAAAAGTTGATTCTGCAGATCTACAGATCATTTTTCTCTCCTGAAAGCTTTGTGTAAAGAAAGCGTGCATCAAGTTAAGCTGAAACATCTGTATAATCCAACGTTTCTCAGCCTGTCTGTGATTTTCAGTGCTGTGACCGATGTATTTTCTACCGTTTACCTTCATTCGCTTTGTTTTGTCCTTGGGTAATCAAAACGTCATCAGTTGATTTATTGTCCTCCTGTGCGGTTAATACCATAAAATGAAATTAACTCAATCAATTCATTTTCAATCAATGCTTTTTTTACCTTAGGTTAAACACAATGGTAGTCTTTGGGAAGACAGAGAGCTAAAATGATTGAGGTATCTAATTAAAGATCCTCTTGAATGTAAAGTCATTCAAATTTGGGAAGCGAATAAATCTGAGTTGAGTTATCTGAATACCCTGCATTTAAAATGTCTCCAAAAGAAACAAAAAGAAACAGAGTTGCCACATTTATTTATTGTCATTTAACTTGTAATCCTGTAATAGCCATTCTGAAAACCTTTGCTAACACCTTTACCTTTTTAAACAATGGCTGGCATTTACGCTGGGGGAACAAATAAAACCAGCATAGGTTATAAAGGTTTTTACATTGTATATTCATAATGTTTCTAGTGAAACGTGTTTACCGCTCATATGAAATTGCCTCTACTGATAAACAGATGAATGGTGGCTCTCTAGATGTCATAGATAAGTAAATACTTAGCAAAACAAACGGATGAGACACTGACAGTTCATAACAGGTTGCCATGGTTTTGCTTGCGGCAATCATTTGCGTACACCAGGGGCTCACAGAGATTATTTATGGAAAATTAAAAAGCACCTGCAAACTATTCACAGGTAGCCTATACAAAGTAGAGCTGCCAATCAGTTGTCAATAAAATGTAAGTGATTTAATTACAATATTTATGAAGAAAAGCGCCCAAATGAAGATAATACAAAAACATTATAGTGATATAGTGAAATCAAGATTGAAATTGACTTGCATAAACATGTCACCTGCTCACCTATTTTTCATTCGAAAAAGCCTCTCAGCTGAACTCGGCAGCCGGTGATTACAGGGGATTTTCCTTCCTTTTTACCACAGAAATAAAAGTCAAATGAGACTTGAGAAATATGGGTTCGTAGATGTTGACAAAATTACCAGTTCAAAATAAATTATCTGTGTGAAAATTAATTGGAAAGACCAAATTTGCACCCTAGAATTTGTGATTTGTATCACATCATTTTAGACGAACACATACAATTCCTGTTTAAACATCCCAGACAAGATGTTCAGACACTGGTTGGACCTGATATAAATGGCCTTGGGTCTGTGGTAACTTAAAATAATGTATTTTTATTGAATGGACCCTAAAGTATCAAATTCAATTTGTGTAAATGCATTTTTGGAAAATGCCAGAGAAAAGAAACAAACAGTTATAACCATGCACGCAGAAGTCCATCTTATAGCTATGAAAATCCATTAGGAAACACCACTCGGTGCATAACGATGTGTCTTCATGCATGGGTTTTCTTTTGCTTGCAGGAGCTGTTTGATATGAGGTTAATAGTGAAGCTACTGTATCGAGTTTATTTTTCCAATCCACTGGTCACAACCGAAAGGCAAATTCAAAAATTACTTGTGAGTATCAGGGAAGGCAGGATATAATATAAAGAATAAATAAATAAATAAATAAATAAATACAATAAAATGTATAAAGCAGCAAACCACATTTGTCGCCAGATAACCAGGGTTTATCCTTGTGCCCCCGAAGGCCTTTATAACTTGGATCGGGTACAAATGTTTGGACCCAAGAGGACCCCTTAAATTGGTATAGGAAGGATGTTTTTTCATATGGGAAATTCGGAAACGAGTTAACATTTTAGCACTTCCAGTTCAATCGTCCCAAAGTAAATTATCAAAATGTGACTTCAGACATTATCGGGAACATTAAAAGTTCATAAAAATGAAACATGGGCACACATCTAAAATAACGTGGATGGAGATTAGATCACAGAGAAGTCACTTCAGAATAACGTTTTTAAGGAATATTTCTCCCCAAAATAAAAATTCTGTCATCATTTACACACCTTCGAGTTTTGTATATCTGTATAAATGTTCTAATGAACACAGGGAAAGATATTTGGAAGAATACTTCTAACCAAACAGTTCTTGGACCCCATTAACTACCATAGTAGGAAAAATTCCATTATAATTTTTTTGTTCTATTGAACACAAAAGAAGATATTTTGTAGAATTTAGGAAAGCAAACAGTTCTGGGGCATTTTTGACTACCATTGTAATTTTCCTTCTCCTACTTTGGTAGTCAACTGTTTGGTTACAAGCATTCGGTCAAATATCTTTCTCTTCATCAACCAAACACATTGAAAAATTTATCTGAGGCTTGGCGGTGGTGACTTTGATGTTGAGCCTGTTTTATTTCTCCTAATTATATTAAGTCTTCATATTTCATAAATGTGTTATTCTGTGAAGATTATCTTGACAAACGACTAACTTTCATAAACGTTTGTTGACAACTGAGCTTACTTTTTAATAATCTTAATATAATCCTGTTGACTTTTTTTCTAGGGAACCTGTGCACTACTAAATAATATGTTATTCACGCACTACTTTGCAGATTGATCTGTCATTCTGCTCAGTTCTAAATTCAAGTTCTGTTTTTGCTGATAATAGGCCTCTTATGATGGGAACACAAGTGTATTTCTGCAGAATCTGATAAGCATAAAAGGCATCACTTACTGAGCATTTGTGCTAAGAATGACACCACAAGTAGTGCACGTTCTTGATTCATTAGGCCTATATATTTTGAAAGTGCCCTCAGAACAGGGCTCCAGACTGCGATTAAATGGTCGCATTTTTTACAAGTAGCCTACTCGCGCATGAGCGACCAGCAAATTTGGAACTTCTTCTAGTTGTTACTTCATGTGGAAAGACAAGTGGAACGCTACCACCAGATGTTGTCACTGATGTTTCCAGCGGACGTGCACAATCCAAGTTGTCATTGACTAGTCTACACACACACAACGTGAGATCATTACTAAATATTGCTGTTTGCTGCTACTGATTTCTTGAGCCCTAGGACGAACGATTTGATATATGAGACGTTTAAAACGAAACTAACCGCGGAACAGTTCAGGAAAAGTTGTTTATCTGTTGACTACTTGAGGCAGCTCTGGATGATTTCAAATCAGTTCACCGCGAGAGCGAACGACATCTGTTGTGAACATGAGGAAAGGTGTCCTTAATGCACAATAATCATAATCAATAATAACATAACACAAGGCCTTCCATTTTGCTTTAATGTGTAACACTGTAATCATTGATAAACATGATATACTTTTGGAAAAGCACAATTTCTGTTTGTTCAAATGATGTCAGATTACAGTCTTTAGCACCAATAACAATGCTTCACTGTAGACATTGCCTCTTTCTTAATAAGCCAACATTCTGTCATCAAGTAACTTTTTAAAAAAAATTGCATTGCATGCTGATTTAAGGTGTGCCCCTAAAGTGCTCCCTGTAAAAAAAGTTAGTTTGGAGTCCTGGCTCAGAAACAGGACAGCCTATAAAATGTACTTGTGAACACAATTTGTGTAGTATTTAAAAAGACTTTATGAAGAAAATTAATTGGCTTCATTCACATATAAAAATGTCAATGCTTACGGTTATTTAACAATTAGTCTGTAGTAATCACAATGTAAATCTGTATGTTTGACTAAGCGTGTGCATAATATGTGTGTGTGTACACAGAAGTTTTGAAGGGCACGCTGTCATTTTCTCTGTGGAGTCTTTAAACAGATTCAAGCTGTCAACCGGGCTAATCACCACTGACTACAGGTCTTTATACAAGCTGGCAAACAGACTCGCCCTGTCAAAACACCCACTGACGCACACACATACCCAGATAAATATGCTCTTATGTATACAAGCGGAGAACCTTTTGAAATCAAAGCGACCCTTCGGGTAGCCTCAATAAAGCAACGGCGCGGCTGTGAAATATTTGCCAATTTCAACTACTTTGCGATTCCTAATTTAGAGCTAATTCTGTCTTTTTAAGGTGAAGCTCACCAATTATAGTTTTGAATGAAATGGAAATGAATGTGAAAGCTCTCAGGGCAATGTTTATGATGGAGACAACCCTGAAGCGGCCGCAGATGATGCACAGATGTATCTTGGGAATACTAATGACCGGGGCCCGAGGGGCTGCGGCATCGATGAGCCTACACTTACAGAGAATTATTGATGTTTATGGATTTCAGGTGGTTGTTTGGTGAATAGGCATGGCGAGATTTACAGGTGGATGTGCAAGAATTTTAGGGTTCACCAAATTTGTAATGGGTTGCTCTTAGTTTAACAAGAAGGAACATGGAAATGTGACAACAATAATGTAACATTTCACCGAGAAAAACAAAACAAAAAAGAAATTATCTCAATAGAAGTTCCCTTTAGGTTTAAAAGCAATCAGGGCAGAATCTCCCAATAGGATTAGCTTCATTGCACACATTTTCACATTTCTTAAGAGAGAGTCAACATTGTCAAAAATCATTGTTGGATTAATCGTTACATTGTGTAGTAGTGATAATAACACTTGAAAGAACATTTCGATTTGCCTAAATGTGTAAGTAAAAATTTTGTAGCACGATGGCATTGACATTCTGGGAAGTGTATTAAAGAAGATATTTTGAAGAAAGTTGGTAACCGAACCGAATTAACTTGCATTTGTTTTAAGATAAAGTTAGTTTAACAGGTTTGTAATGACAAGAGGGTGATTCAATTATGACAGAATTTTCTTTTTGGGATAAACTGTTGCTTTAAAGAAAGCCAGTAACATTTAGATTGAAAGCACACACCTTATCATTTAAATCAAATCCGTAGCTGCGATTGGAATTTAAAAAAGCTAAAACTAATGAACCCTGACAGGTCTCAAAGGAAAATTCCTTTATTGTGACATGGAGTCAGTGACTGGACGTTTGGCCTTGTGACCAATGGCTTATGAACTTCATTTACTTTGCTTAGGAATTTCTTAGTTCTTCCCCACATGGGATCTGCTCCTCAAGTACGCCTGATTTGATTCACTCAATATGATTTCAAATTAATTTAAATCTGTGAAAAAGAAAAAGAAATGGAATCAGAATTAGTTCCTTATAATCACATCAATTCACAAAAGAACATGTTTTCATCCTCAAATACTCTTTTAATTTGTCCAACTCTATTTGTTCCAATTAATTTGCCTTGGGCAAATACAACATCCTCTCTAATATTCATTCAGTGCATTCTGATGATGCAGAAACTCATTCCAACTCTGCAGGAGCCCGTCCAGCTTAGTTCCAACCAAGGAAGATACACAATAATTTTAATTTGCGAATGTTGTTTGTTTATAAATTGTAAAGTGTTTATTATTTTTGTGATCTGACATTGCACAATTACTGTGAGTTAGCAGAACATCCCTCATTTTTCTCTGTAATTCCCCCCCTACGTTTGGCCCCGGGTGACGCTGTGAGAGAATAGCTCATGATGAATGTGTTCTTCCAGGCTCAGCGTGCAACTGTGTGTTAGCTGCCTCAGACATACGCAGCACGCAGAGAGAATGGAAGAGTTTTAACACTCATGTTTGATCACACAGTCAGTGTAGGGATTAATGAGGTCTGATCTTAAAGACTTTGCTAGATTGGAAGCGTGTGTGTGAGGGGGAGTGTTATGCAAGTCTAAGTCGCACAAGTGCAGTTTAATCCTCTTCAGAATCAAGAATCTGCCCAGAAATGCTTTTCCTTCCACCTGTCTGATGATGTTCATGCAATGTGTTCACTCTTTTATTTATCTCTCTCTTTCGGTCTCATTTCCTATGTTCTTTCTTTCTTTTATCTTATCTTTCTTCCTGCCCTACCTCATCCTTTCACACACACCGACACACACTCACGCACACACACGCACACACACCATCAATTCTGATGACAGGATCCATGATGAAGAGGATCACGGTGCTGTTCACGCCCTCAGAGTTGTCAACTCCAGTTCTTTATCTCAAACACACACATACGCGCACGTGCATACATAGGGTTTCCATGTCATATGGAGAGACTCGCACTATACCATCATTTTTCGGGAGTTAACTTGGTAGTAGAATGAGGGGGTGACTGCCAATAATGTGTGAACTGTGTACAAGATGAAGCTTCCCTGTGGCTCAGTGGTTAGAGCATGGCACTAGCAATTCCAAAGTCATAGGTTTGATCCCAGAGGATTGCACACAGACCACATTTAAATGGAAAACAATAATATGATAACACTATAAAGACAATACTGTGGCGAACCACAAGTATTACTGAAGAATCGATCACTAAGGGAGGGAGGAGTTAGTTTGGTTGTTGTGTTCCGGTTGTAGATGTGCGTGGATGTTTTGACCTCACTCGCTGTTCAGAGTGAGATTTATTGAAGAGGAGCGTAAAGCTGACTCGACGCATCTTCGTCTCTTGTTTCCTTATTTATTGTACTCCACAATACTCTTATTAAGATTGGTCAATGTAAATAGAGCTTTTTGATAAATTTAATCAGTCTAAACTCATAATCTTAGTAAATACAAATCGAATTAAGACAGATTGAGTATTTATATATATTTTTTTTCCGCATTATCGAATTCCGGTGTCGAACATGTACACACCTGTACACCTGACATGTAATCACATCAATTCACAAAAGAACATGTTTTCATCCTCAAATACTTTTTTAATTTGTCCAAATCTATTTGTTACAATTAGTTTGCCTTGGGCAAATACAACATCCTCACTAATTTTCATAATCGTAGAAAATACAAATCGAATTAAGACAGGTTGAGTATTTCTATTTTAGTCGCATTATCAAAGTGCGGCATTGACATGTAGACACCTTAAACACACTATAACCAGCGCGTAGGATCTTTCGCAGGACTTTGCGACAGGTTACACACACACACGGCAGTGGACATCTGTTTAGTTTTTTTGGGGCAAACAACATTGCTTCAAGCAATAAAGCACATTTTTGGTCCGAATGGTAAACTGGAAAGATGTCAACAATTATATCAAATAAATGAAACACCAAAAACTGTATGTGGTACCATGGCGAGGACGAACTGTTTGTTGATACATGAAATTATGGAGGGAATGCCAAACGGGGTCGCTTATGGACGTAATGACGTATGCCATCGAACAATGTAGTTTAACATGTAAAACGGGAACATGAAAGGTATATTCTTAAAGCAACTCATGTAAACAACTTAATCGTAATATTAGCGTACTCATAATAATGCACATAATTCGATTACTTAGGTCCATGTAAATATGGTCATGTCAGAAACAAAATGTATAATACAATACAACGTAAGTCTCTTTGGATAAAAGCGTCTGCCAAATGCATAAATGTAAAAGGTGAAGTGACAACCAAATTTATCTGCAATGTGTCCGTGGCCTTTGATTTCAGAGAATGTAAAATAATTATACTCATACATTGTTCATAATTATTCACAGTGTTTAGAATTGACCAATATTTCACGATATTGTGCAAATCAATTGACACACCAAACTCTATCATTCAATATAACATTTACACATATTATTCATTTATTTCACGTTGGATACGAATTCTCTTTTGTTTATTTTTTTTAATTATACGTATTTATAACATAACAAAATATTTTATGTTGGTCATTATACCCATGAAATGAGTGTGTTATAATTCAGTGACAAAAATTTTGTTTAATTGAAACTCATATTCTCTACAATAGCTGCCCTTTGACTAGCTCTGCACAGCTTGGTGTCCAAACTTTTGACTAGTAGTGTACACAAACAAGCTCATCTCGCAGTATCTTTCTGAGAAATTAATCCCACAGAGCCTGTCAAAAAACTGTTCGGCTCCTACATACGTTGTATTGAGAATCTTCCAGAATTTCACAAATGGTGGCAATTTCACCAGTATGTACTCAGAGTGTAACCCTGCAGACACAGAGCATTAATAAATCAACAGCAAAAATACACTGACTGTGTACAGCTCCCACATGCGGTTGAAAGTGTGTTTTCGGGTCATTAATAAAGATGTAATTACTAAGTATTGATGAACATGTGGCTAAAATCAGCACATGTTAATTGTCATAAATGCACGGGTGGGAACTGAGACAGCTTTTGTTAATTACTGTCACATGTAGATTTCTGAATGTTTCTAAATAGCTCAGCGTTCAGCTTTTCCCATATGACACGATATTGATTTGCATACTTGAACAATCCATTATAAAAATGTATTATTCATGAGAATGTGTTTCATTCCGCGAGTACATTATCTGAAACGCACTTGACTGAGGTTTTGTGATGTTCAGCAATGATGGTATATACAACTATTGATGCTCTTTTTCCTCCAGGCTTTTTTCCTTGAAGAAAAACAATCACAAACAAAAAAAAAACACTACTGTATATATACAGTTTGTCATTTGGTTTATTACCGATTTACTCAACAGAGCTTCTCGTTGGTATCAAAGGGCCTCTTAATGAACGGCCCGTGCCAGATCTTCTGAAAGCACAAAATCACAAAGACATTTTTGGCTCAGTTCATTGACTTTGATGACAGACTTGACGCACCTGAACACTTCTGTCCTTCCCACACATACACACATCTGTTGGCTAATTCATTAGACACAGCGGGAATGTGGCCGTGCTGTCTAGGTTTAGCAAACTCAAAGAACAGAATGCCAAGAAAGCTTGAGTCGGCCAATGGGGCCAGTGCCCAGGGGCCCATATGACAACCATGAGCCCGAGGGGGCCCTGGGCTTCAAGGTTGTGCCATCCAGTTTGGTACAGAGAACCCAACAACAATGAAAATAAATGTTTATCTATGTTAATTATATAGGTTGCATTGCCTTTACAAGGCCTTTCTGGAAACCGTGAAGAATGAAATGATCAACAAATCTTGCCAACGTATGTTTTTATATTACTTTAATTTATGAAATTCAATTTAACTTAAATCGAACTTTTTTAACTCATTAGAAACAGCACATTTAAATTGCACTTTCTTAATCGTTTACAGACATATGTGTCAAAGGGGCATTTTATGGTGAGAATTTTTTGTATTTATGTGATGCATTAAATACGTGTATATTTGACAGTTAATTTAAGACATGTGATTCATACGCCTTCATTTGGTCCGTTGTTGATTTTTCACGGTGTAGATATTTTTAGACTTTTTATAGACAGATTTCTTTTGTGTAGTACAGGCATTTGACGCAGAGAGAGAAAGGTTTTAAAATTCATTATCATCTTAACTTTCACTTTCCACAATTGTGAATTCGCAGCTAAGGGAAAGAACAGAAAAATTGGAGGCCCTTGGAGGTAACTGGCCCTGGGGCCCTTTGAAGTCATAATCCGTCCCTGGTGAGAGAGTATGAGGAGCATCAATGTTTAAGTTCATGGGGTGGTTTTCCGTACAGGGCTGGAGACTCATCCTGGACTTAAATAAATGTTAGAGCTGTCTAAACTGAAAAAAGTTTCCACTGAAACTTCTGTGTGCTATTAAGCTGTGTGTAAGTGCTATTGATGACTCGAAAACATTTTTTAAGTCATAATTATCAAAAATACTTCCTGTAAATGTTGTAATTTAGCAACCCAGTCTCAAGGCAGTTCCTGGCATAGTCACGTATTTTGGAATCTATTTATTCCTTTTCATGGACACGAATATCCCCATTTTTTTGGTTCAATAAGTCCGACCTTTTTTTAATGTCACTCAGCATGACTTTCTTCTCATATAACTCCTCAAGACTTTCAATACACAGACTGCGTGTAGATACATAGTGTGTACACTGGATACGACACGAAATTGACAAGAGATTGTTTTTTTCTTAGCGCCGCATCCAGTGTGGACAAAAATAAAAAAATTAATTGGTTCTAATGCATTCTATTGTCTTTTATCGTGTCTTATCACACTGCATCCGGTGTAGTCCGGTGTAGAAATGGTGTAAGGGAAACCGCCCCCTTGAGTCCTAATTCCCCTCTATACTACTCACTAAAAATATGTACTGTTTTCTCTATGGTAAAGTATAAACATTTTAGTGCATAGAAAAAATGCAAATCTGGAATTTACCAATGTATAACGGAAGCTTAGATGACATTGTGTTAATTACCAATCATCAATAAACAACTACTTGCTTTTAAGTATTTTTTCACTTATTAACTTATATTAACTTAACTATGTAATTTAATTTAAAGCATCACTTGAGTTTATTATTCAATGTAGTGCCACTAAACTCCTCCCTCTCGCAATGATTTGTGGGAAATATCAGCCATTATAGTATGCAAGGATCGACACCCAGATGGAACAGTAGACCATCTGGGTACTTAAGAATACTTATTTCAACATGTTATGATTCGGGACATTTTTTATAATTTACTAATTTTGGATTTCACTGAATTCCAATAACAGAGCTAAATTGAAAATTTAGTGATTTTTGTTGAAAATCTAAAAATTTAGATATTTACTTACATTTTTTAAACAGTATTATACAGTATAAAATACTCACATTATTTTGCCTGTGAAGCATTTGTTACATGGCCAAACTATGAGTAAGAAATCAGTTGACTATTGTTAACAAACTAAAGGAAAGAAATTGGAAAGTGGATCCACCATCCCACGTGCACCGGGCCGAAAAGAATTCTTGAGAAAAACGAGAACTCATTATTCCCGAAGCTGAAGCTGTAAAAATGGATTTTAGCGCTGTCCAAGGGTTCACTGAGGCACATGATCTCATGCACAATTTATGTCCATAGAGGCAAAGCTTCAGAATACCTGAATTTTAGCAGGAAGTAGCATTTCACAGTGTCCCTATGTCTACTCTTGTAAAAAGTCAGAAATAGTCTAATAGCCACGAGTCTCGACTGTGGAGAATATGGCCACAATCTCTCATGCTGCCGAGACTTTGTACATTAAAACTGTTTGGGAATTATTCCTTTCTTTACAATCAAAACCTGAATGTAATGAATACATTTTTAAACCCTTGTCCGTTTGCATCCCTTCCTGAAATCTCTCTAGGCTCTACCTTGAAACCAAATGTGAAAAAATGCAAATTTACAGTTAAGTGCAAATATGATCTCCTGTCAACATGACGCTCACCATTTAACTCTTGGGCAGAGATACCCGCTGAAAAAATGACGCATTAAAAATCTCATTATGCGTCTAATTACTCCACTTACATTTTTTTGCTAATAGTCAGAAATACCTCCGTTTCTAAGCTCACATGTCATACAACTGTGAAAGAATAATGTTCTTATAAATCAGCCGTGTGTGACTGTGTGTTTGTCTGTATGTGTGTGCGTTTGTTAGTGCGGGAAAAATTGATTATGGTGTGTCAGATTGTCAGAAAGCTGACTAAAATCGCGAGGAGTTTCCAGCCTTCAGCTTATCTGTTTTTCACACAAACCTCTTCAAGCATTCATTCCACAATTTAGTGACCTTTACAGCACATAACTGATTTCTTGACTGATAAATTGATACCCTCTCGCGTATTTCTGCGTATCAGTGTCAAAAATGCATTTTCTCATTGTTTATGCTAATAAGCTAAATGTGGTTTGACGAAATGACCAGAAGCAAACGTTGTCGAACTGTGTCCTCACTGACATACATTTGGGTTTAACAATATCATTTAATCCGTGGGCAGCCTAATTAACATTTAAAACCTCAGCGTCTCTAAATACACATACAGATATCCTACTACAGTATCACACTGTTCTCTACCACGAGACACTAATTATCCTCAGATCATTTATATTATATTATCATGTGTTTGCAGTACACAACAGTGTCAATTAAAACACATGGCTAACAGCTGTGAATGTCTAACAAACTAGCAACCAAAACCTAACATCCACTGTATGCGATTAGCTCATCCTTATTATCCAAGCCTAGTGGATTCTGTACAGTACATTGACTGCAAGAGCATTCCCTCAAGGATTAAAATACCATAGTCTATTGATTTTAAAATAGATGCTAAGACTTCAAATGCTGCTGATTGGGCAGCCCGGCGCATCGCTACGCAGACCCCAAAAGTGCCCCTCTAGCATTTATACAGTGACACGGAAAGTAACCCCATTGTTTTCGATAAGGAACCTTTGGCATCGATATACTGACTAATTCCAGATGTTCTAGACCTCTGAAGTGTTTTATATATCGATTGAGCATCTATAAGGGTGATGGTACTACAGGGTGTGATTTTCAAACTGAACACGCATACATTATAGAGTTCACTCTTTAGTGACTCTTTAGTCTGACGTATACAGTCATTTTATCTACATGGTTATAGATAACATGAAAATAAATGAAGTCAATTTCGCAAGTATCTTTACTTATGACTTGCATGCAGTTTATGCATTACTAAACTATATAAGGAAACTTTTCTGAAGGTTGAAAATGAGAGCGCGATTGACACTTCACTATACATCCCTTCCAGCCATTAACAGCACACATGGCATGGTAAGTAAATCAAGGCCTCATGGTGATAGCGAAGGTGCTGGGCTTCCTCAGAGCAACGCTTCATCACGTGCCACGCTCATTTACTCATCAAACTCCTCACGCACAGTGTGAGAAAAAATCTCATTACCAGCGAGTGTATGCGCGTTTGTTTCGATTTATTTTGAGAGTTAATGTTCAAGGGCAAGGTTCATTATCTTGAGATTTATAAACATTAAATGTCTATGCATTCATATAAGCTCAGCGTGCTACTTGAATGCGGTTCATTAAGATTCAATTCATATTCACACCTGTGCCAGGATCACTAACGCTCTGCCAGACTGTCTTACAGTAATATACAGTATATCTTATACGAATAGCTTTCTTGTTGTCTTCTTTTGTAATAGCTTTCGGTTGAGGGGTGACAGTGTAGTTCAATTATGTTTTGCAATTGAAATGTGAATCATGAAGGCAGGTTTAACCTGAATGAATGACTGTATTCCTGAAATATAACTTAATTACATAACGCTTTATGACATAGTACTCAAACGGTAATCAGGTTTATTTTTCCAGAAGGTTAATATGGCATAATAGGGCAAACAGTTGTTTATGCATTAATATTTAACACACGTACCCACATATATATATATATATATTATACAGCTGTGGAAAAATTAGGAGACCCTTTTCAGTTAGTTAATTTTTATTTTTTGAATAGGGATTGTCACAGTCCTATTGTCACTGCCCCCTTGTGTTCCCCTGTCAAGAGACCTCTTTGCTAAATTAAATACAACTTTCCCTTTCTGTAGGTCTTTCGACATTGAGTCGAGAAAAAATGGGGTTTGAACTTGAGAACCTATCATCTTTGACCAATGAATTTGGCAAATGGCGTAAGCCTGCCAGTCTCTGCCCTGTCCATATGGGTATAAATGGAAGATGGTGTGCTCCTTCAAGATTGATTCGTGGCAATCGACCTGGAGGAGTATGCTGTCATGTCTCAATTCTGCCTCGTCATCGACCGTTCCTGCAGTTAGCTTTCAAGGCTCGGGCATATCAGTACAAGGTCCTGCCCTTCGGTCTGGCTCTGACTCACCTTAGTACGGGAGAAGGCACTTTCGCAGGAGAGTCAATGCGCTGCTATAGCTTCCCTACTTCCCCTGCTTAGGGTGAAGCATAAGCATTCCATCCATCACTAAGTCTCCCAGGTTCCTCAGAACAAACGCTGAATGAATGGAGCACGCCATCTTCCTTTTATTCCTCTATGTAGGTGCGGAGACTGGCATGGTGACGGCATTTGCAAAGTTCATTGGTCTTTTCCAGTTCAAACCCCATTCTGTCTCGACACAATGTCTCGTTCCCTCTATCAGGGAAGATAGGTCACAGATGTAACCGAGACGTTTTGTTAAGCGTTAAATGATTTGGTAGTTGATATTGCTTACTTTGTAATGCATAAACTTTTAAATGCTCATCTTCTTAATGCAGAAATGTAAATGAATCAAGGCAAAGGCAAAGCCTCTTCCCACGTTCTATGAGTTGGAGAGGTAAAAGGCTTTTTTAGTTTTCGCCGAGTACAGGGAAATATAAATAAACCAATTTGTGTCGTTTTTTGTGCATTTTACACAGAAGACATTTTTCTATTCTGTTCAACTACTTTTAAATTGTTTATTATATATATTGCTCTAGACGCTCCAGTGTTAACCTGTTATGCCAACATCTCGCGCCGTTTGCAGCGTCTCTCACATAAGTGCCATTGTTTTAAGACGCTGTGTCAAATAATGAACATTTTTACACGCACAGTAGCTCATGTCAGTTCCACAGCAGTGGACCAATCAGAAGACCTAAAAGGTGGGAAAAGTGTGGTAAGCTTTTGTTAACAAAAGCAAGTTGGCAAAAATGGCAATTTCTATTATCAAAAGAGTGCCACGTGACCCTCGCGGTTTGCGCTGCAATTTTTCAAACCATTCCAGAGTGCAGTGTCATGCGTTTTTAGACGCAAAGATGCATTCTGTGCGAACCGCTCCTAAGTCCTGTGTATTTGGACATATCGTAGATGCAACACTGTTCTCATACAAAACGTGAAGCTAGGGGGCCTTTGAAACATTCGTGCCCAGGGCTCTCAAAACCAGTCCCTGCTGATCTAATCCATCTTGTACTGTAGTTCACTGCAGCCTGTTTAAAAAAATTTGTGTTGAGAATTCCAGAGACGTTCAACACAATCATTACTCTTACTTTATTCTGAAGCTTTTCGTGTCTAACAGTTATACACTCCACTGCTCAACAACAGACAGATGGTTTCTATACACCAAAGCAGCACTTATAAAGCTGCACTGGGTGATTATGAGAATCATCGGTGTAAAATTAGATCAGGTAGGCTTATTTGATGTACGCTGTTGTTTGACACGATTGTGAGTTTTGCCAGAAAGCAGGTGTGCGAGAGTTGTGTTTACTCCCTTTATCTCTCTGCGGAGGTTTTTAAAGGTTGAAAGTTGAGTTCTAGCCCAGGTGTGAATATGAATGGAATCTAAATGAAGCGCATCTATGAAGCACATGGTAAAAGTCTTACAAAAGCAGTAAAATCAAAAGTTGAATTCATTTCTGCATTTCTTCCCCTATGAGCATATTTATGTCTGAGTGCTTGATTTAAATTAAAGGTCTAGTGTCAGAAATTTAGCCGCATCTAGAGGTGAGGTCGCAAATTGCAACCAATGGCTTACTCTACCGTTCACCCTTCTTGAAACTATCTATTAAAACTTGTTGTCTTTTTACAACGTGTTCATTATTTATACTATAATTCATAAATGCCATTTCAAGTGTGTTTGGATTTGTGTACTGTTTAGTCTTAAGGCCCGTTCACATTATAACGATAACTATAAAGAAAACTGTTTCTTTATGATAACAATAATGTTCTGTGTATGTCAAGCCTGCGCGCTACAGTGTTCCCGGTCACTAAAATGAATGTAGATGACCTGCTGCTGATGCTTTCATTTTCATTCCCGAACGTCTTTTCACCAAAATATGACAACAAAGGCTGGATGCTCTCTCTAAAGGCGCGCTAGTAACCAGGATGTAAAGCATATATTTTGCCAGCTTGGGGGCTCATAAGCGTTACATATATAATATCCTGTCGTAAACACACCACTTTCAGACCACTACAGTCTTCAATTCTGACATTAAAGCTGCGTTGCGGTCACCAATAGTCATACGTTATGTGCCAGAAACTGTCTGACAGTATGTTTTATCGTTAATCAGCTGGAAAATCTTTCTGAAAGTGATCCCAACAATATCTTTCTCTGTATCTTTATCGTTATAGTTACTGTGTGAACCCCATGGTTCTCCTGAATTAAGAACGATCTTTAAAACGTTATTTTTCATAGTTATCGTTATAATGTGAACAGCCCTTTGATCTGTGACTTCAACCCATACATTTTTATTATTTAATTAATTATTTTAACTCATTATTTAATTTGTTTAAACTGTACTAAAGGCAAGCATAAAACTGTTTTTGTTTTCTGTGGACAGTTTATTGTCATGCAGTAAATTTTGCATTTTACTTGAAGTGTAAGTGAAGCTCAGCGTTAAGAGAAAGATTTGACAACAAAATATTACCACACTAGAAGATAAACAAATATTAACAGATAAAATTATAGTCAACATATATATGCATTACAATTAGTCAGATTTTTTTGAAAGATGCTTATCCACTGTTTAAATTTGTTAGCAGTAGTTTAAAGGGATAGTTCATCCAAAAATACAAATTCTGTCATCATTTCGTCACCCTATTGTCATTTCAAACTCGCAAGATTTTCTTTTATCCGCAGAACACAAAGGAAGAAATCTTTGATACCCATTCCCTTTTATGGTACAGACACAAAACCAATGCAAGAGAATAGGTTCTACCGTTGTTAAGTTACCAGCATTCTTCAAACATTCTTGTGTTCTGCAGAAGAAAAAAGTCGAACGGGTTTGAAATGACAAGAGGGTCAGTAAACAATGACAGAATTTTAATTTTGGGTGAACTATCCCTTTAAGTACTGTAGTTTTAAAAAGTGTTTTTGATTTTCATTACCATAAGTCCACCAGACCGAGAGTTCCCAGCTGAAAAAAACACCATCTTATCTGCCGTACATCCAGCACCTGTGCATCTATCGCTTTCTAACTTTCCTCTGAGGGCTTGTGTAATTGGCCCATGACTGAAGTTCTGCACGCTTCGAGACCGGTCAAATTTTGATGTATGCAAAATTTCCCTCCCTATGTTAAACCCAAGAGATCCTGCTATCATTCCAATCCGGCTCATTAAACTACTATGCATATTTTAATACATTTGTTCCAAAAGGCACTATTTTGCACCATGGCAGCATATGGTTCAGTCTATCACAGCAAAATTGTATATAATTATAATGTCACACGGGACATTACTTAATCAATAAATTCAAGATGTAGACATTGATCCAAGAGTTTTTGTCTGCATATAAGCAAGGGCTAGTATAAGGTCAAGTATTTTAGCAATTATGTTATGAGAATAGGGGGCAGCAGGATACAAGTATTTGAATAGTGTTACATGATAAAGAATTTGAATTAAAACACAATGAATGTATATGGGAATTAGCCATGTCAGTTTTATCAAAATAAAATGACATAAGACGGGGATAAAAGTGAATGGCCATCTCTGCTATAGGTATACAAGCATGCTGAAGGGAAGTGCTCTCATATCATCTGTGAAAAGTGGCTGTTTGGTTTGAAGAAAAAGGCAATTTGTCCCCGTTTTTATATGTTGATAGCTTAGTTCCATAGTAAAGCACATTTATGGCGTTCTTTGCTAATGTATTCCTCACTGGTCTAGGACAGGACATAGCAGAATGAAACAGCCGGAGTTAATGATGGTTTCATATAAACTGTTGCTGAGTGCAATTTATCTTTTGCAAATGGCTTAGAGTAGAACAGAAATGAGTGCTGAGGATCAATGGTTTCAATTGTCTGTTCTGTTCCGCCATTGTAAAATACATAAATAGCAGTTAAAACTTTTTCCCTGTGACTGAATCCTGAGGATAGAAAAATATGCACACACAGGAACGTCTACTGCTGACACACATCAGACATCACACTCTTATTGGAGACATATTTTATAGAAGGCTTGCATTGTCTGACCCGTCGCGTGCTGCAGATTTCCATTTGCATCCCTTTAAGATGGAGCACAGATGTTAGAAAAGCACCTGAAGCAAACATCGATCAATGTAAAGTGGATCATTTGCCCAGAATCTCAACACGGAATCTTTATCACAATGCACAACATCTAATCTTCCATACTGTGATGCATAACAGACTGGCAAAAACACAAACACAATACAAAGATGGTTTAACATCAACTGTTACATATGCAAAAACTGTCCTGAAAGGATGCACAATATATATGGAAATGATGCAAAATCACAAGTGTGCATATCTCAATAACAGACTGATTGTTATATTTCAAAAAGTTACATGAAGTCAAAGTTTTTGGTAGAGACAGATAGCGGAGAGACTGGGATGTGAATGTTTGCATGCAATGCATTGTGTAGAAGAATGCAACACGAGTAGGTTGATTATATTCTTTTCAGTTTTTTAAGGAAATTTAATATTTAACAAGTCGTCACGTTTTCCTTTGATTGGGTGTCATAGAGTGTATTTTTTGGAGGATCTATTGACAGAAATGCTATAATATATATAACCATCTCTTCAAAGGTGTATAAAGACCTGACATAATGAAGTGTTTTTTATTACTATACAATGACACTGAGGGTCCCCTTACAAGGACAAAATGCGTGTTCAGTATATAAGTTATCTCCTTCAGGAGAGAAGCGAAAATGTAACAACATCTTCGTCCTGTGTCAGCCAACGTAGTGCTTCGAAAAGGAGGGAGAGGGGTGAAGTGAGCCGTTGGCTGCAATTCGCAACCTCACCACTAGATGCTTGTAAATTTAATTCACTGGACCTTTAAATTATTCAAATGATTTTAGATTGAGATTTGATTTATTACTGACTTACGGAATAAATTATAATTGTATTATATTATAATTTACAAATGTACAGTATAATTCAATACTTCATGTATTAAATATATCTTGCAAGTTAACGTGAATGCTTATTGTTTTGTTAATGAAAGGGCTTGGATAATTTACAAAATGTTGGTATTGTATACCAATTGTTTGCTATGGCTGTGATTTACAAATAAAAACCATTGCCCCCATTTTTCGGAAAGCTAAAAGAATCAGAGTCATTACACTTTACTGCCCCAGTTTCAAACTTCTCTGAAATTTCTATCAGCTCTTCCTTGCTCCCCTTTATCTGTGCCTCCTGGTCCAAGTAGACAGACTCAAAGTAAAAAGAGATGGCCTTCCAACCAGCTTTATCCCTGCTGTGGCACAAAATACACCGCAAGACATCAGTATATCTCCCTGAATAAAATTTCTTCGTACGATGGCTGGATATCAGAGCGGTTGTCTAAAGGGTAGACACTTTAATATGGTACCATGTCCTTCCAATTTCACTGAATGTGAAATTCACCAGAAAGATGAAGAGAAATGCATGACATATTCCTGTAAATGAGCTCAAATTATTCAACATAGTCTTTGTTATTGTAACTTTGAGAATGTGTTGAAGAATTTGACAATTATCTGAGCGTTCATGATTCGAATCTCGAAACTGTGAAGAACAGTTTGACTTAGGAATAAGTGAGTGAGATTCGTGATTATTTGTTTACTGAAATAAAGGCATTTCAATTTGATTTATAAATGGTTCGCCAGCTTCTCTAATTACAAAGCAAATTTACTGTAATAACTCAGCAAAAGCACACTGGCGTGAAGGAAAAGTAAAACATTCTGTTCAATTAAACACATATTTTTAATTATTACTTCATTTCGGTTAATATTCAGCCCTGTGTTTGCAGAAAAATCGATCTATTATTTTTACAATTGTAAGTAAATAACTAGCCCATACTGTAAGAACTGCTGTTAAGTTTTGTTAAAAAATGCTTCGTTGTTTTTGTTTTTTAATTTTCATCTGCTGTTTGATTTAAAAAACTGTTTCTAATAAAACGGAAAAGGCACAACCTTTATCGAAAACAATGCACTGTTATCAGCTAGTGGAAAAGTATTTTTGGATGGCAAAGCATTTTTGTGAATGTCTTTATTCCATGGAGAGAATAAATCTGCCATACGTGACCTCCATTTGTCTTCTGATGTGAGGCACTGACAAGCTGAAGAAGGATCTGTCCCCATTCACTGCACAGGTCAATCTCCACAATCACCTCCAGACCATCATCTAATGTCTTGAAGAGATATGAGAGGAACAATCCCCAAAGTATGAAATATTGACTACAGTGACAAAAGTCCTGCTATTCTGCTAACACTGAACATGTAACATCGACACACAAGAGACAATACCGTGGAGAGTATATTATATAGTAGTGGCCAAAAGAGATGTCCAGATGACATTTTTTCAATAATATTTACTTTAAACGACCCCTCGGGTTCAATTAAACAATTGAAAACATGAAGTTTATGGAACAAATTTGAGAAAAACTGTATTTATTTAAAAAAGGAAAATACATTTATTTATAAAAAGGGAAAACACAACAGGAAAAGCGGGTTTAATCTAACATACAAAAATATATAGAAAATAAAAATGCTTACAGAAGATAAAGCATACATTGACAACATTTTTATCAGTGCTCAAACCACACCCATAAAACATGCAAACAAATACATCTTGAACAATATATGTAAATAATGGAGATGTCAAATTTCCAAAGCTGGACATCACTTTTGGCCACGAATTAACAGTAATGATAAATTTATCCACAAACAAAGAAAAATTATGTGAAAGAGTTGTCCCTGTCAAAATATACCACATTACTTGGACTCTTTCTGACTACAATATATGTGCAAATTATGAGTCATCAAAGCTAATGTTAGTCTGCCTCTGTTAACCCACCACCTGTCCTTGGCTTGAAGACAAATTGTCTTGGACCAGAGGTGAGTCATTGCTGTCAAAATGAGTTGTATGGATGACTGTCAGAACCAACAATACCACTTATCTCACAAAGATGCTCAACTTTAGTGTTTAAGAAACTGCTCACACTAGTATAATTGATGTTTCAGCCGTATAAAGCGCAAGCTATTTACACAGATAAAATGACAAATAAGCTGACCAGTGGACCAGTCATTTGACAGATTGTGACACAATTTAAAAGGATAACTCACCCAAAATTGAAAATTCCGTCATTTAATAAACCTCTTGTCATTTCAAACCTGTATGACCTTTTTTCTTCTGCAGAACACAAAAGATATTTTGAAGAATGTTGGTAATCGAGCAACGCCAGTCCCCGTTGACTTTGGTTTTGTGTCCACACAATAGAAGTGAATGGGTACCGCCGTTATTCGATGACCAACATTCTTCAAAATGTTTTCTTTTATGTTGTGCAAAAGAAAGTCAAACAGGTTTGAAATGACAAGAGGGTGAGCAAATGATGACCGAATTTTCTTTTTTCATCCCTCTAATTGAATTTGGTCACAGAAGTTGATTAATAAGCAAAGGCAAAACCAATAAGCTAAACATGTCAGAGGACTAAAGTTTATTATTTTCATACTGATCACAGCTGCCTTTATATCTCACTCCCTCCCAAACTATCAAGATCTTCCAGACGTTTGAGTCAAAGATTGTACTTATTAAACTGTTAAGCTTGCCGGCAAAACCGCAATAAAGTCATCCACCATTTTATCCTTTGTTCACATGTCAATGTCTCTAGAAGCGAAACAACAATCAGGGTAACAAACCTTATTTTGCTTGAAATCCACTTACTACTTGTGAGGCAAAAATGCATTTGTTGCCGATTCTTGCGATATTTTGCTTTGCTGTTGTCATTACGTGACCGGGTCAACATTTCTTTATTATATCCAGTGGTGCTTCTTCAAAGAAACTAAAATGACTTTTGCCTCCCTTTCAAGATCTTCTTGGCTTTTACACATTGAACACGGATAGCCCTGCTGGCCCTCTACAGTGTTTGACATTCCACAGGCCCAAAACCTGAATGTGAATCTATTTGGCAGGTGATTATTTTGGCTGTGCCTTATAGATGACAAACAATGTCAGTTTTATACAGGTGACTGAGATTGTTGGCACATTCATTTATGGCGTTCCTTCTATTGCAGAAAAACAATCACAGGTACCTTTTTGATTCGATTTTTTGAAGACTAAATCCTGCCGACCTTAAAAAGCCTGCATTGATGGAACTTCATTCAAAACTGCATATTGTTTAACCTGGAACGTTCTACAGGTTTCCCCCAATGTATTCCCGACTTCAACCTTACATTCCTGAAGCATCTTATTTGTGTCTCTCTTGTCAATAGACCAGCTGGTTGCTAGAGGACAGAGAATATGCAGATCAAACAAGGTTTCCTCTCTACATGAGACAAACATTTTCTCCTCCCCTGCTGAGCCCTGGAAAGCTGCTCTGTGTCAGTTCAGATATTAGCAGCACAGCAGGATAACACAGACGTGATTAGATCCCGTGAATGCACACAAACTAACAGAACACACACACACAAACACGCAGAGTGTCTGCGATGAGTCTTAAACATGACATCGATGCCAAAAACGGAACAAGTTGCGGGAAAAAATCCAGCATTTCATTCCAAAACCATTTTACGTTTGGCTATATGTAAATGATTCAAACAAGCATGACAGGTGAGCAAGCAACCCATCAGTGTAATCTCACTTGTTTCACTCTGTTCTCCCTTCCTGTTAATATGACTTTGCATTGGTTTGGATGCTTTGACATCCATGACATTTGTGTTTTTGGCTGAAAATGAGGTTGGTGTTATTCTCGAAATAAATCTCTGGATGTTTGACAGGTTTAACTTTGGGCAACCAAACGCTGATGTCCGAAACAAGAAATAGTGTTGTTCACACCTCTTGTATAACAGCAAATGACCTGCTATATATATGCTCTGTTGAGTATTTTCATGAATTTTACATTTATTGCCAAATCTATAAACGAGAAAAAATATTGATAAAAACTGTTTTGCACACATCATCAAAATTTAAAACTCTAAATCTTAAAGAAATGGAACGTGGGAAGAAGATTTAATAAATCTTTTATTAAACATGATAACTAAGATCAAAGGAAATGAATCATATCGGTCTGCTTGTTAGTAAGAGATGATTCAGCATGTAACATAACTAAATCCGCAAAATACATAAACACAACTGGGATATGTTGCGTTTACAACACAGGTTGTTTTTTGAAATGCATCAAATCTTTGTAAAAGACTTAAATGAGATATTTACAGGAAGATAAATATTCAGTTTTTTATTTTGTCAGGGAAATCTGCTACTTACATTTAGATCAGATACATTGGCAAAATGAGGGAAATGTTAGTTTGGGGTTGAATGAGAGTAATTTATAAACTTGATCTTGTTTTTCAGAGTTGTATACATTTGTGCATATGTGATAGGGTGAGTGAGGTAAGTGGCTGTGATTGACACATGTTGGCACCAATCAACAGCGAGTGCTGAGTATTTCAGGACGTATTTTAGCCTGGGATGCGTCACGCCCAGATCCTCCCCTTTTTGTGTTGACTGTGGCTTCAGGTATGCGCTGCTGACAGGTAGCATTTGCTTAACCTTTAATGACAAACACTGATACTTATGATTTTGGGTTGCACCCCAGCCTGTCTGTTTCTATTAGTGTTTCCATCTGTTCCTGTGGACTGTATGATTGCTCTTCTTGTTGGTAAGCGAAAGCTGTTTTATGGTTAACGGGGTGGGTGGTTTTGATTAATGTGCAGTCCCTGTACTTCAGCTTTGCAGCGGGGTATTTGAACGCTGCGTGTCCAGCCTGCGAACTGATAAAAAGCTCATATACTCTCGTGGTGCTTAGTTGGTAAGTCAGTGTGTTTGTTAACGGGGAATTCCAGCGGTGATGTGTAACTTTTAGTAACGCTGTTTTTTTTTTTTGTCATCCGTATTTGCCGCAGGATCCTCCCTTTGTTTGTCCTGGTGATTATCGTCGTGACTCGTTTGCTCTCTGCTACTGTTGTACATTTCACCCACACTTCCATTATTACTACCTAGGAAGACTGCTGCTGCAGTTATGGTTGTTCATGCGGATTGTTAATTTTCTTCAGATAACTCGGGGTGGATGAATCTTCAGCTCATGTGACCATACTTTGTTATAGACTGTGGCCTCGTCTGAGCCCCCCCCTCCCCCTCTTTTTCTCTTTTCGTGAACTGTGTGGGCTCGTGCTTGAATACTTGTGTATTGCTGAGCCCTTACTGTAGGGGCTTTTACCCACATAGTTATGATTGAGTTGTAATTCCATATGACTGGGTTTTGTATGTATTTTCGTTTAAGGTTTGTTTATTTTGTTTTTGATTTCCTTTCAGGAGCTGGGGTCCCACGAGTGGAGGATCTTTAGTGGTGGTGGTGGTGCTGCTTCAACGTTTGCCGTGTGACACTCTTTGAAGTGTGTGTGCGTGTGATCTGAGTTCACGGTGTGGTGTGTAGAAGTGTGCTTTTGGATAACTAGTGCTGGTGATCACTCCGGTGGGTAACCTCAGCCCTGTAAGTTAGTGTTTTGTGTATTTGTTTTTCATGGTCATTGGAGAGAGTTGCTGTCAGAGAATGAACCCCATGACCAGACCATTTCAAATGCCTTTTCCATTTTAAAAATTCAGTGTTTCAATAAACTTTTTGTATTTTTGATATCCACGTTTCCCGCCTACCTTAATCTATGAGAATCGGACCTGTGTGACCTAATAACAAAACTTTGGGGTTATTTTATTTCCCGGGTGACCCGGGTGTATTTAACCTGTACTGCTCCCTCCGTCACACATACACTGTAAAAAATGAAATTACACTTTGTTCCGTATACTATATTTTTTATGTTAACAATATTAGGAATTGTTAATAAATCCATGTAAAAATACATTTAAGTCAACAGTATTATCCAAAATGTTGTAGAAACATCTTTAGCAAAGTTGCAAAAAAAATTTGAAACAGAAGTTGATAATGTTATTGTTGGTGCATGTAATGAGCCATTTGCATACCCAGGGTTTCCCTGAACCTTTACCACGATGTCTGGCTGCCATGTTGTAATGCTGGTTTTCCACGCGATCGTCAAAACACGACTCAATGTGAGTAATTTTTATGCATGCAAAATGAAGGGTATTTATTGAATTTTGTATACAGCAGTAGTTATATAGCAGATAAGCCATTTACATATTTTATTAAGTCTTAACTCAAATGTTGGTGGTATGCATTTATCACTCTGAATTAAAGAATTCATAATGTAAAAAAGCATCATTTTCTATCGTTTTAAATCAAGTTGAATGTTTGGTGTAAATACCAGCGTCATATAAACTTATTTTTTCAAAGCAGAAAAGTGATGTATAGACAGGCTTTATTGTGGCGTAACTGTTACATTAAACTTTTTTTAGCTAATTAAAAGGGGTGCTGCAATGATGTGTCATGCATTCCGACTTCTTTACAGTGTTAAATGTCTTATCATGCTTAACATGGTCAACTTGTCAAAAAGGGCGTATTACGTAGTATTTCTGTGCTCAAAACACTCCCCCAGACATCGCACAGCTTTTGGAAAGTTTTTTCGAACATATAAAACTGTTTTGTAACAATTTTTCTCAGTCCCTTTCTCAGGAGAAGGAGCATGCACAGACGTCACTTTCACTTGTTTGCAGGAGAGAGAGGGAGAGAGCATATGTTCGCAAAGTTCTGGTGTTTGTTCGTTCACTGCATTTGGACGATGAATGTTATATAAATGGTGGATATAATGCTGGATTTGGAGATCGTTTAAAAACTGATATATGGAGCCTACCCACCGGTAAAAGATGCCGGACATGAACCGCATGCGGTGAGTGAAACTGATGTCTGTGTTTTGTTGAGGATGTGCTTTAGTTCAGCCAACATTTATGTTGTGTTGGAGGAGGTCATCGTTTTGGACTATCTTCCAGATCTTTCTACTGCTCTGGCATATCTTTTTGGCCTTCCCTATGCACTAAACCTGTCATATCCGAAACCTTTTAAGACATACCTGCAAACTCGGAAGAGGTGGAAAAGGTTACAGCCACTTTCCAGGGGGATGTTGGTTTGGTGGATGGATATAAAGGGTGGTGGTGTTGTCATTTTCTTCAGGGGTTTGGCCTGCACACGTTTTTTAAGTGCAAAACATGACACCAATGGAGCAGCCACTAATCACTTGACAACAATTTTGTGCTACAGGTAAAATATTGATTTTGTTCGAATTTAAGATTTTCAAAAAAAAAAAATATGATGCCCTCATCTCACGATCACAATGATCCAAGTCATAATTAAACATCTAAAATGATCTTCATTTAAGTTTTCCATAGGTGCACCTTTCCTAATACAAACCGGATGCGTGTATATCGGAACCAAAGCGTTTGCGTGTCTGAGATTTTGGTTTCCGTTTTAAAACATGCAGGATTGAGAAAAAAAACTGCGGGACTGATGATAAGAGTTATTTATAGAGGAGGACCTGCGTGTTATAAAAGCTTTAATAAAAGAACAGTCAAAAAGCAGATTCAAGCAATACAAAAGTAATCCCCGCAGCTCCTGACGTCATATTAACGTATTATGAAGCGAATTGATCGGTCTCTAAAATAATGATTAAAGATCATCTGTAGACTAAAGCTTCTGCGACTGAAGCTTCGGACGAATATGAATCGTACCCAAGAGCCTCACTCACTTAGAAGGGCAGAGCTCTAGAAGTGGAAATTCGAAAGGGAGACTAGCAACTGTTTCTCATAACATAGCCGTGTACATCACACGGGTGACCTGATAGCAGTCGTCCCTTTCAGCACGGGCGCAAACATGACGTTTAGAACACGATTCTGGTTGGTATGTCGCAACAGTATGTTGGGATATCTGTTTGCCTTTCCTTTGTCAGAAAGACCTGAAGTCTTGTGTGGATGCCCTTAGCATGTCTTTTAAAAACACTATTGTATATGTTACAAGTTTATAAAGTTTTGATTGGGAACATGGTTTAAATCTCATTTTACTGTAGGGGGGACAATAAGAGCAATTTTTGAGGGGGACACAAATAATGCAGTCAAAATTTTACTTATCACACACCTGTGTGAAGGAAATGGCTGTGTTATGAGAGACAGTTGCTACAAAGCGACAATATGCGTTAGGTTCATAAGTTTATCATGCAGACTTTCAGTCATATTGTAACTGAATTGAACTGTCACGTACTGTAATACAAGTGAACAATAAAGCTTTTCATTTACATATTTGTTTTGTCTCTGTTGTCAAGACAGAGTTGTTTACACACTGCACAGCTCTTAACTAGCTGGCCTCGGTTACAAATGCGCAGGTGAGATGAACGGGAAAAACAGGCAGTGGGCCAAACCACTGTGAGGCGGATGTAAACTGTTTCTGAACTTAAAACGCATATTTTGCTTTTGTATTTTTGTGTTAGGTAAACATAAATATATTAATGACAATAGACACTGCAAGTTTTATTGATTTGGGAGAGACAACCCTCGGATGGAGGGGGACGCGTCCCCCCAGGATTTATGTCCCCTGCGTCCCCCCAGGATTTATGGCCATGATTTGGAAAGGTTTAGATTGTTGAATTTGTCCAGACATTACAAGACATTTGATTGATTAATAACAAGCTTTCATGGTCCTTAAAAGATATTAAAAAACTGTTTCAAACTGCTTTTTTAATGGAAAATATTTTGAAATGTTGTGCCCTGTAGTGTTGACCCCAATTGTATTTTTATATCGATCTTACTTTGTTAATAGATTTAATTTCATGCTCATTTTAAATTGAAACAATGTTTTGTTTTTAAATATATTTTTGTCGGTAAGGCCCAAACAAAGACCCAAAGTTTGTAATGTTTGAACAGGATTCTTAAAGCTGGGCCCTGGGTACGCCCTGCTTTATGCTTTGTTCTAAAAGCATTTTATTGAACATCCATTCTCATGTAGATTGATTTGGAATATAAAAACGATTAATTCTATTCCTTGAGTCTGAATGGCAGAGCCGAGTTCTAAGCCGCTATAAAATATCCTGATTTATAATGGCTGACCACACTACATAGCTTAAATCGGGGCAATCGTGGCCTAATGGTTAGAGAGTCGGACTCGTGACCAGAAAGTTGCCGGTTCGATCCTCAGGGCCGGCGGGTTACGATTGCGGTGCCCTTGAGCAAGGCACCTAACCCCTACACGCTCCCCGGGCGCTGCAGTGATAGCTGCCCACTGCTCCGGGTGTACGTGTGTTCACCACTTGCTGTGTGTGTGCTCACTTATCACTGGATGGGTTAAATGCAGAGGTCACATTTCGGGTATGGGTCACCATACCTGACAAATACGGTAAAAAAAAAAAAATGTTTATTTACCTTATTTCACCCTCCAAAGTAAGACCTTTCAAAGGTTAAAGTGTGTAGGGGACCAAAAAAGTATCTCTTCAAGTGCCCTTCTGCATTATCATCCCACGCCCATAAAGGGGCCGTGTCACCACGCAAAGAAACTGTCATGGGAGCCTGAGGTGACCAACAGTTGTTCCCCATGAAATCCTTCATTCTGTGGTGCTATTTGAAGAGGCCAGTTGTGAGCACTTCGGTTCTGAACGACCCTTTAGTATGGCGGCCATGATTGTTTCACTCCGAAGGGCCCTTCGGAGGGCGATGTGTCCCAGTTGGAACACACGGGGGGGGGCTGGATTGTGACAGAGCGGTGGAGCGTAGGTGAAAGGGGGGCAGGCCCATGGAGGGGAACGGGGCTAGGGCCATGGAGCAGCAGCGGGCCTGGGCCGTGAAGCAGAGGCAGGGCTGGAAGGCCAGTGGTGGACATCTTGGACGAGGCAGTGAGCTCAGAGGCGGCCATCTTGGACGAGGTAGGGAGATCATATGCGGCCATCTTGGATGAGGCAGGGCGATCGCAGTCGGCGATCTTGGACGAGGCAGGTAGCTCTGAGGTGATCATCTTGGAGGAGACAGGGACCTCTGAGGCGGCCATCTTGGTACAAGCAGGAAGCTCAGCAGGGTCAGAAATGACCTTTGTAGCAGACGAACAATGCACAGCCTAGACACACAAAAGGGCAGTAGCCACAACCGGCAGAGCTGACTCCACGGGCAGAACCTCAGATATGAACACCAATGGACTTGGGACCACTGGCACTGGCAGTCATGATGGCTGGAGGCCCTGGGTTGGCGGCCATCTTACGAAAGGGATATGGGCTTCTGCAGAACATAAAAGAAGATATTTTGAAGAATGTTGGTATCTGAATAACAGCAGTACCCATTGACTTCTATTGTATGGACACAAAACCAATGCAAGTGTTTGGTTACTACCATGGTTCGGTTACCAACATTCTTCACAAATCTTCTTTTTTGTCCTGCAAAAAAAGTAAGTCTTGCAGGTTTTAATTTTAAAGATTTTGACCCTTGAATCAGGGTATCCGGTAAACTATTCCTGCATATACTGTATATTTTCCTGCTACAGACATTCACATTTTGTGACTTGCAAATATATGTTGGTAAAATATCACACCATAAGACGAAAACAAGGATTTGAAAAGGATTTTTATAGTTTTTATGTTTGACAAGATATCATTCAGAGCCAATATAGCGAGAGCATCAGTGTGACAGCCGTACAGAAATGTTTCACTATAACATCTTATAAATAAAAAGGGAAATGAGAAGAGAAAAGCTCCTGTTTTTCCTTATTTACTTGACAATAATCTTGACATGCTTCTTGTGACGTGAGTAGTACAGTCATCTCATGTTGCTAAAATATGGAGCTATTCTCTCCGCCATAGCACAACTCTATAAATTCTCAATAACTGAACATATTTTTGGAATTTTTTGATTATAAATGGTTCAAAAGCAACAATTAATTCATACACATTCCTAAACCAGGAAAACAAACAAATCAAGGATGAAATGAGACTGTCCTTTGTTCCGCTGTAATGATGTAATAGTTCACATCAGAACTGACATGCAAATCCCACAGCATCTTTTAATTCAGCAATCCACACAAACAGCTCTTTCATTTCATGGATGTTCCCGTGTAAAATCCTCTTTCCTCAAACCCAATAGAGGCTCAACTGCCAGACTAAGCAAAATTACAGACGCTGTAAAAACAAGGTTTCAATTATTAGTCTAAGGGGAATGCATTCGGTAAAAAAAATTGGCAATTTATCTTGCATTCTGCAACTGATGTTAGCCACAAATAACTTTATACATCAAAATAAAACAAACAAAACTATTCCTTGGCAAAGTTTGTTGTTGAAAATTGTCAATGAAGGATCAGATGAGATGCAGTTCAGTTCAGTATTGTAAAATAGAATACTTGCAAACTACTTCATATTGCTGATTTACAACCTATAGTATGTATTCCGATTATGCTCCGATTATGCTTCAAAAGCTGATAACAACTAAGGTCATGTAAACGTTTAAAACGTTTTTCCTTTATCGGGAAAAGGTCCTAAATGGCATAAGCAAAAACCGCTCGGCAAAGGTACTTTTTTGCCCAATACTCCTATTTAGCATTGCATGTAAACGCCTTGACCTATTTTATCTCAGTTTTGATTGTGTGCACATGTTTCAACTCAACTTTATTTATATAGCGCTTTTTACAATTTTCATTGTTACAAAGCAGCTGTTCATGAGAAACATTGAATACAAGTAAAATAACAAAAGGCATATACCTGTAAAAACAAGAAAAAGGTGAAAAAAACAAAAGACAGACATACAAAGGCTCCACACACACAATATGCAAACATACATACACACATTGACATAGACGCACACACACACAAACACACTCGCACACAAACACATTCGCACACACGCACAGTGAAAGCACACATTGGCGTTAAGGAGAGAGAACCACAGGTCAAATATTAAATGGAGTATAAATTCTTATATGCAATATTCATTATGTCTTACTTCTGAATTCTAAAGCAGCCCCCCGGTCAGGCAGATATTGTGCAAAACAATATGCAAACAGTGGTGAGGAACCCAAAACTCCAATCGAGAAAAAAAAACTCAGGAGAACCCAGGCCAAACCAGGGGATTCCAGTTTCCCTCTGGCAAAAGCTGCTGCCTTTGCACAAGCTCAACAGTGCTTGCACAACAAGGCTAAATAAAAATAAATAAAAAAGAAACTTAATAAGGTAAATGATAGATTTAAGATTATCACTAACAATCTAATAGCGATTGAAATGTTGTAGGAAAATCAAAGTTGCCGCGTCCTTTATCCAGCTCTATCCTCTTAGCTCTCAAACAGTCTGTCAGGTCAAACTCTCTGTCAGGTCACCGCTTCCCATTCTCAGCTCTGCCATCAGGTCTGGGCATGAACTGCATCCTGCGGTAACCTTGGAACAAAGAGACAAGACTGGCTGAGGGTGGAGTACTGTTCTGCACTCTTTGATGCTACAAGTACATCATTTGTTGTTGGATGTCTTCCTGGTTCTGGTTGATCTAAATAATGCAGCCTAAATCCTTTGAGGATTAATATTATGGAAGTATAGTGTATGCAAGATTAAAAAGATGCGTCTTTAGTCTAGATTTAAACTGACAGAGTGTGTCTGCCTCCCGGACAGTGCAGGGAAGAATATTCCAAAGTTTAGGCGCTAGATAAGAAAAGGATCTACCACCTGCACTTGATTTTGAAATTCTAGGTATTACCAACTGACAGGACGCCTGAGAGCGTAATGTACGTGGAGGTCTGTAATACAATAGAAGTTCATTCAAATACTGCGGCGCTAGACCATTTAGGGCTTTATAGGTAATAAGCAAGATCTTAAAGTAAATGCGATGCTTTATAGGTAACCAGTGCAAGGTTGACAGAACCAGGGTTATATGCTCATACTTTTTTGTACGTGTGAGAACTCGAGCTGCCGCGTTTTGAACCAGTTGCAGTTTTTGTAATAGGCCTGCAGGGCAACCACGTAGAAGTGCATTACAGTAATCTAGTCTTGATGTCATGAATGCATGAATTAATTTCTCTGCATCTGACATTGACAGCATATGACGTAGTTTAGATATATTCTTAAAATGGATTTTCTACTAGGCCGATTTATTGATGTGCATGTAAACACGCTCATTGTAATCTGGATTAAAAAATAGCTGCTTCCACTTTTCATAAAAATGTATTTGCAGTAAATACTATAAAAACAGTTAATGCAATAAATACATACTATTCAGACTTCCTACTTATTGTATTGCTATATGCATACTGTGAAGAATTCGGATAGGGTCTTTTTCTTCTTACCTCAAGTTTATTCTCCATTTAATTTCTAAAAGGAAGCAAAGTTTGTGTCATTGAAGGTGTCCCTATTGATCTGTATTCGGGTTCACCCTTCTTCAGTCCAGCCAGATTGCTACTAATCACAAATCTTATTGATAATGGCCTTTATTGTACAAGGTGAAATGCCATTTAACTATCTGCCACTTTCCTTTAATCTTTATTGTATTGCACCCCCAACCATTCTATTCTCTAATCATTTCCTGTGTTTACTCGATTTTTAGTTTTCTCTCTCCTTCCCTTCCTTCCACTTTGCTAAGTTGAAGAATTTGGAAGGACATTTCATTGTTCAGCATTCTGCCTGAAAGCACTGCCATACACAGCGGTCGTTCACTAATCCTCACAGTGAGGCATGATGGGATTGCCAGCACTGAGGCCTCTTCAACCTTCTTAAACCAATTAACTCATAGGAGGTGAAAAAAATGACTTTTGAGTAGGTTTAACAGATATGCAATACAGAAATTGTGTTTATAGCTTCGAAAAACCTTTTAGTTTTGGTATTATGGTATAGGATATTCCAATTTAAGAAATTGATTATAGTTTCTAAGCAATTGAAAAAAAATGGGATTACAACAATGTTTTGTTTGCCAAAGAAAAATTGTAGAAGGCTGTAAATTAATTCTGCTGAGCATCCCACTATCCCCGTGGTCCAAATTGTTTGCTATCTCAGTTTCTCTTTCCTACTATTATTCACTCACCCTTGCAATCCCCTGGGACTGTGGAATGTGCCTTTAAGTGTGTTTTCCACTTTCATACCTTCCTGGTCTATTCTCAAGGGGAAAGAGTTGCCCTGGCAGTCACACAATCCCATTGAATTGCACAGTTGAAGATAAAACGCACTGTCCTCAGAGAGCATCAGTAAAAGGTAAGGGATGGACGGTATTGGAAATAATCCTAATCCTTTCAACAGAATTTGGGAATTAAATTTTTTGGTCTTCATACCACTAGATCTGAAAATAAGGAGGCACCAAGTTCAACATAATCATCTAGATGGGGTGTGGAGATAAAGTCCATAACTTCCAAATCTGAAATCTTTCTTGGTTACATTTCCTTCCAATATTAATGATAACGCATCAAAGTTAATGCAATTCAAACAAACAGTGTAGGAGGAGATGGAAAGAGAGGCTCTCTGCAATATACGATCTCTGAAACCAAAACTTTTTTAGAAAAAATATTATGAAATCAAAAAGCAAACAAAATAAGGTTCCTTATCTGCTCCTCTCAAATATTGCTCGCCAGTTATTTACAGCAAAGTGCATCTTTTGCATAAATAACACATTGAGTGGGTATTTTGTGCTTGATAAGTCAAGCATTAACTCTAAACCTCAAGTGCCTATAAGAACTCTTTTATTCATGCAAACTAGTCAATACCGTTTTAGCTCTGCAGTCCGTGGATAACAAGACTAAAGATGAATTTGTTGTTTTTCCTCTTTTTTTAGATTTATCATGTGCCAGTGGCTCTCTTTAACATTTATTTCATTTGACACAACAGCAGTGAAAACCACCATCAGGTGGTCCGCAAACAGCGGGACCCCAAGGGTCCACTACTGTTTTTGTGTTTTCGCTCTTCTTTCATGTCCATTTTCCCCATTTGTTCCCTTTTTCTTTATATAAACTCACCCCAAAGAGGTGGAATAGAATTTCCTCTGGATATTCTTGAATTTATGCTTGACTAAAGTGATACAAATGCGAATAGCTCCCATCATACAGGCGCACACACCGTGTACACCGAAGGCAATTCCAGATCTCAGCAAGCCCATCAATACAAGCATCTTCAGGTAAGACGTCCGCTCCGTCAAGGTCTTCTCTTCCCAGCGAGGGTCTCCTGTGTGGCTATAAGGTGTCAGTCTGAGAACTGGTTAATGTGGAGAGAGGGAAATTAGAGGTGCTGATGCGAGAGGAAAGTGTATCCACTCTCCGGGGTCTCCTGCCTGCAGGCGGTCAATTCAGAGCGAGATTACAGATGCTCTCTGCAGCATTGCTTCTGAAACACTTGTTAGTCAATGTGCACAATGGAAACATGTTCTATCACAACGGGATAAAGGAAAAATGCTCCAACATTTGGCACAAGTGGGTTTTTACGCATCATTCATTCCATTAAATCATTTACAAGAAATTACTCCACTGTAAAAACTGTAGCCAAGATATCTCAGAAACGGCCGCAGATAAATTGCGGCGATGATGTCATTTAGAGCCAAAGTCTACGCAGTAGTAATGGTGAGATGTAGTGGGGAATTTGGGTCCTGCCCAAATTCAGGCAGATTTAATCTCGAAAATACAAATCGCATCATCACATTTTATGACAAACTAAAACAAAAGTTTTTTGCCCACTTCGACAGGAAGAGCCGTTTGATTGACATAAAGCATCTTGCTTATAACGATTGAGGTTGTCAGAGATATATCACATCAGTAGACTGGTGTAATTCATTGGAATAGCACTCACCTTAAAATATTGTAGGCAAAACACTAAAAAAGTATGGAATGTGAGAGTCAGCACATGCTTAAAAAACCTGTTTGACCTCATGGAAGCCAGAAAAACTGTGAAATGTGAATTACCACATAAGTCTGCATAAAACATCACACTAAATATTGTCTTCAACTTGCCTGACAGAATCTTTACAAACTTTTTCATTTTGTGATTCCAACATGTTTCATATTTCATAACGTTGCTGTTTTTGTTAAGGGTTTGTGAGCCCTCATGAATAAATGATGCAGTTGCTGCATGTTCTCGAATTATTGTTTTGATGTTTGGCAGCATTATGCCGCTGTTGTTTTATTATCACTGTTAGTTATTCGTTGTCGGGTGATGTTAAGAGCTCATCATTTATTCAATGATGTCTGTTGATTGTCACTGTTATCCAGATCCATGTGCATCTAATACACAGAAGTTGTTTTCCAAGATGTTTTCTTCAGGAATAAGGTTTCAAAGTTCACTTCATATTTAGAGTTTTGTATTACTCGTAACTTCATAAATCGTTGCTTTCATGACAAGATTTGAATGTGTATAAGATATCTGCCTTTAGTAAATAATCATATTCAAATAAGCTACAAGAATAAATAAAAACACATATCAAATGAATGTTTTACACTCAATAAAAAAATTAGGAAGTATAATCCTTTAGACTACCTTTTTGACTATTTTGAGTTATTTTGTTTAGTTAACTCCTCTATACTGTATTTGTTAAAGGTGTTATATTTTTAGACTACCCTGTCATTAGAATGTATGACTTGATAGATTGCACAGATATAGATAGACAGTAAGACTTGAGGTAACATGCAAATAACACATTTTACAGAAACATTACTGCAATTTACAAGAACACCAGTAAAACCACTAAAAAAACTATTATTTTTACGGAAAATATTTCTGGCGCCACAGCTGAATTATTTTCCAACAGCTTTTTGCTACAAAGTGCAATTCGGTTGTTAAGTGGTGACGTTAGGAATACCTTTTTCGGGTCCAAGAATCTATTCATTTCAGACTGGGCTACAGCTAAAACAGCTGTTTATGAGCACTGCTCACTCATATTGCATATTTAAGCAAAAAGTGTATTACAGTCACCAGGCTCAGGGAATCACCAACATCAAAATATGAATAAATTATGAAAAATAAATTACTGTTTTGCCATGTGGGATTTCGTTATGAGGATAAAGGATAGGATCGCAGTTTTCTGATAGTTTTATAGCTTATATTAGCATTTTTTTGTTGTTTGTCTGTAGCATCTAATGCGTAGAGCATTTGAACCCGGAAACAATATAGGACCTTCCATATATGGTGGTGCATGACATCAGTCTTAACAAGCGGATATCATGAATCTACTCATTCATATAGCAATGCAAAGCACTACAGCTTTGTATTTTACCACTTTATTTACACATTCATTTATTAAAAATACATATGCAAATATCGGGCAATCTTGGACAGATAAGCTCCAATCACATTGATTTGCACTTGTATAATTTGCATAGAATCTCCCTATAGCAGACAAGAAAGAAGTCGAAAACACCAAGGGATGTCCCACCTACCGACTGTTGTCGTGGAAATTTTGTCCCCCGCTTTCGGTGACCTGTCAAGCTAGCCCATTAATATTGAGAGAAGGTTGACAGATTAAACTAAAGTGTCTGACATTTCTCTCTGGTACCCTGTCACATACTGCAACACACCATTTTGGCAGCAAATCAATGGGAATAATAACAGCAGCAACATCCAATTGTAATAGCCTGAATTAAAATAAGTGTACAACATTGCCCTGAGAATTTGTGATTTTTATTTTGTTCCCTTCGAGGAATGCCGATAAAACGTATATGTTTACAGCTAAGTGAGATAAAAATTACATCCAATAATAATTACAAAAATTACAATTCACTCACTTGTCACTCATACACTATTCCCTATATAGTGAATGCTAAATAGTCCATATGGGGAAGAAGTGAATGAAACTGAGTGAGTCTGACAGGACTGTTGAGGACATTCGTCATAAGGCTTGTATTTCACCTGAGTGGCTTTATTGATTGTTTTGTAAAATGGCAAAGTTCATGTTTACATTATTTTTCACGATTATTGTAAGCTATTCGTTTTTAATAAAGAGAACAAAACAAATGTTTGGCACATTTATTTACTGTTACATTTATTACGTTTAATAAAATGAAACACTGCTATCTATAACGTTCTTTTAAACTGTTTACTTTCAGAAAGTAGAAAATAACTGTCAACAAGAACAAACACAAGTGTTTATAAATGTACATTCGTTGCATTAACGGTCACTCTCCTCTTACTGATTCTAATCAGACAGTTGATTCGCGTTGTATCATGGGAAATATGAGTGAACGAGTTTACATCTGATGTACACTCACAATCAGAACAAATGTAGGGAATTAGTTGTTTACTCAGATTTCGGACAACACTACAAAATGGCGGACACCCAATATAGTGCACTATATAGGAGATAGGTGGCGAATTCAGACAGCTATATATTTTTGTCTGAACAGGAAAATGTGACTACTTTCTGAGTGCAAGAAGAAGCTCATCGAGACCATGTAATCTGTCCCCAGCGCATGCCTCTAATAATAACTAACATGTCCGATAATATCAAAGATTTCAGAACAACTATGTAAACGAATCAGTTAAAAAAATAAGCTTGTGATATGCCAATATCTTTACCATAATTGAGCCAATTTATATCACAGCGGTTCGATCTGTGGCTGCTCTAAAGGTTTTTTTTGCATGATTTGTATTTGAACCTCCCTAGGACAAAAGGTGAGACAAGAGGAGGATGTCTACCAAGTCCCTATTAGAAAAGCTGAGGATTTATACTGATGCCCTCTGAGATCTGATGTTTGCAATTAGTGACGGTCTTGGTTCAATAGGTGTTGACACACTTAATCTTTGTGCTGCATCAAGAGATGTTCATTTAGTTACACAGACATGTGTGTCTTCACTCATTATCTTTTATTGCTTATTGGACAACCCATTGGTGAAATGATTTATTAAGTGGACTTTTCACAAATACATTAGAGAACAGTGCAAGCTATCACATATACATCGGTTATTCTCTAGGCAAGAAGGAGAAATGTTTTTTTATGGGGTGTCCTCAACTAAATGGCCTACGACATTCTGTATATCATCAGAGCATCAAAGAGATTCAAAAGGAAAACCTGTGACACACTATTGTAAAGGAAAACTCAAGCTGTGTCGTACCAAAGGATTGACTCGGATCACTTGGAAAATGCAAACAAAGCTTTATACAAAAATAATTACACTAAAATAAAAACAACATGCATTCCTATTCCAAAGCCATGGACGTACATTATTTGCATTTTCCAATCAATTAGGGATCAGTATCGGGCCTAGTACCGAGCTCATGTACTCGTACATGTAATGGCACACTGATATCAAAGACCGATACCTCATATGACAAACTGTACATAGAGCCATATGATTTTTCGCAATGCTAAATCGCCGCCAGAATCAAGGAATCCAGGCATTAAAACAGAATTTGGTGAATAACAAGGATTGGCTAGGAATCTGGCAAATGTTTTATTTCCTATCAAGACATTAGTGCTAAACAGCTAATAGGTCAAGTTAAACACAACAGCTAACGAAATATTCAGATACTGTTTAAATATGTATTCTGCTTGTTTTGCGTTTCTGTGGTTGAAAGAATGGCTCGGTTGCTGTGTACCGAACGTGTGATGTTTGTGGAGCTTTCAGCACCAGTGTTTCACTGTACAAGGACACAAACATATAAACAAACACATATTGGGGGGGATCGGTCAAAATAAAAGTCTTGTTAACTTGAACAAGTTATTAAATTATTTTATTAAATAATTTGACTACAGAGTATATTGTTCACTTTATAAAAAAATTACTTATAAGAAAATAGTAATCAAATTTAAGTAGACCTAAAAACAAAAGAAAAAGTACCAGCAATAAACTGATTTATTAAAATAATTGTACATTATACAGGCATTGGTATAGGTATCGGCGAGTACCAGAAAATCGGTGCATCCCTTGTATCAATAAACCTGCCAGGAAAGTGTTTAAAATTCAAAATATTTTAGTGTGGAAAAACAAGTTTGTGCATAAATAATATTACATTTATTACACATAACATCCTTATTTACATAAAGTATCTGGATTAACCTGAACAGCCTGAGGTTTGTTATTCCAAATTCTATCCATCAGTATTGGGAAATTCACTTATATTGACTTTGCAGTAAATATAAGTTTAAGCTAAACATAACAGCAGCTCTCATTAAACTGTATCATACCAACATGTTTGACAGAAAAATATTTGTATGTTTTCATCTCGCAGCATAAACAACATGATAACAGACCACTGACCCTGAACCTGTTCAGGATCAAATCTAGTGTAGGGCCTGTGCCAAGAAGATCATCTTTAATTAAGATGCTTTAATGAAGGTCAAGACAAGTACATTACAGATCTGTAAATCTGAATTTTCCGGGTAACTTACAAAGAGGTCAATGAAATGTCCTGATTCCAGGATCATAAGCAGAGGAGTGCTCATAATGCAATGACCAACACTTAGCCTGCTGGAAAGACATCCCACAAGGTCAAAGCCAATGGGGCCTTGCATAGCACTGCTTTGCAACACTGCTTTTACAACGTTTAGGTCTCTTCAATGTCCAAAATATATTAACACACTTCTAAAGCTCTACATTTACTCCGGCTGAAGATCAAATGCAAAGTTCTCACACCGCCCTTGGACATGACCTTTAGAGACTTTTGCAATTCTTAAGCTGCATTTAGCACAGAAGTTACTTAACCCCCCCAACACGCAAGAGATTTGTTGCTCTCCCACTCTAGATGTCTATTTAAGACCCGACAACGTTTCTCACCTGGAGTGTTGAAGCCACTCATCCGGGTATTAGGAACTTGGCTTTTCATTTCGAAGCCTGACTAGAATACTAACGTTTTAAAAACCTTGGCGTGTGCTCTGCAAGTTAACAAGCTGATGAATTTTTATGAGCTCATCCTGCTGTCTGAATTTGGAGCTCATGGTGAATAAAACAACAACTCCATAATGAAAAGATAATTATACCCCACAAGCCTATTGACTTTTCCAATAATCAGTTTATGCTGGGCTAGGCTGGGCTGGCTGTGCGTGAGATGAAATGGGAGACTGAAGGGGTGGAAGTGAAGATTTGGAGGAGAACGAAGAAGACAAGGAGAGGGGTTTGGCATTACGAAATTTTAATTTCACACCTCGCCTTGCTTGATTCTGAACAGAGGGGTCATAAATGACGCCCTTGCCCTGCACACGGGGTTAATTGGTAAAAGAGTGGCGTGCAAGGTGTATGTCATGATCTTTGTGAATGTGTTTGGTAAAAGGAAAAGAAGCTAAAATAACATAAACTGTCAGATAAAATGCCAATTGAAAGAAACTGTTCTGAAACTGTGACATATTAGCAGTTACAAAACCTTCACCGTACAAGATATTTAGACACGCCCCCTCTTGGAAAACCCTGCCGGGTTGTGATGTTGAGACCACTGCAGAAGAGCTGTCAAAAGAAACAGAAGCAAAATCCCAAAGTTCTTAGACAACAAACCAACTACTCAAAAGTGCTTATGAAGCTGAATAATCCACTTCATCAACCCTGCTCTCAGCTTTTTGCATCCCGTAAATGGGCTTCCCAGAAAAAGTGCATAACAATACAAGGTTTCTGATTAGCTAAACAAAGAATATGACAGCAGGCAGTTTGCAAAGCTTGGAGAGATCTCGGAGATGTGGGATATTTCAGAATCTGATTCAGTGATACTTTTCATACACTTTTTCCAACACTGACAAAAATGATTATGAGCCTAAGTAGATTTTAAGAAAAGAAATTATATTTTTTTTAATTAATTGATATTTTAAGTGTGTTTCAGTAAAAAGAAAGACTTAGGGGAGATTAATGTGAGTTTTGGTACCATTTTTAAGTTAGGGTTTTTAAAATGTTACCGTTGTTCAAAAGAGCGGTGCTTGTGCCTAGCCTGAGGGAGCCAAGATAAAAGTCTTGAAATGTGTAATTTCCCTTATTTAGCAGTTATATTAATGCATTTGGCAGACGCTTTTATCCAAAGCGACTTACATTGCATTATATTGTACATTTGTCTCTTAGTATGTGCATGTGCAATTCCTGGGATCGAACCCATGACCCTGGCATTGTTAGTCCCATGCTCTTAACACCAGTCTCTTCGTAGCAGTATGTTTCAATATGAAAGTAACTGATCCGTGATGTTTGAGTTAGACACATGTCCTTCTTCAGCGTAATTTATTTAGTTTACTTAAAGTAACATTTACTTAATATTTTAACCAAAACTAAAATGTATTTCATAAGTAGAGTTTACTTTATTCTGGTCAGTAAGTTGTACTTAAATGATAGCACCAAATTTTACTTAAAATTATTTCACGCAAATGGTGCAAGGATTTTATTAAGTAAATTCTACAAGTATTTCTTTTCAGTGAAGTCAACACTAAACATGACAGCCCGTATTTCCCTCTTTTACTTCTCATACATTTCTGACATAGGCATATTAATGCAGCAACAGCCAACATCAAAACATCATCTGTATTCTATGTTGCTTTACACTGTTTTGTGAACGGGTCAGTGGTTCTTTGATTTTTCTTTGATTCCCCTTTGTTCTGCATCGCTTGACCGAACGTTCATTCCATATTCAAAAAAATGGATTTTCACCCTATGAGAATATTTTCTGTCTTACCCCTTGCAGGGAGTTAAAAGAGATGTGATCAATGCAACGTAGACGTAGACTTTGGCTTTTGAATCCGGTTGCCACGTCGATAAAACGAAGAATAGCGAAGTCTGATTTGAGTTGAAAACAAAACTGTAAAAGCAGAATTTCAATGACTATGCAATTCCAGGCTAAAGCGTGACCTTTGCAGAACATTTACTTGAAAAACTGGACCTGCTGTTTCTGTATGCAAAGAAAAAATCACTTTGAAGAATGTTGTGCACTGTGGTTGACTCATCTTATGCTTAGTGACTAAATGTTTCACATATAAATGTTAAATACAATCATGAATGTAAAAAAACAATTGAGTCAGTTGTAAAGTAGTAAATCTTAAACGGACTGTACACCTAAAACAATGAAAGCAACAATTCTGTCTTTATTTGCTCATCTTCATATCATGTCCTCATGTTGTTCTCAACCTGTATAACTTTCTTCTGTGGAGCACAAAAATCATAGTGCTAACAACTGCCAGCCTCAGTCACCATCTACATTTATTACATGTTTCCTCATGAAAGTGAATAGTGGCTTGAGGCTGTTAGTCCCATAAAAATTCAGTTAACCCCAATAAAATGGCACACGATTTCAGAGAAAGCCGAAACAGAGGTACAACATTCCGACTGCTTGCAAGGCACTCAGACAGACGAAAGAGACGGTACATTAAAAAAGCTCATAATCATTACAGAAGAGAGTGAGAGAAAGAGATTGGAGTGAAGAAATAAACAGTAAATGATGTCGAGGGAAATCTTATTCTTCACCTTATCTAGTTACTTCTCTATCGTTTCTGTGGAGTCCCAGGCCAAACTCAAGCGAGCAAGGGAGTTTTGATCAATGAGCATCGCTTGCCTTCCTCCATCAATCAAAGGGGGATTACTCTGTGTGTGAGAGGCTCATAAAGACATTATCGAAGACCCGGTTCGTATTATGGGGGTGTCAGCACTCTTCATAGACGTTTAGGATTACCACAGCGACGTCCCATCCTCTCAGCTCTTTACAGACATTGTGGTATTGAAGTTTCGAAAAATCTTTAATCCTGTTGCCATTTAAACTCCTATTATGATGCGGTGTACAAGTCGATATGAACTAACAGCTGTCAAAAGGGCATGTCACATATCATTGTGTAACCTACTGCTGCTTGAGTTAATTACAAAAAGCGCAGTTTGTTAAAGCAATGACAATAAAAAATGATTTCATAGATGAAAACTGATAATGTTGTATTCATAAAATGCAAAAAAACTTAACAGCTGCAGAGATCTCTCAACTTGAGATTACCATAATGTAGTATTATGTTCATGCATATTTATTAATATTAACATTAGAATATGAATTGTTATTTATATCCACTATCCATTTCATTAATCATTGACGATTTATGATGTATTGGACCTACACAGTAGTTAAAATACACATTTTCCAATTCAAAACTACAAGTTAAATCTTCTAGATACTGTGGCACAATGTTTATAATTTGTTTCCATACCAGCAATGCTAAAATGGTGCTTTGTTTGTCCAAACAATGGAAGACAAGAAAAATTAATGAGAAACTTGCATGAAAATGGTCACTATTTTTGGAAATTTGTTTGGTAATAATAGTACAAATAATAGTGCAAAAACGTCTTCACTTTGATATTGCTTTACACACTTTACACACAGTGCAGATGCCAAGTTTATTGGGAAAACTTAAAGTGTCACAATCGGCTCCTTTATTATTGCTCAACTATAATGCTCTCCACTAAGTTTCTGAAACAAAATAACTGAGTTCTCCTTGGGGTGAACACACATTGCAAAGAACGCTTTTGTTAGATTTGTTCCGCTCTCTTGCTTCTCACTGGTCGAATCTCAGAGCGGCAGATCGAACAGAATTAAGGCTCCCAACGACAAGCAGGACTATGATGAACTAGTGGCAAAGAAAGAGGCACTATGATAAAAGAACAATTACAGCATAAGGAAAAGTGGGAACAAGTCAAATTTGTTTGTGTGTGTGTGCGCGAGTCAGAATTTGCCTCACAATACCTGAAATAGTCTACACCGGTGGGCATCAGACAACGGCCTCCGTGCAGAAGAGAAGAGTGAATACACTGCCAGTCCAAGAAAAAGCCACCACCTGGGCACTGCCCTCAAAGTGTGGATTATATATACACTGTGCAAGTTAATTTGACCTTTTTTAACACTTGCTGACTATTTTAGCAATGTTTTGTGAGGTCAGCTGACTACCTGACTATACAGAATGACCGGGTTATTCCATCAATGGATCTTCCCTGATGGCACGCAAGATGACAATGCCAGCATTCATCGGTACAAATTGTGAAAGAGTTGTTTAGGGAGCATGAGACATCATTGTCACACATGGATTGGCCACGACACAGTCCAGACCTTAACCCCATTGAGAATCTTTTGTATGTGCTGGAGAAGACGTTGCGCAGCGGTCCAACTCTCCCATCATCAATACAAGATCTTGCCGAAAAAGGAATAAAACTCTAGACAGGAATAAATGTTGCGACATTGCAGAACCTTATCAAAATGATGCCACTGCGAATGTGTTGGGTTAATAAAAAGCTTAAAGGGGTCCAACTAAATATTAGAGTGTGTGACTTTTTCCGGACGGGCAGTGTATTATCTTAATAAAAATGCAAGCTTTAAGTTTATACAATATGATTAAGTCATAACAAAAACAACCTAAGCCAATAAAAAGTCCCCACCATGATAAAAACCAAATGTGTGTGTGTTGGGTACTTCTAAACAGCTATATCTTTGGGTCAAAACTGCTGCAGAACTCCTCTGAAGTCTCTAAGGCATTAGTAATGTCATTTTTGTTGTCGTCATTTTCAAAAAGCAAAAGGTTTTCTTCTAAGGATAAGTTTATGGTTATTTCGTACAAATTATCATTTTAAAAACAACAGAAGCCCATAAAATGTAAGCTAGTTAGTTTTCCTCAACAGGTTCCTTTCAAACATTGTTACCCGTGTTCAAGCATTTAAATGTTTTTGCATTTCAATATTGACAGGAAAGTGAAAAGAGAGTGAAAAGTGGAATTAGGATACACACGTTCTGTCAGCCTTGATCATTTCTTCCATTTTGTAAGCAGGCAGTGATGCAAAAGCAAAAGCTGCACTGTCTCATTGTATTTGCTTCAAATTTGATTTCTCCTCCCTTCACTACACAGTCCACTACTGGAAGGCAGTGTGAAGCACAAGCTGAAGGGCAGAATGACACAGAGATCGAGATGGAGAAGCCATGATTTCACCATAGTGATAGTAACCCACCTGTAGACGTTCAACAGCAGCACGAGGTTGAATAAACTTCCCTTGAACCCAGCGTGTTAGTTAGGCAGCAATCTAGAATATATTCTTTCTTTAAAGATAATTATAAACATCACATTTTAAATATTGTAACGTCTGTTGACATAATAACTGTATGTCTGTTTAGATCTGTTAACACAGCAACTGCATAATGCAAACCTTTTACATGTACGGAAGACCTTAATGAGGAAAACACATTGAGAGGAAAATCTCAACAGCCCACAGGTGTTTACTGATGTGATCTTTAATTAGCTAAAGCTAATCTTCAATTCATTTAAGAGACCCTCTCAGGATTCTCACGTGCACGGCACTGACTGGTACAGGTTCTCCAAACCCAATGTGATAGCCTACAGCTGTAAAATGATTCCCACAGGATATCTGCCATTTGCGGCAAATTTATACTGTAAACAAATAAAAGTTTGGATTTGGATTCAATTTATTGTCATTACACATATACAAGGACAGTGTGAATGGATTATGCGAAATGCAAAATGGATTAAGAAGAAAAATACAGCATAACATGAGGAAAGTGGTGAGAAAAACAGATACACATAATATAACATAGACAAGACTTGCAACAGGGGAAGTTAATCCAGCTCCGGCAAGCCGCCATCCGGTCCAGCAGCCATTACGGCGCTGTTCACAGACCCACTTGTCAGGCTGGTGGTTCAAAGCGACGGAGGCGTGGGATCGGGTCAGGGCAATGTCTTTATGTGTGTGTGTGATAGTTTCTGAGTCTGAAGAGTGGGGGAGGAACGCAAGAGCGTCTCACTGCAGTGCTCTTCACAGGGTTGATTTCCAGCTGCGGCCTTGGCCAAGGCCAGTGCTGGTTCTGAGGAGCCGAAAAAGATAAGATTGCGTTTGTTTAGTCTTGAGGCGAGAAACCGTAATTCACGGCCACTCTTATTGTCCATTTAGATCCCAATAGCTTCAATCGATACGGGCAGCCTTGTGAGGCTTTGGACAGCTGTTCCCGTTTTATGAATCCCTCGATAACCCAGGGCAAAGCCTAATCCAATCAGCACAAGACCTGTTATCATGGTTCCGAACAGGTAGATGTCTTCGATGTCCTCCACGGAAAGAGCCGCCAGACACAAGATCCACCATCACTCCCATGCGTCCATCCTGTAGCCAGCTGCGAACTTTCAGTCAGGGCAGTTAGGTTTCCCTGAACCCAATGGTGTAAAGAGACCAGTTGATCAGATCCATAATTTTCAAGTTTGGAGAGCAGTGTTGAGAGAGTCTCTCAATAGATGAGACGAGACGAGACAGGAGACAAAGCAGGGAAAATAAGGGCAAGGACGGGGAGTGAAAAATGCGTCCGCCTCCGCTGAGAGCCAAACGAGAAGTCAATAAAACTAGAATTTGCGCAGAAATCAGTTAGCCTGCACGTTAGAAAAGGCAAAGTACTTTACAAAATAGATTTCTTTGAGCTGTCACAATATACCGGTATTAAAAATATCCATGAAATTAAAACCGAAGATAATCAATTGCCAAATTCTACAATACTGTAAATATTTCAGCACCTGTTTAACGTTTCGCACCAGAATGGTTAGTCTCTCTCTCGCTCATATCTCTACTCTCAAATTTTAAGTGTGAATTGTTGGCCAAAAAGGAGAAAGCACAAAATAAACAAAAAATATGATTTTACTGATAGCATCATTCCTTAAATTCTTCCGGCCACTATAACCGTTAAGTGAAAAATCTGATATAGTGCCAATTCCATATTCAGTTAAGAAAATATCTGTTATCTAGTCATTACATATCTGGTCATTTTTCAAGAAATGACAGCAAAAGTAACTAACATAAGGCTAAAATGTAAGTAGTAATTTTTATTAATCATTATTTAGTTTTAGTAATATTATTATAGAACTCTTGAAGTCTTCACATTGTCATTTCAAACCACCTTTTATAATAGCGTGCGCCTGAAAGTCATGAAGTCTGTTTGTTTCAGAGGTGAGCTATATATGAGCTGTGTGGGAAGAGCAACGCTCCAAAAGTGGAATAAAAATGCAGAACTCAGCTGAGCTGTGCACCAACAACATCTGCATCGAGCGAATTCTTTTAATTGCGTGATCCACTGATCAATCTAGGAAGTGCAGCACTTCACTGTCCGTGCGGTGTTGCTGTAAACAGGCAGGATCCGAAATGGGTGTATCGAGATAATGGATGTAGACCTTGCTAGGTAAATTCAATTTAGCTCTGTTTGTGAAGAAAGGTGTTAAAGTGCACTAAATAAATAGCAGACTAAATTCAGCATCTAACACTTTTTAACTCAAATTCAATACACTAAATACTGACTCCGACGCAGACCACATTCAGCAATCCTTTTCTACCCAAGCTTGTACTTTGGAATTATAATAACCTCCCTTTGTATCTCCGGACTATGTGCTGCTATGTTTCTTCTAAGCGTGGCCGTTCATCACTGGTGGCTACCAAAGCATGATTTTATCCCAAGTCTACCATGAGAGAGAAGCATGTGGAGAAAAAGAATTCAACCATGAAAGCGGGCGAGTCAGAGAGCTGTCGACCTCTGCTAATGATGCTCGCAGCATAGCTGAGGTGACAAATCGGCTTTCTAACAAACAGCATCTAGAGATAAAGCCCAGGAGAAAAACAGCAGGACTGTTGTAATGCAGAGAGACTGCAGTTAAGTGTACCATCGGCCATACTTAATGTGTTTTTTATGTCTTTATGTTTACTGTAGATTTCTGGGATTTGTTTCCAAATGTTTTTGAAAATTGTAAAATTCATGGCAATGTTGGGTGTAACTCGTTACTAAGTAATTAGTTACTGTATTTTAAATACTTTTCCCTTGAAAAAGTAAAGTAAGGGATTACTCTTATTTCTACTGTAATTTCATTACCGTTACTTTTGATGTAATTAAATTAAATACTTTGGGCAATACATGCATGTGCAATAGTGTATTGACATCAAAATTCAAAGTCTAACTTTCAAATCTGTGCTTAAATGTATAATTCTCGCATTTGTAATACTTTGGTCCGTTAATAATATTATTTATTTGAATGAACTAAATAAGCCGTTTCATGTCTATCCTTGAATTACTTTACTAATCAAGGTTGATGTAGGATATGGTAAGTAATTAGTAATGAGTAACTAAATACTTTTTGGACAGAGTAATTTGTACAGTAATCTAATTACACTATTGAATATGTAATGAGTAACTAGTAATTAATTACTTTTTCAGAGTAACTTACCCAACACTGATTCATGGGAAATATATGAATGTAGATAGCCGGATTTGATATATTTTAACAATATTATGACAGTATGCTTTATTTGTGTGTTTAAGCTGTAACATTTTATCTGCCATCACTTCTGGTTGTGTTTGAGCTTACTGTTAGATGTTTTGGATTATGTGTATTTTTAGAACTAACTGGTTGAAGCTGGTTTGTGTGCAACAAAATGTTCTAGAGGACTCTTAAATGCCACAGGGGAATCATATGGCTCTTCACTTGTAAAAGAGCAGTGAACCATAAGAGAACAAAATATTTTTTTCTCTTGCTATTTTATCACAAACAATGGAGTTTATAAAAGAAACTTTGTCTTTGTCTATCCACCTTTTTCTTAATGCGTGACATTACCTTTTATGCCTTGCGTATGCGAGAAGGGCTGATGCTTAAGACTTCCTGTTAGCCACTTGATCCCATAATTAGGCATAACCAAGTTAGCATGAAAGCTTTTAAACGGACACTATAATACTTTTGTGTCATTTAAAACAGCATAATGTCAAAGAGCAGTGTGTAAATTATTTCACAGGGGCAGCACAGGCATGAGTTATAGACCGTAAAAAACAACTTTGTTTCTCACCATAAGAAGTTGGACAGCGATATCTACTGGGATGATGACATTAAACTCCAGCCAGCAGGCTCATTTGATATATCGTCTAATGTAGACGTCCAATAGCTTTACATTTAAAAAAACGCAGCGTTAACATTGGACTAATTCTTTCTCGTTACCATCAACAGTTCACATTTCTAAAGACGGAGGTTGGTGAGTTCAGTGTTTTTAACAGGGGAGTCATATTCTAACTTGAAGATTTTGATACCCACACCAGATATGCATATACCTGATAACATCACGTTGGATCTTTAAAAAAATAACGCAGTATTGGAGAAGCCTGGATGGTTTAGTTTGACTGGTTCTGGTGTATCACGTAGCGATGCAGCTGTTGTGTTGTTAAATGTGCCTCTATTTATAGAGCTACAATATAACTTGGCCAAACATACACTTAAATACATACATTACAAACAAAATACTTTAAAGTAGTGTGAATTTCCTGCTTCATCGAATTTGTATATGTATGTTTGAATACAGTGCAACTGTTATATTAAACTTAAACTTCATATTATAGTATAATAAATAGTTATAATGTCACAGCCCTGGATGAATGCTTCATGTGTTAATAGTGATGTACTTTATGTACTTAAAGTAAATAACGAAGTAAAATATATGTTGTGATGTTTTTGAGAGGTGCAGAATGCAGTAGTCAGAGCTAAGACCGAACTGTCTTTAAAGGTGTCATGAATTAAGACTTCAATTTTAACCTGAGCTTTTATTATATAATAGGTAATCGTATTAATCCGACTATCCTTGTCAGTACTGAAAACGCCCTTGGTATTGAAATTAGAGTTGCTCCGATTGATCGGTACAAAAGCCGATACAGAAAGCCGATCTGATGATGTAAAATGCGCAAGACATTTTCAATTATGAGCGACGAAAATGGCTTCACCGGTCTAGCAATTCTACAAGGTGTGTGTGAAAAAGACAATACATTAGCAATCTGCAATGTGTGTACCGAGCAAATTCAACAAGGTGGGAACATGCAAAACCACAAACCTCATCAGACATTTGAATGTTAGTCACATGAAGGAGTGTGAGTAGTTCTCAAAGTTAGGTAGCGCTAAGAGAGACCGGGACAGTTCAGCAGCTCCAGCACCACTCAGCTACATAGGTCGCGTTACTGACGAAAATCCTCCGTGATTTTTTTCAGTGATGGAAAAATCTGCAGGCAATCCGTAATTTTGAGGGATAAAGGTGATTTGTAATTCGCCATTTTATAATTTCCTTTCATCAGAATGTGATCGATATTGGACTGAATGTGATTGCGAGCGGCAGGAGGTAGGCTATCGCGATGGGACTTGTGTTTCCTGTTCATTAGATTACTCTCAAATCCCTTGTCAATTTTGCAAAACGTGCGTGTGGTCAGCAGAGCATTGAGGTGCATATGCATCCGTCACTCCCAGCATCCCATGCACGCATTCACACACTGGCACACAGTGATGCCATCTTTACAGAATTTTTATAACATAAAATAGTGTCCTTTTGGATAAATAATAGCTTTCAGTGAGTGGAAAAATGTCTCTCTCTGCGTTTTCTCATTACATGAACATTTGTCTGTAAAAAAAATCTAAGATGAAAGTCTAGCGCAAGCTCTGCTCAGCTGTCGGTAACAGAGACGTTTCAAAAGCATCAACCCTACTGCAAGGACAGTAAGAAGCATAAAGAAATATGAGATAAAATAATGGAATACATTTTCATTGATCATCAGTCACTATAGTCATTTTGAAGTCATTTGCACAGTTGTACAGTTTGTTTTTATTTATTTATTTTTTATCTCTTAGTTTATGTATAGGTAACCACTTTTATATATATCATATGTATAGTCAAAGCTGACAGTAGGTTAGTTGGGTATAGGTTTATACTGTTTTACTTCGTGTTGTATATCTGTATTTATGTAGCACCGTGGTCCTGTGAGGCACGACATCTCGTCCCGCTATATGTCCACATTCTGCTACTCATGTCACAGGCTGCTATGTTTTATTTCAATGTGTTACTTGCTAATATTCAATTATGAAATCATGAGACTTTCTGTTTTCTTAATTTGAATACTTGTTAAATATATTTTAATAGATAATGCTACTGAGAAAGCTTTAAATAGGTCCTGTAATAGGAGATCAGTATCGGACGATACAGCTCTCAGTGATCGAGGATCGGTGACCGGCCCCAACAATCCTGTACGATGCACCCTAAAAAGAACTGAAACTTTTATTGACACCAAGGCCAGCGCACAACAGGTCCTGGAATGCACCTATAGATAGGTTTAAGACCACCTCCACTAAAGAATGTCAATGACTACCTCTCTAGCCCCGCCCGCTGGTTCGCACATGAAGTAACACAAATTTTTAAGTTAGATTTGCAGAGCCAGATAGAGTAAGAAAGCAATAAACATGCATTAAATATCGTGAAATATTGTCCAGTCAGTGCCTCGTTGTGGAAGAACACCCTCGCTGCATAACCTTCCTTCATCAGTAATGAGTGGTTGAAGTTTATTTTTAAAGATGTTACAGGTCACGTGGGCATTGGGCGTTTGTTCACTTCATTTCACCGCAAATTCCTTTGAGAACAAGGCAGAGGCCGACACTGGATGGTCTAAAATTAAAAAGCAGTGCTGTGGCGTTAATATTGGATCCTACAGCAATGGCGCAGCAATCTCATGTGAGTAAAACATATTTGTACTATGCGTCACCATTGCTTTGTTAGAGATCACTTGATACGTCCTGATAATTTGTAACCTAACGTTATGTGTCTAACCAAATTCACACAAGGCTCCAACTAAGTTTACTACACAAACTGCTATCCGATGATAGCAGTGGGCGTTAACTTCCAAGTCTTCAATGTGGCACGCTCGTAAAAACCAAGTGTTGGTCGAGTCGTCTTCAAAACCCAGGTAGAAAATATCCTATTACTTATTGATTTTGATGTTTTTTAATGTAAAAACCATGCGCACGTCATAAGTAGACTTCATACAACAGTATTCAACGATAAAAAGACCTGTTCATGACACCTTTGAATGTTGTTGTGTCACATGGCAACATTCGTTCGTAAGATTTTCTGTGGCTGTTGTGAGAGCATTTTAAAGCCAAAAGTCTTAGAGAAATGTTCTTTTTAACCATTAACAGAAAAGTCCTCTTACATAGCAACAAATACAAAACGGAAGTGCGGAGCATCAAACATTAAGTCACTCACGGTAATGGCGCCCTCCATGGAGACGTCAAGAAAAAGGTGAATAACAATGAAATACCATGACACATTGTTACAACCCGTCTAGGGTCGATCGCAACATAAACAAATATCCACACAAAATGTAACCTTTGTAAAGAAATCTTTTTATTACATCAAGGAAACACAAAATAAATGGTCAATGCCAAAACAATAAACAAAACAACTACTTTAATAAATACCCAACTAAATAACCTAAACGTCTTAACAAATAAAAAAAACAAAAGACAATCAATTAAACTAACTTCATAGGCTCAAAACAGAGGGAAAAATGAATACAGGCAAATAAAGATGGCGACACACTCCCTACTTCCCTTAAATTAAGAACAATGACAAATCATCAAAACTAACGAAAACACCAAGTAACGGAATTTCACAGATTCTCAAACTAACGACCTAGGTAATACCTAAAAAACCATAACAGAATCAGACTTCAAAAGTCCAACATAAACAAACTCAGGGTAAACCCAACAAGAACCCAAATGGCCCAAAATGGACCATTAGGAGTGTTAAAGCAGCCCTTAAAATCAAAACCGGGGAACAGTCCAATCAGGAACTCCATTCAATTTGAGTCACACCGCCACCTAGAGGGAGACAGACTTCGAGAGAGACAACAAGAAAGAAAAAAAACACACAATACATAACAACATGAAAGTATGTAAATTATTATCATTATGAATACAAAATTATAAAATGACATTATAATATTGTGACACTGTCATGGGCTGCAGTAGGACACATGTTACTTCTAGTATAAGTATCTATATACTTCACTACACAACATGGCAGTGCAGTTTTAAGGGCCAATTTAACTGAGACTAAAAACAAGTGAACATGAGGCAAAAATAGTTATTAAAAATTAAATAAGATGCATCTACAAAACAAATATTCCATTATAGATATAAACCCTAAAATGTATTGGGCATGCTTTACAGTATGCTATCACCTACCGTTGACATCCATGATAATCAAACTAGGTTTATATCACTCAACAGAAGGGATAAACCGAATGTTTAGCAACCGGAAATATTTGGACGAAAAATAGCAAAAAAAGCATGACGTGTGATATGATCAAGCAGCAACCAGCGCAGAGAGAGAGAGAGAGAGAGAGTGTTATGAATTTCTCAGAGAGAACCCAATTGCAGGCAAGCACGGAGGTGAAGGGGTTAGGATTTATTAAACATAAAAGACTTTAATAAAACACAAAACAAAGAGCCACGATGGGGTAAAACAGGACAAGATAACAATAACAATAAAAGGTACACAGGAACTAGACTAACTACACTTAACTAACAAAGACCAAAAACAAACACTTGAGACAAACACTAACCTGAACTAAACTACACTTACAAGACGAGGAAACAGGAACTCTGGAGACAAGGAACTTTAAACAGCAAGACTTTCACAGGAACAGCATCAGAACAAACAGCTACAGCAAGGTAAGACGTAACATACACAATTAACGAGCACAAGACAATGAACATGAGGATGTTTTAAAGGGAACAAACTTAAGAGGGAACAGGTGCAGGGGATAAACACTCAAGGACAGCTAATTAACAGAAACAAGGAAACAGGAGGGTAGGAACGATGACGCAGACCAGAGAGAGATGAAATCGTCTCTCTCCCACATGACACAGAGGATCCTGTATGATTCCACCTCTAGACCAAGAAATACCTGACAAGGTGAGGTGGAATCATGACAGAGAGAGATGATCAAGCAGCAACAAGTGCAGAGAGAGAGAGAGAGAGAGAGAGAGAGAGAGAGAGAGAGAGATATGATCAAGCAGCAACCAGCCCAGAGAGAGAGAGCATTATTAATGCAGCAAAAATTTGGCAGTGTTTGGAGCATTTTAAAGAGTCAGAGAAAGACACAGCACGGAACATTTCTGAATGAAAGCGTCTTTACCGGTCGGTAACTTGTGCCAGTTGCCCCACCGCTTGCGACATCCTTTGACATCATACAGGGGTCGCTTGCACACAATTCCATGTTCTAAACAACTTGTCAAAGTATGTTCTTTGCGTCCCGTCCAAGAGTGCACCATCTGAGAGAACACTGACAGTCAGGTTTTGTAGGTGGAGTTTGGAGGAGAGACGTGAACTGAAATGGTTGTCAGTCAGAATTGCTTGCATTGGTGTTTTTTTTCCCTTTAAAACATTTTGCAATTTAGCCTATAATAATAACCAGTTTTTGTTTATTCATATTTCTAGCTTATAATGTTGAATGACACTTTTTAATTAAGTGTTTCGTTGTGGGGGTACAGAGCACAGTAGCCTACATTCTTTCAGAAGTCAGTCATTGGCATATATGCTATTCAAGAAAGGAGAGGGCTTCATAATCATCCCCGTTTGTACTAATTGGCTTCGCAACTCTGTCTCCTCTCCTCCAATAAGCTGGTGTGTGGTGGGCGTTCTGGCGCAATATGGCTGCCGTCGCATCATCCAGGTGGATGCTGCACATTGGTGGTTGAGGAGATTCCCCCCTTCCATGTAAACCGCTTTGAGTGCCCCGAAAAGTGCCATATAAATGTGATTAATTATCATTAACAACAGTCTCTAAACAACAGACTTGAAACAGTTGCAACATAAAGCGTTTTTTTTTAACTAGAAACATGAACATCTAAAAAGCATAATCAAAAGGAGCTAAAGAAATACAACTTCAAAGTTGTGGTGCAGATTTCCGTGTGCGGACAATTTCCATTCATGTTTTTGTCTTGCACCTGAACTCTTGTGGGATGTGGTAGTGCACCCCTTATTGAAATTTTATATACATTTATCCCCTGTTGTATGTTAATGTCATTGATGATAGACATAGATGGCCTCATCTATCAGTCACATACACAACTGAGCAAAACAAAAGATGACAAACAAATTACTCCCAACATAATTATTTACCTGAGCGGCTGGCCTTCAATATGTTTGTTTATCTCCCAAAATGAACAGACTCCCCTCAGACCTTGGGTTTGCTCTCTACCACACAATAACCCGAACCAGGAAATTAAAAAACGATAATTTGAAATGGGGAGAAAATTATTACACTCTTATTGAAGCACCAACAGGGAACGCCATCTGCTAACAAAAGGAATTACCGAATGGGATTTAGTGTTACTACTTACTCCAAAAAGTTTGCATTTGTTTCACTCACAGTGGTAATGTTGATTATTTTATTTTAATTAATTAAGGGATTTAAATAGAATTTGGAAACAGCATACTTCTATGGTAATGGTGTTTTGAGGAAGAAATGTGGCTTCTTTAATTCATCATTAAATGATGAGAGATGTTTAGTGCGAGAGGAAAGTTTTTGTTTAAAAAAAATGTTAAACAGAAATGCAGAATGGAATAATTGAAAGTATACTTTTATGAGACTTTAAGTTCCAAAATGTTTCTGTCAAGTTTTGATCTAAAGCGATCCTTAAACACAAAAGTATTCTTGCACCTTTCGTCCATATGTGGGTCAAAAAATGATCATAAAAATCGCACTATGCATTTTTGTTCTCAATGTTCTATCACAACGGAAGGGATAAAAAATAAAAAAAAACCCAGACAAATGACTTCCGTGTCATCCTCTTGACTTGCTACATAACCCCGTTTAAGAATAACTTTGTTAAATAAACCTTCCAAAACTACTGATTTCTGTCACCACCTTTCAAATCACCTTTTCAGAGTTTACCCTTTTAAGTAGAATAGGGCAAAGTGTCTTTCAGGTTATTTTAAACCTTTTTTCAGGAATGCCCATGACCTCAATCATTCTGACCCCGTACATCACAGATGGGACATAATGCACCTCATAGGTCATTCTCTGGGCATTTCTAACACATCATCTCGACCGGTAGGTGACACCTGTCCTATGTTCCCTAGACCTAAAATAAAGGAGAAATGGATGTTCTTTCATCTTTGCACTCTGAAAGGTTTTATAAAATATTTGAAACCTGAAGGGGACACATGCTTTAATGTTAAGATAAGGTCAGGTTTAGATCCTGGTATATTATTTTGTTCACCTGATGCTGCAGAAAGAAGGCTTTGCAAAAGACACCAGGCCTTTTGTATATGAGATCTATGGGTTCAAAATGGCTTTTTGGGAAACAGGATATTGGAGGATCAAAACAACACATTGATAAAATCTTGAATTTGTTAAAGCATATGTTCTTCCACATAGGGTCCAGACGCTTGCGAGATAGCGATCAAACTCTCAGGACATTCTTCAAGTGATTTTCTTCCTCACTGACATTCAGCGAAAAACCACTAATATTTGAAAGCTACAATAAAACATTCCTCCATCATCCAAGCTATTCTCAACACACCGCTGGATTTACTCAACCATAGAACCTGAATCCTTGCCACAAAAAGAAAGATGACGGAGTGTAGAAAGATTAGAACGAAGAAAGAAAAAAGGAAACAAAAGCCATCTTATGCAAATTAAGAAAAATCCTCAGGCTATTCAGCCGATCTCAGAGTCACTTTTAGCATAGCTTAGCATAGATCATTGAATCCAAAAAGACCAGTAGCATTGCGTTAAAATAATATTTTTCCTATTTAAAACTTGACTCTTCTGTACTTATATCGTGTTATGGACTGGGAGAAAACGAAAAGTTGCGATTTTCTAGGTCGATATGATTAGAAACTATTTGATTATTAAACTGTTGTGATTAATTAGTAAACTAGTACGCATAACTACTGTAAGAACTTAAAGTTATGCCACGTACAATGTAAACCGACCAAACACAACTGAGCACTAACTTTAGATCATCTTAATCCATCAAGTAATCAAGAATTAAATCTGCAAATTACATTTCAATGGGATTCTCAGAGCACAATTGTTCAACACTATTTCGAGCTAATCTGTCAGCAGCTGTCGGTAGTTGAAACCCATGTGCAGTTCCAAATATCACAATCCCAAAAATTTGTTATGCTAAAAATCAAATACTTCGATGTAAATTTCCTATTTATGTGATGACAAAAGCCCTTGCACAGCTGTAGGACGGCACATCCGACAGAAGGAGCGCATCACATTCTTCACAGGCCTTAATTAACACTTCCACACCATTTCAACTATCAGCCATTCTCATATTATCTTTGTCATTTTTTTCTGAAAACCTGATTACAGTGTGCTAATGAGAGACATTCTCAAAACTACTTTTGGAAATGCACAGAGAGCATAGCTGTGATGGTGGTATCGGAAAGCGAAATCTTTTAATTTCAGTTTTGCGTAGACGGATGAAAACATTCATAAATTAGGGTGACCATATTTCAGCTTTCAAAAAAGAGGACAGTCAGTAGGGGCAGGAGGCAGATGGACACCCACAGCGGGTGGAAAGATCGGGATGGGTGTAAATACTTGATAAATGTGTTAACAACCATGAAACTGTTACTGAACTTTAATACATAAGGTAATACATCCTTTCCATTCAACTTTTGGCCTTCAGCAATAGAATAATAACAAGCAAATAAAAAAGTTTAGCATTTAAATGACAACTTTTTAAAAAAAAAACTGTATTTTCAAGGCCATAGGTTAAATAAAAAATCACTTGCCATTCAACAAATTGGGAATCGTTAACGCTATTCAGACGCCATGTGCCACCCAATGAAAAGCAAGCTGCTTCTCTCGCTATCGGTGGTTGCCGTGGTGCTTGTCGCTACCCGATCCGTCCCGGGAATATGATTTTTTCCACCCATGCGTGAAAGTGCGTCTACTTCCGGCCCAAATAACTTACAGCAGTTTTAAAAAAAGTAGTTTGACACAACCGGAACCATAAACTCTTTATTGAAAATTGCATTTAACATCAGAAGACATTAAACAAATTACAATTTGTAATTGTTTGGAGAAATTTACTGAACGTGGGATAGGCTACACTGCCATTTTAAGAGCGGAAAGAGTCTTTTTTTAAATTAATTTTGTTACTTTTTTATTTTATTTTTTAATACCAAAAAAACAATATAAATAAAGGACATGTCCGGGAAAAAGAGGACATATGGTCACCCTAGCTAAGTATTTTTATGAAAATGAACAAATTGTGAAAAAGATAAATTCTGATGATCATCAGACATCTGTGGTTGACAGATTAGCATTTATTCCTACGATCACAATGACTTTGGCCAAAGATAATAGATTTTAACTAAATACAGAAGTTCTATTATATTGAAAGGGAAATATCCAACACAGACTCTCAAGCAAGGGAAGTCACACCTTCCAGTAAAAAAGTAAATCAATCATTAAGGACTGACAATTCTCTGGGGGAGGGACTCTGTACAGAGTACCACGAACCGTTGCATATGCACAGTATCTTTTAGCACAGTTTAAGCATAAGAAACTGAACTTACAGTTGACATCAGGTTTAGTAAATATTTTGCCCCCCCCAATTGTAAACATTTGAGGAACACAATACAACAGTTAGGGTGGGACTATATTCAAATGAACCGAAATAGACATATACCAATTCCAACAAAAAAGCCCTCACTGACAATATAGCTGCACCTTGAGAAATTTGCTTTGGTGTAATGGTCCGGATTTGTAATAACTCCCGCTAAATCTTTTCCCAAGGATAACATAAATGCCCTGCAGCTATATAAATTATTAGATTAGTCTATATACCTGAGAAAATCTAAAATGTCACACATTTGAAATACCAAGCACTGCAGGCATGGTAAAGCATTTAAGTACAGCAGGTGAAAGAAGCTATGAATTAATCATAGAGACCTGTCAACACACATGTGCCGTTACCCATATGAATTTTTCACAGTCATTTATTAAAACGCATGTCCAATAGAAGTCATTTGTAAAGTCTACTTCAACCTCTCATATCTGTCTAAAGACTTGATTATGATACATAACAGAGGCCAGTCCACAGAGCCATTATGTACTCTATCATGTGTGCATGTAACATAAAATATTTATAATAGTTGAAACATAAACCAATATATACTGACCTGTAAAAGGTTAACCAGAGGCTTTGCAAAACGATCTCAAAATCCAGCGTTATATCCACTGTTAATGTAACATTCATCACCAAAATGCAGTGGGCAAACAAACACAGCTGAACTTCCGTCAGTCCGAGTGAAGCGGCATTGATGGGTGTGTTCTTTCACTCGCTGGACACGTGGGCATGCTTTTCCGGGAGAATTGTCCAATAAGGGACCAATAAGATTGGGAATCCATGTTCGAAAAGAACTTTCCAAAACCTTTACGAACCAGGGGGTTCAGGGGTGTTCGATTCTGTGTTTTTGAAGTCGACTTTGATTTTCGACTCCCACTTATGCTGTCGATGGAATTGACACTTCGACTCCATTTACTGTCATTCAAAGCGGGGTCAAGAAAACAAATATAAAATAAATGAACTAATATAGCTTCACAAGTTTGGGAACTTTTGGCTGGCAGTCAATTTCTAAAGTCAGTAGCAATACATATGCAATTGTGCAATAAGCACAGCATCACAGAGCTTTTAGTGCAATGAGACCAGTTACTCCTTTCTGGTCCTAAGGCAATGAGGACATGACCGCCCAGGTCTTAAGGTATCTATAGATATGGTAAAGCTAAGACGTTTCGTTCGTTATTTTTATATTGCACTGATTTTGGAAAGGTACAGTTACACAGATGAATATGTTTTGTATTCAAGCATACAATTTTTTCATTTTTTTTCATTTAGGAATTTCTATTTTCACCCTAGGCCGTGAAACACTTTTTTTTTTAAAGGTAAAACATTATATCCTATAATAATAACCCAGCAACAAGAACTTAATTTTTGATTGGTGACTTCCTGTCTGTTGCTGGTTTTTACATTTTTAAGCTGGATGAAATGCTTTATAATTTGTTTCCATAAAATTGAAGGTGAAGAATGGACGGGAAATATTGCGTTCCCTTTTCTAAGAGTACCAGTAGGCTTTCCTCATGCTCTGATAACCGCAGTGTTTTGGATCGGATGTAATTGTGCACAGTCAGAGAGAGTGTGGATGTATGACTTTTACCTTAAAGTACCCGTGAACCAGAAGTTGCGAATGTTTTTACTTCCGTATTTTGCCACATTTCTGAGTGAAATGGAATTTCTAATGAGAAAAATAGTGCTAGTGGCTTTCCTCTTCCTGCGATTTAATTGGATATATAGAAACAGGCGTTGCATTTTAAATAGAACTGGCAGTAGGAAGTGGATTTTCAGGTTTGAGCTAAATATCATGAGGGCACACAAATTTTGAAAAGAGAATGGCCCACATTGATCAACTATTTACAATAAATGCTGCAATATTTCATGAAAAAATGAGAATTGTCATTTTTTATTTCACTGGGACTTTACATAAACAATTTGTTGAAGGGGTCCTGGAGTTTTGGTCCATTTAAAGAAGCTGTATGGTACATTGATATTTAGCGGTTGAGCTTGGTATAGGAGTCTAAATTCAAAATATTGAAGAAACAAGTTGAGCCAAGTAACGATCGTTCTCGGTTTCTATTGATTGTCATCAGAAATAATCTACAGCACTCTGTTGTTTGTGAATGTGTACCGGAAGTTCAGTTGTTAAGATGAAACCGTCTATAAAGAAGTCAGAATGCACGAAATAGCACGTTACCCCCGATTCAAAACTACAAGTAAATGTTGCGAAAACGTGCCGGCTACAGACAGTACTCAGAAATGTTGTAGTTCACAATGTATTATCGATGAGAGTGGCATGCAGGACGAAGTGTAGACGAATTCTCGCAAATATAACCTAATAGAGGAACAATACCTTTATCAAATGAAATGTGACACCTTGGATAACTAGCACTTTAAGTACTTTGTACAAACAATATGTAGAAGCACAAACTATTCAACAAACAAAAGAACAAAATGCAAAACCACTATCTATGCATACGGAAACCAAAACTGTTTTTAGCTCTGCCTGTCAACAACTTCTTGATGCGCTGCACAGACCGATAGGGTGCCAAATAAAGTACCGCGAGAGCCATGCGAAAGAATACTGCTCTCTGTACGCTTTCCAATTGTTCTCGCGGTACTTAAATATCACACGCCAAATTGTCTACGAAAGTGGCGTATGAACTTGTCTGTTTAATTAGTAGGTTTATTGTATTAATTGCTATGTACGTGCTATGGTTTATTTATGCTGCGACGTGGCATCGCTTATTTCCGTTGTTTTGTGGCGGATTTCCATTTTTCCGTATTTCCAACTTTCATATTTGGTGATCCAACGTAAACCTCTAGTCCAAGCCATAGTTCTTCTTCCGAGTAGGACGACAGAACCTTTCAGAGCACTGGAGGGTCACGATGTACACATAAATTAACTAACTATGCAAAATGCTTTAAACTTTGTTTTAGTTGCATGTTTGAGCATGAAATTACATCTCATTTGTGAAATACATGTGACCAAGTGAAATTTTATGAGCACGTCAAACGATAGTAATAACACATTCATTTTCAAGTCCAACGAATTAGTCGGCTATCCAAAATAGGTTTTCGTAGAGACCCATTTGGATTTCTATGATGAGAAGTAGAGGTATTCTTCTACAAGAGGACTAAAATTAATGTGTCATACATAGTCAAGTATAACCTATAAACTTGATGTAAAATTATTATATACTGTAGGTGATATTCCAATTAATTATTTGTTATGTTTTCTGTAACATAACATTACTTATTGGACATGTATATTAAGAATGAATTGTATTGAAATAATAAATAGCCTATATGATAATTAAAAATCTGTTATTTGGAAGATTTATGTGGCATTGTTAATTCTGAATGGTGCACAAGCCTGGAAGGATCAGACAGTTGCTCTTACACATGGATCTGCCTGTTAATTAAGACAATCTCACCCACTCGAGTCTAAGTGGAGAGCTTCAGCTAAAGGTGAAGAGGTTGGACAGGATGTAGTGTGTGTTTTAGATGACCTTGATTCAGAACTGAAAACACCCTAGAAAATGTCTTGTCTCCCCTTCATTGATTTATATCCATTCCTTTGCCTCTTCTTACTCATTCATAAAGGTGATGCGGATGAAGATAACTCACTAAACCCCTGTGGCAGCTGTCCTCACTTATTACCCGTGTGAGTATGAGCAGGTTCAAGAGATGTTACCTAACAGACACACAGCATGACTCACATAGCATCCATCCAGATCAATGGTTCAGTCCCTTCATCCCCAAAGGCTCTTCCTTGAGGGCCTGAAAAGAATCAGGTAGAGGGTTAGAGAGAATCACCTGTCAGTTAATCTTATTTATAGAGAAAAGTGAGCATGACGATGAGTAAATTATCAGTGCTCATCAGAAAAGCAGAATGCGTTTCAGAGGGCACATGACATTCTAGTTCCCTCTATGGTTACTCTTTGTAATTTGTATTCGTTGTGTTTCAGTTGCTTTGGACTGGACTGTGCTGTAAACACTTTGCAATTGAATTAAAGTGAATTTACACAGGTAGTGTTTCAATTGAGTTTAAACTTGCAATATAACCTTTGTTCCAGAATTAAAGGAGTAATTCCAGTTTGACATTCTTTTTTCTGCAGAACACAAAAGAAGATTATTTGATGAAGGTTGTTAACAGCCCCCCATTCACTTGGTTTTGCTTCCAGACAATAGTAGTGAATGGGGGGCTGTCCTGTTTTTCAAAATATCTTCTTTTGTGTTCTGCGGAAGATACAAAGTCATACCATTTGAAATGACAAGAGGGTGTGTAAATGATGACATAAATTTCATTTTGAAGGTGAATTACTCACAAAAATTTCAGGAAGCCATTAATCATCTAAATACTACAGTGCTTTTTTACATTTCCTGAAAAAAAATGAATTTGGACATTCAAGGTTTCGGACAGCAAGGATATTTGTTCTGGTTACTAAAACAAGTGGTCTTGTTGATTATATGTGACTATATAGCTATAGAGGTTTTAATAACAGTTTTAAACTTTGACTTTAACACTGACCCAAGTGTATGATCAAATATTTGAAATGGAAAATGCAAAAGTTTTCTTTCAGAGAAATAGGAAAGGATTAAATGGATTTCTAGCAGTTCTTTCGTCCTCCGAGATTAAATTTACACATAGAGGCATCACTAAGCTTACACCAGCCCCTATGGCTCTACTCCTAAAAGCACATTAAGTGCACAACAGATGCTATTTGGAAACAGCAGACAGAATAGTGATAGCTTTCTCCTCGCAATTTCCTCCAAGCATGTCCATCTCCCAAGGGAATGAACCCAGCTGTAAAGCAAGCTGCATGTGCGTATGAGAGAAAGAAAAAGAGATTACCCACAATACTTGTTACATCAAGGAACAATAGTTTGGGAGAAGCTTTCTTTAAACGGATAATTGTCTCATTCATCCCGGTCCATCTCGTCTTCCCTTTTTCATGCTCTGACTGTTGTCGCTGAAAAGTGGCTTAACTAGTCAATGTATTGTTTGTTTTATTTCCATTTGATTGACAAACTTTAGATTCTAACCCTCTGAGAGTCTAATGTCCAGTCCATCCTGGGAAAACTTTGAGGCCCAGGGTTCATCTGAACTTCTGATCTGTTTCATAATTGTCGGTTTATGTACCCATCTGTCTTTGCTGAAAACGTCAATGTGTTAAAATCGATAGTTCACCCAAAAATCATAATTTAGTCCCCCTCAAACTGTTCCAAACATATATATGTTTCTTTGTTCTGCTGAGCAAAGATGAAGATATTTGGAATAATGTCAGTAACCGGACAGATCTCGCCCCCCATCCCCCCCCCCTTTTGCTGCCATAGTAGGGAAAATAAATACTGTGATCTGCTCGGTTACTGACATTCTTCCAAATATCTTCCTTTGTGTTAAGCAGAACAAAGACATTTATAGGTTTGCAATGTGAGTATGATGACTGAATTTGAATTTTTGGTGAACTGTACCTTTGAGATGCCGTGTCGTATTTAACTTTGGGATTGGGTTCCTTCTGTTCTGTTGTCTTCACACAGCTGTCCTTGAATGCAAGAGACATGATTAATTTTTTTTTGTTAAAATGAATTGTATTTGTAGTAAATTACACAGCCGCATCGTTTGGACAGCTGTAATAGTTTACAACATTGCTAAAAGTCAAAAAGTCCATTGACTTTCACAAACTGCTGCTGGTGCCCGTTAAAAACATTATATAGGCTTTTTACACATTGGAGCTTGACTGTGAAAGGATATGCTATGTAAAGAAAGTTTGAAAACTGGAATGCCTATGAATAAAATGAAAATGAATCTCAACTTTACTCTTAAAGGTCCAGTGTTTGAAATTTGCAAACCAACGGCTCACTTCACCCCACCCTTTTGGAGCACTATGGTGGCTGACACATGACTACGATGTTGTCACGTATTTTGCTTCTTTGCCGAAGGAGATGTAACATTAATACAAAGTTCATAATACATCTTTAATTATACATATAAATGAAAACCAAAGACGTCAATTTTGTTCACGGTTGTGTGTGACTAAATTGGTAAAAGCAGCCCTGACTGGACATGTTCTTCATACAACCATCTAACTGCAGAGGAAACAGTGTGTTTGATGAGACAGTCTGTCTTTATCTCAACTTTAAGGTGGATTATGAGCAGAGTAAAAGGTGTCTTGAGCATGGATTATGTATTTCTGAATATCGGCCTGATATTGGTAACCTTGGCAACAACATTCGTCCCAGAGGTTGACGCGTTTGCGTGCGTGAGCGTGTTTGTTTGCGTGTTTCGCAGAGGTTTTGTAGCACCTAGAATCTCTGAAAAGATCAAGGACAATTTGAACACGTTCTGCCCACAGGCTTTTTGTCGGGTACACAAACACACACACAATTTATGGGGCATCGTGGTGAAGAAAATGGTGCCATTCCCTATGGTCTCGCTCACCCCTCGCAACATGTCTTCCCATCTTTTCTCTCATCCACTTCAAAGAGATGAATTCAATTTAGACTAGCTCTCCAATCCTTAATGTACCTTATTTGGTCTTTTCCTGAGTAAAATGTGGACTGAAATCAATAAAATAAAAGTGTGTGTGTGTGTAATGTGGACTAGGACTGTGTTGGCATTTGAAGAGGGCTGAATGACCTCCATCAAAACACAATTGGCATGTCCAATTTTTAAGGACACACAGTATTTCATCAGTTCACCCCAAAATTTAAATTTTTCATTTAGTCAATCTCAAATTGTTCCAAATCTGTAGGAATTTATTTGTTCTGATGAACACATAGAAAGATATTTGGAAAAATTCCTTGTAACCAAAGAGTTCTTAGTCACTATTGACTTCCACATAGTAGGAAAAGATGCTTTAAAAATGTCTTTGTTCTGATGAACACAATGGAAGATAATTTAAATACTGCATATTTTTAAAGAAGCAAACAGTTCTGGGGCACTTTAGTTTTGACAACCATTGTAATTTCTCTACTATGGTAGTGAGTGGTGGACAAGACCTGCATGGTTACAAGTATCCTTCCAAATATTTCTCTCTGTGTTCATCATAACAAAGAATTTTATAAAGATTTGGAACAAAATCTCCGGCGTAAATGATGACAGAATTTATTTTTGGTCGAACTGACCCTTTAAGCTTGATAGTCCCTTGACTCTTGTCCATTGTGAAGTCTTACTGTAGTGAATTTGTGTTGCATTTTTTATTGGTTTAATGTGTAACAACCTAAAAGATTCATTCCCCATGATAACAGAAAAAACGCTTGTGGCTAAAAATGTATATTATGTCAGCCAGGTTAGGATAGACTACTGTAAGCTCTGAGTGAACTACAGATTCCCACGTGCATGGATGATATCCATGTATAACCAATGATGAGGTCTTCACAGCTTTATAACCAAGCTCCTAATACCATGTCAATTCTTAAGTGTTGCACTGTAAAGCTCACATACCCACAGAGTTATGATGGAAAATAAGCGCTGCTAAGCGTAGGAGTAGATGTCTAGAAGACATAAAGCCATCTACCAGTGAAACATTGCTTGAACTGTAGATTTCTGGGAAGTCTATTGATTTTAAGTGATAAACTGTATTTGGACAGTTCTTCAGTAACTGTGATGTAGTGCTAAGACTCTTGGAAGTGAAAGAAATGTCAAGTTGTTCTTTCTTGCAGTGATGTTTCTGCTTGAGAGTTCTGCATTTGGTAAAAACCAACCTGCTTTGAGAAATTATTTATGCTTTTCAAAAGTTTTGCTGTACTTTTGGGCTGTCGGTTTGGGAATCGTTGTTTAATGTTTGACTGTCTAGCAGCAAATATGTGGTTATCAGTCACATTAATGATCGATCAGACGATTGAATCTTCAATGGACCTTAGTCAGAGTAGAAACCATGTTTCATTTGAAAAGGGCAAAAATGAGGCTCTGAGGAATAGAATTATGAACTGTGGACATTAAAAAACTTGGAAAGGATGGATTGGGGAACGTTAAATTTCGTTCATCATTTACTCACCCTCTTGTCATTCTAAACCTTTATCACTTTCTTTCTTCTTTAGAACACAAAATAAGATATTTTGAAGCATGCTTGTAACAAAACAATAATTAACTCCATGGATTTAAAGTGCATGGACACAAAACACTTGAAATATTCCATTCAAATTGTCTTCTGTTCTGCTCCACATGGAAAGTCATATGCGTTTTGAGGGTGAATAAATGACAGAATTTTTATTTTTGTGGGAACTGTCCCTATAAATGTGACCTAAATGATTAAACCAGACAGTATATATGTCCCTCGCAGGCTTGTTTTCAATGGGTTTTACATCAAATGAAATGTGGCATCTATGCTGTGCAGAGAGATGTGCAGTGAAAGAGGCCATTTTCTCCCACTCATAGCTCAATATAAATAGCAAATCAGCTGGTATTTTTTCAAACGACCCTTTTCTGTTTGTGTGCATTGGTTCTGCTTGAAATTGTCAAGATCCGACCTCTTTGATGTTTTTGCAAGTGACAGTATTCTGTTGAAGAGATTGAAAAAATCGATTTCAGTAATGCAAATCTTTTATTTTTTACAGCATGGCTCATCAATCATTCACATCATTAGTTTAATGCTGTGTACATTCATAAGATGAGTGACCCCTTGTTTAAGTGTTTAAAACAATTTAATTTCACCATCATGCAGAATTCTTCTGCAAAATTCACCTGTCGTTCTGTCTTGCAATACATAGATCAATCACTGCAAGCCAGTCAGTGATTTTCAGCCTCCTGTAGGAAAGACTCTACACTCTTGTATTCCTGTCAGTCCCAGATGACTTTGTCCTCTTTACATCCTTTGATCCAGATCGCTGGTTCATCATTCTGACCGTGTCAGCTCCTCTCAAACACACACACACACACAAATATGTTAGTGAGTAAATCTCACCATGAAATATCATTAACAACCCATTTTACTTCAGCAATGTGATGTGTTTCAGACTCAAATAGGATATTGAATGAGCAGGACTTTGGAATTGATTGGATCTTTATACCGTGTTGTGAAAGGTGGTTTGATGTGCTGAAAAATAAGAAGGACTGGTGACGTCAGCAGGTGCAGAGCGACTTATACTATTTTTATGAAAGATTAGTGAAAAAAATTATTTTATTTTAACTCACATAGTGATGGTGCAACACAATACTCAATCGCAATCCTTGACTCTAAGAAGAAAAGGTTCAAAAATGAACCGTGTGAGGTTTGCAACTGTGGGTGAACCTAAAGGATTCAGTTTTTGAACCTTTTTAAAAAGTCACCATTTCAGTAGTATTGTTATTACTATTGTTGTTATTATATAAATCATTATATTAAATATTATACTATAACAACATTTCATAAAACATGACACAACACCATGATTCTCCATTAAAAGTTTATTGCGTACATGCAAAAATTTAAGACAAAACACAAAATTACAAAACGTTTTATTTAACATCTGAATGTGATATGTATAACATTAACAAAGTAAAATAATTATGAAATAAAGCAACCCCACCTCACTGCATACATTTATTTAAACAAACAGAAATGCCCATAATCTGTAATATGTGATATATTTGATCATGATTACTTACTATCATATTCCAAACCCTCCTGACTGTCTTTCCTTAGCAAAGCACAAGAGAAACATTTTGCTTTTTGACTAATGTTTTTGTATGTAAGTGAATATCGTCAGTCACTTACATTCTTCCTAACATCATAAACAGAGAGAAAGTCCATTAACTGATGTATGCAGTGGAGAGCTGTGTAAATCCCAGTTGTATAATCCTTCAGTACTGCAGGGTGACAGATTCTGGACAACAGTCTTTATTTTTGAAGTGAAATCATAAGTAATACAAATTCAATACTAAAAAACATTTAGGAATTACCTTTTGCCCATCATCTGCCACATTGCACCGATGTATGCTTCACTGGCAACTGAGAGAATAAAAAACATTATGTGGATTACATGGAGGTATGTATCATCAGTAAACATCAAGATGCCACAGCCTGAGGTAATGATAATGATCATTTATTCATGTTCATATTGTTGTTATTGCATATTGCCCAAAAATTTGAACACATTTTATTTTGATGTTTTAGCATCATTATTTCAATAAACTATAATAAAAACAGCCCCTTAAAATCTCTGAAGAGCTCTCCCTTTGAGCCCCTGCAGTCTGTGGACCTTCGCTTCTTGACGCTAAAAACAGCTCTGCTTCTTCTGGCATCGTTTAAGCGTATGGCCGATTTACAGGCGATATCTGTGAGCCCCTCCTGTCTTAAGTTCGGGCCAGACGACTCCAGGGTAGTCCTCAAACCAAGGCATGGCTACTTACCGAAAGTGCTCTCAAACCCGTTCAGGGCACAGATGGTTTTCTGCGCTCCCTTCGTCTGAGCAGGACCGGGAGCTGAACCTTCTCTGTCGAGTCAGAGCACTGAAGGTTAATATCGAGCATTTTGCTAACTTCAGGCAGTCAAAACAGCTCTTTGTTTGCTTCGGTGGCCGCACCAAAGGGTCCCCGGACACAAAGCATAGACTTTCTAAATGGATAGGTAATGCTATCACGCTATCTTATTCTTCCTTGGGCCTTCACCTCAGTTCCTGTGCTCTCGCAGCCACATGTCATTTTAGATGTTTGAAATAAGTTTAAATAATTGTAGATTGTTTTTTATTTTTCATGGGGAAATGACACGTTTATTGTTTGAGATGGTGTTTTTTTATATTAATCTTTAAATATGACTAATGTAAATGTAAGCTAAACTAGGCTAAAATTATGATTATAAAATGATAAGAATAATAAAAGCACCACAAAACAGAAAATCTAGTCCATCTCAGAAAAGGTTCAAAAAGGAACCTTGGTAACAGGTTCTAATTTGAACCCTTTAGCCACAATAGAGGTTCTGGAAAGAACTTTTAACAGCAAACCAATAACAAATGGTGACTTATTGAGCTTAAGCCTATTGAGCTTAGAAGTTCATATTTGTACTTTAAATGTATTTTTATTACTCTAAAGGTTCTCTTCTAAAAGTGTATAATGACCAATAAAATCTACTTCAAGCCGCGCAAATTATTGCAGGGTTTAAGATATGTTTTTTTGGGCATTGATAAACCCACATATAGCCTACCAGTAGTACAATGACGAGCGCAAACCTTACAAAATCACGTTGCATGATTTATTTAAATAATCTTGTCTCCTCCCATAAAGTTTGCGTCTGAAAAGGAAATTCTTGCAATGCAAATTCAAAAGGTCAGTGGCAAATACAGCTGTCCACACCTTTTCGGTGCCCACAGTAGTTGTTTATAGTTTAATAAACAAGATAGTCCGGACAATACTTTGATCAGAATGCTCACTAGCCTCAGCTTTGTAAGGTTTGTATTTGAAATGTTATTAAACATTACGTTTCAGTTGTGTAGATGAAGACTGAGTGGGTGAGAAGAAACGAATATGAAGTTCTGCTGTAACTTTTCACACTGTGATAGGAAATAGCCAGCTAATGAGTTGCAGGTCAGTCTCAATTCTCAACTCTATTATGATAAAAACGAGTTTTTATATCAAACCTTTTTCTCTAATTGCCTCTAGAAATGTTCGTGAGCTGCCCTGGTGGCATTGTTTCCGGTAGCATTGTTGCCTTCTGAAGCATTTGAGCTGATGTTTGTGAATGAATCATTTATCAAGGGAATACTGTTATTAAGGTGCGTGCGTGTGTGCAGGTTTGGCTATACTTGAAATGATTTAAAGTGTTCACATAACTATAGTGAGACGTAGACTTGAAAGAGAGAAATTTGAAAGAATAAAAGTGTGAAATGATAAGCTCTTCATTCCCCTTGTTTCAAAATTCATAAGTGCTGCAGTTTATGTGTTTACTTGTTTGTGTACAGAGTAGATAGTATATAATGAGAGCTGTGCTTGTCTGTATGATCTCAGGCTGGATTTTCAATTCCCTTTCTCAGACCTTCCTGGAACATAATTTATCCCTTCAGCCAGAGTCAAAGTGAAAGAAACACTGTAGCCTGCAGCAAATTTCATACACAAAGCAATAATAGAAATCACACTCCCTTTGTCCAATTGAAAATAAATCAATATTACACAAAGACTTGGGAACCTTATTGTAGCCTTCATATCTATGATAGTTAGATTTGAAAGAAATGTGAAATTTAATAAACCTAAACAAATCAATGCTAGACTTTTAAAAACAACTTCAGAGAACGTAATGGGAGGGAATCCAGATATCGTCTAAGATCAAAAAGAGATGAAAAATAGTTAAATATTCTTTCTCTGTGAATAACTGATACGGATAAAGAGATATACAACATACACATTGCATACTTCAGCTCAGCGTTCCACTGACAAACAGTGCCACCCAGAGACATACTGAGATAATAAAGAGGGCAATTTCATTGTATTCTGCTTTAAATAAATTTTCCAATAGATATTTTAAGCACTGAACTTTCATCCTAAGGAGCTGAAGCTGTCTGCGTTTGTGTTGCAAGACGACAAGCAAAGATATGGGTTTGGAAATCGAAACTGCATGAATATGTGAGTTGTGAATGATAGCATTTCATTTTGAAGGTTCCCTTGTCCATATAGACCTTAGAAAATAAAAATGAAACTGTAAAAGTGTCATTACAACATACCAGCCTAGTCATTTTCTGCTCCATGGCTGAACACCATTAAGTTGGTAGTAAATGACACATTACTTTCGATGTAGTTGCAAGCTTGTCAGTGAATATGTGATGTTCTTAAGTAGCTGTCAGATATTTGTAATGCAACTTCATACCCTGGGAATGCTGCAAAAACAATTTTACGCAAAATAAATATGAAGCAAGAGGTCTCAGAGTTAGAAAAATATTGAGTTGGCTCAGTGCATTATTTAAAGGGGAAACATCTTCATTATCGTATGTCATGGTCTTATAGAAATTTTCAATGCAACAATTTCTTTAACAATATTGTTAATATAGACAAATACATAGATTATATAGAAAATATCCATTTTTATTACATGATAAACAGATTCATGGACACAATTTTGTGTCTCCAACAGAAACAAAAGACTCTACAGTATTTGTAAATCCTGTTGACATACAATAGAAAGTTATTTGTCCTTCAAAATAAAAACGAAATAACTACCAGCCCCGAGGATAATTACTTGAGTTATGTTTGGATTTTTTCTTAACTTACAGTGATTATTTTGTTCTGAATCTTATTATTACTGAGCCAAACCCATTTGTCACAGAAGGAATCATAGTTAAAAAGACTTGTTTTCAATCAGAATGACTTGCAGAAAAGGACACATGCATATTTGGGCTTTCCACTGCTGTTTTCTCACTCAAAGAATATGTATAGCATAGAAGCATCACAGACTGCTGAGGTCAGAAGGTCTCCTCTGGATGAGTCAGCCAGAGGGTTTGAATGTTCATGGGGAAACAGTGAACATTTTAAGAGAAGATATATTACATAAGTAGTGATTTTATTTTTCAACAACACAAGTGACTAAAACAATCACGTAAAGGGTAAAGCTGCATAAAAGAAAGCCTTTTGAACACCTTTTCAATGTTATAAAGCGGTGTTGTTTTAGAGCATTAAAAACACTTGCATCCATCCACAATATAAAACACTAGGTCTATTCAAAATATAGATTTTTTGGGCCCCAAAAATATTATCACAATAACTGTGGTTTTTTATAAATAAATAATGATCAATCAAATTTATATTCAATTTTGTATTTTTGTGTTTTATTTTTTTGAGAATAATAGTAAAGTCATTAAAACAATAGAGTTCTGGAAATTAAAGAGACAGTTCACCAAAATAATTATGTTGTACTTACTTATTTACTCACCCTCAAATTACTCCAATTCTGTACAAATGTCTTTGTTCTGATGAACACAGAGAACTATATATGGAAGAATGCTTGTAACCAAACAGTTCTTGGACATCACTTTATTTAGATTTATACAGATTTGAAACAAGTCAAGGATGAGTAAAGGAAGACAGAATTTTCTTTTTTTATAAAAATTATTGGAGCTTTTTATGTCTTTGAGATTGTACTTTTCAGTTAAGTGACCCACACTTTTTAACATGCAAATGTTCTTTCCCATCGATTGGAACTTTTAATCAAAACTACTTGAAATGCATTCAAGGTCATGTACATATAAACAATTTTACCTAGACTAAAACCCATCCTGCTAGTGCCAGGCTTTACCGATAAAGTGTTCTAAAAGTTTGATTTGACTTGGAAGCTTTATTATTTTGGTGGATGCTTGTTGAAGTTGACATCCCTCCGTTCACATCTCAAGATGCACACAAAGAACTTTTAACTTTGTCTCCAGGTGTCTCCAACGTCAGATTATCACAGTTAAACATGATGAAACGCTTTGCCTACACTGCACACAATTTTGATTTGGTTTCCAAATCTGATATTTATTTCTGAATGTGGCAATGTTTTTTAGCGGGTGATCGAGTTGTGCAGTCAGTCAAGTCAATATCTACAGTATCAGATCTGTATCGGTTGCCATTAGAGTAGTTGGCAGTGTGGAAAGAGAAAATGGAAATTTGCCTTTGCTCTCATCTATTATTTCAGCAGTGCTAAACACAAGTGAGATTTTGTCCAAAAATGTTCTCTTGTTTTCTATTCACCTCTCAAATGCTATAAAGCAGTTTGGTAAACATTACATACACCCTTATTCCAAAACGCCAAAGAAAACCTAAAAATCGTAAAATAGAAGGCTTGAATGAGCCACATTCAGATATGTTATTAAATCGTTGATATGCAAACCCACGTTTCCTCACATTAGTGTGAATTCCACTAAGTTTTACCAATATTGAAAATCATCTTTGACAAGGTCATATTATAGATTATTTTTTTCTTTGATCTTTGGAAGTAAGAATTTGGAAGTTACTCTAACCCCCCTCCTCACTCTAAAAGCAATATTTGAATAAAACCAAGCTGCTAAAACTGCCTGGTTTCAACATTTTTATGGCTGACAAACTAGAGCCATACATTTTATAAACACATGACTGCCCACATTTACACATCGAAATGTATATTCGATGTTCAGCAAATTGGTCTAGCCTATCATAGTGATAGAGCAATGTGGAAGTGGCATGAACGCTGTGCATACTAATTCGCATAATATTAATCCTATATGCTATGAAAGAAAATAATTGGTGTATCAAGACATTTTGTCGAAAATAGTATGCGTAGTCTGTTTTAAAATATATGCACATAAATGTGAAATAATGGAAAACTAACGACGAGTTGAAAGCTAATGACATGCATATATGAATGTAGTTCCTGTACTGTGGTCTACTTAAAAAGTATTTACCCTCCCATTGAAGTACACACTTTTTATGTACACTAATTTCTTTTAGATTTAGTTTGTGACATATACATGTCATACTATATTGTGTCAAGTATGCTTCAGTCTATATTGTCATCTTGCATGAAGTTGTTATACAGGTTTCAAACCTGAGATCAAAAGAATGTCAAAGCATGTAAGCAATCCATTTGTGCATTGGTAGTACCATGAATATAAACTTAAATATTGGTTTTGGCAGTCAAAAAAGAAAGATTTTAAATATTTATATATGTATTTTGTCACAGCTGGCTGTTTTAATAAAGGAGCTGCTAAAATGTAATCTGTTTCTCTGGCATATGACCTATCACATTAAAAGTAAAGTGTTGAAATATGTAAAGTTCTACAGTATCATGCAAGCATAAAAAACTGATGTAAAGCAGAATACATCGACAGAATATCTTGGACATCTTGATTAAAGTATATCAGATATATGCTGATCTCCAACTTGAAGTCTTATTGTTCTTAGCTATATCTTTTAAAATTGAAATGTTTTCATAAATTAAATCAGTGGTGGTTTTGTAAAAGGAAAGTCATTCTCCAGAGTTAGGATGAAGGAATGAAGTCCTACACCAGTAGCATTATAGTCCGTTTACAGATTTTTTTGTAATTGTGATACTATGGTGCACTCTGCTGGAAAAAATGTGAAAATACAGTTTAACTTATACATTTAAGTTCTATATAGAGAATGAAGAGTTTGGTTCCAAAATGAGAAAATGAGAAATAAAATAATAATATGCATTCTCATTAATATCGATCAAACCGCAGTTGATTTGTTTTGATTTCAGCCATATAACTTAAAAATAACTAACATTATAAAACACAATAAAAACATGATAACATAATAAAAAACATGATTTTTATTTATTTTTAAACAGAGTTATCTCATTTTGGAACCAAACTCTTCATATATTAGCAACATTTCTACTTGGTTTTCATAAATTCTGTAAAGATGTAAATAAAAGGTATTATGAAAGGTGCAGTAAACAGAAAAATATGTCACCTAAACGCTCTTTTGACAGACCACTTTTAAGAAAGCCAGCGGTAAGATATCCCTCAAATGAAAAAATATTTCTGTGCCTTATTTTTTAATGTCTACCCGTAGAGAAAGATGTCTTTGCCTCCCGTTGGTGTGTAGTTCCATCATCTGTCTGCAAATTGTTATAACTGACCCATCCCTGACCCAACCCTGACCCTTTGGGGCTGGCGCTAATAGCAATGGGATTTCCCTTTGAGGGTTAGGCTACAACCATAAGACTGGCCATGAATAGCAATCTATTCACTTAAAGATTCAAACGTCATTTTCACCCGCTAAGTGAATAATGAAGTGTGAAGTGCTTGTATGACAGGACTTGATTGGGTAGCTGGACACTGGGAACAGGACTTAAGATGTAACCACTGCTGCAGATACGGGCATCATCAGTATTAAGAAAATGTAATCTGATTTATTGGATTCTATTACTATTAATCTTGATTAGTATTAGACTTCAATAAAACATATTAAAATACTTAAAAATAACATTTATACAATTTGCCTAATCTTTGTATATTCATAGCGGAGGATGTTGTAGTAATAATACTCTTCATTTTGGGAAGTTGTAGATTTCTAAACAACTTTATTTTGTAGCAGACGTATATGTAATTATTATGTCAAGTTTTGAGACACATGGCACAAAACACATGGGCCGGTTTCACGGACGGTTTAGCTTAAGCCAGGACTATGCCTAAGATGAATTAAGATATTTATGTCGCTTTTATAGAAATACCTTACAAGATAACATCCTGGTGTGCATCTTGAGACAAAACAATGGCACTCATTTATAGTAAGATATCTCTGGGCAAGTTTTATTCAGTTAAGACAAGTCACACATTCATTTGAGTCTGAGACTAGCACTTGTCTGTGAAACCGGGCCTTACTGAAATGTTAAACTATCTAACTGTACTATCTTCTATACTGACTGGGCTGTGCAATTAATAGAAAATGAATTGTAATCCTATTTTTTTGCCTTCAACAATTACAAAAACAAAATAGGTAAGAGGCAAAACGATTATTGTGCTGCGTTCCATTTTGCAAAGATCCTCTCTTTTCTTGTGAAATCAATCCACAGTGTACCCCTTCCGTTAACAGCGGTTCACGTGTGCCATCTTTTTTTTCAGTTGAATTCACAGTTTAAAGGCCAAGTTTTTTATTTTCTATGTTGTTTTAAAAGTTAATGAGTAATTGTGTTAAATAATCGGAATCTCAATATTGACCAAAACAATTGCGGTGATGATTTTTGTCATAATCGATCAGTCCTCATAGTGATTATTTACAGTATATGTACTTTTCAACCTAATTTAATGGGTTTAACGATACTTGGTATCTTTCTTTGTAACGTGTATTATAAGCCTATTATTCTCCTTTCGCTTTATATTTTACACATGTATGTAACTGATCACAACATTAATGACACTTGCAAGCTTGGCGCAAATGTTCATCGGCGAAACTGACTTTTTTGCCTCAAATATACAGAAGTCTTATAAAAACACACGCTTCTATAAGTGAAAAAGACTTAGGACAAATTATATAATATTTGTTTCATGAAATCTTTCTGTGTATTATTAAAGTAATGCATCACAGACAGTTATCATTTGTCGTAATCCAATAAGAAATATATAAAAGTGCAGAAAACCAAGAGTCTGAAAAGGGAGGAGTTAAAAGCAGAGATGATTCAGATCTTGCTTTAAAACAAGAGTCCCAGACTCCCAGGGTGACAAAACAAGCCCAAGAAAAACAGATATGGGGTGGTCATTATTCTGCTTTGGGGGTAAAGTAACTTTCACAGTTTAGAACAGAGTGACCTCATCAAAACTATAATTGGCCAAAAGAATTTGTACCTTTGAGAATGAAACTGTGATAATAGTTTTTTTTTTAAAGCTAACTTCTTCAAAGTAGACTCATTTTGCCAAGAATTTGCAAAAATGTAGTTTTGGCATTTTATCAACCATCTTCTTGAGTCATCCCACTGGGATGCTTCCCATCTTTCTGTGCTCTTACTGGCTGCTTTTTTCATTATTTAGTCCAAGTCTTTCATTTAAAATCCTTTTTTATTGAAAGACATGAATATCCTGACCATCACATCTGCTCCATTTAAATCACCATAAACCTTCAGATTATCATTTTAGTTAGGGGACCTTAAACTTTTGGTCATGTATGGTCATGTATATCCTGAAAAGTCCTTCGCCATCAACACAAACCTCAGACATTCTTTAGTGCAGAAGTATAGTAATTACCTTAAGCAGTGAACTGTGCTAAGCAGCATGTGAAGCATGAGTGTCAGGAGACAGAACCATGGAAGCGTCTGTACTCTCCTTCAATCTGTTGCACGGCCTTCAACTCCCTCTGAAGGCTTCACTCTGCAGGTTTGAGGGTTTGCAACTGTACACGATACATTTTGTAATGAGTGTCAATGGCAGAGAGGTTGTCCAGCGCCCTTTTTGTCTTGTTTGCTGTCACCTTCGTTTACTGAATATGCACAGACTATACACTTCTATGATTTACAACAAAAAAGTTTTGCATTTTATCAAACAAATAGACATTTCGTGCCCTGCTGCTCTGATCATTGCAGTGGTGTCAGTCACTGTGAGATTGCCCACTCAGGGGAATATATATGACTGTAGTGGGTGCCATTAGAATTATTTTATTGCATGTCAGGTTAATTGCTAGTCTTTATCTAAAACGACGCACTTTACAGGATTACAGAAGAGATTTGACAGCTGCATATTTGGTGTAGTGGCCCATGATATTGATTAATTAGGGTGGGGGTAGAAATTGGTGTTTGTCAGAGAGCTGAGACAAATTACTGGGTTAAAATTAGACACCGTGCTCAGAGAGTGAAGAGACAGCCAGAAACCCCAGAGCCGTCCAGGTTATTATGCTGCATCATTAGCTCCATCTATCCATCCATCCAACAGCTGCAAGCTTGCATGCATTCTATGGCCAAACGTATGTAGAACTGCCCTCTTAATTAACAGGTTTGGCAATTCCTGTAATTTCCTTGAGAGCACAGCTTGCGTCAGAACACAATGACATTCTGGAGAATTCTGCCCTTCCGGCTTTGTTGAAACCATTTGGAGGCTGGAACATGACTGGTCTTCATCAAACCCAGACAAGATTCTCATTTGCTGTTAATACACAGGTTTGTTTAGAAAACTGATACATTAGTAGATCTCACCCATTTTGACTTTGGTATTGTACAAAAACCTAAGATTGTTAGAAAAAAACAATAATGAAGCCCCTCCCCTAACCCAACCCCTTAACCTAATGTCGCCAGCGAGAAAGCATATTATACTAAAATGTCTTAATAAGATTTAACAAATTCTTGTTGCAAGGTCAAATGTTTCATTTAATGGAATGGAGCCATCATATGATTCTAGCCATCATCATAAAGCAAAACTTCTTTTCCCACCTGTTTAAATTAATCCTCTTCAGCATCCAGACAGGATGTGCAAGCTGGATTTACATTGATGTACATTAACCTTATAAGAATATAACTTATGTCATCACAAGGCAATGGATATGCATTGAATGTTAATAGTTCACAGCGTGCATGTGATAGGATTATGTAATCATGGAATTGACAAAGAGAACTAGGTAAAATAGAGAAATGTCAATTCAATATTTTGTCAAATTTAATTTGTCATTTTAAACGTGTTCTGCCCTGTTCTGAATATATTTCAACAAATATAGTGATTTTATCTTAAGTTCTTTGAAAAGTGCTAGAAATGAAAATTAAGAGGATTTTGAACAAGTCGTCGCACACAGATGTGGACCAAGACATCTCTAGATAACAAAGAATTGCAGTTCTACAGTACAAGAAAACGATATTCAAATAATATTTATATTGTTACACGGCAATAAACGAATGTAATTTTTACTCCTGGACTTAATGGGCTCAAATTATTTTTATATTATACACTAGAAGTACAAGACATGTAGTGATATTTAGGAGTGCATTTGCATTCCTTTCTTGGTCTGTAATCCCAGATATCTGTACCAGATGTCTTGAAGCATCTAACAGAGACTTCATCAAGCCCAGTATTGATTTTTTTATTTGCACACAACATTTAAGTGGTGAACAGTGTTATGTTTGTGTAATGGAGCAAAGCTGGGCTCATCAGTTACAGTACGTTGGCATTCTTAGAGATGTCTTTCTTAAGAATTGAACATTTACGGTCAATAGGTCTGGGAACTAATACTTGGTTAACATCCCCCCTTCTGAGTCATTCACAGAGCAAAAGTGTGTTATGGTGGAGCTTTAAATCCCCAGTTTGGCCGTGTGTGAGAATTCTGATGATATCTTTAACACAAGTCACATTTTTATTTTTAATGACACATTAGGCCAGTCTTAAAACCAAGCTCATTTTCTGGGTTGTGTGCAAAATACTTAAACATTTTATTTATTTGATTTAGTTTTGATAAAACCGTTTAAGTCAGTATGAAATGTATAAACAACCACGTGTAACTATTGTGCTGTACTGTTGTGACGTTATGGTCTAACCTTTTCAAATCTTCATTATTTTCTTTCGTTCCAGAAGATGGCACTATATGAACAGTGCAAAATGTTCTGCCCAACATCTTTTACATTGCGAGAAGCACCATCGTTAAAAATCAGGGCATCAACAATTCGTAATGCAGAGCACAATTATAAATGTATCCCCATACTTGACTTGAAAATCAATAAAAGCCTAAGCGCAAAATAAAAGTTCACTCTCAAGATATAAATACTTTTGAAACAAATGTATTTTTAAGTTATGGGGGTCTTTATAGGAATGTATGTCTGGTAGTAAAACTCACAGGTTCAATCAGGGTGATGTGTGTTTGCCCTTCAGCGAGGCTATCAACCCTATCCCTGCCAAATACAGTAAGTGCACTAAATAACGTTAGCAAAGTACAAACTTAAGTCTGTAATGAAACCTGTTATTCCAAAATAGCAGATAAATGCAACGCGATTTAATGTCACAGTGCGCTCTTTTGAACGAATCAACCCCTTTATTAACATTCAGTTCGAATTCAGGTCGAATAGATCCTTGGCTTAACAAAATACATTTGCATCACAACATGTGGTCATTTTAAACTCGACAGAGGCTTTGAAATGATGAAAAAGAGAGAAGGATGCGCGCCAAAATGAGCACAGCTATGCTATGATCTCAAACGAGAGAAAACGACAAACAAACAACGAACCCACAAAAGCATGTATAGCACTTAGACTAGCGGCCTTTTAATTTATAATGAAGTTCACGTTGCTCTGCTGCGAACGTTCTCAGCGCGCGAGTGCTCCTCATACTAATGAGACCGGAGCGCGCCCGCTCGCTCACTCACGCGCTCTTTGACGTAGTCAACCAGCTGGGCTCCAGCGTTCCAGCGCAGTATGTATGGCGCAGCGTGTCTGACCACCCTTCACATTTTATCCAGTCTAAATTACGCTTTTTCCTGAGAATAGTCGTCCTGGCACATCTGCGCGGGTCATCGTTTGTTTAGCCGGGGCAAGAGACTTCCGACCAGCACAGCTGTTATGAAACACTTTTGAAATAACGGATTCATCTTTGTATCCCTCACGGCACGAGGACGAAGATTCATATACGAGCGCCTCGCATCCGCCTCCTCCAGCATCAAGGAGTATCATTTTTCGGCGTGCCTTTCTTCCTCACCGGCATCCTTATTCATGAAGGGATGAGAGCGGCTGTCTTGTCATTCGGTGGTTATTTTTCGCATTCAAGTCCGCAGTCTTATCTTTAGGGAACGTCGAAGAGGTGGATGCCAGCGCGCGTTACCAGACTCCGATTTATAGTGCGTGTGTTTCCCATGGCGCTGTCATTTACTTTCGCCAGTCGGTGCTTAATGCCGGCAAAGGTGTGAGGAGGAAACCGACTGTAAGGGCTTGGTGTGGACCAATTCGATGACAAAAGCCGGCAAGAAATGACTATCGATACATCTCAATCTGACGTTTCTTCAGTTGTTTCTTGATGATATTTGTCAGTCACTCAAGGTGGGAGATTACACCGCGCGTACTGTCTTCAAGTGTTCGCCGCCTGAGGAACCGGAGCTGGATATGTTCAGACTAACGTAAAGATGGATATTATGTTTGCTCTCCTGTGGTTATTGGCCGTACTATTTGAAGGCGTTTTGTGCCAGGGAGTATACGGTAAGTCAAATAGACATACTACGTGTACTAGTCTTTACACGGCCACCGTGACCTTGTGAAAATGCACGAGATATATGGTGGGATGTGGATTTACATTCTGAATGATGTCCAGTGCCATGCAGGCCCGTGTGTAGATCGCATGTCAAGTGACAGTTCCTGCGTTACAGGTGCACAGTGTGCATCCAGTCGGTGGTCACATCCTGCTTTATGCATGTATAGTGTTTTTTGTGGCCCTCATTTAAAGCTTCAACGAAGTCTAATGCATTTTAACTGCACTTGCATGTTGAATAAAATGTATTTTCATGAATAACTGGAAGTTATATTGCGATGTCAAAATCATCATTGGTCAGTTATTCCTTGCGTAAATAAACCGTATGCTTTTACTACGGTAACAAAAGTTAACCTATAGTATTTGTGATCCAACCATAGTAGCATTACCATTGTCACAATACAGTAAACATTGTTTAACCATGACATTTGTATTAAAACTATGGAAATATAAATGCCCCCCAATTCGTTTTTCTTAAATTAAACAATGCAATCATTTATTGTAAAGAATGGTGAGCTATGGTAAACACCCCTATAGCAATAAATCGGTCCTATGCTGTCAATGTCTTTTGTACACATTTTGTTCACATGTTTAAAGACAATTTGGCCATTCAAATTTACATCATACACATCCTACAGTTCTTTGCTGCCAGTAGCACTCAATTTTATTAAGTGAAATAGTGGTTGATGCGAGAAGCAGCCAGATAAAAGCCATTTTTTGATTTAGTGATATGCAAGACACATTAGAAATGATATTGGTTGGCTAAATTCTCTTTGACAGAATTTTATGTAGGTTAAGCTGCTTATGTCAGCCATTCTTTCTGCCATAGGTGCTTCTATGGAAACGTTTCCTTGGATGTCGGCTGCAGAATATTACATAGGGTTGCTCATAATAGGATAAAGGCTATATCTATGAAGCATTGGCTAGGAGACCTATTTTATCTTACGTCACATGGATTAAAAGGGCAGATTTACTGTTACTCAATGATAGGCTGTTTGGATTAGCGCTAAGGAAATAAAGGCATGAATCAGTGAATGCAACTTTACTAAATTTGAGCAACAGGTTGGTCGCAAACAGATGGACCAAGTACAGAGGCGGGCCCATTGGTTTTTATCATAAAGAATCAAAATGCCCATTTATATTGTAGACAGTCATGGACGTCAGCAAGAACCACTGCATTCTTTTCCAACCGATCTACCATTTCCCCAAATTCATAATGATGTTTCCAAAAGGGTAAAGATTTATATTTTACTTAATGCATAGACATAATGTAGATATGATGGCAGTGAGTTTTGACATCGTTTCAGATTTTTGTGTTAATCTCGGGTCTGTGATATTTACAGCAGTTGACATTCATTGGTCAAGTGGTGTGATTATGCTCATGTTTCACTGTGTGTTGGCTGGCATCCTATTCATGAGTGGCGTATGAACAAACAGACATTGCATTGCTTTGATTCCAGTGTAATGACCTGTGTAAATGTGGGAGTGTTGTGGGTTGTACTTCATTGCTATGAGCAGGATGCTGGTACATGCCCCCTTAGTTAACTGCACAGTAAAACCATGATGTACTCTGGGGTAGGGTTGTCATTGTACCAACATTTCAATAGTCGGTACGGATACCAGTAAAATTACATGTTCTCGGTACCAATTTCGGTACCAAAGCAAAACACCATTACATGCTAGTTGAAACACTATTTTATTAATAAAGCTCATTGTTGATATAAATTTATGAAGAGCAATGCCATTTCGTATACATGAAGTATACAAGTTAATTGTTGCTGAAACTGTTGCATGCTCACTGGGGTCTTTCATGCTGAGAAACAGCCTCCTCAGTCTGCTGCTGTATAAGACAAATATCATAAACCTCAGTGTAAGGCAACTGACTGAACATGCATTCATATGCAATATTAAAACAAACCTCAGCTTTTGTGCAGCATTTAAAGAGCACGTTCCCAGCGATCCCATTTTTCCACCTTAAGTTAGTGTATAATGTGCTGTTAGAGCATGAACAATACCTGCAAAATGATAAAACTCAAAGTTCAGTGCCATGCGAGATATTGTCTTAGCAGAATTAGCTTTTCAAGGTTTTTTGAGAACAGCTGGATCGGACTACAGCCCTCTATTTCCCGGGTACATGATGTCACCAATCTGAGAGCTTTTAATAACCTCCGGCCAAAGGAATAGGCCAAAAAAGGGGCCAGGCACTGGAGAAGAGTTCGGTTATCAAATATCGTAAACATTTGACTGAGCTATGCGCTAAACTACTTTCACTTTCATCACAGTCCTACAGCTGGTAATAAGAATTCCGCTACACATACAGTATACTTAGATAACCAACGGTCAAATAACAGCTTCCATGACTTTAACATCGGCTGTGAAAGCTGTTCTGTGTAATACACTGATAAACCCTTCTATGAAACGTCCATTGAAGTCCTGCTTGCAAATGTCTCCTGGTCAATCTGCTTGTTTTATTATCCAACTCGGGTCCAATATAAAAAAGCGAAACTAACGCTTCTGTTGTTAGTGTTAATTAATATAGCTGGTCTGAAGTCATTCCGTCGGGTGTTATTCCCCTCACCATAGTAGAAAACAAATGCGATCTCTAACAAACATTGACGTTTGCTCTTGCACTAATAGACCTCCATTACACTTCGATCAATCCGCATGTTTTTAATTGATAAAGTGAAGTGGATACCATTGTTACTGTTTATTGCTAAAAGCCAAAGTTTATGAATACACCGTACACGTGAGAAGGGCCCCGACCAATCACAACAGCCTGAGGAGCGGAAGCCAATCAAGAAAGACCTGGTCAGCTTTACCAATCAGAGCGTTTCGGAAGGAGGGACTTTATATCGTCAAGAAATCCAGTTGTTTTGTTAGAAGTGGGACAGCGATGAACAACAGATATATGTGAAATATAAAGCGTTTTTTTTAATAAGAAACATGAAAATCCATTGTAAAACACCCAAAAAACATAATCAAAGCCTCTAAAACAGCCAAAGGCAGGGCCCTTTAAACAAGATTACGTGCACTAAGGTAACTGTTTATTAAAATAATAAATGCAACAGAAAGACTTTTTTAAAACTTTCAGACTGACAACCTGTCAGACAGAGCATCAGTACCCAGTCGACCCAGTTCGTCGGTGCTACCGGGTCTTATGAAAATGAGATACCAGCAACTTTTTTAATTTTAGGTACCGACTTGGACCCGAAGTATCGAGACTTTTGACAACACTAATTCTGGGGCAGGCCTGCACAAACTCTATAGGCTACCCGTTAACCCCCCACACTTAATGCGGAATATTTCATTTATCAAAGAGCATAACAAGTCAATCTCTGACATTTATGCATTAGCCAGACGATTTTATCCAAAGCGACGTACATTGCATTATCCTATACATTTGTTTCTAAGTATGTGCAATACCCTGGAATGAAACCACGACCTTGGCGCTTTTAGCACCATGCTCTTACCACTGAGCTACGGGAAAGCAATGTACTCTGACAATGTACATAAAGTCGATTTTTTTTCACGGCAAGTTGATAGACGCTGTATCACACTTAGTTGGTTGCATCTCCTCAAATTCAATTCAAGTTTGTTGCAGCTTAAATTCAATGTTAAGACCTAGTAAGAAATATTCATAGACTGTCTTTGACTGTCAGTGAGAATTCAACCTGTTTTCTCCTTTTTCCCAATTAAAAATATGCTTAGCTCATATCAGACGGCCCTCACCTACAATCAGTAATGGTTCTAGGTGTTCCCATGACAACTTTTTTCTCCGTACCGCATTGCCTGATCAAAACATGTTAAAACAAAAATTGGAAGTGTAAAGTTTCAGGTTACCTTTCTTTTCCTGCTGTGATGATCAATTGATGCAAATATGAACTCAGCCATAGCTATGTATTGGTAAAGAGAGATGCTTTATTTAAAGTGCCAGCGCTCTTTTCTAATCGATCCGAATTGCATTTCAATCAGCTTTGATAAAGATAGTGACATAAAAGGCTGTAGTGGGTTGATTTATAATCTTATTGACCCTATGGATAAATATTTCATAGTTATATTATAGAAAGATAGACTAATGCACTATATAACAGCATCCCAATAGGCCACTTAGGCTGGAATGAAAAAGAAGCCTTCAATACCGAGACATCTGTAAGGTCGATAAGCTTTTAGTTCATGTAATGCAGTACAACTGTTTTTGCATCCTGTTTTGATTTAGGATGTGTTTATGGTAATATTATTTTGACATTTTTTACCATCTGCAATGGTTGGCTGTTATATATTTCATACGCAGCCTCTCCGTTTATTCCAGGCTGTGTTGCTCTCCCATCTATATGGACAGTAGTCGGCTTATACTGTGACAATGGCTAAATGAATATTGTCTAGTCTCCAGTATTAAGTCAAGCTTCTAATATCTAAAGACTTTGTGTTGCTATCCTTTTTGACCATAAAGGATTTACTTATATTTTACCAGCGCAAGCAGATTATGAAAAGCATGCTGTTTTATCTGGCCACAACAGACTGCTTTAGTTTCACAGTACATTAGGTTAGACATTCCCTTAGATTTTGATGAATCATTTAATACGTAGGGCTGTTTTCTGTTGTACAATGAAGGTTGGACCTTTTGGACACTCTGATGTCATGCCGTTGACAGTATAATGCTTTTTATTATTATACCTCACTAACTGGAAATACATTTGAGTCAGCGAGGCAGATGAAAGTTGCATTCTGTATATGTTATGACTCACTGTTAAACAGAGCAAGACAATTGCCAGTGACAGTTTCCTTGGAATTGTACTGAACACAGTGAAAGGGCCATTCCCAGTTCCCCTGGCTTCTGCTCTAAATAATTCACACCTGTTACAAGCAGCCATTTAATGGAAGTAGGAAACACAGTTGTACTGTGAAATACTAGAGATGCTTTTCCATTTCGTGCAGTCCCTCGGTGAGGTCAGACGGTGGGGGTCATAAACTTGATTAATATTGAGATGTGGCATGAACGGTGGGAATCGCTGCGCTAGAGTTCCAAGCCAGACATCAGCAGTCGAGTTTGGGGTAAACAAGACACATTTTGTAAAAAGCATTACTGTAAACATGTCAAGAAAGACTTTAGGTGTTTCTTTGAGTGATTTATCAAGACCTCACTCCTGTTCAGTGTAGCACAGTATGCCCTGTTCCATAAACCAATAAAGATTATGGTAATGTGCAGCAAACCCAACCGAACACTAGCGCTTAACAGAAGTATATGCATACGCAGACATTTTAAACCCTTAGCTAGCCTCTAGCTGACTTCTTGTCCATCTTCAAATCTCACCATATCATCTTATGTCTGTTTTTATGCTTTGCTATCGCGCTGCCGATTTCGTAAAGCTTCAGAGGGCTTTCCATTCAAGTTCTCAAGCATGACAGATATGCTCGTGTGGAGAGCCAATAGGCTTACACAGCCCACGCCGCACCGTAAAGTATGATTTTGTTCTTTTAAAAATACTTCTTATGCGTTTACATGGTGGGCTTTCTGCTACCTGCAGGATCAGACTTTTTTCACATTACATGTGGATGACTAACCATGTAATGCTTTAGTGCAACCTACCGCTGTTTTGAATGAAATCATCATTGCTCATGCAGAGCACTGTGTAGATGCCAAGAACAATGCTGTTCTTACAGGGAAAGACTAATAATAGCAAGTAAGCGTACCCATAGGAATTATTTGTTTATTTATTTTGCTTAGTGGTAGCTCTTTTAGAGCTCAGGAGACTTAATGGAGGTCTTAGGTATAGATCTGTTTTCATATCAGCGTGAAGGTCAATGAGCATGATTATCAATGGTCACTTTACTGAGATTGCTTAATGTGAATATCATGACTCGTCACTTGTTGTATATTAGTCTATAGTCTTATTTATTGTCTGTGGCTATACATGTTTATCTTTCTAACCCATTTACATTGCCATTTTTGCATTTGGCCGATGCTTTTCTCTAAAGCGACTTACATTGATTCCATTACACTATACATTTATTTCTGAGAATGTGCAATCCCTGTGGTTGAACCTGTTTCAGTAAGAATAGACCCAATAAAACGGTACAGTAAGAGTACAGAGCTATGACGTGAATGTGAATAGTGTAGCATAGTGTTGGTAAATATCAGAAGACTTATTTAGATCTCAATGTACTCTTTTGAGAGACAATTGAGATAAAAAAGTATTATTTGTGAATTGTATTTCCTTTGTGTGTGTATATACTGTTTGTTATTTGTTTTATTCTGAAAGTATATCTGGAGGGAATAAAGAATCGATGTAAATCCAGCCGGCCCTATCTTGAGAACCACTATGAGTTAAACTCCTGAAAGCAGGAAGGCAAGATTAGTGACTCTTAAAGTAGCACTGCAGATGCATAAAAACAAAGGCAATCACTCACAAGAACTGTTTCTTCCCAAGAGAACAACATCTAAATAGTCAATTAGCACTTTGGACACTAAAACACTACTAATTGTATCTAGTAATATGTGCCAAATCCCCATATACCTACACATCATTGAGTGTATGTAATAATATTTTATATCAATTTATATTTGAATCCTACTCTAGTTAGCTGTCTTAAATCATAACTTACTGTATATTGTATAATGCTGATGCCAGTGACAACCTATTGTACAATATTCAAGGTATTTTTTATAATGGACACCAATATTAGGTCCATAATTTGAAAAATACTATTAATTTTGAAGACATCCCATCACTTCATATGGACTTATTCTTTCATCATTTTTTTTTATGAATGGGCATTGATTGACAGAAAACTGCTGTTTGTAGTCACACTAAAGTCAAAGAGCGCTTTCCCCATCGCTCGGAATCGTTCTCGTTGCTTAATCGTAACACTCCATGCCAATCCATACCAAATGGTTTCATTTTCCACCCCAGGGCTGGTAACAGAAACCATTAGAATGTAAATACAAACATGCCACGTGTTGGCTTGGTAACACAAGAGACTGAGCTATAACATCCCTGCACACATTCTATTAGCATGATTTGACAACCATAACGAAAAATTCAGTGCAGAGAACAGTTTGTAATCGTGCCGTGTCGAAACAGGCTCAAGTGGAAACATACCTGTAACCATTTCAGACCGTGCTCGGTGGAAAAGCGCTCATAGTCCTCTAAGCGCTCATAATAATCAAGTATTCAGAGATAATATTCACTGTTTATTTGATTGACCTGAATGGTACTCTAAAAACATGCATCTTAATGTTGTGTTATTACTTTTTTTTGACTACAGTTTTTGCCAGTGCAAAAGGTGGAACAAAAATCTATAGACTTATACTGAAGGAGGGAACCAACCCATATATAGTATACTCGAGAATAGCATAGAAGTTTGGAGATGGGCTCGTATGGTCTCGTAAGCAAGTATACAGTACTAGCATCAAATCAAAGCAGCCTAGCAACCACTTAGCATAGCCTAAGTGACTATCCAGAACACCCCAGGACCCTAAAACCACTCCATAGCAAGTGAATAAACCTTAGCAACTGCATAGCAATGCTTTGACAGTTTTCAGTGTTCTGGATAAATTCCAACATTGTGTAAGATGTTGGTCTCACTGCGAAAATAAGAAGCAATGAGATAGGCCGGTCGAGGGCTGAAGCAATTCGTAGAAACATTTCCCCACATCTAATTATGTATTTAAATGTCATGTACTGATGTCAGACCTGTTTCAGGTGAACATGCTTGTTGACAGGTACAGCACTGAACTATGCATGAACCACGTATCGCATGTCTTGATCAAACCGCTTTGTGGGTAAACTCTCCGAATGTTCTAACAACCAATGGAACAGCAAGACATAACCTCAGCAAGACCTTGGACTTGAGATTGTGAATGCCTCAGTGAAGGCCTCTTTGGACGAAAAGCATCATAACAGGAGCATTTCTTGCTGAGGCTCATGCAAAAAAAGAACAAAAGAAACATCTCCGCACTTCAGCGATCCCCTTTGGCGGTGGCATACTTTAAAGTAGTTCATAACAGTGTTGTATTATTTTTAAGGAAATGAATGTAACTTGAAAGTTTGGATTTGTTTCTTGATTTTGTTAGTTATTCATTCGAAGGAAATGAAAAGATCCGGAGCAGTTTAGCTTCCTGGGGTGCTTTATTGATTTGGAATGATTTTCCTTTTTTAGCAAAAAGTTTGTGTGTTCTCAGCTGTACTTCCTGACTGTGCGTTATTTTGAAGGAATTGTTTGTAGTTATTAAATATTTATGGAAATAACTGAGTGTTGGAGTAACCACATCACTGAACCTCCAGGGCAGATGTAAGAGCGTAAAAATTCAAACTGTGTGAGTCGACTCATTGTGTTTTTCTACCTGCACTCACATTTATCAAGCCATTAGCATTAGATTTTGTAGAAATGAGTGTTAATAAGTGTTAATGGGTGTTAATGAGTATAAAGTAGTGCACATTACTACAAGCAATGTGGGCAAGCTTCGTTTTGTGGTTCAACGGCCCATCTGAGTTTCAATTGAGCTTCACAGAACATTTCACTCTTCTTACGAGGTACCTTTTATGTCATGCTGTACAAGTCTGGTCACATGAAACTGATGATCCAAAGGTAGAGTTATTGTGAACTGTCGTTTGTTTGTATTCAGTTGTATTCAGTTCATGTATTCGTACCGAACCATCACGGGGAACATTCCAAATATAGTCATCATTCCTATGCCCTTCTCCTTCGAAGAGCAGAGCCCTTGGAATTCAGACTTTGGAGTGAACAGGGCATTTGCTTGCCATTATTTAGACGTTTGGAATGCACTTGGCAAAGGAAGCGATGTAATTTCCTCATTATATTCAGCTGGCATGTTCACGTGAAAACGAAGCATTGTGTCCGCCAGCCGATGTCGCTGTTTTAATGGCATAACTTAAGCATTTGCAAATAAACATATCATTTATATTTTAAAACGTTTTTCAAAAGCGTATATGCAAAACCTCACACGGGGCTGTTCCGGTTTTTGAATTGTCCTACCCTGTGAGATTTTGGGGCAGTAGTGGCCTAATGGTTAGAGAGTCGGACTCGTGACCAGAAGGTTCCTGGTTCGATCCTCAGGGCCGGCGGGTAATGATTAGGGGGCCCTTGAGCAGGGCTCTGGACGCACTGGTTGCACTGGCGCGCCTTACTTTTTTTCTTAGGTGCACCAGCACAAAAGTTAGGTGCACCCAAATTTTAGACCGCATCGCATTTAACCCATTTAACATTTACCTGCTTTTACCAGTTCACTTTTTTTTAATGTCCATGTAGGCAAAATTTACTTGTAAATGTTTATCTTACAAACTGTTTTACATTAAGTTCTTTATTTGAAGCACAAATCTACAAGAAAGGTAACTTACTGAAAAAGTGTTGGTGCTTAAAGTGCTTCAGTGAAGTGAAATTTAAAATTATAAGATCTCAAGATAAATGGACAAGGGCTTGAAGGCACCATGTCAGAGCATTGCTTATGTTTTTCGGACGGATCAGGTCTTAACTTTAATCAGGCCTTAACCTTTAACTTTAGCATTATTCACGAAAAAGTTGTGAATTGTTCTTTTCATCTTCTCTCATCATCCCCTGCTACATCCACTCTGTTTAACTAACAGCATTAGTCTACTCACCTCTCTCTCTGACAGCAGCACATGCATTTTCAAACGTACACATCAGAGGTTGCGCTAGAGTTTTTTTTTGTCCATCATTTTGACTGACATGGTCGTAAAAAATCCTTCATAATCTGTTATTTCCCGTCACTACGGTTCAAGGTGGCGTTAGGTGGTAATTTGTTTGTTCGTGACGTCATCACGCTGTACTGGCGTCTCGGAACTTTTTTTTGGCGTCTCGGAACTTGTTGTGTTGTAATACAACCGAATGCCCAATAAAGCCGTAAAAGTTTTTGATACCATATTCAAGCCCTTTCCAAATCACTGTTTATTTTGCTCATATCTTGTGTATGTAACAAAAGTTATGGCTATGTCGACTGAAGCGGTGTGATTTTCAGGAACGGCATTTGGAGTAAATCGTGTTTAAAGTTCAGTGATGAAATTAAAAGCACAACAGTCCAGTATCACAAGTAAAAGTCACTTTACAGAGGTGAGAGACTTACTCTATTAAAAATTCATAAAAAAATCCTAGTGTTGAAGTCTATAAAAATACTGTACAACACCGTTTGAATAAAATGAAAGTAATGAAAATGGAGCGGCGCACACGTAAAGAACGAGAGCTCTGCCATATTACTACACAAGGAAACTAACAAAAATTACGGACAACAACTTATAAGCAGTGAAGCAATGTTACGTTGTTTATCATGTGCATATCGTCTGGACGTGATCATCTCTTGTATGTTTTGCGATCGCGTTCCGGCTCGCGTGCTGCACACAGTGAGCTCTGTCATCTCACGAAAACATGGTATAAAATAACTTTGCGTGACAGTTTACACGGGAAATGTTCATTGATACTCCTTCATTCTTCATGTTCTTTGGTTTACTTTGAAAGGTGAACTGTTTTTCCCGCGTCCCAGCGCGACATCCGACGGGTTTCCCCAGATCGCATCATATGTCTAGTCAGTAACAATGACGGGTGAAAACACGCAGGTCGCTTCGCGAGCAAATCACGCTGAAGGGAAACGGGGATTTACAAATTGCCCTCATTGTGATCCGACAAAATGACGGACAGCCTTCAGATTTTCGAGTATTTTCAGTTAACGCGACCTCTGGTACACACAAGTGCAGGAATGTCTGGACCAGGGCCAATCAGAGGGGGGGTCCGCCCTTCACTATCTTTGATTGGTTTAGACCACGATATTTGCCTAATGTGTGTCTGTTATTGAATCACAGGAAGACTTTCAGAATTGCGGAGACTTTTCTCTTCGAACGGCTGGTCGCACCGGTGCGACCTCTGATCATTTTAAGTCGCTCCATTGAAAAATAAGGTCGCATGTGCGACTAAATTGGTCGCACTCTAGAGCCCTGCCCTTGAGCAAGGCACCTAACCCCTATTTGCTCCCCGGGCGCTGCAGTCATAGCTGCCCACTGCTCCGGGTGTATGTGTGTTCACCACTTGCTGTGCGTGTTTTCACTACTCTCTGGATGGGTTAAAAGCAGAGGTATATTTCGGATATGGTTCACCATATCTGACAAATAGGTCACTTTCATTTTCCTACTGCAGGGCAAAACTAAATATAATCTAAACCACATCGACAAAATAAACATTTAGGATGATTTTACATTACGATTAACGATTTTACGCATAAACACATACATTTACCACATAAAACCCTGTCAAGATTATCCTGCCAGCATAAAAGAAACATGTAGGATTAATTTACAGTGCAACACCCAAACAAATTGTACTATAGGTATTAAATAATATGTAGATGATTTAACAACGAAAATACACTATCATATTCCCGTAGCAGTATAAAATAAACAGGTAGGATGATTTCATAGCGCAAAAAAATTACTTAACATTGATGTGCGTGTAACGGAGGCAAGCCAGTGAAGTACTGTGCAGTATGATAACCTCACTCCCCGGCATCAAGGACTCTCTAGCGACAAACGCTAGAGACTGCGGTCTTTAGCCTCCTCGCTAGAGCGCCCGACTCCCATGCCGGACCGACCCGGCCTGGAGCAGGTGTGGTTCGTTCCGGTTACATGCGCATGCCTGGTAGGACAATCTGACGGGTAGGATGAAATTTCAGGACACCTGCAACATTTTTGTACTGCATAACAGCTATGATTTATCTACTCACTCTGCCCTTTGATAGGAGTAGGGCATAGTAATGAGGACTTAGTTCGGAATTTGTCCCGTGATGGTTCGGTAAGAATACGAGTACCGTTACACCCCTAGCCCCATGATACTATGAGAGTTTTCGTGACTTGTGTAGAGATGCTCCTCTTAATTCACATTTCACAAGCTGGTTGACTGACTTACGGCCATGTTAACACATGTAGAACATTTGCTCAGAGTTTACGCCTGAAGTGCTGAATCAATCTGACTCAAATTCTTTCTCATTTTCTTGTATTGCAGAAACAATTGCAAGTCATCAATTTTAGTTTTGAATGCAAATTTCCATTGTTCCACAAAGCAAAGCTCCACAAAGCATAAAAGTAAAACCAGTGGCATGTGTGTGATCGGGACTATATTTTTGTCCATCCAATGAAACAAATATTTAAAAACAAAGAGTTATTGTGATTTGATTTTTTTTGCCTGTGAGGCGGCCCTAAACCTTTAAAATATGTGCTGGAATCTAGTGCAGCTGAATGCATCCTTCGGAAGTCCCGGTGGAAGATTTTTATGCATGAATCCATTCAGTCTCTGTAATTAGGTGAAATCTCAAGAGCATTATAAAGAAAACTAATCAAGCCAACAAAATGGTATTTGTAAACAAATTTTCAAAAAGTATCAGCAAAGGCTGAAGACTAATCCTTGTAATGAAATTAAAATGAATGCTTATGCAGTATATTACAAGCCTAACAATCGTACTTTTCTTAGCATCTTAGTGTACCCTTTATATTTGGGAATGGCAATTGGAAAGATCTGGTCATGATCAAATATCTTACTGACATAGCCAAGCCCAGCGAAGCATACCAGAGCATGTATGTTGTCACATCACAGATATTAAAACGTGTGATAACAATCGCATAGTATTATATTTAAATGCAGTGATTTATTTCTTGTCTTACTTTCTCTTTATCTCTATGTATCTCTCTCTCTCACATACACACACACACACACACACACACACACTTTTTTGTTGTTGGTTTCTATAAGGGTTTTGGAGTACCAGATGTTCAATGAATGGCATCATTAATCTTTCACAAAAAGATTGATACAATTATGACTGTTTTTTGCACCCAAATTGCCATTCAATTAAAACTCCTGCATCTTTAAATCTGCTTATCTATATTAGAACTGGCCTGTAAAGCATATGTTTCTCACCTTATTGAAAGCATTCCATGTATTTATTAATCTCTTAAAATATTATGATTCCAGCTACTGTGTTCTTCCGTAGCCTGCCCCTGGTCCTCATTTCTTGTCTTTGGAGAATATTGTCTTTGTAATGAAAGCAGGGTGTGTGCATGTATCAGCATGCCTTGTAACTTTAGTAGTGTGTATGCAGATTTTTGTGATGCACCTCATAAATTATTCCTCTACATAGGTTTTCATGCCATTCTATTATATTCATGATCTTGTTGTTTCCTTTGGACTAGTAATTGGGTTTTCTGTGAGTTCAAAGTAAATTGTCCTTGATTATAAATTATGAATGTGCATCATGATGTACCTGTTTATGTACCTGAATTAAGATGAACTGCCTATGCAGTAAATGAATGGGGGATGTGTTATCTGAAGCTGGTATATACACACTGGGTCTTATGGTCATAGTGTGTAATGCTATTTAATGAGCGTTCCAGTTAGAAACATCAACTAGTGTATACGGTAAATGCAGTATTTGATTATACGGACAAGATAAAACATTTCGGAATACTTTTTCACTGATGCTTTGCTCATCCAGCTACAGTCTTGCTGACCTCTATTGATTTTCATATCTGCAAGGCTTGAAGATCACAGCGGTCTCAAAGTAATTTGCTAATATTAGCGCTAATCGCTTGCCTAGATAAAGAGCTTTGTAAGAACTTTGAAGGACAGATCAAAATCAATCGAATATAAAAGTTGTGAAAAAGATCTTTATGTTGTTAGAAGTGGAGTAGATTTTGCAGTCTTTTCCCATCACCGTTGCCTTTGGCAATGGCTACCTCATTTTGGCATAATTTTCTTTCTTTATTTGACTTTTTGGCGCTCCTTCCTAACAATGTGTATTGTAAACATTTCTAAACAAATCGAAATGACTGAAATCTAATGTTTCAGGCAGTTATTTTTATTTTATTTAAATATTATTTGTTTGAGTATTTTTCGTCAGGAATTGCACATTTTTAAAATAGTAGAGTCCCGTCACGTGACCCCGTCCACTCAAATCGCGCATAGAAAATTTGCGTCACACAGATTTCAAGACATCTGTCAATTAAGTTTAATCATGGAGAAGGACGAACGTGTGCGGCAGCCAGGGTGCGTATCAAATGGCTGTTTTGCACACTCGAAAGTCACTGCGGGAAGGGACACAATACATTGGCTCATCGAGATATGGAGAAATATTGAGTTCCTATACCATTCCGTTCGCCAGGTTTCATCCAAATGGCTATATCATAAGATAAAATTGTCAGTATATTGTTGTAAATAATGTTCAGTTACTTGCACAGTTCGATCGAGTCGCTTAAATAAGACGTCATTAATACATCGAAATAAGAAATAATAACTTTTAAAGACATGAATCATGAAAAACCATGTACCACAACTCCAGGTAAATGATCACACAGCTCCTCTACAGATATGACTGTTAATGCTAATCCAATGCAATTTAGGTTACAAATGTTTTGCATTTCTTGCATGGAGTATTTGTGGCTCCTATTTGTTAATTTCTACATTGTGGGGCCTAGGACACATGATTGAACAGTGCTGGAAGTGCATAAATGGCTTTAACTGGAAAACTGAGCTTATGATGGACAGACAGACAGACCATTGAAATGTTATTTTGTCTGCGTTGTATCCAGTTAAATGCTTTATCAGTAAGGTAAATATGTGTTTTGTTAAAAGTAGCTATTTTCTATATAAATCTCCAAATTTGACTATTAATAATTATTCTAAATTCATTAAATAACACAGCCTAAAAAGTAAGGAGTACCTAGTACTCTGAGTAGTTTTTGAAAAGAGTAATTTTTACTTTTTAAACACCAGTACTTTTACTTGTAATTGAGTTCAATTTCAGCAATGTAACAGTACTTGTACTTAAGTACAAAATTCCAGTACTCTTTCCACCACTGGCTGTAAAGTAAAGTGCAAACCACATAACTATATCTGTCTGGATTTCTATCGTATTGCAGTGCTCTGATGAAAATGTCCACTCTCACAGGTGAACCTCACTTTCTCATTTCTCTCTGTTGTTATTCACCGTGTCCAAGTGACAAGTTAGCAAAGCAAATTAGTCTCCACCGGTAATATGCACTAGATGACATTTTAAGACAATGTACATGTGATGAAAATAGCAGAAGGGCGTCAGATTGGCTGCGGTCCAAAGAGGGCAAATGTTCTCCATCATTATTCTTAAACACTGCCCTCATCATCTCTGCCCTTTGCAAAGAATTAGCATGTGAAAGGGAGAGTAAAGTGCTGTATTTCAATGAGCCCCTCATGCCATTTTCAGCAGCAGCGTGTTCATTTTTCTTAGTTTCGTGAACAGTCTTGAGATCAGGTGGTCAGGCAAAATGGCATCAGTTTGCGCTTGCATTACCAGTTTCCTACAGAGAATTTCCATCGGGGAATTTTGGTAATTATGTTGTTGGCTTTATTGCTTTTAAGCATGTAGCTCAATAAAAGGAGCAAAGGGTTAGCAACAATAAGATCAAGGGTTGCTGATCAAATCTTTGGATAAAAATGCCTGCTAAATTTTTAGTTTTTGAAATTACAGTGTGTCTACTTAGAAAATCTTCTTAATACCACAGTCAAAATGTTTTGCTGAGAGCATGATTTAATGAGATTCTTAATCAAAGCATATCTTAAACATAAGAATGCAATTTTGTTTTTTGAAAACAATGTAAAAACAAAACATTTTAATTATCTAAAGGCTGTGTACCATGAGCATTCTTTAGTACAGCACAATTAAGTAAAAACACAAGTAGCTGTAGTTGCTTCGTGAACAGATGTTAAAATTACTGCTTTCCAATGTAAGACTCTTGCACTGAATTTTACACCCAGTTCTCCGACCCACACTGTGTATCCGTCTTTAGCACTGACGTAGCATGACAGAGAGTTCTCCAGACAACCCAAGAAATCAACAAGAAAAAAAAACAGATCGCAGACCATAATTACCAGGCAAATAAATTGGTAGTGAAGAGTGCCTAAAGGCCTGATCTTAGAGAGATGTTCTTTTCCTAAACTGTCTCTTCCTTCCCATTTTGTTTTCCTCTAGTTCTTACAGCCATACTCTATTCTGCTTCGATAATCTTTGAAAGAACCCATGAGAAAAATCCCAAATGAGATCTCCGTAATGTTTCAATTATTTCTCCTTGAAATCAATGAGATTGAATGAAGATCAAATGGAAACTTGCTGAAACTTGTTCTCTATAGGACTTTCAGAGAAGATCTCATTAATTTCACAAACTGTGTTCTGATTTGCCAAACCTGCAATTTAAAGTCAATATAATTGAAAATTATAATGTGAACTCAAATATTTCTCATCGACTTGACCAAAATCCAGATTATTTTACCTCCACAATCTCCATTCATTTGACAACTCCATACTCTTTATTAGGGATGTAACAATATTATCGATACCTACTGTGGAATATATACCAAGGTATTATTATATAATGAGATTTTGATATTGAGTGTGTTTACATGCACAGTCTTACTCGAGAAACGGCAAAATGAAAAACTATAGTTGCATATCCAGGTACTGCAGACATGAGAAGGGATATAAAAAAACAGCTTCTGACCCATTTCCCGCGGCATTCGTCTAAATACCAAACGGACTATCGATGGTAGCATCACTACATGCGAAGAAAAAACCTGAAAGTCTCAAATTTCAATGTTATTGTGATTTTCTGCAAAACACAACTGAAAATATCTAGAACCTATGAGCAACAAGGTTGGAGCTAAAATCTGGACCGTGGCCCTTCTGGCCCGGAGTTGAATATCCCCGCTGTTCGCTGGAACACCGTTCTGAATAAAACCTCGTAAACACTTTTGTTGGAGTCTTCCAGTTCCTCTCATCATGCCCTATTTGGCACGAGGAGATGTTTTAGAGGCGCTCTAATTGACACTTTTAACTTTTGAGTAGTTTATGGCACTATTACGTTAAGCAGCATTCTAATGAAAGTACTTAGATGTAGTTCTAGGACGGAACGTCGGTGGACAACAATGTAATGGCATTCCCAATCTCCAGACTCATGCTTTCTGCCTTTCCATTTTATCTGCTTCATTACCCCGGAGGGCAAAGTTAAAAAAAGAGAACGACTTCAATTTGAGAAAATTGAATTGCTTAGAGAAAGACTCTACGTCCTTGGAGGAAGAAAATGAAGGGGTTTACCTCTGTCCTGTAAATACCAGATTCTCTCTTGAAACATTTGTTCTAGTTCTGCCAGCACATGACCTTTCTAGGTCAACATGAATTGTAGACTACCATATACCATAAAAGGGTATCCAATGGAGTTTGCTTTCTTTGGTGATATTGAGAGAACCAGTGAAGAGTATGGTTGAAGGAAAAATCTACATAACCTGCCTTTGTCTGTTTCTCTTTTAGGAGCATTCAGTCTACAACGCTTACTGAAATTTCCAGTTTAAGCACATTGTGTTTGTATGGAAATAATCACTGATTTATGGTTTCTCACGAGTTTCCAGCACTTGCTTGTTAGAATTTTTACACAATAAAATATAGCCACTCCAGATATTACGTAAATAAAACTTGTTGCTTTTTTAACTATGGGATACAGTGGAGCTGTGCAATGAATCGTGATTAATAGTAACCGTCAATATTGGCTTCCAACGATAACAAAAACAAACTAATCGATGTGAAATAGTTATTGTGTTGCATTCCATTTTGCAAAGACCTACAATAATATTTCCTCGTCTTTAAGTTGAATTCAAGTTAAAAATTATTTGTTGAAGTTGTTTCAAAAGTTATGATGTTAAATAATCGGGATTTCAGAATTGTCCAGTAAAATTGTAATTATGATTTTTGTCATAATCAAGCAGCCACTGTGCATTGTATCACCACATTTCTTGAACAGAAATGTGCTTTATCTTTGCACAACTTGGTTGGGAAATTTTCATGAACCATTTTGTATTATCGATGAAATATTTCACCTAAGTGTACATGAGCAGTTTATTCTCTATGTTTGAGTTTTCTCTTCTTCAGGTCTCCAGTGGCCTTTTTGTCATGCAAGATGAATGTCGTAGGCTAATTCAGTGGTGTGCTGTCTGCTGTTTCTAGGTTCTTTATGCTTGAGGAAATATCAGAAATATTCTTCCTGTGCTATACTGTACTGTTCTGTACATCATAAAAAATAGGATTTCAAAAAGCACTAGTATATGACCTCTGTTTTGCTTAGTTTTTCTTTGCCTTTGAATTTATTTTGTCATATTATTATCTCTAAAAATAGCAGCAGTTTCAGAGAAGCCATATACATTAAGTTTGACACTGATTAAAGTTTACCTAGATGTGAATGCAAAATAATGTTTAAATAACATTATGCAACTGTATCTTGTGTTTTTCTTTGGGATTTGTTTAGGAGATACCAATAAGGTTCTTTGTGTACATCACATTATATGGAAACTGCTTCAAATATTACATTAGAGACTCACCGGGTCTCCCCCTGTGTTCATTCACAAGGAAAATTGAAGACCATGGTTACAGTATTACCTTTCTGCTATTATTTGAAGTGCTTAAAATAGTCTTGGTTTGTTATGTAACCACCACAGTGTGTGTGATTTGCTGGGATAAGATTGTGTATGCCACACGCACATGCAACACTCGACGCAATAATGCTTGCGCTGCACTGTGGTGGGATGCAGGTCTGACGCAACATTTACATGCAAAATTTACAAGTAATGAACAGGATAAAAATAGCATTTGCACATAAATGTCATGTCAACCCATAGCACATCATCTGGATGTCCTGGCGGGCAGCATCTGTGTGCACAGCCACGTTCCTGCAGTAATGGAGATCTCAGGAGACTGATGATGTTGTAATCAGGGACCACTGGTGCTGATCAAAGTGAAAGGCAAAAGCTGATGGAAAGACCATTATCACTTCACGCTTTTACTAAGATACATATTGGAACAGAGCTGTATTCTGTGCACCTAAATATCTGTACCAGTTTCATGCTAAAAGGGAAGCTTTTTTAATTTTTCAGCATCTTAAATCCACAGCATAATCTTAGCACTGTTGGCTTATCCATACGCATATCCTTGAGGTCGACCAATATGGGGTTTTCTGGCCGATGCCGATTTCTAGAAATCAGACCAGCAGATGGCCGATGTTGGGCCCATTATGTTTTTTTCAACGTAAATTTCATTAAATCTGATTAAGTATTGAGAAGTGATATAGACTATTGCTTAAATTAAACATTTATTGAAGAAATGTCTTTTCAAATCCGTGCAATTGATTGAGAAAGATTGAGTAAGTGTTACTTGAAGGGTACAAGTAACCAGTCTAATTCATAGTAATAATACATTGCTCAAAACTTTTAAACACCTTCTCAAACTGTTCTGAAGAATGCTTTTTGTTTTGGTTGTTGGCAGACATTGCTATTAGTCAAATGGTCATAATCTAAGTTAAAACTAAATATCTCTCATATTACACAGCCTGCTGCTCATAACTGCGTTTTTAGTTATATTTAGCTTTTTCTTTTTTCTAGCCTGACAGGAAAGTAGACGCTCCTGTGGTCGAATGCGTTTAAACAGCCGCAAGAGAACCCATATGGACAAAATGCGTAAATGAGGGGAAACAAGTCGGGATTTAAACTTTGGCTGAAGACTTAAACCTTTTGTTTAATGACGAAAAAACAAGCGAGTAGAATGTTTTCTCTCCATTTCAGACCTCTAACACACACTTATGTGTTCAGCGTGTCTCCCGGCTGTCAGAACCGAAAAAAAACGGCTTTCCTCTGTATGTTTATCTTCCCCGTTCGCGTTCATTCGTAAATTGTGTGCACTTATTTTGTCTATTTGAAAGATCGACTAAAACGCATCTTAATACCAAGTATAAACAGAGTCCGACCCACAGAAACATTTAAGCGGGAAAGTTAACGTACACGTTTTAAGAAGTTTTGTCTTTTAACACGGCATGGCTGCAGAGTCCGGGTTGCTTCGTCTCACACGCAGCCTCAGAGGGAGAGAAATTCTCCAGTACATAAACAGTAGTGATAACGTCTGAGTTTATCTAGCTTTACAATGCGGGCAACTGCAATAATTTAGCCGCTAGGCTCATCACCAGGTTTTCGTACACAAGCATACATGTAGCCTAAACTATGTGGCTGAAGGCTCGCTAACATAAGAGTTCCGAAAAGTTACTTGGATTCTCAAGTAGCATCATATTTAATCAATGAAATATACAAGGCTAGATTAAGAACGCGGGATCAAAATAATATAAGTCTTACCATTTTCTTGTGAAGTTATCAGGTAGTTAAAAAGTTAGGGGACATCAAAATGTTATGCCGCAAGAGGCCACGTCGCGTGTTCCACAACAATTCTTAGCTGCTCACAGATGCACCAGCCTGTTAATTTGGCCTAATTTGCGGCACAATCGGTCTATGCCGATCAATTAAAAAATCCCCAAAATCGGCCCGATTTATTGGCCGGCCGTTCATTCTGTCGATCTCTACCATATAGCGTAACAGTCAACGTTTTAGAACAATCGGTCGCTAACTTAAACTCAAGTAAGCCCATCAATACTGTGACAAAGGGGACTTTGAGAATTATGTTGTAACTACAGTACTTGTAACTAAAACTTTTGTTTTAGCGTCTTCAGTGTTGTCACCTTTTGACTAGAATTAGCAGAAATGTCCTCTTGGCATTTTACAAAGCAGCTTCGTGGAGTTACTCCCTGAGATGCTCTTTAAACAATATTAAAGGAATTCTGTGCTCTTATTGGCCGCTCTTTTTCATTATTCACTCAAAGTCATCCAAAGCCTTTTTATTAAATAATATTTCTGGTTTGCACAATTCTATTTCTGTCTACTAAAATAATTTTAGATATTCAAGCATACACCTTCAGATCAAAACCTTATCAAGATAATGAGAAACATTTCACTCAAGTGCAATAAGAAGCTTCCATGAATGTTACAGGTTCTTCATTGAACCATAAACACTGGCAAAGAGCCATTTCAGAACCTTTACTTTATAAAGGTAGAGGCATATACAGTAGATGGTCTCCGATGAGTGCGTATGAGTAGGGGAGAGGGAGAAATGGCAAGTGAAAAAATCACCTTGGGCTTATCTTACTCTATAGCTCTCTGTGGACCACCCACACATCTGCCTGAGCAGCCAGAGCTTTTTAGTTCGATTAAAGACTGCTTGGAGGATGCTGTGCCATGTGTTGGGGCAGACCTGACAGGCGGAGTGCAAGAAAGTCAGATATCAAGGACAGGCATATGATCTGTCTCAACCCAATCACATTCCTGCCAATAACCACTTCTACCCCTTTAGGGGAGCTTCGAAAAATGCCACGCAGTGTTTTGGGGAACCATTGCTCAAACCATTATTTCGATATTGATTTCCAGGTGTATATTCAAACAAATTTCACATTTTTAACCATGGTTTAATTAGGCCTTTATCTGTACCCATTAGAGACTTTTAGGAATCGTATATGTCTATTGTGTAAATCCCAAATCAATAACAGTACACATTTATATTTCAAATTTATTAAAAACTGCATTAATAGTCCTCGAAGGACACTTATTGATCATGCCACATAATCCTGAAACCACAAACCGCACTGACAACTGCTGCGATTGCAATGACAACAGCATATGGCGCCCCACCAGAACGTGCTTTGTGCATACATGAAGGAATATAATTACATCAGGCCATTATTTCAGGGATGACATATTTTTGCAAGCCTACTTTTTTCCATCTCTCCAGCACTGAATGCAAACCATAATCTAATCATCACTTTTCATGCGGACAGCATGCGGCATCAATGGATTAGCTTCTCTGTAAGCCATAAGCAGCTTTCCCAAATTTCATTACTGCCCCCCCATGATCAGGTGTTGTGTTCAAACAGGCCCAGACTCTGCGTTTCGAGGTGATTTTGATAGGGCTGATGAGAAATCAATGCATTTGTCTCAGTGCAGCGGGAGGAAATCGTGACGGTTGTTTAGCATTTGGAGGCGTTGTTGCCATTCCCCAGAAGTAGTAGGCTTATATTGGTAAAGTGGAATGCTGAGATTGGAGGCGTGAAATACGAGATGTGATTGAAATGTGAAGCTCACGGATATGCGTTGCATTCTGCAAACCGAACTCCAACTGGGAGAAACGGGCTGAGCTGATCAAAGATAAATTTGATTTTTTTACGTTTGTCACATTTGACTGCTATACTTGATTGCATGCGCAAGTATACACACACGGTATTCATAAATCAGGTTGAAGTGATAGAGTTATGTTCTGACAATTACAGAGTTTTTTCATAGTAGAGATGAGTCATGGTCTATGTCTTTATTTTATAGCCTTTTCTCTCTGCATGAGCAGTGCTTTGTGAATTAGGGTGCGCTCTCATGTTCTGCCATCTTTAAAGCCGGCCAGAAATATTGCCAGGAATAATAATAATGAATGTGTGATTCCTGTGCAGTTTGTGTCATCAAATGGATTTGCATTTGATAAATATAGACTAGGATTTTCTGAACATTTCAGATTGTAGTTGAGCGAACGTTGCCAGGTTGACTTGCTTAGGCAAAATCAACATACAAATGTTTAAATGTTTTTTATACGCAGTAGAAGATCATATTCAAGCATATGATCAAAGATTTTAACATTGTAACATATTGTAACATTCCAAAATTTGACATCAAATGGATTTGCATTTGATAAATATAGACTAGGATTTTCTGAACATTTCACATTGTAGTTGAGCGAACGTTGCCAGGTTGACTTGCTTAGGCAAAATCAACATACAAATGTTTAAATGTTTTTTATACGCAGTAGAAGATCATATTCAAGGATATGATCAAAGATTTTAACATTGTAACATATTGTAACATTCCAAAATTTGACATATGTGACCCTTGATCACAAAACCAGTCTTAAATAGCTCGTGGACATTTTTATTAAAAGACCAAAATACATTGTGTGGGTCAAAATTATTGTTTTTTCTTTTATGCCCAAAATCATTAGGATATTAAGTAATTAAGTTCCATGATGATATTTTGTAAATTTCCCACCTTAAATAAATAAAAACTTAATTTTTATGAGTGGATGGCCTGGCACAGTGCCCCTGATTAACAACTTCAAAGGCCATTTTCACACTCTCAGATTCCTGAGTTTTAAACGGTTGTTTCTCAGCCAGATATTGTCATCAATATAAATCTTATTTATTCAGCTTTCAGATTATGTAAAAATCTCAATTTTCAAAAAAATGGCCCCATAAGACTGGTTTTGTTGTCTAGGGTCACTAATTACCTTCAACACTGAAGAAACAGCCAGAGAGATAAAGACATAAGGTACTTTTTTTTGCACTTCTGGTTAGACCTAAACCACATTTCGTTACACTGTACTTGTATATGTGTAATGACAATAAAGTTGAATCTAATCTAATCTACTTCATAGTAGAAAGAGCCTGAAATATAAGCACATACCTCAGCTAGCCTTGGGCTACATGACAAGTGTGAAAGCTTGAAATAGATGTAACATCTCCTTTATTACCAGGATATCTTTCCACTTTAAGTGCAAGATCAAAGGAAGCAGAAAAAAGCCTAATCCTTGTCAGAAAATGCAGAATATGCTGCATACTAAGTTAGTCAGCGGTGGGCTGAAAGGTCACCCAGTGAGCTGATGTGAATCCAGAACTACCTCATTACTATTTCGACAACCAAACAAGCCAGACTTGTTAGCCTAAAGCCGCTAAGCAGACTTAAGTCAACAAACGGAGTCCCCAGACTAAACAAAGGTGTCTCCATACTGAACTGTAGGATGAGCGCTAAGTGTCTCTAAGCGTTTCTGCTCATTTTACATTTACGTTTAGGCATTTGGCAGATGCTTTTATCCAAAGCGACTTACATTGCTTTATCCTATACATTTTGAGCTACAGGAAAGCCTCATTTTCTGAGAAGCAGGAAAGAGAAATAGTTTCATGTGTTTCACACAAGGGGCAGTAGTTGTGTGGCACCTGTGTCACTACAAGAAACAGGGAAAATACACAGCCATTGTTTTTTGTTGTTGTTGTTGTTCCCACACATGGCAAAACATATAATCATTTGTTCCATTGTTTGAACTGCATTGAAAGCCGCATATTTGTTCGTTTGTGAAAGTTCCTATGTGGGCTGGTAGGGGCGCTGTTGAGGGAATAAACAGGTTAAAAGAGTGAGATGTGTTCGTATCTCTCTTCCTTGCTCACTAGCTCTGTTTGTTGTTGGTATGCGGGTTATTCAGGTTGTGTTAAGTGCGTTTGGAGTGTTGTTTGTCCTAGTTTGGAGCTGTAGTCTTGAATTTTATATTTAATGATGGAGTTGTTGAAGCTTTGTTGCTCACACCCATTGTTTGAATTCTCTTTTTTTTCTGGGTATTTTATACTTTTTTGATTGTTGTTAAGCATATGAGTGGATAATATATCACTTAAAAATGAAGTTAATTGTGGAAGTGAACGTTTTGCTTATTTGTTTTGTGGTAAATGTTTAAGGTATTAAAAGGTAAATGTTTCTGTCACATTTATGTCTACTTTGTGGGAACATTTTGGTTTTTCAGAGGAGTACAAGAATGGGAATCGTGTACATCAAGTACTTTTACTGCCATTACTTTAATAAGGACTTGATCTTTAAAGATGTATGTGTTTTGTGATGTTAATGATTTATCAATTAATAGTATAGTATTAAATGTAATAGTTATCGATTAATAATATTACTGAAAATTGACATCTGGTTATTTTGACCATTCAATAATGGTGGGAACTGTCCATTTAATTCTATAATTTTAAATTACCGAGCCTACACCTATGTTAATACGTGTTAAGTAAAGAAATGTTGCAGTCAAAGCAATGAAACGGTGTTAATATGCATTAACTTTACTTCATTAGACAGCATAATATAGGTTGCTATTAATTAGTATTATACATTATTGGTACTAACTGGCCATCTGTCTGAGTGTTACCTGCCTATGACCCAAGATGCTGGAATTGGCTCCAGCCCTCCTCCAATTCAGAGGGCCCAAGTGAGTTTAGAGGAGAAATGGATGGAGTATTGTTATTGGAATTTTATTTCTTCACAAAATGCAATTCAGACCTATTTCAGCTTACATGCTTACAGGGTAAAAGTGTGACTGTGACCTATTGTGTTCATAGCAGTTGACTCAGAGCTGACGCAGTGGTATATGAGCATTGAAGGCTCAAGCTGTTTGTCTAAAGGGCATAGCTAGGCAGACTAGACATTCGCCATCATTCACATCATCCTTTTTATGACTGTGCACATTACAGTGTCAAAATGCAGCCGCTCAACGGGAACGTTCCTGCAGTGAGAACACTGACACAAGCCTTTAAATTAGGATAAAGAGGCTCCAGTGTCTTATTATTGGCCCTGAAATGTCTTTGTATGAAAAACAAAAAATAAGTGAAGAAAAATTTAGGAAAAAATGTTGGGAGTTGTTTAAATTCATACAAATTGTTATTCATTAAAAAAAGATCATTCATGATACTTGTGCATACTTCAAGATTAAGTATCTAGTTATCTAAAAGTTCTCAACATTTAATAATGGGTAAATTGAAAAGACTCTCTAGATTATAACATTATAGTCTGCATTATAACAGCAGGCATTCAGTAAAAAGAACCTTATTATTAGTCTAAGCATCATACATTTTGAGTTGAATTACTAAGCATTACTTCCTTTATCATCTTGAAGCAAAACGGCTGTGTTGAGTTCAGAGTCAGCTAAATTGGATTTAAGGTTAGGCTACGGCTGTGCTGTCATTGCCAGTTTAGCTGTGTGTGCTTTTTGCTATAGTCGAAGAAACAACGGTGAAGAGAATGCACGAAACAGTTTTGCCCTGTCTTGATTCATCCTTGGCTAGAAGTTTTTGTCGTGATAGGATCCTAACAGGATCCCTTGTTTCATGTGGAGAGTGAGAATTTTGGATCTTTTTGACTGCCATACTCTCTCTCCAGGTCTCGCCTCTGTTCCCGCCCTTTCGTCTCGTTACCGCTTGTTAATTAGTCCATGCCCCACACCTGTCCCTGTTTGATTTAGACCCCTTTATATAGTCCTCATGTTTTATTGTCCTTTGTTCGGTCACTGTGTAATGTGTGCTTGTTAGCCTTGTCATGCTCATATTCCTAGCATGCGAATCGTCTAAGTCAAGTCTTAGTTAGTGTTTAGTTAGAGTTTATGTCTAGTGTTTCCCAGTTTAGTCCAGTTTTAGTTAGTCTATGTTCTGTCGTGTTCAAGTTGTCATCCTGTTTTCTTGATTTACCCCATTGTGTTTTGTTCCTTGTATGATTAGTAAATCTTGTTTAACCCCTACACCGACTGCCTGCATTTAGGTTCTTCCCTCGCAATTCCTGACAGTTTTATCCACGGCCGGATTGGCCTCGGCCTTCAGCTTCTGTTGGCAGTCACCAGCTACTAATTTATATTTGTAAAATGTTAGCCTTAAAAAACATATTTAAGTTTTTTCTTAAGCCAAACTGCTTATAATACATATTAGGCGTGGGCGATATGAGCTCAAATTCATATCATTGTATTTTTCACTGTCCACTCGATATCGATATGACGATTTGATAAAAATATGGAATCCCATTTTAGTACACCTTAGTTCAATTATAGGCAAAATATGTATTTTAACTAGAGCTGCAAGATTCTGGATAAATTAAGGATCACGATTATTTTGATTCAAATCCATTCTGCATGATGACTAAAAGTAATACATATTTTACTAGAGGTTTTGACAAAAAAATAGTTTTTTTAGGTATGTAATATGTAGGACTTTGCTTCAAAATTATTACACATTTCATGGTTAACCTACAGTAACTATGGTGTGAAATGTTTAACCACACATTCCATAAGTGAACTACAGTGTATTTTCATTTTTCATCTCGTGCTGTTCAACAATCTCATTTACTTGCATGCGCTCATCTTTTTCACTCAAATCTCACCTTCGATCTCATGAATTCGCAAACGCAAGCTGCAGTTTCTTGTGCACACTTGATTGTTGCTGTGGCGTGTTTGAGTAAGGTTCGGCGGGTTGTGCTATAGGTTAACTTGGACTGTTACGGCGCTCTCTATTTGTTTGCTAATGCCTATGTAGAGAGGAATTGGACATAGAGGACAAGAGATTAAACGTTCTGCCTCGACATATCTTCATTAGCTTTGTTTACAGATGACAAATTGAACAAAACGTTATAAATGCAAAATTAGAGTTCATGAATATATAACGGTATGCATGATATAGCAAAATTCATATCATGGCGCAAAATAATACCGGTAGTCACGTACATACCGGTATATCGCCCAGCGCTAATACATATAAATTATTGAGGTGCTCCATGTCCTTGTCTAGGGGCCTTGCCCGATACATCACTGGTTATGTTAATTATATTTCTTCTTCCTCTCTGAACAACGGATGGCACTAGGTGTAATAATCATGAATTTAGCTTCATTGCCCTGGGTGGTGCCTCATTTGTAGGGTCTGAGATTGCAGCCCCTCTATTAACTATGTATCAAGTGTGATTAATAAAAACCATTAGAAATAATCGGATGTTTGAAATAGCACTGTCAACCAGGATGTGAATGCGTATATAGGCCTTATAGAATTAGTGCCAGGCTAATGAAAAGTAATGAGTCGTTTGCAGCGCTTATTCAATTGAGCTGCTCTGCAATTGAAGAAGCAAGGAAATTCCATCAGCCCCTGGCACAGCAGTCCCACACATGGCCTCTTTTCCTTTATTTGTCGATAAAATGAGTGCACGTGAAACGACGGACACAAGATCTGGACGCTCTTTTTGCGTCAACCGGCTCATATGAAATAACATGAACCCAGTAGGCAGAATATAAAAGTGTGTTGGGGAGGTCAATTTAATATTCTCTCAGAATATTGCAGAGATTATTAGTATATGAGAGACAAATGCATTTTACTCTCCACCTCGCCACAGGCTGTACATCGTGCAAACAAATGTGTTGCCAGGTTGGCTGGGGGTTAATCCACGTGGCTGATGACCAGTGGCACAACAGCAGTTGTCGTACCATGTGTATAAAAGTGATAATCGTTTGGCCAGTGGCTCACTCCATCCGATTGGGTTATTATCCTCCTCTGTCTGTGTCTGATTAGAGTGATTGAGAAAAAGGGAGCTGTGCTATAAAAAAAGGGATTAATGTTTTACCAGGCCTTTTGGAACAGAGGGGTTATGCTGTAATGCTGCTGCACTGACTGACTGTTGGCATTTAAAAATAGACATATTTAATTACCACTTATACTCTCTGGCTCCATGGTCTTTATTTGGTACTTTTTTTATAAGAAATGCCTGCTGTTATTTTATGTGGCAATTTGAATTTACCGTGGTGTGCTAAAAACCAATACCAGTTAAAATACACCTAACAAAACAGATCAGTGAATATGTGTCTTCAGTAAGCTTACCATCTGCCCTCGAGCATCTTGTTTGCAGTAATTCTGTTAGCTGGATTATTCTAAAAGAATTTTAAATGGCTTGTTGCGTAGGGCACGATTACACTGTGCCCTACACTTGCCTTTTTTCAAGTTATAATGTTTATTTATAATGTACTGTGTCTATCCAGGTGTGACATTGAACTTCAAGCTGCTCACAAATATGTCATAAATTTGTTTACATATACGATTATGTAGTACGTTAAAATACATGTACAAGTACACTGCTGTTTAAAAGATCTTAAACCCCTTAACATAAATGCGCATGATCTTAAAAAATATTTTTTGTCACAACATAGTTATTTCTTTTATTAGAAAACACATTGTTTATTTGAAAACATTTTTTTAAATGGATGACTCGGACCAAATTTAGACAGATTTTGCAAATGTCAGGCAAAGGCTGGCTACTTTGAAGATTCTACAATTAGGGCTGTCAAACAATTAATCGCATCCAGAATTAAAGTTTGTGTTTACATAATACTGTATATTGGGTCTTATGGAATCCTTTAAATTTTTCCCAAATTCCGTTTTAATGTACAATAGTAAGTAATATATATGCCCACATGAAAAAATACTTTAAGTGCCAGTGAAATAAGAAATTACAATGCCTATTTTTGTAATGCCCGTTTGTTGTAAATAGTTTATCAATGTGGGTCATTCTCTTTCTTAAATTTGTGTGCCGTAATAATCATTAGTTAAAATCTGAAAATGCACGTCCTTCCTGTAATGACTATCCATCTCAAATGACATGTGTTAGACGGCTTGGGGGGAGCATTAACCTTAACTCCTTTTCTTCAACTGTCAGTCTGCTGCCAGTTCAATTTCAAAATGCAGCGGCTGTTTTATACATCCAATCAAATCGTGGAAAAATGACGTGAGCCACGCTCACTTTTTTTCTCATTAGAAATCAATTTCACTCGGAAATGTATCAAAATACTGAAGTAAAAATGATGGCAACTTCCAATTCACGGAGACGAAGTAAACTATACTATTCACTAATAAACTATATTAAAAAAACTACATCGGATACTTTGAACCATACACAAAAAGAAATAAATCTATAAAATAGGGTTTAATGTACGTGCTTAACTATGTTAATAAACCGGTACATTTCCTTACTTCTTTTGATTTCAGGTCTACTTAAGTAATTTTAACAAAATTAAGTACTATTTTTATAATTTTACTTGCACATTAACTTCCATTTACTAAAGTAAATAATATACTAATCTAAAGGGGCAGGTGTGGTAAAGTGTGAGTGTTGTAATTTATTCAAGTTAAACAGACTATTATTTTGACAGGTCGCCGCAAAGGTTGTCTGAGAGTAGCTTCAATTGAGAGGATCAGAGAATACGTATTTTTGTAGGCTAACCCGGAAATAAGAAAGACTCTGCATTTTTCCCAAAGACTTCAAGAATAAGATCACAAAAAATAAGATCTGTGATTAACAAAGGTTAAAGATGTTTACACTTTTTGTATCTCAAGATAATCTTTACAAATTAACACAAATTTGCTACTTTTGAAGGCGAAATACAATCGGCAGAAGCAGGTGCACAGATGGCACTAGGGACAGGGGTGGGCATGAGCCCCTCATATTCATCCGCTCCCTCATTGTCCCTACGAAATTCGACAAACATCAGTAAAACTGAGGATTAATCAGCGTTTCAGCAATGTACATTAGCCTAAGTAAGTGGAGAAAGTCCTTAATTATTTTGCCGTCACTGCTTCAGAATCGGGTCTTCCACCTAGGTTTACGTTCTTTGTACTCTCTGTGTTCTGCTGCTAGCCTGCTAGGACTCCTGACCCCGCCCCCGGGCTCCTATGAGGAGTTTTCAACTGCCTCAAATTGTGCCTGTAGTAGGGGTAAACATAGTGATTAAATGCCATTTAGCTGGTGATTTTTCTGGACTGAAAAATTATTAAAAGACTGGATTAACTGCCACATTGTCAGGAAGTAATGTTTTATCTTGACGTGCGAGACTAAATTATGGTCCTGGAATAACAGTATCATCTAACCCAATGTACTGTATAAGTTGGCATGAAGTTTTGCTGGGTGATTGGGATACTAGACAAATAACAGTTTGATGAAAGCATTGTGTGTTGGTAGGTAGTCCTTTGTTCATTGTTGTTTATTCATGATTTAAAAAAAAATATTTTAAGTGAAAATTACGTAAAATAACTACTTGAGCACAAGTTCAAACCCAAATTAGGTAAAATAACTAACTAGTTGAAATAATTTGCTGACCGCTTGTTCTCCCCAGTTGAATACCCATCTGCGCCCCTAAAACAATGATATAAACAGACTACAGTTAAGGACGTCCTATAATGCTAACACGCTTCCGGGTTTTGCATACAAAAATTTGTATTCTCTGAGCATTCCTATTCACTGGAAAACTTCACAAAAGCATCACGCCTGCAGTAGACGCAATCTAACCACTTTTAAAACAGATACGCAAAACAAGCAGATTTTTTAAACCGCATCTGAATAATTCTAAGTTATTCATAGCATAATTCACATTTTGTTTGCAGTTTAGCACTACTTTTCTGTTTAGGAAGTAATACATTTGCCAGATTCCGCGCCGTTCTATGTTATACAGCCTGAATTTGCAGAAATCATAGGGCTCTATACAGTATTTATAAGTTACTGTTAATTCTAAAATGTGTAGTTAACAAATACAATATAGTTTATGAAATATTTTTACCTCAGTGAAATCTAAACATTAACATATATATATAGTGTATGTTTTTTGTGTTGTATTTTCAAATATTATATTTCCATGTGACATGTTGAGTCACAATCATGGAAATGAATTGATTAGACAGAAATGTTATGTCGTACTGATAAATGTGTTCCCCCAATGCTCATCGCACCTGTGCCACATTTTCTGTTGTTTTTCCATCCAGAATCCGAAGGCAGACTTTACAACCCCGTAACAAACAAATCTGTCTGCTTCACAGTCTCAGACTGTTTAACTCTTCCTTGACGTCTGTTACTATTATTGTCTGCGGCTTGAGACTGGCCTTCTATCAGCCCGTCTTCATTGCTGTGTTTATTCCCATAACTGCGCCTCTAACATTAAATTTCCTCTGTAATAATGTACGATATGTACATTTTGTAATGTGATCAGGGAGCAAATGCAGCAAGCAATTTCCTTCAAACCCGTGTATCCAGTTGGACCGTTGTTAGTTGGAGTCTCCTTTTATTCGGTTTACTGATATCCATCTATTTTATGTAATTATACATTACTTGGCCCCTTACTTGCTGGCTTTCGGTGCGAAACAGAAATTAACTTGAATTGACCACCTTTAATCAGCCAGACTGAAAGGCTTCTTAATCGTATCAGGCAGTGATCATAAATCTTTGTTCCTCACTAGGAGGAAGCCACCGAGCAGGCTGTTTTTTATTTTTTTCTGGATTGCGGGCAGATATTACTTTCGAAATCAAGGCATGCTTGATTGGGAGAACATCCAAAAGCGCTTCAATTTCCAGAGCTGCTCCCACACATGGTTGACTGTGATACGGACCCAAACCTGAATCATCCTCCGGAGTGGATGAAGCAATCACACAGCTGCCGGTTTGATTGATCTGGGCAGGAAAAGCCCAACATGCTGCCCGTGGACTGCTTACTGAGATACTAAGAGCATTCCAGGAAATTAAACTTGAAAGTTCAGCCCCATTTTGTAGAATATGTGGAATGAGTATCTTCCCTAGACAGCTCTATATACTATACACTGTGACAGCGTGAGTTCAGAGTTTTAATTTATTGTTGTAAATGTATAGTGCTGTACATGCTAAAGGTTGGTATGGAGGTTCTCAGTTCTAGGCAGTTAAACCCACTGGACAGAATTAAGAAGTGCTAATAGATTATAAGCTAATTGATGTCTTGAGGATGTCTTGTTAAGCTCTAGGGCCAGTTTAACAGGCAAACTATCCTACTAAGGGATCATTATTTCCTTTATATATTGAAAAATTGTATATATTAAAATATATTTTACATTTACAAAGTAAATGTATTTATTAGCACAAAACTATGCTGTAATGCAATAAAAACTTAGAAATTTAAATGAAAAAGCATTTTATATATATTAATATATATTTTTATATTTAATAAAATGTATTTTTGTGTTTATTTATAGGTATTTAATTATTTTCTAGCCATTCAAATATCAGCCTTAAGAGAAAAAATCAAGTTTTTATCAAAGGTTTTCACCATACTGATGTCAGATGTCAATATTTGGTGCATCAAATACCCATGTAAAGTCTCTTTTAAAGCCTTTAAAGGATTTTTAACGCATACTTTTCTATAGTCATTGTCAAGAAAATTGTCAAATCTATGACAAAACTGTCCAGGGGCGATCCTGGGATTTTTTTCACTGTGGGCACGAGTGGGGCCACAATTAAAACAGAGGGGCCAATCATGTTGTTTATTTATTTGTACATATTTAAATCATTATAGTTCAGTAAGCATTAAAACAAGCAATAAACATTGATAACTTTTTAACTTTAAATGGCATTTATTCACTGTTGTTAGTAGGAACAGTCAAAAACAATTTGTATTAACTTTTATGCATGCATCAAGCTTTACACAAATTGTGCTTCTCAGCTATTGCCAAAACATACGACAAGTCTCACAGAATTAAAAACATTGTAGGAACTGTATGTGTATGGCTAAGTTCTCCCAGATACGGAGCTGAGTTTCTCTTGCGGTGTGTGAGCGAACCAGCACACCGCTGTTTGTAGCACAGTAATGGGAATATCATATATGCGCTAATGCTGTGCCAATAATGATAAAATGTATGTTCGCACATTCTTGATCTCAGAGTGTGCGTTAGCAAAAATCCATGACAACGTTCATGTCTGGGCTATAAAAACGATCTTTGACGTGGAAAAGTGTTTAGTGCCACATCAGGGTCTTAGGAAACGTACGCACTTTTGTTTGCCGAGTGGTGCAGGGTTCTGAAACTGCTCAGCTTTGCACAATTTTAATATCATTTACGATTTATAGATTTCACATCTACGTATATGAGAATTGTATACAGGTTTTCTTTGTATACATTCATTTGATAAATCGCTTAGGATCCATACTTTGACAAATTATCGTAAAATGAAATTTAGGACTGTTTTTGTTCTACCCAACATATTGTAAATGAGGCCCCAGGAGTACTTTTTTATAAGCACTGCTGCTCCCAACTTCAAATAGGAGGGCACCCGGAAATTAAGAATAACATGGTCTGTCGAATACAAAAGTAGTATAAATTTCACCTTTAAAGAGTACATAACATGAGATCATGAAAATTACATTTCATGCAGTGGGTAATGTTGCCGTGTTTGAAAGTAAGCGGTCTGCCAAGTTGTACACTAAATGACAGAACATTATTTCAACCAAATTTTGACATTTTATTCTCCAAAAACGTGGTTAAAACCATAAAGTAGACGTTTTGCTTACATTTTATGTGCTTTCTATGGACATACAATCACTATGGTAAATGAATTATTATTTATTTTACATCTTAACGTCTTTGACCCAAGTACATTCTCTGAGAATTTATATTTCAAGATTTGCCCTATCAATGCACTTATTCACTTAAAAACAATAGAAATCTGCTCAATGACATAATAAAGAGCAAGAGACTTATTAAGAGTTTTCAGGGAAACCATGTTATAGAGCTTTGAAATATTCAAAATTGTCACGTTTTCTTGGTCACAAATTTACAATAAACCAACACCTGGCCTACGAGGACACAATGCAGTTCATTGCCTCAAATAAAAAAAACTTTTAAAATGAAAAGACACCCATTTGATAGAATCCCGTGGGTAAAAATGTATCAGGATTTACTCTGATACTTAAAAGATTAGCAAGCAGTGATATTCACTAGTAGTTTGACTTGCTTGTTTGTGACGTCATTCATATAATTCCCTCATGACGTTGTCTTGTAACCCGTATAGATAAAATAATCCTTTTCTTCCCATCTGAGTGGTACCCAATCTGTGAGGATTGACCAGCTGTCGCAGTGCTAACGTAAAACAGCCAAAGCAGCATCATTATTCACTACCAGAAGCACAGATGCACGGCCTTTTGAAACCCTGTCCAATGATGTCTGCTTCACAAATATTTGACGTCATACGAACAGTATCATAGTCATATGGTGGGTTGTGAGAAAGATGCCGATATTCTAAAAATAGATGGTGTGAAACTAGGCCAGAGCGCAGAGCAGGCAGCTGGCACACAGGAAGATAATACTTTAGCTTAGTTTTAGTTTTTTATTTCTTTTTGTTTCAGCATCCAGAAGAGACCTTGCAACATAATGCTTTTCGGAAGTGTTTCCTGTCATTGCCCAAATACACAGTGGCTGTGCAGTGTGTTAGATTAGAGATGTGTTTATTTCAGTTGATGGAAGTCTCTATTACCTTCATGTGCCTACTTCTGACCAATATTTTACAGTTTTTTTTTGTACATTACGATTATATGCTGCATTTTGTCAAGAGACAATACCTGATTTATTTAGTTTAGACATAATGATAAACAGCGTAGTTCAATCTCGGCACAAAAATCAGCATTTTGTAAACTTGACTATGCAGAATCAGGTGTAATATCTATCTTGCCTGTTTCTTTTCCAACAAAAGACGATATCAAATCTGATCTGAAGTGAATTATTGTTGGATAACCTAAAAAATTAATTATCTTCCCCACCTAAAGTAATAGAAAGCCATGTTTATTTAAATTATGTCATTATCATTCTTTTCCCGTATAAGCAAGTTTATTGTCAATATTACTGTATTAATTTACTGTACATAAATCAGTAACCCTAAAATTACACCAAAAAATAACATTCAATTTAATGACTTATAAAGATTCATTTACTCGCCCTCATGTTGTTCAAAACCTGTAGGAATTTAGGTGTAGAACACAAAAGAAGTTCTTTTGATCTCAGTGTTTTTTGTCCATACACTGGAAGTCAATGAAGTTTAATATGAAATCGAAACATAAGAACAAAATCATGATCAAACGTTATGATCCTTCACATATCCAGACTGTCGCTAGGCACACTTTACGCATTTCACAAACCTGATTCAGGCTCCTGCATCACAGCGATGTACATTCTGCGTCAGTCTGCCTCATCCTCCAAATACCAGCATTTAGAACCGCCCCACATGATTGAGATTTTGCTGTGCAGATTGCATCGACAACTTCATTTCTGGATGTGTTTTCAGCCATTGCCTGATTTGCAAAATTGATAGTGAATGGGCCGCTAAAGCAATGCAGAAAACGAATGCAGATATAACAATCAGCGGGCGCAATTCATTCGATACCTCCGTTGTTATATCTCGGTAAAGCTGGTGTGTAAGGAGCCTTTGCCAAGTCTGAACTATAAAACGAGAGTAAACAGTAGAAAATCCGAAAGAGCTTCAATGAGAATATGTGAGCGTGTGCAGAAATATCATCCTGGAAATGCTCGGTAATTGGAGATCAGTGCAGGAAACATCATCAACCAGCCACACTGCAGTGAAGCACAGCTCACTTCTTCTGCTTAGTGGGAAAATCAATAATAGGCACTCTTCCTCATCAGTCGCCTACACATCATTGGGATGTAATGTTAGGTAATGCTTAGAAGAGGGTATTTTTGTGTTCAAAATGGGTTGGAAATGCAAGTCTTAAGATCTCTCTAAGAGCACAGAGCGAGTCACCGGTACCGTGCAAATTGCATCTGTTGGAGCTGGGTGAATCATTACAATGCCTCACCTTGAATGTTATTTGCTTGAAAGCATCGGCCTAACCTGGCATTGGTTTTATTTTTCACTGCGACAGCTTTCTGTATGACGATGTGACATTAAATGATCTGGCTAAATCACTGCTTTCTTTTCTTCAACGCAGCTTCCCCAAACGTCCGGATTATCCACTCCGGTCACGCATGCAACATAGAGGAGGAACGCTACACTGAGAGGGTGTATACTATCCGAGAGGGGGAGACCTTGGAGCTGACCTGTCTGGTCTCGGGGCATCCACGGCCACAGGTGAGATTCTTGGTGTTTACTAACCTCTGACCCTTCGATCGTCAGAATGAAGCACCTTTTATCCCAGGTCACCGAGTGGGCGAGATGCTCGCAAAGGTGCACAGAATTCGGTTGTTTGCAGAGGATCGTTAAAAAATTGCAGTATTGTGGAAAGGGAACATAATAAAAACAAATAAGAAAAGAATAAACTAGCCATAAAGAGGGAGATTAACTGGATAATGGAAAATGAATTTGAGCTGCATATCGACGGAACAAGAAAGACATCCTGTGATGGTGAAAAAAATACAATACACTACAGTTTGATACTTGAACTTGCAATTTATTAAAGAGCGCTGATATAACCGAGAGCACAGAATGAGAGAAAACTGCATTATACTTCATGACCGATCCCATTATGAAAAATTCTTTTGTCTCTGTATACACTCGTATTACAGACACCATCTAATATGACGTCATATAAATGGTATTTGTTAGTGTTTAAAGAGATTGAGAAAATTGCACCCAACTACGGCGGGAGCTATTGATGTGCATTGGTTTTGTGTCCATTCAGTTGAAGTGAATTGGTACCGGTGTTGTTCGGTTACCATCTTTCTTCAGAATATGTTCATTTGTGTTCTGGAGAAGAAAGAAAGTCATATAGGTTTGAAATGACAAGAAAGTGAGTGAATGATGACAGATTTTTCATTTTTGGCTGAACTATCCCTTTACACATTTTCACATTTTTCTTTGTTTTATATCTTCTTCACATGCACTACCTTTACCGACCCCCAGCGGTTCAATGAGCAAGGATTTATAATCTAGAAAAACATACATTGTGATAGAACGAAATAAGGTGGAGTTACAGTATACTAAATACTGAATACTAAGTCAAGTTTATTCTTCTCGCCTCACATAGATGCCATATAATACTGAATAATTTAAGATGTGATTATGACAGAAAGATACCAAAATCCGTTGGTTATGCTCCACAGATATTATTCATGCTGTAGTACTCTCCATTTCGGCATCACTGAAGTGGTCTTAATTCTCTCAACGGATCTTGCAGAGGGCTTATCAGTCACGTAGCCTGTGTGTGGATATAGATAGGCAGCACTCTACACCTCTCATCAGGGTCTCAGTGCTGCATTTTCAGTGGAGAGGAAGAGTAGCCCCAGTGAGTGAGTGAGTGGAGAGAGGAGACAGCCACAGGGGAAATCACTGAATCTGCACGACCGCAAGAGAGAACTCTGTGATTCCCTGTGGATCTCTGTCAGACCGAGGAAAGCAAGCAAGAGTCCTAAAATCTAAATGTTTACTATGAAATCCTCCTTACTGTGTAGTGTAGTGGCGTAGTCGTGAGATAGCCAACGCTATGTTAGAAAATCTCAAATCTTTTTTTTACTGTATTTCTAACACTTGTGTCACTAATGCAGAAAAAATTCTGTGCTGCAAGTATGCATGGGTTCATATTGGCCGTCTATGGATTAAAAAAGCATTTTTAGCATTGAAAAGTAATATTTGGCTGGGGGTGATTTTCGGTTACAGTGTGTTGTCCGGGGATAGTTCACATTTAAAATGTAAATCCTCTTTACAAGCCCTCTTTTCATTTAAAACCTGTATGACTTTCTTTCTTCTGCAGAATAGAAAAGAAGATATTTCGAAGAATGATGGTAATAGAAAACTGTTGGTGCCCTTTGACTTGCATTAGTTTTGTGTTCATACAATAGAAGTCAATGGGGACCAACTATTTTTGGTTACCACATTTTTTTAATATTTTTAATACTTTTTCCTTTCTTTTTATTGATCTTTTCTAATTTTGTATCCATACATCAATTAGACGTATAACAAAACAACCTATGAAACACCACAACAAGAACACAAGCATAGTACCCTTTCATACTTTCATAGGGTTGTCGCTGTGAAGGAATTTCCAGTGTGTTTATTTTGTGTGGCTCATTAGCGCCGTGTGCGATATAACCGCATTAATCCGGAATTTTGTTGCCAAATAAATAAGTTATGGTTTTGGGCTGTTATTTTGTAGCATATATTGACGTTTTACTAAAGACGACTGTTTTAAAACAAATTACAAACGTATTTATATATATATATTGGTAAATGGAGAACAACACTGAGCTACGAAAACGCAAGGTGTGCTACATGCATTTTTACGAAAGAATAGACTAAAGACCAACCAGTTTATGATAAATACAAGATAAATATAATTTATAAAACGAAAATATATAAAAGCAGATTGTTTAGGATTGTTACGTGCATATTTACGGAGACTCAATACAAATTGCACTCCTGTACAGGTTAATATTATTGAATAAAAATCAATACTGTCATGTCAGTTTCAGTTTGAGCGTTCGGGACTTATAATGCATTTATGTTTGATTCAGCTAAATACGAATAGTATTTTAACTTTTCGAATAATTTATGAATATAACTTATGTCAGCTCTCTTAAGTCTTGTTTTCATAGCCCATTCATGTGTCATTCATTATACATGGATGAAGTTCAAAACAAAAAAGGCATTTGCATATAAGACAGAATGTAAGCGTTATGGCCCTAACCATTCATGCACACATTACATTTACACTTCTTAAAAAATAAAAAATAAGAATTAAAATATCTTCTTTAATGTTTTGCAGAATTTAAGAAAATCTCACAGGTTTAAGATGAAAACTGGGTGAGGAAATTATGACTGAATTTTCATTTTAAAGATGAACTCTAGCCTTAAATGTAACACTTTGTCGTAATACAAATTTCGGTCACACTTCAGTATAGGGGGCAATTCTCGCTATTAACAAACCATTAACTACAACTTTTCCCCAATAAACTCTTAACTTGTTGCTTGTTAATAGTTAGTATCTAAGTTGTTGGTATTGGGAAGGATTAGGGATGTAGAATAAGGTCATGCAGAATATGTGCTTTATAAGTACTAATAAACAACCAATATGCCAACAATAGGCATGCTAATAACAAGTTAATAGTGAGAATTGCCCCCATACTGAAGTGTCAAGTGACATTTAGTGGTTATCTATTTATGTTGTAGTCAAAACATTACACACAATAATGCATTAATAATGGATTATACATACAAATAAAAATGGTCACATAATCTACAATTATCCCTGTAGTAAAGCTGTATTCATACCACACATAGGAACATGTAAAAACTGCATGGCCATACAAATAAAGATTTTATGATTTCACAATGAAATGTTTTTTAATCCAAATCGCTATCAAATAACTTATATTCTTGATGGGTGAAAAATCAGTACAAATGCTTTTCTGAGGGCTCTTCTCTAGAGCATGAATGTTTCATGCCAAAAAAGATTGTATTATGCCATCAAAAGATTGTAACACTTTAACACTATGTTATTCCGTCATCTCTTACTTATTAAAGATTTTAATGCTAGACAGCATCTAGCATGTGCATATTTAAACAAAAAGGGTCACACTTTATTTTAAGGTCCAATTCTCGGAATTAATAAACCAATAACTATGACTTTTGCCTCAGTAAACTAATTTGTTGTTTATTAATAGTTAGTAAGGTAGTTGTTAGGTTAAGGTATTATGTAGGATTAGGGATGTAGAGTATGGTCATGCAGAATATGTGCTTGCAACTAGTAAATAGTGTGAATTGATCCTTATTCTTAAGAGTTACCAAAAAATCTTAATAGAAAGTTGTGAGATTTGAAGTTCATTGCTGTCAAAATCTAGTTCATTATTTTCTAGAAATAAAGAAAACAGAAAATGACTATTAAAGCTGTTACACACTGGGTGCGATAAGGTGGAGCGAATGTTCAACGGGATGACGTAAAACTATCATTGCACCTAGATTCAGTTCCCAAAACATGTCCACAATTCATGTATTTTTTTAATTGAGTTTTATGATTGGTTTACAGAAATGGTGATTTCTTGTTTTAATTGTTGAAACAAGCAGTTGCTGAGACATTTTTGGCTGATGAAACCTGCTTCATTTTATATCCTCTGCGTTGCTTTTTCCTCCCAGTCCTCCTTGTAAATAGATCGAATATTTCTGCTGGCGGCCTCATTTTGAATAAATGAACTTGTAGCGATGTCTCATCTCTGGCTTTTGCTGACTCGTTCGCCGTGTGCGTACATGAATCTACATTTTTTGCTTTAAAGCAATCTTGCCATCCTTATTTTTGGCACATTCATATGAGTAAACTTCTGAATGCTGACAGTATTTCCAGATCTATTCTAATTAGTTGGGTGTATTAAGTCTATGCAGTAAGAAAACATGCTATAGCAGCAGTTGACATTCATTCAATTCTGTAAAATACTGCAAACATTCAACGAGAGAAGCAGCAAAGCTGATAAAGTGTTATCATAAGCTATTTTAGGTACAAATATATTTATATATATTTTAGGGCAAGACAATATACCGGTTCATACCGAATACAGGTGTGTGTTTTTGTTATGATATTAATTTTTTATATACAGCATTACCGGTGATATCGCTTAAACAAAGTGCGTTTGCATGACGTTATATTAAATATACTCACGAACAAACATTTTCAAATCTTTCAAACGTGTTACCCCCATATCCGCTCAATATAAGCATATAATATGATGTGTTTTTAGTTTGAACTGTTTCTCTATATTGTATGATGAGACATAAGGCTCAGTAAGGAAGATTGACAGCCTGATGCGATCGTTTTCCTCTCACATATCTAATTTAAGGCTTTGTTTCATGATAAAAAAATACGATTTCAGGAAATCATGGTGGATGCTCCTAAATCATGAAGCTGGGAGCACCAGTGCTTCCCAGGAAATAAATTTCCAGCCCTGCTCCCTATTTATTTGCTTAAATAATATGTCCTAATAAGCCCTAATATACATATACTCTGACTGAATTAAAGGAAATATATTGTAATTGGAATTTAACCACAAGGAATACATTTATTGGTACCTATGACCTATACTTAAAGAAACTTTTTTGGCATCTCCCCAGCTGCTGTGCATTCGTGGGATAGAAGTGTATATCCGATGCATAGTGAAAAATCTCATCCAAAGTAGTAGACCATCTGGATATGTCTGTGTTTTGCATACTGAGTTTTTGCCCATACCACTCATTGCACAAACTGATTAAATAGTATATTGTCATGGAAGTGAGTGATTTCAGGCACAGGAACTATGTAAATTAAATACATATAGTCCTGGTGTCCAAATTCATGAGTATACTGAGTAAGTGAGTGACTATGAGTATAATTAAATTGCATCCTTCACAATAATTTAAATAAACATTAGGGGTTTATTTATGTGTTGTTGTGGTTCCAATTCTTGTATGACTTTTATTTTGAAGTTCATATCTTCTCCCACATTGTTTAAATCTATTTCTATAAATCGATCTATTTTTTATGGTTGAATACAGAACGGACGCAACCGGTAAACAGACTGAATGAATGAATGGATGTAAATGACAGATGATTAGACTTCTAAAGAGTTCTTAGCTCTTGGTGTTCTTAGTCTTGAACTCTTGATAATTCAGATTAAACACACACGCTGTGTGTCTTAATGAATGATTATGTGTGGCTTTGCTCCAAAATCTCTCTCAGTCAAATTAGCATCAGGGTCATCTGAAACCGCTCTCTGGCCATCTAGCAGTCAAATCTTATTTCACGTTGAGGAACATTAATCAGTAATTACCGTGAGCCTTTAAATACCCTTTTCTAAGGTTTGCCAGTTCTTTTGTTTCAGCCCCTCCCACAGACAATGAGAGCCAGAGCAGGAGAAGCCCTGGACTGCTTTGTGATAGACCGAGGAAGCTGGAGGCTATATATAGAGCTCTTTACGGCCATTCTGTCTGCATTTGACATACTGAGCCTTTCGTCTCTGAACTCTCATCAGATTCCTGACACAGGCAGCCTAAAGCCATGAACTGCTTTAAAATGACAGTGAAAGACTTTTTAAACAAAAAACGATGTGTATACAGTATATTATGTTGTCATTGACTATTATGAAATGCAACATTATTTTATTGAATGTGTTCAATAATTTTTAGGTTACAAGCCACAGGGTTCAAACAATGTGCTTAAAGTACTTAAATTAGCATTCATAAAACCTTGAACACGGTCATATTGATGAAGACGTACTTGAAAAGTGCTTAGATTATTTGAAGGCAATGTAAATGAAAATACAAAATAATTTCAGTGTTAAATATATTTGATAATTCACAAATATTTGCACAAACTGCTTCTGAAGTCATGTCATATCCTGATCATTTTGTACAGTGTAGCGCACAATGTCTTTTTGCCCAGCCTGTGAAACTGTAGTGCACGTACCATTGAACAATGTAACTCATAGCAACAACTCAATGGCGACTGATAGCAACACATTATTACATATGTTTCATCTGTCCTATACAGCTATTGGGCCCTATTGTCATCCACTTGGTAGTTTAACGACGAGAAAACAGTCGGCGTGCCTGAGTAATGGGTTGAAAGCGCGTTGTGGACCCGCCCAGAGTCACTTTCTACTTATGCGCTCTTTTATTAAACAAAAAATATTGTGCTAATAACTTTAGACTTTAGACCAGGTTTGAGTTGGTCTATGGCAGTCTATTTTAAGTTCCTCAAATAGCAATGTGCCAACACTGCGCCTGAAACACCTCTTTCTTAGACCAAGCACGCCCATGGGTGCACAAATGAGCTATTTAAACAACACTACGCAGGACGGGAAAATGAGAACGGCGTTGGGCTGAAACTAGCAAAAACACTTATGCTGCGCCTTGCGACGGGTGTACGATATGGCCCATTCTCTTTTCTTATGCATAATATGTATACTTATTGTCTGTCTCTAATATAAATTGCACATTATCGACCTTCAATGAAAAAGATAAATCCCCATTAGAGACATTTGCAGAGGAATTACCTTAATTCAGGCCCTGTTTACAGTGCAATGCAAAAAATGGTTTACAACTTAATTTCAAAACTGCATTAATAAAAAACCAATAGGCCTCATTCATGAAACACAAATACAGTTTTTTGTAAATTGTCGTAAAATTGTTCTGACGTAAAGTTTCAGATTAATCAAATTTTTTGTATTTTGTATAGTTGTAGGAAAGAAATTTACACCTGCTCCCTACCACTTGGGCCCTTGAAAGTCCTGGAACTCCAGAATGCTTAAAAGTGCTGGAATTCCAGAGCGCCTAAAGGTGCTTGAAACTCCTGGAAAATTCCAGAATGTTTAAAAGTCCTTGAAATTTCGGTGTAGTTGAAAGTCCTGGAAATACTGGAATACTGGAGTGCTTAAAAGTCCTGAAAATGTAGGTACGCTGGAAAGTGCTGGAATTTAAGAATGCCTAAAATCTTTGAAAGTCCTGGAAGATTTCTGTACGCTTGAAAAGTCCTTAAAAGTCCTTCAGTATACGATGTCTGTATGAACCCTTAGCCTTCTTTGCCAAACCAAAATTCTTCATGCGTGTTGCAACTTAAACTTAAACCAGCAAGGTTATTATAGTTAACTGAAACTTTAAAAACATTTATATTAATTAATGGCAGTTTATGTAAACTAATTGAGAATTAGAAATGTTTCCTCAGCAACAAAGTGAAGTATGTTTAAGCTGAGTAACTAAAATACTTAACTGAAAATGAAAAACAAAAAACTGAATAGTGTATAAGCATATATATAAAAACTATAAAGCACTTATGAAGCAAAATATAAAAAGAAATACATACATAATAAAATGACAAAAAATGTAACAAAAATAAAAGTTGCAACGCAATATTAAAAAACCTATAATAAAAGTAAAAAATCACTCCACTTGTGAAGAACCACCCACGTAGACTGGAAAGGTTTATGACTGTAAACTACATGTTTATGACACTAAACATGTATTAAAAAAATGACATGTACAGTACAACTATCAATCAGTTTGTTATTTAAATTCTGGGTTATGTGACATACCAAAATAATAAACAGGCATGAAAACATTAGAAGAATGTCAGAGAGCATTTGTGCAGAAAACCCATGAAAAGTATACAGAGACTCAGATTATGATACATTATTAACCTGTGTGCCTTACACATATAAAGTGCTTTCCCAGTTTTGTGTGCAATATGCATCAGGCGGTTAGCGAGCGAACTGTGGGCGGACCGCACCGTCTGAAGCAGTGACTGCAATCTAAAAAAATTCCTATCCCTCCTTTCCCCTGAATAATATTTTCCTCTGTAGTGTATGACATGAGGTCTGGAGGCCTGTCATTTCCACCGTCGTGTGACTATTTATGGAGGCACTTTGGTTGTGAAGACAGTGGGTTGCCTAAAAAATGGTTATCGCCTCCCACCCCAGCATATCGCTTGAATCATGATCTGTACTAACACAGAAAAATATTCTAAGACTTTTGATTTATTTGTATTGCTTATTTAGCTCTTTACACTTTTGAAGTCTTAGCAGATGCCATTTTAATGAGCTATTTGATCTCATTGAGTTGAATCTGAGGGATAGCAATAATCTCATTATAATGCAAGGATTTAAATTGCTCAAACATTTTGTGGTGTAGCTGATACCCTCATTATTAATGTCCTTATAATATCCACACAAGTGTACAAAATAATTTAATTAAAACGAACAGAATTACATTTAAACGAATAGTTCACTTGAAAATTACACTTTTGTCATCACTTACTCACCCTCAAGTCATTGAAACCCTTATGGTTAGCTTTCTTCTTTCTGATGCAGATTTTTTGTATGCAGTTATTTTCCAAACATAAATGCATACAGTTAACTATAGGTTGTTAATCTCCACAACACTCCACAGTGTTACCTTGTATTGTGAAGCCATATAACAACTCTGTGTGTACCCAGGACAAACCAAAATGATGCCAAAGATGCCAAACTAGAGCTGAAAAATACAATCCGCAAAAACACAGCGAGTAACCAAAGTACACACATTCTGCGCCTGTGTGAACTTTCTTCCACCACCAGGTGGCAGTAGTCTGTATTCCTCATTCAAAGAGTAAAACCAAAGAAGCAGTAGAAATGTGTCTTGTACAAATATAAAAGTTAATTCTATGTGTATGACAATATAAACATGTTGGATCAACAAAAACAACTGTTTATTTTTGCAAACTATCCCTTTAAGGAACTTGAAATTAGAGTCAAATAAAGCAATGTTACTGTTCCTTTAAGAGTATTCATACAGAAAATGTAGGTTGTATGCACTTATTCAAGCCTTAAATGAGGTGAAGACACTGTATGTAGTAAAATGTGACTTCAGGATCAGTCTGGGTATTGTACCGAATTGCTCTCACATAATCTACAAATGATTCCCCCGTTCCACTTTGTCTCCCCTGAAACTCAAAATTCCTCTTTGTGTGCTGTCAGCTATAGTCTATACCTCAACACATGCACACATATTGGACTAAGCACTTTTCTTTAGTTGCCTTACTTCTCGTTCAAGCTCTCAAAGAAAAGCCAGCGTAACTAAGCCCAGTGAATTCCAATACGCCGTTATTCCGGACCAACTTCCAATTTGTATGTAAACAAATTTGCCCATCCTCCATCCTCAGCAAAGCATGAAATGGGTTTCATTCTTCCACTTCCAAAGGTTACGACTCTATTGGACTGTAAACAGACTTATGGTTGGGCAAAAGACTGGTAATACATCTGATGAAATAAGAGAGGAGATATTATTTGGGGCGAGGATGTTGGTGCTTGCAAGAGGAAGGCGGAGCATTGATCTATGTAGCCGGACTCAAGCTGAGTTGGTCCTGCCTCTCAGGTTCTTGAGCGGCGGGGATGATAAAGGAGGGTTCTGTTGTAATGTAGGTCATCTACACAGTAAGTCTCACTCAGGACTCGGTAAGGCCAAGCCAGGCCTGAATGGGCAATTTGCTCCACTTGTCTGGCTGGTTGGCAGATAGAGTGTACAGGGAGCTATAGACCAACCTCTCTCACTCTCTATCTCTCTCTGCCCCTGCTGAGCACCAGCCTCCTTCAGGGTTATGCTGTATTTGTACGTGTGCTTGTTGGTCTTGAGGATAAAAACATAAGGTCTATACACAATATTTGTTTGTTTGCCCTGGAAAATATTTGTCCTGTAATTAATTGGAAAGTTTGAAATCTCGCCATTCAACAGTCAATATTGTCTTACCCTCGTGATGAGAAATACGTCATGCTAAGATTATGCATATATTACGATAAACATTGCAATACTTCATAAAAAAATAAGAATGACCATTTTTTATTCCATGCTTACGATAATACTTTATGTACATTTTACATAATATTAATGTCAATGTGAAAAAATGTTAACACTTCAGTATAGGCAGGGGGCAATTCCCATTATTAACTAGTTGTTATTAGCATGCCTATTTTTGGCTTATTGGCTGTTTGTTAGTACATATAAAGCACATATTATGCATGACTTTATTTTACATCCCTTATCCTACCTAATACCTTAACCTAACAACTACCTTACTAACTAATAATAAGCAACAAATTCAGAGTTTATTGGGGGAAAAGTCTTAGTTAATGGTTTGTTAATAGCGAGATTTGTCCCCTTTACTGAAGTGTGACCGAAAAAATTGCCTTCATTATTGATTTTAAAATAACCTTACAATTCATATTTGACTCAATTATGTGTTGAAACACATGTTTTTTTTCATTAAATGAACATATTGTTTTATATATTTTATTTAATATATGCATATATATTTTTTTTCAATTTCAACATTTCCTTAATACAATACAGTATTACTGTTGTATTGGTAAAAGAGAATATGAACTTATTTTCTTTCCAGTATTTGAGGTCTGAAAAAATAGAGAGCATCTTTTATGTTATTTTCACCCGTTTCTCCAGTTTTCATATTATGAATATAAATACAAATAAAAACAATATTTGAAATTGAAGAGATATTTTTTATATTTTTAGTAGGGGTGGGAATCTTTTGGTACCTCACGATTCGATTCAAATCAATTATTGGGGTGACGATTCGATTGAAAATCGATTCAGGACTTTTTATAACGATTCTTTCTCAAAATTAGATGTAATATACTTTTAGAAGTTCACATAATGAAACAATAAAGATCATTTTACCTAAACACATATACCTATAAATAATACCTTCTGAATAACAGAATATATATTTATTAATAAAACTGTAATAAATTCTATATTTTTTTGTGTGTGAGGAACGTTTACTTTCATAAGCTAAACAATTATTGATGGATAATAAATATCCTTTTATACTCTTTATACTATACTTTTATAGTTTTCCTGTAGCTCAGTGGTAAGAGCGTGGGTGCGATCCCAGGGTATTGCAAATACCTATGTAAAATGTATAGGATAAAGCTTTGGATAAAAGCGTCCGCCAAATGCCTAAATGTAAATGTACTCTATAGTAAATGTCATTGAATATGTAAACACTCACCAGTATCATAATGAGTTTTTTTGTTTTTAATTAGTGTGATAACATGCTTAACCTCCAACAGTTTCTTAAAGAAATGGGCTGCCTGTGGGTTTTAAGGCATTCTTCTCTGGAATCCAAATGTGTGGGAAGTTTATGTCCTGTGTCTCAGAAGAAATATTGACTAGTCACATTTTTGCGAGAATTGTTTCATCTTTCGGATGGGTACTTGACAGTTGAAACATGATTTCATAATTGAATTCTGTCCGTTTTTACCTATTTATATTCTCTTTCGTACTCAGTCGATGTTCTTTTTTGTTTTTCTCCCAACCCTCACGTTTAGATACGATGGACCAAGACAGCAGGCAGCGCTACTGACCGCTTCCAGGACTCAAGCGTATTCAACGAGACGCTGCGCATAACCCGCATCCAGAGGCACCAGGGCGGCCGCTATTACTGTAAAGCTGAGAATGGCCTTGGCACCCCAGCCATCAAATCCATCCGTGTGGATGTTTACTGTGAGTTAACAAGCTCTTCCGCCTGTCAGCAGAAAACCAAACACTTGACACGCACTCCTGCAAGTCAACGATAGCTCGAGATTAGCCTTTGCTGAGTGTGTATGAATCATTCTTGAGGTTTTTAAGACAGATACTCAACCTTGATCCAACACTCCACTTAAATCCTTAAGTTATGAAACAAGAATAATTGAGTTGAAAGCCATAGCCATTGCTGTATTACTGTACCTTTTTGTTGTGCTTCGGATCAGTTTTGCTAAAAAGTAGACAGGGACAGTTCGCTCAAAAAACAATTCTGTCATCACTTCGAGTTGTCCCAAATCTGTATAAATGTCTTATATTTGGACGAATGCTTGTAACCACACAGTTCTTGGCTGGTGGTAAAAGTTTCCCAGAGCTGTTTTCTTTACCTTAATTCTTCAAAATATCTTCTTTTGTGTTCAACAGAACGAAGAAATTTATAATCAATTTTTCCTACCATGGTTGTGCAAAAAAGTAAAGGCATCATACTGTATTTGGAATCCTTTCCTCATTACATTGTTTTGAACACAGTAATGTTAATAATTAATCATAACTGGATGACCTTCCAGCATTGTTTATAATAGGCTAGAATGTTAATATAGCTCCCATTAACTGAACTATGCAGCTTGGAATGAGACATTGGCACAAATCCCATATATTACACCACTATATTGGTACAATGTTTCCTAACAAAACGGGGTAGTGTAGTTTCTAGCTTACACCTTAGAGGTCTAAAATACTCTGTTAGCGTTCCCTTTTATATCAATTGCAGTACATGTCTGGAAATCTGCCACATTTGTTAATGGCCATATTTCAATTTGCTTGAGAGAATGTATGTTTTAATACGTGCCTGCTTTGGAATGGCCATTAGTGAAGAATGATGCTTTTTGCAAGCAGATGGTATATTTACGGCATCTACCAGCGGGCGCTAACCGGTCCATGCATACCAGCCAAACTCTGACCTCCTGTTTTGAGCCACGCTAGCAATAAGCTGTAACCTTTGTGCCATTGAGCAATTATTGTCCCAGTAATAAATGTAATGTACTGTAAGGCACTTTGGATAGTGGCATCTGCTAAATAACTACTCGCAGAAGATTTCATCCACTTGTGGGGTCATTTAATGATGTAGAACATAATGTGTTAATGACAACGCTATAGCACAAGAAAAAAATTTCACTGCTGAATCTACAGCACCATTTGTAGCCTAAAGATTGTGCTTGCAGACTGGATTGAATGTTGAAATATTAAAAATATAATAAATAGACAACATATTTCCTTTGGTTTTGTCAATCCTCAGCAAACAGAAAAAAAACAATGTGAATAATATAATCTAATTTGTGGATGAATAACTCTTATAAGATGTTTTTGTGTTAAATGAAATACACTAAAGAATCAGACAAAGTGGTTATTAAGTTTATCAGACACATTGACTGAAATGAAAGTTTTAGTGTTCAGTCATGTCTGACTCTAAATAGAATTGTCACAGTTTACTTCAGGATGGGGAGACTTAAATCAATGTAATTACTGAATGGTGTTTCATGTTTAGTCAAAGATACACTTTACATTTACATTTTGTCATTTTGCAGACGCTTTCATCCGAAGCGAAATACAAATGGGGAACATCAAGCAATTTATCTAAAAAGAGGCAACAACGCATGTCGTATTCATTGCCAAGTTTCAAGACAAAGAATATAAAGTTAAAAGTTATAAATATAATTATGTTGAATAATACACCTAACTAAATTATTATAGGTGTCATTAAGTTATATTATGTTAACTTATTACTTAAATAATACCTAATGAATCACTAAAATGTTACAAAATTTGCCTTTGTTTGTTATTTAATACACTGCATTGCATTTTTGCCATCTGTGACCTGCCTTAGTGAACTGCCATGTACTCACCTTCTTGTCATTTCAAACCTGTTATGACCTTCTTTTTTCTGCAGAATCCAAAAGACGATATTTGGAAGAATATTGGTACCCATTTATTTCTATTGCATAGACACAATACCAATGCAAAAATCAAAGCCATGTTTTGGCTACCAAGATTCATCAAAATATTATCTTTTGTGTTCTACGGAAGAAAGAAAGTCATACAGATTTGAATGATAAGAGAGTGAGTAAATGATGACAGAATTTCTATTTTTGGGTGAACTATTACTTTTAAGTCTTTGTTTGTATCTCTTCCATTAAGAAAATACTGAAATGGTTATTATTTGGCAACAGACAGCTGAGGTAAATTAAATGCAACAAGTTCTTATTTCTTCATCAATGGAATATTTAAGAGAAAACGATAATAGTTACATCATAAATTCCCCTCCTTTTAGTAAAAAATGCATACTGTCATTATAGAAAGCATTTCCACTATATATTCCAACCATTGCCATGTTCCATTAAAACATTATGATTGAAATCAATTCCCTAACATGATCATCAGACGAGATGATACCTGGGCTTAAATGAAGCACATATTGTTCCGTGTTTTTACAGTCTAGCACAGTTTCTATGCCCTAAAAAGCCAGACAGTGACATTTATTATATGACCCACCATATATGCACGCTGAACAGTATGTGTATTAATCTCTCAGCCCTTTCCAAATGAATGTGTTTGATCAGATGACGAAATGCATTAAATAGTAGTCTTAATGAATGAGCAAATTGACTGATATGAAAATGAGGATTATTCTACAAAGAAGCGTCACTGTTAGTACATCATCTCCAGACGCTTCAAAGGTGTACTCGTCTGCTATCAAACCATCAAAAGCTATCACGACCTGTCAAAAAAAGGAGTTGTGTGTTGCGTGTGTTCCCCGCAGACATGTAGGAGCCATAGATGTTGTAAAGTGATTTACGGTAGGACGGAGAGATGAATAGGAGCAGCGATGGACGGTGGCAGGCGGCATTGCCGTGGGGAGGCAGTGAGGAGCAAGTCATTACCCTTGAATTAGAGAACAAGCCTCAGCTTGTCATTTTTATTCCAGTTTCACGGTGGACTGTTGGCTGGTGGGCACTCGCTTTTATCGATCCCGGCTACGCTAATGCAGTGATCAAAGCCCAGATTCATGTCATTGATAGAGAACAGGCAACATACTACCGATAAACAAGAGCACGCTTCGATTTGGAGTGACTGTATTGTCTTGTAAGTGTGGCGCCAGTCACTAGTCACTAGTCATTAGTTTAAAGTAAATGGGGAATGAAGGTATTGATTTAAATCGTGTTTATGTTGGGGCAGGAGTGGTGATCTGAATCCACCTTTTATTCAGAAAATTCCCTCACCGAATCATGAATAAATCAGTGGTGGTTGACACTTGTCTGCTTTTTTGCCTTGAACAAGTAGCTGGCATGATGTAACGGCCAGTTTAGACCAGCATCGGTTTCAACGGATGTTCTACACTACGCTAATACAGCTGCCCAGGATAGTTATCCTAAATAAACGTTTACAATCATTTATTCATGCTCAAAACCTGTATTACTCTTCTCTTCTGTGGAACACAAAAAAAGATAATTTGAGAAATGTGGCTTTGTGTCCATACAATGAAAGTCAATGGGAGCCAATGTTGTTTGGTTACAACATTCTTCCAAATATCTTCTTTTGTGTTCTGCAGAAGATAGAAAGTGAAGTGTGGGTCCATAAATGATGATGTTAATGAAATTAATTTTCACTTTTGGCTGAACTGTCCCTTTTAGCTAGTTGAAATAACTGATCCGTTTAACTGATTGAGATTGAGGTTGAGATTTTTTGATGCTAATAAATGCTGGAAAATGGTTGAGTCAGTATTCAAATTTTATCAGCAGCTCAAAAAGTCCTGTCAATACTGTCTTTTAAATATTTACGGCGGGGTTATGTTGATTCATTTTTTTAGAGAGCAGGAGGAGCAAAGTTTTTGAAAGGTGTGTTTCACTGATAGCTGGAGAGTCAGGATTATTCTGGGCTGAGGAAGGTTTTAAGATGAGGTTTTAGCTTTGAGGACAATAAAAGCACATGACTTCTCACTGGAGCACTCTATGGTAATCTTTCTTGCTCATGAAAAAAATGGCTGTTTTAACAATACTCATAACCGAAGTGTAGAAATTGAGTTGGTTTTATATATGGTAATGCATTCATTGCTTTTTTCCAGTTTTCTGATAACCAATTTACTTTTTTTAACTCAAGCACAAAACTTAAGGTGATTAATGTGGCTGTACTTTCATTAGATCATTGAAGCCTTATTTTATTAATTTTATTTGGCAGTAACACAGATTTTTATTGAAATGCTGAGATGCACTTCATACTGTTTGGTTAATACAAAGCAAATACAGTGATTACATCTGCTTTTAATAAATAGGAATTTTAAGTTATATTTAATAAGTGAATTTTAAAGATATCGAAGTTTTGAATAGTACAGTGTCCCTTAAGTTGGAATCAAACTCATGACCTTGGCTTTAATAGTGTAATAGTGTCACTGTTTTATGAGAGTAGTTCTTAAATTAGGTTATTTTTGTCTGATCAAACGATCCAATAATTTACTTCAGTTTATGAGCAGGGTGTAAAGCAACAGGGATACATCTCATAAAACCATTTCAGTTATTGGAAAAAATACAGTAATGCGTTTGGCCAAACCCTTTTTGCAAGTTAGATATGTCTTTTCACTTTGTTGTTGTATATCTGTATTTTCACTTTGTTGTTTATCGAACCCCTAACCATGTGTTGCTTTTCGAGATAAGCTACTTTGCAGATATCCTCTTTAAATCACTCTATAATGCAATATTAACCACTATTTGTCATTTATGCAATAGAGTAGTCAATTTTCTTTCGCTGTGAGAGCCATTTCTTTACCATATGTGTTCGTCTAGACTAGAGCATCTAGCAGACGCCATTCATAAATTGAGCATTCAATCTAAATATAATATATTTGTTTACCCTTGTCCTAGTTTTCCCTTCCCTACATTCTGTCATAACTCACTTTCATACTTCTGTCATCCTCATGCGTACTGCACTCGGTCTCACATACAGTACATGTTAAAGTCTCTTGCTCTCTAAATGTACCCAGAGACACTCTTAAGTACAGCATTATTAATATTATCACTATTAATTTAATATTTAAAATCTCCTTCACCACAGAAGTCTATAACAGGGTATTTCTGGAACAATGTGACCAACCTTACCCTTTTGAATTTCAGATTTAGATGACCCCATCGTGACCGTCCACCAGAGTATAGGAGAGGCGAAGGAACAGTTCTACTATGAGAGAACAGTGTTCCTGCGGTGTGCTGCCAATTCTAATCCTCCGGTGCGGTACAGCTGGAGACGGGGAAGGGAGTTTCTGTCCCAGGGTTCTGACAAGGGCGTGGAGATCTATGAGCCGTTTTTCACACAGGTAAGATATTAGTTCAGTTTTTATGCAAAATGGTAACGTATACGAGAACTGCTGATCATCTGTGTTTGATGTGCTTATAAATAGATTAGGAACAATAATAAAAGTTATTAGGGTATAACTGGGGTTATTTCTTGATTTTCTGCGTAAATGTGTAAAACGATCCAGACACGGTCATGTTGAGAAACATTTTTAAGGTGTACTTGCTGACATACGTTCTGAATAAAACAACTATTAACTTCAATATGAATGCATGACTTGCCTCTGATGAACTTCATTGCTCTAACTTGAAAGTTCTCATTATGCAATACGGACAAACTATCACAAGAGACAAAGAGCAAGCAGCGCCGTGACAACAGAAGTGTTATCTGGTCCAGAAGGGAGCACATCAGATGTGCTTTCAAAACAAGGCTTATTGTTACGTCTGATATGGCACAGAGATCGGCCCACAGTGAACCCGTCCCCGTAATTAGTCAGTAGACAAGGATATTTTAGGACCCGTTTCTATCTTTCTATTCCCCACGGAGAATCAATCATGGAACATTAGCCTGTGTACTTACAGGAGATTTTGCACGTCATTTCGATCACCCCCCACAGAACTATGAATATGAAATGAATGCACTACAACGTTGTCAGTGTCTCAGGTTAGCGAGCGGATCAACACCACACAAATAATGTCCGAAGATTCAGGCACACAAAGTTCTGAAAATAAGAACACAGTTGTCTCACGATAACTGATCGAGTTGAATTTGTTTGTGCACAATATATAGTAAATTGGAACTGCAGTAAAGTGCTCAACAAGAATCTTAGTTTAAGCAAAAAATAATTCCAAATGCATGATGATGACTTTCTAGAAAAATATTTTAAAGGTGTGATATGACACGACTAAAACGAATAGTATTGTTTGTTTTAGATGTAATGCAATGTGTACACCATTTAAGGTTCAAAAAAGTTTTATTTTCCACATACTGTGTACTTTTGTATCTCCTCGCACGTGATTTTTTATAAAGCTCATCACTCTGAAAAACGAGGTGTGCTATGATTGGCCAGTTAACCAGTCGTAGTGATTGGTTGAATACTGCAAACGTGTGACGGAAATCTAACGCCTCTTACCATATTTGGAACAACAGGTTCCAAAGCAATTGTACTGACAGGTACGCCCACCTTACCTGCGTTTACATTTTGGCAGTCTTAGTCAAATCATACCATGATTTGTGGGGGTGTGGTTACACGATGCGTTTCAGGCAGGTCTGGGTGATCATTCACTTTTAGATAGAATGCATCTTTTTTTCCGACACTTTAATGTTGCAATTTTACGTGTCTAATACATGCATGGGCCACTTATAACACCCCAAAGACGCAGAAAAACAGGTATTCGACTATTATAAGGCTAAACTTTGGGATGTCTTGTAATGCCTTGTATTTGTATTTTACTTAAGCACTCAGTTTCAGTATGTTCTTTACACAAATGTTTCATACTGTATGACTTCAAAAACCTAAAATATGTTTTTATTGACTTTACTGTCTTTTTAGAGACTGAAAGCCTATTATCATTATTCACTAGTAATGCATGAAAAATCAACATTCAACATTGATATTTCTCCCAAAAATGAAAATACAGTCATCATTTGCTCATCCTCTTATCGTTTCAAACCTTTATGACTTTCTTTCTTCCGCAGAGAAAGTCGGTAACTGAACAGCGACGGTACTCATTTAAGTAAATGGGAAACGTCATTGTTCAGTTACCAACTTTCTTCAAAATATCTTCTTTTGTATTTTGAAGAAAAAAGAAATTCGTAGAGGTTTGAAAATGACAAGAGGGTGAAATGATGACAGAATTTTTTAGTTTTGGGTGAACTTTAACTTTCACTGCCATACAAACCAATGCCTATCAAACTGTTAAGAATCTCAAAGACCTTTTTCTGTTTTTCAGGGCGAAACCAAGATCCTCAAGTTAAAGAACCTGCGTCCTCAGGACTATGCTAACTACACGTGCACCGCCTCCGTCCGCAGCGTCTGTGGCATCCCCGACAAAAGCGTTCTCTTCCGACTCACCAACAAAACAGGTGCAGGCCATATCAAATCTCCTTTCTGTCCATCACGTTGTCTGCTATTATAGACCTTCCCCTTTATTCGAGCTGCCCGACAATTTAAAAGTAAAGTGCCCTTAGGCTTTTGTCACGACAAGTGCTGTGTGGTCTGATAATCAACACGCTTTGAGTCGTGCATGTCTGATTGAGTATGTTATGTCTATCACGTTTAAAGACGTGCCTCGTACTTTTCCTTTTCTGTTGGTGGTGGCTGGAGAAACTGCCCGAGGCTGATATTTCCACCGCCGGCCTCACGGCTAATTCAGTTCATGGCAAAACCATATTCTTAAGGAATTGGCCCGCCGGCTCTCCGCACTTCTTATCTGTCTCTGTGGGCCTCGTGCCACCGCAGCGAAGACCTGACCTTTACGGATTCCATTAGAGAATGAAAAGAGTCTGCGGACCTTTTCCTCTGGCCGTCTCTGTTTTTCTATCTTCTCCTCACACTCCCCCACTCTCGCTTTTTCTCGAGCCATCCTTCTCTCTCGCTTTTTCTGTCTCTCAGCGTATTTCTGGCAACATGTTGGTTGATGATGATGATCGCTGCAAAATCCAGTGCCTTGACTGATTGCTTTGCCAACTCGAAGGCCTTTACAGCACAGCATGCTGGTTTTGCTTTGGGAGGAGCGGTTGGGAAAGGCTTTGATTGTGAGGGATGTGAGTTGGTAGATTGGATGTGGTCACCTGGTGCATTCTGGGACAGAGTACCACATCTATTTGTGTCTATACTGTGAGAAAGAAAATATTTTACTTTTTTGTGTAAATGCACTACACTGTAAAAATAAAGGGGCTGTTACGTACGATTCTTAGAAAGAAGCTGCTCCCCTAACCCCACCCACGGTGTATTTAGATATAAATAACTAATTCTAAGGTAATAAAAACAAAATGCATAAGGTCTTTATACACCTCTGAGGACATAGACCTTTAAATAAAATAATTACGATCATTTGTGTCAATTATGTAAAAAAATGAACCACACAGAAATATTTGACTGTACGACAATTTATCATAATAATTGTCAGAGTCATAAAACAGACGATTAATCGCCATAATCTCAATTATTTATTAGGCAGTTTATCATCAACCAAATTTTATAATCATGACAGTCTTTATAAGCGGTTTCTCAAATCAATGCCGTAGAAGAACCATGTTTGGTTCTTTAAAGAACCTTTCAGTAAGGGTTCCGTTAGAACAAACAGTAGAACCATTTTCCACTACAAAGAACCTTTAGTGTAATAGAAAGGTTCTGTGGATGGAACCATACCGCCTGTCAAAGAACGATTTAGAACCCATCATGCCTCTGGTATTTCTTGTTAACAAATTTGCACGTAAACTGTTTTAATTTCCTTGAAAATCAGCTATCTTGTAGTGATAATGTATGCGTTCATTTACTGTAGGTATGTGATTTGATTTATTACCCCATTAGCTCCAAGCAGGGCCATCACTAAAATCCACCCGGCCCGGGCTCTATCACTATATAAAAACCATACGTCATTAATATTCATGAGTCAGTTCCCAGAAGTCTGGGTGAAGAAATAGTTCTCATCTAAAACTTTGCCTGTTTTTGTCCCAGCTTCCCCAACTGTTAAGCTACTAGTGGAAGACCCCATCGTGGCCAACCCTGGCCAGACGGTGACACTGGTCTGCATTATCTCCGGAGGGGAGCCCAACCCAACCCTGTCGTGGGTACGGAACGGAGAAGAGCTGCCAAAAAAGAGCGTGCTCAATGGAGGAACCCTCACCATACCGGCCATCACCGTTGAAGATGCTGGCGTTTACAGCTGCGTGGCCAGTAACAACGTGGGCAATCCCGCAAAGAAATCCACCAACATTCTTGTCAGAGGTGAGTCATGTTTGATGTATCAGGCTGTGTTGCCGTCAATTTCAAGAGTCATCAGTGAAAAGAACACCCGCTGTTTTATTGTTCAAGCTCAGAATAAAGTTTTGCATCCCCCACGATTGGCTGTCAGCATTTTCCAGAGCTTATCACGAATTATCAAAGCATAATGAATTACTTAATGATTATCATGGGAGCAAAATGACAATACTTGTGGCTAATAAACATCTCGACAATATATGCATGAATGCAGCGTGCAATTAAGCATAATGGCAGTGAATTGATGGGTGCACATTGCTGCAATGCATCGTAAAAAAACACGGAATTGTGGTTCAGAGCTGTTGTCAAAGGACAAAGATGCCTTAACCGTTACGATATAAAAGTATGTCGACACCCCCTTCTAATGAAAGGCTTTGTCTCTTCTAGAAGACCCCATGAAGCGTACAGCCGTGCAATCTTCTTAGACAACATTTTTTGTAGTAGGATAGGGCGTAACTTTTCAGCTTTGGCATGACAATGCCTCAGTGCACATGGCGATGCCTGTAAAGAAATAGTGTACTCGACTGCCTGCACAAAGGCAAGACCTGAAAGTTTTTCGCTTGGTCAATTGTGAGCCAGACCACATCTCCAAACATGAGTCCCTGACCTTGCAGATACTCTGTCTAAATGGGAACGTCTGGTGGAAAGCCTTTCGCAAGTGGATAAAGTTAAAGCAGACTCACAGCATTATTTACTTTGTGAATCAATACAGACATACATTTATGAAAAAAGTACTGTTGGTTTTTTGTAAAGAAAAAAATCAACAGTGATATGGCTGAAAAAACAAATAAGAATTTCCAAGGTTAAAAATCACTTTTTCGTAAATATTGAAACTGGACCCAAACAGCACACACGGTTAAAAATGTTTGCTTAAAGTTTCAAGACTCAACCATGCTCTGTGTTGTGCTGGTATTCTCCAGCCAACATCATTACCTAGCATAATGAGTTTTTGTGATATTCGCATAATACATCCTGCCAAAAGAACAGAGTTAAACGGAGAGGATTTGCTTTTCTGGCCCCTGTGTGTGTGGTTCGCTTTCTGAAGAAGCTTTACATTCCCCAGTCGGAGCAGCTGCTGTAGCTTCTTTCACAGGTACTCCTTCTCCAGTCTGATCCCCAGTGTGCACATAAAGCTGTTTGCACATCTGGAGGTCCAGCTTTCAGTGTGAATCCCTTTCTGTCTGTCAACTCACCGGCGCTGGGGAACGCAGTGAGATTGCGCATTTTTATGAAGCCGGGTGTCTGCGTGAGACTGGAGGGCGAGTCAGAGGCGAGTCAGATGTCTTGCCAGTGCGGAGGATCATCTTGGTGAGGCAGACAGGAGAGGGGAAGAGGATCATACAAAACTAGAGAAATCGGCTTTGTGTAAAGGGTCATTACTGTTATGCAGGGTATTTTCATGCCTGTCATACATATCTTCATAAAAAGTTTTGGATAAAATATTCAAATTACGAAGTTTAAATGTTTTCTTATGGAAAATGTTATTTAATTGATTTGTTTTTTAATTATTTTCTACTTGGGAGATATTCCATCTATGTGTTTTTCTTTAATAATTAAAGTTACTTTACCTTTAGTATTTATCTTTACTATTATTACTTTACTATTTCAGTTTAGTTTGTAGTCAGCATTTTTAAAAACCTATTTTTGAAAGATGTAGTAATGGTTATGGAGACATATGCATGCTTTCAGTGATCAGATGAACTTCATTATATTGGTGGTATGAGACAGAGCTCTGTATGTTTGATGAGCCATCAATTTTCTTTTTTGTTGCCTATCTTGCAAGTGTTTGTGTGGCCTTAAACTGAAATACTTAAACTAAGCTTGTTATACATCTGAAATACATAGCTACCCCAACCCCAAATCCACTCCTACTTGCATTGACAGTTTTTAATTTTAGATACAAAATGTCAAACTTGTTTTTCTACAGCTGTGTTTGACTTGTGTCTTCTACTAGTCTCTTAATATCATTATGTAATTATGCAAAAATCGTAATAATTATTTGTAGGATTCAGGGCCGTCAAACGATTTGCTCTGATTTATTGCATCCAGAAGAAAAGTTTGTGTGTAATATGTCTGTGTACTGCGCATATTAATTCTGTATTTATAAAAACATTAATACAGTACATAAAAATTGATAAGTATTTATATTCCATTCCATTCTCTACCGCTTATCCGAACTACCTCGGGTCACGGGGAGCCTGCGCCTATCTCAGGAGTCATCGGGCATCAAGGCAAGATACACCCTGGATGGAGTGCCAACCCATCACAGGGCACACACACTCACTCATTCACTCACGCACTCACAACCTACGGACAATTTTTCCAGAGATGCCAATCAACCTACCATGCATGTCTTTGGACCAGGGGAGGAAACCAGAGTACCCGGAGGAAACCCCCAAGGCACAGGGAGAACATGCAAACTTGCACACACACAAGTCGGAAGCGGGAATCAAACCCCCAACCCTGGAGGTGTGAGGCGAACGTGCTAACCACTAAGCCACCGTGCCCCCCTAAGTATTTATATATTGTTGTTAAATATACAAACAAATTTCCTAAATATGTGTTGGTGTATGTGTTTATAAATACAAAATGAATATGACCCAGACATATATTATATAAGCACAAACTTTTATTCTGGATGCAATTAATCGTGATTTAACGTTTGAATGCCCCAATAGTAATATAGTTTTATAATTTTTAATATATTATTAGTTATACTATAATTGTATTATTTGTTTATGATATTTACAATGTATAGTATTGTATATGTTACAATTAAGGGAAGTTAATTATTGAAACACATTAACACTAAATGCTTTTTACATTTAAGCCACCAATCTCCTACATTCTTTTTCTATTACTTTAGTATTTTTAATAGGATTTCATATACACATTCCAGATATTCTAGTGACAATTTTTTTCCAGCCTGTTCTATTATTGTTGTTGCAGAAACAATAAATCACTTTCGCACTTTATAGTTCATCGGACATCCATTTAGCCCTTTCGTGTTTTTTTGTTGCATTAATTGACCCAAAGAAACGCACACTGACTCGCAACAAGAGAATGTACTTCCCACAATTCTGTTCACCAATGCTGTTCGCTTGATAAATTGGCCGCCTTTGGAAGCGAGCAACTCATTTTCTAGTACATCATGTGGAAAACATGAATGTTGCAATATCAACTTTATGGCTCACTTGTGGCCATTAAAGGTTTTTTCCCCTAGCAGCATTGCCTATTTAGGTTTTTATACGCTTTTCATATGGATGCATTCAATAGTATTGGACGGAAAATAGCGATGATAAGTTTTTTCTCTAGCTTGATAGATAGAGGACGGTTTCATAAAATAAGGTTTTAAGATGGAACGTTGCAAGCTCGGGCGGCATAGTTTTTTTTTGCTGCACAGATGGCAGAATCTCATTTGTTGGCCAAAATAAGCAAGGGATTTGAGGAAAAACGATATTACATGGGAAGTTTGGAAGTTGGGAAATCCCAACACACTTTACTCGCTGCTTGTACAAAGCTGTGTGATAGCAGCTGTACTGGTCATTTGAAATGTGACCTTTTCTCCAGCGGTGGGAAAAGAGCATGTGTAGCCAGCTGGGCCGTGGATGAGGTGAAGGGGTACATTTTTTTCCCCAGTCACTTATGTAGAAGAAAGATATAGCGCTGAGGTTTGGTTTATGGATATGGGTAGAGCAGAGTTTGTACATTTTTATACTCAGTTAAGATGAACTAGTAAGGTTGCAGCTACTATTATGAGTAGAGATGTCACAATATATAAGCATAAAAAATAATCTTGATATCAAAGCCGTGATTATCGATACCGTCGTCATTCTTCATATAGTAAAATATTGATAAGAATCCACCCCCGTTTAAAGTATTGCCTTAAGAACCCCAATGGTTACAAAATCTCTTTTTAATCCTTGCACTTAAATTTTATGTGTGATTTGTTGGCCAAGAAAAACACAATCTAAACAACTTTGATAGCATTATTTGTTCATTAATCAACATTTAAAGGTCCAGTGTATGAAATTTAGCGGCTTCTCCACCGGGACTAAGATGTTGTCACATTTCGCGTAAATTACGTATTTACTTAACGTACTCTGTAAAGCAGTTTGTCCATTAAGGGCTACTGTAGAAACAACAACGCCCTTATTACGTAAGGTCTCTCAATACAACTTACTAACTTAGTTGTGTATATTATATTGCATTTCTGTCGGTAAATCCTCCAAAAGAACTACACACAGCTCTTTTAAATTAGATTTTGTGATAATATAGTAACCATGACTTATTTTGGACACAAACAGTCCTAATTAAAAATCAATTATTTAAATGTACATGTTATTATATATTAATATAGTGTATTTTTCTTGCCTTAAATTTGTAGCTTTACATTAATTACAATTGAAAAAGTACATCTTTGTACTGTACATCAACATATCAAAGTTACAGCAACTGGTCAACATTTTTAATAGTAGGCTAAATTCAAATTATTTAAAATTTAAGACCGCAAAAATGTGATATTATTTAGTAAATAGACCTATAGTAAATTTTATTTTTATTGCATTGAAGATTCGGTAGTCATGTTGGGTTTACAATGACATATTGGCGCATGTGCATCACAAAATACACGTCTTCAGTTATTAATGACGTGGAAAGAAACATAGAAATGCTCTTAAGTGTTCACTAACAGGAGTGATAAAGTGAGTATTCAGTTGGTTATGTCATCAACCTGATGGCTCCCACAAGGTAAAAAAGCTTTTATTACAGTCCGTGTGAACCTAACGTTGCGATCGACTTGAGTATAGTGATATATTTCCAGTATTGTGATGGTGAAACTGAATATCAAATGATCAAAGTCCAGGGTGTGGCTTGTGAAATGGTTGAATCGAGAAACTGGGTGTTTCATTTAGAAAACGAACTGGCAGCAGATTGACAGTTGGAAGGCAGGGGTTAACAGATGTTCTGCTCAAGCCGTCAAACCACCGTCATCAGAGCAGAAATATATATTAAGGCAATACAGTTAAGATTTCTATTAAAGATTACAAAGACTTTGTGTGGTACAGATAAGTTGTTCACCGCAAAACTAGTAATGTGAGATAACCAAGTAAATAGGGTCACTTTTGATTTCATGTGGATTTAAAAAACGACTGGACTGTTCATCTCAAGTGAAAGAACAAAATTAAGAAAACAAAACAAAAACACTGTTTATGTCCCGACTGAGTAAAGCTGAGTGCACCTTTAAAACACTACCTTCACCCGGTTCCCTGTAGATACAGCTCAGAAATAAAGCCTGTTTTCCCATAAGCTTACTCAGCCATTACCCAGATCAAAGATTACTCGAGGGCAAGCCGGTTCTGATGAGAGAGCTTTAATGAGATGTCACTCAGCACCGATGTGGGAGTGACATGATATCCATCCCTGAGTAAAGCCTTTCCTGACAGCTTTGTTCCACCACCTGCTGGCAGCATCATCAATAAAACACGGCCCACCCCTCTCCGGCCATCACTCAAATATCCAGCCTTGTCACTACGAGAGCGGATTTCAGCAGATTGTGCCCAACGTTGCAGGGTCTGCTCTGCAGATAACTGCAAAATATCCAGAATTGTGCTTTATAAGATATTTATTAGCTGCAGGGAGATCTTGCGAAGCCACGATGGAAGGGAAGGTATTGCTGAGCCTGCACTCTGCCATTGAAACTCGTCCTTTTATTTATTTACGCATGAGATATCATCCGGCGTTTGAGCCGTTCTCCACCAAGCAATCAAAACAGACATGTTGAGATGCTTCTAAAAGCCCCCGGCCCTGGCATCGGTCTTTTTCCAATTGCTGTGCATGCTTTGCATTGTCTAGAGCTATGAAACGCATGAATACGGGGAATGTTAGGGCATGTTTGCAAAATCTTTGTCTAGCCGTTTCTTGATGCAAGTCAATTCGGCTGGATAATGAGCGAATGTGCTCGTAAAGCTGTTTGTAAATTACAGGGAATGATATGTGCTGTCTCGTACAACACGTAACTTGACTTATTCCTCCCCTAAGTTTGCAAAACAGCATTAGGGAACTCGATTCCTTTTGATGAGTTCAAGGACAGTGACTAATAGCAGACCGGTGCTGTTACGTTGTCTGATCAGTTCAAACGTTGAAAAAAAAAATTCATGTGATAACCTGGATTTTTATCAGTTTTCAGCTGTCTTGTCTTGCTGTTAGCTTTTCACATTGCTGTTGAATGACTTTTTCACTCCTAAGGTTTGATTTGTTGAAATTCTACAGACACTGGAATGAAATGGCCACAATATTAACGGATATTTTGGAAAGGTCTCTTAATTTTTTCCACTAGTGTAGTAGGGATTTATTTTGTGTGGTTCTGTGTCGAGTTTTCTATGAACATTTGGATTGTCTTGAATCAGCCTGGGCTACAAAAATGATAAATCGGATTACAGTTTTTTTTATTACAAAAGAAACTGGCTTTGTGAAATGACCATTACGTGCCATGTTCCATTTTCTAATAACAAACCCTTCCTGAGATATTTAGTATTGTAGGATGTCTGAAACCATGCTTTCTAAAAAGATGCAATTTAGTAAAACGTGGACAAATACTTGAAAGTTACCATTATTTATGTAATGATTATATAAGGTATTGGGATAAAAGAGGTATTGGGAGAAAAGTGAACATGTACAGCACAAGCTATTCATTAGAATAAGACTTTTAAATTACTTTTTTCCACCTATTCACTGCATGCCCATTCACAATGAAAGGACAACTAAAGACATAGTCAAAAGGGCTATTGATTTTCATATAATGCTACATGGGAGCGTTGACAATGATCTGTGGTGGGTGCTGAGCTGAAGAAACACCTAACCAATTCTAATATCGCACAAAGAAGAGTGACGTCCATCATCGTTTGATACGCATTCAACAATATTGTCCTGCAGATATGTCTCTCTTCTCACGTAACGAATGGATTTGTTGCGGTTTCTTCCATGTCCCGCCTTCCGAAACGCCCTGATTGGTAAAGCTGACCAGGTCTGTCGTGATTGGTTCCCCGCTTAAAGTGTGTGTGTGAAGATATCCCACCCACACCATATCAGCGAGTTCCGCTGCTCAAGCTGTTGTGATTGGTCGGTCCCCCTCTCAGGGCACGTGAATTTATAAGCTTAGGCTTTTAGTAATAAACAGTTACAATGGCATCAACTTCACTTCATCAGTTAAAAACATGCGGATCGATCGAAGTGTAACTGAGGGCTGCTAGTGTATACGCAAACGTCAATCTTTGTTAGAGATCCCGTTTGTTTTCAACAATGGCGAGGGAAATTACACCCGAGCATTTGAATCGGACAGGATATATTATCACTAATAACAGAAGCGTTAGTTTTTGCCTTTTTGGACCCGTGTTGGATAATAAAACAAGCAGATTGACTAGGAGACATTTGCAACCAGGACCCCAGAGGATGTTTCATAGAAGGGTTTTAGACAGAGGTATGCGCACACACACACAATATCAGTGTATTACACAGAATAGCTTTCACAGCCGATGTTTAGGTCATGGAAGCTGTTATTTGACCATTGGTTCTCTTAGAATGTGTGTAGCTGAATTTTTATTACCAGCTCTAGGACTGTGATGAAAGTGAAAGTAATGAACCCCGTAGCTCAGTCAAATGTTTACAATGTTTGATAACCAAACACTACTCATGCAGCTCTTCCTCTACTCTAAGGAAGGCCTGGCCCCTTTTTTGGCGTATTCCTTTGGGGGAGTTTATTAAAAGCACTCGGAATAGTGACATCATGTACCCTGGAAGTAGAGGGCTGTAGTCCGATTCCAGCCGTTCTCTCTAGTCCTTAAAAAGCAAATTCTGTTAAAGGCATTTTACTTTGAGCCCTATCCCTTTGCAGGTATTATTTATGCTATAATAGCAATATTATTATTATTAATATTTGTTGTATTTTGTTGTATATTCGTTTCACTAAATAAATAATTTGTAGACCGGGTGCAGTAGTTTTGACACATTTAAAGAAACCGTATGGTACATGACATGACATCTACCTGTTGAGTTTGGTATCGCAGTCTAACTTCAAAATATTGGAGAGACAAGAACAGCCAAGTAACAGTTCTTCTTGGTTTCTTTTGATTGTTATCAGAAATAATCTACAGCCACTCTATTGTTTGTGAATGTGTTCCGGAACTTACCTGCAGCCCACAAACGCATGCATGCGAAGTAATACTTGTTAATGTTGTCACTTTGAAACCGTCTGTACTGAAATCTTTGAGCGTCGTAAGCGTGTATTAACTGCGGCATCATGAAAATGTATGATGAGACACAGTCTTTCATAATTCTTCATACAGGTGCAAATGGTTAAGAGCGAATATTGTGTTTTCTCTCAGGAACACCTTGATAGATTCTTCTGTTGGAAAACTCATTAAAAATGTACGCAAAAAGATTTTTTTGAAATTTCAAGAGATGTTATTACAGCGGATTAAGCAACAATCATCAAACGCGAGGCATGTAGCAACCTGACTTTAAACATTCACGACAGATTACACAGCTTGTCTCTTAGTAATTGCTTACCTACAGCGTTCTTTGAAAATGACTTACGTGAAGCCACTGGACTCCGTGCATTAACAGCCTGCAAGTTTTATGGGGTCACCAAAGGGAGCGCAGCTATCCCGCTACCATATTACGCTATTGATTAAATCGCAAATTGACCAACGAGGCGAAGCCTGCCGAGCTGAACCTCGTATGCAGCACACCTGCAAAGCTACGGCTCTTCATTATCTTCTATCTCGTAATATTCACCGCGTCTCCAATGGAGTCATTGCTCACGGTCCACCTTGAAACATCCTTTTCTAACGGTCCAGATTGTTACAGATTGTAAGATGTGCAGAACATGTGAAACTAAATTGGTTACTAAGATCTCATAAAAATGTGTTTTAAATAATTCAGGAACTGATAAATTATTTGACACAGATGCATCGGATTCACAAAAATGACTTGGAAATGAGATTGTGTGGTAATGTTTTGCTTAGATCGTGGAGAGTTTGAGGCTTGGGAATCCGCAATTGAGAACGAAATGAAGTTGTGTCTTTCTGGCCCCTGTTCTCTTCTTGAGAGGAGAGTCGGGAGTGCGCTAAATGTCAAAACAAACACAATTGAATATTTATGAGATTTCTGGTTACAGCGCGTGTTAGATGATGATTTGGAAGGGCAAAATGTTTACTTGCATTCAAAGGTTTTTCCAAAAGTCAGCATGATACGATGTGCGCAGCTCATTTAACCTCAAAGAAATTATAGTGCGGGACTTTATCCGTCTGGATTTTAAAAGGTGTTCTCAATATGTGTGGTGGTTGGAGGGGTGGTGCTGGAAAATAGTATTTGCTCCTGAACTTGCACCTGTAAATCATTTATAATGAGATCAGGTAGAATGTGAATAGATAACTAAATAAATTAATTTGTTTCAGGTTGACTGTAAGATTGATTTCTGTAAGATTGATTTGCTTGAAAGCCATTATATGCTGCATAGAATCTCAGAACTCAAATGTAGATAATTTGAAGAAAGTTGGTAACCGTGCAGCACCCATTCATTCTAATGTATGGACACAAAACCAATGTGTGTTTCAAAGCCATTCTTGATGTGAGTGTAAAGGGTTGATCTTCTGCAAACCAATCATCTGTTTTTATAACTAAACAAGACCCTGATAGTTCCTTATATAAATAATATTGTTTTCCTCTGTGTTCATTTCTCACCTTATTTATGATGTTGGTATGATTGTGTATTTTAAGAGCACCCTTGTTACTGCAGTATTCACAATTCGGCATCTTTAGATAATAGCCTTTGGATATTTTTATGATTTATCTGCCTGGTGCAGTGATAATAATTTGAAAAGCAGTCATGCGGATCAATTGTGGGGAAAGCCACAGAAAGTAGACTGTGTCGAAATTACATCAAGCAAAAACCTTTTAGATACATAAACCGGCAGGCTGAATTTAATAATCATTAACCATGCAATAAAAGTCTTGTTTGAAAAGATTTATAAACACACCATATTGAGATCATAAATGTGCTAATATGTCCAGCCTGTAAAATATTAGTTCATAAAAATCAAAATGCCTTCATAAATATGTATTCTGAATTGTTGTTTTAAATATTTCATCAGTCGGTTTTCATTGTGTCCACACAGCTCTGAAGAAAGGACGGTTTTGGATCACACCCGACCCCTATCATAATGACGACAACATCCAGATTGGCAGAGAGGTGAAGATATCGTGTCAGGTGGAGGCCACACCACCCGAGGAGCTGATGTTCAGCTGGTTGAAAAACGGCCGTCCGCTCCGCAGCTCAGAGCGAATGGTCATTACCCAAACCGACCCAGACGTTGCCCCTGGAACCACAAACCTGGACATCATCGACCTCAAGTTTACAGACTTTGGCACCTACACCTGTGTGGCTTCACTGAAGAACGGAGGCATACCGGAGATCAGTATAGACGTCAACATCTCCTCCACCACCGGTGAGCTTCTTGTTGTCTGATCTTTGGTCTGTTTGCATTGCTTAACCTCGTAGGTTCTAATTCTGAGTATTTGGACACAAGAGCAACACTCTAAAATGTATGAGCGTTGTTGCGTTAGAAGAATATAAAATATCGCTGCTATCCTTTTGAAACTTTGTATCTCCATATATTTTATGATGTTTATTTTTTGCCATAAATCATTACTGTTAGTCACACTTTATGTTTGTCTGGGGTTTGCAAATATCTAAAGTGCTTGTCAACTTTGACAACACAGTATTTAATCATTTTAAAAGTGTAGTCTTTTTTCCATTTCCTGAAAAATGGCGAATTTGTACATTCGAGGTTTGGAAAGGACAGCCGCGATGTGAAACCAGGTGGTATTTATAATTCCAAACCTTCTGAAGGATCCAGAGAGAATTTTATCCGACCAATTATTGTTTTTACCGGTTTAGTTCTGATTGATGGATAATTCATTTTAATTCATATAAAATTGCAATATACTAGATGTCAGATGTGCTTTACTGACTAAATGAAAAACAAATGTTGAGGTCGTGTTGTCAACACTGTACTAGAACCTTAAACTTCTTTACTGTACTGTGATATTAAAATGGTTTTCAGCTTGATTACATTCGTCATTAATTACACAATTGTTTTCCCGAGTATTCTCTTACCGGCTAAATGTGCTTTTCAGCACATCAGAGCATTATAGCTTTACAAAATCCGTCCCGCTGATGACATTTTAATGATGTGAAAAAGATCAGCATGAAATATCGGAATTTGAAAGTACAGGTAATGTCGTTTTTGCTTTTTTGCACGACCAAAAAGGGTAATGTAATTTATATCCCCAATGATTTCTTTATGCAAAATATCTTGTGTTTGTTTGTTTGTTTGCCTCGGGTCTACTAAAGAAGTCATGCTTAATCAACCTGCAGATGTGCTACGATCTCTCTCCCACCAGACCCCCTGCAGTCGCACTCGGAAATACATCCACCACCCTTCTTCTTTCTTTTGGTGCCATAGTCATTACCTTGACTCCATATAAATCTGTCTTTCCCCCTCACCTTCTATACTCGAGAAAATATATTTTTCCTTTATCTCCAAAGAAGAACAACATCTCGTTTCCACCGTATAGCATTTATCCTTTTTTATCATCTCTTAGGCTGTCATACCCCACATTTCATACGTGCATGATAGCTTTCGATATGACATCCCATGACTTTACAATATTAAATCAGGAATGTTTTTTAGAGATTAGAATCCTCTCGGATGAGCGAGATTAGAATCCCCCGGATGAGTGATGACCCCATACCTTGGCACACCCAACCGGAGCCTGTGTGTTTTTTTGTATACCTTTTATTAATGGTATTGAATTTGTGAAATGGACCGTAGAGATGGACACACCCCACACGTAAAGACGGTTTGTGTAGAGTAAAGCGGGGATTGATGCTTTATGGCGAGGGTCTGCGCAGCACTCTGGTGGCTATTTTTAGAGGAACAAGTGTTTCTGTGACATTGTTGAAGTTGTAGGGGAGACATCTTCAGTCGGCCTGTTTCACAGAGCATGTCATCGTGTCAACCTGACCCTGCTGTTTCTAACATCTGGACTTAATCCAAATTGTGTTCTGGTCAAATTGCTCAGTCGATTAGGGATTTGATGTGGAAAATTCACAACGTCTTGCACTTAAATGTCCTGGTGGAACTCCATGCAATATGTCTAATTTAATAGGAATGGTTGGGTCAAAATGGAAGATTCTTTGTTCATTTTAGGGCTGTCAAATGATTAATTGTGATTAATTGAATCCAGAATAAAAGTTTGTGTTTACACAATATAAGTCTGTGTACTGTGCATATTCATTTTGTATTTGTAGCCACATACGCAAACATGCCTGTTTGAAAAATACTTTATTTATATATAATTACATTACTGGTAAATATAAATAAATAGATCTTAACGTTTCCTAAATATTATATACATTGATGTGTATGTTTTTTTGTTTATAAATACAAATTGAATCTGCATAGTACACAGACATATATTATGGAAACACAAACTTTTATTCTGGATGCGATTGATCGTGATTTGTTTCATTTGTTGATGAATTTACAATAAATTGTGAGTTTCAAGGTTTGAAAAACAACACAGAAGCAACAAGAAAATAACAAAAGTTGTAATGTGACTTGTGTTGACCTGAATTAAAAAGTCAGACAAACATGTTTGACTTAATTTTATGTGTGAAAAAAGCTGCTTCTGGACCAATGTTGTTTACATCTTGCATTTGCTTTGTGTAAGCTTGAGTAAATATGAACTAACTTTTCATGTTTAAACCTTGAATGTTAATTTAAACGACTTTTCGTGCGATCTCCATGACCTTTCCATCTTCTCTCTCCCAGTCCCGCCCAACCTGACCGTCCCACGAGGAAAGTCTCCTCTGGTTACTCAGGAGGGAGATACAGTTGAGCTCCAGTGTCTGGTCTCCGGCAAACCCAAACCCATCATCCTCTGGTCCCGCGCCGACAAGGAAGCGCCCATGCCGGATGGCAGCATGCAGAGCGAAAGCTATGACGGAGTTCTGCGCCTCGTCAATGTCTCCCGCGAGATGACCGGCATTTACCGCTGCCAAACCAGCCAGTTCAACGGTTTCAACGTAAAACCCAGAGAAGCCACCGTAGAGCTCATAGTGCAGTGTAAGTAATCACAACGTGTTTGACGCTCTTGTGGATTTGAACTAGACTTAATAAACTTGGCTTAAACATTCTGTGCTTAGGGTTTTTATCGTGATTTGATTTGAGAAAAGCAAAGCGCTAATTTTCTCGAGAAACAAATGGAAACAGTATGGGGACATCATTAATTGTAATTACAGACAACCTTGGCGAGCGTTGCATAATGCCGATCTTTTCACTGTCTCATTTAGACCCCCAGATTCAATTAACACAGGTACAGAGGTTAATCCAATGTAATGAATTCCATATTATGCTTGCAGAGCGTGAATGAATCGCTTAAGAGGAGTCGGTTTGACTCAGACAGGTGCGTAAGAGGGTCAGATGTCAGTGTAAACGATTCTATATACGCAGGCGAAAAAACGTTCGGGCAAAGGACGCGTGTCTTTATTGTCCTCTACAGTCATTTCAGTTGCGTTTAATATCAGATTCAAGTAAAAAAATGGTTTGGTGCGAGGTGGATCGTAGATATTCAAGTATTCGAAAAGATTAGGCATCAGAAATTTTAGATACGCGATGTGTCAATGAGGCTCCTTATTTCCCACAATGCACCTAGCAGCTTTTAACAGGACTGACATGCGCTTGCGTAGGCAATTCTTTATATGCAGTCTTTTGTACTGTGATCTTGTGAAGTGTATTGTTCTATACATTGGAGTGGAAGACATTTAGTCGATTTATCGCTTAACTACTCCATCAGTTACAGTACGGTACACCCCCCAGGTCGAGCACGATGTACAAACAGCCTGCCTGTTTCTGTTTTGATTTGTGCTGAACTTCGTGTCAGGATCATTCTTAAACGTACACACTATGCATTGCATAGCATTTATGTTAGAAAGAAATCTAAGAGCTGCTATATACTTCATAATGTATTTTATGTTGTGTTTGTTTTGCGCTAGAATAAGGTGTACAAGGTGTCTTTCAAAAATGCACTCAAGGAAACACTCGAGAAATACTCAGCACTTTAAGAAATAATTGCTAAAACTGTATAGATCCTGAAAAAAATCACACAGGCATGAATTTTAAATAACTCTTTACAATACTAACTTGTGTCAGCATTTTGCTAACTTAATTTCTCGGAACTCTGTTTTTGTCTAGAGGGCCAGATTGGATCTGAAATAGCCTCTGTGTGTTTCCTGTTGTGTTCTGAGTCAGTGATTTAGTTTATTAGTCACGATTCACTGCTTTTGTTTTGATTCTTTGTAATCGCCCACTCTCCCTGCGCTTTGTGTTTTGTTACAGCCAACTATGAATTCTGCATGTGCGATCATTATGTCCTATTTAGGTGAATCAAATAATCCTGACTGTTGCATGTTGCGCTAGCTTAGTGGGAACTAATGACTACACAAACCAGTAAGTGCTATGGACCGTCTCAAATATATTGTTTGTTTTCAATTAAAATGGATGCTTCTTGAAATTAAATCATATTCTCGGTGAACGAAATACTTGGCAACAAACTTCTGCTTTTTTGAGTTATGGTTTTATAATTCTCAGCTCAAATTTAACATTATGGTCTCAAAGGGAAAGTCATTTTCTCTTTCTTCTGGCAGTCTAAAACTACAACCCGTAATTTATAAGGTTAAAAATGAACAAAAATTGAGCATGTGCATAGAAATCTGTGTTATTAATTGATTTAATTATATATATATACATTTCCATAACATACATTTTTGTATCAGTGTTCTAAATAAAATCGTATCATTGTCACCATGCCCCGCCCCCTCTAATGCCCCGCCCCCAATTCATCGAGTACTCGTTTTTCCGAAATGAAATATGATCAAAAATGCCCATCCCTAATATATCCTTAAATAAACTATTGCTTAAAGGAGCCATATAAAAAAACACCATCCCCCTCCGCTGCGGCTAGCGGAAGCATTAGCTACTCAGAATGGGTGACTGTATTTGATGACTCATTCTCCAGTTCTCAAACTTATGTCATCTCTCAAAGGCTGTTTCCAACCTCCCCACAGACAGAATGATTGTAGTGACTTTGCAGGGGGTTGGGGGGGCTCCAGAGGTAATCCCAATGCCGCAGTCATTACTTGCAGAAGGCCAAGGCACTAATGTATGCCAGTGGATAATATCTTGTTATGTCTGTGACAGCTGAACAAGTACTGCACCAAGCACTACAACTGCGTGGGTGGAAATAGACAGAAAGAGAGAGAAGTTGGGATAAAGGACGTTGGAATAAATGTGGTTAAAGTGTGTATGGGAGGGAAAAACAGAGAGGTGAGATATTGACAGAGAAAGTATGGTGAAGTGGAGACTGGAGTGTGTTTATGTGTATGCCTTTTTACATTAGGAATTCAATTTGTCCCAGTTAAAGGAACAGTTCAAACAAAATGAAAATTCTGTCTTCATTTATTCAGCCTTAAGTTGTTACAAATCTGCATAAACTTCTTTGTTCTGATGAAAACAGAGAAGGATATTTGAAAGAATGCTTGTAACCAAACAGTTCTTGGCCACCATTGACTGTCTTAATGGGAATATTGCTCTTTAGTGAGGAACTTGGTTCTGTTGAACACAAAAGAAGATATTTTGAAGAATGTAAAGCAAAAAGCAAACTGGTCAATGGTGGTCAATAACTGTTTGCTTACAAGCAGTCTTCCAAATGTCTTTCTCTGTGTTTATCAGAACAAAGAAATTCATACAAATCTGTAGTAACTTGAGGGTGAGTAAATGATGACTTTTCCTTTTTGGGTGAACTATCACTTTAAGTAAGTTATATCTGACAATAATTTCCTTGGGTTGTGCTCATTTGTGAATGTTATTAAAAAACTAAACGTTGCTTATTGGAACATGTAATGAAGCAGAGATTGAGAGAGAGAGAGAGAGAGAGAGAGAGAGGTGGATTGTTTTTTTCCTTCAGAAAGATTGCCCTGGATTTAACTTTGTCAAAGCGCTTTAAATCTGCATTACTTTTTTATATCGGTAATAAAATGAAACTTGCACTGTTTACCTCAATCGCTCTCCCTTCATAGAACAAACATTTAGGAGGTTAATGCCTAAGGGCCATCTGCTAACTTGCCCCTTGGATTTTTTCTGTTATTTTCCATGGCATTTAATCAGGATGATATCATTTCTGGACAGAATTAAAGGATTAGCAGTAGAAGCTCATTTCTGGACAGTGTATGTGTCCATCTGGTCTATTATTTACTAGGGTTTAACCTTTAAATTCAATGGACCTACAGAATGTAAAAAAATATTTAATTCAAAGTTAAATATTATGGCTGTATTTGAAGTTGAAATGTAAATTTAACACATATTTATTCAAAAAATGCGGACATATTTTGTATTAGTAATACAATAAATGTAAATCATTATTGTCCAATTTTATTGTTGGCAATAGTGACTAAATCTTAGTCAGGGTATTTTATATACAGTAGACATAGTGTATTGTACTTACACATTCATTTCACCTATTTCTATTTCAACTAAAAAACTTTATTGTTATTTTTTAAGTTGCATCAAGTTTTATTTTACATCAAATCATATAAGTCGGCTCTCCAATCAAGAAAATGCCATCTCTTACACAATATCTTGCATATCTTATCTTTCGTTACATATCTGGCATGAAAAAATATGTTGTAACCTATTCAGTCATTTTGATTGGCAAAGAGACGTGGGTTCAAACCTTTTTATAGGACCTTACACATTGACACATTGATGAGAGAATACATTTTACTCTATCCTCAATTATATGTCATATGACTTTTACAAGAATGTGCTTCAATGAATTATAATTCTGTAATCAAGTCTTTCCTCCAGTCACAAATCTGCAATATGCACTTGCATTATCCTTTCATCAAGAAGGATGAGTACGATTTCTATAGAATTCTCTTCTTATGGCTCTTACGGTAACCACGACGACCCCAACATCAACCTCTCCGCATACACAGCTCTCAGCCCTCTGTTAGCATTCAGTTTAATTGCTCCTCAAAAACCACAGCGCTCGCTATAGAGCTCAGGCAGTCTGCCGCTGACGTTAAACCTTCGCCTCTGCTTTGATGGAACGCTTTGTTGAAAATGAAGCGCCTGCGGACACATGAAGAGCAACAGCTTCACACAATGCCTTGGGTTTGCAGGTTAAATCTGCTCAGCTCATCTGGACTATTGCTGGCTCTGGTTTAAAGGTGACATTTTTATAAATGTTGAAAATAAATAAGATGTTAAAGTTGGTAGGCCAACTGTTTGGTCACAAGCATTCTTCCAAATATCTGTTTCCGTGTTCATCAGAACAAAAGACGTTTATATAGATTTGGAATTTTCATTTTTGGGTATCCACCCTATTGTGTAATAGCAAAGATTTGTGAACACTGTTAATGGACACAAAAAAAGCATTGGAAAGAGTCTGGCTCATAGGTCAGAAAACAGCATTATGAATCAAAATGTTAATATTTTCAGAAACTTGCCTTGCATTTAGCGCACATGCTTTAGAGCAATGGGTTGCAGATTTCTCCTCCCAAATAATTTCCGATTTCGTCACTTATATGTGTATAGCTGTGTTCTCATTCAAGTCGATTCAACTAAATATGATTTTCCTAAAATCGCTTTTCTAATACAGCAGAGTTTTCTAAAAGGACAAGTATTTTTTCATCATTTTGGGGAAATTGAAGCAGAATACCAAAGGAAATTGAGGTGGCAACAACTGAGGATCTTTTCGAATGAAATCTAGAGTATGTTTTTCATCATGATGGTGTAAACTGAATAACTATATCTAGATTGCACGTTTTAGCACATTTTTGAAATTTTGTTTTGAGTTTTTTCAGTGGTTCCTTACGTTTGTAATGCAACAATCCAAATGTTACATGAAACCCAACTTGGTATAGACTTAATAAAAATGTACAGGATATGCCCGCAATGCCCATGTGCTCCCATGCTCTGCCCACTATCAATGTGCCAGAGGGTGTGTTGTAATACGGCTGTCCCTTTCATACAATTTATGTGCGCCTGATGCAATTATACGCAATTCAGTGTTTGGCCCAAAATAACTATAATTTTAAAATGGAGGCAAAGAATAAGCAGAGGTGTGGTGTTTGACAAAAGCAAATATCTACTGTTTTGGCCAAGTACCAGCACTGTTTTTAATGCACTTGAACCCAATTATCTCTTGTCACTTGTCTAGTTTCCAAACGGTCACCCCATCTACCAAACAGCCTCTGCAACCTTCACAAGTTAAGGGGTTTAATTGAATTCATTTTCCCGGCATGTACCAGCAAAATCTGCCCATTCACAATTAAGCACGCATGATTCATCCTGACCGGCCCCAGCCGGTGATTGCCACAAATCCGATAGCTGAGAGGAAAATTTGAAACTCAACACATACGTTTTTTACAAAGCTGTAGTCCTAAAATGTCAATTGGCACTCTTGTCATTTTTTGCATGCCTTTGAAATGAGGTTAGCCAAAAAAAAGAAGGGTGGCGACAAAACAGAGTGAGAGAGAAAGAAAGAGTCAATTGAGCTTATATTGTTATTTCACAGTAACTGTGTTCAGTGACAGCCGATCCTCTCTCATTAGGATGTGACATTTTCTTTAACACTAAAACTCGCACTGCATGGTCTACAATGTCTGGCTCGCGTGTCCAAGGGCTTCTATTTTTACAATGGAGTGGGTGTGGTTGAATTGTTAATTCTGCCATGAGATTATTCTTTGATGATGGATTCTCTTGCGGTCATGTTAGTCGAGCAGACGTGATGAATACGACTGCCTTGCACCTTAGACTCTTAACACCTTGGACTGAAGTAAGTTTTAATTGCATCTAAATGTGGCAAGGCTGACTGATTATTAATGATCTAATATATTTTAATGAAGGGTTAATTTCAGTTAAACCCCGACAGTAGCAGAGCACCATCTCCTCTGTTCTCAGTCGCGCCTGCAGGGTAGACGAAGAAATTTTTCTGCATTTCTGATGAGAGAATAGATGGAAGCCTCTTCTCCATATTACAATTTCATTCACTGCAGCGAGGCCTGTCGCAGTAACATAACCGTCGATCGCAATTATCTGATCATAATGCATTTGTATGAGATACCTGAGATTGCGTGCGTTTTAAAATTTTAGTAAAGCATTGTCATTCAAATAAGGTAGTTTTAATCACATGTAGAAATAAATGACACAAAAATACATTACGTTCAATACTTTGTGTGAATGCCCCAAACAAACACAAAGTCAGCGCGTTTCCTTAGTAAACACAAAACATAATGGTTTCATTTTTAAAATGTAATGCAAAATATTGTGGGCCTAAGGTGCATATAAAGTTAATATCACAGAATATGTAGTGTAATGACCTGCTTATTAGGGACACAATATTGAAGAAAAATGGAATGACTTGCTTATTGTCACGCAAAATTTTGTATGCAATATGATAATACTTAAAGTTAAACATTTTCTGTTATTTTACATTTTTTCAGGGAAACGAAAGCATCACTATTTCTGTTTTGCCAGTCTAAAGCCATTCTTAAAGTAAATGTTCTTTCTCAATTTTAAAAGACAGAAATGAAAATAAAAATTGGATTGTGTAATTTATAATATAATATTAAAAATGCATATCTATATATAATGTATAATATAATATACAAATTGTATAATAAGATTCAATCTCTAAAAAATAATTTGATGTAATATAAATATTTTGTTATGTTGATAATCGATTAAAAACATATATATTATTATTTAATATTAATTATAATATTAACACATATTAATGTAATTTAAACATATAGAAAATGTCTGTGCATCTGTGCATTGATACATACTCATTAAATCGCAAGTCTTTCTATGCCAATTAATCATCGGCCAAAATTTCCTGATGGCGACAAACCCAGCTGCAACTTTTCATAACTGAGAGGAATATGTAAATGTAACTCGGACAAGTTCTGAGTCGAACTACTGTTTGAGAACAGAATCTTTCTGAAGCCAGATACTTACTCAAAGCAACAAAGAACTGGGCGGCACATATGCAAATAAGGATCTCGATGTGGAATATAAGAGCAGTGCGGATCCTCATCATGAGGGTATAAAGTTGGCTTCCTGATTAGTGAGGTGAAACTGGGATAAGCGCTGGAGAATAGAGGAATATTCCTGTACTCGGATGACACCAGCGTTCCGTGCTCCATGTTCGCTTAGCATGGCATTCAAAGCTGGCTGCCAGCCTAATTAGCAGAGAGCTAATTTATTCCCAACAGTATTCATTTATGAAATAGAGAATGTATGCTCATGCAAAGAAAGAAAAAGTCCCGCGATTCAAAGTACTCTCACCATTCATGCTTCAAGCCTAGCTTTTAGTTCCAGAAGAAAATATACAAAAATACAGCATTATTGCTTTTGTTAATTTTGAACACATTCAGAAGTCCATCCTCATGGGACTTGTTAATAAAAGGTTGTAACATCTTTGTGCACGTGTCATCATGTTGTGTCGTGTAATTGCATTTCGCACAACATTTTCCCCAGTAGGGCATAAGGAAATGGTCGTGCGCAGCCAAACAATCATAACATCTTGTCTGTAAAAGTGCCGTCTTCTGCGTGCAGTTAAGACCCTTAATAATGATGGGGAAGTCAGAATGACTCAACTGAGATTTTAACAGGAAGTCCCCTATGAATTTTACAAGGCCATTATGCCAAGCAGTCATTTAAACTACACTGTATTTTTTATTTTGCAAGCGCTCAGAAGGAAAGCAAGTGTAAGAAATTACCGCCCCCATTCAGTTAGATCATTCTGTCATTGATGCAATTGTTCTTTTGCCATTTGACATCATAGAAATGAAGCAATTTATTCTTAAAACTCTATACAATAACATCATCTCAGAACAGTCAATATGATACACAACTGTTATTAAATTGTGTACGCATTAGGGGGATACAATACTTTGCAGTGTACAGTGCATTTATTACCTGCGTTGGACTTCTGGTCCTTCCTGTTGCAATCTTTCTGCGAGTTGTTTGTATTTTTCCCCTACCTTGCATACACAATCGATTCCGTTTAAGCAAACGTCTTTTTCTGTTCTCTCCATATTGCTGTGAAATCGATTTGCGAATACACACTGTTGCCGACCGTCACCTGTCTAACAGCGCAAGTGTGCGATAACCTCCACGACTAGTCCATCAAACCCTCATCCATCGGCAACATGTCAGCCGGAATTGGTTCAGTTTGGGAAACTCAGCCGTGAAATTCAGAATGACAAAATGCGGTGGGCCCGGGCTCGCATCATTGCCTGAATAAAGTCGTGGGGAGGGTGAACTGTTGACCTCGGCTGTAAAAGATATTGTATTGCATGGAATGTAATCCACTAAGAGTGTGCTGGCTCTACGTGGTGTCATTTGGAGTGGGGGAAACAAAAAGCCAACAGGCCCCTTTTTCAGAAGGCTTTTGTTGAAAATAGCAGTTTTTTTCCGTGTCCTGAAAAATTTACTTACGGGACATTTTTGAAGTGGTCTACTGCACACTCCCTTACAAAATTGTAATATATGGGAACATAGTGGAAAATATAATCCAGTATATATGAAATGACCTCTATATGTTGGAACCAAGGGGTTACTTTTCAATATGAAAAACAGCAATTTTCTATGTTCAGTATTATTCAATTTATTGTAATATGCCCATGTATTATTCTATATATTTTTAAATATAAATTAAATGATTTCATGTATTGTCAGGTAATATACTGTATAAACAGTTTCATCAGACGCATGTGCATGGCCCAAAGTTAACTTCAGGTCTGTGTATGTTTATTACATAACCGTTTGTTTTATATTTAATTACATTAATATTGATTTATAGACACCCTTATACACGACGTCAGCTCGAAATTAGCTGAAGGCAAAACAAAAGGAAAATTGGAGGCGGCCAAAACAATCCAGCACAGATTCGGCTACACGAGGAGTTTAAAATATCATTTTGTTATGCCGCTGAGTGCCACAATCGACATAATACAGTCTCCAATTTGATGTTTTAAAACATACCTGCTGTCTTTGTCAGACAAAAACACTTATGACAGCTGTAGTTAAACACAATAAAACGAGCGGACTGAACAGAAACGATCATCAAAAATGCATGCATTTCTTTTGTTGGTGATCATTTTGGAATGTGTCTAAAACTACCTCATGTTAGCCAACCTAATCAAAAACTGGGTAACAACAAGTTTGGTTGTTTTTCACATAGCGTTTACGTTTGATCGAATAGGGTATGCTAACTTTGTTAGTTTTACAACTAGCAGTTAACTTTCGGCCAGAAATTAAACATAAAGGAAACTGTTTGTCATCTGTTTTTCTTTAGCTGTCAAAAGTGCATTATGTATATATTATATATATATATATATAATGGGAGAGGGAACAGTGTGAAGGCTCATGCTATGTGTTTGTGTTCAAGAAAATGCATTTGCTAATGTTTGACACTGTTACGCAGGCATCTATAGATGTATATCCTCTCAGTTTATCTTTACTATACACGCTGGGTTTCTTTGTCTGGTAGGTGTAGCTGTCAGTCCTCTTAACTGGAGGTAATCCTGTCAGTTCATCCCTGGATCCATTGAGAGAGCGCTTACAGGTCGGCCAGGTTCCTTGCATTAAAGTTAACTTTTTCAAAAACAATTGTGGTCCTAGACAGTCAGTGACTTTACACTTAAACATTTTATCAGATTAATTCAAGTCATTGTCAAAAAGCTTCCTATTGTTAGCAATGCGGTCAGGGCAATCTTTCTGCCTCCACCAAAGCTCCGCCCACAAAAAAGAGTCGTCTATATGAATCTATAGATTGTTTCAGGGGCAACAACATAAACAAACATTATGTGCCCAAACTCAACTGACATTAGACCTCCGCTAATATGTAATATCTTTTTTTTTTTTTTTATTTAATTTGATAGAATTAATATACAATAAAATATGAATATAAATGAAGCATTAATAAATAATTTTCTCATATCTTTGGTCCATTTATAATATGAATGTATTTAAAAAAATTATAATAAGGGCATGAGGGCTATGACAGTTATTAATGTGAACATATAAATGTACATTGAAACCCTTATGTAAAATTACTTTTCACCTAATTTTCATAATTTTAGAGATGTGTTCGACTGTGTCTCTATATTGCCTATTCAGTTCCGTTATTCTATGTGAAGGACATACTTATATAATGGAGCAGAACATACAATTTCAGTTATATACATATCCAAGTTAATTTAGTAAGATAATGTTTTAGCCAGCGAGTCAAAGATGTGGTATTATGCTACATTAACTGGTCAAATTCATTTTAATTACAACATCTTTCATCAGAAATTTCAGTTTGGTCTTAACAGCAGAAAACTTGTGGGTTTAAATCCCAGGGCAGGGTTTTTTAAACTGGGGTCCGGGGACCCCCAAGGGGCCTCCAGAATGTTCTAAGAGGTGCCCAAAATATTTAAATTTTACTAAGGATTAATAAAGCTTAATTTCTACAAACAATGTGTTGTCTTTTTAATCCCACATTTACATTTTTTTCTGATAGCTTAAATGCTTCTTTATACCTTAAAGTATGGATACGGATTTTTGAATCTCCTTCTGCCCCCTGGTTATCTGATGTTCTCCGTGAGCATCGCGCCTCTCTAAGGTCTGCTGAGAGAAAGTGGCGCAAATCAAAAGAACCCACTGACCTCTCTCTCTACCAGTCTATTCTCTCTTCCTTCTCTGCGGATGTCTCCTCTGCGAAAACCCAATACTACCACACTAAAATAAACAACTCTCCTGACCCTCATACTCTCTTTAAAACCTTTTCTGCTCTCCTTTGCCCGCCTACCCCCTCACCTCCTTCAGACTCAACAGCTGACGATTTTGCATCGTTCTTTGTAAAGAAAACGAACACCATCAGCAATCAATTCTCTGCGCCACCACCTCTTGACCACAGTCAATCCCCAGACACATGCTCGTTCCCCTCGTTCTCTATCCTATCTGAAGAGGAAGTTTCCAAGGCAATTTCTCTAACCACCCGACTACCTGCCCTCTAGATCCCATCCCCACCTATCTCCTCCAGGCCATCTCTCAATCAGTTGTACCCTCTCTGACTCACATTATCAACTCGTCCCTCACCACTGGCACATTTTCTACTCTCTTCAAAGAGGCCCGTATTACCCCACTACTAAAGAAGCCTACTCTTAATCCTGCACTGTTAGAAAACTACAGACCGGTATCCCTTCTACCCTTCGCTGCTAAAACTCTAGAACGTGTTGTATGTAACAAGCTCTCATCCTTCCTCATCCAGAACAACCTCCTGGACAGCAACCAGTCTAGTCAAGAGCGGTCATTCCACTGAGACTGCGCTGCTCTCTGTTATCGAAGCCCTGAGACTGGAAAGAGCTTCCTCTAACTCATCTGTTCTCATCCTACTGGATCTATCTGCCGCCTTTGACACTGTTAACCATCACATCCTCCTGTCCACTCTCAAGGCTATGGGGGTCTCCGGAATGGTGCTACAATGGTACAGGTCTTACCTCTCAGGTAGGTCATTTAGAGTATCTTGGAGGGGTGAGGTGTCTGAGTCCCAACAGCTCGACACAGGTGTGCCTCAGGGCTCAGTGCTTGGTCCGATGCTATTCTCTGTATACATGACATCCCTTGGCTCTGTCATTATGAAACATCGCTTTTCCTATCACTGCTATGCGGATGATACACAACTCTACCTGTCTTTTCGCCCTGACGATCCGACTGTCTCTGAACACATCTCAGCTTGCCTAGCCGACATCTCACTCTGGATGAACGGCCATCACCTGCAGCTGAACCTTTCAAAAACAGAACTGCTTGTAATCCCGGCTGATATAAAGACTTATCACAACCTTTCCATTCAACTGGGCTCATCAACCATCACACCTTCCAGAAAGGCAAGAAAACTGGGAGTGGTGATCGATGATCAGCTCAACTTCACAGATCAAGTTGCCAGCACCGCCCGGTCCTGTAGATTCATCCTCTACAATATCAGGAAAAGTAGACCCTTCCTATCAGAGCATGCTATGCAAGTCCTAGTACAGGCTCTAGTCCTGTCCAAACTGGACTACTGCAATGCACTACTGGGAGGACTTCCAGCTTGCACAACCAAACCTCTACAGATGATCCAGAATGCTGCGGCAAGAGAGTTATCTTTAATGAACCTAAGAGAGCACACGTCACTCCTCTACTCATTAAGCTACATTGGCTCCCTATAGTCGCTCGCATCAAATTCAAGAGTCTGCTCCTGGCCTACAAGACCACCTCTGGTTTGGCACCACCTTATCTTCACTCACTAATGCAGACATATGTACCCGCCAGATCCCTATGCTCTGCAAACGAACGCCGTCTTGTGGTGCCATCCCATAAAGGTAGAAAATCTCTCTCGCGCACCTTCTCCGCATCTGTTCCACCTATGTGGAATGATCTGCCTGCTGCTACAAGATCTGCAGATTCTGTAGCCATCTTTAAGAAACGCCTGAAAACCCATCTCTTCCGCCAACATCTTACTGTTCTGTTTTGACTCAAGTTTACTTCCGCTCTACTCTTTTCTTCTCTACTCGTTTCTTCTCTACTCTAAAAAAATAAATAAAAAATATGTATGAATGAATGTTTCTGTATACTGTGTTTGGCTATATGAAACCAGTCTTCTTTTTGATTGCACTTATGCTCTTGTTGTACTTATGCTGTCCTGATTGCTTCCATTACCTACCCCACTTGTAAGTCGCTTTGGATAAAAGCCTCTGCTAAATGACTAAATGTAAATGTAAATGTAAATGAATCAAAATACAAAAACAAACAAGAAATTTGACCTGGCGACAGGAATTTCCAGTGGAGAAGAATGTACACACATAATGCAAACAAAGATGATAGTGCTGGCTTACATAGACTTACACTGTATATATTAAATATTAATAATAAACTTTACAGAACGTGTACAGAAGTTTTAATTACAGGTTAATCGTATGTGTTGCTTACAATGCACAATTTCCAGATGCTATGTACAAATGTATAAATGATTCAATTATGATGGACATTGTGTAGTATGAGCTTTACATTTTTCAGGCTAAATATAGCATGCAGGAAAAAACTGGGTCCCTCATAAAAGCTTCATCAAACTTGGGGGTCCTTGGCATGAAAAAGTTTGAAAACCCCTGTCTTAGAGAACACACATACTGATAAAATGTATAGCTTGAATGCACTGTTAGTGGCTGTGTATAACATTTATGCCAAATACATAAATGTAAAATGTCCTCTTTTGACAGCCATTCAACTCAAATTATACTAGATGTGTTACTAGCTCCCATTTCACATATTTCATGGCCCTTTAAATTTTCCAAGAGACATTTGAAGTCTGAGTAAAGTCAAATTAAAATATGTGTTCTTAGTTTGTCACTCAACAGAAAAGGGTGTTATTAACTACCCAACCAAATTTGAATGGAGAAAAAAACATCGAAGTAAAGAAAAAAGAAAAAAAGAAAAATAAGCAGGACTCTCTACTCTCACACGCTGGGGGCGTTTCCGCTGTTGGCGCTGAAGCAACGCCCACTCGCGTCACTCAACCAATGTCGAGTCCCCAGCCCAGTAGGCTTTATGTGAACTATCTGAATAGGGTTTTTGGGAGGATTTGAATTCAAACACGTGCGAGTCAATGCGCAGTAATCATCCTTCCATTCGAGTTTTTCTCCTTCATCCATTCGCGTCTGCTTTACCATTTGATTGTTATTTGGCGTGAGATCTGTTTACTTGGGCTTGTGCATGTTCGTGAGTGCTTACAACCCTGAGCTTGTGATTGAGCAGTCACCTGATGCCCGTTGCTAGTGATAGAGGAGGTGCCACGCATGCTCGGACGGTCCATTGCGTCATCGATACCACGTTTTAGCCCCGCCCGAAAAATCCTGAACAGAGAATTGGTGAAAAACTGTTTAGTTGTTTAACTCACACAATTCAGTAATGCATACTTCTGAGTCTTTGTAATATGTTTCAGCAATACCTTTTTAGTATCTATAATGTGTTTAGAAACAATTCTTAGAATTCTCTTTACCCGGACTTTAACAGCTATGCCTTTGACAGCTTTCTCAAATTCTTGATTCTGATTGGTCAATAATTGGGCGATCAGATATTTTTTATTTATATAATGTTTTGAATTGTATAACAACTACAGTAAGCATAAGTGCAAGTATTTCATACAGTAAGTGAAGGAAATCTACGGCTAGTCCCTTCAGATTGATCCTGTAAATCATTCCTACATTCCTTTGTTACGAGAAGGTGATACATGATTGACAATCCATTATAAATGTTCCATTGACAGCTCTTTATTATGGCTCACAGGTATTAGTACAGGAGAGCAATCGTCCACAGTGGCTGATTGTAAACGAAAGACAGAACCTGTGTGTGTCAAGCAACTGTGTGAATTTTGTGCATTAAGCTTTTTCCTTTAAGCGCTCATGACTCTCAGTGGATTTCAATAGAAATGCTGTGCACCAGCCTCAAAGATTCACCAAATAAGACAGAAAAACTGCAGACGCTGTGCAGATGCCATCGTCCTTCTAAGAGCAACACATTTTATTTGATGATGTTCTCCTGAGGCTGTGCTCTGTTGGTGTGCATCATGTTGCATGTGCGAGCATTGGCTAGCAACAATATGAATCACAGATTCATGACCGGACACCCTCTTATGAGCGCCGTGAGTCAGCAGTTATTTCTTCTTTTGCTGCTTTCTCTATAGCAGATATGCCGCATCTTTAAAATTTTGTTGAACGGCACAAAAAATTACTGTTTTCGCTTTTTCCAATTGTCTCTTGCATCTGCTGTCAATCACAGACTAAAGTTCAAAGAAATTGATTTAGCAAAATATGCATTCTTTGCTTTTTTCAGATCCCCCTGCTGTGGAGCCAGCGTATACAGAGATTAGACAGCGTCTGGGTCGCCCGTTCACGCTGAGCTGCAGGGTCTTGCGTGCCCACCCCTCGAAGGTGCTAAAGTATGATTGGAAGTTGGGCACTAGCCTGCTAACCTCGGGCCAGTTGGACACCCGGGACGAGACAGAATATAACGTGAGGGCGCTCAACCGAGAGGGCTACGGCGCGTACACCTGTGAAATCACCAATGAAGCAGGAGCCGGCCGGTGTACTTTTCTTGTCACAGGTAAGAAAAGTGAAAACTGATTTATAAAGTCTCACTGATCTCATTGTAGAAACATACACTACTGGTCAAAACTTTGAAAATTCATGAAAATCATGAAGAAATAAATTCTCATTATTGAAAAAATCTATTAATCGGAAGGTGTGTGTTTCAATGTTTGAAATCACTTAATCAAAATAAAATTGGGCCAACATATACATGCAATTTACTAGAAAACCTAATTTTGTATTAAAACATTTTTAGACCTCAAGAAGCTGGATGATAAAATGTGAAGTCTATGATTCTGGGTCGAAAAGTGGCTACTTTAAAGATGCTAAAATAAAACAGAGTTTATTTTTTTTGGATGCTATTAGTCACAACATAATTCGCAAAGCACATTTGTGTTATTTTGTTGTTTTGATGGGTTTAATATTATTCAAAACTGTGGAAAAAATGAATAAAGAGTGATCCTGAACTTTTGACCGGCAGTGTATATACATGCTTTTGTAGAGGTGGGATCGGAGACCTGATGCCAAAATACTATACATCCCCCCCAAAGTAAAGCAGCTTTGGATGAAAGTGCCTGTAGGAGGAGAGCAAAATAAATGAGCTTAGCAACTTTATAAGGAAGGAGAAAATGTGTCCCCTGTCCCTTTTGTTGCTGTCATCAAAGGCTTTGCTTCCAATTCTAACAACCTACTTTTCAAATTGATATGTCCATTTGGTTAAAGCTAGTTAAATGAAAGCGATAGTTCACCCAAAAATGAAATTCTGTCCTCATTTATTCACCCTTTTGAGCCTGCATGAACACAAAATAAGATATTTTGAAGAATGTAGGTAGGGGGACAACAGCGGTACACATTGACTTCTATTCTATGGACACAAAGCAATGTAAGTCAATGGGTACCGCCGTTTTTTGGTTGCCAACATTCTTCACAATATCTTCTTTTGTGTTCTACAATTGAAAGAAAGTCATGCAAGAGAGTGAGTAAATGATGAAAGGATTTTCATTTTTGGGTAGATGCCATTTTGGACAGGTTGCATAGTTTTTGTATTTTTCCTGTAGCTCAGTGGTAAGAGCATTGCGTTAACAACGCAAGGTTGTGGGTTCAATCCCAGGGGATTGTGAATACCTATGTAAAATGTATAGGATAAAGCAATGTAAGTCGCTTTGGATAAAAGCGTCTGCCAAATGCCTAAATGTAAATTTTGATTTGATGCCCATCGTGGTGTTGAAGGAAATCCAATTGAGAACTACTGGTCTTTTGTGAAATACAGTTGTAACATGACATATTAAAAGCCAATCCTAATAAACAAATCATATAAAAATAAATACATTTTTATTTAATGCCTATCAAGCAGATCTTAGTTTTGCCATTGAAATATTCCTTATGCATACTTTGATGAAATGCAAATCTCAACAACAAGCTCTTGACCAAGAGAACCACTTAACAACAGAAAATACATATTTTGCTTTACGGAAAGCTTTCACTAATGATTCACAAGCCACGAACGCCTTTCCTCTGAGATACGAAGAAACATCATATCTGGGATACGCAGGGTTCTTGTTTTGGCACCGATAAACCCAGTCCACCGTGTCACCTGGAACGTTCGGTTCAGGCCGCGGAGCAATTTGTCTTTGATTCGATGCCATCACATAAGCAGGCCGATCTCATGACTGCTACTGCACCAGACATTCGTGTTTAGAAATGGGAAATGCTAGCTTGTGATTCTACCCTCCCCGCTGTTGAATATTCATGGATGAAATCCCAGCTGGTTGATGAGGCATTCTGGACCAGAGAAGGATGTGGGAGAGATGAGATACCTGCTTTCTGATGCATAGGTTATTCTTGGGGATGTTCGGTCCTAATCATTTAATTTGCATTGACAATTTCCTTCTCTGTTCAGTAGGCATAAAAGAGGATTATTTCACTCATATCCACTCTCCTCATATCTCTCGCTCTCTCGTTCTCTTTCTCCACCATACACTTCTGTAGGACATGCTGAAGGCCATTATTTTGCACAAACCGTGCATTTGCGATGAGCCTCTGCTTGCTGTGATGCAGGAATGTGCCACCACCCCTGCACAAGCTTGAAGGTTTCATTTATCGTTGTCATCATATGGGTTTTTATGATGCAAGCAAGTAAATCCCACGATGAGTCCATTTTATTGGAGGTTAAGCTCGTTGAATGTCGTACCATGAAAGCAGATTTAACAAAATCAAGGGATACGTAGGCAAAGCCGCAGAATGAAAGACGAACGTCACACGGCCGCCGGGTTTTGTGTGGCGCCTGAACAAATGGCCGATGCATCAAATTGACATTTCACTTTGTCACAGCAATGCACAAAAGATAAATGTATTAGAAGATAAAATGCTGGAGTTTCCTTTGTCGCAGAATTCATTTCAGATTTAGACAAGACTGAGGAATGTAAATGGAGTGAGGTTGCCGCTTACCACAGGATTTGAGAGAGCGCTTTAGGTAGCTGTTTTGTGTTATTAACATCAGGAATTCACTATATTTCTCGCACTGCTTGGTTTTTATAGACAAGTAGTAAAAAAATGCTTGTCTACTGCATTTATTTTTTGTAACAAGTTATATTATAAGCATAACAAATTGAATACCAAGTTAAAGTTGTTGAAATTCAAAATATGATATTTTCCTTAATAACATCTTGCCTGATTTCCAAGTTTGTTATGAACCTGGTGATCCGTCCCAAAGAAAAATTTTTATATATTGGGTTCTTAGTTGTGTTTTATTGAAGAATCAACTTCTCAGTCTCAGATGATTTTCCTAAAATTACTAGTGAAAAATTACACGAAAAGCAAATGAGACAATTGTTCAAATAAATAAAGATGATAGTCAATGATGTCAGAGAAATGTCAGTTGCTAACATTTTTCCAAATAATAGAACAAAAAATGTATTCAGGTTTGGAACAACTTGGGGGGAATTCATGACAGAGTTTTAATTTCGATAAACAGAGTTTTCGTTTTCAAAACACTCTTCGTCCACAGTAGCTAACATTCCACACTGAAACGTCTGAAACAACACATTCTCACTCACTCCCGACTTGTCACATATTGCCACTCAGTCAGCGCACCTCTGCGTCACATTTGAACGCGTAGAGTACCCCGTTGCCGTAATTTTTTGACATGTAGGGCATACAAATTTTTGTGTTATGAAATTGTATATTGGATATAATTTGCAATGATGATGTTCAGGGTTTGGACAAGATAATTGTGTTTACATGATACTATTCAGGCAGTTTGAGCAAGAAATGAAACAGTTTATTTATTCTTATATAAAACACAAGATACCAGCAGTCACAATGTTGTTCAAAAATAGATATATTTCATGGGTACCAATGCATAATGATCGATTTGTATGTGGAAAAGATGCCAGGTGATAGCTACTGCCGGAAGTGATGTAAAATTTTGCTATAAAATTACAATAAATTACATTAGCGTATGCCTAAACCTACCCCAACCCTAACCTTACAATAATGAAAAATTTGTAATTCATTGTTGTCACCATGAAAACAAATTGTGCGCTATTGAAGTGCGCATGCCCAATGGAGGTAGCTGAATCCCTTCAAGCCAAAACTGATCACTGTCTGCCGTAAATCCTGGTGACGTTCAAAATTGCCGCCAGAAGAAGATACCATTGGCTCTCCCGTGTTAACCGATTGGGTCATTTTTTGTTGGCTTTGAATGTGAAATGGTATTGGCTTGCTCCATAGACTGTAAACGGATCTATAACAAAAACCTTAACCAAATATGTCGATCTTGTCCTGCAATTCCAATATATCATTAATAATATCATTAATCTAATTAACTAGCTGTTTTCAAAAATAAAGCACAGGTTATAATGTCCAGTTTGAAATATAATATATTGTTTATTGTATGCCTGTTTTACAAAAAAAGTGAGAAAGCGTCACGGTAGTAAACATTCTGGAAAGGATAAACTGCTTTGTTTGCTTGTTAGCTGTCGAACGTCTTCAGAGTGACGCAGTTGCAAGCTCCCGGGGTGATCCTAGTGACATATCGCATGGCTCTCAGCCAATCAGATTCGAGAAGAACAGTGCCGCGTTCAGCCCCGACAAAACATTGCAAAAACGTTTTTTTAAACAGAAACAGTGCTGCGGTTGAACACCCAGCTGAGATGGCCATTCTCTGTGTTCTTTTTGAAAAAAATTCGGAGCCTGATGAAATTGGTATAAATACGTGTTGAATACTGCAAAATAAATCTCTTCTAATATCTTCGGTTGTTGCATATACATGGCTCAACATGTCCCTGTTGTATAAAGGAAGATATCACTGCATGCTTTGAGAATGTCCCACAGAACAACATAAAATCTGCTTCAATTTTGGAAAGAAAATCTGACCTTTTGTATAAAGGTAACCATTTTCATAAACGTGCTTGCAATTGATTGTTGACCTAGAAATACTGCACTAGCTTAAATACATTTATTTTTCACATCATAACTTTTCTGTTTTATAAACTAATTTTCAGGTTTCAATGAAAATATTCTCTATTTTTGAGTAGTCTTAGACATTTTGATCTTCTCGCACATACAAACATACAGTACGCGTACAATCTCTCACATATTACGGATGAGTGTTTTTGAGACGAGCGTACCGAGTCTTACGGATCAAAGGTTTGTGTTTAAAAGGATGTCTACATCTCATTTATAGACTGCAGGGAAGTCGCTCTTAGAAGTCTTGGCTGTTCCAAATGTAGGCGCTTCTTGGTTTCATTTGCCAAGTGACAGCTGATTCATGCAGTACTGTTTCTCTCCATCTTAAGCTGATTTAAGAGTGATGTGTTTACGATGCTCCAGCTTTTTCTCTCCACCTTCACTCAAGCATTTTTTCCTAGAGGAGTCAAATTTGATCCCTAAGACTTAAGCAGAGTAAACTCGATGGGGCCATTAGCATTGGCTGTAGATTTTTTCCCTCTTAATAAGATGAGGATAAAGTAAACACCATCCACAGTCCTTATCCCTGACTTGCAGGATCAGCAAATTTTCCCGACCACCTCGTTCTTCAGAGTATAAACTCTCAAAGACTTTTCAACCAACCGAGTCGAGAACAGGCCTTCTGAATGAAATCGGATACATCTTTGTCGGTGTTCTTGTCAGTGATAAAGTTGATCTTTTTATTTAATGAGCTTACATTTAAAGCATGTGTTCATTTCTACTTTAATTCTGCAATTTTCTTTTGTTTGTTCGGCAAGAAACAGGCCTTGATGCTAATCATATTTTCCTCTCTTTTTTTTAAATGTTTTTTCTCAGGCTTGTCAGCTTTCATACGATAGAGAGATGCGATTTCCAAATGGCATTGCTTTGTGATTCTGTCTATTTGATCCACTGATAGAGAATGTTCTTTCACCCATTTTTTACATGCAAAGCTTTCTAATCACATCTAGAAAATCCACTAGTGCTGCTTCAGTGCACCAGCCGCTTGACCTCCCGGTGTAACAGCAGTCTATTTATTAATGATTTCAAAATGTATACAGCGTAGCATTAAAACAGTTTTCCATGAATTTTTGAGGAATCAAATATAATAATCAAGTATATTTGCTAAGCTGGGATTTAGTTCCATTTAGATCAAACAGGCTTTTTGCTTGAATTTAGAAAATGAATGTAAAAACGAATCCTTTTATTTCAAACCTTTCAAATGATTTATTTGACAGACCTTGTCTGGGAATCTTTAAATCTAGTGTTGGAAGGATAAATTCGCTGAGTATAATTTAGTTTACGGTGCACATATAGTTCACAGAAGTAGTGTAAGCATTTAAAGGTATTTTTAGAGATGAATCATGCGAGCTTAAAACGTGACTCGAACATGGGTTAACTGTGGCGATTTTGTGTGACATGTCAGATCAATGCCCAAAAAGCTGAATTTTCTTTAATCTTGACAGCGGTTATTCATCATCGGATAATCAAATGATGGAGAAGAACATTATATCCAGGCCTGTATCCAGAGGTGCAGCATAGACTGTTTTTTTGGCATTCTAAAGAGCTGATTCAGGTTTCTAGGGGTGGATTGATGCTGTACAGTCCCAACTAAGCATGGCAGATCGTGGCAATCTGCTGCATCTTCCACAACCCTTGCACTCAGAACTGCCTGCCAGATGGGGAATTGCGCTGTGCAAATTGCATTCGGCACAGATTTTTTGGGGCATGTTTGCCCTGTTACCCGATTTGCATAATTCCTATAGTGAATCGAATGCTAAGACAACGAAGACAGCATGTGCAAATAACAAACAGCGCTGTCAGCCGGCACATTTTGTTCTTTGCGAATTTTCCCAAGATTATTTCTGATGAAATATCCTTCTTCCAGCGAAGGAAGAATTAGGAATTTATAGCACGCTCCTAAATCCAACACAAGCATGGAAATCTTCACATCTCACTGAAATGGTTTGTTTTGAATTATAAAACTGTATAAGAACATCTGACAGGACACAACAAATCATTAAACAAATAATCTTGTATTTGCCCTTGTTTTGTGGCTATGAATTTTGATTCCGAATTCAGAGTAATAAATGTCGGTGTGGGTTTGTTGTTGTTTCAGGAAAAGCCTTCGTGCCCGAGTTCTACTATGACACCTACAGCGCTTTGTGGCAGAACAAGCCTCGCGTCTACGGCTTCAAACTCCAGTGGACTCAAATGAATCCCGGTGCGGTCGACCGTATCATGGCCTATCGACTTGGTATCAAACAGGTGAGTCAGGCTGGACGCTTATTAAAAGGTTGCGGTGTCAGGTACCTAAAAAGAAATTCTTGAACATTTTTCTCCTATTACTTTTAACAGTGGCATGTTTCAGAATCGGTGCCAATTGCGTGATAAAACTTTTTTAGTAAATGTTTAAAATAAATGGAAAGTCTGGGTTGCTAACAATTTTTACACATCGAAAAGTAAATCACAGTGCAGGTGGACAACAAACTTTAGGAATATAATGCAGTAAACAGCCAACAAATACACATAATATAAAGAATTGTTAGTCAAGTAGGATTTATATGAGTTCTGTCAAATTGAATAATCGCAGTCATTTTCGAACCGATTCCATAATAAAGGTTTGTGTTTATGTAATATATATATTTGTTTGTAGTATTTATATAAAAGGTGTGTGTCAATATATATATATATATATATATATACAGTATATTGTATATACAGCAAATACACACAAACCTACATGTGTATATTATATTTACATATGTAAATATGCAAAACAATTAATCACAATGAATCGCCTCCAGAATGTTTGTGTTTAAAGAATATATGCCTGTGTACTGTGAATATTTATTTTGTATTTATAAACACATACATATACAAATACATGTATATATTTAATTTGAATGAAAGATCAGATTTTTATATTTTTCTTAAATATATACATGTGTGTGTATGTGTTTATAAATACAAAATTAATATAAACGGTACACAGACATATATTATTGTAAGCACAAACTTTTATTCTAGATGCCATTAATATGAACAGTACAAAAGAGACATTTTGTAAATTATATTTAAATATAAGTTATTAATTCAGTATATATACTGTATATATATATATATTGTATATACACTCACCTAAAGGATTATTAGGAACACCTGTTCAATTTCTCATTAATGCAATAATGACGGTGGTGCAATGGGGCTGGGGGATGTTTTCTTGGCACACTTAAGGCCCCTTAGTGCCAATTGGGCATCATTTAAATGCCACGGCCTACCTGAGCATTGTTTCTGACCATGTCCATCCCTTTATGACCACCCTGTACCCATCCTCTGATGGGTACTTCCAGCAGGATAATCCACCATGTCACAAAGCTCGAATCATTTCAAATTGGTTTCTTGAACATGACAATGAGTTCACTGTACTAAAATGGCCCCCACAGTCACCAGATCTCAACCCAATAGAGCATCTTTGGGATGTGGTGGAACGGGAGCTTCGTGCATCCCACAAATCTCCATCAACTGCAAGATGCTATCCTATCAATATGGGCCAACATTTCTAAAGAATGCCTTCAGCACCTTGTTGAATCAACGCCACGTAGAATTAAGGCAGTTCTGAAGGCGAAAGGGGGTCAAACACAGTATTAGTATGGTGTTCCTAATAATCCTTTAGGTGAGTGTATATATATATTCTTAATCAATTTTATTCTATTATATTTATTTTTGTAAATATTTGTGATATATACATTTGCATTTATATTGATATATATATATTATATAAACAAAAAGGTTTTGGAATAGATTCATCGCAATTAATCGATTTGACTGCACTCCTATATACACAAAATGATGGGTATACATGTTTGGCTAAGTATTTTCTTTTGCAGCTACACGTTTTTTTAAAGCTGTGAGAATGACTACAAGCAGAGTTGTGCTCACATCAAATCGTCGTACATAGCTGTAATTATTTTGTCTCTGTAGTTATTGAAAAAACATCTTTCCTGTCTGTGTGTAGATTCCAGTCTAATGTTACATGTGCCATGTGAGCACAATATTGAGCAGAATTACAAGTAAAGAGGACATCATGCTTTGCAGGCTTCCTGAATTAGAACTTGAACTGGCAACATCCTACACACAGGATTAGTCAAGGAACAATATTAGGATTCATTTTAAGGTTTCTGTTGATATAGTTCATGTCAGTGAAACAGATACGTTCTGTTTATTGAGTCTGGCTAATATTTGTCGAAGTGCTTTCGAGCTCTCCGATGCGCTGTAGCTACTGTTCTGCCTCGCCGCATGCGGTCACGCCGAACAACGCTATTGTCAATTACGAGTCATCATCACTCTGTTTGTCACCCTCTCCTTCACACTTCCTCTGCTCAGCTGGAATGGCAGCGTCCACGGCCATTTATAATGACATCACATGGGGTGATTTATTCCTTGTCAGATTCGTCTTTGCTAGTGGGCACCAACTGGTGCTCAAAGTCAACGTAAAATACATGTGACACGTTTCCGCATGTCATCCTATTTCTGCGCCTTATATTTTTCTTGCTCATATCCGTTACAGCTCCCACTCTCTGGTTCTCTCAGCCTTTTTACAGTTTGCACCAATATCTGCAAATCGCTTGTCTTGAGGGATTACATGATTAGTAATGTTTACAAGATAGTCAACATATTTTAGCACTCCGGTTTTTATTCTCAGGGGATTGTTGAGTTGGAGATGAAGTTTGTATTTGAGTGGTAGCTCACGCATAATGTGTCCACATATGTTTTGGTTATCAACCATAACACTTTAGGTTAAAATATACAGTGAATATAAGAGACCATTTTAAAATACATTCCTGTTTATAGGTATGTGTACCTAAGTAAACTGATTAATTTTGTTTCAGTCTGTAAACTACTAACAATATTTCAAGGTTAAAATATTGTTTCTAGTTGCATTTATTTGCAGAAAAGGAAAACTGGAGAAACAGGCAATTTAGTCTTGATATAAAATCCAGAGACCACTAAATTTGAGACCAAGATGAGACAGAGACCAAAGACAGTCGAAACCGAGACAAGACCATCAAAAAAGGGTCTTGAAACCGGTCTCTACACTAACTAAAGTAACAGTATGAATTTCTTTGGTAATATAAATATAGCAGAAAATACTACTCAATTTTCCAAAAAACATGGTTTCTCTGCTTTTACTATGATAAAACCAATATTTGTTTTTCTAAGGGGAGCAGCGAGTATAAAATCTTGCTGTGGTTGATTTTGTGGTTCATTGTATACTGCGACATACAACTAAAGCTTAATTTGCTGTTAAAAGAACAAACAAGCCCTCGTCCTGCCCAAACATACTGCTTTGATAAGCAATACATCAACACAGTACAGAAAAGTGTGATGTCATGTGTCTTTGCCATTTTTTTGTTACTTTCGTTATCCTTTGCGTTAGGTACCATGCATTAAAACTATAGAAGAATTATCTAGTTTTTAAACAACAGCATCATGTCACACCGTAGGACACATCAAACGTATCTGTGTGTGTTCTCTAAAGTCAAATGATCTATTGGATGGTCTGGGGAATCCGATAATAATGCAAATTCATGTATCCCTGAATGCCCATGTAATGTAGCTATCGATTTCCTCCATTGGTTTTGCAAATGAACAATATGATGTATTCAGCTGGCTTTCTATAAAGTATTACAGGCTTATATGGCAATGACTATTTATTACAGACCTCGTTCGGCATTATTCACCATCAGCATGTGTCACATCTCGACTCCGTTTATCGCAACTATTTGATTCATTAACTTTAAAAGAGAAATAACAGCACGCGCATTATTTGCACTACAGAGAGGAGTCATTGTGCCATCCTTGATGACTTCGCAACAGAAAGCACACCTGGCACTGCAAAGAGAGAGAGAGAGAAAGTCAAAAACAAGAGAAGGGGCAGAAAACTAATTAACAGCTGTGTCCGGTGGGACGACGCTGCTGCAATAAGATAAGCTTTACAGGAGAAATCAAGGATGGGACCCCGGTGAACAGAGGTTAGCTGTGTGAAGTGATTGTGTGTGTGTGTGTGTGTGAAAGCGCGGGTGGGTGCGTGGCTATGTTTTATGCCCGGGGTGGGTGGTGATTGACTCATCCGTTCTGATCATGATGGAGTGGTCTGGCCCCTTCATTAATGCCTTATATTCTCTCTGCCCAGCCCCTGCACATCTTTTTTGTTCTTCAAGTGTTGTTCCGCGGTTTATTTGTTCTGTTAAACACGGCACTTTTCCTCCTACGCGCTCATCCATCATGTCGTTTCGCCCGGTCACCTGTCGACGTGAGCACTTTGGAACGTTCCAAACTCCGGCTGCGTTTTGTGGGATCTTCAGCATTTTTGGCTAGTGACATTTTCAGGACGCGACAGGCATGGGAAGTCTTAGGCTGACAATCCTAAATGAGAGGGTTTGGAGTGCGCGCAAGCTAACGGAGACACTGCCAGCCAAGCATATTAGGCGGTGCTTCCATGCCTAACCCAGGGACTGGCAGTTTTACAGCGGGGGTCTGGCGTGTTTATGAATCCCACAGGGATGAGATTGCTTACCCTTGGTTTTTATAGCCTTTACGTACTATATGAACACACTTGGGGTCTTGAGAGCACACAGTGGTTAAAATGAACCCACGGATAAGAAAAATTGCAGATGAGATATGGCCATCGTTTCTTTCAGACAGCAATGAATATTAGACAGCGTCCACCGGCGAGCAGACTTGTTTCTCGATAATAAATGTAATCAAGCAATTGATATCCAACAAAAAATTACTGAATAACTATAATATTTTATTGCAATGCACTACCAACATTGAAAATATAAGAAGACTTGTGTTACAGTTCGTACGCAGAACATAGCCTGAGCGGATGGAACTCACAGTACGATTCTCTATGCTGTATATTAGACAAGAAATATTGCGTTTGGCAACATCTAGTCCACAGCATCAAACAGTTTGTTGAGTCTTATTTCTAGAGGCATCCAGGAGCGAAAGAATCAGAAACAGACTCCAATGTCCTTTATGTTAATTCCACTACACTGCAGTAGTAAACCTGTGGATTCTGCATAATAACGGTAACATTGTTCACAACAGGCGATGTGAAGTCCAACAGGGATCGTCTTCATTCACTGTTTAATGCAGTGGAGCTTTAAATTAGTAAAATTATGAGACAATAGTTTTTAGAGAGGGTTTTACTGTGATGACTGTCAGTGCAGTAAAGCACAGCGTGCAAACGCACTATAAACTGCGTGTGTTAGTTATTTGGGAATTGTGGCTCTGTTTGAAAGCACCATCACAAAAAGTATTAAACTTAGACAATAAGACTTATCGACTGATCAATTGTTGCATGACGTTGTGGGATATTACTTTATGTCAACACTTTTGTTCTCATTTAGAGCGTGTCTAATTTTATTTCTTCTAAATCAATTTAACATGAAACATAAGAGAGTTGTTATTTAGTGAAATGTTAGCTTAAAGGAACAGTTCACCCAAACATGAACATTCTGGCTCCATTTACTCACCCTCAAGTTGTTCCAAATCTGTATAAATGTCTCTGTTCTGATGAACACAAAGAAATATATTTTGAAGAATGCTTGTAACAAAACAGTTCTTGGCCACCGATGATTACCATAGTAGAAAAATGCTTTATGTGTTGAACACAAAAGAAGATATTTTGAAGAATGTTGGAAAGAAAACAGTTCTGGGGCACTTATGACTACCATTGAAATTTTTCCTACTATGGGAATCAATAGTGGCCAAGAACCGTTTGGTTACAAGCATTCTTCCAAATATCTTTCTTTGTTTATCAGATTTTTTACAGATTTAAAGCAACTCAAGGGTGAGTAAATGATGACAGAATGCATTAGCTAACATTAGATAACATCGAACAATCTGTTTTTTCAGCATATCTTAATCTTTGTTAATGTTAGTTAGTGTCTCAAACTTATTTTTTTTTATATTCCATTTTTTATTTTATTTAACACTTAACACACATAAGACAAAAAGACTCACACTTTGTTTAAAACATGTTAAAATAACATACCACAAAATATTTATTTATATTTAACACATCCTTTTTGAGAGTGTTGAGTTCTTCAAGCTTGTTTTGATCTTGTTGCCTATATTTATTATTCAAAACTTGCCAGGTGTCACACTGCTAAAGCTTTTATTCTGCACAGAAGTTCTGATCTTAGGTCATCTATCCATTTAAATTTAGACTTGAAGGGTCATTAAAGACACAACAGAGTCTGAGAGCAGTGCTAAAAGGCAAAACATAACTATAGTTATGTACAGCCCTAATGTCTCAAGGACCTAATATGTCACTTTATTGCCTACTTATTTAAAATTTAACGGGCCCTTTCAACATTTTTTCTTGGGCTTATGCTGCTTAACAGACTGCTGTAAAAGTCATCTTAACTTAGGTAGCATACTTGAAGGTTACGACTCTGCAGTCCCTGATGTCGGCAGAGCATAGGATTTGCAGAATGTGATGGAACACTTTTTACAAAACATTTTATAATGAATCATTTTTTATTTAAAGGGAGTATTTGGTAATGGGTTTTAAATCTCTTCAATGATATTGTTTTTAGCGCTTTCTTTAACTCCCAGGCTTGAAAATGAAGCATTTTCCTACTGCAGTTTCCATTCAACATTAAGTTTTTTAGGCTTGTTAAAGACACGTGCACAAAAATCATCCAAATCCATGTAATAGAATCTTAATTCATTTGAATTCCATTTAGAATGCATCATTTTTTTTGGCTCAAAGTGCATGAGATGGTTTGTCTGGAAAATACTCATATTGTTTGTCGTTTTCAAATCCTCTGTTGTTGTTTTTCCTCACGATCTTGAAATCCAGTTTAGGAGTCTACCATTTTCAAACAAGCTCATGGTATGGATGAGGTTCACAACTGTTCGCTTAATCACAAGTTAACAGTCTGTATCAGTCGGTGAACAATATAAAAGCGTGTGAAGCTCGCGCAGGTTGACAGGTGAACTCATCTGACTGCTCGGCCTTCGGATTTGCCCCCAAGATGCTGTTGTAGATTGTTTGAAATTGCATTCATGCTGTAACTATGTCATCATATTTCTGCAATGTTTCAACAGCATTGTTAGAATCTCTCTATTGATCACACTTTCTGTGCAGTGCAGAGTTGAAGCCTTTTACCCTGGGGTACTTCAGGGATTTTGTTCCGCATACTTTCCACATCTAACTTTAAAGTGTTGAATGTACGTACACTTATAAGTTTTACATGAACTAGGTGCAGTTGTACAAACGCAATCTGGATTTTTTGTTTCTGTATATTCGCACTTTGATGTACAGAGACAAGTTAATTTATAGGCTGACTTAATGTTACACCAGTAAACACTAAGGATTTGAGACAGGTTCAAGGCATTGCTTTGTCAACTTCTAGCTCAGCCAATAACACGAGGGGGCAGGACTAATTTTAATGTTTAATTTTACACTTTTAAAGCAAATCTAACATAATGTACTACAATATTAGTAATACATAAATTGATTGCAGTTTTTATTAAATCATTAGAAGATTTCAGGTAGAACATAATGGGGTTACATCATCTGCAGCACTGTATGGAAATAACTGAGCTATGCTAAACGGCCCAATCAAAAATATACAATAAGCACATTGTGCAATTCTATGTAAATACCATACGAAATTCATGGAAATAAATTTCATAAATTCACTAGCTTGAGTCTCAGGGCATGTGGAATCCCATGTCAGGGCAACCCTCCGCCTTAAATCCCTTCTGCATAGTCATAAAAAGCGGTCTCAGTAGTGAACTCAGTGGGACGCAGTTATCAGATCTCTCCCCCACGCGACTTCCGCTCTTCCCCTTCAGTCTCAAACCCCATACCGCTCACCCTCGTAATTCCCGCACATACACATGCACTGACAAGCTTGCATTCTAATACATCATCAAAGCTTTTGCAGACTTTACAACAGATTTAACAACACATTTTTGCACTTCCAAGGACTATTGCTAAGGCACATATTTTAACATGACTTGTGTATTCAAAAGAACATTGTGTTAGGATACAGCTCCACTTTTATGATACCAAAACAGGCCATAACAATATTAATCTCCATTGCATTGGAGGATTTGTGTAGGTACAGTACTAGCCACACACAGCAGCTCTTTGCCGTCATCAAATTGTCCTGTAGGCTAATTCGAACACTTCACTGCACGGCAGTTCAGTGGAAAGATGTTATTTACATTACACCAAATAAGACACCTTGAAGTACAATGTCCTTCGGCTAACGTGTGGGCAGTGTAGGTAACATAAAACCTTATTTACAAACCAATGGTTTTCGCTATTATCGTGCATTATAAGAAAATAATATAAGTCTTATAAGTCTTGTGCGAAGTCTTTTAACTGGGGGCACACTGGTTACAGTAATGAAAGTGATTCATGGTTTGTGTACTCGGGTGGGTGTGTGTATGTGCTATGCTCGTGTATGAATATTGAATACGTTTGGCTGCAAATTGAGGCCTGCCGCTTTAATTTATAAGTACCCATAGTTTTCAAAGTATCATTTATTTCACCAGCCGCACATTGTGAGCAACCAGTAGTAGTAATTGTGTGCTAATTTATGCCTTGGGATCTTTACTGCAACATCACACAGTTACCGTTCTCGGTTTATTTTGAATTAGTGCTTCAGTAAGTGACTCAGATGTTAATGTGAATGAATGAGCCGTTTTAGACAAATGAGTCTATCTGTTACTCATTTGTGAGTCGTTTTAATCAATTCATTAAACAGAAAGATTCATTCATCCATTCTCTCTATTCACATTCAATTTAGACTACAAACTCTTGTTTAAAGCCTACTGAAACTCTTCGATAAGTTAACACAACCGAAACAACATGAAAATCATTTGGTTTGGTGCGTTTTTTAAAGAACTGCTTCTGAATAAGAACCTGTTATTGGTTCCTAGCTCTACCGGCAAAATATCAACAGGGGATTCAAAGTCTTATGATTGAAAAATGCATTAAAAATGCAGCAGATATGAACTGACATTACATGCAAATGGAGAACATCAATGAAATGCCAGTTTTTATTGCTCGACTACATTTCCATCTGTCGACTAGATAATAGGTAGAAGAGAGCAGAGGGTTATATTCAGTGACTGCATCCTATATACTATAACTCGCAATACAGAGCTAACAATGCTTCGGTGGACATTTGCATATTTCACAATAAAGATTTAAAGCTAGGTGGGAAGTTTTTTTTTTATCTTAAACCTGTCTCTCATGCGAAGATGCAGAGAGAGGATCAAGCTTTGTCAGGTAGGCGCACTTAGATATGCATTGCATTTCTGTGAAGCCCGCTGTTGTAATATAGACCTTTGAACTTATCCACATTTTTGAGAAAAGTTTGGGTTCTTTACCTTTAATCTTGTTCATATTGAAGCTTGCTGTTCAAATAATTAGATTCTATAAACTCAGTATATTAACTCTTGCAAATTGTTCTTTTATTAACTTTCTTAGGTTGGCCCCAAGTATGCACTGAGAACAAAATCATCATAATTTACTTTAATTGCCATGTTTTGAATTGCAAATCGGCAGTTTTTTCTCCACAGATATCTTCGATCAAATACTAATGAGGTTCTTATTTACACAAAACATAATTTCCTTTGTCCCATGTGGAGTCGTGGTATCTCAGCGCGCGAAAAAGTGTTTAGGTTGGAATTTGCATGAGGGCAGAATGTCTTGTTCTTTTCATATCACCCCCTCCCTCGTCCCCCATGCCCAACCCCTTCTCTGCCCGTCTTTATACAACAAGATTTGCTGAACGATGTCATGAATGAGAAGTGAGCCCAGTTGCCATAGCAACAAGCCATTTTACCTCCGACCGGCAACATATATTACAATGCTGGACAAAAAAAGGTAGAACAAAACGAGGCAGAAGTACTTAGATGAGAGGATGCGAATGGAGAAGTTTTTCCAGTGTGTTTTATACTAGAAACACAAAGACATCTGTTATTTGGTGACTGGAGCACACTGCCTTATATAACCAGCAAGGTTTTATCTGACCTTTTTTATATTTGTAAGAATATGTATATATTCCAATCTGGGATTAAGATGTAGCCTAATTTTCCTTCGATGTGCATGTAAATTTAGGATCTCCGCCACTTACATGGAATTTGTTTTCCTGCGTTCGCAACTGGATTACTGAGCGAGCTTCACTTCAAAGGTTAACACAGATTTGTTTTTTTAATTAACCTCTACGTTCTGAGAATAATGTTTCTCTGATTTCAGAACAAAAGAACAGGCCTGAATTCATCTCTATGATGCTGGTATTTGAATAAAGGTCATTTTCAGAAGAACGAAAATGTCAGGATTGTACATAATGCAGAATGCCCAAAATGCACAAAGTGTCGTAATTGTGCACGATTGGATTCGTAATCAAAATTTGTTGCCAGATCTGCAGCACGCCGAGATTTGCCGAAAGCGGGAAATATATGCCACAGATGGTTCACTGACGAAAAACCAGGAGGGAAACTCAAGCCCCGTATTCCGAATTCTCAAACTATGATAATGAAAGCTGATGAAAGTTACATTATAAAAAATATGATACTGTTCCTCTCGCGAGTGACCTCAGAGGACGCCTTCGGCGTCATGTCTCTGCAGATTGTGAAACTTTGCTTTTCCTTCTGCTGCTGGCAGATTTACCACATGTGCCTCAGAGAAGAGTTGTGATGAAGCCTGTCGCAATGTGTATTCTAGGCTAGCAGAATAGATTCGTGTCAGGAAGAGAGGTATCATGAGCTCTGCCGTTTTGCCAAATGATGCTCTTGTAAGTTTAAACAAGCAGTCAAAAACTATGAGAGCTGTATTTACAGGAACAACCCACCCACAAATAAATATTGGATTGTTTTACTCACCTCTATGTCATTCCGAACCCCTCGGAGTTTCTTTTAAAATAATCTATACCCAAAACCACACAGGTTTGATCGACCAGAAGTGCGTGTAAATGATGACATCTTTCATTTTTGGAGAAACTGTCCTTTTATTTCAATCATTACCATTAGACCTCTTAATATAGTGTCTGCTACAGTTATTACACTAGAATTATTGAATTCCTTTGGAAAGAATTCATTTTGCTGATGTATACAATCATCCAAGCTCACTAGCATCAATTTTTTTTTCCCATTCCACCGTCTTGGATATTATATCAGCAGCACCAAAGTTTTAAGTGTAACGTCAAAACCGGTTCCTTCTCCAAGGTTGTTTTGTCAGTCGGTGTGCTTTTCACACTCTCCAGCAGCGTGAGGGCCTTACCCTTCAATATCGGCCCCTCACATCCACAACCAGGTTTGAAGTGTCTCACTCAAGGATGTGTTAAGATTCGAGTGCTGTGTTGGATGAAATAGAAGGTCCCTGGAGCTCTGCACGCTGAACAGCAAGACAAAACTTCTGTAATGAAATCACACCTAAATGCGAAGCTGAAGGATGCTCCGGGTCAAGTGTCTAAAAAATCTTGACTTTGGGCTTTTTCGTTTACGTTTTGTTTGAAAATGGTTCACAGGCCTTTTATCAGGGTTTGAAAATAATTCACATTGATTCTCTTCAGTGGGGTTTAATTGGGTTTTGGGCTCAGCCGCTTTACATAGATAAGATCAAGTGCCGCTTTAAGCGCCCTGCGATGATGCAGCTTTCTAATGCATCGATTTTTGTGTGTGTGTGTTACAAAAAGAGCAGAACTGTTGAAATAAGTTGTTGATGTATGATACATGGCAAGAATAAGGTGCTTTGGGGGAAGAAAGGTCTATCTTTTCTGATATGTGCCCGCATCAATGCTTTTCCCTGTACTGCAGGCATGGAATTAGAAATCTCACAGAAGCAATAAACAGTAATTGGATTTGGCGATGGAAATCTCGTTACCAAGAGAGAGAGAGACCCTGATGGGAACGCTGGCAACTTCTCAGGGCACTAGCTGCCACCCCCCACCACACTGCCTTAACCAATCATCTTGTATTTCAATCCAGCGAGACCTGTAGTGGCAAGACTGTCTTACGGGAGAGTCCATGTACGCCTGTCACTCAGCAGAGCTCCAAGACAATGTTTATGTGGCCAAGATCAGCAACCATTACAAAACAGTACTGTGTATCCACAGACTGATAGTTGTCAGATGGCAAAAGTTCAGGGTTGCAATTGTTCACGATTTCGTACGCCAATTCCTTCGTACGCCAAACTCTGCAATGCCCATAAGAGCTACACAATCCGGGTTTCGCTGAATGCTTCTGTGTATCATTTCTGAACCACTAGGAAAACCATACAAAACGGCAAAAGTAATCATTAAATTATAGGTTTACATTTTTAACAATCTCCCACCTAGTTGGTCAGACAAACAGGAAGTACCGTGGGAGTGTTGGGCCGCTCATACAAACAGATCAAGGTTCCGTCAAAGATAATAGATATTTAAAGGATAGTTCAGCCAAAAATGAAAATTCTGTCATGAATCACTCATTCTCTTGTTGTCCGAACCTGTATACATTTCTTTGTTTGGTTTAACACATAGAAAGATAATTGGACGAATGCTTGTAACCAAACCTTCTTTGGACCCCATTGACAACCAAAAGTGCCCCAGAACTGTTTGCTTTCCTACATTCTTCAAAATATCTTATTTTTGTCAACGGGACAAAAAAATATAAAATCATTTTTCCTACTATGGTGTTCACGAACTGTTTGGTTGCAAGCATTCGTCCAAATATCTTTCTGTGCTCAACAAAATAAAGAAATGTATAAAGATTTGGAACAACTTGAATGTGAGTAAATGATGACAGAATTTTTATTATTGGGTAACCTATCCCTTAAACAAGATGCGCCCCTGCCTTAAGAGAAAATGGGGAGGAAGGCAATGCTCACTATGGCTGCTGTACCAAAAGAAGTTCCGCCCTCCAGTAAAACGAGCCAATTGTCAATAAATAAAGACTGCGAGGGCTTGTGAGGCGCTTGCCAGCCTAAGCACAGTAGGTCACAAAAGGTGATTATTTTTTTGGTGCAATTTAAGCTCAGCAAACCAAAGTTATGGTACAGTTCATGTCATGTTATCAGAAATATGCTATGTAACTGTGATTTTTGGCAGCGATTTTAGAAATGTTATTGCTATGACGTAAATAAAGGGGCCGCAAACATGGCCGCCGAGTGGCGTGACATCCTTAAATGGACGTTAGTTTAGTGCTGCTAATGCGTAAGTTTAAGCAAACTTCTTCCAAAACAGCTTTTCGTATTTACCCCAATGAGAATTTCGAAAGTTTTAAACATAAATAATTGTAATGAAAGATGAATGAGGTCTTTTAGTCGCTGAGTTGAAATGAGACAAGAAAAATGAAAGCCCAGAGCATTCTCCAACAGAGAGGACAAACTTTTGATTCTTTGTTTGTCATTAAAACGCTCATTTTGGTTTGTTTACTACCCAGCAGTCTGGAAATTCAGTGAGTTTTTTTATAAAGTAGGTTTAATTAGATATGGCCTCTCATCCACCACCGCCACAGTAATAATAATAATAATAATGAGGCATCACCAAAAATACATTTATAATTCCAGCGAAAGTTGAAGGGATACAGTAAATTTCTCCAATATTGGACTAATTTGGCTGTAAAAAGTTAACCGAGAGGGTCAGGAAGAAAAACAGCCTGTCATAATCAATTAGCCACCTCACACATCTCACTGTAAACTGAATAATGTTTGTTTTCTGCCCATTCAGAGATTTTCTTCATTGTCCTCTCCTGTACAGTCACACCTCAAAAGCAGCATTGTTTGAAACTCTCACCTCCGTTCTGTGCAGGTGTTTGTTTATAGAGTTTGTACTGATTTTCATCAGCCAAGTGGAACCCTTACAGGAAGTGCAAGTGAATTTTGATTCATGCCTGCTATTGGCCAGCTGTATTGTAAGAGAAATATTTCAACATTCAGCAAAGAAGATTGTGTTCTCGTTTAAAAAGATAATATTTAACCATAATAGCTCTGTTAGCCCCCCGGGGACATTAAAAATTTTAGAACAAGAGAAACGATCAAGTCTTTTTGAACTCTATGCACAATATTGTAATAATGTTGAAATTGTTTTCAGTTCGTTCTACTGAGAAATCATATATTATGATGTATGGTTGGATCGTTTTTTACTAAGGATTTCCGTAATTTTGTGTTATTAAAGGGACAGTTATTTATGAGCTTGTGGCATTTTGCTTATTCATAATGTAACGAAAGATTTCAAATTAAACTTGTGTTTATGTTTTTCTGTCCAGACAGGACATCAGAGGTGGTGGGAACAAGAAATCCCAAACGAAGACAACATCCAGAAAGGAGAACTTCTCACCTACAACCTCACGGAACTCATCAAACCCGAGGCCTACCAGATCCGTCTCACGCCTATAACACGCTTCGGTGAGGGGGATTCAGCCGAACGAATCATTCGATACAGCGGTGAGTAAAAGCTTGATTTATGACCGTTATTCTTCTGTTTGTTTGGTTATTACAGTTTTTGTCTGTTTCTGCCTATTTTGTGGATATTTTTATTTTATTTTATAAATTCTTATATTATATATAACTATTTGATATGCATTTGGTGTGTGCATTCAGATTGATAACCTATTAGAGGACCAAAAAATTATGTACAAGAGACCTCTACAGGTTGTGTACTTATAAATAAGTCACACATCGAGTCACTCTTCAGATGACATGTATTTGATTGCAGTTGTTGTTCTTATTTCATCTGTTCAACTGGAACAGCTATTGAATAGGACAGAGATTGATTTCATTGTTTTGTTTTGTGTTTCTTGAAGAGGCCAGTCGAGACACAGGTAATGTATATCAAGTCACCTAAACCCCACACGTATGGTGCTCAAATCTTTCCTTTTCTTAATGAAAAAGCAATGTTGCAGCTCTATGACCTCACGAATGAATGGATGCACACAGGCACGTTCAGTAATTGTGCACAGTGTTCTGTTATCAAGCTTCCACAACTCTAGTGTTTCGTGAAATTAGAGAATCTCTGAAGGTTCTGACATCAGTCCTGGCTTTTGGGGGGTAACATGAAATAGTTTGTTTGACATATCCTGTGCGACGCACCGTAGACCATCATGTAAACTATTTTAAGCAAAATAATACGTAAGAAATGATGTAAGAATTATATTATTTTATATTATTTATTTATTATATTAAAATTATAATTTATATTATTTTATTTATAAATACAATTATTTGACTCTGCATTTAGCTCATAAAAATAAAATCATTTTTAAAAAATTTAATAAACATACCCTGGTACCAATTTATATATACTGATCTTTTTTAATATATTATGAATTCTATATTTATATTTATGTTTTATATTAAATATTATTTTTGTACAATTAATTAAAAGACGGATGTTTCAAATACTAATACTACAAACTTGTAATGTGGATGCTTAGAAAAGTAGACTATAGGAAAAAATCCAAAACTGAAAGAAATCATTAGATTTTCACTTATTATTCCGCTTGTTTATTTTTTCATTATTTTCCTCATAGATTTCCTCATATTCAGCCACTTCCCCGTGTGATCTGAAGCCCTATGGCTCTACAGACTCCTTATGTCCAGTAATGGAAATACTATTGGTAAAAAATTGAATACGTCTCATTTTATAACGTCTCTCTCTCTGCTGTTCTATTCCCCCTGAAGTCATTGTGCCACAGGGCTCATAGGAAAAGACCATCCGTATGATGCAATGACTTTCACACTAGGAGTGCTTCCATCAAAGAGTCCGGCTTTTGCCACCATGACATTATGCATTTTAATTGGTTCAAATACCCCGGAGAAGATGATAGCGAAATCACACCAGTCACAATCAATATCCCAGCGTTTACAGTAATATGTCATCTTTGAAACTTATGTAAAAGCTTGAACAAGGGTTTTGTAAGGATACCTTCTGCTGGTGTGCTAAAAATTGCTCATGTGGGACACTAATGATTTTTTAATGTTGAAATAATGCTGATATTTTCTGGCACTTTTATAAAACAGTATGTCGCCTCCATCAGCCAAACTGTGAGGAGATATTTGGGATTTGCAAGTAATTCCCCTTATTTTAAGTCTTGTTAGTAGCAACACCAGACATACTTTATTTGTAATTTTCAAAATGACAATTCAGTAACAGTTTGAAACCATCCTGTATTCCTAATTCATTCACATATCGAAATATTTGACCTGACAGCAAACGTTCTTCTGTATCGGATGGTGTTGACCTATATTGAGGGAGAGAGAAAGCGAGAAAAAACACTTTTTTTGAGAAAATGGAAGAACTAGGACAATAAAAGACAGCGGAAAACATCCGAACAATCTTTAAGAGATTCATCCAAATAATTCCTTGCTCCAAAAACCTTTATTATGTAATCTCATAGCTTGTTTTATTCCATGTCTCAAGGATCAGTGTTATTGTTCCCAATGAATGCAGAATGTTTTTTTCTCTTTTATTTGTGGTCTTATATTGGAAAGGCAAGACATTGCAATGTGTGGCAGATGCTGAGCAATGTTTGTTAAGACTTGCGATGGCTACGGTTTGGACATGCTTGGACACTGCCAGACAAATTAACAAGCTACCAAGAAGAATTGATGGAGTGTGTCATTTGGTATCATTCTTTAAAGCACTTATTCAACACATAAACCCGCTGCAGCCTGTAGATTGCTTTGGAAAGCCACCAACTGGCAGCTATTTATGAGCCTTTTAGAGAAGGCAAACAGCGTTGAGTACAATGCTAACAAGCTAAAAGAATTGTATTGTCAAACAGTTTACACACCTCACCGCACCTGCAATGGTGCTAAACATGTCAGTATTTGTTTTAGTTGTTTGACAGTGATAAAAAATCATCCACGTCAGTTTTTCTCATCTAGGAGTTCAAACCAATTAAGCTTAAACAACTTAAAATCAAGATGATTTGTTTATAGTTTTATATGTGTACATCTTTCTAATCATGCAAATCTCTTTAAGATTTCATTGGGTAGAAGTTGTGGGCTTTGGGGGCTTTGAATATTATATGGACAATGTGGGGGGGGGGGGCGATTTAGGTCCACTGATCTGATAGCATTATATAAAACACAGTGACACTGTGAAACAGTGACACAAGTCTTCAAAGTTTTTATTAAATAAACTCTAAAGTTGAAGTGGGACTATTCATCTTGAAATATTTATATACTGTCACAACTCTTAAATGTTATACTATAATTCGCCTTGGAAGAGACTAAATTTGATTTGTTGTGTGTAATAGCGTGTGACACTTTAGTATGATATTAAAATTAATTTACTTTTTATGACAGATGCAATAAAGTCTTATTTCAGTGACTCAAAATCATAAGTGATAAGTGAATATGTGAATCATTTAGCCATCGGTTTACTCAACCAGCGTATCTTTCTTCTGCACATACAATGCTTAAGCATGTGACTGTATAAACCATTTCATTGTTTGTTTCCCCAAATGCTTCACAATAATATCACATTCAGTCCGAAGCAATTATATTTCTATAGCATCTTTCACACTGTGTTGCAATGCAGTTTCGCACACATAGATAGCAGAAACAGAAGTACAGTGATGTAAATACCCAAAAATAGATAAAATAGAACACATGGTGTTATTGCAATATTTCTACAAGATGATACATATATGAGACACTTTTGTAAGAATGTCAAGTTCAAATTTGTAGTGCTAAGTGCTGTGTTTCACTTTTCAAGGGATGTGTATTTATAAAACTGACTATGAAAATGACTTTCTATTCGATTATTAGAATAACTTTCTACATGGAAAGATGACAGAATTGATGAAAAATACATTTGATGACAAAAATCTTTTCAAGTACTCATCATTCTATATGTAAGCTTGTACATTCAACCCAACTTTCTAAAAATAAAATGTATCAACGATTTACAGTATATAATTTAACACTATGAATGTATCAATATTGTGTATGATATATAATATAAAAAGGGAAAGTACACCCAAAAATGATTATTCTGTCATAATTTACTCACCGTCTTGTCATTTCAAACCTCTATGACTTTCTGTCTTATGCAGAACAAGGAAGAAGATATTCGAAGAATGTTGTTGATCGAACAATAGCGGCATTGATTTGAAATGGTTTCGTGTCTATGCAATAGAAGTGAATAGGTACAAGTATTGTTCAAATTATCTTTTCTGTTCTGCATAAGAAAGAAAGTCATACATAGTCATGCAAGACTAAATAATTACAGAATTTTCAATATTGGTAAACTTTAAGACATGTAGTGGTAAATATTGATCAAAGTTGTAAAGAAATATCAAAATGCCCGATAGAAAATGAAGAACGTCGCTTGATTTTCCCTCTTCTAAACTCGACAGCTCTTGTTGATAACCATGCGTTCCATTTAAGATTCAGCTTATTCGTTTTTAGTAATCTTTTGTTTTTGTATAGGACGCTTTGCTTGAATTTGTTTGAACTCTGTGTTGGAATATTGTGTCAGAAGTGCCTCTGGGTTTCATATTGGTATCTCGAATCCCAGTCTCTGAGATAAGACTGCGTGACGTGTTCACACATAAATACTGCATTACTGCGGTTTAATACTCCGCATAGAACAGCTCTATGTTGTTATCTTGCTTGTTCTAATCAGAGGCCTAAATATAGTTGAATTTTACCTTAAAGCTTGCCTGTGAGTCCGATAGCAGTGAATCATATCCGATATATTGCTTCAAATTGTTTGCGTGTTTAATGTTGTTGAAGGTTTTTGCCTCCTGCTTCAACAGTTCCAGTCATTCTTTAATGGGAAAAGCGAGAGGGAGAAATGCAGAGAAAAAAGATGGAGCCCATCAATCAGCATGTGTGTTAATGCGCCACGTGTTTCCAAATACGCAACATCTGTTTGGTTTAACCAAGGCAGACCTCCTTCTCCTTCGCCCATTTAGAAACAGCTGGGCGCTTCACAGAAAGGGAGATGTAACCATTGCTAAATTAGCTTCTAGATTGCAATTTTGTAAGTAAGGAAGTAACGGCTAGCTGTGAATGGTTAATATGAAATGTGATTAGCGTGGAAGAACGTGAGAGACATTTTGATCATTGCTTTTTATTCATGAAGTTGTTTTGTGATGGATACAAAATAAGGGAAGCGGTGTTTCAACAAATATTCTTTAGGGTTCTTAAATGAAATCTCATTCATAGCTTTTTCCATCATTCATTAAGGTTTAGATTATGTTTGTGTAAACATGTTTTTGGTAGGACTACGTTCAATGTTTTATATGAATGCACATATTGTTATTCATAACAGGAGTTTATTATTGGGCATGGTTCAGTTTGTCATTCCGGTTGTGATCAATAAAGCCTAGAATATGGATGAATTTCACATACAAATGCAAAATTAGCTTTTAAATTGTAAAAGGAAATAGCTGTGTGTAGTTAATATAGGATCTCATTAGTATGGAAATACATATGAGACATTTTGATCATGGCTTTTTATTTATGTTGTGTTTTAATGAAAAGAAGATTGGTGTTTTGTGTTATTTGGCAACGCTGCAAAAAGGTTTTATCCTCAAGGATGCAGACCACCTTCATTCATTCAGCAGAAGTGGTCTCTAGGTTTTCAGTCTTAATTAAAGGGGCTTGGCCCCCTTATGTGAGCATAAGTTGATGTGCCTCTGAATAGAATATTTCTTGATTTTTTTGCCAAAGAATATTATATATTAATATATTGCTTTTTTTCTGGACTTACCTCTTAATGTCTTCCACCCTTTTCAGACCCACAGGTGGGTCCACTATTGCATCATTAAATCTATAAATTGTTGAGCACAAAACTAGACGGCAGTGTTTCCCCTACCATTATATAAGGGGGGCGCCCCGCCCTCCTAACGGCTCGCCCCGCCACCCTTGAACGTCAAGTAAATTTGATTAGATTTTCTTTATAGCGCCAGATTAAAATTTGTTATTTTTTTAAACAAACTAAATAACCCTTAAGTAATATGTTATTTATCTTATTTCCACGATGGCATGTCTTTTCTGTCTGTGTTTGCGCGTTTACAATTATCCCAATGAGTGCGCACGCGCGCACACTCGCACACAAACGAACACTAGAGGACAGAGAGCGCGTGGCGGGAAATATGTCGCGTCATTGACAGATGACAGGTAAAATGTATATTAATGCATTACATGCCGCTTACTAGTTACATATGTGTGTTTAAAATGTTTTTAGTCAGGACATTGTAAATCTGCTGATTAAATAAGACAAGAGATATTTAATACGCTATGCAGGCCGCTCTGTGGTTTTTTTTTTTTTTTTTTTTTTTTTTTTAGGCCGCTCTGTGTTGTATGGGAATGTCCTGCGCACGTGATGACGTTCAGAACAGCGCACGTGAAGACGTTCTGAACAGCGTACGTGATGACGTTCAGAACAGCGTCTGCGTCTGACAGGATGCAGTAAATGCATCATAGAAAAAAAAACGTCTCACAAAAAAAGCCCATTTAAAATGTATTTATCATATAAATGTATTAACTAACATTAACGCACAATGAATGAGCAATATATTTGTTAGTATTTATAAATCTTTTTTTAGTTGTTAGTTAAAAAATAAAACGATTTAAGCTCTGGTCCATTAATATTAACAAATACTTCTATAAATTTAATAAAGGTTATTTGCAAAAGTCAATTTTAAAAACATTTAAATATATTTATTTTATTTTTTAAAGAGATATCTTATGTTAACATTTTTTAACTTTTACAAAGCATTACCCTCCCAGACAACCAATTTTTGTGACATAGATCGATAGATAGATAGATAGATAGATAGATAGATAGATAGATAGATAGATAGATAGATAGATAGATAGATAGATAGATAGATAGATAGATAGATAGATAGATAGATAGATAGATAGATAGATAGATAGATAGATAGATAGATGGATAGATAGATAGATAGATAGATAGCACATAAAGAATGAAAAGGAAATTATTTCTCGTCAATTTGCCCCAACCAACCAACCCCCCCCCCCAAAGCTGTAAACCTAGGGGAAACACCGAGACGTATATGGTCAGCTTTTTGACTGCAACAATTTCGCATCATAATTCCACAACCAACCCCCCTGCTTGTGAAATTCACATGAATAATATGCAGTTTCATATTTGTATAACAAAAACATCAAAAAACATACATAATTCATATATGAATTCAAAGTTCTTACCCTCAAAAATATCACTGTATATTTCAATGATCTAGCCCTAACATTAGTATTAAGATTTGCAAATTATTATCAAATTGTTGACATTAAGAGAGTTTTCTGGAAAATTTTACTGTTTTTATCTATTTACTTCAATGCATGTGTGTAATGCATTTTAAAAGGAACAGTGCACCCAAAAATAAAAAGTCTGTCATCATTTACTCACCCTCGAGTTGTTCCACATTAAACAATTCCTTGTTCTGATGGACAAAGATAAAGATAATCAGAAGAATGCTTGTAACCACACAGTTATTGGCCACCATTGACTACCATAGTACGAAAAAGTACAATAGTAGTCAAAACTACAGATTGCTTTTCTTAGATTCTTCAAAATATCTTCTTCTGTGTTTGACAGAACAAAGAAATCTATAAAGCAATTTTCCTTACTATGGTAATCAATGGTGTTCAAGAACTGCATGGTTACAAGTATTCTTCCAAATGTCTTTCTCTTTGGTCATCCGAACATTATTTATCCAGATTTGAAACAACTTGAGGGTAAGTAAATGATGACAGAATTTTCATTTTTGGGTGAGCTGTTCCTTTAAATGTAGGTACAAATGCAAAATATGCACCGGAGCTTAATAGGTAAAAAAATACTAATGGCAAAAAACTAAAATCTTTTCAAAATAAGATCACTGCCAGACTTTCCCAAGGATACCAAGTTTTTTTTATGTACTGTGCTTAAAGTCTCTACATAATTTCTTGTATTTTACTGTCGTCTGCACATATTACTTTTTTCAGGCTTGCCTCTTAAACTTCCATCCTTAAATGGCCTATAAAAACAAAAAATGTGTCAGTCAGACGGCTCTTCCTATCTAGGTGGGCGATTTTTCTCCACTTTAATTTGCAAAGCGCTCCAGACCTTCATCCACAATCAAAGCGGCTACTTTTCAGCAAATATGAAGGAAGTTGACATAATCACGGAATTTTCAGAACTTACAGCAGATGGTTAGCTCGACCGAGACCTCGATAGACTCTAGCAGCGTCTATGTAATCGTTCATTCATTTGTAAATTGAAATGGTGGAACCAGACGTTTATACTTGATACCCCGGTTTGGAGTCTTCTGTCAACTTTTTCCTTCCTTATTTGTATCATCAATTTTGCGCGGCACTTCTTCCCCCCGCAGTTCTCAAAGCAGACATTTACACTGTCAACCCCTTGTGAACATCTGCTAGGGTTGAATGCTGTTGTGCTAATCTCTCTCATTATAAAAGCTCCATCAAATGCCAGAGCCGATGCCATTCTGAGTCCCGCAAGACAACTGTACTCATTTAACTCCAGGATCAAAATCTGAGAGACACAATTAACATAGTTCTCTAAATCCTTCCACTGCGGTTGAAACCCTGAACATGAAATTATATTCTCAACCATTTGAAGATCCTTCAGAGAAACTCTCTCATTGATTTTTACTACCGCAAATATAAACACACTTGGGAGAACCAAACAGTTTTGCACTTAGCAACTTTTCACATTTTATTTCCTTTTTGTGTTCTATTAAGCCACCGAGCTTAGTCGGTGAAACGGGGATAGGTTTCAGTCTCACTATCTTTTGCACACATGCCCTCGGAAACCTCTCATCCACAATGCACTTTAGCCCTCAATGAGACTGCCTGCAAGCGCGCGGCTTTCTGCTCCGCTCAGATAGGCTGCTTTTGAATTGAAGGAAGAGAGATACAGGTCTTTATGGTTCACCTGAGCATTGCACAGCCCGTTGCGACCTCTCCCTACACAAACACCCTCTCCTGCACCAACACACTATTTCATTGCGCCTGTAACCGTGTGATACATGATAATGATGCCCAAAGCACCTTCTAAACAGCACACTCCAAGGGCAAACAGCATTCTGTCGTCTCCATGTCCCCTGCTGTTCTTTAATATGGTTTATTATCAAACTATTAAGTGTAAGCCTTCCACTGCTTGGGAATAACATTCGTAACTTGTTTTCTCTCGTTTTATGTTGCAGCTCCAGTGAATCCACATTGGAGTGAGTATGTTTTGAATTTGTTTGAAATAGCAGTTTAACCAATTAAATGAAAGTAAAGATTGCCATCAGTGTGTTTATGCTTATGATCTCATTGGTATTCATTGATGTGTAAAGTAAAGTTCTAAGAAATACACAGGTCTTGTTTTTAGATTGAATAGATCCTGTGTCGGTGTATGAGGAACCTTAAGAAACTCACACATACATGCATACAGTATGTAGTATGAATACTTGAACATGAGTCACACAAATGTTTTGAATCCTTTGAGGTTCAATTTGATTTCATGGACGACATTCGGGTTGGTTTATCTGCGATTTGTAATACACCAGGTTAAGTGAATACTCTCTTAAAAATGCTGGATTATTTAAAACCGAGTATTGGGTCTAAAGGAGACATACCCAACTGGTGGGTTATAATTGGATGTTAATACAACCCATAGGTTGTATAGTATAAAATGTAAACATTTTCTGGGTTAATTCAACTCGACCGTTGAGTTTGTCTCTTTTTGACCCAACATTAGGCTCAAAATAATCCAGCACTTTTTACAGTTTATGTAACACCATCATATTTACTGTATATTTATCAGTAAATTAGTTCAAATCTGTTAATGTGACGCTTATATTTCACTCTTTTTTGATGGCTTTGATGATGACTAAATAGTGCTTTTACTGTACATATTTTTATTTATTTAAGATTTATGTTTTAGATTTTGTTTTTAATTGGCTGTATGTGTAGAGTTTACATAATAAATCAAATGAGACCACCACTGAATGATAGAATGATCTAAAATAGCTTGTGGGGATGATTTCTTTGCATTTAACATGATTCATATTCATAATTTAACCCTTTGCTGTATCTTGTATAGATAAGTTCCACTGCAACTTTGAAGAGGAAAGTATCTGTATGTTCACCCAAGATAAAACGGAAGAGTTTGATTGGACGAGACACAGCGCTTCCACCAGAAACACAAAATATACACCCAACACTGGACCCAGCAGCGACCGGACTGGATCGAAACAAGGTATGATTTTCAAACCATTGCACATGTGGCTTTAATATGAAAATTATTAAATTATAAAAAAATATAAGAATGCAAAAATCAGGTTAGGGGTTAGATATTTTTGACACCAAACAACACTTCAAAATATTTAACCAGTTTGCTTTGTTGAGACATGTTGATTCTGCATGTTACATTGTATTAAATCAGTATGTATTTTATCACTATGTGCATTCTCTAGACATCAAACCTGTGACTTTGACATAACTGGCATTGAAAAATTGGCAGACCAGTAACATGATATATTGAACAAGAAGATTAATATAACTGTACTAATATCATTTTAAATGACTAATAAACAAATAACACATCACATGTTTTCACAAATAGCTTAATGAATTGGCATTCATCCGAGATAGTGGATGTTGAAAAAAACACTCATCTTCTTAGCAAAGTGAAGGCTTGTGATTTTGGAGAAAGGATCTAATAACATTAGCGTCCAAAGGCACTTTCAATTTCTCATGTTGCTAAATCAGGAAGATGGTCAGTGGCTTCCATTAGCCGCACACTCAGTGAAATTGTGTCAGTCATTAGCTAGACATCAGATCATGACGGATTCAGTTGAAACTGGATCATTTCTACGGGTCAACACATCGCTAATGCAGTCAGCACTTGGAGGACTTGGACAAAGTAGAGGAATGTGAAAAGTGCCAAGTTTGAATGGGTATTGTCAGTAGTTTAATCTGTTTTTTGGAGAACTTTTATATAGTATAGCTATTTGAATAAATATTTGAATAAACAGATGTTTAAGGGTTTGACATGTTTAAGTTAATAGCTCTCAAGGAGGCTCTCATCCAATATAAGAGAATAAAAAAGCTGTCTTTTAAAAAGCTATGAGAAATGTGAATTGAAGAATCATTTGTCCTGTGCTCGGGAGTCAATAAGGTTCTATTGATCATTCCTTGTCAGTGCTAAATTGAATGGAGGTATGTTAAAGCTAAGTGAACTCATCATGTCTTGATCATTTACCAAATGTTCTCTATCAGATCTGAGCTTATTTTTTGATGCAGATGCTACACATTTATTGACATTATATTATATATATATATATATAAATATTACTGTAATAAAACAATAGGAAGTATCAGAAGAATTCTAATAGATTTAATGCCGATAATGGCTTCCTAACAGCAAGGCAACATCCCACCAATAGAAACATCAGAGTACATTATGTTTCCATTGAAACCAATACAATTGGCATAATAATCATTAAATCCATTAGAATGTCTTTGATGGTTTCTGTTTTTAGCAGGGTTTATATGTATAATGTATGTATGTACTGTTGGCAATTTCAGACATATAATTAACTTTAGAGAGACACTGATTTACTGTTGCCACACCCCTTTTTTTCAAAACAACAGCCCTATGCATACAGTACCCTTAACTAGTCCTCTAAGACCATTGTAATTACAGATGCACAAGATTTTTTGTTTAAGGGTCTGTTTAAGTTTCTAAAAGCAATTGTTAAACTCAAAGTTGCTTAGGAAGCTAAATAAGGGGGTCAAACTTGATTTTCTGAATATTACCTACCTTAGCTTCATGATGCCCAGACGTGTGCCCTTTGACAGCCAGAAAGCATCTGAATGTCTTTTGATTGGATGTACAAGTTTCTGAACTTGTGTACAGAACAAAGGTTGTCAACAAGATGTGAAAGTGTGAAATTTCAGAATATATAATAAGGATTTATTCCGAGCCCTGTTCCATAAAAAATGTCTTACAGCACCTTTAATTGTCTTTCGGCTTGTCCTGGGCTTTTGCATCTTTAAAGGTTAAACCCAGAATAATGAATAGAAATCCGGTGCTTCTAATTTTGCAATAGCAGAGAAATGTAAGACAAATATGATGTTCCGGTGGCTCTCCCTGTACCTACTGTAGCTACAGTAATGTTCAATTTCTTTTCTTTTATGTGTTGTTTCCAGGCATCTATATGTACATCGAGACCTCACGTCCGCGTTTGGAGGGAGACAAGGCGAGACTATTGACCCCATCCTTCACAGTCGCCCCTAAAAACCCTTATGGGAATGTGGTCACCAACCCAACTTACTGCTTAAGCTTCTATTACCACATGTATGGACGGCATATAGGTGAGTGACGGAGTAAAACTAGAGCAGGGCCTGTATACCTGAAGCTCTGTTATACAGCATGTATTCTGATGAAGCAGTCATTGTGTTTGGAGTCCTGATGTGATCAACTGTGGGAAAATGTATGCAAATGACTCTCTTCAATTGTTTGCGCTTCTAATTAGTGTCAATGTGCAGTCAGCCGTAACCTCGGCCCCAACTACAGATGTTTGACATCATAACTCTACCGTACAAAATGACTGCGTTACGGCGTGGTCGGTACGGTCGTAGTGTCTGGCGACAACAGGGTTGAATGATTATAAACTCAATGTGAAATTATATGGCATTCCATCACATACACTTTTGTTTGTCACATTATTTTTGTAACATCTACTGCATGCTTATGTATATCCAGATACTGTTACACATTTTTATATTCTTGTTAGTTCTTTTTTAGTCAAGAAGAAAATCAAATACTGTACTTGAATAATGCCCTTACTTTTTAGCTGGTGAAGTTTTAAAAACAAGACGTCTGGATGAATGTTATATAGACTAAACACTATTTATACTTCAAAATGGCGTAGAATAGTGCATAAGTCTGCAATTTGGGACGTACCTATCGGGATTCTTTATTTCCAGCATGAGTGTCATTTTGAAGTGAGTGTGTCTCCTGATGTTTTTGCTACTAAAATGAAGATGAACTAAATCACCCTTTAATAACTCACGACTTGAATTAAAGACTTCAGTCTTCAGTTCACCCCATGGGTTCACTCTGAGTTAGAAGTAGGGTCTATACTGTAAGGTGGGTGGGTCGGGAAACAGTGCAGCCCTAGATTTAAACATCTGTTTCAGGGCTGTAAGTTAAAGAAATTGCACATAGCTCTGGTGCTACAGAGGTTTAAAGTTCTGTAGCACTGCCCAAACAGTTGTAGGACAAGTATACGACTGTTAACATCTTTAAAAAACACATGTGCATGTCATAAATAGACAAGTAACTGAAAAAAGAACATTAAATTAGTTAATATAGTAAAAACATTAAAATATTGTAGTGAATTATGTAGAATTTACAACAGTAAACTGCGGTAAAATTCTTGTGTGATATATTCTATTTGAACCTTACTATAGTACATATTAAAGTATACTTTAGTGTTTACTACAGTTTATGAATTTACTTCAAGTTAATTATTTTATCATCTGGTACAAATAAAGGGGACTTTTATTTTGGTGGGTCATCGCGCAGACGCTTGAGCTTCAGTGTGTTTGGCAGTAGCTTCACTTAAACAGTGAAATGCTCGTAAAAATAACTCAGAATCGTATAGTAAGGTACAGACGAATCCACGAGTGTCACACTTGTAACATGTTAAAGTTGCAGGTCATTCACTCATAGATACGCAGAACAAGCAGAAGACACATTTAAATTGTAGAATTCTGCTTTCATGATTCCTTACATGTTTTCCCCATTGCACAGATTATAGGGTTCTAGATCAATGGACTCAGATTTAATTGCAAAAACGAAATAAAAACAAAAATAATGTTTAAGGTTAACACACGAAAAAGGACAATAACAAACGCACTTCACACAAACAAGTGGCTCTGTCTAATCCACCTGCCAAACAGTATGGCAAGCATTCTAAACTATTACATTTATTCTTAGCACAGACCGATTTTTTCGTAGCATATGCGACATTTACTGTACACTACGGTGTTCACCATTAGATTCTTTTGTTTCCTAAATCTGGTGCATCAATGTTTACACGTGCACCATTAAAGGGCCGAAATCCAGGTGTTTTCTGCTATGTAATAGTAAGTGGTATCCCCAGAATGTCTCAGTAAAGTTTCAGCTCAAAATACACCACAAATCTTTCATTACAATATGTTGAACATGGTCATTTGTGGCTACATTGGAAAACATGCCGTTTTTGTGTTTGTCTCTTTAAATGCAAATGAGCTTCTGCTCCCCTCCCCGTATGCAAAATATGACGTAGAGTGCTAACACGTGTGCTTTTGATGACATCAAGAAAAGCAATATGGTGGAAAGTGCAATTACGTCTGTAATGCCCTATCCAACCAAAACCATACACTAACTGCAATAAAAATCACCTTAATGCCTTGTTCATGAATACGAATTAAATGGAGTATCACAGAGTAGTTGTATATGACAGACAGGTATGTAAAGATCAGTAACCAGATTTTCTTACAAATGCGCACTCTGTTTCTATCCGCTCCAAGTATTGTTGCACTTAGGACATACGAGAAAACACTGAACTCAACAGGAAAGACACTGCCATAACCTTCTTTCGTTGTGATGAATAAGCTTTACAGAAATGTTGTCGGTCACAAGTCTTGGTCAACCGATGGGCACGATGCGTTTTAGCACTTTTTAGCACTAACGTTTTAGCACTAACGTTATGACATAACATCTGTCTTTGGACCAATGTAAAGTCTCAGGAATAGACATGAACATGTAAACAACAGCTGCTAACATGCTAAACACATTCTTTAAGAAAGGCAATTTAAAAACGATGAGTAATACTTACTTCTTCCGGAGATGAAGCTTGATCGCGAACAGCTGGTACTGATTGAGAATAATTGTCTTGAGTGAAACCCATGCTTTACTGAGAGGTATGCTATACTCGTCGGAAAGATCTCCTCCTGGCCTACTTTTAGGTTCGATTTTACATCCAAAAACAGCACACATTTGTTGTTTCTTAAACTTTTTGTCGCTGGCTAGTGGCTACATCTGCTCTTGCCTGAAATGGCTGACAGCGTCTCTGGCAGAAGGTGGACCTTAACTCTCAGGCGAGAGGCGGAGTTTGTGAGCGGTCATGGGCAGGCGTAAACAATGTGACATCAGATTGATAGGGGATCACCAACAGCCTGTTTTGTGTCACTGTTGTGGTTTAAAGGAGATTACAAAAAGAAGAATAGATGGATTTGTATAACTACAGGGTATTTCTACACACCTGCTGGCGACTCAATTTCTGGTAGATAAACATTTAAAATTGCATTTTCTGGGATTGTGGCCCTTTAATGTGAGTGAGGACTTCAAAGTGTTTACATTACATGAAAAAATCTCTTCACTTCTGTTTAAATTAAATTTGTATTATTTGAAACATACTTGCATAGAATAGTTTTATTTTTTTACTGACATTCTTCCCATGCATACCTGTTGTAAAGTCGATAGTGTCAGGAATGTAAATTTTGAGAAACATGAAGGTAACGTTTCAAGTTCCAAAACAGAATCACTACATGCATACCTTGAAGGAGCCATTCTTTTGCTGTTTTTGAAACTTTGATTATGTTTTTTGGGTGTTTAAAAGTGGATTTTCATGTTTCAAAAAAACCTTTATATTTTGCATATTTCAAGTCTACTGTTCACTGCTGTCCCTCTTCTCACAAAACGAATGGATTTTTTCCGGTTTCTATGAAGTCCCTCCTTCCAAAACGCTCTGATTGGTAGAGCTGACACAGGCTGTCGTGATTGGTTCCCCGCTTAGAGCGTGTGTCTGAAGATGTCCTACCCACACACTATCAGCAAGCTTCTGCTTCTCAGGCTGTTGTGATTGGTCGGTCCCCCTCTGAGCGCACCTGTATTCATAAGCTTTTGCTTTTAGCAATAAATAGCAACAATGGCTTCAACTTCGGTCCATCAGGTAAACACATGCGGATCGATCGAAGTGTAACGGTGGTCCACTAGTATTTTTGCAAACGTCAATCCTTGTTAGAGATTGCAATTTTTTCCTAGTATGGCGAAGGAAATGACACCGGATCGTTTGGCGTCAGACCGGTTATATTAATTAACACTAATAACAGAAGCGTTAGTTTTGCCTTTTTATATTGGATCCAAGTTGGATAATAAAACAAGCAGATTGACCAGGACTTTAAGGGACGTTTCATAGCTCTCTGTAGTCCTTGAAAATCAAATTCTGTTAAAGCACTCTATCTATATAAAAATATATGTTCAACTTTACTTTATTGTTTGACATTGAGACATCTTTAAGATCTGTTGTAATGCACAGATTATTAATGTTCAACATCAAATACTTTTCTGTTTATTTCTTTTATCTCATTATATATGTTATATGTTCATATGTTAACAGAAGAAAATATTCTTGGGGCCACGAAAGTTTTGTAAAAAATGGTCAAAAAATGTTTGCATTTCGAAAAAAAGCAGTGGAAAGAGTTAACCATTTTTGTTCATGAATAAAACATTTTGCATAAAATATAAGGACATTGGCAACATATTTAAGAGCTAAATGAGTTAACATGTTTCCTCATTGGAAGAAAGCATAACTTATTTCTTATTACTTCCAAGTCCTAATTTTAGAGTTAGACGCTGAAGCTTTCACGTCTGGGAAAGCTGCCTATAGATTTTTTTAATGATTATAAAACTTTCAAGAAGATAGAGCTCTTTTATCGGCTACATTACCGGTGTTATTGTCAGTTTGGATAAATGTATTCCGTTAACATGTAAGTCAGATCATTTCAATCTGTCTATTACAGTTCAACTATAAAGGTTTCTCATGCACTGGAAGTGCTTCAACTTAGACCTGTAACTGAGTTTGCACTGTAGATACATTTCTGTAGATTCTTTTCATACCCACTTTATTCTGACTGTGGTTGCTTTGGACATGTAGTTGCACCTCTGGGATGTCGATGACCCCGACGGCCCCTGACAAGCTTGTAACTGCAATTTTCTGCTTCAGAAAGCTGCGTCCTTTCCGAATAGAAAGTGTGGGGCTAATTCCAAGTCACCAGGGTGTGCTGCTCGTGCCTTTTTACACGTGGTTTCGCTGGGCGTCTGAGGTTAAAAACCCATGTGCCAAACAAGATCTTCTGTCTGGCTGCACGGCAAAGAACTGATACAACATGGTTTGCTCTTTTGACATAAAAACCTGCACACGTGACTTAAAATAGCAGGTTTTTGCTTTTCTCAAAGTTGTATGTGATATTTTTTCTCTAAAAGAAATGAATTATGCTTTTGAAAAATACATTTCATTTACACAAAGATGGAGAATCCAGTTATGTCAGTGACTGTAATAAGAGTTGATTTATTTTACATGGTGTGGGTCGCCTCATGGGGGCTGCCAAGATGAGATCACATGACCATCTGAATACTGCTAATAACTTGGTTCGTTCACAGAATAAATTAATCATGACTGCTGTTGCCCTTTAACATTTACAATACAATTAACATTTCTGTATAACTTCCGTTGTCTTCATTTTCGGAATTAAGCATACCACTAAACATCTAACAATTAAGAGATTTAAATTCCCATTTTCATCTGCTTTTATTAGAGCCAGACAGAACTGCATATGTGAAATAACAGCATCGATTGTATTCTTGACCCTTTTAAGATTCATTTTCCAGGATGGAGATGAGCAAAAGTATATTCAAGGTCACTGATGCCCGTGGTTGCTATGTAACAGAGAGGAAAGGTTCAAAGGACGTTATGTAGTTATCCGGCCACGCAGTTTTAACTGACACAGAGTTCTTGTGGCTTTTTTTTCAAGGGACATTAAGTGTGTATTTGAGGCAAAAGAGTCAGACGGGTTCAGATGCCTCTGTGTGGACCTTGAGTGGAAACCAAGGAGATCGATGGAGGCAGGCCAGAGTTAACATCCATCCCACATCATCTTTTCAGGTGAGAAATGGCAGGAGTTCTTCATCCTTTTTATTTCTTTCCGAAATAAGAAACAACATTAAAGCTTCCAAACAACATATTTTCATGTACATTAGCGGTTTATTAGTGGTTATTTTAAATCATTATAAATATGTTTTTATAAAAATATAAATAAAAACAGATCGAATAATACATTGTTAATGTACAGAATATTAAATAATACATAAGGAATTGTCGCTTTTCATATTTTGAAATATATAAGCATGTGGTTCCAATATACAGTATGGGTAGTTGACAAAAATACTGTACATCTGTTCAATGGTGTGACATTGTTAATAATATATTATATTATATTATATTATCTTATATTATTATTGTTTATAATATGTTATTTATATTTATTTATAAAATAGCATGAGAGATTCAATTCATTGTTTATTTAGATCATTTTGGAGGGGATTCGTGGTTCTGGTATTGAGGGAGATATTGCCATAGATGATGTGACTATAGAGGAAGGGGAATGCCGAGACCCCCCACCCAGTAGTAGTGAGTATATTGGATGTTTACAGTTTTTTATGTACAACTTCATGTTCTGGGAACAATGCTTCAAGAGTTTATCATGTTGAAATAGATAAACCTAATTGTTATTTGTGTCTTGATGTGATCAAGGAAACCAACTGGAATAAATTAATTAAACTTTATAAAAACAATTAGGTAAATTAAACATTTGCTGATTACCTTTTTAATTAGAATTAATTTCGTCTGGCTTTTTGCCACAGCATGTTGCAAAAACCCAGATACAGAGATAAAGATAAATCTCATTAAACTTCTTAACGGTATTGAAAAAACAGGTTTCAAACTCATATGATTATTTACAGTACATGTTTATGTAGCGGACGGTAGAGCAACGCTCTAGGAACGACATGGTCATGGGTTCCAATCCCAATAAACACAAATACTGACAAGCGCACTAAATGCACAAAACACTTATTTCTGTTCATTTATTTTCTTGTTTTAAATACAGATATAAGATCACTGGCTTCTTCCACCCCAGTGCATATATGGCAGCTTTGTCTCACACTACTTTTAATCTCGTTGGGCCTCCGGAGGTGACCTCATCATACAAAGGTGGAACCCAGCTTTGGCATTTCGGCTGACTTGGACTGCCTGAATACAACAACCAAAGATTCATCCCGTCTATACAAAGGTTTCAGATCAGTGTGAATGAGGAAGCCAGAGAGAGGATAAATGTTGTCGGCTAACACACTGACATCTGTATGACAAACTGATGTCCACTCGAAATCTACAGGAAAAACCTATTACAGGTGTCAGTGTTATAAAGAAGAGAACAAGTGCACCTGGATTCCTACAGCAGGATGGCTTAAGAGACTTCAAGGGGAATCTTTCAAAGCACAAAGACATGACATGTATTTTCATTATGACATGTTTTTGCTTTGTTAAACGTTTGCTACTGTCATCAAAGACCTTATGCCATGTTTCACTACGCCGAATCACACGTCGGGCTGGTACGACAAGAAGAAAAAAGTATGTTACCAGCAATGGCAAGAAAAAATGAATGATCGTTTAAAAATTAAAATTGATTTTTTTGAACTTTCCATTTTCTTCTTACGCTGTAGGTGTATGTCTAAAAATAGAGATGTGTCAAATAAACCTTGCTTTTGTAGTTCCCTGTACTGTAATGTTATCGATTCACTGTTAAGATCGGGACTCCGCAAATGTTACGTTTTAATGGTGTGTGGAGTTGCGAGCTTGAAGTTTGTTTCCAGATGGAACGTTCATGTGTCCTTTGTGTTTTAACAGATAAAGTCACTGCGGGGCGTTGTGAATTTCACCTAAACCCTCTGATCATGTGTTGTTGTTGGTACCAAATTCATTTAAACCCATTATACTGTAACTGCACTGGGCATCATTGAGTTTACCTTTCGTTTCATCGTGGCCACGCTAAACAAAGCAAGAGGGAAAAAAGTAAAGATAACTGGTGTAGAGAATTGTAAACATCAGACCGTCCGCTCAATTCCCAACTGTGTCCGATTAAGATTATGCTGTTGCTTGCAGTTGTTTTCTGTAGGTGCGTAAAGATAGCTGTCCTCTTACAGTCCGGTCACCTTCGGAACCTGTTCTTTACGGAGTCGCTGTCTGTAATAAAATCAAGTGCCTTCAGAAAAAACATTCTAGTCAAACTGTTTCCGCTTTCCGTTATAGCATTTTCTTTTGGCACAGTTATAGCATATATATGTTATGCTATAACTATAGGTAGAGAGTGAGATGAAAAGGTGAAATTCAGAGACCCAAGCATGAGAGACGGGTGACCGCAGTGCCATGCCACAACCAAATGTTCCATTGCTGAGTTTTACATTCGTGTAGTGATCGATTCTGTTTAGTGATCAATTCATACACATCCCATCTGCTCCACGTGATATAAAGAGCGCGAAAACGACGATGGTCGAACTGAACTTAAAGGACCATCGATTCATCAAAAGAGCATCTGGGAGCTATTATCACCAGGTGAAAAACAGCCAGGAGGGTCACTGTGAAATCCTCCTTCAAACTGATGATTCTTTGGCACTGAACAAAAAAAAAAGATTTTTTTTCGACATCCTGAAGACTCAAGGACTGAGAGACACAAAGGATGGAACTTTAGAAGACTGATGAAACAAGATCAGCCTTGATGTTCTGGATCCATCCGCTTGGATTCGTACAAATGATATTTTATTACTCGAATGAAAATGACTGCTTTTACAAAAACTCTTATAAACTCTGAACTACCTGAGACCATCTGTTACCTTATTCAGCTGGTTTTTGAAAATGTATTGTAAAATCACTTTTATCATTCATCATTTTCCTTTCTGAGGAAGAATTACATTGACGGAGAATAGTTTGTTTTTGTCTTAAACGTTCATTTACGAGATCCCTTTGCATTATTATATTATGGCATAATTTGAATTTATAGTATAAAGTTATATCAAATATATGAGATTATATGCAAATACACCTGGTCGGGAGGTATATGAAAAAGATGAATATTCAGAAAAAAGAAGCACAATGTGAAATATTCATATGAAAATTCAGAAACACAGTACGTTCAACACACAATAAGTTGTTTTTCTCAATTTTATTAAGATCACAATCAGGAATAACTACAGAAAGTTCTTTGTGTAAAGAAAAAGGAAATATTTTACATCTCGGTCCAATAAAAGGCTTTCATGGTAGATGTGAAATTTCTTATTTGATACGCGTTATAAGATATGATTTTGTCATAAATATGTATCAGTTACTTTGACACCTAACAAAATGTACTGAAAAAAGTTGACAGCAAATGATCAGTTCCACTTTTCTAAATTAAAGGTCCAATGTGGAGGATCTATGGACAGAGATGCAATATCATTTTCATAACAATGTCTTCAGGGGTGTATAAAGATTTAACATAATGAAGCATTATATTTTTATTACCTTAGAATGAGCTATTTCTATCTACATACACCGCGGGTCCCCTTACATGGAATGTTGTTTCTACAGTAGCCCAAAGTGAACCAACGTGATGACATCTTATGTCAGCAACATTAGTGCTTCGAAAGTAAGGGGTGGAGTGAGCCTTTGGTTGCAATTCGCAACCTCACCACTGGATGCTGCTAAATTTAATATGCTGGATCTTTTTAAAAGCCAGACAATAATCAAAAAGATTGTAATTGTACTAGCATTGCAACAGTTTTCATAGAATTTCCCAAAATGACCATCGTGTTTTGCCCACGCTTCAAGTTTATTTCCAGATAATCAAATCAGAAACATTAAGTTAGCGATTGCATTTTTTCTCAGTTAGAAATGTAATGTTGTAGGTTACACATTTCTAAATGTAGTTTAGATAATTACACTAAAGTTGCGGTTTAATAACATGCTCATATAGAGACCCAAAAGCATAGTCAAACTCACCGCAAATGTAATTCTTAATATTCAAGGTGGATTACAAGTGCTACACTTTTACAATGGACGAAGCTATGAAAACTCATATCTCAGTAATAAGTTGCCAAATTCTAATTTTTATAATTTTATTGATAATGGTGAATGATACCTGATTAGGTAATGAAATAATGCATCAGGTATACATTATGATAATTTCCCAGAACGTAAGCCTTCTCGGTGACCTGATATTCTGCAGGTATGAATAAAACATGTTTTGTTTATAGAGATAATGATCAATGATAACCTTCATAAATGATAATGAAGAAGACATGTAAATTGATCACATTTTCATAGAAACGGGAACATGTCATTTTTTTATAAATAGCTTTATGGACGCATTCAAAGTGATGTCACCCACCTGAGCATCACTGAACAACATGTCACACATGTGCACTACCTTCAAGGTCACTTCTCCAACAACACTAATTGTCAAATATTGATTCAGGGTAACAAACCGAGGTTGAAATGTGCACTTTAGTGTTTTGCATGTGCTCTGAAAGCTAATGTGAATTAAAGGTAGTTGGCAGTCATCCACAATCACTCCAAAGTTGGAGGCTGCTATTGCTCAAAGCACACCATGCACATAAAATTTGTCATTGAGCAAAGTGCTGCTTTTTTTAAATAGAGGCTTTACGGTTACGGCTTTACTAACCACCATCACTTAACAGAACATTTGCCTAGTTGATTATGATAAAAGCCATCCATGTGTGGTGAAGCCTTGGGCTTCAAACCCACTAAAGTCTTAAGAAGTTCCTGCTAAATGAAGTTGAAGATAGACTGTCACCAATCCTTACTCAGACAGTTCTTATTTTGTCGTTGTAGGGGATCTCACCTCAGGGTGTCTGGTAGTTTCGTCAAAAATAGTCTCATCAAAAATAGATTACAGATTTATTTTTTGTTTTTGCCTCATTTGGCCTGCTTATGTAAAACACACAAAATAGAAAATGTAAAAATGATATTCACTCTTATTGGGAGGCAGACTTTTCAGTTGAATAACAGGCGTATTTACTCATCTTAAAATAATATGTTATGCCCATCACAAACTTTGCAAATATTGGAGTTAGCATTTTTTTTCAAACCCCGTCCCCCCACTTAAAGGTACAGTTGACCCAAATATAAAAATTCTGCTATCATTTACTCACCCTCAAGTTGTTCAATCGGTTGTCTTTGTTCTGATGAACACAGAGAAAGATATTTGGAAGAATGCTTTTAACCATTGACTACCGTAGGAAAAAATTGAAACGGTAGTCTAAAGTACCTCCAGAATTGTTTGCTTTCCAACATTCTTCAAAATATCTTCTTTTGTGTTCAACAGAACAAAGACATTTATTCAGATCTGGAAGAACTTGAGGGTGAGTAAATGATGACAGAATTTTATTTTTGGGTGAATTGTCCCTTTAATACTTAAAAGGGCATAGACACAATATGTTTGTAGAAAGGTTCATTGAAAGGAAGGAAGGAGGCGGGAACCGGCAGACATTTAAATAAAGTTTTTAATAAAATAAACAAACAAAAACACGGAAGTAAAAAGACAGCCAGCTGCCCCTCACGAACGACGGCCGGCGAATAAAACATAAGTACAAATACAAACATGTTCGGCCGGGCCTCTCTCTTCGACGGTCCGGTCGCTCGTTCTCTTATATACTCCCAATCTCCTACGTGATTCGAGTCCGGTGCGTGCCCAGCTGGCGCTCATTAACAGTTACTCACCGGTCTCGAAGCACGGTCTCGCCCCGCCTACTCCACTGCAATGTTGCTGTTAGCTAAGAGATGCACCTTATAGATAAATTAAAAATAATTTCTATAGAATTTCTTTAGAATCTCTGTCTACATGATATAACACTTTTGTCAGCTTTTGACCCTCTATTTAAAAAAAATTATAAAACTCATGGGTGGAAATATTTTGAATATGCTGAAGAGCCATCAGGCTTATGATACTAGAAATGGTTAAAGACCCTCCATTAGGTTATTTTATAAGTACCCAAATTATTATCTGTAATTTATGGTCTGAGAGTCCGTGCAAGCAGGCCCATTCGTCACAAATGACAACCCATAGTGAAAACACACATACGTAATGTAAAAAGCTTAAGGCAACTTTCCCTTCTGCCTCCCAGTACTGTCATGCGAAATGAGATTAGAGCTGAACAGGTTGGACACCATTCTATATTTATCTCATTAAAATGATTTAGAGGTAGAAGTTAATAGCTATCATACATCAATGTAAATGATATTCTGTATTTTTCTTTATTTATTTTGCAGTTGGTCGGGTATTGAAGAGTAGGGCTATGACTAGTGTGTGCATGTGTGTTGTCATTTTTTAACGCAATGGAAAATTTCACCGACAAAGCCAGTACACGAGTGTTTCTTTGCCTGCTGCGTGTTCACTATCATTGTTTCAATTTGGCCCACTCATGTGAAATATTAACTTAACATAGAAATGAGAATGTGTCGCAGATCAGTGATGCAAACCTATGGCATATAAGCGATTATTGAGAAGAGCTGGAAAGAGTTTGCTGGAAGCATTGGCCTCTCAGGAGTTCACAATAGAGTATATAAAATGGACTCTTTTCATATTTTCTACATCTTGTGTCATTTGAAGCAGAGACCAGTGGGGCTTAATGGACTTTTAATCGTCCCACGTGTGGTGTTACTGATATTTCAAAAGCAGCCTGTAGAGTAGCCTACTAATGCTTTATGCACTTTTATTATTCAAACTTCAATGCAATTCAGAATTAATAACTAAACTCTGACTATGATTAAACACGTTTTGCCTTCCTTCAGTAAAATTTATAGGCTAGAATTCGTGAATTGAAATACTTTCAATAATAATAAAACAGTTGTTTTGAGTCACGTCTCCTCTCTTGCCGTGGTTCCTCCGCTCTACAAAGTGTAGCTTTGACAGCTCCCTAATCAAAAATTGAGGATTTTATTATATAATACAAGAAAAGCTTTCACCCTCTGTGGCTCGCGGATTCTGCGGTTCAATTAGACTTAAATCCTGTGATGTGTGCGTTCAGTGAAGTCTGAAACATTGAATGGCCCGAGATTTCATCCACCAGAGATTTCCCTATGAAGTTTCTGCTTTACACTTCAACAGGCAACGTCTTCTTCACAGGATTGCATAGACGCAGAACAAACCTGTGCTTCTGCGTCTGTTGCAAGTTTTGTGCGTTAGATCACACTTTGTAAGCTGAGTCTCTTTCAACGCAACACGTCATGTTGCCTAATCACAAGTGACATGGAAGAGAATCAAACAAACATTTTATAAAGGGTTTGATAGAACGCATATATCGTTCAATTGTCGTTTCTCTAGCTGATTCTTTAAATAATCTTATATGCATTATTTGATTCCCTCATACATGTTTTATGCTCGGGAATACAAACAACCTACGGACAGCTTTAGTGACGTTTCACTGATGTTTCTAGTTCTGGTGGAATGGTTCAGTTTGGGGGCTCAAGTGAAGTGTGCCATTATTTTTATTAGGGGTGTGACGATACGCTCTGACCCTCAAATGACAGATTTCCACTGAAAACATTAACCAAAAATGTGTTATTTTGTTAAAGAATTGACATTTAAGGTTTAACTCAAATATTCTTTATGTAGGCTAAACTAATAAAAACAAATAGATATACCACTTTAACATACAAATACAAACTATATATTTAATTTAAAAATATATTACCATAGATTTATACATATCTTAATGGTTTTGTTTTGCGACATGTGATACGTAAGGGATAATGTACAGGCAGGGGCTTCATGTACCCAATTTTCTTAAGGGGGCACAGTGTGCACCACACACAGAAACATGTCTTCCGTGCAAATACAAAAAAAAATTTAAAGATTTGTTTTTTGGCAAAAAACAACATTTGTAGAGAGGACAGGAAGCTAACCGAGAGGGTTTGGGATAGGACCACGAGACGGGAATCGAACTCGGGTCGCGCCTTGTGTATCCGCACCACATGTCAGAGCACTCCTCATCAGCTGCAGGTGATGGTCCTTCATCCAGAGCGAAATGTCACTCAGAAATGCTGAAATGCGTGCAAATTCTTCAAAAGATGCGAGAGTCCAGCTCATAACTGATATAGTGTCTTCCTATAGAATCGTGCAACTGATTAGTAGATGCCTAACTCACCTTTTTGCAGGCTGCAATAAATTCATTGAAATATTTTACTTGCTCATTTTAACAGAATGCTGACCTTCCACGAGGTAAAGCTATTTACTTTCGTTTTTAAGGTAAGAAACGACTTTCAAATGTCACAAACAGGCAATTTGGCTTAATAATTTGTAAATATAATTTCACAGTACATATTTATATTTAATTTGTCAAAAAAAACTCTGAAAATGATTTGCTGCATCCGAGTCTTGAGAGGAGATGTTTTTATGTGAACAACGAACGATCAAATGTCGCAACTGGCCAATCAGAATCAAGCATTCCAACGAGCCGTGTAATAATTTTGATATTATTGTCACACCCTATTTCTATTATATGTGTCCACGGACCACAAAACCACTCTTAAATAGCACGGTAACATTTTTACTAATGGCCAAAAATACATATGCTATAGGTAAAAATGTATGTTTTTCTTTTAAACCAAAAATCATTAGGATATTATTTAAAGATCTTCCATTTAGATATTTTGTAAATTTCATGCCATAAATATGTCAAAACTTTATTTTTGTGAGTAATATGCTATGCTAAGGACTTCATTTGGACAACTTTGAAGGGGATTTTTTTCACCCTCAGATTCCAAAGTTTTAAATAGTTCTATCTATCAAATATTCTATATTTCATGTGATGTAAAAATCTCATTTTCAAAGAATTGACCCTTAAAACTGAGTTTTGTTTTCCAGGATCACATATAGACTACTTTCTCCTATCTTGCTTACATGTAGATATAAATTAGACATTTATAGCACTTCTGCTTTAGGATTTGTAGCTGTTTTTTTAGTAAAGTTTAACAGTGTTGCCCATTATGATTTGGTCCATGAATTTCAGCCCCACCAACGTTGAGATTTTGGGGCGGAGCTACTTTTTGGTGGCACCCTTTTAGACTTTGCCAACTAAACTTTATATTCTGAAATGTATTATGTTTAAATGAAATACATTTACATTTACATTTAGTCATTTGTCAGACGCTTTTATCCAAAGCGACTTACAGAGCACTTATTACAGGGACAATCCCCCTGGAGCAACTTGGAGTAAAGTGTCTTGCTCAAGGACACACTGGTGGTGGCTGCTGGGATCAAACCAGCAACCTTTTGATTGCCAGTTCAGTGGTTTAACCCACTAGACCACCATCTCCAAATAAAGTATTGTAGAGTTTATAATTAATAATAATATGTACATTTATATATTTTTCCTTCTTATGAGTTTAAATGGCACTATTGACTTTCAACCCGTTCTCCAATTGTATTCCTCATGGAAAAGTCATGGAAAATACTGGAAGATTCTTCTTTACATTGTCACTTTCTACCTGTCACTGATAATACTTTAGTAGTGGTGTCATGAGGTAAAAATTGGTCCATGCATGTGCATTAACGAGTGATGGTTTCCTTTCCATGCGTGTGATATTTTTTGCAATGCTAAAGTGTATTCTGTGTCAGCTGATCCAGGTCCATCTGTCAGACAGGTTCGATATGTCACAACTGTTTGATAGATCCTAGCTCGGCAGAGGAGCCTATCGCAGCAGATGCTGTGATAGCATAGACACTTAATGGGTGATTGAAATTTAGAAAGGAAATATGATTCATTGACATCAGTACCAGGATGTATCAGTATCAGGACAGCACTTTTACTGGAATTTCTTTGAGTACATTGCTAGAATGTGACCGTCTTATAGTACTCGAGACCGTCATGAGACCATTTTTAACTATTTTAAGTCTCACCTTTGTTATAATCTTATTATGACATTTTAGCATTAGGGTGATGTGGACCATTCAAATACATTTTAACGGTGCTGGTCTGAACTTGTTCTTGACACCAAGGTTTCTGGGATCTCAGGGGTTATTTGTGTATTGAACTAAAAGTATTTTTTCTAAACCTAACCCTGATGTGACCAAAGCATCCCAATAGATTCTATTGCCACGGTATAGGCCTAAGGTATTTTATGATATGTGTATCCTAAATAGACCTGAAAAAATGTACTATTTGACTATAGAAAATGTGAAGCTGACGTCACGGCCTGTGTTCCATATTTCAGAGGCGCCACCATCTTGGCAGGGTAAAAATCATTGTTTTGATTTCTACCGTTACTTGTTTTGTTTGATGTGTGGTGAAATCGAAAGTGAAAGAACCGTGGGCTAACCTGAACGACTCTTTGTAATGCTATTGCAGTTTTTAACACAATATGACCGACCTATAGTCATAATTTTCTAATCAAACAAGAAAAACAAAACACTGCATTAGACGCACTAGAAGCCATCCCCCCAAGATGTCGCAACATTCAACAAGGCAGTTTTAATGTAATGAGTTGCACCTTAAACCTCTCCTCTGAAACTGTGTAAATGATGTAGACCGTGTTACTGTTTGTCTTTGGGGAAACAATGATAGTTTACCCTTCATAGAGGTCTCTGTAATGTTGAAATTACTGAGAAGGCACATACCACAATTCTCTGGGGAGGAGGAGTCAAGGAAATTGCATTGTTAAAAATGTATGGCTACTGTATGTATTCTCACAGAGATATTCCTTGAGGCTTAAACATAAACATAATAGGATTTCAGTGGTGTGTACCTCAGTGAATACATTTTCTCTGATTTCATCAGCCCATTTCTTTGTATAGGCCTGCGTATAGGGAGTTTATTGGCTTATAACCAATACTTATATACGTATATTGTACCTATAGCAAACATTGATTCAACAGATACCATTTTTCAGTTAAGGGAGACTGGGAATAGTCATAGTTTTTCTCCAGTGATTTCTCTAGTCTTTGGAAGTCTATATAGAGACACTCACCTTCAAATTATGACATTCTGTGACAACATACTCCAACAGTGACCCAGTCTCCTTTACTCCTCACTCCTGTTTACATCTCTGGCTAAAACTGTAGTATTGCATCCTTATGTATCATGAGCTTCTAGATATTTTGTTGTGTCTGACACCTTTGCTTAGAAGTGGCCCTGAAAACCATAGACATCTAGGAAGTTGATGACTTAAATTAAGCACAAAAAAAGATCAGTCAGGGATTCATTCATATTGATAATTAGCTGTTTCATAAGGAGCGAGTTTGAAAAATGACATCCTCTCTGCTAGGCTGAATTTGATGGGTGCTTATATTTATAATGACAGTCTTCTGCACGCAGATGCACTAAGTACGCATCTCATTCTGCCATCGCTTTGGAATCTCTTTTCAATGATTGATAAGCTCCCTCCAACACACAAGCTTGTGGGTGAATGTTCCCTTATTCGCCAAAACTATGTGTACACTGAGGGAAACTGTGGCAAGAAGATGAAACGGAGAAGAACATCTTATAACTATTGTCTGTAAGACGTTTAACAATTTGTATTCATTTTGCATTGCTGATAAAACAAATAAAATTGTATTCAATATATACACTGTAAAATAAGCTTTATGAGTCAATTGAACTAAATTATATAACTAACTTAAAAAAAATGTTGTAAAATACGACTAGATTTCTTAAGTCAGTTCAATATAATTTAAGTTTAATTAACTCATAAAGCTAATTTGATGTAACAAAAAATAATTATGAACATGTCTACCTTACATTTTAAGTTGATTTTTTTACAGTGCTTTATTAACTATGAGCTTTTTGTTTATTATTATTATACATTTTTGCTTATAAAAAAAATGTTTTTGTTCCAAAGTGTTTGCTCTATTTTGTGCAATAGATACACCCTATTTTTTGATGGTTTAATCTGATCCGAGGGGGCATTAAAAGCAAATATTGTACAAATATGCCCTCATATATCCCTTTGGGCCATTTCTTTATATAAATTATAATTATAACTGTATGCAAGAGAATGTAGATGATGGCTCCAAGATAGCTTCTCCCTTAAACAATATTACAGCTTACCCATGAACCCTTAATACCTCCATAAAACAAACATTACTTACTGTCTCTTGGCATGTTGTCTTCAATATACAGACCCACACATAGTCCCAGACTGACAGCAACTGGGACAATCCTTTTCTTGCTTTGCCACCGTGGTGCCTCAACACTTCACGTCAATTTGACGTCGAGTAATTCCAGGAACGGGTGTGGGTTGCATGGGTCAAAAAGCAACACGCACACACACAACTCAATCATAAAGTCCTTGACCCTGCAGCATCCGGAGGATGCATCTTTCGGATCAGCACAGCGGCCCAGCAGATAAGAAATGATGAATGCAGATTGTTCTGTGCTGACACTATCATCAGTCTATAGTGACTTAGTATCAGCAGGAGTCTACACCCAGGGCACAGAGCTTCATGAGCGATGACCGCTCCCACAGCATCTTCAGCCGTGTACCAAAACCAAATACCGATCCTCTATCAAACCGCCTCCAGAATTGCTTCTTTATCTTTGTCTGCAACTGTACGACAGAAGGAGCCATCAAGTTGCTGCTTTCGGTCTATTAGTATTCCTCAGGAACACGGTCTTTGTTTGGCAGTAAAAATAACACAACATTTGTTGATGGAATTAATTTATTGATATAAGGACCTGTCATGTATTCTGCTCTGTAGTGCAGGGCGACACATCTGAGTCAGAGAGAATCCAAATGCTGTTTTAATTACTCTCACACCATACTGAATATTCATAACTATTTTACATTAGCTGCCAAAATTTTGAATTAATATATAGTTGTGTCAGTTCCTTATTTTGATTTGGGGTTGAAGAAATGATGAAAATATGAAAACGTACTTTCTACTGTCTGACACAAGAAGATATTTAGAAAAATGTCTCATTGGCTTAGTCTCCATACGATGGAAGTCAATGGGGTCCGGTGTTGTTTGATTACCAACTTTGTTCAAAATATATTATTTTGTGTTCTGCAGAAGAAAGAAAGTCGGTGAGTAAATGATGACAGAATTTTCATTTTTGGGTTACCTATCCCTTTAACTGCTCTTATTAAACTGACGTGGCACATTTTGCCATTGTAGTCCATTTAGTTGCTATAATTAACTCTGATAGTTGCTGTGCTCAGTTGGTTTATCCAGCATCTTACCAGGTGGCTTTTCCTTTGTATTCCATATTTCATATGTAATTTATTTGCTGTAGATGTCATGATTGTGCCCAGCCATTCTTTCAGTCCAGGTGGTTAACTCCAAAGGTGTCTCAATCCCACATTTTGATGTATTAATGTTACAATGCCTTTAATCTTCCTCTTTTAAATAACAATTTAAAATGCTCCACATCACAAACATATTGCATTACACATATCGATCATTTTCCAGATTATGTATCAATAATGCATGATTGCGTTCGCCACCAAATCATCGAAATCATATTTATCTTGGGGATTAGTGTTTTATTTATGAAAAGACGTCATTAGATGGCTCTTTTTGTCTTCATCTCCTCATAGACTGTACTATTCCAGCACAAGTTCAAAGAATGGAATTATTTATTTATTGTTTGTACATCAGCAGTTTATGAAATAGAGATGCTCTTTTGGCACACGGCCATGCATTCAACCATTTTCTCTCTCATTATTTTTCTCATATGTTACTTATCGTCTTTTTCGCTCTTGATATATATATAAAACCTGAATATGATCAGTTGTTTTAACATATTTTGTTTCAATGAGGGTATTTTGGTGGTTGAACTAAAACTTGGTCTACTTTAATTGTGAGATTCTTTTCTGAAATGTATTATTTTGTAGCAGGTTTATCCATTTTTGCTACGTTGATAGAAAAAACTTTCACACTGCAATACGCAGGAAAGTCTGCTTTTCCCTTGACATATTAAACAATATTCATTGAATGGCATGCAAAATTGCCCTGTCCTTCATTTTAGATCAGTCTAGAAGAGTCAAAAGCTTCTTTGCGATGGAAACGAACCCAAAACACCTCACCATAACCTTCTGTTATGTGCAAATTTGATCAAAGATTTAATGCGGGGTCCTATATTGACCCAATAAATGTTTAAATATTGGTCTTGTTAAATTATTCCATTTGCTTTTTAACTCATACATTACTTAGCTAATGTCATTTTTTACATATTTAATTTGTATGTATCTTATTTGTATATGTAATCTCTGACCTTAGTTCCTGCAGAAACCACAAGTATGATTCTCATAGATGTTTCAAATTCTTTCAAAACAACAAACCAAAACACATCGAAACAAAACTGATTGTAACCAGATAGTTCTTGGCCAGCATTGACTATAGGAAATTTGTCTTTATAAATATTTTGAAGAATTTAGGAAAGCAAACCGTTCTGGGGCGCTTTTGACTATTGCAATTTTTCCTACAATGGTGGCCAAGAACTGTTTGGTTACAAGCATTCTTCCAAATATCTTTCTCTGTGTTCATCAACCGAAGAAATGTATACAGATTTGGAACAACTGAAGGGTGAGTGAACGAAGACAGAAACTGTGCACCTCGACCAAAAGAAGAAGGGGGTGCAGTTTACATTAATTTAAAACAGTATCTTCTGCTGTATCTTCATGTGTGAATGATGAAGTTTCACAAGTGTCGTGTATATCCCTCTTTACACATCACTTGCGACACAAGTTTCATTTTGCCAAAAAGATACAGCATTTGCATTCGGTTGGCAAGCAATCTCCCAGATAGTCTGTGTGTTTAGGCATCTCCCGCTGAATGCTTTCTCATAGATCAGAAAGCATGGACGGCCATTTCGTAATGATGAAGCGCTTGGACTTTACTGTCTCACGAGAGCAAATTGCTTTCTGATAAGAATGGAGAAGGCGTTCACTCACAGTAGCCATTCACATTCAGTACTTAAACTGAGAAATGGTTGAGTATGGAGGAGAATGCAAAATCTCTCCGTAGACGACAATGGAAGAAACTAACAAGATACAATCCACTAAATGGAGCTGATTATGTGTGACCATGTGGGTAGGTGCATGCTGTCCTCTAACCATTTCTCTATTGCCATTTTCATCTCAATAAAAACAAAATTAATAGGGGTCACGTTTACACGGTTCATTCAAGGGACCATGGAAATTCACCCTTGGGTATGTTTGGATTATTGGGATTGGATCAAAGAATTTATGGAGTCCAAATGATTCCATTCACAGCAATGTGTCCTTTTATAACCTGTAGATAATTTCAGAAGGAATTTAAGAAAAACATGCTTTCATAAAGACATTTATTTTGACCCATCTTTTAATGAAAACCAGATTCAGCTGAGTTGAGTTATTTGATTGAGTGAAATCCAAAATTGAAGTTTTGCTGTCGTTTAGATAATCTCATCTGCAAAGGAAACAAAACTCTTGGGGTTTTTGTTAATTTAGAGGCAAAACAGTGTTCTCTGAAAATCAACACTAATTCATAATTGCAATATTAGAATCCTCAGAAAAAAGCCCCTAGAAAGCATTTTTGGAATTCTGAAATGTTGGCCTGTTTCAAAATGAAGATTCAAAGAGAATGTACATCACCGTCTTCCTCCATTTCTCAAGACTGCCATTACTCCTTTGCTAGTCATCTTAAAGTGGGGGATTAAAATTCTTAGGCTAACTTAACATTATCTTAAATTGCGTGTGTTGAAACATCGCTGTCTTCTATATGTATGTTTTCTTTGCACTCATGCGGCACTGCACGCCATTCCAATGCATTTTCACTTGGTCTACATTGTTACTTATGAGCACATTATTTCTCCCTCAGTGGTATATAATGTGGAATGATATGTTGTCCTTGTCATTTCTGATTTGATAAATGCTCCATTCTCTACTAATGGAGGTTTTCTCACAGCTTCAATACGCCGTAAAACGTCTCGGAGGCTTTTACAGCTGTGTAACCTTGAGTAGGATTAAAACATCCGAACATTCTCCCTCAAGTAATATGTATGCAATGATGTATCAGCTTTACTGTGGCTAATTGCTAGCACAATCGCTACTAATGATATGGATGCCTCTTGAATTTTACTGGGACCTAGATAAGTTAAACCTAATGAAAGCCTTTAAATGAAACATAAACCGTCACCATCAAATAAAATGTGTGGTAAAATAAGTATCCAGCAGTAATAGATTCCTTAATGTGTCTGAAATAAATAAAACACGGTTACATACTTTAAACAAAACATTCTTATGACCTATCATGTAAAGACATATGTTCAGAAATCTTTTAAGAGTTCACTTACAAAAACAGACAACTATAAAAAATTTAAATCATGAACACAATAAAAAACATGATTTTTTAAACATTTTGTTTTTGCTAATAAATTCTTCAGTTAAATAATCAATACTACATATTGAAAATATGATTTAGTTACTTCGGGGTCATAAGTCATTTTAGTAAAAGAATATGGCCCCTAGACCTCCTGATTGGACATTGGAGAAACATGTTTATCCTGAAATGCTTTTAAAATGTTACATTTTTTAAGATAAAATGTTTATGAAACGTATCTAAACTAACACATGCTTTTTGAAAAAAAAATGCATTGTAAATTATGTAAAAAGTATAATAAAAATACAGTATCGAATGAATTGTGATGTATAGAGTATGTTAAACAACCAAAAAAAATCAAGAAGGTTTTGGAATGAATCGAAATGTTGCACTCAAGTGTGAATAGGATGCCACCATGTGGAGGTAATTGGATGTTAATGATCAGGATGGTTCATGACGAATCATTGCATTGCTAACCGAACAGTCTTTTCAGATATTTTGATTTCATGTGAGGATTACAGAAAAGACATAATTGAATCTATCCAGCAGGTAATTCAATTTTGAAGCAAATACAGATAAAGGCACTAAAACATTGATTTTAATGCCCCATTCATTTTAATAAGTCACATTTCTCATATCAAACCCTTACAGTGAAAGTAAATGGTACACATCCAACAGAACTAATGAAAGTTTATAATAATGTCCTGTTTATACAAACGCATCAATAACAATATAAAACACGAACAAGAAGTTTTTTGGGGAGGGGGCCTGGAACATCATGGTGTCTGAAACAAGAGGATACAAAGTTGACCAGGGCCAAACACATACACACTTTGCTTTTGCAGTATTCCAAACTAACAATTACAACCAATGACAAACAGTTCAGTTTGAGCTACTCTACAAAAGATAAATGTTTATCTCACATTTCACTTTTAGGGTCTGCAGTTTTGGGAAAATCTGGGGCATTTTTGTGATTATGTCATAGCTGTCATAACAGGACATGTCCAAGTGAAGGTGCAGGAGATCCATTGACATCAGCTCTGCTTTCATCCATGAGAGACAAACTATCAACAGTCCTGGGTATTGAGTTAGGGTAGACACGAAGTGGGTATCCTACTAGAAAACAAACCAAAGAGGAATAGAATTGTTAGGTTAAAATCTAATGGAAAGGGATTATGCTAAGTATCCCAAATAAATGCAAAAATGTATTTGTTTAGCTATATAACGATTTTTCGAACACCTTTGTCAAAGGCTTAAGACACGGTTAACATAACATACCCTATATTATTTTTAAAAACATAAATACAATTTACAAGAAATATTGAGGTCTAAGAGTTAAGTGAACCCTTGCAGCCAATTTGTCAGGTAACAAAGGTTTATATCTCCAAGCCATCTTTTATAACGTACAGTCGATTTGGTCAGAGAAGACAGTCTATTAATGGCAACTGATGACAGGCAGGGATCTTCATAATTGAGGAGCTCCAGGCAGGTCAGACCCTGAAACCCTCCTGTGTGAAATATGAATTGTCTTCACATTAAAACAGGTAATGGCTGTTTAGTTTAAACCAATCCATTTTTTTTTTCCAATAAGCAAGTCCACAGTGAAAACTGTTTAATTCTCTTCAGACAAACCTAGACTTACACTTGCTTTCCATCACAAAAATAATCATCAGGAAGAATCCTACACTTTGGTCCCATTCTCAGGGAAAGATCAGGTTTTTCTGCATTTATTTGATGATAACTAATAACTGTCAGTTTTGTTCACTCTCTACCTTGCTTAATCCTGGTTGAAGTGTGGCTTGGTAAACACAAGGCTGCCAAAATTGTATATTCTCTCCTACTTGTAAGTCGCTTTGGATAAAAGTGTCTGTCAAATGAATGAATGTAAAAGCTCTAAATTAGGCAGGCAGTTCAGCATAGCACGAAGAGCAGTTTTGGAAATAGGATTTTTATCTTCGTGGTAGTATAGTGTGGTGAGATTGACAAATTGTGCTATCGAACCACTGATCTCAGATATTGAGGCTCGCTGGATCTCACTCAAGCACATATGTGTCAGCTGTATCAGAGAGGAACGTGAGCAGTTCAGGGTCGGACAGAGACACTGAAGGATAACAAGCCTCCTGAGGTGCTTTAAAGTACCCAGGGTCGTCATGGCTGTGCCATTCGAGCACTTATTTAAAGTCAGCGAAGATATCGAAGGCAAACAAGCCTGTTGAAAAAACAGCATATGCTGGGTTAGGTATGTTTTGATGCTGGTTTGACCAGCTAAGGACCATCTTAAACCAGCACAAATCAGCAACTAAACATACCAAACCAGCAGTAAGACACAAGTTTTGGCAAATCCTTCTCATTTGCCTTTTGTAATACAATGGACGTCGTTTTCATTCCGCAAGTGTTCTCCATAAACGCGTGTCGATTAGACAAAAATCCAAACAACCATATGGATTCAAAGCTCCTGCGGTAGCTGAATTACGGCCATTGATTCATTAAACAACGCAATTCACGTGTATTTTATAACACTTTAATGTCATTGTTATACTCATTTAGTATTAAGTTTAATTTCGTAACAAATGTGCAACAAAACCAACTTCACACATGTACCGCTATTATTGACGGAAGTGACGCAGTCTTTATGCGACTCGAGTCTTTGGCCGCGCATTGTACGGGGAAATTCAAACGAGTTTAGAAGGTGAGGGCGTTGTTTTTATTCTCATCTTGGATGATGTTTCAATATAACTGATCTAACAACGTATTATGTTGCGTTATGTGTTTACTTTACTCAGTCGATTGCTTTGCACGGGTTGTCGTTTCAAAAGGTTTTCAAGGGTTGTGTTTCGCGGGAGCACAGTAACCTAGATTTTTACACCAAACCATTATTGGATTGGTTTCTGAAGCTTTTCAAAGGTCTTTTTCAAGGTTGTGTAGATTTTATTATTGTTGAAACTCTATGTAGTTGTATCATCTAACGTAGACAAGTGTCGTTGTTTTAAACTTCATAGCAAAGCATCCTCAAACTGCACACATTTTCTCTCTTTAAAAATATGAAACTCTTTTTGTTTCTTGTTCCGATCTTGTTATAGGACTTTGCTGAGAGGATGGATCGTTACGATCGTAAAAATTGATTGACAGCCTTCTAAAACAATGTATCATCTACTAGACCGCTATTTGACCGTTCCTCAAGCCCCTAAAGCTGCTAACGTGATCACACCAGTGAAAACGTTGCCCGAAACGGGTCACCACTGGGCAAAAGGTGTAACTAGGTCAGGCAGAAAGCTGTCAAACCGAGATGTGTTGGTGATGAATTCCACAGCTCAGAATCCTGAAGAAAACAGTCCAAATATTCCCTGTGAACTCAGCAGTATCAATGCGGCAGAGATGGCACTTCCAGATAAATCTGATCTGATGCTGAAGAAGCCCACAGATACACCAGCGAAAATTTTTGCCAGGATGAAAGCAAAAGTTCATAGGGATAATGCTGTGGGTCATGGAGTAGCTTCTGATCATGAGATATGTAAAACTATCCCGCCAATCTTCAAGACCCAGAACCCACAAATGGATAACACCGACCAGGAGACGTATGTGTTAGTCCTCTCTCCTCCACAGTCACCCACAGGAGCTTCGCAGGATGAAAAGATAGTGCCTGACAGTGACAGACAAGAGGACAAATCATTCTCCGGTTAGTTTTCCATTCTTATATTATACTGATACAGAGCAGAAATGGCTGTAGTTGAATTCTAATAATCTTACATTTTGTTATCATCATTCATGTGTGTATCTAGAGTCATATGTTTTACTTGAGAAGATGCCTAAGGAGGTCTTTACAGAGCTGCAGTTGAAACGAAAAAAACAAATGCCAGAGATGAATCTTTATAACAGACATCAAGGTATTAATTTAATGTTTTTTGTACCCCAACAAGTGCAACTGTTCGACATTTGTGGTAGTGAGGGACCCACTACATTTTTAAAACATGTTTGTTATTTTAAAGAACCCACAGTGTTGTTGGAAAGGGTGGTTCCGGATGAGACGTTAGCTCAGCTGCAGCGAAAGCCAATGCATTTTGCCAGCGGTTCAAAGGACGTCAGAAATGGAGGTATGATGTTGTTTTGCTTTGCACAGTTGGCCCTGGACACTGTAATGACTGTGGCTTACTAAGGGACTTGCTATATGTTATAGTTCATTCATTGGACCTAGTGAAAGGAGGGACCAATAACGATTTGAACAACAACACATGGACAAACTCCTTTATCCATTTATACTGAATCATCAATGGTAACAGCCCTGTAATGTTTTATTGCAGGTGGCTGTGTTGTATTTGGTGAGAAGAGCATTGTGACTGATTCAACAATTCAAGACAATGAAGAAGGCTTCCAAATGGATGCTTCTAGCAGTCCTGAATCTCATGTCCTTGGCCAATCCGAGTCTCAGTCAGAGTGCACAGAACTGATCCCTGGACCCAGTCATCCCCCTCACAATCTTCTGGACGATCCTCTCCTGCAACTCTCTCCTCGTGTTTTGATCCCACGAAAGAAAGTGTCAGTGTTTCAGTCTCAAAAACAACCTAGACAAATGGACGTAGTTCCACATGAAGGATTTAATGTACGTAAAAAAACTAGCTTTATTTAGTAATAATTTAAAGCATTTGTTTTATTATTTCAGTGTATTAACACATTTTGCCTTTTTAGGTGGAAGGTATTCATTTGAGAGAATGGGTCTTGAAACTGCTCAACAAAGATCTTGTGGTTGATGGTATTCGCATGTAAGATATTACCTTTTTAATTTCTTCTTAAATGTGTTCTGTTTTTGTGTCTTTTCTGAAAAATGGACATTTATTTTTTGTACATTCAGAGACACAAAGGTACCGTGGCACAGCAGTTTTATCACTGAAAGAATCGCAAGTAATGTGCTTAAAACATCATCTGGCAGAACCTATGTCCTTATCGGAAAAATGGCCAAACATCCCAATTCAAGTAGGAGTTTTTATTTTTAAGTCAGTCTAGTGTGGTTAACTTGAGTTAACAGTTTGGTATTTTCTCTACAGCATTTCCATCATGGTTTTTAAAGAAGTTTCTTTTTGGGTTTCCGAAAATGTGGAGAGAGTACCTGAATACGTTTCTGAATGACCACGCTGGGTATGTTGCATCTGACTTCTACTCAATTTCTGAAAACCAACTGCATATTTCTTCATGATTACTTATTCTGTTTTTAATTTAGATTCCAGAAATGTATAAAAGACAACAACAATGTGAATAATTTTAAAGCCAGAAATCAACAGACCACCACAAAGTCAACACCTAAACATTCCAGGCTTCAAAACACCAAGACTTGTGAGTAGTACATTTCAACATTTACTTTTGAATTAAATATTTTTACTGGGTTTCCAACCATTGCATGCACACAGGTATTGCATTGTGTATCGCAAAGTTGACGTCTAGCTGCTTGTAGAAAGACCTTTGGCATTCACAATTTGATTTGTGCTCCAGCTTCCATCACACCCACCGACAGCGTCCAACAGAGTAGTGCAAAGGTTTCACGCAGTGGCAGAACCATCAAGCCTCCGTTGGAATACTGGAAAGGAGGGAGGATTGTTATGGATTCTGGCATGAATGTCACCATCCATGAGGACTACAGTACATCAGCGGTATCCACGGTACTCTTCATATTTCATGTCATGGCTTAAGTGACATTTAATGAGTTTATATTTATTGTTGGAACAAGGCTGTTTTATAAATGTATTTTGTTTTAATTTTGCAGCCCAAGAAGCCAATAACCCCTGCAAAATTACAAACCATGACTAAATCATTAATGGCTGAAACTTTTGAAAGAGGTGTGTAATGTGTCATCATTTAACTAGTACATTTACTTTTTAATTGCAAATTTAACTTTTTTGGTTTTACTTAAGGGAAGCATAACACATCTAGCAGTGAAGATGAAATGTCAGTACCGGTGAGAAAAGTCAAGCCACGTTCCAAATCCCAAAAGAATGTCCGTTCTCAAAAGAATCCAATTCCAGCACAGAGCACCACGCAGTTGAAAACTGCAAGAGCCCAGAAAGGATCCGAGATTGTTGCCCCAGACTCCAGTCATACAGCGAAACTAAAAGCTACAGAATACAGCAGGCCTCAGAGAACCTCACTGAGGAAAAAAGAGTTGGCTTCCAGAGAAGAAGCCTCTCCTTGCTCAGGGTTAGAGATGCCTGAGAAGTACATGGACAACAATGAGGAAAACGCTTTGTTTGGTCAAAATGCTCATTGCTCGCCTGGAGTAGAAATGTCTTCTGATGAACAGGGACAGAAAGCAAAGCGTAACTGCAGGACCTCCCAAAAACAAAAGCAGGGTGAACTGCGCTCCAATCCGCATGCCACCCTGGATGCCAGTTCCTTACGGCGAAGCTCTCGCATTGGTTCCAGAGTTCAGTACTCCACTGACTCAAACAGCTCATTTGCATCTCCGGACCCTCCAAAAAGAAGTAGAGGAAATGGATCTGCTGACCGTAAACAAATAACTAAACCTCAAAAAGCTGAGGTCCTAACCTCACTGCCGCAGAACTCTACCGGTCACGAGGAAGAAAATGAACACAATTTAGTTAAACGTTTACGTCGACCAAAAAATAAGAATTTCTTGCAGAGAAATTGTGATTTTGTTGAATTTCCCCCAGATAGCAATAATCATGAAGACCAAGGACAGCAAGGCTGGACAGCAAAGCCTATGTCAAAGAGATCGAGACAAAGGAAAGTGTCATTGGATAGGCGGGAACCTAAAACAAAGGGACACTTGGCATCGTTTGAGGATGTGCATTCTAAGCAGTCAGAAGATGAAGAAAGTGTTCAACATAATGTGACAAATAACAGACGTAGGAAGAAGTCTGAGGTGGGAAGAGAGACCGGCAAAAAGCCACAGACAGAACATATCAATACGGATGCATTGGATGGAAAATGGACAGAAGAAGAGCTTCAGAAACTGCATGAGTAAGTTTGAATAAAAATGTGCATTAAAAATGACCAGTTAAGCATTTCCAAATAATACTTTTAATACTTGGAGTTGTTTAAAGATCATACTGATAGTCATAGGGTTTGTTTCTTTGTGCAGGGCAGTGAACTCATTACCCAAGCACCAAAGTGGTTACTGGGTGAATGTTGCATATATTGTTGGGACCCGTTCAGCTGAGGAGTGTCAGGAACAGTATAATGCCCATCAGAATCAGAAGTCCAACAGAAGATCCAGAAAAAGAGCGCAGAAGATACCAGCAGCAGCTGAGGAAACAGGTACATTGGAGATAGATGACAGATCTTGATGGTTTGCAGTCCTTTTAGGAAAATATGCCTTTGTTTTGCTCACAGGAAAGGAAATTGTTGAAATAACTGCTAAATCTGGAACGCTAAAAAGGAGACAGCAGATAAGGTATTTTTTGGAGCACATGCCCAAAGATGACCATGATGATGTTTTTGCTGGCTCACCTATGCAAAATAAACAAATCAAGGTAGCTTTGATTTTTTCATTGATTCACTGCCATGTTTTGAAGGACAATGTGTTGATGAAAGATTAAATCTGAATGTGCACTTTTTACCCTCTCTTCGTAGTTGCCGGTGTTTTCTGCAAATGGAGATGAGGAAGATTTTAGCCAGCTTCAGGATCCTCAGACGCCGAGTTCTAGCATGGCTATGTCTGTTAAAACCCCTCAGTGTCTTCATATCAGCCCAGGAATGCTAGGATCTATTAATAAGTATGTTTGTTTTTAGCTGGACTACCAAAGCTTTTTGACAGAATTTTTGTCACTTTAATCCAGATGTCTAACTTGGATATTTAAATCAGTTGTTTTAACTTGATTGTGCTTTTTAAAGGAACAACATGGACAGGTATATTTTCCATCTCCAGAAAAACAAAAAAGGGCGTAAACAGGGCAAAAAGGCTGCACCAATGGTAACAATAAAGAATTTCATAACAATAAATTCAGATATTTAACACATTTGTCATTAAGGTGTTTTTTTCTAATATTAGCTCTTGTATTATATATCATAAAATAGAAAAATAGTTTTTACAGCATTTTTTTGTTTTGGTGGAATGTTAATTTATTCACTTTGAACTGAAATAAGGTTTTGAAGCAGATATTAACAAAAAATAATGATGTAAAAGTATTGTTTGTTAGTTAATGCTAACTAGTGTGTAGAGTAATGTTAAAGTTTACAATTATATTGGGCTTTACCACTTATGTTTTATTAAATAATGGAAAGTGTTCCGTATCAAAAACCAATGATCAAAATGTAATAAATATTTTTCTTTTTGTTGAATGCCAAGCTCACACCAACCCCAGCAGACAGGAAGACTCTAAAGAGATGTGTTGGTGTGTAAATGTGTTGTATTATATAACTATAAAGCAGTGCATTGGTTTGTAAATTGTGTTTATACTTGTTTGTTACGCATTGGTTTAATATATACTTCTGTTCTTTCATCAGCTGAAGATGAGGACTTTGTTGTCTGGAATATGCTCTCTGATAAGGATATTCCATCATCCAGAGCCGATGACAGTGATGAGGAAGATGATTATTTTATGGAATACTGCTGAATTTTGTTGTGTAGTTTTTGTAAAATGTTTCTTAAATGATAGTTCTAATTAAGAGTCTAATGTTTCAGAACAGTGTTGTCATCACACTATTTTACAGTTTTTTAGCATTTGGTTACAACATTTGGTTGTTTTAAAGTGCTTTTTGATTTGTGTTGTAAAACTTTGGCTTAAGTGCAGATAATCAAAATTATGCCGTTTTTTACATAAAATTGCATTTCATAAAGTCGTATTGTCTGAGTGGATGGTATTTAATTAACATCTTATTAAGGTACATGCAAACAAATCAACATACAACAGTAGAAATAAGTTATATTCATGGTTTGGCTTAAAAGCAGTGTTTTTAGATGTTTTGTAGCATTGTAAATAAGTAAACAAATACAATGTGTAAACAAATAAATGGAAAATACTTGACCCTTCTCTTTTTAATTATACTAGTGTTTTTCTAGGTATTTAAAATAGTGTATTTAGCTGTGTGCTTGAAGCTATGTGATTTATTAATCTTGACTAAAGAGCTTTAAACTTTGATGAGAATTAACACATTTGGGGGTGTCAAACTATTACTGGCATCCAGAATAAAAGTTTGTATTTACATAATATATGTCTTTGTACTGTGCATATTCATTTTGTATTCATATATACAAACACATACCCGTGAATACATATTTAGGTAATTATTACATGTATTTATTTCTATTTTCCAATAATTTAAGTGATATATAAATATTTATATGTTTTTTCTTAACTATATGCGTGTATGTGTTAATAAATACAAAATAGTTATGCACAGGACACAGATATATATTCAAATGTACATACAAACTTTTATTCTGAATACGATTAATCATTTGACAGCCCTAAATTGATTATTTATTAAATTATAATTATTTGGCCTGTCTGGTAGATAGACCTATAGGGTTAAGTATTCTGGTTATGATTTCTCTCATAACCAAGATAGGCAATAGCTTGAAAGAAGATGGATGTTTATTTGGCCACAGACTCAATCTCTACTATCTTTATATAACACCATGGCACAGTTTCACACACACGGCTTAGTTTAAGGCCAGGACTATCTTTTAGTTGGATTAAGATATTTATTTCACTTTTATAAAAATGCCTTCGAAGGATAAATTACTGGTGTACATCTTGATACAAAACAATGGCACTAATACATTTTAAGATATTTCTGGGCAAGTTATGTTCAGTTAAGACATGTCACACATTCATTTTAGTCTGGGACTACCTTAGCTTTAACCTTTGTCTGTGAAACCGGGCCTATGTGTATACAATTTGCTATTACAGAATGTTGTAAGCGGTCTACTTAGGCAGTAATTATTATTATTTTACACGACAAAGTTGCCATCTCAAATATACAAATGTCCAAAAACGTTGTGTACCAGGTAGGCAATTGACTTTGGATTTCGAGATGTATATTTTAGGTAACTTAGTGCTGTATGTCTCCATCTAGCGGTGTTTCCAGCTTCTGTCTCTTTACCGTACGGTGCCTGGTTGCCTGCGCTTCACAGTTTGACTCGCACTTTCACGCAAGCAGATGTCATTGAGAAATTACACACAAACAGTCGACTCGAAACGGATATAGTTTTCTTATAAGGGCTCTCCTGACAATGCACTTGATGTGTTAAGCAGGTAATACTTTTCTCATTATATGTATACAATATAAAGACGGCAAATCGTTGCTTTTGAAGACGAATCCTGCTAGCATGTCAGTAAATTGGTTAGCATTGGATACAAGCTAGCATTAGAGTTATATTATCTCAACACAACACATTTTTTAAAGTACTGTTACTATTTACTAGAAATAATTTTTGTTAAGGATATGATCTAACTTTTATGCGTTTAAAATAAATTTGTAAATTTTAAATTCAGGCTACTTTCTGAAGTTGACTGTTAATCGCTTGTAGCCTGTTTATTTAGCCTAGTCGTCTTATTTTCACTACATATAACTTTAATTTACATGGAAAATATCCATAAACCTTGGTGAAATGTAAATGTGTTATGTATGTTTTTTTAAGACGACAATCAGATCTTTAAATTTCATTAAGAAGCTATAGATTGGTACAACGGTTAAGGGTCAGATTTATTTTATAAAGGTTTCATTCATGGCTATTTAAAATTTCCAAACTGAAAATAACCCATACGATCTGGACATACCGCATTGCATTAGTTTTGTTTTTATTTAACAAACCTAAAGAAAAAGTAAAATATGCCCCCCTTCACCGTGGACCACCGAACAGATCTGATAAAGTAACATCACTATTTCATCCCGTTATTTTCAGATAAGCTCTTTGATGTCTACATCCCTCCCTACTGGGAAGAACAAGACTTAAGGGATCCTTTTAAGATCTTTGGTCTGCTGGTTTCTCTGCAGACTGTGCAAGCCCATTGCAAAACATTGCATTATTCATAACGGCAGCATATAGGTTTACATGAGAGGTTGTACCATATACTATAAACTTTTTTAAACTTAAAAACCTCTCCATATTGATTTGTACATTTCAAACTGAGTTTTGAAATATAGGAGTTATGTAGTGTCCTTATCTGTAAGTGCAGCTTTAGATATTTACGCCACTATTACTTCCATCAGTTCCTTATAACAACATAACGTTGCAAACATCTTAAAAAATATATATATATATTTTCGAGGATCTCAACTCAATATCAATTTCAAGGTACTTTATTGCCATGATCGCGTGTTCATACAATATTGCCAAAGCATTGAACATATCACAAAAGACATACAATAACTACACAGATTAGAGAACATTTTAAATAAAGTGCAGAGTGAGGCATAAATATAGAATGAAATATAATATAAAGTATATGTAAGCAAATTAACTATTAGAGAAAATGATGAGCGTGTGATATTTAAATATCAATATCAAATGTAAATTTCAGGAAGAAACATGAGAATCTAATAAAAGTAAAGGGTCTATATGTACATTAATTATTAAAGATTAAGGCAGTCATTTGTTTCCCAGTAGTTTGTTTCTCAACTTCTGGTGCGTTTCAGGGGAGATGGAGGAGTCCGAAGGGTGACTTCAATGACCGATTAGCCCTGTTGCCCTGTGGTTTGGTGAGAAGCTGAGTGGACAGGAAGATGGAGCTGGCTCATAGTTTACTCCTGAACGAGGAGGCCTGCAGTCAGCTAAGGGAGCCCCAGAGGGCTGAATTCGTCTTTGAGTGGCTGCGTTTCCTTAAGAAACTGCTGCCCGTCACAGACAGGGTGAGTTCTAAGCACTCTGACAATAAGCTCTCTGTTTGAGAAGAAATGTTGGTTCAGTCTCTCTCTCTCTCTCTCGCACACAAACAGTCACTCCAAACAGACTCTTGATTATTTCCCTCCTTTTCCACTGTCTGTTTCTCCATCTGGAATAGACTGTTTATACGTCTATGTTCCGTTTCTTACTGATGAGACTCCAAGAAACCTCCAACCGAAGAGGACATCTGAATGCCAATCATCTAAACAATATGTTGGTGCCGATTTGTGTTGCAGGCTGACGTGAAACAGAAACAGAAGCGCCTGGTGGAGCAGCTGACTACGGTACTAACAAGTTCTCCAGGCCCTCCGACACGTTGGCTGCTTGCAGATTGTCTGGCGCTGGTGTACCGTGTGGGCGACTCACTCACGTCCAGCCTCACCGTGGACCGCTGCAATGACATCATTCGCAGCAAAGATGACTCGCCTAGCTTCTTGCCTACTCGACTGTGAGTGGAGTGTGTCATAAATCTACACCCTACACGCTCATCATACGCCCACCTATCGACTGGACTGCAGATGAGGTTCTAATACAGCTTGATATTCCGCCACTGAGTTTATTTATTGCTCCCTACAGGGCAGCCATGGCCTGTTTGGGTGTGTTATATGAGCAACTGGGAAGACTCCTCATCAACTCATTTAAAGAGACGGTGGCAAACCTTCTGAAAGCCGTGAAGAGTGCGGAGGTGGGTGTGACTATAAAACACCACAGGAGTTCACAGTCGTGACGACAAACAAGGATGCTGTGGAATATTTCATTGCACCAAAGATGGCAAACTGGAAATGCATGTATTTTAGATCACAGACAACGTTACCCAAAACACTTTGAAGTCATAGTTTATATTTAGTAATTGTTGAATAGCATAAAAAACACTCAGAATTTAGAAATAGTGAAGCCTCTGCACTTACCCAGAATTCTCAAATATAGTGAGAGCAAATTTATTTTAGAAAATATATAGATTACACCACAATATACAAGAAACTTGGTGTTCCCAAATATAATGTATTCTGTTCTGTTTGTAATTGTTTATATGTCCAGTCTCAGGGCCGTTGTGAGATCATGTTGTGTATTGAGAAGATCCAGAAGGGTTTAGGCATAAGTGCCATGTCCTGTCACAGAGACATCTATAAAGCCGCCCGCACCTGCCTCACTGATCGCTCGATGGCAGTGCGATGCGCTGCTGCAAAGGTACCAAACACATGCCTAACTTAAATCTCTTGTTTGTATGACAGGCATTTTAGACTTTGTCAGTAAATAGAAATATATTTTTTATGTATAGGACCTATTTGGGTATATAATTTACCGTATATTCTCAAGAAATATTTGTTAGAAAGTTCATAATGCATGTGTGCATCTCGCATAGTGTCTCCTTGAGCTCCAGAGAGAGGCCGTCTTCCTTTGGTCCACAGAACTGGAGAATGTGGCCACTCTTTGTTTCCGAGCCTGTGAGGGCTCGAACTATGATGTCAGAGTTGCCGTCTCAAAGCTGCTTGGTACTTTGCTGGCGTCAGCACTGGAGCCCAGACAGGCCATAGGTAAGTGGATTTCATTCTCTGATATCGAATGCTAAGCTGACCTGGCATCAGTGGCGATTGTGAAAATCTCAACTTTCTTTCCCATGTTCCCCACATTATATATTATTTTTCCCAATCGTATCACTCATCATTGCTCTCCCACTCTTTTCCATCTGCTCTGTCGTTTGTCCCCCGCTCTCTCTTGCGCGTCTCCCACCCCTTGGCATCTCACCTCAGCTCCGAGGCCGGGCTCCAAGCGTAACTCCCTGGAGGAGGTGATGGAGCTGCTTAGCACTGGTTTCCTGCGGGGAGGAGCTGGCTTCTTGCGGGCCAGCGGAGACATGCTGAAAGGCACCAGCTCTGTCAGCAGGGCCGTGCGCGTTGGCATCACACAGGTCTTTGCCTTTGGATTATGCTGTTTATGTTTTGATTTACAACATGTGTGGATTCATGTCTCGGGTAAAACAGAGGTTATAGAATATGAGAAAACCGTTTTTAAAATCATTTATGCAGTGAATTCCTTTATTAAATATTGACCTTCAGCTGGATTTGCCTTTTCTGAAGCTAATTTGCTCAAAAAAAATATACATAAAATCTATTTAAAACATACCTACGTACAACTGGTATAAATTAAGATTTGTTTTGGTGCACTGGTTTAACATCTGTACCTCTTTTCATCTCTGCCAAGCAGACGTGTGTGGTGTTTGTGTCCATTCTGGGTGGCACGTGGCTGGAGACGCACTTCTCCTCTTTTCTCGCTCTTCTCATGGAGTGGGCGTCACACTCTCGCGCAACTCAGTGCCCGGCTGACACTGTCTCCAGCCGCCGCTGTGTTTCCTTCATATTACGGGCCACCCTTGGCACTTTATTGGGGGAGAAGGCCCAGATCGCAGCCGCCAAGGAGATCTGCCAAACCATCAGCAAACAAAAGAAAATTGTGGGTAAGAGACTGCATGGCGAATATTTAGGTCATAATGATATTGTTTGACAGAAAGTAGTGGGTGTTGTAGTGTTAATGTTTTAGATGTACTGTAGCTTGAGGTTGTCTGTCTTTCTATCAGATGCAGCTCTACACGAGGGCAACACGGAGACACGCGTGAGCCCTGCAGATGTAGCGGCTAGTCAGCATGTGCTGGTGTGTGCACTCCTGGAGCTGGGCAGTCTTCTGCAGGACCTGAGCTCGACTGCTGCTCCACTGCTGCAGGACACCAGTATAGGTTTGTCTGTATTTCTTATTTACTGACAAAACACTGGATACCCTATCAAAACCTTTGAACTTTAATTTGTTTTGCTGCCGTGGACAACACGGTGTGTTTTTCACCACTATCCAGGGGCAGATCTGTGCCGTTACCTAATCCGTATGTTTGCAGCACACAATGTAGACCACTTCGAAAGATGCTTCAGAAGCACTTACAGTTTCATTTTTTCTTTTTAATTTTACATGTATAATACATGTAATATAATATTTAACCTTTTAGTCCAATTTTCTGTTGTTTTCTATTCAAATGTCTGTTCAATGGAAACAGGAAGTTGTTTTGGATCAACGTAGGACTAGCGTTGTTTACATTCTCCAAAGTGGTCCATACGTGAAATATTGGCATTTAAATGATTTGTTAGGTTGTGAATTCTGTGTGACGAGAGAGAAGTGATTGCCGATTAAAAAATGTCTTAAAGATCTATTGTGTGGTTTTTGCTGACTGTATGCCAAATTAAACGCTTCATGACTTTTTAAATCATTAGGCAAATTAATTGGTATCTGATTTACCAAGTAATTATGTGACAACTAAGTAGTCTGCATTAATGTGATTGCCCAAATTTGAGCTGGCAAATTCAACTTCTCTCAAAAGTCAGAATCAGAAGTTAATAAAGTAGGGATGCACCGATGTATCGGCCCCCGATATTAATCGCCCGATATTGGATTAATGTAACACTATCGGCATGGTATACTTGGGCACTTTGATTTCTGTGAAGCGGAAAACGCAGATGGAAAATAGCAAACACGCCAGACAGCTTTCCTGTAGCTCAGTGGTAAGAGCATTGCGTTAACAACGCAAGGTTGTGGGTTCGATCCCAGGTTAGGCAAATACTTATGTAAAATGTATAGGATGAAGTAATGTAAGTCGCTTTGGATAAAAGCGTCTGCCAAATGCCTAAATGTAAATGTAAATGAAAGTACACGCAAACATGCTGAACAGCTCATGAAATTCAAATTGTTCTATGAATAGCGCTAGTTATTATACAGCTGCTGGTTAAATATGCAATCTGCTTGTTCTACTTGTGAATGAGTGGTGTGGTTTTGTGTAACTTCAGGACTTGCTCTCTGAGCAAAATAATTACTGTAAATAGCAACAACAAAGACCTTATTTAAATAAATCTAAGAAATGATCAATTTTAAGTCAAATGTGATTTAATGTTTAAAAAAAATAAATTGTTGTGTTGTCTTATCATATTTTTATCTTACCTTACATTTAGGCACATTTACAGTTGTGCCTTTCTTAAAATGTTAAATGGATCCAATTCATGTTCGGTAAAATAAATTGATTGCATAAAAACTAGCTAGTATATTGAATGGTACTGTTTGCAATTGACACATATTGGTATCGGTATTGGTATTGGCCGATAGTTTGTTTTTAAAATCGGTATCAGCCGAATAAAATCCTATCGGTGCATCCCTAGAATAAAGCATAAAATTCAACCATTAAAACTTATTTGTCTATTACGGACTGCAAGTAAATAACTATGATTGTGTATCTGAATAAAAAATAAAGAAGTGCTTTACTATTTTTTTCTGCCTTTCTTGTGAATTTCGTGGATGACAACAAAAAATCTATTTTTGGATTGGAAATACTTCTGTGACTAAAGAGTTTACAAATACCAGTGGATTAACCATTACAGAAATATTTAACATGATTTTGATCATCAATGGTCTTGTTAGTTTAGTGCATCTATGGTACAAACCTTACATTGGGTGGTGGGCTTAGTTTTATTGTAATAAATTGTGTTTTAATAAAATAATGAAAAATATGGATAATGTTAGGATTTATTTCTCTCTGCTGGAAACTCAAATCTCGTGGGAAACTGGGGCAACATTCCGCTCTATCAAACGCCTCATGCTGTACCTCCATTAGTTTTGCCAAGGGTTTTGATTTTTGTATGAAAGCGATTCAAGTCACCCTGCTGAGGATCACATTGTGAATGTTTGAAAGAAAGATGTTTCAAAGAGTTCCTGAATTTGAAAATGCTGTATCTCTGCACCAGACATAAGAAATATTGTTTTAAGGAAACCCATACATGATAAATGATGTGCAGAGTATTGTCTCTTTAATGGATAAGTCACAGTATGATCGGGATAAACCGCCTGCAGCTGCAGATTTAACAAACCCATCAGTTCCTGAATGAGCACAGATGTTTTCAGATTGTTTATCTGTAACACCCAGATTTTGATACAAAGTTCAAAACCTTTTTTCTTTTTGACAGGAATGATAGACACGGTCATCTCTGTTCTTCTACACCCCAACGCGTCTGCCCGTCTGGCTGCCGCCTGGTGCCTGCGGTGTGTTGCAGTGGCGATGCCTGCTCAGGTGGCAGTGTTGCTAGACCGCTGTGCAGAGAGGCTAAATGCCATGAAGTCATGCCCTGAGGCCGTGGCCGGGTACAGTGCTGCCATAGCAGCTCTGCTGGGAGCCTCGCAGCTCTGTCCGCTTGGAATACCACACTCTAAGAGCAAGGTGGGAACACAGTCTGTGTCTGTTCATGTCTAACTACTCCTTTTGTGCGAACAGATTGTTTGTTTGTCATTTTGCTAGATGTTAGCGCTGCTGGTAGATTATGATTCATTGAAGTATCCACTTGTTACCAGGTGGTGATGACCCTGGCTGAAGATCTCCTGCGCTCGGCAGCCCAGAATAGCAGAATCTCCCTCCAGCGTACTCAGGCAGGCTGGTTGCTGCTTAGTGCCCTCTCCACACTTGGTATGATTGAATCCTTCAACAAGAAATCAATCAACGGCACAATGGTTAGTGATTTAAATGTTTCGGATCTTTCCCTCAAGGGCCCACTGTAGTGGAGCATCACCTACCTCGGATGCTGTTGCTATGGAAATGTGCCTTCCCGCTATCAATGAGGGATGCGGAGAGCGAGCTGCGGCGTGGAGACTTTTTCACCTGGCAGGTGACCCTGGAGGGACGATCAGGAGCACTGTGTGGTGAGAGTTTATGTCTCCTGAATCTCACAGACTTCAAATTGCTGTCGCATTATTTCTATTAGTGAAAATTTGTAAGTTCTTGGTGCATCAGCCCACCTGCTAAGCTGATACCTTTAATACCACAGGATATTTGTTCTTCATAGTTCATTCACCTTATTGCATTATGTGTGTCATCTCTCTAGCAATGAAGAGTTTTGTGGTGTACTGCAAAGATCTTCTTACTGATGATGTCATCAGTCGACTGATTCCACTCGTGTCTTGTGGAGTGGCTCTGCTTAATCAGTGAGTGGGTCTTTGATGCTTCAAACAAACAAAGCACTTTAATGTGCGTGAAGTTTGAATTATGTAACCCATATGATTTTCTTCTGAGAAACAATTTGAATGTTAAGGGCAGGGTGGGTTATCCTGTCCCGAAAATTGTTTTGTCATGTGTGTCGGAAATCTCTTTACATCCTGATAGCAATCAAGAAGTATAGTGGTCAAATAATGTTACAATTATATATCGTCTGTGAAAGGCAAAGGACCAAAAAATGTTTCTTCTGGCCGAAGAAACATTCTGGCCGAACGCTGTGACTGGTCATGTGTACTTTTTCAGCCGACGTACCACTGCCCACCACGTTCACGCAGACATTTTACTTCATCAGCACGCTCACGTCGGCTGTGTCAATGTAGCGAGAATGACGGACAATCAGCAACTATGCCTGTCACGATTGTCAATTTATCGCGCTATATATAAACGGATCGTCGCCCTGTGACTGCGTTTCAAAATCGGGGCTCGCTCGCGCGTGCACAGTCGCACACACGGGGCGGACAGCTGCAGGTCAAAAGACTTGAGAAGTTAAACTGTGTTGTCCTAATGAATAAAGCCAGTTCGGTATAGTAAGCGACTGTTGTCAAAGCCGCAAACCTCCCACGCCGATATGAAACAAAGGAGCACTTGTTCAAGACGTTCTACTGTTTAAATCCGGAGTCAAGGTAAAACAGCAATACAACTGATTTAAACATGAGACTCATTCGGTGCTCGAGGGAGGTCTTACAGACAGTTAAGTTAAATATGAAATGTCACATGTATGAATTCACCTTAAGACGAAAATCATGCACCATTTTTATTCCTTTGAAGGGCACTTAACGAATGGAAAAGTCGTTCCAGATAAAGAGATGTTGTTTTTCATCGCTCATATGAGCAAGTGTATTTTAAACGGCCACATTATGGCACACAATCGTGCTGCCCTCTCCATGGTTCACATATCAAGGCCTACCCTAAACTTAATCATAACAGCTTGTAACGTAAATCAACCAAAATGTTGGAAGTATCTGCCTTATTGGTTTTAATTATTTACACTAAATAATTTTATTATTTACATTGCAATTTCAATGTCCAAATATTATATTAAAATGTCTTTTTTCTGTTAAAGGGTGTACTTCCAATATTATGTCATTACTTAATCAGTGGCATTAAATATTTATGAAATGACAATAATGACGACTATAGCAATTATTTTATTGGAATTTTTTTGCAAACAAAAAGTTGTTATCGCGACAGGCCTATCCGAAACAATCAAACTTCAAGTTAATCTATAAAACAAAAGTCCGTTTTTGACAAAGCAGTGACAAAAAACGTCTGGATCATGAAAGAGGAAAAACTCAAATTAACATTGGTTTAGATATCACAAGACGGTTACAGCTCCGGCAGGCAAAGGCTCTGAAAGACGATACCATGGTTCCTCTCTTTCTTTGGACAGGTACAGTATTTATATGCTCCGAGAAGAATTTAATGGATTAAGTTTGTAATTCGTTACGTGGATTTATGAAATACATTCATGTATTTTGAGGAGGCGTGGCATTGGACGGCGATTCGCATAGAGGGGTGGGATTATAATTTCAGTGCTAGCAACTTTTCCAATCAACCACCCCACCTTTAATGTTGCTTTGTTATTAAATTAAAGTGAAAGGGCACTAAGTGAATAATTTGTCTGCTCTTTTTAGGCTCCCGTCTCTCGCCAAATCCTACGGAAACCAGATCAAAAGTGCTGCCAATGTGTTCAGATTAAGAGTCTATGAGATCCTTACATTGCTACAACCTAAAACATATGAAGGCAAGTTAAAGCTTGGTTGTTTGGCCTGGATAAAATGCTGCTGGGTGATGTTTTATTTGCTCTATTCAGCCAGTTTTTTAAAATAGCTGTTAAACAAAACTTCTGATCGACATGTTTATCAGATTTGGCTTTTTCATACCTGCTTACTGTACACATTATCCTTGAATAATGACTGCTAATTAACCCAGTGTTCAAGTACAATTATTTCATAAGTGATGTTGAGTGAATCAATTTGTGCATTAAAATCCAAAAGAGCTGTATTTATTTGTTCATTGTTGTTTGGTTGTGTTTGCTCAGAGTGCTTTGGCACTGTGTTAAAGCAGCTGCTGAGCGATCTGACCGGGCCAGAAAACACAGCATGTTCGGAGTTAAACCTGCTACCCCCATTGTGCTACATCCAAGACCTGGCACTGTTGGACATGGGACTGCAGGATATAGACCAGCACTACATAGAGGAGCAGGTCAGCATCACCGTCATCTTCATAAAAACTCAACCAAACCTTTGATTAATATCATATTATTAGCTAGTCGACATTTGATGTCTGAATGTGAGCGTACTGTTTAAGATGTACTTTGAGGAATTGTTCTTTATAACTTGTTAAACATCTTTCATTATCATAATTTTATATTGATTCCCTGTTTTTTGTCTGAAGCTTCAAGGAGGTGGGTCAGGAGGAGGGACGTTAGAGTATGACCCCTTCACCATCTTTCAGAAGGCGAAAGATGTCCCTGCCCCCCTCCCTACAGCCTCGGCTCTTACTGTTGCAGCTGTCCAGCTGTTTGGGGTGATTTTCCCCCACCTGGGTGTCCAGCAGAGGTATATATGCATCATATTATATATCCAACATCTGTTCAGCGACTGGCTTTATGAGTGACAGGACTTTATTAGCATACAGGGCTAATGTTGCTGTGTGATGAAGTTTGTGTGTGTGGCTTTAGTTCAGCTGAGTTTGATGAATACACTGAGATTAGGATTTAATGCATGCAATCATATGGGATGTTTATTCAAATGATGTGTTGCGATCCGAATGCAAAGTAACAGGTAACGCTGATTAACTGTTAAACAGATGGATAGTTAAACTCTACGTTTTTGGTTGCATGCTTCTTGTTGTCTGCTATGCTAAACTATCTGCCTTAATCTTAATGAATCCATGCATAATACATCATATATATTGCTTTTGTTGCTCTCACCGGATTGTGGATGTGTCTATGCTCTTTCAATTATGTTTACAAACATTAAAGATTAAAAGGATATGGTTTGTTCAAAGGCATTGAGACGGCTGCTTGTAGTTCTTACTCAAACTGGCCTTAGTGAAGACCAGAGGCTTTTTGAAGCACTTCTGACACGACACGGCTGCATTTGTATCCATACATCTGCCCACATTTGCATAATTGGGCAGATCAGGTCTCGTCTCATACATTATTAAACAGAACCGTGAAGAGGAAATGATACTGATCATATGAGGCCACCTGTCCTCCTGCAATGCATCTTTCATCCTGTGATTCCATACAAGCTGCTTCCCTTTTTTATTTTTATGTTATTTTTCTTTTAATAAATAGTGATAAAGAAATGTTCTGCAATTTTCCAGTTTTCTGGAAGCCCTAGTTAATTTTAAGGGCATTTTTAATACACTGTATGTGTGTTTATACATATCCACTAGATTTGTTGTATTTCCTGTATTAGGGCACAGATTTTGGAGCAGTTCTGTGAGTTTGTGAGACAGCTTAAAGGAGGGAGACAGCAGACGGTTCAGATCCATGTAACTGCTGCTTTCTGTTGCACATTGAAGGTAAGGGGATATTAAGACACTCAGGGGCGGTTTCCCAGACAGGGAGTATCTTAAACCATGACTAGTTCGTAGTTATATTAGGATATTTAAGTTGTTTTTAAAAACATACTTTACAAAAACCTTACCGGTGTGCATATTAGGACAAATCGATCATACTGATATATTTAATGACATGTCAGTGTAAGTTGTTGTTGATCAAGAAACCTCTTACATTTAAGTTAGTCTGAGACTCATTTAGGGCCCGTACGGGAAACCGCCGCTTAGACATCATTGTAAAACCATTGCTGTCATGCTTTATCAAGCGGTTTGTCTCTGTTAATTTCTCTTTCTTCTAGTGTTTAGCTTCAAGTCGGATGGAACTGGGTCCAGAAGAAGTACAAAGACCCGCCCTGTCTCTCCTGCTGGGGGCGCTAGAGGGCTCAAACCCTCTGTTGCGCTGCGTGGCTGCAGAGGGGATAGCTAGATTGGTGAAGGTTCTTAATGACCCCAGCTTCACTGTTTCCCTCACGTTCATGAGTTTTGACAAGTGAGTAACTGCCACAAGAACAAGAGCTTCTTTACAAGTAATTTAACCTGACATGGATGTAATGTATTTTAGACTGAAGACTGCAAGGGACGCCATCACACGCACAGGTCACGCTTTGGCACTCTGCACTGTCTACCGTTACCTGGGCGGCATTAATTCATCCCAGTATCTCAGTGCCTGTGTTGGGGTCCTTTTCACCCTGTCCCAAGACAGCACCTCACCTGAAGTCCAGGTACTTATGCATTTTGCCTGTATGAAAATATAGAAAATCAAATCCGAATGGAACTAGTTGATGTAGTGTAGTGGATTGACAGAAATGTTAATTGCATGCCCAAATTGCAGATGTGGTCTCTCCACGCGCTATCCATGGTGGTGGATCTTGCGGGACCTCTGTATCACAGTCATCTGGAGGCCAGCTTTACTCTTGTGCTGAGATTACTCCTCTCAACTCCACACACACATGTGGAGGTGCAGCAAAGCCTGGGGCGCTGCCTTAATGCACTCATCACCTCCATGGGTCCTGATCTGCAAGGTATACAGCTGCCTAAACACACCTTGACCTTGCAAGAGAGAACCTCTGCTCATTTCTTGCTAATTATATTATGTTAATGTTTGTCCCCAGGTGATGGAGCGAGTGTATCCTCAGTGAGGACCTCATGCTTGGTGGCTTGTGCTGTGATGCAGGACAGTCCAGACTGTCTGGTTCAAGCCCAGGCCATCGCCTGCCTCCAGCAGCTGCACATGTTTGCTCCACGCTTCGTCAACCTGGCCAACCTTGTGCCCAGCCTCTGTGTACGTGATCGCATAGTGCATAACATACCTACAATAATGCTTTTTTATGCCACTTAAGAAAACATGACCATGACATAAAACGGCTTATTCAGTGGAAAGTAATGGGGTAGTGTTGGGCTGTGGTAAAATTGGTTAATTTAAATTTTCTTGATTATCATCAAAGTTGTCGCAGAAGAAATATTTGTTGTTATAAAGTATTATTATTATTTTTTTTCTTTAAAATAGATCACACAATTAGATCAGGGACCTTCATTATAATAAAACCATATGCGACACTGGACCACAAAACTAGTCATGAAGGTTCATTTTTCAAAAATTGATATTTATACGTAATCTGAAAGCTAAATCAATAAGATTTCCATTGATGTATGGTTTGTAAGGGTAGGACAATATTTGGCCGAAATACAACTATTTGAAAATCTGTAATCAGAGACTGCAAAAAATCTATATATTTAGAAAATCGCCTTTAAAGCTGTCAATCAGAGGCGCCGTAACAGGCCGTTTGGTAAGAAGAAACAGGTTGGTTATAACTCTCTATGTACTTTGCAATGATGTTGTAAGGAATAGCTACCAAACTTGAATGGATATTTCTCGATGGAGCGGGCAGCAGAGAGTGAAGTTTGTAGGCGTATTTCCTGCCATTTTTGTTCATGATTTTGCCACATCCACTCACAAAATATGTTTTAATATATTTTCGGTAGGAAATTTACAAATATCTTCATGGAACATGATCTTCACTTAATATCCTAATGATATTTGGCATAAAAGAAAAATCTATCATTTTGAGCCATACAAAGCATTATTTGCTTTTGCTTCAAATATACCCGTGCTACTTAGGACTAGTTTTTTGGTCCAGAGTCACATTTGTAAACATTGTATATATTGATTTAATGTTATCTTAAGTAACTACGATGTGTTTTTAGTGTGATTTAGTAGATTTTACATTGGGATAAATTCACTTTACTGCATTATATGTTTTATATTACATTATATGCATTTTATACAGCACTATAATACTTTTTACTCCACCACATTTTTGTTAACCTTTAATACTTGAGCACTTTAAAATGTCTAGTACTTTCTTACTTTTACTCAAGAATAGAGGTGATAAATGCATGGCATTGAAATAGAGGTGAGTAGTGACTCTGTGTTCTCTCTCGTACAGGAGATCTTATTGGATCATTCAGTGCTGGTATGTTTTCTCTGCCTCCGTGCTGTCAGGGCACTGTAAACCCTTTCTTTCTGTTTGCTCATCGTGTTCCTCTCTTCCTTATTGTGTATTGTCGTTCGCCAGTGTGAAACTAACTCAAACAGGATGTCTGGAGTTTTAAGAATGAGCAGACAGTGTCACTGCCTCTTACTACAGGGTTAATGCTAAGGATTAGATTTGACCGGATTGGGCTTTTCTGTAAAGGCTTCTAAAATTGACCACCCACACAGTGCACATGACATTCACCTCTACAGCATGTGTCTTATTTCTCTCTATCTCCCGAACTCACTCCCTTTCTCTCACTCTTCATCTCTATCACCGCCCCACCTGCACACTGGGACAATATTAGACAGTAATTGAGAAAAAAGCATGCTTTGTTTTACACGCTCTATTTTAAGAAGCTTTAATTTATTGTTATGTTTTCCCCAAAACAGCTCACTTGTCATATCATTTGAAGCTCAAAGCAAGCCTTGACAATAGCCCTGCACTCCCTTTCCCCTTCTACTACCGGCCTCCTGTTCCCTGTGATAGGGTTTGTGTGGGATCATTTTGACAGAACTAACTTTATTGTGGCTGACACTGTCTGCAAAAAAGTCTTTGGCTATGTTCACACAGCAGCAGGATCTAATTATACATTTGAGTTTCTTTATAAATCCTTTGCACTGTGTGAATGTAGCCTACATGTCCTGTCTGCACTTTTATCTAGACTCCTTTGTGCAAAATGTGATTGAGTTATTTCTAATTTCAGCCGCTTTGTCTCTGAGCACACGTTTCATTTCTGAATGCAGCCAATCCACTTCAAGCTAATAAAACTAACAGCGCACAATCGATTCTAATCAAGACTATTAATGTTGCTCGAGATGCAAACACTCATCAGATGCACTTCTCATTAGCATGACCCATACAGATGTTAAACTCTTGTGGTTTTCGTCTCATTTGTGCACATCCAGATAAACCTGTACAGCTCGTACCTGTCCCTGCGGCGGGCGGTGGTGGCCTGCCTGAGGCAGCTGGCTCAGAGGGAGGCTGTGGAGGTATCTGAGCACGCTGTAGCATTGGTTAAAGAGCTGCCTCGCAGAGACAACACACAGCTGGGTGAGTCATCCTCGCCCACTTCACCATTTCAGCGCTTCCCTACTGTTTAGTTTATGCTTCTCTATATTTTGAGGAGGGTTTAGCTGCTGGAAACTTTGGGAGGATGTAAGATTTTGTTGAACTGAGCATGAAAGTGAAAGTGGTTTTCTGGATGATAATTCATGTCTGTTCACTTCATGGTGTTAAACAGTAAGCGTTTACACATCTAAAACTCAAAAACAGAATGTCGCTGCACTGGGTGACAAAAATGTTTTAATGGCATTTATTTTACGTCTTGAAAGCTATGAAAAGAAAACATTGAACAAAACAACATTTGTCAAAAGTCATCAAACCACAGATGTCATATTCAAAAGGAAGACGGATACTGCTCTAGCTTGCATAATAATCTATATTGCACAATAATCTTAACATTGTCTATCGCATACTGTTGACTTTTATGAATAAAACGTTGGTGTCCTTCTGAAACTTTGGATGTCCAAACAACCTAACTTTTTTAATGATTAATTATTGTTAGATATTTGCAAAACCCAATGATAAACATAAAGGCTGACCAATAATAAAGACAAAAAAATCACAAAATATTGAGATACAAGTCTTTAGAAAGACATCAGTGAAAGTGTCAGCTAAATATATCAAATAAACGAAAGACACTTAAAGTAAATTTTAAGTCCGGTTGGGGGTAAGTTTTAAGTTTATTTGTCATATGTACAGATGTCAGTAACATAAGTACGTTGAAATGCTTGTTGAGTTCCGAGGGTCCCTCTTCGGTAAAGTTATATTTCACTGGCAAATATATTATAACTCCGACTGCGTTATTCTTCAAGAAAAAAGTAATATTCAGTTAGGATGCCTTGAGGGGGAGTAAAACATTGGAAAATTTTTGTTTTGCCGGTGAAATATCACTTTAATTCTCGGTCTGGTAAATCCCCGGTTTACCTGATTACAAATCCAGCCCTGGTTGTAAGGCTCAAGCAGTAGAATATAATAAAAAATAAAGAATATATTCCAGAATATAGCGGAATCATCAGGATTTAGTTTGTCTGATAATATGCTGAATTGAAGTCATTAGGTGTGTTAGGTTGTGTGTTAAATGATAACTGTCTGTCCTACAGATGTCACTATTAAGGAGGTGGGTCTGGAAGGAGCTCTGTTCAGTTTGCTGGACCGAGAATCTGACCCGCAGTTGTGCCGAGACATTCAGGAGACTCTCGTCCACACGATGAGCTCAGGTGCTGAGGGCAACCTGGCCCACTGGCTTAAACTTTGCAAAGACGTGCTCTCAGCTTCTGCAGGTGGGTTTAACTCCCAACTCCTACAGCAGTGATTATTTTAATGTCCCATCTTAAGTAAAACATGGGCAACAACGAAAGTTATATGACCTGAATCAAAATTCATGTGACCTCATAATCTTCAGGTAAAATCAGAAAATGCACTTCCGCCTTCTATTGACTATCCATCTCAATGACGTAAATTAGGCGTCTTGGGCGGGGCCTCTGTTTATTCCTCCCTTTCAATTGTCAGTCTGTTTCCAGTTCCGTTTTAAAATGCAAAGGCTGTTTTATATCTTATCAATTTCCAGAAAAAAACAAGCCATGCCCACTACTTTTTTTCTCATCGAAATTCCGTTTCACTCGGCAGTGCATCAGAATACAGAAGTAAAAACGATCACAATTTCAGGTTTAAAAGTACTTAAATGAAAAATTACAAACTGTTATTGAAATGAAGATGTTGCCACTCGCTTGTGTTATATAACTAAGGAGTGATATTGTGATTTAAGAATACAGCTGTTTAATTATTTTATTGCAAGGTAATGTATACTGTATAAAAAAACTCTCTTTTGGTTTGCAATATGCTTTTCATATCACTGTTTCTCACAGTGCATTTTGCTTCACTCTACTTCTTAAGTTTGACAAAAATATCAGCTCTGTTGCTTCATTATCTTGGAAATGTTTATATCGATAAAGTCCTTAAGGATGCTCGTTTCATTTTAATACTCTGCACAGATTCAGAATAAGTCTTGTCCTTATAGAGCAACAGCGATAACACAATTTAATAATAAATCCTTGTTTTTATCTAGGTCATATTCAAAGGATTTTATAATTGAATCTTTCGTTTTTTGTGGTGGTTTGTCCACTCTTTAGACTCAACTGCAGCCGCTTCGGTTGAGACGCAGCAGGAGGAAGATGGAGATCGATATGATGACTCCTCTGTATTCCACGCTAAGCCTGAATCCAGTGGCCCCTTCAACAACCTACGCTGGTCCACTCGTGTGTTTTCCATGGAGTGTGTGTGTCGTATAATCGCACAGTGTGAGCACGGAGACCCTGCTCACTTTAACATGGCACTGGCTCAGGAACAGCGTTTGCATGAATCTGCAGGTTAGATGCATTAATCTTTTGGTGCGTGGCATAATATTTGTCCACTGTATTTTCCACAAAAACATTTGTTACAACTTGTGTATTCAGTGTTGTCTTAGCGCAATCTTCTGGGGTGATATTTTTGGTGGTCTTTATAATCTATATTTATCATCTCATGTGCATCAAAATGCATATTATGACTTTTTCCTTTAGGGAACACAATAGGAGAAGATCTCTTGTTCTTTGCAAACACATGCAAATAAATTGTGTCCGAAACTGTCAGTCAATTATTATCTGTCTCTTGTGTTCTATGTTACTTCCCAGTTATTTTAGTTTCTCCGAAAAATATTAAAGCCCAAACCTGCTGTCTTGCAGATTTCCTTGTTCTTCACCTGGCAGACCTCATACGAATGGCTTTCATGGCAGCCACAGACCACAACGATCAGCTCCGACTGGCCGGTTTACAAACACTGTTGGTCATTATCCGTAAATTCTCCAGCGTGCCAGAGCCGGAGTTCCCCGGGCATGTCATTTTGGAACAGTATCAAGCCAATGTGAGCCTTTGACTTAGTTTAAAATCACCTTTGAACAGTTTCAGTTAATTCTCTCAGTTCAATTCATCTCATTGAATTAAAAGCAACATTTGAGTCTTATTGTTTTTTGTATTTACGTATGAATGAGTTTTATTATTTTGATTGTGCTAATCAACAAGGCCTAGTCGGTTTTAATGTTTCCAGATAAGCAGTGATGACCTTTTTTTTAAACGTGTTACATCCCAAATACCTTTGCGATGAATGATCTGTTGGAAGTTTAAATATGTATGTTTTGAAGTGTACGGTAAAGCTCCCTCTTGTTATTCTTACAAGCCCACAGTGAAGTACCTGAGCCTGCTCATCATTCTCCTGTTACTAAGGCATGAGTGCCTGCATGTGACGGCACATATCGGTTACACTAAATTAGGTTATCTGTGGGCTTAGTAAGGGGCCGCTAGTTTCAAATAGTGTCATGAAACATATTCAGTATCATGTGGGGTGATGTGTCACATAAAGGTTACTAGAATGTGTTACACAAAGTTTAGTCTGGTCTTGTTTTGTTTTGCACTTCACATTAAAACAACTGTACAATATAAATATGAATTACTTTGAAGAACGGTTTGTTCAATTATTTTTTTCCTAAAAAAAGGTTGGAGCTGCGCTCAGACCTGCTTTCAGTGTGGACGCCCCTCCAGATGTCACTGCCAAAGCCTGCCAGGTAACTAAATCGAGATAATATCATTATATTTAACACTTATTTTTAATCTCTCTGTTTCGACTTGCACACTTGTTAATTCAAATTCTAAGGTCTCAAGTAAAGTCTTTCACCGTTGTCTAATTGAGAAACACAAACATGTTCTTTTGGAGCATCACTCTGTTTTTGACTTCTTAAAAACAATTCTTGTTTTTTTAAAACCTCTAAAGTTTGTGTGACTTGCTTTCTGTCAAACGTCTCGCTGTTCGCTGCTGAGGAAGTTATGTCTTTGTTGCTGTTCAGGTTTGCAGTGCTTGGATTGCTAGCAGGGTCATCAGTGACCTGCGTGACCTGAGGAGGGTGCATCAGCTTCTGGCCTCTTCTCTAACCAAGGTTCAGACGGGGAAGGACGTAGCCAGTCAGCTCTACAACGAAAGCTCATTCACCATGGAGTCGCTTGCTGTTCTCAAAGCCTGGGCGGAGGTACTGAATGCCATTTACTGTACTATCAAACATCTGCTGCCCCTCCATTGGCCTGCACACAATGTGCTTTGATAATATTGTTGCCTGGTGATTGATGTTAAAAAAGTACTTCACCTAAATGTGAACATTTTGTCATAATTTACCACACACTGCGCACAGGTGTACATCACAGCGGTACAGAGCTCCGGGCAGAAGGAGAGCCCAGGCACCGATCCACAACAGCAAAGCGAGGAGGCCGGGGCTGCGGGTCCAACAGGAGCTGGTCTGCTCAAACTGGTCCAGACAGATCTGGCAACCCTCAGTCGCCTGTGGCTGGCTGCCTTACAGGACCTCGCCCTGCTCACCCTGCCCCCACAATACTCCAATCAACTTCCTTCCACAGGTAAGTCAACATGAAACTGAATGTAACAAGCAGATATTATGGTACCCTCTTGTTTCACATTAGGTTCATGACGAAAATAACTGCTAGAAACAATTTACGCTCTTAAGGAGTCATAGCATGCTCATATGGCAGTTCGTGTAATCCTTTTTTAATAATTACAAGCTTTTTATTTTACCAGACAATGATTATGTGATTCATTCCTCTGTTATTTGTCCATCATTGTTTGTCAGGTGGATCGTTTTATACCGCAGAGACAGTTGAACAGGCCCGTCCACATTACAGCAGTGCCTGGGCCACCATTCTCCACGCTACAGCTCTATGGCTCAACAGCACCGGTTTCATCATGGTGGACGAGGGGCCCGCAAACCTCTCCCGGCCGGTCACCCCAACCTCTATGGGCCAGTCCTCCTCATTGAGCAGTGTCAAATCTCCAGAGGACATCAACACTGATCGCCTCCACCTTATCCTGGGTGTGGATCAGTTCCTGTTTCTAGATTTCTTTCAGTCAGCTCCTGAAACAAGGTTTTAGAATAACCGTTTGTTGCACAGTTCTGTTAAATGTTGATTCATCCCATCTGTTTATTTCTTATAGGAATCAGTGTGGAGTTTTTGTGTTCGCCTCGCTCTGGAGACCAAATGGAAGACATCAATTCATGTCTTCAGGCACTGCAAGCCTTATTGGAGGTTCCTTGGCCTCGTTCTAAAGTGGGCAATGATCAGGTATGTTGCAATTCAGAAATCATTATTCATTTGTCCAGGCGTAATGTCTATAGCCTTTAAATCAAGTAGACAGGACAAGGAAGGTTTTCAGGGGTGTTGATCCTTAGCATATTTTTGACTACATTCTTTTTGGCATTTCTGATTCATACTTTGTTCTCTCTGTAGGCTTTGAGCGTGGAGCTGCTCAGCGTCCTACACAGGCTCTTAGTCACTCGGGAATCTCCCAGCATTCAGCTGGCAGTGCTGGAACTGGTGCGCAATGTTGTTTGCGCCGCTCAGGAGCACGTCAAAGAAAAACGCCACAGCGCAGAGGGTATATCTCGACCCCCAAATAAGTCTCTAAATCCCCCAGTTTGATGTTAAGATTGTTTTCTTTGCTTTATTACATCAGTGGATGATGGTGCTGCAGAGAAGGAAACCTTTCCTGTGTTTGGTGAGGGACGGGAGACTGGCGGTCTGGTGCCGGGCAAGTCTCTCGTGTTTGGAGCTCTGGAACTGTGTTTGTGCACTCTGGTCCGGAAGCTTCCGCAGCTCAGTCCCAAGTTGGCCGGGAGTGCCACGGGGCAGGGGGGGCAGACCTGTTCCCTCAGCAACACCGACTGTAGACTCGTCACATCTGCTCTGGCTATTCTCTCAGAACTTCCTTCCATCTGTTCACCAGAGGGTAAGAGATCCAGGTTGTTCATGTACACTTTATGATAGTCTACTTTTATTCAGTTTAGGACAAAATACTGGTGTTTATAGACTTTGAATAACGTATTCTGATTTTGACTTGTAATGTGTTCACATGAAAAATTATTAAAAGTAAGCCATTCATAGGTAGTTTTCCCTGAATAGAGTCAACACTGAGACTCTGTGGTAAACATTGCTCTGTTTGTTTGAGCGGGTTGTGGGGCGGGGAGCAAAAGGTGTCGGTTGGAGTGTCAGGCAAACCTGTTTGAAACCTATTCATGTTTCTCACTGTGAAACCCTTCTGAACCAATCCAAACATGAAACATTTTGTACACTGCAGGCAGCGTGTCAGTGCTGCCCACAGTACTCTATCTGCTGCTTGGAGTGACAAGAGAGGTGGTGAAGGTTTCTATCGGAACCGAAAGTGGACAGCTGGTGCCAGGCATCCTGCAGGCTTTGCGCACAGTTCTCACCTCTCCCATGAGCAGAGCTGAAAAGAGTCGTGGGGCTTGGACCGATCTGCTACGCTGTGCGCTCCATACACTCATGGAGTTTTGGAGTGAAGGTACTTTCATATATCATCTTTTTTTATTTGCAACTGCACTGTAGATAGTTTGAGGAATATTCTTGCATTCTTTGCAATGGATTTTTCTGTTGAAAAGATGAAATGGGGCCTGGTGTGGATGAGGTTACCATGTTGACAGCCCTCACCATCTTCGAGCTGTACGCTAGTGCAGATGTAACAGCTGCAGAGCCACTGCAGACACGATGCATCCAGATTTTCAGAGCCAGTCTGGAGTCTAAGGACCCTGTGGTAAGTGAAAAGATACCATTAGAAGGGTCTGTTCCATATATAACAATTTCTGTGTCTTACTGCTTAAAGATCTCGGCAACAATTGAAATGATCTTGTTTTTTCGTCAGGTGCTGAGCAGATGTTATCAGTTGTTAGCGTCTTTATTTCAAGGGCCTTCAGCAGTTGCCAGGCCATTTATTTTGGCTCTGGGCAGCTGTTTGCTGTCACAGCTGGAGGGAGTTGAAAAGAGTCGTCCTCAAAGCTCAGCGGAACTACAAGCAGTGCAGGATGGAATTCGAGCCATGGAAGCACTTGTGTTTGCCGCAGATGAAACTCACCGTAAGTCACTTTGAGACAGAACAATGATATCTTCAGGATGTTTTTTTAGATCATTATTGCATCTGACACACTGTCTGTACTCGCAGGTCCTATGCTGGTGGCTGTGCTTCTACCCCTCCTCGTATCTCTGCTGCTAGATGAGAATGCTTTGGCCTCAGCTCCTGCAACCTCTCGCTTGCTGCACGAATCCGCCTTAAGAGACCTCATGCGTATCGGACCCCAGCACTCAGCTGTCTTCAAATCGCTGATGGGCTCCGCTCCTCACATGAAGGCCAGGCTTGAGGCGGCTGTCAAGGGGAACCAGGAAAGCATAAACACTAAGACACCAGCACATCGAGTTATTAGCAAAAACACACCTAGCATCCAACTGAAGATCAATTTCCTGTGAATCCAGCATCTGTTGCTTCTCACATGGAATGTGCATACAAATTAGTATTATGATTTGCATTTTTCTGAGTTAATGTTTAGGTGTTGTTTTAAGGGTTTTATAGTTAAATCAATTCATTTATTTTGTCGTTTATTCATTGTAATGTAGGTTTAAACTGTATTAACCTCTGTGAGGAACTTAATACATATTTACTTTTAGAATATCATCCGAAACATGTTTTAATGCTATGTGTCTCACGGAAGACAATTTTTTTATTGTTTCTATAATTATTAACATTTTAGTTTTGTATGTTATCTATTTGAAGCTACTTTACTTCAGAGGACATTTATCAAACCTAGTTATATCATGCATTTTTCTGACATGTATCATTTTGTCTTTATAAACAAATGCATTAATCTGATAATTTCTTTGCTGACATGCAGCAGTTTGCAACTAAACTCTGTGCAAGACACATTGAATCACTGGGAATTTAGTGAGCTTATGACTAAACTGTTTTTTAACATAAATGTTTTATTATTATACATTTTGAAGAGGCAGGTATGTTCATTGTGAATGTATTTGTGATGGTGTAAAAAGCATTTCCCACAGGTACTACATCAGTTCAATACACTAATACTGCAACTTCAGTACATTCACAATAATGCTTACATTTATGCTCGTTTTCACAGACAACGCTTAAGACTGCTTAAGTTAAAAAAAAAGCCCTGATATATCTCAAATTCTGTCATTGCCATTGTTTTGTCTCAAGATGGACACCAGTAATATATTTTTTTGAAGCCATTTTAACAGAAGCGACTTAATATCCTAATTTAACAAAGGCATACCAGGATTTAGCAAATCCATGTCTGTGAAACCCAGCTTTAGTTGTTTGCATTATGCATTTAATGTTTGGTTTTGTCATTTCTACACTAAAAGGGATTTAGGCAGAACAGATGTTCCCTATAGTGTATTGGGCATATGGTCAGCAAAAAAATTTATACAAGCAGTGAAATATTTACTACTATAACAGCACTATGAAGAAATGCACAATGCACATTTTAGGACCAAAGGTCACATTAGTCCATTCATTTCACTAGAACCTAAAGACTTCTGTAGCTGCTTTCTGATGCATTCAGTGATGTTTGGTTGCATTTACAACTGTACCATTATTTTGTATGTTGTTAATTGTACAGATAAATATTTAGGGCAAAATTAATGTGTATTTTCTGATTATACTGAAACAATAAATTCTAGTTTTGCGTCATGAGTTTCAGTTTTTTTCTGCTTTTAACCCGGAAAACATTTACAAGGATTTGTTAATATTTACTGATACTGGAGAGGCAACTGTGCATATATTTATTCACTGATAAGATTACCTAATTTGGGTATATCTTTGCTAATATTAGGATAACTGGAAACATGTGTACTGTTGTCCAGTTGATATTGAAGTAACTGGATTAACGTGATTGAATTAAGGGTACAGTTTACCCCAAAATGAATTTGAAACTGTTATTAACACTCAAGTTGTTCCAAATCTGTATACATTTCTTTGTTTTCATGAACTCTGACACATATTTGGAAGAATGATTGTAACAGTTCTTGGCTGCCACCAAGTATTCTTCTTTCAAATATCTGTCTCTTGTGTTCATCAAATTACATTTTATAATATAAACAGATTTAGAACAAGTCGAGGCTCAGCAAAGGAAGACAGAATTTAAATTTTTGGGTGAACTGTCCCTTTAACCATTTTGAAGAGTGACTTCCTATCAATGACTGTAATATTCATATTTTTCAATTAAGGTATTTATATTATACAGTTACATAAGAACAAGGTAGTAAATATTCCGATTTTGAACGTCATCTGACAAATAACAGCAAATATGAATCAATTTGCAATTCAGGTAAATTATTCGCTGCCTGGTGTCTAGGTTGAATGTAAATGACCAGGTGTTTAGCGCCCCCTGTTGATCAACTGTAGCATTACATGTTTCTGAGCATTGCTGCGGTCGGTGCCTCGTGATATGCGGAGGCTCTACCAGTTCGCTCGACGGCTCTCCATTTCACTCGATATATAACCCATCGCCTTCCCGTTCACGTTGACCTCTACCTTACAAACAAACGGGGAATGAGGAGATTTCTACATCGTACCGGCTGACAACTTTTACCAGAGCCGAATTTTCTCCGCCTTTGTGTGTTTTTCATCTCTTCTCGTCGTTTGGCGATAAACGGTGAGTGTTTATTTCGCTCGGCGGAAGGTTTATTTCTGTGCCCGAAAGACGAGCTCAGGCCTTGGTCTCCTTCTCAACGTTAGCCTCCGGTTTTGCTGGTAAACACAGGGCCGGGATTGTTTTACTTTATTTTGTTTGTTTCCGTACTTGAGATTAACTTGAAATCGTTTTTCATTTGGTTGTATATGTAGATAAAAACGTGTAACGTTACATGTTTAATATGTAGTGAGTAAATAAAGGGTTTTAGTTACAGAGGTGATTTTATGTCGAAATGTAGCAGGGCGCAGTTTAACGTAAGCTAATCCCAGCTAACTAAACCCTTTGAAGACCTTAACCGTTTAAAGTCAATATTTTAATGGCTTTTTACTTCATTTCCGTGTACACATATTGTCAAAATGATTACTGTAATAAGTGGTAAAATAAAACGACACAGGACTCTGGTAAGCTAACATTAGATCTCTGAACTCACGAGAGTGGCCATTACAACAAGAGGATTGAATAAATATCACATTTTCTCAGCCTAGCTCAACCATTTTATAACGTTCAACTAGCGTTTCTGATAACTTTGTTAATTTCCGAAGCTTATAAGGAACCTAATGTTTGTTCATCCGCTTGTATTACACGGCACATAACATCGGACATAACATTACATCAAGGTAAACATGCGATATGATATTTTATATCGTGTACTCTCATTGACCTATATTAGCCTAGGGACCGTCTGTGCTCATGTTTTACTGTGTTGTCTGACTTGTGTCATGATGACATCGGGTGCAATGAAGTTGTTTTTGAACATGTCCAATTACACATTAGTCAGCTGCACTGGCACAACGCCGAAAAACATTATTATGCTTGTTGGTCCACGAAAAATCACACCATATGCCCAGAAAACACAGTGCCGTGTCAGTATTTAAAATAAGATGTCTGTCTAGGTGATATATAACGACAGAAGGTTTTGATTAGCTGTTTACTGCCATGTGGATTGTGTCTCACATTGAAAAGTGATCCCCAAGGCATCAGAAGGACAGAATCCATACTCTACATCTGAGAAATAAAATATTTTGTGAAATGAAATTGGACTTGTTCTTCATCATTTGAGATGGGGGGGAATCGTAATAGTTTGATGATAAAAGGTCAACAACAGATATGATGTATTGGAAAGAACTAAAATAACGTTTGTATGTAAACCATGTTTTTCTTTCCGAGAGCATTTGCTTGAGATTATTTAACCCAGGGCAATGGCATCAAAACTGGTTTTGAACTCCGGAGTCTGAAGTTCAGAGTATAGTATATTGAATGCATTGTTTGCTTCACAATGGTCCCTTGTAACAGTAATAAACAGCTCGGCAAGTGAGCTTGGGTGTTTTCACGAATATAAATTAGACTTGTTTGAATAAAAGCAGAACTTGTTTATAAAGTCTGGTGTGTTTAGTTTTTTCATTAGGCAAATTGTGTAGATCAGGCCCAAACGGTTGCTTTCAATGTCATGTTAACCGGACATTCTTCCTGAATCAAGTTCGCCACTTAATCTGTTGATAAGTGGATCTCTCTGTTAGTCTCAAGGAAGATGGTGGATGTCTGTATATAGCCTTCCAGGGTATAAGGAAGGACAGACTTTCGCCGTTTGCACAACACTCCAGTTTCCCATCAAGCTTGGCTCAGTTGGGCCTGCCGTTGCTTTTTCAGAACAAAGACTAATTTTGTCGATTTGTATTCCCTCGTATGTTTCAGGGTACAGCCAAGCTGTTTGGACGGTACAGTTTGAGTAATTGATGAGCCATTCATCATCCGGACCGCTGTTGGCCAAGCTAACTAATCAGCTAATCGCAACGATTTCTTTGAGGTGTCTGATCACAGTTCATCATGTTTATAGTCTGGGTTACCGCAATTACAATACCTTTCATGTACATACGTCTTAATGGAGTCTTCTGCTCCAGCCTTTCTGTTATTACTCAAGAGTTTTCATTCAATTACTCAAGTGTGTTTTTCCATTCAAAGACACATCAAACAAACAAGAGAAGGTGGAGACTTACAAATGCCTAAAGCAATGTCGCAGAAGATTTTGCATGGCTTTCGCATCTTTAAGCCTCTTTTTATCTCAGATGCTCTTTTTTTCAAGTTTTCCTTTTGTTTTTTGATGAAGGTGAAGACTTCATGACACAACAAGAGGACCAGTGACTGTCCGTTTCTTTCTTTCCTGCTACCGGCGGATGCGTCCCCAGTTGGGGCTGTGACCGGGTGTTGGGTGGATAGGGTCGTGGGGCATCATGGCAGACGTGGATCCGGACACATTGCTGGAGTGGCTGCAGATGGGACAGGGGGATGAGCGGGATATGCAGCTCATTGCCCTGGAGCAGCTGTGCATGCTTTTGCTCATGTCCGACAACGTCGACCGCTGCTTCGAAACGTAAGTCTGAACGCAGATGCTGTGCCTGTTGTGACGGGGTGATGTCTGTCTTATTTAACAGTATTGTCATCGCATATAATGTCAATGCTAAAAGGGAATCATTTAAAATGCGCTTTATAGAAATCTATAAGCTTATAGCCCAGTGTGATTGTAGGTGTAAGACCGAGCCAGCATTGTTAGGTTTGACAGCTTGAAGGCATCTGATATTGTTGTAGTTGAAGATTTGGTGCTTAAGGGAGGAAGTCCTTAGGTTGTGTGGGAGTATTTGGTTTCCCACATGACCACACACTGTCAGATATGGTTCATAAAACCCATCGATTTCAATACTTGTGTAAGTAAGGCCTAATTGATTTGCGTTAAAATGATAGGTCACCAGAAAATAAGATTCTGTCATCATTTACTAACCCTCTCATTCTATATTACTTTCTTCCTTCTGCAGAACACAAAAGAAAATATTTTGGGGAGTTTTTTTGGTAACCGGCACCTATTCACTTGCATTGGTTTTGTGTCCTTACAATAGAAGTCAATGGGTGCAGGTGCTGTTCTGTACCAACATTTTTCAAAATATCTTTTGTGTTCTGCGGAAGAAAAAATGTCGCACAGGTTTGAAGGGTGAGTAAATGAGAACAGCATTTTCATTATTTGGTGGATTAGGCCTTTAATAGGATTTACTGTAAACTGAGAACTTTGAGTCATAGAAATATCCATTATACATAATTTATTATATCTTGATTGTCATTATTTGCTGGCTTTAATTCTTCTTGGACATTCAAGATAGACATTGATTTGTGAAATTATTCTTAGGTTTGTCCATTATATAATCTGTATTTTGTATTTGTTGCATTGTGTATTGCCATCATATTGTCCTTCATAGCATGCAGCACAGATGTCTATTTATGCAATTATTGGTTCGGCAAACAAATATGAGACGCATTCTAAATAAAATAAAAAATGTTCCTTCCTCTTCTGCTCTCCGTCTGTTATAGGTGTCCTCCTCGGACATTTCTTCCAGCTCTGTGTAAGATCTTTTTAGATGAGAGCGCACCAGATAATGTGCTGGAAGTGACCGCCAGAGCTATCACCTACTACCTGGATGTGTCTGCCGAATGCACCCGCAGGATTGTGGGAGTAGATGGAGCTATCAAGGCCCTTTGTAACCGGCTGGTGGTGGTGGAGCTCAACAACAGAACCAGCAGAGATCTGGCTGAACAGTGTGTAAAGGTAAATGTTGCTATATTGGTTGCCTTAAGTGTTAGTTGAACGTAGTCTAATTAAGACCACTCAAAGATTTTTAGTGGGGAAAAAATGCTGATGTGCCAAGTAAAGAGAACATGCTTGTGTTGGTGTTTTAAACTGTGAATACTTTCTCCTTATCAGGTTTTAGAGCTGATCTGCACTCGGGAGTCTGGAGCAGTATTTGAAGCCGGAGGACTGAACTGTGTGCTGAGCTTTATTCGGGACAGTGGTCATCTAGTGCACAAAGACACTTTGCACTCCGCCATGTCAGTAGTTTCTCGTCTGTGCAGTAAGATGGAGCCTCAGGACTCTTCTCTCGAGACCTGCGTGGAGTCCCTCTCTAGTCTGCTGAAACACGAAGACCACCAGGTACTACATGAGCAAACTCATGTACATTTAGCCATGGTCTGTCAGGCTCAAATAAAGTGAAAAAGTGCAATAAAAGTACTTGAGTGCTATATTTGCTTAGAATGTTTGAACAGATTTATGGTGTGTGAAAATATGACAGCTGTTGCATAGTTAAATATTAAATCTTGCCCTCATGTAATCCACAGGTGTCTGACGGAGCTCTGCGATGCTTTGCCTCACTGGCGGACAGGTTCACACGGCGTGGAGTTGACCCAGCTCCTCTAGCCAAGCACGGACTTACAGAAGAGCTGCTGTCCCGTATGGCAGCAGCAGGAGGAACGGCATCTGGACCCTCCTCCACCTGCAAACCTGGCAGAACCTCCAGCGGAGCGGCTCCATCTGCTGCAGACTCTAAACTGAGCAACCAAGTGTCCACCATCGTCAGCCTTCTGTCCACACTCTGCAGAGGCTCGCCACTTGTCACACATGTAAGATATATTTTCACAGAATGTACTTGCGGATCGCTAGATGTCACAAGTACTGTGGGCTTCCTCAGATTAGTGTCTACAGAACATTGAAAAAAGAAAATTCTGAGATGCATATTCCTAAAATTCAGTTACATCTATTCACAAAGTCATGTATGTTTTACTGATAATTCAATTAAATTAGGAAATTCAGTTACCAATTACATAAATACCAAGGTACAGTAGCAATGTAAAATTGACAGTCGCATTAACTCGTGTCCTCAGGATCTTCTGCGCTCCGAGCTGCCTGACTCTATGGAGAGTGCCCTGCAGGGGGATGAGCGTTGCGTGTTGGACACCATGCGGCTGGTGGACTTACTGTTGGTGCTACTCTTTGAGGGCCGTAAGGCTTTGCCCAAATCGACAGCTGGTTCCACTGGCCGTATCCCAGGTCTGCGACGTCTTGACAGCTCTGGAGAACGTTCCCACCGGCAGCTTATTGACTGTATACGCAGCAAAGACACAGACGCTCTCATTGATGCCATCGACACCGGTGGTAAGCATTTGAAATATCAAGGTAGACTAACTTGGTTCCAGATTGTTTGTTAAATCCATACTTTTTCTTTCTTCCAAGCATTCGAAGTGAATTTCATGGATGATGTGGGTCAGACACTTTTGAACTGGGCCTCTGCTTTCGGCACACAAGAGATGGTAAGAGATTTTTGTAGTGTCTGGCATTCTGCAGTTGCTTGTTACATGCACATTTAGCAAGAAATAGCCTTCAGACAGTGACTCATGGAAACCAGAGCAAACAAACAGATGACTTCTAAAGGTTGCTGACAGAATTTAGGACAGCTTATGTTGTGCAATATGGTTATGTGAAGGGACCCAGCTGAGTAGGCAAGATTGTAATGCCGACTGACCATCCGCCAGCAGAGGTGCCATGACTACCATGTCTAATGAAAACTAATACGACCTCCTTTTCTTGACCCCCTTGGTCTGGCAATGGCTTGTGTAAGCGAGAGGGACCGGGACAGTGCAACAGATGAGCATTGTTCTCTGAGGTACGTGATATCTCACACTGTATTTTGGCCCTATTAAGGTGGAGTTTCTCTGCGAGAGAGGTGCTGATGTCAACCGAGGTCAGAGGTCATCCTCACTGCACTATGCTGCCTGTTTTGGCAGACCACAAGTAGCCAAGGTAAAGTAATATTTTAGTTTTTTAAACAAAGCATTGGGTTTTTATATGTTATAGTATGTATACATTCTATGTATTAAAACATGTTTTACAATAGACTTTACTGCGCCATGGGGCCAACCCCGACCTCAGAGATGAAGATGGAAAAACTCCATTGGACAAGGCTAGAGAGAGGGGTCACAGCGAGGTTGTAGCAATTCTTCAGTCTCCAGGTGGGTCCATCAACTTTTTCTAGTTAAAGTTAATGACTTGTGTCGCTCACACAATTAAAATTTCGGTCAAGTTTCATTTCAAGAGTTTAAATCGCAATAATGTTTTTATAAGTTAAGGTACTATACTATCCCAGTCTAATTTGCTATTTGTTGGTTGGTTTCCCCCAAAATGTGTAAGCTCAGTATGTGGTTCTGTGCTTCAATTGACCTCTTTGAGGTTTAAAAATAACACATTCGGCTTTAATGCATTTACTCATTTGTAATTTCGTTTGCCAATGGGTTTGTCTTGGAATTTGGATAATTGAAAGATTTTTAAGTGATTCCTATGGTGTGTGGTACAGGAGACTGGATGTGCCCTGTCAACAAAGGAGATGACAAGAAAAAGAAGGATGTAAATAAAGAAGAGGAGGAGGGCAGTGAGCCGAAAGGTGACCCTGAGATGGCACCTATCTACCTGAAAAGGCTACTTCCAGTATTTGCACAGACCTTTCAGCAAACCATGCTGCCTTCAATAAGGTAAAAAGACTTGAGGGTCATGAACCATTTTAAACGGAGGCCAAACATTTTGTGGCACCTTGTAGAAATCAATGCTTTACATTCTACGTATCATCTTCTCTTACAGGAAAGCTAGTTTAGCACTGATCAGGAAGATGGTGCACTACAGTTCTGAAGTTCTCCTCAAGGAGGTGTGCGACTCTGATGCCGGACACAACTTGCCCACCGTACTTGTTGAGATCACTGCGACCGTGTTGGATCAGGAGGTTCGATCATTTTGTTAGAATCTTTAGTTGGGCTGGTAGACTGTCCTCTCTACTGATGGTAGTTAATTCTCTTTGACCCCTACCTATCTTACAGGATGATGATGACGGTCACCTGCTGGCACTACAGATCATTAGGGATCTGGTGGATAAGGGAGGTGACGTGTTTTTAGACCAGCTGGCCAGGCTGGGTGTCATTAATAAGGTTTCCACTCTGGCAGGACCCACGTCAGACGATGAAAACGAAGAGGAGGCCAAGCCTGAGAAGGTCAGACTCGATCACATTCAGTTAATCTTTGTTGTCTTACAGTATCCTTTCGTTTTTCAGACATGTAGGAATTAGTGTCGTCACGGTAGCAAAATTTCAGTATTCCATACCATTACCAGTAAAATTCCAGAGTTCTCGGTACCAATTTCGGTACCAAAGCAAAACACCAGTACATGCTAATTGAAACACAATTTAATTAACAAAGCTCATTGTTAATGTAAATGTTTAAAGCAAATAGCAATGCCAAGTTAATTGTTGCTGACACTGTTGTGTGCTCACTGCTGATCCTCCTCAGTGTGCTGCTGAATAAGTCAAATAAAATAAACTTCAGTAATTCATCTGACTGAACAAACATGCATATGCAATATTAAAATAAACCTCTGTCTTTCTTTACTGCATGTATACTAGATTTAATTACATTAAGGTAATAATAATTGCAACAGATAGATTTAAAAAAAAAAAAAAAAAAAAACTTTAAACCCTATAGAATTATCTATCCAAGACATACACATTTCTAGTCAAACATATATTGTTTTATAGCACATAGATTTCGTATAGGCCTATTTAAAATAGGTACTGTATGCTCCGTCATGTCACATTCATTTTGGCCCTTAACAGTTATAAAAGCATTAAATGGTTAATAAGGAAACTTGAATGGATTAGCATTGGCGCTAACAAATTAATACGCAAACAGGGAGGTTTATTGTAATGTAACCTATATCTTAAGATTTGATACAACACCCATAATGCAAACGCTATTAGAACTTGCTTGAAGTTGTTCAAATAAATCCGGATGTTTCCTCCTTTCATCACATAACTTGTTTGTTTTCTTCGTGATTTGACTTAATCTGAAGTATTTCTGCACGCCTCTCTTGTGGACGGAGCCTCGCTTATTCGCTTATTACGTCTATAAAAAGTTTCCGACTGACAAACTGTCAGACAGAGCATCAGTATCAGGTTGACCCGGTACGTCGGTGCTACCAGGTCTTATGAAAATTATTAGGGATGCACCGAAAGGAAAATTCTTGTCCGAAAACCGAAAAAGAGGAAACCAAGGCCGAAAACCGTAACACCGAAAGAAATTATGCCAATTATTAGTACCCTTGCATTTATGGCTATGACTGTGTACTAACTTTACTAAAATCAAGGCATTGCAATTGAATAAATATAAAAGTTGCAAAGAATAAATCAATTACAAATTTTGCAAATATTTATTTAGCACATTGCAACAATGCACAGTATAAAATACAATTTAACTAAGATGTTTAACTTGACCCCACTAATGAGTGTATTAAATAATAATGTACAGGCCTACTGGCCTGCTGAAAAGTTGTACAATAAATTGTTCTCTCATGAAAAAAAGTGCATTTAGGTCAAGTGCATTTTAATTTTTTTTCTGTAGGACTACTACAAGAAAGTGCATTCAGAACAAGTGCAACTGCTTTAAGATACAACAAAATTTTCTCTGTAGGCCATCAACATAGTCAACAAAAACAAAGACTCCCATAGCCCATATGTTAACTGTTTAACTTTAACAACAACAAATGCACCAAGAATTGCAGATGTGCAAAGTTTATAATAAGTATCCTAAGAATAGAATAACCTACTTATTCTGTCGTCTGAAGCGCTATGATGTTCAGGAACGGAATTTGGAGAAAAACGTGTTTAAAGTTAAGTTATGAAAATAAAAGCCCAAGTCCAGTATCACAAGTAAAAAACACTTTACAGTGGTAAGAGACTTACTCTAAAAACATTTCCTAGTGTTGAAGTCTATAAAAATACTGTACAAAACCGTTAGAATAAAACGAAAGTAAGGAAAATGGTGCAGCGCACATTTAAAGAACGAGAGCTCTGCCTTTATCACTACACGAGGAAACATTATGGACAACAACTAACAAGCAATTAAGCAAGTTTTACGTTGTTTACCACTGCATAGTGTCTGGACTTTTGATCAGCTCTTGAATGTTTTGCGATCACGGTTCAGCTCGCGTGAGCAGTGGAGCGGGCATAACTCCTGGTGCTGTTGACGGGGAGCTCTGTCAACTCACGAAAACATTGTATGAAAAAACTTTGCATGCCATAGTTTACACAGGACTGGAAAATGTGCATTAATACTTCTTCATTCTTCATGTTATGTGGTTTACTTTGATAGGTGAACTGTCTTTTCCGCATCTCAGCGCGACATCCGACGGGTTTTCCCAAATCGCATCACATGTCTAGTCAGTACAAATGACAACGACACGTAGGTCGCTTCACGAGCATATGTCATCACAACATTTCGGCCGTATTGTTTCGGTGATAAAAGTCTTTCAGCCGAAAACCGAAAATGCACTTTTGGGCCATTTTCGGCCGAAAATTTTCGGTGGCCGAATATTCGGTGCATCCCTAAAAATTTGGTACCGCCAACTTTTTTATGTTTAGGTACCGACTTGGACCCGAAGTACCGGGATTTTTGACAACACTAGTAGGAATATTCAGGAATAGCTCAACTAAGTTGCTTTACACAACCCTTGTCTGTTTTTCAGGATGATGAACCACAAGAAGATGCCAAAGAGATCCAGCAGGGGAAACCCTACCACTGGAGAGACTGGTCTATCATTAGAGGCAGGGACTGTCTTTATATCTGGAGCGATGCTGCTGCGTTGGAGCTCTCCAATGGCAGCAATGGTTGGTTCCGCTTCATTTTGGATGGTAAACTGGCCACGATGTACTCCAGTGGAAGCCCTGAGGGAGGGTCTGACAGCTCTGGTAGGTCCCCTGCATACAGCGATCAATCCAGAAAATTACTTTTAAATCCAATTGTCCTGTATATGTTGTGTTCATAATTTGCACAATTGAGGCCTGCTTTGAACCTTAATTATGTTTGCAAAATACTTTTCTTGTCAGCTGCGTCTTACTATCAGAAAACAATAAAGGTTGAGATGAATAACTGCAAATGGAGAATACTTGTGCTCTTTTTTTTTTTTATTTGTAACCAACAAAACTATTCATGCATAAAGATGAACGTTTTGATCAGCCACATGCTGCGTTTCACAACTCTCCAGTCATTCACTTGAATATGTTTTTGACGCCACTTAATCATCACTCCAACCAGCTCTGCGCCAAAACCTCTAGTGTGAAATTGAACCTCATCTTTTCTGCATTTAGCCTCTGCATTATTTATGACTTTATGTGGCCCTACAGGGAGCATCTGTTAATATCTATTAAAATCTTTATGGTTGACCTACACAGTGCTCCAGCTGATGTTTTTTTGTCCTCCTAACCTTAGAGAGCAGAAGTGAGTTTCTGGAGAAACTGCAGCGTGCTAGGAGTCAGGTCAAACCAGTGACCGCCAGCCAGCCCATCCTGTCCACACAAGGTCCCACCAAACTCACCGTGGGCAACTGGTCACTCACTTGCCTGAAAGAGGGTGAGATTGCCATCCACAACTCGGATGGACAGCAGGCCACCATCCTCAAGGAAGACCTGCCAGGCTTTGTGTTTGAATCAAACAGAGGCACTAAACACTCTTTTACTGCAGAAACGTCTCTAGGTGAACTTTCTTAAAAAAAAATTACTCATTTGTTAAAATACGTCTTGTCTGTCTTTTGTCACTTATCTATTACTGCCTTCATTTTTTCACAGGTTCTGAGTTTGTTACTGGCTGGACTGGTAAACGAGGAAGAAAGCTGAAATCCAAATTGGAAAAAACGAAACAGAAGGTATGTGGTTTATTAAACGTGAATTTTAGAGGAAATACAACGATGTGTTCATTTTGGGACAAAAACTATCTTTTCTAACACAGGAAAGAGATCTTATTGATAACATTCAGATGAGTCATCAGGAACACATTTTAAAAATCTTTAGAACACATGAACGTATGGAATATCACATACATATGAAAGTATATATTATTATTATCATTCAAATATAATTTTTTTATTTAAAATAAATAAATATATTTTTGATGCATGTTCAATTCACTCTTACTGCTGTAAATTTACTATTCATACAATTTAAATTACTTTGGACCTCATTTTTATATCTTGAATTTGGTAGACTTTCATACTCCATTTTATGGCCTAATAATCCTTTATTGCATAGCGGTCCTTAACTTGACAGATGCATATTTAAACCATGCCATTCAACTAAACGTATTAAACCTGCTGATCACACCTCTGTGTTTGTGTAGGTCAAAACCATGGCCAGAGATCTATATGATGATCACTTCAAGGCTGTGGAGAGCATGCCGAGAGGCGTCGTGGTCACGCTGAGAAACATTGCCACACAGCTGGAGTCTGCTTGGGAGCTGCATACTAACAGACAGGTGCAGTGACGCTTAAAAATTAAACCTCCCTGTGCTACTAAAGTCACATTTGCTTTATCATTATGTGTCCAATAACACTTAAGTACCATTTGCCTTTTGATTTCATAGTGCATTGAGGGCGAAAACACGTGGCGAGACCTAATGAAAACAGCTCTTGAAAATTTAATAGTTGTTCTTAAGGATGAGAACACAATTTCTCCCTATGAAATGTGCAGCAGTGGCCTCGTGCAAGCACTGTTTACTGTCCTCAGCAATGTAAGTCACACATCCAGTCATGAAGATTTTGTCTGCTTTTATTCCTATAAATTACTTGAAATAATTATTTGTCCTCATAGAGTGTGGAACTGGACCTTAAACATGACTGCAAGCCTTTGATGGAAAGAATAAACGTGTTCAAGACTGCTTTTACTGAAAATGAAGATGATGAAAGGTGAAGATGTTTGACAATCATGTAATGTTTGTTTGGCTTCATTTAGCTAACATAAATGTCTCCGTTCTTTAGCCGACCTGCAGTTGCCTTAATTCGCAAACTCTTAGCAGTGTTAGAATCGATAGAGCGGCTACCTCTCCACTTATACGACACACCAGGCTCAACGTACAATTTACAGGTGATTGTCTCTTTACACCCTCATTTTTTGCATGTGTCATTTGGTTTTGCATATCAATAAATGGTATATCCGTTTTTATATTGTTTTGTTTGTTAGATTCTGACTAGAAGGTTACGTTTTCGTCTGGAGCGCGCTCCTGGAGAAACAGCCCTGATCGATCGCACCGGCCGAATGCTCAAAATGGAGCCGCTTGCTACAGTTGAATCACTGGAGCAATATCTCCTCAAAATGGTGAAAGTTCTCTTCACTCTTATTTCTTGTCATTCAGCTCGTTTGCCTTGGAGAAGAGTTCATAACGTTTTCCTTGTCTTTCCCCAGGTGGCCAAGCAGTGGTATGACTTTGACAGGTCCTCATTCATCTTTGTTAGGAAGCTCCGGGAGGGCCAGAGCTTCACCTTCAGACACCAGCATGACTTTGATGAGAATGGGATCGTGTACTGGATCGGCACCAACGCCAAGTGAGCAACTTTGTTGGGTGTTCGAAGACAATCATTGATTATTTAAATGCAATCGAGAATTTTTTTTTTTTTTTTAGCTCTTCCTAGAAGTCGTTTTTGAATGGGTCATGTTCCACTGTGCGAAATGTATGTGCGTAACTCTTACCCTCTTGTGTTTGGCCACAGAACTGCGTATGAATGGGTAAACCCCGCAGCTTATGGATTAGTCGTGGTGACCTCTTCAGAGGGCAGGAACTTGCCTTACGGCCGACTCGAAGACATCCTGAGCAGAGACAGCTCTGCTCTCAACTGTCACACGAATGACGATAAAAACGCCTGGTTTGCTATTGACCTTGGTCTATGGGTCATTCCCTCGGCTTACACTCTCCGTCACGCACGTGGATATGGCCGCTCCGCCCTCCGCAACTGGGTGTTTCAAGTGTCCAAAGACGGTCAAAACTGGATGACGCTCTACACGCATGTGGATGACAGCTCACTCAATGAACCAGGGTACATGGGGTGTGGGTTTTGCTCATTTTTATTTTTTTGCTGGTTCATTGTGATTTCACTAACATATCTCGTCTCCCTTTGTTAGGTCGACAGCCACGTGGCCGCTGGATCCATCCAAAGATGAAAAACAGGGCTGGAGGCATATTCGCATTAAACAGATGGGGAAGAATGCCAGCGGTCAAACGCACTACCTCTCGCTGTCTGGTCTGGAGATCTACGGCACTGTTACTGGTGTGTGTGAGGACCAGCTGGGTAAGTGCCAATTTAGACTTTGTCTTTATTACTTTTGTAAACTATTTAAAGTGATTCTTGGCTTTTTGAGATAGCTACTATTATATTGTTTCAATTGTAAAATTCATGCTTGTGTGAAGATGTGTAACTCTGGTTTGTTCTTCATCTCCAGGTAAAGCAGTGAAGGAGGCCGAGGCTAACCTGAGACGCCAGCGGAGACTGTTTCGCAATCAGGTGATGAAGTACATCGTTCCAGGGGCGCGGGTGGTGCGTGGCATCGACTGGAAGTGGCGGGATCAGGATGGTAACCCCGCAGGAGAGGGCACCGTCACTGGAGAGGCCCACAATGGTGAGTCACCTCTTTAAGACTGTTGGAGCGCCTTTAGCTGATGGTAGCTTGTATATGATAGCCAACTTTTAACGCTTATGCAGTAGAATTTATCTGTACAACAGCGTTAACAGCATTGAACCACTACGTGAAGAGAGTTTCAGTGACCAGTCTACAATGGAGTTCAGTGGTACTACAATTATTTAAGGGAAACAAATTGTGAACATCAAGTGCATTTGCATGTTTTGAGTAAATTCTGAGCAGCAAACCCATCAGATAAGCTAGGGGGGGAGACGGAGTTACTGACGTCACACTGTAAAACAGAAGTGAAGTTGATATCACTTTTGACTTTGTTTTCCCAGCATGGTTTCAGAAAAGGACTGCTTTCAAACCAGCCACTTCCTACACAAGTGTTTTCCTAAATGCTTTGTGTGTATTTAAAGACAACACGCTGTCATACAGACAGGGCTGATCTGAAACCAGTTTCTCTTCCTTTGTTTACTTCCTTGTGTGGTGCTTTTCTCTTGCTTCTATTCTGCATGAAGAAATGATGTCATACGAAATCGATCTGTTTCTCACTCTGAAGTTTAGTGAGATGTGTTAGATGACTACTTCCTTGCTATCTGCAACTGTCCTTCCATACTTCTTGTTTTTGTTAGTTTGCTATTTTGAAGTGCAACCTTTATCCCTCCCCCCCAACTTAACAGGTAACATTTTCAACGTCATACTCGTATTATCTCAAGCATCCACTCTGTTGCTAACAAATTCTTTGGGCAGCCATGTTTCAGTGTGTAAAACACCCTTTTCAACCTGTATCCATCAGTCGAGCCAAGTGCATGTTGATGTCACAATTTGCAAGCTCCGAATGAACTCCATTGCAATTTTTTACACTGACAGAAATGATTCTTCTGTTCTTTTTCTTAAGTGGCTTCGTAGCTTGGCATTTGCAAGATTCTATTGCTTTTTGTCATTTTTCTGTGCTTCATGTTTCTTCACTGCTTCACCTGGACCAGGGGATGCCTCTTAAACGTCTAATGATCATGTAAATATGAAATGTGGATGGCGTGCTGCTTATTTCATGTTGCCTGCCACGGCGAAAGCGTCAATAAATGCGACCTAACAAAAGGGTCCGGTGTTGTTATCGTGTTTCTGGTCCAGCGTCAGGCAAAGCTGTTGTCTTTGACTTGCTGCTGTCTCTCTCTGCTCTCTTGCTGGGTCTCACCCGTTCATATTCCCCCTCCCTCCCCCCCCTTTTCAGGCTGGATTGATGTCACATGGGATGCCGGTGGCTCAAACTCATATCGTATGGGTGCAGAAGGGAAGTTTGACCTCAAGCTTGCACCAGGGTACGACCCTGAATCAGCGCCGTCACCCAAACCTGTCTCATCCACTGTTGCAGGCACGCCGCAGTCTTGGAGCAGCCTGGTGAAAAATAACTGTCCAGACAAGGGCGGCTCGTCCTCCACAGCGGGGGCCAGTTCCTCCAGTCGCAAGGGTAGTAGCAGTTCGGTGTGTAGCGTGGCCAGCAGCAGCGATATTAGCCTCAGCTCCACCCGAGTGGAGCGCAGGGTCGAAAGCCTGTTGGAGCAGGGCATGGGGATCATCGCGGGACCCCCTGGGGCGGAAGGACAAGAACCAATTGTTGTGCTATCCTCGGCAGAGGCTGGCTCCGCCTCCAGCACCAGCACGTTAACAGCGGATACAGGAAGTGAAAGTGCCGATCGCATAACACCAGCACCCGATGGCACTTTGAGACAGTCGGCTGAGTCTACAGCCATCTCCATGGGAATTGTGAGCGTCAGCTCGCCCGATGTCAGTTCGGTTTCAGAGTCGTCTAGTAAGGATGCCGCATCCCAGAGGCCGTTGTGTTCCGCCACTAGCGCGCGGCTGTCCGTCAGCTCTCTTTTGGCAGCTGGAGCACCTATGAGCTCCAGCGCCAGTGTCCCTAACTTGTCCTCTCGTGAAGCAAGTCTGATGGAATCGTTTGTTCGCCGAGCGCCCAATATGTCTCGCACCAACGCCACCAACAATATGAACCTGAGCCGAAGCAGCAGCGACAACAACACTAACACGCTGGGACGTAACGTCATGAGCACTGCCAGTGAGTATCAAGGTTAAATTATATTATGTTCTGGTGTATTTATAAAACGTTGCACTCGATATTAACATTTAGCAGCATGTTTTTAGTCTGTATGGCAAGCTGCTTATTTTTCATCAACTAATCACAGATTTTGGGTTGTGTTCGTAGCTTCTCCTCTCATGGGTGCGCAGAGCTTTCCTAACCTTACATCCACTGGTACCACTTCAACTGTTACAATGTCAACCTCCATAGTAACCAGCAGCAATAACGTAGCCACGGCAACTACAGGTTTGTCTGTCGGCCAGTTGCTCAGTAACACGCTGACGACCAGCTTGACCTCTACATCTAGCGAGAGTGACACAGGTCAGGAGGCTGAGTTTTCCCTCTATGGTAGGCCATGTTATGTTTTTTGACTTTGACAGAAACTCTCCTGTCCTACCGCATCCTCTCTTACATCTTTCTAGTACATGACCTTCGTCAGCATCAAACAAATGCAGATTAATCGAATTATAATTTTTGCACTGCTTCTAAGCTTCAGTTTCCTGTTGTTCGAAATGGTTTAAATATGAAAGGTCTTAAGGTTCTCCTGACTTTTTTCCACAGACTTCCTGGACAGTTGTCGGGCCAACACGCTGCTTGCCGAGTTAGATGATGAGGAAGACCTGCCAGAGCCGGATGACGACGACGATGAGAATGAGGATGACAATCAGGAAGAACAGGAGTATGAGGAAGTTCTGGTACGGTCCAGGGTCAACCTTGGTTACCACGTTCATATTCATAGGGTAAAATCTGTTGAAGTTTCAATAATAGTACAGTGCAACTCCTTTATTTTATTTATGTTTTTGGTTCTGTTCTGTATGGTTAACCAAAATTCGATGGTGGTTGTTTTTATTTTTAGTTCGTGAACAGTGGTGTATTTATTGGTTAGGATTGTACTCTTGTGTTTTTGCGTTATTTTGACCAGCATGGTGTCCACGTGTAGCATGATCAGGTGAAATGATTCGCATTTTGCATGAAGTTACATTTAAAATCATTTTACCACTTTCAATGCTGACCACTTGACAGGAGGAAGAGGAGTACGAAACCAAAGGGGGTCGACGCAGAACCTGGGATGACGACTTTGTGCTGAAGCGACAGTTTTCTGCTCTAGTACCTGCATTTGACCCCAGACCAGGCCGGACTAACGTCCAGCAAACTACAGACTTGGATATCGCTCCACCAGGTCCTTGTCAAATCTTTGAAGAGAAGATTCATCCCCATACCTGTCGTTTGCATCTGATCTCATGTATTTAATGATCTGACCCTTTAGGTACACCTCGATCAGAGGTACAAGAGGAGGTGGAGTGCACACCGTCCCCCCGTCTGGCTCTCATCCTGAAAGTAGCAGGGCTGGGAACTACTCGAGAAGTTGAACTACCTCTCACTAACTACAAGTCCACCATCTTCTATTATGTCCAAAAACTTCTCCAGCTCTCATGCAATGGTGCTATTAAACCTGACAAGCTTAGACGCATCTGGGAGCCTACATACACGTGAGTCTGTCAGGTTTTCTGAACGTCTCTTGATTTAAAATGTTGTCTCTTTCTGTTACTCAAAGGGTTTTTTCTTTGTAGTATAATGTACAGAGAATTGAAGGACTCCGACAAGGAAAGAGAGAGCGGAAAGATGGTAATGAAAAAAACGTTTTTACTCTTCCTTCTCTCCCTCTCATTCGTTCTCTTCAGCTCATTAAAATCTTGCCTGTGATTTTTCTGTGGCTGTGTAAAGGCTCCTCAGTAAACTCTGTCTGTCAGTCGTCACTAACCTTAAAGCTAGGAGACTGAAATGACTCGCACTGGTATCATTTGTTCATTTGCACGGGCCTTTCAGCGGTTAAATTTACTGTAATGCATGTGTATTGCGTGAGACTTTACAATCAGGAAAGACCAACATTTGGTTCTTCCTGTTGTAGGGTTGCTGGTCTGTAGAGCATGTGGAACAGTACCTTGGCACAGATGAATTACCAAAGAATGACTTGATAACCTACATGCAGAAGAATGCAGACTCAACTTTCCTGCGCCACTGGAAATTAACCGGCTCTAATAAAAGTATTAGGAAAAACAGAAATTGTTCGCAGCTCATAGCTGCATACAAGGTATAGAACGGCATCGGATGTGCATATATCTATCTATATACATACCATCTTTATTTTCCCTTCTGTTTTTCAAGTATTTTTTTGTTCTTGCTTCACTGTCACTTGTGTAGCCACCTGTAGGAAAATTCCTGTCTTATTGTAAATTCTTTGCCCAATGGGCTATAATGTCATAACGTAAAAGTATTCAGCTGTCATTGTGGACTTTGTTCTCTTTTTGGTTTGATTTTAATTATTTTCTCGTCTTTGGCCATACAGTATTTGATTTAGTAAGAATACGGTAATTGTAAGAGCCCTTCCAGATAGTGCAGTAACTGTCAATGGAGTAACGGAGTGGAAGATGCTGTAGTTTATGTGTGTGTGACTGCACGCCTGTAATTTTACAGGACTTCTGCGAGCGTGGCTGCAGATCTACAGGCTTGAGCTCAGGGACGCTGTCCGCCACTCAGAGCTGTGATATACTGAGCGCTGCGCGGGAGCAGGCTCAAGCTAAGGCGGGCTCGGGCCAGAGCGCCTGCAGCGTGGAGGATGTGCTGCAGCTCCTACGCATCCTCTTCACCATCGGAGGAGAACCTTCGTCCGGACGCACACTACAAGAAGGTGGGGAACAAATTCTGACATCTTTATCCAGTTATTTCTTCACATTAGTACAGCATTTATAAGTGTGTGTTTATAACAATCATGTCTTTTGTGTAGAAATCGAAGAGCTACAGTTCAATGCATCACCTGAAGAATTCACCAGCAAAAAGATCACAACCAAAATCCTGCAGCAGATCGAGGTGTGTGTTTTGGTGTCTGTTTTACATTTTCAGTGTAATTGGCCAATTCCATGCAATGTCAACCTTTAGATAAAGCATTTTTTTTTCATTGTCACGTCCATTACGGTGCATATTCCTCATAAATGGTCACATGAAAATTATAATAAAATGACTACTTTGTGGTCTATAAAGATCTATCTCTTCTCCATTTGTTAGCTATTATTGCTTCTGGTTCATACATTTAAATTCACCCAAATCCTAGAAAGTATGTCGTCTCCCAAAAATTATTTTGTCACATCCATAACACATGTTGTTTTCTGATTTAAAATAGAAAACTTGTGCATAGACTTATATTTTCATGTTTGGACAATGTCAACTAGGATTAAGTAAAATATAAACAGATTGTTCAATGTACTGGTGGTAACAAAAACTTGCTCTGAGAATTTATTGTAATGACTGATGATGTCACATCCTTAATCACAAATTTTCAGGAGCCACTGGCTCTGGCTAGTGGGGCTCTTCCAGACTGGTGTGAGCAGTTGACCAGCAAGTGTCCTTTCCTCATCCCCTTTGAAACACGGCAGCTTTACTTCACCTGCACTGCGTTTGGAGCGTCCAGGTCTGTGCACACAGCATTTAATGAAATCATTGCTTTGTTGGAGTTCATTCTCCATTAACCCGGAGAACACTATGAGTGATCAGCATTGATGGGTTTGTTTGTTTTTCTTCTGCAGGGCTATAGTCTGGCTCCAGAACCGAAGAGAAGCCACTATGGAGCGTTCCCGTCCATCCACCACGGTGCGTCGTGATGATCCAGGGGAGTTTCGTGTGGGCAGGCTCAAACACGAGCGTGTCAAGGTGCCTCGTGGAGAGAGCATGATGGAGTGGGCCGAGAGTGTGATGCAGATCCACGCTGACAGAAAGTCTGTGCTAGAGGTAAAGACTACTGTTCTGTATACTACACTGATCTGTATACTTTAATCTGTTCTGGAGATTAATGGCTGATGATTATGTTGCACAGGTTGAGTTCCAGGGGGAGGAGGGCACTGGTCTTGGTCCCACCCTGGAGTTTTACGCACTGGTGGCTGCAGAGTTCCAGAGGACCTCACTTGGTATTTGGCTGTGTGACGACGACTTCCCAGATGACGAGTCACGTCAGGTGAAAGCTTTACCTGTTTAGCTATTTAGCTTCTGTGGTGATGCTTGTTCTGCCAATTGTTTGGATAAATTGTTACTCACTATTAAAATTATGCTTTCGTTATTTTATCAGGTGGATCTAGGCGGTGGCTTAAAACCACCCGGCTTCTACGTTCAACGTTCCTGCGGCCTTTTCCCTGCTCCCTTTCCCCAAGACAGCGATGAACTTGACCGCATCACTAAGCTTTTCCTGTTTCTTGGCATCTTTCTGGCCAAATGCATCCAGGATAACCGGCTTGTGGACCTGCCCGTCTCCCAACCCTTCTTCAAGTTGCTCTGTATGGGTGACATCAAAAGCAACATGAGTAAGCTCCTTTACCAAACCCGTGTCGAGTCGGATTGCCACTTCTCCGAGATTCAGTCGGAGGCTTCCACCGAGGAGGGTCAGGACACGTATTCTGTGGGTAGCTTTGATGAAGACTCAAAGTCTGAGTTTATCCTTGACCCACCCAAGCCTAAGCCACCAGCTTGGTATCACGGCATCCTGACCTGGGAGGACTTTGAACTTGTAAACCCCCATAGAGCACAGTTTCTGAAAGAGCTGAAGGCGCTTTCTGTTAAGAGAAGGCATATCCTGAGCAATAAAAGCCTGTCTGAAGATGAAAAGAACACACGGCTGCAAGATCTCATGTTGAGGAACCCTATGGGTTCAGGCCCACCACTTAGTGTAGAAGATCTAGGGTGAGATTACAAACATTGCTTTGCATGTTAATGAAGAATATTGGAGCAATATGTCATGCACATTACTTGATTACTAATAGTAAGGTTTTTTATTCCTTTTTGCTGCCGATGTCGTTGTTCTCACGAATCTGTTTTTTATTAGATTAAATTTCCAGTTCTGCCCATCGTCCAAAGTACACGGCTTCTCAACAGTGGACCTGAAGCCCAATGGAGAGGATGAAGTAAGCCGCTTTTGTTGTCTGAACTTATACTGTATGCAGAGTTTGCGCTAGACTATTTCATTGTCCATCATTTTGACAGACAGGCTCGTAAAATATCCGTAATATTAAATTTTTACCCGAAACTATGGTGCAAGGGGATATGTAAAGGGTTGCCAATTAACATGTTTGTGACGTCACTGTGATGACGTACACGTACATGCGCTGTATTTTAATACCCAATAAAGCCGCAGTCATTTACATATTTAAAGTTTTGTTGTCAGACATACAATACTAATTACAGACAAATGTTCTTGTCCAGTATTTTGGGGATTAACGTCTATGTGTACTCTTTATAACATATTATTTATTATCAGAAAGATTACAATAAACTAAACAAAGATTGTCTTGAGCCCAGTGTGGAGCAGAGGGTGTGAATGTTAATGCATTTGCATTTCTCTCCTCAGATGGTCACTATGGACAATGCAGAGGATTATGTAGAGCTCATGTTTGATTTCTGCATGCACACTGGAATCCAGAAACAAATGGAGGCCTTCAGAGGTAAAATGACTTTATCAAACCTCCTGTTTGAATTGCACTGTTATTGAACCCACTTTATTATTCAGCACTGTTTGTACCATTGATCTTGTTCTAATATTATTATTTTGTGTGTACAGAGGGCTTTATCAAAGTGTTCCCTATGGAGAAGCTTAGTTCATTTAGTCATAAAGAAGTGCAGATGATCCTTTGTGGCAACCAGTCTCCATCCTGGACTGCTGAGGATATTGTTAACTACACAGAACCCAAACTGGGCTTCACACGTGACAGGTAGATAGAAATACACGCTGCTTATATTTCTTCTACGTTAATTTTATGCAAGTTGGTTACTTTTGGAAAGGTAAAGGGAAATTTTGGTTTTCCTATAGCAAACAGAAGTATATTTTAATACTAAGATCAGTGCTCAAAGGTCCAGTGTATGAAATTGCAACTAATGTCGCAGTCCTCCCCTGCTTTTTTTTAAAGCACTACGGTGGCTGACACAGGACTAGGATGTTATGTTTTCGATTTTTTGCCAAAGGAGATAATGTATTTATGAAAATCACTCTGTAGAGCATTTTGTCCGTTCAAGGCTACTCTAGAAACAACACTGTGAATTCCATGCAAGGGGACCTTCTCGATAGAAATAGCTCATTCTAAGATAATAACACCATGTAAATGTAAAAGTAATGTAGGAGCTCTTCCAGTCTCAAGTACCACCTAAACGCAAAGCATCCCTTAGCTAATGAGGAAGTAAACACAAGTACATCTCATTGAACATAATTAAATTTTCATCACCAATTACCATAGTAGAACAGCTTTCTCAAGCAGTTCGTGATGCTTTTGGAAACAGGAGATGAGCCCCTGGTCTAATGCGCCACCTGGCTTGAGAAACCCGTTCTCAAAGACTTACTTTTAGTCATTATTTGGGTAGCACACATATTCTGAATGCCTTCGGCAGAATTCAAATGAGCCATTTTATCTAGTGAGCCAGATTAATCTAGATTAAAAAATTGTATCTATGCCCACCACTAATATTAAGTTTCATTTCTGTCAATAGATCCTCCTAAAAATTACACACTGGACTTTTAACAAAACAAAAATGGAAAAATGTTTAAATAACTCTTGTCTCATTGATTTAATTTGACTGCAGTCCTGGTTTCCTGCGCTTTGTGCGAGTGCTTTGTGGAATGTCATCTGATGAGAGGAAAGCCTTCCTTCAATTCACTACAGGCTGCTCAACTCTGCCCCCTGGTGGACTAGCCAACCTGCACCCACGTCTCACAATAGTCCGAAAGGTCTGTTTTCCTCCATTTTCTTTTTAATCTGCTAAATCCAGCTGTTCCGTCAACATTAGTTATCAGTTTTTTTATCCACTACTATTAAAACCACTATTTGTCCTCTAGGTTGATGCAACAGATGCGAGCTATCCTTCTGTTAACACATGTGTGCACTACTTGAAGTTGCCAGAGTATTCCTCCGAAGAGATCATGAGAGAGCGCCTCCTTGCTGCCACTATGGAGAAGGGCTTCCACCTCAACTGAGCATGCTCTCCCCACATTTTTGACCAACTCCCATACCGGTGACGCCTGTTGTGTTTTGTTGCAGAAAATAAAAGCTGTGCCCTGATGAAATGCCATCCCCCTTATCGCCCAAGCACCCCACATGTACCCAAAAAAACAGGAAAATATGTCCCATAGCAGCTCCACTAGCTACTGAAACAAACTAGGGCCTTGACCTCTCCTTCACTTGACTGCTCTTGAAGGCCTTTCCTAGGTCACTGTACTGCTTTAAGGGCTTGAGCCGCTGGCAGCCAGGGTAGTCTCACCTCATTCAACTGTGTTTACTGTCATTCTCCAGGTTCAGTGTAAATTTCGGCATGAATCACCTTTTTCTGATCCAGATAGCACCATCTCCAGCATCAGACCACTGTCTCTCTGCACGAGGGGGACATAAGCACACCTGCTTCTGTAGAGCTAACTTCTAGAGTGTTTGGGCATTTCCTTAACAGGTTTTAAGTTTTACTAGTGCCTGCGTTGTTAAAATATTAGGATTTTTTTTTCATTTGTTTTACTTGATCCGTCTGCATACAATCATGCACATGCTTTTGTTTCTGGGTATTTTTTCCGTTTTCGCTTCCGTTACTGTGCGAGTATGTTTTCAACCGTTTCTTGCCCTGCTTAAGGATTGAAGTCCCCGAGTGCATTTGTGTAATTTTACAATAAAGCTAGAGATACAGAAACACTGGTTCTGTGTGCAAGGCACATTAAAAAAACAAAGCAAAAGCAAGCTGTGCTTTCCCTTGTATTTTCTTTGTATATTATAAACATTTATTTAACTCAAGTTGCAGGTTGAAGTAAACAAATATTTTCAAATGTGTATGCTCCAAAAATAATCATTAAAATGTTTGCAAAGTATAAACAGTGTCATGTCTTCTCTTTTTACATTTATTCATTTAGCAGACGCTTTTATCCAAAGCGACTTACAAGGGGTGCAGTGGGCATTTATCACTGCAGAGCAAACAGGGGTAAGGTGTCTTGCTCAAGGGCACTACAGTCATTTCCTGGTGGCACTGAGAATTGAACCATCGACCTTCTGGCTACGAGTCCAACTCTCTAACCACTAGACCACGACTGACCCCTTTTTGTCTGGTTTTGTGCATTTTTGTTTAGCAAGTACTCAAACGGTGGATTATTTCAGTTCTCAAAATTGTTATTGCATATGTGTTGTCAGTTGTCTGTAGATCTAGGTATTTTCTTGAGATAAGAGTAGCCAAAAATAATTTGTTGACCCTCGTGTCATTGCAAACCTGTTTGACTTTGACATAATATATTTTGAAGAATGTTGGTTACAAAAACACCGACCCCCATTGACTTTATTGTACGGACACAAAACCACTAAGACCTTTCTCAAAATATATTATTTTGTGTTTGAATCATGTACCGTTTTTAAACAACATGAGGATGAATGAGAGATTTTTATTTTTCAGTGAATACTTTGAAGAGGAAGATTTATTCAATGCATTTATTACAGGATATTTAATGTTATGAAACTATTTTATGGAATAATGAAAAATAATTGTTTTAGTTTAATTTTTCTTGCTGAACAATGAAGAAATGTCATTTTATCAGCTTTCAGCCATCTTATCCAGGGCGAGAAGCGGTGCCAGTATTCTGTTCCTATTTGTCTCCACAACGTGTCCATTCAGAATCATTTCATCAAGTATAATATGCACTTTATCTAAATGAAACATTATCTGTGTAAACATTAAGGAATTAAACGCTAATGATTGTATAAACTCATGCCACAATTCATAAATAAAACATAAATAACAAACAAGTTTGTTTAATGCCTAATATAAAATTTCTCTTGTAAAGGATACGTCCAGTTCACTCTGTCAAGAGAAGGGTACAGATAACATCAGTAAATTTTATGTAAAAATACATGATTATATATTTTCTCATCTAACCCTGCCAATACCCACCACACGACTGAAGTACTTGTCTAACACTTCTACAAAGTTGTGCATGAGCTCATAAATTGAGAGTTCGTTCTGTGTAATAGGAACAGAAGAGTTTTAATCTAAATTTAGCGTTTGAACCAACTACTTTTATTGACACCTTAATCACAAAACAATTTATCAGTCGTTACCAGAAACATGAATATCTAACCTCATTTTCAGTGATCCCAACAACAATAAAAAGAGCTGCATACTGTCGATATACCAGCTTGTAGTCTTTATACTCCACAAATGAACACTGTGGAAACAAAAACAAGAGAAATACAAATGTATAGTAATATAGACTGTTTGATGTTGCTATATGTACCACTAAATTCCCAGTGAGATTTACAATACATGTATAACCATTAAGCCATCAGTCTTGTTTAGACTATATCACACCCCATATACCAGACTAGTGCAATAAAGTTGTGTGGTTAACCATTAAACTGAAAGCCAATAGGAAAATGACCTCTTCCTTCCTCCGGGAGAGACATCCCCTGACCACACCAGCTTCCAGAGCTGCTCTCTTCCCAATGTCTACTGGTTCATAATACTTAGACAGGCGCGTCTGGCCCTGTTTATTGACCATCAGAAGGAACTTGATCATAGTGAACCAGAAGAATGTTCACCACTGAAAAGAAAAACACTCAAGTCATTAGATTGCAACTGTAACAGTAAGTGACGATAATCACTTCAAATAGGTTTTTTTCATACATGAATTTATGCATCTCCTTTGTAGTTTCCACAAAAATACCATAGTTACCACGATTTAAAAAACTACCATAAAATCCAAATTTAATGTTGCAAAACAAAATAAATTAATAAATAAAATTGCTATGGGTTTGGTGTTTTATTTTTTCAGAAGCAAACTTCATGACATCACATTTTAGGTGTCAGGACTTTTAATTGTAATTGTTCTGTATATAATTATAAATTATTTATTCTGTATATACAGTATAAATACTGTTCTTTAATTCATGAATACTATATTATCCGGTTCAGAAACTGTAAAGGACGAAAAAAGAGAATTAATACATAAATAGATAAATGTATACAAATGAATAAATACATGTATAAATGAATATAAAAAGAAATGTTAACTATGTTTATGTACATGTAGAAATAAATTCAAGCCCATATTTGTATTATGCCCTTTTTATGACTAAAATGTTTTTTATTCCTACATGTCTACGTACATTTCTGTCTGAATGAATTCTTACTAGATTCATTTTAAGAAATAATCTCCGATTAATTCGCCACACGCACGCATTCCCTGTGTCTCCCCGTCGGTCCTGTATTCGGATGAGGCAGGGTTGGGTGAACGAGTCCCATCATGCAGTGCGCGTCAGTCCTCCCTCACTCACCCCCGCAGTTAGGAGACTCACATCTAGGGATCGAACTAATGGCGGCCGGCAAATCCGTGCGCTGACACGAAACCCAAAACACCGTACCACCCCGCTCAGGTGCCAGCCTTCTTTGTGGGGGGCAGGGCGACATCGTATCGCTACGCGAGCGGTGAATAAGGGAGGGTTGAGGGGAAACAATCGGTGACTTCTAGCAGGACTTTCCTATTTTTAAATATGGATGAACAGCCCGGCGGAGGAGGAGGAATGGCCGCCCAGAGACAGCAGCAGCCCGCACCGCAACAGGGCAACAACGGCATTAATCCCCAGATGGGCAGCTCTGGAGGGGCCCCGATGGTCCAACAACAGCAAGACGAGATGCCAAGGCCCCAGCAGTACACTATCCCGGGGATTTTACACTACATCCAGCACGAATGGGCCCGTTTCGAGATGGAGAGAGCGCATTGGGAAGTGGAAAGGGCCGAACTTCAGGTACAGACCCGTAACGTTAGATCTGCGGAAACCACATGTCGATGCTATAATCGCTTACAAGTTTATTGTAGTTATCTAAACGGCGCTTTTTAAGCACCTTTCTGGGTTTACTAATAAATACCAAAGATCCTGTGAGCTTCCTGTCCGCCCCGTCCCGCACTGCTAGCGACGCGACTAAGTTAACTTACACGCTTTCTCTATATTTTCCTTTCTTTATTGCCATCGTCCTCACTAAACTAACTAGAAAATTACCATTACAATTAAATATGCTTTCTACATTGTACTCGACGGGACCCTTGTTACGAACCGTACATTGGTTTAGCAAGTCTGGATGGGCTAAGCTAACATGTCATAGATTCACCAAAGATATTCACCGACAGCGGGAACGATTGATTCAGTATGATCTTACCCACGAACACAGAACCGGATTTGATAGTTGTTGTTGTTGTTTAGTGTTTATCGTGCCATAAGAAAGCATCTGTCAATGAAAGCCAGCAGACTTAGTCAACTATTCTCTTGTTCTGCCATTTTGCTGTGGTCAATATGGCGTCCGTATGGGTCTCTTCTTGTATCGATTCAGCCTATTAGCACACTCGCTTTAACACCCCACTTTAATGTACAGTATTAACATTTTTGTTATTTTGTGACATCAAGTACACATCACACAGAAGTGACGATTGTCTATAAGCACAATTTATAAATGTAATGTTAAGCTGGTCGAGCGTTTTCGTTAACAGCGAAGCTGTTAGCTAGTTTCACAGCTAACGCTAATGCCGTTGCTTTAGTTTTGCGCTTATTTTTATTTCTAACATTGTTCCTAGAAAAAATAGAATACATATTTATTTACCACAAGGCTGGCTATTTTAGCACGTTGTACGGTTATCTTGATGCTTGACCAGTAGCACCTCAGTTTAGCTTCTTGGACAGTGTTGTGGAATGGGAGACTATACGTTTTTCCTGAGTGACTAAAACACACAATCTCACGGATTGAGAGATATAAAATATTACGAAAACGACCAATATTTGTTCTCATTTTTGCCTGCCTGTGGTGTAATAAACAAGAAGCTGTAAATAGCCCTCTCTTGACACTTAAGTCATGTCTTCAGATGGCAGTTTTCCTCTATTTTACATGTATGCATTTAGCAGACACGTTTTGTAATACAGCTTACATTGCATTCAAACTGTAGCTTTTTATCAGTATGTGTGTCCGTCCTTATAATTGAGCTCTGTGTCGTTTTGGGTAGTTAGTTTTGACTCTAGTTGAGTTTGACAGCTGCGAATTTAAGTGCAGTAATAATATAGGTCCTTTTACTTCAATGTTTTCATGAGTGTTAATTCTCTCCAGCTTGAATGAACCAGGAAAGGAGCTGGAAGGCCTGTGGCATGAGGTTGCGTTATGTAAACATTGTGACTCTTCCCTTAGGAGGAATCAAGTAGTTTTACCACCCGTGTTCAAACTTGTCCAGGAACATGCGTGTAAAAGTGACTCCCACTTTAAACCTAATAGGCACTGTCATTATTCAAAAGCAGTCAGCTTGTGCTCTCCCACATTCATTCCAATCCAGGTTTTCTCAGAAAAGGGTTTGGTCTTGTTTATCTGCTCCGCATTCCATGGTTTAGATGTTCAGCTACTGCATTGTAACTGCATTATCAGTGCTTTACGTACATTTATATTGGTATCTGTATGTGGGTGGGAGATGTGGCTAATGTCAGTTCAATGGTTGTAGTGTTGTAGTTTATTGCTGCTTTATGACAGTGTCTGTAACAAGTTGATGTGAAACTCTTCTTGTCAGTTTGCCAGTCCGTCTAGGCAATGCTGCTAGGAGTGATGTCCTAAAGAGTCACATCAGGAACAGAGCCGATTTAGGTTATGTGGGTTAGCTCAGGGTTTGTAGGTCATTGTAGCACCATCTTCAGAGTCGTGACTCATTGAATCTGTGTAGCCATCAGCATAAACGTTTTCTGTGTTTTTTTTATAAATCTAAAGGAGAAGTTCAATCAAATACGATTTTTTTTATTTATATATGAATAAAATAATTGAAACAATTTATAATCGTAACAAATAATTCTATGTTAAAGTGATGGTTCACTCAAAAATGAGAATAATTTCATCCTTTACTCGCCCTCATGTCATTCCAAACCTGTTCAAAATAAGCAGAATATAAAAGAAGATATTTTGAAGAATGTTGGCAACCAAACAGCAGTACGCCCTATTGACTTCCATTATATGGACACAAAACCCTGAGACATCTCTCAAAATATCTTCTTTTGTGTTGTATACAGAAGAAAGATTCATTTACATGTTTGTACTTGCGTGAGGGTAAATAAATGTTGACAGAATTGTGATTTTTGGCAGAGTAATCCAAGAAAATGCTGTTTTATTTTTACACATGGCTCATATTTGGGTAAGCAACTCCTTTAAGCATGACATTAAATGGTTTCAAAACAGTTAATGTATGTAGAAACCAGGAACAAAAGCATATTTATGAAAACATCGTTTTTTTACCAATTTTTGACACGTGTTCACTAATAGAAACAGCCCCTAACACGGATACATCCCCTATCATCATTGCTGTTTGTTTATCATTCAGTTTAGCTCAACCAGAACCAGTTGATATAGGCATTTTGCTTCACATGCTAAAATTAAACCCATAAGGTCCCTTCATTCAGCTGTTTTTCTCCCACAGCGCCAAGAGTATTTTTAGTGTCTGCGTTCAGTCCGCACAGCTGAAATGCTGTTCTGCCGCTCTTTAAATCGGGTAGGTGACAGAGATTTCCACCGAGCATCAGAGTCTTGCTCAGGGTTGTGAGCAGCCAGCTGTTCCCGACCATATGTGTGATAGCTGTCTTCACAGTCTGCTGATACAAGCAGGGCTGTGTTTTTATAGACCAGTATTCTTTAGCATTACCTGCCTGCACTTAACACTGCTTTAAACACTCAAATAAAAATGAATGTCTAAGTTAGGTTAGTCCAGAAGTCGTTGAATTATCGATGTTTACTCGTAACCGGCCGAAATGAGTAAGGTGTATAACTAATGGCTTAGTGCTGTACTAATGCCGAGTCATGTCATTAATATTCAAGTCTTAATGCACATATCACATTGCAGAGATAAACAAAAGGAGTCATCTGATAGCTCCAAGCTGTATGGTTGTTTGTTATGGCACTCTTGAGTCTATAGAACTTGAGAACTTTTACTTAAAATTAGAAACAGAAGTGCACTAGGTGTGTTGGAAATGTTTAAAGATATAAGCCACAGTTTGGTGACGATATTGTAGTTGAAATGTCAATTAACAATGCTTCCACCAGACGTGTTGTGTTAAAATAAGATATTTGGAAAAACTACAGTTTTAGCTACCGACTTTGATTCACTCGTGTATTATTATATGTACTGTATGTTGTGACGTTTCGCTTGTTGTGCATCAGATTTTACAGTTGCAGTGTCAGCGAAGAGGCTAAGCTTTCTTGTAAACGTTTTTGGTGGACTGCTGTGAATTGCGATGAGCATCATGAATTTTTTGGGATAATTTAGTCAAAGGTTTGCAAGTTTGCGTAAAAAGGACCTTGATTAAATAAAAGAGGAAGCAAGATTGAAAGAGCGAGTGGGAATTAGCCTCCCTTGAACTATATAACCTTAAACTTCTGTTCTGAACGTTCACTCCCTGTGATTAAGCCTTAAAGGGATAGTTCACCCAATTTTTATCATTTACTTACACTTGTGTCATTCCAAACCTGTATGACTTTGTTTTGCAGAACATAAAATAAGATGTATTGAAGGATACTGGTAACCAAACAACAACTTGCATTGTATGACACGGGAGAGCACTGAGGCATTTCTCAAAATCTCTTCTTTTGTGATTGCGTTAAGGGAAAGAGTCGTATACTGGTTTTGAATTACATTATTTTTGGATCTCTGTAATGATAAAGAGGGAATTCTTACTATCGTTTGGTAGTTTGATTATAAGCCAACACAGATTCACACACTTTTTATATCAACTGGTACCGTTGCTTTCTTGAGATTTTGGGCAGATGACTTGAACCTGTTCTGTGGAGTTAATTGAGTTAAGTGTATTGGTTAAAACTTGCTTGACAGGTTGAAATGCGGTCATCTGTTATGTATGTGATGTACATCTGTTTAGTACATGGAATGAAATATGTTTTTAGAGGATTTCCACATCTGCCGTGGGTTGTTCAGTCAGATAGTGTCTCCTCAGGCTCAAGCCAATTCTACAGTTTTGTGCTGTTTATAATTTATTTAAATAATTCATCTTCAGTAAGCAGGTACTCGGAAAATTACTTCAAATGTTTACGGTGAACCTCTTAAAGTAACCAGGGAAGAGGTTTTAATAATTTACCTGGAGGCAATGCATGCATCAATTGAACTATTATGTTACATGTTCCTGTAACACTTTACGGTTTAAAGTTGTATTTGCTAACATCAGTAAATGCATATACTTTTTTTTAATCTTTGTTAATGTATGGTAAAATAGATAACTGTTTGTTAATTTACTGTGCATTAACTCATGGTAACAGTTACAACTTTTAATTTTAAACATGAATAGATGCTGTAGAAGTATTGTTTGTTCATGTTAGCTAATGCATTAGCTAATAAAGGGACGGTTCACCCATAAATTACATTTCTTTCATCATTTGCTCACCCTCTTGTTATTTCGAACCTGTGCAACTTTCTGTCCTCTTCAGGACATAAAAGGGAAGATATTTAGCGCCAACACACATTCAGTTCTATAGACAAAAACCAATGCAAGTGAATTGGTGCCAGTTAGCAACGTTCTTCAAAATATCTTCTTCTACATTCTGTGGAAGAAAGAATGTCATGGAGGTTTGAAATGACGAGAGGGTGTGTAAATGATTACATTTTTCTGTGAACTATCATTTTAAATGCAACATTATTGTAAAGAGTTACACGTACGTGTTATATAATGACTGTTCAATGACAACATCTTATCACGTGAAAAAGCTCAAGCAGCCTAACAACTAGCATGATTAGTTTGATATGATACTCTCATATTAAAATGATTTGATCATTATTGCTTCTCACATGCCGTTCCAATTCCTCTCTCTCTAACCCACATATTTTCGTGCCGTGAGCTGTTTTCTGACGACCGTACGGGGGAATGTGTCATGCGTCGGTAAGGGCTATTCTTGCCCGGCGTGCCACAGCTTTGCTCCTTTGTAAGGCTGTAGTTTAGGCCAGTGATCTCACTGAGTTTCCCTCGGGCAGCCTGTGAGGCGTATCACTGGAGTGACCTCACACATCGATTCCAGAACTATAAATGCAGGGGTGGATCGTGGACCATGCAGTTGCCAGACGCATGTACTTCTTCTCTCAAGAATATCATCACCTTATGATGATTAATAAATGTTACCCTTAGATGACATAGTGATCTGTTTTTGGTTTGTTTTTTATCAGTGAAAGATTTAAGATGGTTCTCCAGTCAAACAATAAATCATTTACTTTTCTGGCTGTAGACATGATGCACTCTTGAGGAGAGAGTCTCAGTGTGCCATCTTTTTACAAAATGTCCATGGTTTGAAGGCAAGCAAAGACAGCTGTCTCTACGAGAGCTCCAACTGAAAACTTAATGGCTCTGACCACCCAACCACACTTGCCTTCTCTTCACTCTGATGAACTCTTAAAGGAATATTTCACCCTGAAATGAAAACTCTGCTGTTGTTTATTCACTTTCATGTCATTCCAATTCTGTATGCTGTTTTTTAGACCATGAGACAAAATAAAAGTCTTCACTCTGATCTTTTCCACATGACAACAGTTCAAAGTAACCACAGCTGTCAGACTTCATATTAAAGAGTTGAATTTCGCTAAGAATGAATTCATAATGATTTGTTGGGTTTATGTAATGTTTGTATAAATTTTCATTTTTGGCCGAAGTGCGCTTTTAATTCAACAACATCTTGACGTTTTTGAAAAAGCCTTTTTACATTCTGAAACCCGTCTATAATTTCAGGTGTCCAATTCAAAGGGATGTTAAATGATTAGTTGCCGTTAATCTCATCCCGAATAAAACTTTGTGTTACATAATAAATGTCTGTGCACTGTGCATATACATTTTCTATTTATAAACACGTACACACATACACTCACCTAAAGGATTATTAGGAACACCGTACTAATACTGTGCTTGACCCCCTTTCGCCTTCAGAACTGCCTTAATTCTACGTGGCGTTGATTCAACAAGGTGCTGAAAGCATTCTTTAGAAATGTTGGCCCGTATTGATAGGATAGCATCTTGCAGTTGATGGAGATTTGTGGGATGCACGAAGCTCCCGTTCCACCACATCCCAAAGATGCTCTATTGGGTTGAGATCTGGTGACTGTGGGGCCATTTTAGTACAGTGAACTCATTGTCATGTTCAAGAAACCAATTTAAAATGATTCGAGCTTTGTGACATGGTGCATTATCCTGCTGGAAGTAGCCATCAGAGGATGGGTACAGGGTGGTCATAAAGGGATGGACATGGTCAGAAACAATGCTCAGGTAGGCTGTGGCATTTAAACGATGCCCAATTGGCACTAAGGGGCCTAAAGTGTGCCACGAAAACATCCCCCACACCATTACACCACCACCATAATTGTTCCTAATAATCCTTTAGGTGAGTGTATTTAATATATATATATATATATTTAGGGAAAAACTTGCTTGTATACATTTATACATTAATATAATTAAAATTATCTATAAAGATTTCTTGATTTTTATGTATTTTTTAAATATATACTAGGGCTGTTAAACGATTAAGCTCGATTATCACATCCTGAATGAAAGTTTGTGTTAACATTATGGCTGTGTTCTGTATATATCATTTTTTATTTATAAAAAAAAATACATGTCTATGTTTAAGGAAAATATGAAATGAAAAGATATATAAACATTTATAAATGATTTGAATTATTGGTAAATCTAAATATGTATGTGTAAGTGTTATTGTTTATAAGTACAAAATAAATATGCACAATAAACAGACGAATAGTGCGTCAACACCAACTTTTATTCTGGATGCGATTAATCCAAAAACTACTAGGCTAGTGTTATATCTTTTGTTCATTTGAGAACGCACAATATCTCAAATGTTTCCAACTATTTGTAAATCGTGAGAAAATAGTCATTTTAACCAGTGACACGGGGCCGTGTCTGGCAGTCGACTGTTAATGGCATCATATCCGCATTACCAAAGACGCTAGATGGTAAGCCAGCAACCTTTTGTAAAAAATAGCGGAATGTAGGAAAGTAGACTAGAGGCTGTTACATGATTGGCTGAGGTGCCTCACATGATTCATGTAAGTCATGGCGTTTTCGCCAGACCTTGCTTCTCCCCAATAGCACAGTCTCGGTTTCCGCGTTTACTGCCACAGAAACCATGACAACACAGTCTCGTGGACAAATGTGAAAAGTATAATAAATTATTGGCCTTATCTTAATCGATAATAACATTTAGGCCGATATAGATGCCTTTACTTTTAGTAAACATTGTGACATGTTTTTGTGGCATGTTTTTGTTTCCATATACATGGAAAAGAATAGTCTAAGTTTACCGGCTGTGAAAATATGTACTCTTCCAAATATTTCAGAGAAATATTACATATTTCATAATAATAAAGTGTTTAAAATACAAATAAAGTGCTTAAACGGACACATAAATGAGCAGCAGCAACGCTGGAAAAGTTATCATGTGTTGGAAAAACAGCAAGGAGGCTGCCTGTGCATTTAAATAATTTATTAACAAAAATAAATAAATAGCAAAAACAATTAACTGAAAATTTATATTGAAGAGGGAAATTAACGAAAGCGACTAACGTTCAGTCGACTATTTGGGGGCAGCCCTACTGCACAGATAGACCAAGAGAAGGACGAGCTGCGTCGGCGAAGCTACATCTCACGCTCATGAGGCTGTAACGGTGTACGACTTGTCCCTGTCAGATTTTCCTACCATAGGGCAAAATTTTACATAATCTAAGCAATATTGACAAAATAAACAGGTAGAATGATTTCACAATGCTATATACCCTGTCAGATAGTCCTACCATCTTAAAGTAAACAAATTAAATAAATGTACATCGTAAATACCCAGATTATACGACCAGCATAAAAGAAACATGTAGGACTAATTTACAGCGCAACACCAAATCAAATTGTACTATAGGTATTAAATATGTAGAATGATAATATTCCCGTAGCAGTATAAAACAAACAGGTAGAAGGATTTTATGGCACAAAAAAATTACTTAACATTGATGTGCACATGCCTGGTAGGATAATCTGACGGGTGAAATGACATTTCACAAGACCTGCAACATTTTTCTACTGCATGAAAGGTATGCATGCACACAAACACACACACACACACACACACACACACAGGAGAGCAACGTGCACAAACAAGCGCATAGATAAAACATCTTTGTGTGTGTGTGTGTGTGTGTGTGTGCATGCATGTCTGCGTATGGGTTTGTTTTGGCACTTGGCGGGTCCGGAACAAATTCCTTCCTGTTCCGTATCCGCAGATTGATCGTCTGCGCAACGTTGCATGAAGCTATCGAAATATATGACATCGAATACAGTGCATGACAAAGTTTATGGTAATTTCCTGATAGTTGGTCCTTTTTGAAGCTTTAGAGTAACATCCACGGGTATCGCAAACGGATCGGATTCAAGGGAACCCGTCAGTCCGATACCCGATCCAGCTAAAATGACCCGTATCGGCCCCAATTCCGATCCAGAGTATCGGATCGGTGCATCCCTACACTCAATGTCTAGCACCGCGATTGTTTTTGAAAAAGTAAACTTGAAAAAGACCTGTACGCGCTCACACAATGGATCCAGGGAAGCACTGACAGTATTACCTCCAGTTATGTGGCCTGACATCTGCACCTACCAGACAGAGAAACCAAGTGTGTATAGTAAAGAGAAACTGAGAGCGCATGCATCTATAGATGCCTGCGTGTACTAACAGTGGCAAACGTTAGCAAATGTATTTACTTGAACACAAACCTAACGCATAACATGAGCCTTCTCACTGCTCCCTCTCTCTTTATAATAATGCACTTGTGAGAACTAAAGAAAGAGAGATGACAAACATTTTCCTTTGTTTAGTTTCTGGCCGATAGTTAACTGCTATTTGTATTATTAACAAAGTTACCTAGCATACCCTATGTGTTCAAAAGTTAATGCTAAAACATAACCTTGTTTCCCAGTTTCCGATTTGGGCATACGTAAGATATTTTAAGACACACACCCAAATCATTATCCACACCAACAAAAGAAAGTTGTTTTCTTTATTCTCAAGTGTTATGAAGCAAAAGATTTAGTTTAGCTGTGTAACAAAGTGAACTCAAGTTACAGTTGTTCAGTTTACATTGTCTTAAAGTGCGCACTCTGAAGGGTTTAGCAATTACAGTTCTTTTATATGTAGCTCCCCCCTTTAAAAATAAAAAGTCAATGGACAGTTGAATCAAAAGATATTTTGTTCACAGGTATGGTCTTCTTCTTAAATAATTTCTTCATAAATGAAGCATGTTAAAGTTCTGGAGTTGATTGTACTTGTGGTGTTTGCATTTGGTAGCTGGTGCTGTGAACCTACATAATTGGGATCAGGGAGATCTCTATGCAAGTGAAACAGACCATAGTTAGATTTCAAATACACAACAGATCACCAAAAAGACCCGGGGAACATTAAGAGTGGCCAAATCAACAATTTGGTACATTCTGAGAAAAAACAACACAACGCTAAACTCAGCAACAAAAAAAATCCTGGACGGTTATATAAGATAGAAGTGGTGGATGAGGACATTATCCCCTCCATGATAAAGAAAAACCCCTTCACAATGTCCAGACAACTGATGAATTAATCCGGATGCTTCTGTTACATCTCCAAAAAACACCAGTGACCAAGTGCTTCAGAAAGCCATGCATGGAAATGGAATCACACCGCCTGAACACTATTTTACTGAAGGTGTTGTCTGCTCATATCATATTTAAAGCCCTCTCAGTGTTTCCCATAGGAGTTGACAGACTTGTGGTGCTGGTGATGTCACAAACTAATTAGCATATTTGTGTTGTCATCACCTCGTGTTGGTGTTACGCCCCATTTTGACTTTTGTGTCGGACCTAAAATCCTGATTTTAAAAACGCAACATCATCGGACAAAATCACAATACAGTACATCTACATTAAATAGCGGCTATAGGCTGTTTGCTCTTTCTCGAAAATGTGTTGCTGTATTATGAACCCTTCTTTGATTTTAAATGCAAGTGACAGTTAAATACACTACACAGAGCTAACTACACGCGTGGAAGAGAGGCCGAGGGCTCAAACACACATGGAGCTCATCGGAAAAAGAGAGTTCATGCAAACGGAAGAGGAAGCAAATGCATTGTATGCTGCCTCTCCATATATTTTCATATTATTAGTCTTATGCAGGTTCATATTAATTTAATCTATCCAAAAAATGCTATTTTAGAGTAGGGCTGTCACGATGTTTAAATAATCGCGTTTTTTTTGACCTCATGGTGGTGATTTCAGATCACCGCAATTATTGCACATCTCTCTAGAAAACAAGACTGGGAGCTGTAGCGCCCTACATCCACCGCTCTGTCGTCAGCGCGCAAAACAGTGCCCTGTTGATTTTGGTCACTGGTGTCATCTGACTCTGAGTGGTACAGTATCTGCATTTAAAATGGATCTAGTTTCAAAGCCGAATACGACGGCACAGATCTGGAAATATTTTGGTTTCAAACCAGACGAAAGAGGACAACCGAAAGACATTGATACGTTGTTTGTGTCAGAGAGAAATAGCCGCGTACCACTCGTACTTAGGGACTCACCTGAAGTCACATCCTTGTCTGCACATACTTCTCGTCAATTGCCTATAAAACAGGCTTTGGAACGAACGACTAAGTTTAAACGAGACTGTATCAGATGGCGTTCCTTAACTGACACTGATATATTGCAAAGGAAATGCAGTGGAAAAAACAGCATTTAAAGAAATGCTGCAAATTCGATAAGCAGTATGAACTGCCAGGAAAAACATACATTTCCAAAACAGCAATTCCAAATTTATACAGGGAAGTGAAGGATGCTATTCTCCAGAATTTGAAATAAAATGACTATTTTCCAGCCACTACTGATATGTGGTCCAGTCCCTGATAGCACGCATGCATCTGGCTTACGTCTATTTGACGTCTGCATTTACATCTTACAGACATATACAATACATAGTTTGCTCATCTGCAATACGTCTCGGCGATGTCTGCTGTCAGACCTTATATAGACATCTTGAAGACTCCTGTAAGATGTTTATGATTTAGAATGGATGTAAATCTGCTCTTTCTAAGATGTTTTGCAGATGTTTTTACGCAGCAAATCTCAAGATCTGTAACAGAGGTATTACAGACATTCAAACGTCTCCGAGACGTATTGCAGATGAGCAAACTACGTATTGCAGGTGTCTGTAAGATTTAAATGCAGACGTCAAATAGACGTAAGCCAGATGGATTGTGCTATCTGGGGTACTAATATGACCCCTTGCATGAGTTAAATGTATTAAATGTATTTATGTTTACTACCAAGGATAACTAGCAAAAGATTTACTTGAATATTGAAAACACTGTGTAAAAATGATTTCATGAATAAACAACATAAAATATGAGAATTTAATGCCAAAGCCCAAAAACAGACAATATACCGTTATAATCGCCATGATTTATTAAACAATTGACCGTTAGCCAAATTTCATAATCGTGACTGCTCTAGACTTCTAAAATAGCTGAACAAGCTCTAAAATAATCTACCAATCCTATTCTTAAAGCTTTTGCACTTATTTGTGAACCCTCTGTAGTTGTCCCTGTCTTCTCTTTATTGTTTATTCATTGTCATATTTACTTCTTTGAGAGTGTTCCTTAGTTGTCTGGATGTTGTGAAGAGGTTTATAAATATATTGTGCTTTGCAGTTTTATGTACTGTTTGCTGTCATGATACAGAAGCTCTTACTTACGTTTCAGAAAACACGTTCAGTGCCTGTCAAGTGATTTGTTTGTGTGTGTCGGAGTTAAACAGTCCAAGTACATGATGTACCAGTAGTGTTGACTCAATCAATAGTCTGTCCTGCTAACTGTGTCATGTATTCTAGTGAAATTCCACAGGAGCTTTTGTGTCATATGCGATGAAATTATGGACTCCTACTTACATACGCATATACATACCCTTTCATTAAACCCCCCCCCACAATGTTCTTTTCTGTCATCCTTACAACAAGTAGGATAATATTGCATCATAGGAATGTAAAGGACAAGTCTAAGGTTGTTCCGCAAGCCCATCTCACCTCCCCTTTTTCTACGAAAACCACACTCTTTCAGTTTACCGACTAAATAAATCTGGTTGTTATGTGAACCTGCAGGAGCTTTTCTCTAGAGGAAGAAAGGTTGAGGGTTTGAGTTGTCTATAAATAACCCCGCCCCTTGCCTCCCCTCATTCACTCACTGGCCTTTAAGAGGGGTCAAGTTGCACAGCTGCTCTCATTTGGTAATGTTAACCTGCTCTGGAGAGGTCTGTTCCTCTGGGCCGGTGCCTGCGGGCGGCTTTGTGTTGCTTCCCTGTACACATGTTTCAACTGTGATCCATTATAAAATGGACAGATTTACAACTATCGGAAGTCAACTGATATTGGATTTTATTATAGCTATGTTGGGGAGTATCTGCCGATAACCAATTAACTGATAGTTTGCTAAATTTAAACTGAAATAAAACACATGGAAAAATACACAAATAAGGCAAAGTAAAAAAAGCTCAAGTTACAGAAATAATCACTATTGACTAAACTGTACAAACATGAACACATTTTAAATAATTATATCTGTAATGCATCACATTTATCCAAAAGTACTAGGAGGCTGCTAGTTTCACGAATCTTTTGTCAGTGCTTTTTCGCAGTCAAACTTTAATCTGAACACGGTTTTAAAGATGGAATATAAGAATAAATAAGAATATTCGAAAAGCATTTTTAACTTTCGAATAGTTATTGCGGATCCAATATTTAAACATTCGTGCACATCCCTAGTTGAGAGCCTCGATGAAACCAAATAAAGTGAACATGTTTGTTTTCTTCGCATGAAACATGAAGACAAAAAAAAACAGATTCACTTAAGCGGCCAAGTAATTGTGCAAGAGCCAAACACTTGTACTATAGACTAGGCCTAAATTCTGCACATGTTGCACTTCGAAAAATGTTGTTTTTATAAATGTAGCATTATTAATATTAATGTTTGCTGTTACAAACGATTCATTATTCAAAGTTTCAACAAGTTGCGTTTGGACAAGTGTGTTTATATTGTTACCCTCTTGTTCTTTCCGCAACTTTTGCGGAGAAAAAAAACATATTTTATGTTGCACCAATAAATGGTGGATTTGTGGAGGTGTGTGGTTGGTTGCAATTAACCGGGAAACCGCATGAGTTGTTGCATCTTCACCGGGGTGAAAAACAAAACCTTACCGTCACAGCCCTACCTGTATGAGCCTTGGCAGAGTGTATCTACCTAGAACAGAAATACTGTCATACGTCCAACTAGTTTTTTAACAAGATGACAATGTTAAGCATGAGAATCTATATTCAATCATTTAGTGAAGTATGCTGCGGCACAGTGAATTTGATGCGCTGCTTTTATCTTACGCTCACTGCAGAGAATATACGGCGAAAAACCATACTAAAATGTGTTACGTTTATCTTGCAGTTCAGTTCAAGGGGGCTGGATCATTTTCGATATCTTAACTGCTAAACTCCCTGCACCCGTGAATGACTTCTGGCTTTTTGTTCCACTAACATCACGTTATTAATACATTTAAAAATAGATTTTTGGACTTTTATGAATCGATTCAGAATTGTCCACGTCTGCATCGTGATGCATCTAAGAATCTAATTTTTCCCAAAACCGTAGTAAAGAAGTCGGAATGAATTAAATCGCTTGTTTAAGATATTTCTGTGCCATGTAGCCTTATTCCTTCTATTTTGTATAAATATGTAGGGGATATTGCTTATCATTGTCAGTATAATAATGGCTTTGTTTTATTAATAAGCATTGATTGATTGTAAAGAAATGCTGTCGTCTTGCTTAGGAAATCTCTTTAACATCCAATTATTGTCTGTTCAACATTACCTCCCTGCAATAAGAATGATGATCAAAGTAAATACCTCATTTTGCAGCAAATCAGACCTTATGGATTTGTTTTTTTGTTTTACAGGCCCGAATAGCATTCCTTCAAGGAGAAAGAAAGGGTCAAGAAAACTTAAAGAATGACCTTGTTAGAAGAATAAAAATGTTAGAATACGCATTAAAGCAAGAAAGGTTTGTACCTGTTTTTTTCTGTCTCATTTTTGCCATCTCATAATATAATATCATTATTTTATTAATATTATTTCAGAAATTATTCAATGTGTATATATATTTTTAAAATAACCAAAAGTCTCTCACCCATTACCAGAGCAAAATACCATAAATTAAAATATGGGACAGAACTAAATCAAGGTGAAGTGAAAATGCCCAGCTTTGAATCAGGTAAAAATAATTCACCTATTTTTGAAACTGTGTTTCGGCTGCATGGGATTTATTTGATATTTTCTCATGTGTTTCTTTCCAGAAGATACCAAAGATACAGAGGTGTCGGCCATACCTCAAAACAGTCAGTTAACATGGAAACAGGGCAGGCAACTCCTCAGACAGTAAGTTGGCCTGTGCCCATGAGTCAGTATGTTTTTCTGCCAGCAAGTCTCAGTCTGCCTGTTAAGGAAGTTCATGTGACATCATATTATGACTTCTAACCCCCGATTGTAAGAGCTTCATATGTAATTGTCTTTATGCGTCTGTGTTCCATTCAGATATCTTCAGGAAGTAGGCTATACAGACACAATATTGGATGTTCGGTCGCAGAGAGTGAGGTCATTACTGGGGCTGTCTGGCTCGGAGCAGAATGGTTCAGTGGAAACCAAGAATCTAGAGCAGATTCTTAATGGAGGAGAGTCTCCAGCCAAAAGAAAGGCACAAGATATGAAAAGGTACAGATTTACCGATTCATTATTCCTTGAAAATGAAATAATGTCTGTCCTGACTTAGGCCTAGAATCATAGTTAACATAGCTTTGTAGTTAAAAGAGAATTTTCTGCTTAACTTAATGATCAAAACCTTTGGTTTAACAGGAATCCAGAGGTTCTGGAGACATTTAATTTTTTAGAAAATGCAGATGATAGCGATGAAGAGGAAGATGAGGAGGGCGATATAATGGAGGACGTGCCGGACAGAAGTGATACGATCAGAATAAAAAAGCATAAAATTAAGGTGAGTGAAATACGAGTGTTGATTGAAATGGCGAAGGATATTGATAATATTAAGATAATTAATAAATATAGTGGTATTATATAAACACGGACATCATGGAAACATAGCATAGTGTAATTTTGTAGTAGAGGTGACTGTTAAAGCATAACTGCTTTTTCATCAGGTTGGAAATGAAGGTTTGGCATCAGATTTGCCAGATGACGCAGACACAGAAGAGGCACTGAAGGAGTTTGACTTCCTGGTGAACGCCGAGGATGGAGAAGGTGCCGGGGAGGCCCGGAGTTCAGGAGATGGCACAGAGTGGGGTAAAATACTCTCTAGTAATTTCAAAATAGCTTTACAATCAATTACGAGTAAAGATAGGGCACATCTCTTGAGAAAATAAACAGACTTGTGAGTTTTTATGAGGTGTGACTGGTGGCCTGTGAAGTTTTTCATTTAGGGTTGAAAGAAGGGTAAAAATACAAGTATTAGTTAAACGAACATATTTCATTTTTTTTCTTTCATGAATTGAAAGAAGCAGGTGGTTCAAAAAAGACATATAGCGGCAGTCTCAGATAAAATATTCAAAAATTTTGAGGCACGCTGTTCCTTTAACTTTTGCTCATGTGTTCTTCATTTGTGCCGGGCTGCACGCTGACCCTGCAGTTCAGTCTCAGTTAGGCCAGTTGTCGCATCAGCATTCTTGTGTCCTCCAGCGCAGGAGATTCTCTTACCCCGATCCAGAGCCAGCTGGGTCACTCACATCAGCCCACCACACACCCACACTTCTACTGTCTTTTTCTCTTACGCTCTTCTGGCTGCTCTGTCCCAATTCTGAAATTAAGGATTATGTCAATTAGACCTAAAAAGGACTTGTATTTTGAAAGAACCATACGTTGTCAAATTAAGTATATGTGAAGATGTCCATCAAACTTGTATAGGGGATTGTGGATATAAGCATATACAGTCGCGGAAAAAGTTGAGGGACCATTCCAAATTTTTCTTTAAAATCAGAATTTCCAGATGTATTTTGGCCATTCCAGTCAAGTGACTGCTGAATGTCAACAGAATCAAACCTCAGGAGTGACATAAAGTCATCCAACAGCAATGTGTAATACAGCATGACAAGACACAAATACTGTGATAAAAATCCAGGTTATCACATAAACATATTTTGGCAACTCTGCCATGTAGAAATATATAGTTAAATAAATAAAAGTTAATATGAACTTGTTTCATTGCAGTATTTGAGGTCTGAAAAAATACAGAGCATCTTTCCTGTTATTTTGTTTCTCTAGTTTTCATTTTCTGGAAATAGAAACAATTTATTTATTTGAAATTTGGAATACATATTATTAGTAGTTCACAGAATGAAACAAAAATTATCATTTTACCTAAACATCAGAAATACAGTCTCGGAAAGGATCTCTTAATTTTTTCCACTGCTGTATATATTATTTTTAAGCGCAATGTCATCTTATGACAATGATTTGCTTGTAATTCGATTATTAAGCTCAACAAGCGTGACACTTCTATGACATTATGAACATATTACCTGTTTATTTCTTTCTTAAGGGGTATTTATTTAGTATCAACCCCATGAGCTTAATGAGGTTCAAGTGCAAGTGTATGTGTTTGTAAAAGAGCTTGAGACCTTGCTTAACCAATCAGAGAGCTCTGGATTCCACTTCAGAGTGGCACCTTGTTTACTGGACCCCTCTCTATGCTTTTCTATTCTTAGCTGAGCCTTTGCCATTCACGCCTGGTGGGGGCAAGTCCTTTATCATGGGCTCTGATGACATGTTGGAAAGTGTGCTAGGCCTGGGAGATCTCGCCGATCTGACCGTGTCCAATGACGAGGCTGAATACAGCTATGATGTAAGCATGCCATCTTGTTTAATTGGTTTTAATGCAGGAACGTTCACATTAATGGTTAGAAATGCCATTTATAATAAAGATTTATTCTAGTTCACCCAAAAGTTATCATCTCCGTTCATTTCAAACTTGTATGGCTTTCTTTCTTCTGCAGAACACGAAAGTAGATATTTTGAAGAATGTTGGTTACAACATCGGTCACCCCCATTGTTCGGTTACCAACATTCTTCAGATTATCTTTGTTTGTGTTCTGCAGACGAAAAGAAGTCATACAGCTTTAAAATGACAAGAAGCTAAGTAAATGATGACAGAATTTTCATCGTGGGTGAACTATCTCTTCAAAGGTCCAGTGTGTCATTTTTGGAGCATCTATTTAAGTAAATGCAATATAATATACATTACTATGTTCGCCATGTTCTGTCAGCCGTCATAGTGTTTAAAACTGGAGGGGTGGAGTGAGCGGCTTGATGGGGTTTGCAACCTTGTCGCAAAATTTCACTGACTAGACCTTTAATACAGTTTAAATTGTGTACATCTTGAAAAATATTTTAGAAAAGAATCATACCACCTGCGATTTCCAGGTTTTATGTCACAGTTGTTGAAATGCCTATACATTGGTGTTCCCCTACCTCTACTTATAGCTGCCAGCCAATAAGGATGCATTCAGAAAGACATGGAATCCCAAATATACCCTGCGAAGCCACTTCGATGGAGTCCGGTCCCTGGCCTTCCATCCTGTGGAACCGGTACTGGTCACCGTCTCGGAAGACCACACACTCAAACTCTGGAACCTCCAGAAGACGGTTCCTGCCAAAAGGTAAGGGATGGTTTCGCATTCTGGGAATAGAGCATTAGTGGTTTTGATCTACAGTTATGGCATACTTGTATTGGGAAAATGATTTAACCAGATTTTGTTCAACAAACACGACTAAACTTCATGTTTTATCTGTCATTGCAGAAGTGCCTCTTTTGATGTGGAGCCTATATACACCTTTAGAGGGCATGTGTGAGTATTGATTTCATGAGCTTTATCTTGCGGGGATTTTTGTGTTTTAAGGATCATGCAATGAAAGTGTTGCTGAAAGGCTTCATCAAACAGGCAGATTATTGGTATTATGTGCTCAGAAAAGTTCTGGCATCTTCTTTGCTCACATCATCCATCAGAATGTGGCATGTTATTCATCATTCTACAGAGCGTGTTCCCGTTGTTCTCTTTTCCAGTGGGCAGTGAGCACAACAGCCAAAAGCGTGTGGTGATGTCACAGTTATTTAAAGCCAGTTTGAGAAACTCCCAATGAGCATCGCTTGTTGTTCGAGAGGTTTTTTAACTCTGTGGTTGTAAGGTGGACACATAACTTTCATCGTCAGATCTCAGTCCCATTTTTGTGAGCACGTATGATCTGGTACCATTTTACCACTTGCCCTAGGATGTTTTACTTAGCTGTCAGCACTTATGACTGACCAGGCAGGACATTTCTGTTGCCTTGAAAGAGGCTGTATGCTTCTTTATGTACAGTTATATATACTTTACAAATGTGGCCGAAAACTATTTGGACACTTAAGCCACACTTAATAATTCATGAATCTCTTTTGCATTGGATAGCAAGCCAAGTGGAATCTGCTTACAAATGAAGTTTTTAGACATTCTTTTTTTAAACCATTTATGTTGTTCCAGTGTTATTTGAGCAGATGTTTGAAATAAGTTTCTACAGGTTCCCTCGAATCACACAGATTCTTTAGCAGACACTTTCTTTGTTGAACTAACGCTCCTTTAAGGTTGACAACGAGAAAGTGTCAAAATATTTATTTTTAAACCTAAGAGATGTTCTTCTTTACATGGGTTATAAATTTCTCCTAGTGCTATATTTTGTTATCTTCATTTAATGCAACATTTTTCAATCTATTGACTTCCATTCAAAATCAAAATTTGCATTTCACTGCATCCCAAAGACCGAGTTTTGGTGACCTACGGATTGGTATCACGTGGTGACGTGTGACTAATCGAAGATCGAAACGCCAAGCTGTGACTTTTTCAATTGGGGGAAATGTAAATTATAATAATACAGCAAAATCCAGTTTGTACTATGCAGCTGTAAAATAATTAAAAACAGCAATAATAATGTAAATACATCGAAATCCATGTTGTGTTAATAAAAAACCCAATCACTGGTTTTTCAAGTTGCTCCCCTTATGTACGGGGCGCTGTGTAACCATTTTGCATTTTCAAATTCTTGTGTGACCGTGACATTCAAACATTTCTAAAGTGGCTGAAATGTCAAGAGATGTTTTAGGTCTCTGTATCAGTTAATGTGTCAATGGCAGATTTTAAACTTCTAAAGTTGTTTTCTGCTCTCCGTAGTGGGCCTGTTCTCTCATTGGCTCTGACTTCAAATGGTGAGCAGTGTTTCAGCGGTGGGATCGATTCAACAATACAGTGGTGGAACATCCCCAGCTCAAATGTAGACCCTTACGATACATATGGTGAGAAGAGGAGAAAATCACACAGGCATAGCACTGTGTTTGGCACTGCCGAAACTTTGAGCCTATATATTCGACTCAGAAAAGTCTTTTGTTTTGCTCAGATCCCAGCGTGTTGGCTGGTACGTTGTTGGGTCACAGTGATGCGGTGTGGGGGCTGGCCTACAGTGGAATCAAAAACCGGCTGCTCTCCTGTTCAGCTGATGGGACGATCAAATTGTGGAACCCTGAGGAGAAGTCACCGTGTTTGAAGACTTTTAACTCAGATAGAGGTTAGAGGAGGGTATATTCCATTCATTTGGGGATTTCCAGGCTTGTAAAAGACGAAAGTTTGTAAAAGCATTAGGTCTTTCTATTCATTGGTTATTGCTATTTAGTAATTTCATGTGATTTCATTTTATAATGACTGATTATTTAAAAGAAGTTAATTGATCAATATTTGTGTTAACCTTGTTTTTATGGGGCATTTAGTAATGCATTCATATGTTGGGGTACTTGGTCACATGTATAATTTCTTTATTTCAGATCATGGTATGCCCACATCCATTGACTTCAACGGGTGTGATCCAGCTCATATGGTGGCATCCTTCAACACGGGAGACGCTGTCATTTATGATCTGGAGACGTCTCAGCCCATTGTGGTGTTCTCCGCACAGGGAGAGAGCGGTACCTTCATTTCTTCATCACAGTCTTAAGACTCAAAGCTTTACTTTGTAGATAATGTAGTGCTTCAGAGTTGTACCGCAGTTGGATTGGTGATATGTATTGCTTATGTATACTTCTGCTTTTTTGCAGCTATTCCTTGTGGGAATCATATAAATCAAGTAGTCTCCCACCCCACCCTGCCAATCACAGTCACAGCTCATGAGGACAGACACATCAAATTCTTTGATAATAAATCAGGTCAGTGGTGTGTTGTTGTTGGTGTTTCAGTCTATATAAATGTCCATCTTAAATATCGTAGCTCTCCTTCCGAAACCTTTTATGTCCAAATTTTTTTTTTTTTCTGGAAATGGACTAAACACTCAACTTTTTTAATGATTACGTACTGTGTTGTCAAAGTTGATAAGCACTTTTTAATAGGGATGCACCGATATGTAGATTTTGATGGATAATTATTTAATAATGGAAGCCGATAACCAATATATTGGTTGATATACAGTATCTAAAAATTAATATACGACTGAAGCAAAAGGCAAAAAGTTGACCACTGCGAGCTAACCATTAGTTCTCATTTTCCCCTTTAAATCATGTACCAAGCCTACTTTGCAATAGTTAACGATTTTTTAACCTTCAAACTTTTCAGTTTTTTTTATTTATAAGTAATTTAGAGGTGTTCTTCCTGAACAAACCAAGATTTTTTTTCTTAATAGCCACGTCTAACAGGTCTCAAGACAGAAAGCATTCAGACAGCAGTCTGATTCAATCAATATGCTTTTTTTTCTATATGTATGTATGTACATAAATATTGTATCTACATACTGTACCTAGATCAACAATGTTTTGAAATAGCAGTAAATGAATGATTATGACTGAAAGATAGTACTGCACTGTATTTTAACTGTGAACAGCATGCAGCTGAAGAAATTTAATCCAGAGGAAACATTAAAAACGACCGTTTATCGGCCGATTCCGATATGGGCGAAAAATGATCATGGATCCCTACTTTTTAATACTTATGTATTTGGTTAGATATTTGCAAAACCCAATGAGAAACATAAAGGGTGACTAAAGTAATAATAATGATTTATGGCAAAAAAAGAGATACAAGGACATCAGCTTTTTGCTATTAAACACTTTTTATTACATAATATATCAGCACAATTTGTTTGTATAGTAAAGAAAAACAAATGGATGGATTGTATTTTACATTATTAAACATATTTAATTATATTTGTTAATGTTACATCCATATTAATGCGTTCTAATGCATGTTTCTCTTTTTGTTTTGAAGATTTTTTTTCTATTTGACATTTAATGCCTGGGATTGCTCATCACCTTCTGTCAATCTCTCTGTGCAGGTAAAGCCATTCATGCAATGGTGGCTCACTTGGATGCAGTGACTAGTCTGGCTATAGATCCAAATGGTATCTACTTGATGTCAGGAAGTAAGTATTATTTACAAAGCTGTGAAGGCCTGTTTATAAGTCCTATGCGAGTAAAACAATTGACAGTTTTAATGCAAAGTTTTGTTTTAATGCGTACAAAATTGTATTTATTAAGTAATGTGTATAGAGTTCTTGAATACATGTTTTCTTTTCATGAATATTTTCACCTATAAATACACCTTTAAAATAAAGCTCAGGATTAAAAAACCTTTTCTTCATCATCCATCAGGTCACGACAGTTCCATCCGACTTTGGAACCTGGACAGTAAGACTTGTGTACAGGAAGTTACAGCTCACAGGAAAAAGTCGGACGAGGCCATATATGACGTTGCCTTCCATCCATCCAAGGCATATATAGGAAGTGCTGGAGCCGACGCCCTGGCCAAAGTGTTTGTATAAAAAGCCCTCGTCCGCACCTGAATCAGTTCATACTTTTAAGACCGAGAGCGAGAAACGGACGGTTTTACTGCCTTGTGTAACAAGAGTAGCATTTCACACACTACAACGACGTGGCTTCCTCCACCACCACCACCTCTGCTGTCAAACTCACGCTACACACACACCGATACCAGGTGCCATGAGGGGAAGTGCTGTTTTTGTGAAGCCAGTGTGGAGCGCTCGATCAGTTTAAAAAATGTCCTCAGAAAAGAAAATATAACTGTAATTTACTTTGTCAGAGCTGGAGTGAGACCAGTGTTTGTAGCCTTTCGACTGGTTTTTTGTCCTGTAGGTATGTTTCAGTGACCATGAAGTGGTTCTCATTTTCATCAGTAGGTTGTCATTGACCATTACCTGGGCTGGCGGAACGGAGCCCCGGCGAGCCATAAACCACACCTTTATCTCAGTCGCCTTCCTCACCCTAATGTAGCGTGAAAACCAATACAGTTAAACACTTCAACTCAGTCAGTTTCATACCTTTAGAGTTTGTTCCATGTTTGTGTAAAAAAGTATAGTTTTTATAATCAATTTTATATAAATAAAGACTGTCGTAAAACCGCTGAAAATCACTTTTTTTTAAAGGAAAGGGGCTATAATCCCTCTCAAGCCCTCCATTTTACCCGGTTCTCTTTCATGACTGGTCTCGTGTCTCTGGAAACTTAGGATGAGTGCCGCCCTATTGCATACTGCTACGTGACATTGCTTTAATCTTGTTTTATCACATAAAAGAGAGACTGTACACTAGTAGAAATACGTATGTGGTGCTCTGTGAGCTTTTAGGAATCTACAGATAAACTGCAGTGTCCTGTCACATGATGTTTTGTACACCTTACTGTTATTGAGTTGAATTATCACAGGATCTGAACGCTATTGGCTTATTTATTTTCAGTTTGTGGATAGTCTTGTTTTTTGTTCAGAGCAAAGCTCGATGGTAACTAGCAGATTGGGCTGCTGCAACCAATTGGGGCTCATAATCCAATAACAAGCAAACCTATAGATGAATATTAATGTTTTTTTTTAAACATACACTTTCTGACCTGGTTGCTAGTGGGGTTTGCATTGACTTCATGCTGGCTGGCAGTTGGAAGCATGGTAAAAAGTTAAGGGATTTTAAAAACACTTAAATATTTGGTTCTTCTGTCCCAATCCTTTGTTAAAGGATTTTTAAAGAAACAGTGCAGTTTATGGTGTAACAAAAGACCTTTGGTTTGTGTAATGCATGATTAATACAATAAAGTATTTTTTCTAGTCTTCCAAAAGATCTGATCAGTTTGAAGAGTTTTGATGAGTTTTGTAAGGTTTTTGATTTACTACGACTCGGCAGATTTTAAAGATTGTACCACATAGCAAAACGCAACTGTTGAAAAGTAATGTATATAAAATGTCTATAATAAATATTAAATGGTGTATCTGTATATGCAACATGCCCCTTGTCTCCACAATTAATGCAGCGTTGTATTTATCAAAGTATTCGATTGACAATGATAAACATTTATTGGCAATATTCACAATTTTAATGAAGATTGTTTTTCTATTGAGAGGGATTAAACAAGACCTCTGCTACATAGACGAAGAACTGTACTTTTGTTTTTGGATGGGTTGTTTCAGTGTTCAATTGTGAGTAATTGTGCATTATAAATTGCGTCCAGTGGACGTACTGAAGCTCAACCTGTTAAGAAGAAAGTGTGGACATTTGATTTCACATGTTTGATCAACAGCTGGTCACGTTTTTAAAGCACCTTGTCTTTTATTGAGAGGAAAGTAATAAATTAAAAACAAATGTACAAGCAGTCTGATGCCCCCTCCTCCCCTTTCTCATCATTATGTGAGGCAGTGAAGCATGCTTATAGAAGGATAAGGCAAAGATAGCTTTGTTAGGTATGTAAAAGTGTAATTGAAGGCAAAATAATACGTAACCAAAAAATCTAAATTCCAATTTACCAAATGCTATTCTCATCAGAAACCCAGAGAACATGATTGGTTGTGAACGTAAGAAATTGTGTATTACAGTGCATGTATATCGATTGGTACCCCTGGGAAGGACCATATTGCTTTATTATAAAACCCAGATTTATGTAATTGAGTGAATAGGCAAAGTACCTATTATGATATATAAAAAAGCAAAATAATCGTCCGGGACTCGGTTCATCTGTACTACCAACAGAGAGCACATGAGGGCTCTGTTTCACTGCGGGTATCCTCGGCACTGTTTTTGGTTACCAGAAAAATCTGCATCTTGTGCACAGCCTTGCATAACTGGAATGAAACGTTTGATTCCAATGTTAAAATAAAAGAGCGCTTTAAGTTAAACGGGAACATTAAGACTACAAATGACAAATAATGACATTTTCCACACTATAGAGAGATTATTAATACTGTGTGATGCATTCTCAAATATGTTGTAACCTTTGACAAATTTAAACTTAAAACGTTTCCTTCAAGACAACCAGAATTTCCCAATCCCTGCTTTGAACAATTTGTTTTAAATACAAAAACTACATTGTTGGCCGTATTTTGGTTCTAAATAATAATATGCGTAACGAAAAGCCAAATGAGATAATAAACAAGATGCTCTTTTCATTAAGATCGCCCTGCTTTCTTCTCCATTTTCTTGGCATCCTTGGTCTTCTCTCTTTCTCCAACAGTTGCCCTCTCTAGTTGAACTCTGTGAAGTCCCTGCAGATACCCCGCACGATGGGCTGATGGAAATCTGCCAGGCCGGTGAACTCGCGGGTGAAGAACATGTGGCTGTCTTTGGGCTCGGACGCCATGGCCCTCAAATCTTCCATTGGAGCCCAAGCCACGCCCACCGTATAGACGGTGATCCCTATGAAACAAAATGCACATGGTCGTGATTGCCTTCCATAATCTATGCTGGTAAAAACTCGAGTGATGCACTTGATGACGAAAAAAACTTTGTTGTTGGGTCAAGGACTTGAGAATGTGAAATTTCGACAAAGACCGCATTAACACTTCTTAAAATATTTACGGATTGGATTGTGTGTTTTTCAAGGACCCCTGATTGAACAGTCTGGTTCTGGATTAACCAAAGGAAGTGTGTGTGCATGCAAGTTACATACCCTCTCGCTGGGCAGCCAAAGCAGGCACTCTCACATCATCATAGGACTGTCCATCTGTGATGATAATCAGGAACTTCTTGCCGGAGCCCGTGCGTGGTTTGAAGAGATTCTTCACAGCAAAATTGACGGCATCTCCAGTGGCAGTGCCTCCGCTCATGTACGCGATGTTCTTCAGAGCTCTTAAAGCATCATCTTTTGTGGTGTAGTCATTGAAATTGAACTCCATCCTTTGGTCGTAGGTGAACTGGATGGCACCGATGCGAGATCCGATGTCGGAGATATCGAAGCTGCGTGCAATGCTAGACAGAAGTTCCAGGACTAGCTTGAAGTTTCCATCCCCTACACTGCTGGACCCATCGATGAGGAAGCCCAGGTTGACGGAATTATAACACGTCTTGCTGCAGAGCATCTGATCGATGGAACAAAGTTTATGAGCAAGTGGCTTCACAAACTTGTTGGTTCCAAACCAGGTAGGCATGGTGAAGGTGAAGAACTCATTGTCCTTGCAAACCGCCTGTCAAACACAAGTATAATCAGGTTTTAGAGAACCGATAGTCTTCTTTTTGTCTAAAAATGTGTGGGTTCTTTTAACTCATCTCACCTTCCTCATGAAGTCTGGTTCGCTCACCATATTAGCCTCCTCGGGAGCAGGTTTGGCCACAGACACAAAGAACACATTAATGCCAGACTCTCTGGCCAAAACCGCAGCCTCTTCCACATTATCCGCGGGCCAACCATCGACAAACACCACGATGACCCGTGGGTAACCTCTCCTCACACCGTAATCCAGATTGAAGAAGTTCCTCACCGTGTGTAGTATGGCCTTACCTGTGCAAACGGTAATAACTCAAACCCGCTGAAGTCTGCTCATTGAAGCATAGGCTATTTTATTACACCCATCTCAGATTTTTGAAAGGAATGTTCCAGGTTTATGTTGTTTTATTAACAGTGTAAATAAATGCTGAAGATTAACACGTGATTAAAACTCATTTTTAGTTTGTCAAGCAAGAGAAATGTTTGTAGCAAAATTTTACTACTCTTTTAATGGAAGTCTATGGGGCAAGGCATCATAAATGTTAAAATACAGAATGTGTTGTCAAAGCACTATTTTGTTTGGTACAAATTCTGTTTATTACTTTAGTACTTTTGAGTTTCTAGTTTTTGTGTCGAAAAGTTTTATGTTCTTGTAGAATCAGGCCTACGGCCACGTGCCCCCCAGATTTGCTTTGGGCCCCCCCAAAAAATATCCAGCTGACAATTAAAAATTAAATACTTCTTATTTGTGTTATCTATTAAACGGTAATCTGTCAATTTAATCACAGAAATGTAAAAATACATGCAATGAATGATGACGATGATGATAAAGCGTCTGCCAAAATGCATAAATGTAATGTATATATGCTCAACCAGAATATATGATTTCCCCTAGTACCGGCTTTGTAGAATGTATGTATTGGGGAATAATCGAAATGCACTTCGCATAGTATAATGAATGGTTTATAACAGGTTAAAGAATTAACAATATAAACTGGTTGTGTTTTGTGGACTTATATGCACCTCCTGAAGTTCAGCCTTTAAAATTATTATTAAGTTTTGCGCAGCATAAATTAGTGCCGTGTGACACATTAATGTTTGTTTTCATTTAACAGGTTTGTTGGATCATTGTGAAATCCCTGGTTGTGTTTGTTGGATTAATGCTACTAAGAGTTAAGAATATTGTGTTTTTTTGGTGTATCAGTGTGATTTAGTCAACGGCACCAAAATGTTGGTGGATGTGAAAAAACTTCATGTTCTTGTTACTTTAAATAACAATTGTAATGTCTTACTCCTATGTCATGCCTTGCCCCACATTGTAATTGGTATCAATTTTTGATAAGAGATTTTACTCCTGAAACATTCCTTTAAGAGTGAATTTCAGTGAGATTTGTGACTTCTAACTTAATAATTCACAAATATGTTTGCTTTGTGAGCTTGTAAGTGTTTGTATTTAACCTGTATTTGTATTGCCTCCAATGTATGGAATTTCTTTGATGGCAAAAGTCAGGTCTTTGACCGTAGTATAGTTTGTCAGGTAGAATTCAGTTCGAGGGCTCTCACTGCAGGGAAGAACATGTATTAAAACAGGTATTACATGACAAACAAATCGGCAGACAAGGAAAAAATGTTGAGAGTTCACCTGGTTTGCACCACTCCTACATGAGGTCCTGGTGATCCAACCTTCAGCATCGACACAAGCTTACTAATATAGCTCTTCTGCAAGTTGAACCGACGCTGTCCAATGTTATAGCTGCTATCTAGCAACAAAGCCATATCCACTGGACAATCTGGAGAAATGTAATTTACACATCATCTGCTAAATCATGATCATACCTGTAACCCTTAACTCATAAGTCAAGTTAGAAAATATTGTTTGAATAGTAAAAAAAAAAGCTTGCAGTAATCATACAGACCTCTGTTTGCTGTTGTAGGAGGAGGTTTCTTCACCGTTTTTTTGACTGGTTTTTTGACTGTAAAGGAGAAGTATGGATATTCAGAATGGCAACAGATCAAACTAAATCAACTCCTGTTATCTGCTGTCATCATGTTACCTGCTCCAGATACAACAGTGGTGGAACTGCTGGTTTGGCTGGACACTTCCAAAGGCAAGCTTATTGTTCCTATATGAAATTAACAAATTATAGACTGCCGTTGGAGACACGCACACATTTGTAATGATGCAATCATAAGGAAATTACTCACTGGCCACAGTAAAAGATGAACTCCATTGTGACAGGGACTGAGATTGGACACCGTGAGCGAAAGAGCTGAGATAGTTTGTTCTGCCCTGCAGTCCGTGAACCTCCACGGGGCCACCTGATAAAGTTATGATTCCTCTGGGTGATGATACGGACAAAAGACACAACATTTTAACTCCACAAAACATTTCTTTTGTTTTTCTTTATTTCAGTTTTCCAAGATTTTGTACTTTCTTAGGCACATTTAATTCTTGTGAAAAATGTACCTGTGTATTGCCGCACCACAGATGCTAGAAATCGAGGCATAAACTCCTGAACCAAACACAGACAGACTCCATAGAGAACAGTTTGCTGGGCAGAGAACCAGCTGACGCGTGTCCGGTAGATCAGCTGCCCGGGTTCCACAGGTAATTGGTGTTGGAACTGAGATATACATAACAATAAATGTGTGTCCATATAGAATTACAGTTTAACAAAAACGGAGTCAAAAAACATTTTGAAGTTTGGATATAAATTCCAGAGTGTTTCAGAAATGCTGTGAAAACATTTTAAATAATCTTCTAAAGTAAGAGTGAAGTGTATATTAAACATATTAAGGTAACTGTGAGGTATGTTAAAATTCAATTTTTGGCAATTTTTGAAAAAGATGCTCATAAATATTTATTGTCGTAATTTAAATCTAAAAAGTTGCTCCATAGGATGAAGTTTAATGCACATAAAAGAATATCAAAGAAATTACCATTCACTTCAGAGCCCAAAGTGCAGCGGCTTACAGACAGTAGACCTGTGCATCAGAAGAAATTAATTGTACATTTTTGCAGCTAAAATGGCTCTAAACTTTAAATTTACGAGGCTATCCATAAAAATAACTTCAGACAAACTCATAAATGTATCGCCTACCTAATACATGAAGTACAGCAAACCACATCGACATGGTGAATGATGATGTCTGTAGAGACAAAAGAACATTATGCCAGGCAATAATAAAAACTCCACTTATCCTGAATAAAAAGTATTATGTTTATTTAAAAAAAGATACCAACTCCTCTCAGAGCTTTTTTAATGCTTTTTTTCTTGTATTTAAGTGTGTTATATGTATTTTGCAAGAAGAAGAAGAGAGAAGAGATATGATACATAATGAAATCTCCCTAGACACATCCATCACAAACAGCCCCTGTCGCATACTTCAGTTAATCCGCTCACAGAGCGAGTGAGAGAGAAAGCGAGACAGAAAGAAACTACAGAAATGTGTGGTGCAAATATGTAAAAGTAATGAAAAGGCTTATCATCATGTACATGTATAAATAATGAAAAGGCTTATCATCATGTACATGTATAAATAATGAAAAGGTTTATCATTACCACACACTAAACAGCCAACCAAAAACTAAAATGAAATACAGCTTACAGATAAACGGCAGGATGATGTGTCCTTGGCGCTGAAATTTCACTCAAAAGTATTCCTTTACGGATGATATTCCAGAGACGTCTGAATATTGAGGAAAGAGCTACTCCTTTAAATAATGTCCCTGAAAGCCCAATGATTCCCTGGTGACATCAAAGGAGGCGGGGCTTACGTCCAAAGCACCTGAAAAGGACATCGTTATGGAGTCGCCCTCTTTTGAGTCATTTAGAGATATGTCCAAACATATGTTTGTTATATGTTTTAACAGGACAATGAATTAACGGTGGTTTAGATTAGTCAAACAGTGTGCACACCAGTATAGGCCCGAGTACTGAATGCTGTTGGTTCAACTTGAGGACATCCTGAGTAGCAAATAAACTTAGTGCAGTGCTAAAGAATCCAAAAAGCAGATTCCCAAAATTTGATGATCCACTGACAAACAAAACAGGATACAGATGAATCAGCAAATATATCACTGTGTGTAGAGTATAGTCATTTATTGGACCATTTTATTATGCCACAATTCTCGCATTCCTTGGCAAAATCAAACCTTCGGGTATCAATTTTAATCTGTCCTCACCGTAATAACAGGATTAAATGTGAAGAATCTGTATTTACATGTATTTAGCATCTATATGGAGAAGATGAAAATGATAATTATTCCAGTAAAGGATAACAGGAAACTCATCCCTGTGGTCCAAACCAGTTTGTTTAAAGAGAGATCAAAAATAGTTGTTTTTAAGGTTTTCCTCAAAACAATACAAGTGAATGGTGACTGAGTCACTATCATTCTGCCTAACACCTATATTAACAAAAATATAGTCATGTGGGTTTGGAACAGGATGAGTGTGATGAGCTGAGAAATTTCTGCAACACTTTCTTTGAAGCATGTATAGTGCATTATGAAAGTAGTTTTAAAGCATTGTTATGTACATTTTAATGGATTGTAATGTCTTATAAATCATTGTTATTGCAGTTAATGCATTATAACACTTAGCAGTTCATTATTACACTACACATTTTAAATTGGTTTTAATTCTTTACAACTACATTTGATGAATTACAACAGTCATTATGAAGAATTATAATGCATTTTACCCTTTAATAACCCTTTACTTTCCATTATACATCAATTTTTACAGAAAATACATATTTTTAAAGATTTATCCGTCTTTTCTGGTGACTTTTATGTAACCATCTTACATCAGATGTGATGTTTGATGCATTTCCAGGGTTAAACCTGGGATCAAACGGGAATATGATATGCTAATGTTGACCGTGGCATCCCCAGCACATTGGCATTTTCTGATTAAGCGCTTTGGAAGTTCGCAAGGATGTGTGTTGCACGACAAGGTCTTCATTCAGAGCGACAGATAAAAAACTATTCAAAGAATGAAAGCTGATCCATGTGTTATGGCCCTCTTTGAACAACTGCTCATTGTAATGACTGGGAACTCAACCAATGTCTCAATTAAAAAATATTTCACAGCACACAAAGTCTGAGGGTCAAGCAGACTTTCACATTTTTGTGAAAGTTATTATAGAGGGATAAACCAAACTGAACAAATCAAGCAAGTGTGAATTTCATTGTGGCCGTATCAAGTAAAGCACAGTTAGATGAAAACAACCATTACTGGATCAATTCCAGAAGTGCAAGATGCTAAGTAACGTTGTGCAAACCTTGAAAAGGATTTTGAGGGGTCAACCTTATTGTGGATAGGTGACTCAATGACTATTAATCACTATTAATTTCTGTGTGAAACATGAAACATAATGAATTTTGCCTGTCAGGTGGAGCAAATTATAAATAATAAATGTTTTGATTTACATAAATAAATAAACCAAAGGGGTGCTTCAAAAGGTTCTTCGATGCCATATATTCTGAAGAATATACCATTAACCAAGAGATATCATCCCCCATTTACTCCCATTTACTGCCATAGTATGGAAGAGAAGCCAATGGGGAATGAGATACATTTGATTACGGACATTCTTCCAAATAAACTTTTATAATGTAAAACTTTGCTGTCGATTTTGCAGAAGGTTTGCCAGTAACTTACTGTTGATTCAATTACAACTTAATATTCTAAATATCAATATCAAATTACTACAGTTTTCAATTACTTTAATCAAAATTAAAACACTTTGACTTTTGAGATTCAAAATGAGCAAGAAGAGACAGGCTTTTGCACAGCAACACTGCAAAAAACAACAATCTTTTGTTCCTAATCCTAAACTTTATTCTCTTGTTTTATTTAAAAAGATTTAAAAATTCTTTAATTACGAAACATTAAAATAACAAGAAAAGTGAGACGAGATATTTAGTCTTGTTTTATGAAAGAAAAATATATAAACTAGGTACGTTTATGCTTAAAAACTAAATTGTACATTAACTGTACCGTAAATTACTGGCAAACCTGTTTACTCCAAATCACACCAAAGTTTAACAGTATATTATAATAGTTGTTGTATTATTGTAATAATATTGTAAATATTTGAATAATTTGTAATTTATCAGTTTAACATAAAATAAATAATAAAACAATAAAATATATACTAACTTATTATATTTAAAATTAAGTAATATGAATATTAAATATAAAACATAATAAAAACAAAACACAAAAATAAAAACATGTTTGTGTAAAATTTTTAACGAAGTTACATAAACATTAAAATAAATGATTTTTAGATCATTGTTATAGATTTTCAGTTTATGTAGGTTCAGTTAGAAATTGCTTTATTAACCTTTAAATATTACACGAGTGTTAATAAGATTACATGAATATACTGTACAATATATATATATATATTTACATAACAAAATATTGATGTTCCATTTACAGTTTTTTTGCGTTTGAGTTTCAAGGAAAACACAATGTTCTTTTATGTAATAGTCTAGGTTATATTATGATTGGTTAAGAAGGTGACTGTATCCTATTATTTTGTATTACACAGAGTTTGTTCCTATTAGGGCAGCGGCTGATGGTCATAAGGACAAGTTGGCTTGACTGATGAAAGGCTGAATTAAAGAGAAGCGACACACACACTTCGTCCCGGGCCAGTATTGCGCGGTCACGTTTCACACCATGTGAGACTTCATGGGAGATCTGCTGCTTTCATCCAAGAATGCAAAGACTACCGCTCGACTCCATATAAATAGTAGCGAGCGTCCAATGGATGTCTCATTTAGGCAACCATCTTTCCCTAAACAATTATTAGCCTTGGCTAGTATTGCATAGACTTGAGCCCAGATTTTTCTGCTCAAAACAAAAAAGTTGATTTCATTTTCAATGTTGGAAACATGAATACACAATATGTCAGTAATAATAATAGAGAGTATATATATATTAGGCTTCTGCTTTTCAGATTTATACTCTCTAAGTGTCACCCTCCTCATGTGCTGTGATGAATATACCACAGCACAATAGATCTGTGAATGTGGGCTGTATGAAAAACTACAATGGTTTGCATCAGAATTAGCTAGCATGTGTTTCAAGTTCGGTTTTCAGATGGTTTTAAGTATCTGTGTCTCGCTCGGCTTTGTAAAGTATAGGGTCATTGTTGAAGACCTTTTAATATTTATGTACTTCTTTATTAGAGCTGATGAAATTCTAGTTCAAGTAAAATTGTTCTATATTTTCAATGGTTTTTCAGTGAATGACAGCAGGTTTAGTAATATGTTTCCATTGGAAATAATAACTTCAGAGCTTAGCAGATGCAACTTTTTTCCTCCCATAAATCTTTAAATCATCCAATGATCACACTGATGAATGTTATCCAGAGTTTCATTTCTCACACAACCTGGTAGCCAGGTGATGTTTTAAACCAAAATAAGCAAGTGGTGTGAGCCAAAAATGACCTTGCGCAACAGACCTGCCTTACCCCCTGACAACTTTAATTTGAGAGAACAGTCACCATAATACGAATGCCCACTAGGATCCTCCCTTTATCTGCAACTAATTATGCTGTTATTGGACAAGAAAAGATATGCTTCAGTAGAGAAAGTTTGGCTTCTTGGAATTCTTGGGGACATTTCCCACAATTAGGTCACTAAGGTCCTAACCATTTGTCTTAAGTCTCAAGATTAAGGCCTTTCACTGTATTAGAAACAAATAAAGACTATAATATTATAAAATTATATTGCAAGATTTTATCTACAACTTGAACATAATTCTTCAAAAAGCTGCAAATTCTGCTTTATATAAGGTGGATGTTGAAACCCTTTGACTGTAACGTGGCTCACTTTGTACATGTATTGAAAATATTAAAATAAAATTGAAGCTGAGATGTATACACATTATTTCACATAGGACTGTCATGTAGTGAAGTTGTTTAAGCCACAATAATCGAAACTTGAATATTTTTAAGAATTTACAATGTTAGGGTTACCTAATCTGTGCAGGTCTTTATTTTTTATTTGTGTACCCTCATAATTCTTGATCAAAATCTATGGTATAAAAATAATAACGTCTTTTACCTCCTTCACGTTTTAAAATCAATCGATTTGGAGTGGAAAACACAACTAACGCCCACTATCTCTGATCCTGGGACATTAAGGGAGAAGTGAGCTGGATTCTTTTAAATATCATTGTTTTTTTGGATTGATTGTCCAATTATTATGTTCTTGGGGGGAAATTTTGCATCCCATTTGTAAAATGTTTTGCACCTTAGCCAAATCAGTTTTCATAGGAAAATGTATCTTTAACATATGTTTTATTAGTGATTTCGTATACATTTTTGTGGTATTTTTTCCAAAAAAATGTCATTATTTATTTGAACACAACCATCACTGGGCTGAAATCGAGATACAAATTTAAACGAGCTTGCTTAAATGAAAGATACAAATTGCCATGATATTGTATTGCTCCACCTTATCATGTTGTCCATGATATTGTAAAGTTATCTTAAAACAAATTCTTTACAATTTACACAAGCTAAAATTGGTTAAAGCTTTGAAATCACCATGAAACGGAAGTTGCGATTGTCTTCTTTTTCCGATCGTGACTTCTGAAATTTGAAAAACAAAATGGGCTGTGACTTCTTGTCGCCCTTCCCTTATTGATTGGATCGTTGTAATTTGGCCTGATAACCACCGGTACCCATTGGACAGTCAGTATAGAACAACCTCTTTTTCAAGTATTATGTAATAAAGAGTTGTTGTTTAGAGGGGGAGCGGAGCTTTATGTTTTTGATTAAAGTTTACAACTTCAAATTAATTTTACAAAAATGATAATGTGCATGGATGAATCGTTTATAGTAATCACTGCAAAGTTGTGTAAGAAAATAAGGTCACACTTCAGTATAGGGTGCAATTCTCGCTGTTAACAAACCATAAACTACGACTTTTTCGACCAATAAACTCTTAATTTTTTGCTTGTTAATAGTAAAACATGTATGGTAGCTATGAGGTTTAGGTATTGGGTAGGTTAAAGGATAAATGGTTAAGCAGAATATGTGCCTTAGTAGGACAAATAAACTGCCAATATGCCAATAATAGGCATGCTAAGAACAACTAATTAATATTTAGAATTGCCCCCTACTGAAGTATTACCGAAAATTAGTATTATCATTTATAGTTGCATGGTGAATTTAAAGGTTAGGAAAAACGCTTTTGTCCTATGTAACAACTGCTGATGTGTCTGTTGTTAGTGTTATTCCTCTTTAGTACTCTGTTGAGTTTCATGTCCTGTTTATTAGTAAAATATTTGGGTTCAACATTTTTGGTAAATTCGAAAATAGACTCATGGAAACTTTAGCAATGTGTGTGCTGAGTTGTGCTTCCCATTTTGGTTATAGAGAGAGTTAAAATATAGCTTTTTTACTTTAAAGCCAAGTTAAATTCTCTCCCTTATAGGTAGTGGTGTGTAGTGGTATGTGCTGGCTTAAAACTTGGATATATATCGTGTATACGTTTCTAAACAGTTGCTGCCCTCTGAGGTCTTTGTATACACACCCTTTCTTCGGTCAGTTTTGCATCTTCCTCTGCGAATAAACGTCTTTCTTGAAACCGAGTGATACAGGGCCAGAGCAATATTCAGATTTTAGGTGTTAACCTTTTCTGAATATTTGTTGCAGCCCTGTGATGGATTGGCCATCCAGGGATGCCCAAGATGCTAGGATAGGCTCCAGCTCTCCTGCGACCATGCAGAGGACAAGAGGGTTTGGAGAAAGGATGGATGGAATATTTTTGACTTCTCCGGATTTTGCCTTTCTCGCTGTCAGCTTCCTGGCAAAACCAAATCAAAATCTTCTATTATCTATCTTTATTATTTTCCTATTATAATTGTAAGAGAAGCGTTTCGCTTACAGTGCCGTTTTTGTTGAAAGAGGTACAAGATATCAATTATCGAGAAAATATCACCTGGAATCCCGGGAGACTCTAGAATGTTTTCATTGAACTCTTAAATCTTTGTGGAACTGCTAATGTTTATTTTTACAGGGACAGTTCAGGAGTCATAACACCTCAGTCTAACTACTTGAAACGGGTCCATGACTGTTCAGCAAATTTAAAAAAAATGGCCCATTCATCCACCCTGTCTGTTGTAAAAATACACCAACTTAAGTGTTTTGGCAAAATAACTAAGTATAGTGAGCTTGGCCAGTTTATTCAGGGACAACTGAACCAATAACGCATGTTTAGTTGAATGGTAGTTGAGATCCTTGTTGTCCATACAGACCACGCTGCACAAGTTTTCCTCTTACGCATCATGGAGAAAATTGTTATTTTGCAATTGTACGATGTCTTGTCTGACTTGTTTGTCCCTTGTCCTTCTAATTAAGATGAAATTAAATTTTTTGGGAAGAAAATGAAAAGCAGAGACGATATGAAGCAGGATTTGTTTTTTAAGATCTAGATGTTGACGCTATTTGATCATAGTTTTGTTGCCCTTCTGTCGGTTATGAATTCAGTTTTATACTTTGCATAACTTAAAAATATTTAACTGTTTATATTGTATAGCATTTGGTGAGTGCTATTTTATTTGCAGATATTGGCTTTATATTCTTGTTTTTTGTTAGAGAGAAATAGGGAAAATTTGTTTATAAATATAGGCAAGTTACATTCTTTCCCTCTTAGATAGTGTGGTTTATTTGTTTATTTTGGCCCTTTCCCCTTCCCGTCAGTCTTTGTTGCTTTCCAAAGTTTTATTCAAAATGTTTTGGGAAACTTTGAAATTGAGTTGAGGGAACCCCAACAATCTTTGTTTTTTGTCCCCAAACCATTTCTAAATTCTTCTCAAACCCAAACAATCCCCAGAAACAGACATTAAAAGAACAGTTCACCCAAAAATGAAATTTCTGTCTTCATTTACTCACCCTCAAGTTCTTCCTAATCTGTTTAAATGTATTTGTTTTTTCTGATGAACAAAGAGCAACATATTTTGAAAAACTGCTTGTAACCAAACAGTTCTGGGGCACCGTTGACTACCATGGTGGGAAAAAGTTCAATTTCTTTGGTCTGTTGACACATACGATATTTTGAAGAATTTAGGAAAGCAAACCTTTCTGGGGCACTTTTGATTGCCATTGTCAGTCAAAGTTGGCCAAGAACTGTATAAATGGCAAACTGTAAAAATGTATAATTTATGGCAAACCTAATCCTCTTAAACCTTCCAGAGTAGCTGCGTTTACTGAAAACCCTTCAAGACTCCATTAATGGTTTACTGTGGTTTTCTGGTTCATGGGATGCCTAAGCCTTCACTCCTATCATGGCCCGTCTCCACCTCTGAGTCTGGATTAACTTGCTCCTCAAATGCAGTCGTGTTGAGCTACACATCAACAGGCCGGTGCCATTGGGAGGGTGGGTGGATCTTTGTTCTACTGCCTCAGACCCTCATCAGTGCAGAGACCGCAGGTCCTTCCGGAACCTAGAGATCATGCCAATGTAGATAAACGGATAGTAAAAACTTGCTGACTTGGCAAAGAGGCCTGCCAGGATGCCGTCGAGTTGGGGTATTTGGTAACCCCACCCGACCACGAAGTGACTGCATATGGGGACCAGGCCAACAGGAAGGCCGCACACAGAATAAGTGAGACCTGGTGTGAGAATCAAATACACACTAGAGTACATGTAATAATACACACCTGCGTTAATAGAGAAGAGGGGTACATTTCCAAATTAAATGATCATCAGTCTTTGGTTACGTGATTGATTCTGCTAATGGGGTTAGATTAAAAGGTTTGGAGCAGTGGATTTACCCGCATAATGCTCCACTCAATCTTCTCTTGACTCTCACTGACATCTCCTCGGCTGGACTTGACTTTGCAAAGGAACGACAAAAACTGTAACGCATTCTAGCAAAAGTAGTTAGAGAAGCGTTAAGGAAAGAGCTTCTAGCGAAACGGAGTAGAGTTTGCGTGAAATCCCAATTTTAAAGACCACTGATGAAAATGGACCAGAAGTAATGTCCTTGTCCTACCTCTGTAACTACCCCAGCCCAATACACGCACAATACAGCCAGACTACTGCTACAACCGCGGCAATGTTACGGTTGTTGACGCAATGAGATGGAGAACATTTGTATCAATGCAGTCCTAACAGAGTAATAATGCTGATTTATCTAGAATTTGTACTGCCAAGACTTAAGAGCTACTAATAATGGAAAAATAATATCTGAAGCCCAAGTACATATGTTTTCAGGTCATGGAGGAACCTGGCTGAACCGGTGTTCGGTCAATGAGAGAGAAATAAATATTGTCTAGGTGAAATGAGGCATAATGCGATGAACATGGCCTGCTATATTCCATTAGTATTGGGGCCAGTTTCTTTGACCAGAGTTCCTAGAACTGTTTGCTAGAATATAACCTCTCCTAACCATACTATATGAGAAAACAGAGTGAATATTTGCACCGGGTATAACACAACACAACAATTTGTACCCCTATAGTCCAGAGAAAGCGAGAGAATTACATCAAAAATATAACGTGGGGGGTACATTACTCTGAGCCAGAACTCAAAGTAAGATGGTTAAAAATAGGGCTATCCAACGATTAACCGTGATAGATCGCATCCAGAATAAAAGTTTTTGTTTACATATATGTCTGTGCACTGTGCATATTAATTTTGTACTTGCAATTAAATTTATAATTTAATTATATAATTAAAATGTATAAATAAAAACATACACGTACATATATTTTTAAGAAAAATATAAAACACAAACATTTTTAAACTTTTATATATTATTTAAAGGGATAGTTCACCCAAAAATTCTGTCATCATTTAATCACCTTCGGGTTGTTTCAAACCTGTATAAATGTCTTTGTTCTGCTTAAGACTGAGGAACGTTAGTAACCAAACAAATCTCATACCCCATTTACTGCCATATGGGAAAACAAATTAGGGATTTACCGAACTGAAAATCCTTGGCCGATGCTGAATCAAAACGAAAAACTTGGCCGAAAGCCGAATTTCATTTATTTAGCCAATTTGTTCACCATTGCATAAACTGAATGGTCAAAATGCGCTTTTTATATTTAGTTTGTACAGTGAGGGAAATAAGTATTTGATCCCCTACCAACTAGCAAGAATTCTGGCTCCACAGATCAACCTCTTCACCACCATGGTCCAGACCAAACAGGTTTTAAAGGATGTTGGGACAAGATTGGAGACGTGCAAAAACCTTGAACAGGCTACAGACATAAGCTTGGTGAGAAGGAGACAACTGTTGGTGTGATTATTTGGAAATAGAAGAAATACAAAATAAATCTCAATTGGCCTTGGTCTGGAGCTCCCTGCAAGATTTCCCCAATGGAGTAAAGATGATCATGAGAAAGGATAAAGATCAGCCCAGAACTACACGGAAGAAGCTTGTTAATGGAGATGGTGGTCTAGTGGGTTAAACCACTGAGCTGGTAAATCAAAAGGTTGCTGGTTCGATCCCAGCAGCCACCACCAGTGTGTCCTTGAGCAAGACACATTACTCCATGTTGCTCCAGGGGGATTGTCCCTGTAATAAGTGCACTGTAAGTCGCTTTGGATAAAAGCGTCTGCCAAATGACTAAATGTAAATGTTAATGATTTCAAGACAGTTGGGACCACACTTAACAAGCAACCATTGGTAAAACGCTATGCCACGATAGATTGAAGTCATGAAGCACCCACAAGGACTTCCTGCCCAAGAAGGCCCGCCTGGCTCATCTGAAGTTTGAAAATAAACATCAAAATGATTCAGAAAAGGCTTTGGCGAAAGTGCTGGCATTGCTGTGGGACCAAAATTGACTCCTGTTTTTGGAGGCAGATAAATGTTGACTATGACCCCAAGAACACCATCCCTACAGAGATGCACAGTTCTGGAAACATTATGCTTTAGGGCTTTTTTTCTGCTACGGGTACAGGATGACTTCACCGCATTTAGGGGCTGAGGAACGGGCCAGTGTAGCGTAACATCTTGGATGAGAACCTTCTCCCCTCAACTAGATCACTGCAGATGGGTCGTTGATGTTCCTTTAACATGACAAAGACCTAAAACATAATGCCAAGGCAACCAAAGAGTGGCTTAAGGAGAAGCACATTAAATGTCCTAGCCAGTCTCTAGATGCTAGTCCTATAGAACATCTGTGAAGGTGGCTAAAACTCGCATTTGCTGAACAACAGCCAAGACACCTTAAAGATTGACAGAGGAGTGAACTAAAATGTATCCTGACACATGTGCAAACCTGGTGACCAACTATAAGAAATGTCTTACCTCTGTGCTTGGCAACAAGAGTTTCTCCACCAAGTAAAAAGTTATTTTTTCTCTGGGATCAAATACTTATTTCACTGATTGAAATGCAAATCAATTTATAACCTTTATATAACATTTTTTCCCCTGATTTTTTGTATATTCGGTCTCTATCAGTTAAAATAAACCTACTGTAAAATTATAGACCCTTCATTTCTTTTGAAAACTGTGTGTACGCCATCACTGTATGTCGGATGTCGAGAGTGGCGGGCTACTGTCAGACCACCGCTCCGTCTGAAGTACACCAAAGTTATCAACCAGTAAAGATACTTTCATTCGAATGTGTCTTTCTCAGACGCTGTAAAATACTCTACAAAACTGCCAACATGTTTACAACATTAATAAAGCGTATGCATGCTCTCTCTCTCTGAGAGTCTGGCCAAAATGGAGCATACGGTGGTGAGGCTGGTAGCCTTTGATGTAATGGACCACATTGATGGCTGTCAGCGTGTTGGTGCTGATGGTTTCAGGATTAGGAATTCATCCACCTGGCCAAGACACAGCATCTTATACGGTGCAAACAGTTCTGGCATTCTCTGGAAACCTGTCTCATCACCCACTAACCAGGTCCTGGGGAGCAAGCCAGAGAGATTAGGGGATAAAAGGACACATGCCTGTGTACTCGGAACGGATACAAATTATTTATCTCTTCAGATCCTCATAACATCACCTGCCAGATGGCAAAAGAAAACAGAAAGAAAGACCTCAAGCACCAGTGGCCGATTTTGCCTAATGTCTATGAAAGCTACATGAGCATTTAAAGTAAACTTAAGTGATGAGACCATTTCAAAATGAGTTTTTTCTGATTTTAAAATAGACTATTTATAGGTACGATCAGGCATCTTTTTTGTTTTATTCTGTGAACTACTTACCATATTTCTAATTTAATAAATAAATAAAAACATTTGTTTCTATTCGCATTTATTTGTAGAAAATGAAAACTGAAGAAACAGGCGAAAACTGACAAGATGCTCTGTATTTTTTCAGACCTCAAATACTGCAAAGAAAACTAGTTCATATTCACTTTTCAATGCAACAGTGATATTTGTACATGTTTTTAGGGAAGTTCATATTTTCTTTATATGATAACTCAGAAAGACAGGAGGATGAGACATGAAAAATGTGATAAAATCTATCACATTACTGTTGGATGACTTTGTCACTCCTGAGTTTTGATGTTGTTGAAGTTCAACGAACACTGAACTGAAATGTCCAAAATACATCTAGAAATGCTTATAAAATAAAATGTCTTAATATTTTCTGAGGCTGCATTGTAGTTTATGTCTTTCAAGTCAACTTTATCAATAACTTTCTTCAGATGCCAAATTATGTCCTCACCTTGCATGCACTTTACCATGTAGATAACTGTTTCACTTCCATGTGACACCTGATAGATTGTAATCTTTGAGGGGAAAAATATTGAAGGCTCCCATCTTCAGTCAGAAGTCTCAGATGTTGGCAAAACCTTTAAATTTGATTTATCCCAAGCTGGATTTTTTATTACTTTACACAAGACACTTAATTAGACACAAGACAGTTAATCTCAGATGTTTCAACCAGGAGGTAAAACCATCCAAAAGATGCTGAAAAATGCTGATGACCCAAAGAATAAAAACAGCATCCCTTTTCTGCTTAAGACTGTTAGAACTTTAATGTCAAGAACCATTGTTATTGAATTAAATAGAATAGGAAAACAGTATAAAGTACATGGAATATCAATGATTCTGAGGTTAGAGACAATTTATAGCATAGCATTAATAGCTATGAAGATATCTTGATTTCAATTTTGAGAAGAGTGGATAGCTGGACTTCGCTGCTCCTATTTCTGACCAAGCTGGGAGAGCTGTGGAGAAATGAATGGATTCAGTCTTAATACCTCTAACACTGCATAATCACATTAACTCCTAAACAAAAGCAGGGTTACACCTGAATATTTTCTTTTTCACACAAAGTCTTCGTCATGTAAGTTCACGAATAAGAGAAAGAAGGAAGATCCCCTTCTTTTTTACCCAGGCATCGGAATAAGGGGTAAAAGTGTATTAACAATATAAAAAATATTTACAAAGTGAAGTGGACGTTATGACTTGGTGTCAGCTATGTTAAGACAAAGTACTACGTAGATTTGCTTCAAATAGCAAAAACCATTCCAAGACACTCAAAGCAGTGTTGATCCTCCAACTCTGGGATATTCAGATGTCGCTTAAGAGCAATGGATTCTTTCAATGTATGTTAATGGCTAAAGAGTGATCCAGATCATGACTTTGAGGCTGTATATGGGTAATAAATCTTGCTTTTAGATATCCTGATATCTATTTTTTCCCGATAACTGATCATACCTGCTTAATAAACTGGGATGCGTTGAAAAGCTCACTACACCCATAAAGAACTCGCTTCCCTGGTCTGGCCTGAAGAGAACAAAAAAACACGTGATGCATCTTTATAAAAGATGTTTTGTAAAAGGATATTTCACATACCCAAGTCTGTTTAGCATACCTTTGTGTAGTCAACAAGATTTTGATACTCTATATAATTGCCTCCACCAACAACAAAGACAATGGCCTGTAAAATGACAAAGATGGTAGATGGAATTTCAATTCATATTTAAAGATTTCAATAAATTCGACTTTGTCCAAATATCATTGGCTATCAAGTGTCCTCACTGGTTTTTAAGCTTACCTCCTGAAAGGGGTTCTTGTTTCTTGGAATGGAGCTAAAGGAATTAAAGAGTTTGATTAATTCATCAACAGTGGCAGAGAGAGAAAGCAGCCAACAGTTAGGGAAAAACTACAGATCTTCTTATATTCTAAATATTTTCAGTGGAAAGTCACAGCGCTGGCAAGGATGTGTGAATCTGTTATTTACCCAACATCAATGCTGCCTTATGTGTATGTAATAAAAGAAACAAGTGATTTCAAATTCCTCCATGGATCAAATACCTTTAACATAATATTTGCATACAGTGCGACCAAATCAAACATTGAGCTCTATCGTTAGAAAATATAAGGCCTCTGAATGAATCTCGAGTTCCTACCTCTCGCTTCCGCGAAGCATCTTGGGATCAAAGTATCTGTAGTCATCAGTCTCCTGCAAAAATCACAGCACGTAACATAAGGGATTACAGAGCACGTCAGTAAATTAGGGATGAAATAACACTGACTGAACCGTCCCCACATCACCAGCTCCTGAAAACCACCTCATTTATCAACTCTAAACCCTTATCAAGCTATTATGCTTCCATCAACAATTTATCTGAAAACTAGCCCCAAACAGTAAAATATGCTCTCCCAGTCCTTTAGGCTAATTAAAAAAGATTTCATTTTTTCTTCTTAGAATGTTTTGACTTCAACTAACGAGAGCTGTCTCTGAGGTGGGGGCCTATGGCCCCCTACTTTTTCATCCTCCATATTGAAAGGGCCAATCTTGTCTCTTCCCCCACGAGACTTCTGTCAGCCTGGCAGACCTGGTGCTCCATCACATATTTCAAAGAGAAATCTTTGATGTCAACTCACTGAAACTGGAGACCAGTGACACTATTAAATGTCTACATGCTCCAGATATTTCTGTGTTCAGTTTTCCCCTGCTAGGTAGCATAACTCCACATTATCAGCAGTAGTTCAGACTATTTTGTTTTGACACTAAAACCTGGTCAAGTGGGCTGGTCTGTTAGTGGAGGTTTTGAGCTGCTCCTATCCCTTCAGTTGCATAGCTTTCCCAACAAGAGTCGTATTGTGCTGGGCACTGGAATTCCAGTGGCTGAGAATATGATAATACTGTTTTGTTCAATTCAAGTTTATGGGCAGAACGTAGACTTTGAAGGGAAATATCTCAGTAAGAAGATATGACAATCTGTCCACCCAGGCTTTTAAGAGTGAGAAGATCAGAAAGACCCCGAAGATGTTTTAAAAGGAAATAAGGTCCTTCTGTCCTGGTGCGAGAAGGGGAAGCTAAAAGCCCACTGTTACACAAGCAGATCTCAAGGGCTAATATGTCAGCTAGCCGTCTCCATTACAGCATTTTAAATTTAGGATAGCTCTTCAGGATAGTTCTTGGAAGTGTGCTTAGGGAAAATTCGACATGACTATATAAAATTGAGCCCTTAGAGTCATAATGTGAGGGCGCTGACAAAGAATTGCCACATCATATCCTTTCCGTGATTCCACATTTATAAGACATCAGCATCAATCATTTCCCCCACACAGTCAGAGAACGTAGTTGATCTCAAAGCATCAGGAGACATTTTCAAAGAATATTTTTCCTTCAACACAGTCCAACAATAACTTGAAAACAGCCAATGTGTTTAAATACCTGATGCTTCATATACAGACATTTTACAACAGGGATGAGACCCATCATTAAAATCTTTTTTAGTTTGCAGAAAGAAGTTACCTCTTACTGCTGTTTAAAGCTCATTTGTTTCGAAAAAGGTAAAAGCAAAATGGATCGCTTCCAAATCTCTCGAAACATTATGCTTTTGCTCACTAAGAACCATCTCCTCACTCTCTCTCCACAGGTGTTCCCCTGGCTGTTACAGTTGCATTAACACAGCAGATCAGATTGCCTTAACTGAGGTATCGTGTAAAAAAAGCTTCTTCTGTGCCCTGTTAAGAGTAAATCCAGTGTCGCATAGAGCTGCGCTGTCATAGGCATTTATCCGCATTGGGAGGTAAACCAGTGATACTTGATGACATGCAATACTGTTTGCATGTTGGAAACATTTTTGTATAACTATCCATAGATGTGCAAAAAAACAAACCACTATAAGGTGAAGGATTATCACATTTATAAGTACTCCTTTGAATTATAAACAAAAACAAATGATGTGATAGAGTAGGTGAGAGACAGATGCATGCTTACCGGGTTTGACTTAATTTCCATTAAATTGTCCAAGATTCGTGTAACAGGCAAGTTCTGAACAAAGACAAACAAACAAGACTCACGATAAAGCCGACATATATATAATAGCAACATCAATGCAAACATTAGCAGCCGAGCTAGATCGTAAAAAAATTATAACTTTGAAGCACAAAAAAATTATATTGTTGCAATAACCAGGTAATGGCAATTTCTTGGATTAAATAAAAAACATGATTACTGATATTGTGTTAATTCTACACACGATCTACAAAATCATAAACTATTCAGCATCTATTAAAAAATGACCTTAAGAATAACAATAGATAACAAACCCTCTCTGCCTCCCTTAATTTGTTTGTTTTAAATGAAAAACAAAAAAATGAATTTGAATGAAAGCATTCTTTTTTTTTCAAATTCAATAGATAACACAATAATATTGTTGTTGTGAATTCTTTTGTGACTTGTAAAACTGATTGTAACAGCTCTGGCAACAACACACAGGGTGTTCGTTTCTGGCTCTGTCACCTCAAATTTACTCCTAGTACCATAGTAAATGCTTATTTTAACTACTTTAGCCAATACCAGTAACTAACTAAAATTGCTACAGTTTTCACTCTGATGTTGTGAAAGTGTTTACTGCTAGAACCTGCTAGAACTTCTTTAGAACATTTTCTTGTTTTTTTTGTGTGAATTATTCCTTTACTGCAGATTAATGCATTGCAGCCTAAAGCTTTTTATTGGCGTATATACTCACATGCTGTTTCAATACTAGATTTTTCACCCCCTCCATCACAAACTGGGAGCCGGTGTTCATGACCCTCGAGAAAAGACTAGGAAAGCGACAAGCAGACCATCATAAATTAGCATCGAACGCTTCTGACTGTAACAAATGGATTTGAATTATAAGAAATAAATTTAGCGTAACGTCATACCCCATTGGTTTTACTCCACCGCTCCCATAATTGGCTGGTGTCGCAGCCATCTTGGTGAAGGCTCTAGAAAATATTAGGCCATATTATAGTTACAAAACTCTTGCTCTCATAATTCTGTTAAATTAAATTGTAGTTACTATGAGAAGTGTTATGATGTGTTTGTTGACAATGGCCAGAACTTACTTCCACTGCTTGATGTAGTTAAGTGGGGACAGGTCACAGCCAGCATCAAGCATTGCTTTTTTGTACTGCTCCAGATCAGCCTAAAGAAAAACAAAATCTCTCATATGAAACCAAAACTTCAGCTGGTCAAATGAAACTGCTTTAATACAATGAAGGATGGCACATGGCTCACAAGCCATGTGCATTCATCAGAAGGGGAAGAAACCCATTTCTGTTAGACGCATAACAGTCCGCACCGCAGGAAAGAGTCAGGCCGTTTTGATGTCACCAATCTCATCACTGCCTCCAAAAAACAAACAAAATGGTTGTTTTTGGAGTACGTGCAAACGCTTTGCCAACAATAATCTACTCCAGTTCAGGGGGAAGCAGATGAAAGAAAGATCCCAGAAGACGTGGAAGAGAGTTCCTGTCTGACTTTAGCTGTCAAATCACTATTATTTGGAAAGTTAAAGCTTTTACAGCCTAGATTAATAACCATGTCAGTGCGTGACAGCGGGGTCCCTCTGTGACGCATTGTCCACTGCGGTTTCTCTCCTGATAGGACAAAACTTTAAGGGTCACTGCTGTGGGGTGAGACATCATCCATCCGATATTGCTCCCATGGCTCTGTTTCCTAGTCTTGAAATTATACACAAGAACTCATACTGTCTTTTGAATGGCCATTTAAGAGATCTTGCAATGAGCGGAACAATCCTGCTTTATCAAGGTACAAGAGCAATAACATTTGGACATGGCATCAAAGAGCGTCAGTGTTCCCCAAATCTGCGCCGCATGTGTTCCAAAGAACAACAAGGCTTTTGAAGTAAAAAAAAATACAGTTTGAGAACCAAGGCCAAGCTTTATATGGAGGAATCAGAATGGATTTGGATTGATGTGTCCCAAAATAATGAAATTGCATTTGCCGCTGATTATAATAAAATGTGGTGTTACCGAAAGTGCACATCAGGGTAGCCCACCACAGACGACACCGCAAGTTTTGTTTGTATAGACATCAAATGGTTGCTATGGGACTCTATGATCAACGATCATGACCAGCTATCATCACAGATTGTCATGGAGTCCCGGAGCAACATTAGGATTCCCAGATAAATACAGGAAAATAGAAAACAGATAAATAATTTGGATATTATAGTTTGATTGTAGACCGTACCTCGGATGGGGGCTGCTGGGAAGTGATGTAGTAGATCAGGAACAACCTCATCTTATCCTCAGCGGTTCCAGCTACCAATAAGAAAAAAACATTATTAAAATCCATACTGATCATTTGCATTCAACAAAGTAAATGCGCCTCGAGGTTATTTTCCTCAAAAGCTGAAATGTGATCAGTAAATCAAACATTAAACTCAATTTGAACAATAAAGCACTGTGTATTCCAAACACTTGAAAAATAACTGATCGCTATCATGAAAGTCAGCATAGTGGCCATTCCTGTGTACTCATAGGAAACCCGTGAACTTAAAGAGGACCCCGTGGAGATCAAGAAACCGTGTCCTCTCGAAACCTCACAATGCTGGCGGGAGAGAAAACAAATTTCATCCTGTGGTAGCATCACAGAGCAGCTTTAAAGACTACCGCTTTCCCTTAGGGATGTAATGTATTTCAGTCCACCAAGCTGGAAAATGGCTGGATGAAGAAGAGGGGTGGGACAGAATCTCATTAATGTAGGAGTAACTCATTGAATTAGTTTTGTTTGATCTTGTTGTTCTTGGTAAGACAAAACGTTGTGATCGATAATGTTATGAGGGACATGATGGTGTAGAACAGTTAGGCTTACAGACCAGTCAATTCGACAATAAGTCACACGAGGCCAAGTGTTACACTGATTTTAACAGGGTTATGTGATGTCAGAAACAACCGATGTTGTTCCAATCAGATATTAGCAAGAATGGCATCTTTATGGAGACTCCTGTAGTCCAGTTGTGTCTGGACCAAAACGATTTTACTGTGGGCGGGGCTACCCATTGTGATGCGACAGAATTAGAAACATTTTATAATAAGTTATACTATAATAAATATTTTAATGTGATGGCATTAACAGCCAATAAGCTCTGCATGTTTAAAGTGCAAGACTCACCGTCAGGATCGCTGATAATGTCCAGTAGAGATTTATCAAGAGTAGATTTACTCATGAGCTTCTCCTCATATTCAAAGTACACATCCATCTTACGACTCTAAAGACAGACAGGCGCATTAAGAGTAAAATATGCGGCTCTGCCTTGCAAAAATAATAAGATGTGCTGAGAAAGCGTAACTCAAGAGATGAAAAACATTTTTCTCATGGTGCACTGACCTTGATGTGGTCCAAAACTGCTGTGGCAACGTTGGTGTGGAGGTCAATCAATCTCTTCTTCTCCAGAAGCTCAGGAAGAGAACTGTTTGGAGAGAGGAGCACGGTGTTATCCAACTCTATTTATGCAGGGGTATAGCGGAAGACGCTTTGTTAAAAAAAATGACTAGTATATATTTATAATAGCTCATGTGCGATAGGAGACAAGTGCCGGCTGTAATTAAATTATTGTAGGATTTCATAACAAACTACAATTTTGGAGGGGAAGTCGACTTTTTTTGTTAATGGGAATGATCTACAAATGAAATAAGAAATATCATTCCTTTGAACAAAACACACAAAGTCAATAAGACATTTTTCATTCTCCTACCTGACAGCTGAGGTAAGTTTGGCAGTGTTATCTGACAACATACTAATGGCTCCGTCATCCTCCCCCTCTAGGCCCTTAGAAGAAAACCACATATCGGCGTTACAGTCTTCTTATCACCGCTTCAGTCCAACAATGCCTTTATATATTATTCAGCATCAGCCCTAGAGCGACTCCACAAATAACAAACCGCATCCTTGTGTCTTACCATGATGCTCTTGAGGCGTTTAACCTCGTCCTCTTGTGCTCGATATGTATCCAGTTCCTCCTGCACGGCTTCTGCCACCTCAGGAAACGGACTGAAACAGCAAACAGAAATAAATGAAATGGTTTTCGTGAGGTTGAGGCTAAAAGTAAGCCACTATGTGATCCGGTTAAACTATTTGATAAACTCCTAAATGCAGAAATGGAACCAAAACATTTACATTTATGCATCTGGCAGACACTTTATTCGAAAGCAATAGTGTATTCAAGGGACACAATGTCCTACCAAAACAAGATGTTTCAAATATAGTCGTTTTTTATGCTAATACATATAGAACACATTTACATTTATGCATTTGGCAGAGGCTTTTATCCAAAGCGAGTTACATTGAATTGTTTTATCAATTTGTTTCTGACTATGTGCAATCCACTGGGATCGAACCCATGACCTTGGCATTGCGAGTGGCATGCTCTAACCACTGAGCCACAGGAAAGCACAGGACAAAATGACATCAAGTGCACTCCTGCTTAAATCTTGAACTCTGTTTCTCAACTAATGTTGAAAAGAACAAGTATTTTAATAATTCTGTTAAAAATACTAAATATTGGAACATTATGCTAATAGTTAATAGAAGCTAGATACTAAAACAATACAGAAGAACACGATAAGAGAAAGCATTTACCTTCCTTTGTGTTTTTGCCAAAATTTATCAGCAGCAGTGAGATCATAGCTCTTCTTGTTCTTTTTTTTGGGCCGTGCCCCGGCTGGGCTGGCCTCTGATCCCTGAGACTCCTCCACAGACACCCGGTTCAGATGGAAGTCCTGATAAAACACATATATACAAATGTGTGATGCTGGGGAACAAAATTTCTGGACCAAAACACACTGCAGGCCCTACAGTCCCTGACTATAAAATAACTACAAAAACAAAAACTTTCAATCCAATTGTGAAGAACATCGAATAAGATTCTTCAAATCACTTCTGGCAATTGAAGACTTGCTTTACTAAAGCAGAAGCATTTTGAAACCACGAAAAAGAATAAATGACTACTGGCACAAAAGAAACCCCGGCGCAGACATTCCACATTTAAAAACCCTTTATCATCCATACAGTGACTGTAATAACTTGATCTTTTCATATATACCGCAACTTGGAGCTACTTGCAGTTTCCATTTAGGGGAAAAGTACATTAGCATTCCTTGAAAAATATAAGTAATATGGGCTTAATTTTAGGTCATGTGGGTTTCTTTGGGATCTGCTCACCAGCACATCATGAATGAGAGCTTGATACGTCCATGTGTGGTGAAGAGGAGTTGCTAGGTCCATGTTCCGGTCGGCAAGAACAAACAGCGGCCTCTGAAAACTGTGGGGGTTTGGTAAAGTTATATAATTATAAAGCCTAGAACTACAGTAAAACCAAAATCTCTGTTTTCTAGATATTTTCTTTAACTTTCCATCTATCTATAGGTCTGTTTCTTATCTGTGTGTGTGATTTTGCTCCACCTGAACTGGCCAGTGCCCATGGTGTCTCCGGTGAACAGGCTGTTCCTAGCGTCCCGCAGATTCTCTCTCAGTTTCTTGTCAAGTTTCTGGATGGAAAAAAGTGAAATCAGTAAAACCAATAGTTCCAGTAGGAACGAGTTGTACAATACGTAGGAAATTACATAATCTAATAAAACCAGGAACTTAAGGTGTTAATTTTATCTCACATAACACAGAGACATTCTTCTGTTAGAAAACTAATCATCCAAAAGCTCTCTAGTGAAAGCCAGGCGAGCTTGGATTGTGTCCCACATACAGAACAAAGAAGAATTTTGTACCTTCCTTAATACAACATTAAGTGACAGTATCAGTTTGCACACTTTGGACATTTACAAATGCTGTGTAAAAGGGTTTACTGGAGGGGTGGAGGTGATTAATAAATGACCACAGACATTCTATACCATTCTATTCACAATTCATAAAACTCTTTTAAACCGAGCCGGACAAAGATGTCTCAGATTGTTCATATAGAAGGTATCAGAGGGACATTAAATAACAGATCAGTGGGTTACTTACCACAGCTACCATTTCTGCAGCATTCCCTCTTGGACATCGGATTATTGGGACAGCACCTATGATAACAGGAAAGCTCACTGTACTGCCAATAGGAGGCCGAATTAAATATCCACACACAGGCTCCCAAGACACACACGAATGTTCAGAAGAGTTTCACTCACACTTCATAAACAGCAATACAGTCTCTAGATCAGTGCACTGAGTTCGAATCATGAGGTTTCCGTCAAATGAAAGTTTAGCAGTTTGGTTCAGATTAACACTTTTCCTCAAAATAAAGTTGTTTGATTATGGGTGAGAATGAAAGCCAAATGTGTTCATTATTTACGTTAATATAGACTTATGGCCGGTTTCACAGACTAGGTTTAAATAATTTTAAAAATGAATCTCAAATAGTAATTTAGTCTGGGACTAGTCTTAAAGGGATACTTCACCGGAAAATTAAAATTCTGTCATCATTTACTCACCTTCGAGTTGTTCCAAATCTGTATACATTTCTATTTTCCGATGAACACAGAGAATTATATTTGGAAGAACGCTTATAACCAGATATATTTTGCCCCCCATTGACTACCGTGTATAAATGTATTTGTTCTGGTTATCAACGAGAAATATATCTTGCCACATATCTTGACTCCCATAGTAGTAAAAATAACTCAATCTTTTTGAACACCAAAGAAGACATTTTGAAGAATGTAGGACATCAAACAGTTCTGGGGCACTTTTGACTACCATTGTATTTTTTCCTACTACGGTAGTCAATGGGGGGCAAAATATATCTGGTTATAAGCGTTCTTCCAAATATAATTCTCTGTGTTCATCGGAACATAGAAATGTATACAGATTTGGAACAACTCGAAGGTGAGTAAAAGATGACAGAATTTTCATTTTTGGGTGAAGTATCCCTTTAAGACAAGTCCCAGACTAAAATTAATATTTGAGCTTTCTAAACTGAAAATAACTTGCCCTGACATATGTTAAAATATGTCAGTTTGTATATCAGTATGTTTTGTCTCAAGAATCACAGCAGAAATGTTTTTTATAAAAGTGACTTAAATAAAAAAAAATCGTAATTTAACAGAGACATTATTAAGGCTTAAGATAAACCTTATGTAAGAAACCGGCCCTTTATCTAAATATTCATGCATTCAGTCCTATATATTCAGAAAAGCATTACTGCAGGAAGGTTCTGCCACCCAGTGGCTCTCTCAACACAAACCGCTCATCATTTCTATAATATAAAGTCTTCAAAACATCTTAACAGTTAAACAATGAGCAAACGTTGGCTAACTTGAGCTTTTCTAATAATTATATTTCATCAAAATTTCCTGTTGAAATACAAAAGTAAAAAATGACTTTGGAGAGGAACTATCTGTTTAATTTGAGAGTTTGGTGGCTTAGACGACAATTCAAGCAAATCATAAGCCCCTAAATTCAAACAACGCATTAAAAAAAGCGCACATACAGTAGAATTAAAACTTGCTATTTACCAAGTGTAACAAAGAAGCAGAACAGGCTATCCACTATAGTGTCCATTATGGCCTCCATGTCGGTGTCCATGATATCTGGCTTGTTGATGGCTGCAGGTAAATAACACTAGTAGTGTAAATGATTCCATTCAGAATTAAAATAAAATCTGAAAATAAAAAGGAAACACTGTGGGTCTTTTGGGCAACAAACCGTGATAGGAGATGTGTTCTTTGTTTTGATTGCAGAGAATGAACATTTCATCTTCAAGAGTGATGAAGTTCAAATACTGATCAAACACCTGCGAAAAGGTAGAACAGATTTGAGAAAGAGCCTTTAGGTATTCAGAAGAACTGAACAAATCAATAAAATCATCACTTTATCATCAATTATAGCACCGACAATAAAATAATGCAATACCATAATAACGATATGAAGACTCAGGATATCATATATTTGAAACGTTTCATTTAAAAATGATTTAAATTTGTGCTTGGCAGAAGAAAATAACCCTAGGATGGGACTAAAATGAACAAAGTATGGTTTAATTTAATTTTTGGGTAAACTATTTCTTTACAAACATTTCAAAAGCTTCAAGCAAATAACTTCTCCAACTTGAGAGCTTGACCTACTTTGGTCACCTGGTTTACTGCATTAGACGCTAGAGCAGCACTTGCTATATCCTCCAACTTGCTTCTGGAGATGGCAGAGATGAAGTTCAGGTAGTAGGACTCATAGAGTTGGTTTCGCAGATCCTGCAAGAAATTAAGTTATTCTTTTAGTTTAAAAAATAGGGCGATTTTTTAACATGAAGGTTGACACAGGATAATACTGCAAACAGTAATAGAGAGACAATAATCGTAAGGTTTACTTGACATATCCTGTCAATGTTCTCCTCTGTGGGCATAATGAAGTAAATGGCAGGAACATCTGGAATGGGATCGCGATCGGAGTGCAACAAACTAGAAGATTAAGCAAACAAGATGCACTGTAGTGTCAAAAGCAAATCATCGACTGACATTCAATACAATAACAAAAGCATCCATTATACAAAATGTTAATTTTAAAACAAAATAAAGTATTGAAAGTTCTCACAGGTGAAGAGTGATGCCCATGTCACGTAACTCTTTCACTGACAGCAGGGGAGAAATGATGTCTTGGCCAAAGCGATCGTAAATAAGGACCTTTTAAGAATAGCAAAGGGTGAATGTGTCAGTGACAACTACAGAAGCAATACTGTGATACTTTAAGACCCTTGTGTAGTGAAAGAAGTGAGGAAACCTCTAGGTGTCATCCTTACCTTCCATACCGGTTCAGCTGCTGTGTTTTTCAGGGGTTGGGCATTGAAGTTGAGCATTCGCTTTAAAGCAGCTGAGGACAGAAACAGTCTTTCAATATCAAAATCGAAAATCACAGTCAGCCAGTCCAATTCACGCATTTGTTGCATGTGTGCATAGTGTTAATAATTTAAATCATATTACTATTAAAAGCGGCATTGACAGCATTTCATCAAGGATACTATGTTTCATATCTCACCAGCAACATACTTTATGCAATGCCCATATATCATCCACATTTTATATATTGAATGCACATCCGTAAAACTCGAATCATTTGACTACAGCAGCAGCCACAAACTAAATGTTAACACCCACATATCGTTAACCTCTAAAAATAACTTTATTATAATTATTTAATATAATAAAATAATCAATTATTATGATCACTAAATATTTGGTTTTGCTTATTGCCTTGAAGCTAGCGTGTGGCACGCTAACCACTGGTTCCTATAAAGGAGTTTATAAAGGTTTATAAAGGAACTATTTGGCTCTATACATTTATCAAAACAAAAGTACTTTATCTAGTCATATAAGCTAAACAAATCATCCACTCATCTAATGTTAACCAGCTGCTAGATAACCAACACGATTAGCCTCCTCAGCTATTCCATCAGAACAACTCAATTTAAAACGTAATCATTTCTACAGTATGCACTTTAAATAAATAAGGCTTACAGTGTATTGAGAATAATTCATAGGAATTATATCAACATTATGGAGTGCTTAGAGATCAATTTAAACTTAGCAACAGACCTGCCTGTTTTTCCCGGACGGAGGCCGCCATCTTTACTGTTTATGCGGTGACGTCTATGAAGGTGACGTGGCAACCGGCAAGTTGCTCCGTGTGTGTACGGGAACGCGCGCAATGAAAGGGGTCTTTGAAGAAATATTAAAGTGAAGAAATATTTTTTACTTTTCTCATTTGGAATATCGCCCCCATCTCAGCCATCCATTAAACAGTTACCATGGAAACCACGGCTGTCATACTCGTCCAGACCAAACCTCACGCACCTTTTCTGCCATAGAGTGCAATAAGGCTTGTTGAGGCTGTGTGCTCAACTTGATTTCAAACAGTTATCATTAAACCCAAGTTAGAAACTGTGAGAGTAACAGCTAGAAAAGTTGACTAAATTATGATAGATATGCTAAAACAACGACCTAAAAAACCACAAGATTTATTTACAAATGGGAAAGAAACATACATTGCTCGTGAAGGATTCCTACCACTGGTGTAAGAGAAAACCAAGGATGCATATGTAGTGGAGTAGCATTTATCTTTTATGGGAAAACTGGACTGTGGCTAGTAATAAACAATAAAGTTGCAATTGCACCATCTTGTGGCTATCTTGTTAAGAAGAACTGTTCATTGTGAACATTGTTTTGTGAAAATAAAAAATCCAGTTGTTTGGTACTCATTCTGTAGGCAAACATGTATAAACACTTAAACTGAACATTTTAACGGTGCTAAAACTAGTGTAACTCTGAATGGTGTGGCTGGTAAGAACAGTTCTGATCCCATTAAAGCAATGTATATTATTAGCCATATTTACATGAGCCTTAACCTAAATAAATGCCTGGTTTTCAAGAACTTCAAAAATACTTCAATAAACTCACTGTTATGAATACGAGTTTGTAAAGAACATGCTTCATAAAAGAGGCCCAGATTTAAATTTTGGAAAAAACAACATGACTTATTCTGATGTTAGGTAAAAGGTATTTGCATAATACTGTAACAACCTAGACACTTTCATTCTCTATTTATAATTGCTAATACAATGATAGCTGGGGATATCAAATTTCTGATAAATGTAAAAAGGGGGTAAAGTGTAACATACGGTTGATATAACCTAATAAAGTAATGCTTATGTGAGCTAGAAATAAAAAAAATACTGTTTAAATAATACTCAGTAACTCCAATAAATAAACATTTAGCACCATCGCAGATAACTGGGTAAAACCTGGTCTAATATACAGAAAAGATTCTTCAAATGTACTGCATAACAGAAAACTGACACACTGCATAGTCCAAGTGTTTCTTGAAGACCTCATAAGAGGGTAGTATAGGAAGAATGAGATGATTGACAGAGTGGCTCTGTGGAAAGCCAAAGGTAGGGTCTGGAGAGTCTAGGAAAGAAAGGGTGGGTGTGGTATTGAATCCGATGGCTGGAACCGTATCTGTAGCAGTAGCAAATGTAAGAATGTCCTCGATTGATGTTGCACACTGGCCCTCTGAAATAAAAGATGATAGGTAATCTCACTGCACTATAAACACACAATTATACATGTTGGTTATGGTAAAAACAAATAAGATATTTTATTTTGTTTCTTCAGTTTTTTACTTGCATACCACATAATGCATTCTGTTAAAATAAGCAATAGATTATGCAACCCCAATTGGCCAAATAAAACTTGATAAAACGGTATTTCTAAATTCTACCAACCAACCAACAAACATACCCTCACACTCATGTAGATACTGTTCCCAAAAGTTAATGGCCGTGTTTTCTTTTGCTTTCAGATCTTCCTCCTCTGAAAACCGTATGGTAAAGAGCTCCAGGATGGATTTAGCGGTCATCCTCTCCACGGGGCCACAGAAAACCGAATAGAAACTTTCAGCACACATCTGAACCTGCTCAAAAACTCCAAGCGTCCTTAGACCCTCCCGAAACCTGAAAATAACAATAAGAACATATTCAGTGAAAGATTAACATAGATGCACACATATATCTTGAAGATATTTATAGGAGAATAAACAGCAGACACATACAGGTTGATGACAAATAATAATACAATTTTTAGTTTTCTTGCAAGACTTCCCTCCTTCTGCATAAGATAAATGAAGACATTTTGTAGAGTGCTGTGAACCGGCACCCATTCACTTGCATTGATTTTGTGTCCATACAATAGAATTGAATGGGTGCCGGTGCTGTTCCGTTACCAACTTTCTTCAAACTATCTTTGTTTGTGTTCTGCGGAAGAAAGTAAGTCATACAGGTTCGAAATGACAAGAGGATGAGTAAATTATGACAGAATTTTCATTTTCAGGTGACCTATCCCTTTAATGTACAAACCTCTGCAGAGGCAGCTGTAGTCTGATGATCAAGTAAAAACTGAGAACATCCTCCACCAACATGTCTTTCTCTGAGAGCTTACTGACTTTCCGCCAACAGCCTGCTGCTTCCAAGTACTCTCTGGCTGACAGCATTGCACTTCTCATCTGACTTATGGAGTTTGCGTCTGCAATCTAAAAACAGTGCTCACAGTGTGAAAGGTGTACAAACATTCATTCTGTTTGCTAGAATCAATGCTATCTTAAAACCTAAATTAAACAATAAGAAAACTCACTCTTCTGATTTTGTGTGCCAAAACATTGTCTCCAAGGTCTTGTAGTGTTGGTCTGTAGTCTTTAGGGTAGCTGAACAGACTGTGGTACAGCGCTGGAGAGAAGAAGCTCACTAGGGGACCACCGTGAACCAAGGAGATGGCCAACAGGCTGCCGACCTCAAAGTAAAGATCGTCCCTCAAAGCTGTTAATACAATACAATTAGTTCGTTTTCAAAGTCATTTCAGTAAGGTGACAGAATTGCATTGGACATTCGTCTAAAGAACACTACAGTACCTCGTGAGTTCAGAACAAGGTTTTTAGCTCCATCAGGTCCTCCGAAGATTTCAGACGTCTGCAAGTTGTAAACAAGATGTCTGAGGAACCAACGTTGATTTCTGAGTTTGTTGTTTAGTTTATCTTTGGAGAACTTAACAGAAAGTGTGTAGCAGGGATTAAAGTCACTTTGCCGGCAAACCGCAAGAGCTGCTTTCACCACCTCATCATCATTACCATCTTCCACTAACACCTCTGTGCACTGCTGCTGTGATATCTGACAAGCCAGACCCATAAGGATCTCTGTAGAAGTGGCTGGCAGACACTGCCTACAAAAGTAAAGAGCACCTCAATACCTTTAAGAAATGGAACAAGTCATGCATTCAGTAAAGGTTACTAACACAATGTTTTGAATAAGCATGATCACTGTAAGCAATTCATTCATACAAATGTCTCTGCTGGACTGTTGCAACACCAAAACAATTAGTTGAAGCATTTACATATTAAATCATTTGTTCTATTCCTTTAGGGTGGTAGTTTAAACACTGCATTTTCATTTTCGAGGTAAACTGCCCCTTTAAAGGAGTCATTTGGTGCCAATACGTGTTTTTCTGTGTCTTTGGTGTGTTATAATTTGCCCATGCATGTATTAAATTTGCAAAAATTTAAGTGGTGGAACAAAAGATGCATTCTATATAAAAGTAAAAGCTCACCCACACCTGCCTGAAACACCTCATGTAACCACCCCCACACAAATCTACGTCACTTCGTAGTATGATTTCAGTAAGACCGCCCAAATGTATGCGCAAGTAAGGTGGACGTACCTGTCAGTACAATTGCTTTGGAACCTGATGTTCCAAATATGGTAAGAGGCATTAGATTTCCATCACACACTTGCAGTATAAAGCTAATACCTTTTAGAGATGAGGGAGGGATGAAGGTTAGAGATACATCCTTTAAATAATCTCTTCCTCTCTTGCCTTTCAGCCAGTGGAGATTTAGTATAGTTGGGTAAGGTCACCGAATCTGAACAAAATAAAAGGTATAATGTATATGGTATTTCATGTCCAAGCATGCAGTGCTAGTATTACATTATTAGTAAATATAGATATGGGCTGATCAATAACAAAAAAACAATAGTTTACTTTTCTCCTCAACAGCAGCTTTGCATTCCGCACATGTCCAATCAGTTTCGTAAAACTTGAGGGAGGAGCACCTCCGATGAGTTCCCCTGGATCCACAGAGCATACAACGAATTATTTCCCAAACGCTGTAAAACAAACAGAAATGTTAATAACAATAGAAGCGTAACAAAAAGATCATATTTAATTGAATGAAGGACTTCAATAAGCACATAGATTACCCCGAGAGTGTGCAGTGTTTCCGACCCTTTTGAGATAGACACTTGCTGGCATCACACTGCTGGTACACTTGCAGCAATTCTCCAAAGGCATTTTCTTCTAGTTCCCAAGAAGCGTCTCTAAGGATTGTATAATATTTGAACACAATTAATATTAAAGAATTAAAAAGCAACTGCATTTATTGTGTCGCCATGCTCAAGCCATGTGCAATTAAAATGGCATTAATGATACATATCAGATATTAAAAAATCTCAGCAATATCGTTAAGCTGGTGTTAAAAATTAAAAGAGATGCATAGACAGATAATGCATCAATTATGCAATGTACTAACTGTAAAATGTGGTGCATTTTGAAAAATCTAGTGGTTCTCAAAATGGGGTGGAAGGCATTTTATAACAATTAGAACTTATGATAAATTCTTTCTAATCAAACATCATAAAAAAATACCCACTTACCAAAATAATGGATGTTCCAGCATTGTTTAATGTTGTATGTTTTTGGTTTAATTAACACTATCATCTTAAACTTAGTAGTTCTTAATTTAGGGGGGGCACAAAGGGTTGCACCCTACACAAGGGGGCCTTACAGTGAACATTTTGAGAACCACTGCCAGATTCAGAAATAACTGCCATTTACCTCTCTGGTATGTATATTCCCATCCTAATCATTTCTTGCTGGAACTGGTCTTTGTTGTTACAGAGCGTGCATTTGCAGAAGAACATAGCAGCACTGTGGGCATATTGCTGCAACAACAGAATTCAGATTCAGGGTATGATTACCAACCTTGGATTATTAAATTTGTAAAGAATTATGTATATGTACAATCATTAACCTGTACACAAGCCCTATGAAACCAGCTTCCATGACATGCAGGACACTTAAGCACATTGTAGGAGAGTACAGGTTCAATAGGCTCAAGACACACAGAGCAGGAAAGTGGAAGACTCGGGCTGGAGACGCAGGTCTGAATAGGAGCATGCTTTTTACAGTAAGACCTGTGAAAACAAAAGCTGCCATCATCAGTATCTTACAAAAATATGATGACACCCCTGTGCCGGAATTCAGGCAATGTCATTCATGTAATGGGAAAGAAATGTTTATCTGCAAAAAAGAAACTTACGGAAATGAGTCTGTGAACTGGAATATAAACTCCTGCTCTATTCCACAAGGCATGTGGACCATCTGCCTGCAGGTTCTGATGAAACACCCCACTGAAGCGCCATGCTTTTTACAGTGCGTGCACTTCTGCAAGTGATAAGTAAAAAAGTTTTAGCGTCTGACGCATTCATGCAGTGATAATTGAAAATACGTAGACGGCCAACTGTGTATTTACCAGCTTAGAAGATCTGCGAATCTCCTTTTTGATGTCATTCACCAGAAACCCATGAATGCCTTCATGCTCCTCCCCTCTCTGAAATACCCCACTAGAGACCAGCTGTAAATGAAGATATATCATGCTTGCAATAAGATTATGATTGAATATGATAAAGCAAAAGTATGATTTAGAGAAGACAGATGTATTCGAGGTTTCTTAAGCATTCATTCAATGTTATTATTTTTGCTCATTGCTGGGACCATACAGTCCATAGTAATACAAATACACATGCTAATTTTACTGAACACATTGGCATGATATGTTGATAATGTGGGGGTCTCTGTTTAATCTGCAATGTAAAATCTATATCCTGAAGCAAAACCAGATAAGCCAGAGAATTAAAAAAATACAACACAAGAATCTTAAATCCACCATTTAAAGCCATGTTCTTATAACGAATATTGCACTTCATGCTCTTATAAATAAAATTGCAATGTACAAAAAGGTTCAAATAAATGTAACGTTAACTTGGCGATTGCTCACCAAACAGATATAGTGGACAGTCAGTTTGTGCTGTTCGAGGGTGATCTTCTCCCCATACTTTTCTAGACAGTTGTCGCTGCGCTTACAAAGACTACAAACTGAAGGACAAACAAAGATGTTACTCTGAGGTAAAAACTCTACAGTTATAAGTTAGGTAAAAAACTTCATCACGATTTTGGACACTGAAATACTGTAAGGAAAAACTTACTGAGGTCCTTATCGTGCTTCATCTCCTTTATTTCAGTACTCTCCTCTTGTATTGCTTTCATAGTCGGTTTGTTAGGTAGCAAACAAAAAGTAAACCTTTCGAAAGGCTACAATGTATACACAAGAGGTGATCCCACAGGAGTAACAGTTAACTGTTTGTTCTCTGTTGCTAGTGAAGGTTTAACTTCATTGTTATCACTAGCTTTACCTAGTTAAATCGCTCAGGCAAAATAGAATAATATGCTTTTATATTCATTACAGCGTGGCATACATCTAGTAAAATACTCCAGAGCAGTATGTATGTGTGTGTGATGTGTTTAAATTTTAAATCTGCCTCTACCCGTGAAAATCCGCCTCTGCTTGCTTTTGGTTGGTTGATTTTAAACCAAAACAGAGGTTTTACGGTGGGCGGGTCTCTGACGACACATTGCGTAAAACACGCGAGACTTGTGCAAACACATGAGCGCAGTTTCCGCTTGTCTTTCAAAATAAGGGTCACGTTGGCGGACCTTTGTGGAAATATAGAACGTGTAGTTTAATTTGGTAAAAATATGCTTTCTGAGGCGATAAGTGATACTTAAAAAATTGTGTCGATGTTTTAGTTTATGTCAATACATTTCTGAAGCTTGAGCTACTCTATTTCATTTGTTTAATAGACATGTATCAGAATATAACATTTAGATAATAACGTTTACATGTATAACAGTATTCAATAATATTTTAATAAATTTTATCTTTATTCGGATATTTAACACGCTCTGTAATACACTGGACACCCAAGAAAATATGCTTTGTCGAATCCTTATGAGTATCACTAACCAGCAGGTGGCAATAGATCAAAACAGTTCAAAGTTCTGTCTGCAAGGACTGGGTCCTCCAAATTTGTGGAACTAATGTTACTACAAAGCTGAAAACTGGACATTTGTCTTTTATTTATTTCATTAATGTCTTTCATAAACATCAGTATTTTGTGGTAGACTTTAATCAAATTGAATACGTATTTGCAAATAAAACACACAGGTAAAATATGAATATTCAATGGTAATGTGAGACTGTTTTGCTTATGTTTACGGCATGCTGAAAAATTATACTTATGTGCTCGTTACATTAAGGATATGCTGTTATGTATTGCAAGTGTGCTGCATGACCTACAAAACTACACAGTAATGATATATTCATCTAATGCTCTAAAAGAGTGTTCGAGAAGATTAACACTGTATCTGTAAACTAACCTGTGCCGCCCCAGCTGAAAGCCAGAACTGAAGCCTAGATTTATTCATACTTATAGGTGGAATAATAATAGCAAATAATAATACATAATAGCTAGGCCCCTTGTCTGTTTTCTTGCTTGAGCAGATCCAAGTTCAAGGTCTTGACTTGGCTATTGTTTGAAAACATATGCAAGGGGGTCCTTAGATGCTCTTTTGACTTCAGATATAAGATAACAGGCCAAGCTTTTCTTCCCTTGACTAAATTCCAGAGGGAGTCCAAACAACTCCCTCAATTTTCCACACTGCATTTCCTCCCCGTGTCCAATGCTTCTCAGAGTTTGCATTATGCGAGCTAATTTAGCCAATTATGCACAGGTGTGATGCTAATTCTCCTCTCACATACTGAGCTCCCGACAGTAAAAATAGTATAATTATACAGCTGTCCCCGTGTTTTCTTTCCCAACTACTGCAACAGCCTCTGTCTGATGAAAAACACCTTTCTAGTAACGGCTATCTTAAAGAATCTGCCATGGCTTTCTTTTCAGCTCGACTGTTCATTGTTGTACTTCGCGAAGCAGGTGCGAGGCTGTGTCACACGTCATACAAGCATATGAGACAAGAATAATGTAACATTTAATAATGTTACACAGGCAGCTGGCTAACTTATACAAATTGCTATTTTATGTCATTGAGACAAGCATTTTTTAAAATATATTTTGTTATTTTGTGTCTGAGTTCATTCCCTGTGTTGTCATAAATTTTTTGAATCCTATTCAAAACATGGAAAATAATATTAGAGATAGGGAAATAACTAGTAGGACAGCGTGTCTTCCACATGCTCAACAAGCTACATAGGATTGGATATTTTAAAGGGGACACGGCTTAAACGAATATTATCGTTTGTTTTAGATTTAATTTAAAGCTATACATGATTTAAGATTCAAAAACGCTGTATTTTTTCACATACCCCTCTAACCAGACTTTATTTACATTTCGATTCAAATTAAGACATTTGTTTTATGATGGTTTTAACACAAGCGAAATGTTTCAACTCTGGCAATAAAATATTGCAAGACAAGACTTAATAAGGGGAGGTGCAATACTTCTGCGCACCCCTATATTCTTAAATCCCCAGCCTTTTTATTCAAAGCCAGAGGGACAGTACTTACACAGGTGACAGCAACCTTTTCATTATATTCTGTCACTTTTGATAAGTTTAATCGACATGACCATCAACCCTGACGAAGAGCTCTCTCTCCTCAAAAAAAGGGGGAAAACCTAGATATTATTATCAGGGTATGTTAGCTCTGCAACCAGTCCCTGAAATTGATGGCTGGGGAACACTCTCCCATGAAAGAACTCAAATTAAATGATCATGGTCCCTAGTTAGCTGCCCTTTCAATATACGAATTTCTGTGGGGAATAGAAATGACTCTGATCCCACTCCTAAAGCTTCCTGGTGCTCATGTATAACAGCTTGTGATATCTCATCTCGTGTGGCTTGAGAAAATTGCTGTCTACACAGGCCAAATAATTCTGTCTCTTTGACCTGTGGTTCAGGGAAGTCTAATTATCAGCTTCAGCTCTGTGCTCACTGGGGTCCCCGAGCCGCCTTAAAGGCCCCGGGCTGTCACCCTTTCTCTCTCCCCTCCCAAAATGAAAATTGAGTTGTCTGCAGAGTGATAAAATGTGTCTGCTAATCAGAAATGTGAAAAGATTCAGAGCAAGAGTGGCACTGTGACATGAGAGGATCGCATATTTCTTTTGTCTCCTCTCACATTGTACAAACTTTCACTAACATAATCACTTGTGTCTGATTCAGAAAATGTTAAATATAGCCGCTGTCCTTCCGAAACATTGGATGTCCGAATTCGCTGTTTTTCAGGAAATGGAAAAAACACTGCATTTTTGAAAATGATCCAACACTGTATTGTCAATGTTAACAAACACATTTATTAGTTACATATTTGCAAAACCCAGTGACAAACATAACGGGTGACTAGTTATAATGATTCATCATGAAATATGCAAGGTTTCAGAAGGACAGCTGCGGTATTCTACTTTATCATCAGCTAGTTGCATGACAAATATTTTAATAGTTTCCCTCACACTGTGTGTATACCGGTCATGGACAATTTTTTAAATTATAATGGGTTCTAATTCGTTCTATTGTTTCTTGTCACATTGCGCCATGCCGCACCGTATCCGGTGTAGATACTGTGTAAGACAAACGTTTTTTCAACTTTATCTGTGTTAATAAACATTGCTATACAACTACTAACTAATAACAACAAGATTTTTTAATAACAACAGCACAAAACATTATTCTTACATTATTTAAATGTTCTTTAAACATTTCTACTTTGCAGTTTGATCATTAGCTTGATCGGGTAACATTTTGCTGAATTTCTTTGTATACAACTAAAGATGTTCTTTAAAAACATTGACACTGTTATTGACACTAGTGGTAAACTCTTTGTAGAAATAAACTCAGGCCATCATTATTTGTGATATACTTTGATTTTAACATCACATTTTGTATAAAGTATGATAAGCTCCTTGGAAAAGACACAAACCTTCATCATGGAACAAGGCAAAACAAAAAATTCTGATAGGCTTGTGTTTGGGGGCGAAGTGGTGGGGGGGTCTCTTTTCCTTTTCATCACCTTCAGGTCACAGGGTTCATTACTGGGTGGAGCTTTTTGCCGTCTGAGTCATAGAGTGGTATCAATAACCTCAATGTTTCACCACACAATCTTTTTTTAAGCTCTCAGAAAACAAACAGTGGATGGACCGGCAGCTCCAGGACTCACACAACAGCACCAAGTCTCTGGACAGAGGTAACACATTTCAGCCGACAATCCCTCGCATTCCTAAGTGTAGTATCAGCTAACCTGAACAGATGCAAAGACATGATTTAAACGATTTGTTTCTCTATTGAAATATTGCTTGTTTCATCTGAATGTACGAAATGTTGAATTCACGTAGCTGTAAGCAGAAGCTCAGTCTTTTTGTGATAAATTCTGCTGCAGGGCCTGAAAAGGTTGAGCCTCATTTGAAAGCATTTCAATTCAACCTTTGAACCCATCGCAGATGATTAGGATGTTTGCTTCCTTTCCCTTTTTTGCCAACTAACATAATTCAACATCGACTTTTCCTGTTGCTCTTATGACTCAACAAACAAGAAAAATAACTTTTGAAATTGCGTCTCTTAGTTTCGCATCGCATTGCTTTGGTGAAATCTAATTTGAGAGAAAATGGCAACCCAGCTGTTCTTTTGATGGAGAATCACCAAAACATGGGTTCTTTCAGTGCAACATGCATAGTCCATCCTCATCTACACATCAATGAGCTTTTCTCTTGTCTGCAAGGCTATAATTAAAGCTCTGTGCTGTGCTAGGGGTAATTTATCCTCCTTTTCTGGCTCTGTGTTGAAATCAGGTAGCAGGGCATGATTGCAGTGGATGGGGCGTTGCAGGTTGCACAATGCTGCCGCTTTGTGTTCATCTAGCTTGTAGCGCACATGTGGATGAGCGCTATTAAATATAAAAATTTATTATGCAAACAAAAGGGGTTAATTGTCCACATATTTGTATGAAGTGTGTAAATGAATTATACCAGGGAAATGGGTTACATAGCAACCGTCTCTGCAAGGAAGGTCGCGGTGGCGTTTTTTGTTGCTGGTAGCTTGCTGTAGAGTGATATGAAGGTTATGGGGAGCCGTATCTTAATGACAGAAATAGGTCGGTTTATATGTATAGATGTTTCAAAATAGAAGGCACATATGCCTGCACATACGTATGCTGTACATTGATGTCTTACGCACTGATTTCAAAGCATTTAAGAAGCATTCTCTATATTTAAATGTGAGAACTGTTGAAAACTAAATAACATAACCATGACATATGAAACTGGACAGTTTGATTCTTTTTTGTTTCACCCACACCTTTTTCACCCTTTTAAATTTATATTGCTATAAAATAACAAACTAGACTGTTTAGATAACTATATGTACCAAATTTGTCTTGACATTTCCGGAGCTTGATAAAGAAGAGTTTCTGAATGTTTAGGAGCTTTTTATTTGCTATACTAATGTTGACTATTGAGAAAAAGTGTCAACAGTCCTTGAACCTTTTAAATACCCATTAAAGGTGGGAAGGGGACAGAGATAAAAAATTAGAAATGAGAAAATAAAGACTAGATTGATCATCACATGCTCTAGCATAATCGTCTCGAGCAGCAGACCAGAGAAAGTGAGATCATTCAGCCCCACTATAATTAATTGCTTTATCTAGTCAATTAGGCATACATGTTAGCACCTGCACATTCCCAGAAGACAAAGGAGAGAATTATTTCCAAAAGGCAATGATAGCTAACTATTTTCAGCTTTAATTTGTTCGATTTTGAGCTTTAATATTTTGTCAAAATGTTTAAGGACAGGACTAATTTTACTGCCAGATTCATGGAAATATTTAAGAAATAAGCAGGGAATTAAAATAATAAGTAAGTCCATGCAGAATCACATTTACCTTGTGTATGACTGCAAAACTGTATAAATACATAAACAACATTCTCATGTGTTGGTAATGTAAAGACACACTTATGTGTCAATTTCACAAAATAAAATCCTTTTTGACTTCTGTTGTTGGTTGTTGTTTTTTATCACTACAACAAACACTCACTGTTTTTATCCAGCCCACGTGCTTTGCTTCCCATTATCCTAAACCTTTGAAGGTCTGACTAAGCAGCATGCTTCTACAGCATTAGCCGTTCACTATTTGTTTGCCGTTCATTACTTTGTAATATTTTCATTGAAAATATGGCCACATGCATACTACTGTAAGTATACAGTCCAGCTTATAATAAGCTTAACAAACTTTCCAGAGAGTCACATAGTGCACCCATATGTATTCATAAGCGAAGTTTGATTTGATCGCTACATGGCACCTCATAATCAAGAGTGACATATGGATTAGACAATGTTAGTAAATATATATTAAAGATTTTCTTTGGATTTCCTGTGATTAAGTGATTGACTGTGTTCTCCAGCAGAGAAACTGGGATTTTGAGGATGCTGAGACCTGGATTACCCATTCCATGAGAGAGGTACATGAAGATTTTAGTGGCAGAAGATGAGTCATTACTCCGCTGTCTACCACTGTCATCTTCCACGCACCTGGGATTCTGGGTACTCTTAGTATGAATTTACAATACATTGACATTTATTCATTTTTCAGATGTTTTTAAAGTGAGTGCGGAACAGGTGTGTTTCAGTTGTTTTTTGAAGGTTGTGATGGACTCCGTACCGCAGGTGGAGATTGGCAATGCATGTAAGCACCGAGGAACATGGGTAAAGGTTTCTGTGAGTGATTTGGTGCCATATTGTGATGAAGCCTTTGCTCATTTACGGAGCATAAATGGTAAGAGGGGATGTTTATCTGTAAGAATGAGTATGGTAGCTATACAACTAGTTGAAGTGTGGTACAGTTGTGCATAACAGAAAATAAAGATGGGATATATGTTTAGAAATATAGAAAGATGAATATATTTTGTATTCTTGTTGTTTCAAACCCATATAGCTGTTTTTCTATGTTTAAAGGAATCTTTTCAGACATAATACGAAGCTCATATTCCAGTTGACAAAACTATAAAGTTCATTGTTCTGTTGTTCAAAAAAGAAGATATTTTGAAGAATATACTAAACTAAACAGTGCTGGGGCACCATTGACTACCATAGTAGTTGTATTTCCCTACTATGGAAGTCAATAGTGCCCCAGACCTGTTTGCTTACAAACATTCTTCCAAATATCTTTCTTGTGTTCAGCATAACAACAAAATTTACACAGATTTTGAACAACTTGAGTGCGTGTAAACAATGACAGAATTTTCCTTCTTGGGTGAACTGTCCCTTTGAAACACTGAGTACTGTGCAGTTCTTAAAATAAAACTGCAGCAACAGTTATGAACAGCCTTTTATAAAGGTATTGTTCTTGTACACAAGCAAATAAAAACAAGTGGGAGGCCCTGTTGAATTGTGCTTTGGTTAATAAGGAAAATATTAAATGTAAACGGTGTATTAACAAAGCTAAACAAACATACGGCCAAAGTGTTTTAATGTAATATTTATATATATAGACACTAAATTATGTTTTTATTAACCCCTGACAGAGAAGCAGTGTGTGTATTTGTTTGTTGTCTGCTGTGGAGAATATTGGTGTGACAGGTTGAAATGCAGTCCAGAAACATGTTGCCTAGAAACTAATAGAATGAATAACCCAATATGTATGTGTTTGTCCTAGTATAGGTAACCATTGGCAACAGCAAAATCTCTCGTCTTACTGATATGGTGTTTTTTTTTGCACCAAGAAGTATGAGAACATTTCTCTTTTGTGGATTGTGCATTCAAATATGAAACACACAAATGTATTTGGAACTTTCAAGGTATGATTCATAGCTTTATTTTAAAAGCCCGAGACCGACTGACACATGGAAGTCTTTTTTTCTTGCTTTGTCTATTTTAATAGATTTGAATGTTTTACAAGACAAATTAATGTGTTTTTTTGTTTTTCCTGACAATGAATGAAGGGGTCATACAAAAATGTTTTACACAGAATCAGCCAAAAGAAACCACTTCCAGAAGTATGACCCAACATGGTTATGAATTATATATCGGGCTTGTCTTTAGACCATTCCCTCTGTACATGCGAGGCTGGGGAGTGACGGGGTGCAAGCAGCTGGGGGAGGTCATGTTAAGTTTGCTCCACTAGACTGCAAGCACTGCTCAGGATTATCTGGCTTTTGAAATAAAGTGCCATGTGTTTACAGCCTTTAGACAAAACATATTTATAAGAGTAGTTCAATTTCAAAATGAAAATTCTGTCATCATTTACACACCCCCTTGTCATTTCAAACCTGTATGACTTTCTTGCTTTCACATACACAAAAGATAATTTTAATTTACTTCTTTTGCAACCAATGCAAGTGAATGGGGGGCTGTTAACAACATTCTTCTAAATATCGTCTTTTGTGTTCTGTGGAAGAAAGAAAGTCGTACAGGTTTGAAATGACAAGAGGGTAAATGATGACAGAATTTTCATTTTGAAGCTGAACTACTCCTTTAAAAAATATTTTTGTTATTGTACAATTTCATAGTGTTTTAAAACTCTGTGTTAGTAGAGGAATAATCTTTTATTTCTAAGATCATAATAAATCTGAACAACTGAAATAACTTTTTTTTATCTTCTCCATCAGCCCATCTGTAACAGATATGCACAATCTCCCGACTAGCAGATCCGCATCTGCTCAGTACCAGCACAAGAGTTGGAAAGGCCAGTCTAAACTGGATCAGTGGTCTTCTAATAGGATTATATCTCCACAGCCTTAGGTCACTCTCCTCAATGTGCTTTACTTGAAGGCTTGTTTTCCATACCTTTCATCTGAGTTCCTCTTCATAATTCAAGTGCTTTTGGGGGATTACAGAGATTTTCAACTTGTGTGATTTTGTTAAAACAGCCTACAAAATAAATGTTAATACGACATGACATCAGTGGCTTAAAACCATTTGGTAGGTGCAGACTTGGTCCAAACAGGGGCTTTGTTTTCATGGTCTTTTAATGGATTCACTCAGGCAACACATTACAGTGTGGACTTCAACAGGAAGAAATTCTGTCAACGTTAAACGTCTGTTGAGGGAAGCTTAATTGCTTTAATGAAATATTGAGAGTTTTACTTGGGCCGTCAGGTGGTAGGGCTTGCGGAGGGCTCAAGATGGGGTCACTGGTTAATGTGATATTTGTTTTTGATACTGGATAAATCCTTTTTAAAGGGGAAAAAGAGCTTATCCTCTCTACTTAGACTGCCCCACATGTTCGCTTTAGTTATGCATTGGTTGTCATACATTTCCGTGTAAAAGTAACAATATCATACACAGTTTCATCGGGCGCACGCATCTGGCCGAAAGTTTACATCCAGTCTAGGTATCAGTCTGGCAAGTGGCTAATAATAAAACTCTCTAATTTATTTATGTTTAATTTATATTCATATTGATTTATATTTATATTTTACTATGTCAGAATTGTATTAGGTTAAATTAAAACTACACTCTTAAAAAAGACGATACAACACAATCTCACACAATGCATACTATTGTATTCACATTTAAGTATGATTTGCTTTCATGCCAGTGAGATATAGGGGTGGGCTTCTGTGTAGCTCTTTTCCAATAATCAAATTACATCATACAAATTAGCCACTTCGTAAAATATTTTCAAATTCCAGTGAGTTCAGGTTTGATACAAAAGTTATTCAATGCCGTAAAATAACCATTTTTGATTCTCCAAAGAATCATGCACTCAAAAGTCTTATGAGAACCATTTTTCCCGCTTTCAGCCTAAAGAACCTTTATCAGCTATAAAGAATACTTTATAAAACAGAAAGTTTTGTTGGATGTTAAAGGTTCTTAATTTGGACCCATTCCGTCAAAATGGCTTCTTCATGGCATTGTGAAGCAATTTTAAGAGATATGACAATGGAAAGTAATATTGGTTGCAACATTAAACTTCTTAATATACTAAATTGTATCATTGTCTCTATGGTCGAATTATAGTTATGTACATATTCAAGACATTTGAATTGTACCTTCTAGCGTGCCGAATGTAAAGACTCCTTCCTAATGACTCTTGATGGCACTTTTCTTATTTCAAGATTAGTTTTGAAAGGTGTGCGGGACTCTTTTTAAAACTCCTCATTAATGTATCTTCCATGATGGTCTCTGTCAAGACAGAGAGTCTTAGCGAGGCAGGGGGGCCCGCAGGTGGATTAATTTGTTCTGCCAGGTTCCTCAAACCTCAGGCTAATGAAGAGAAGAACACGGATCAGAGCCCAGGCCAGTGCAGAGCTGTCCAACTCCTCTGATGCCCTGCTGGAATTCCTGCCTGGATTAACCAATGACTTCCCTACTTCAAGCCCTTATTAGGCAGTGTTGGTCTCCCTATGCCATGGGAGCAAACCAGGGTGAGCAGGTCGGTGAACAGTTTGGGTTACGGAGTAATGAAGCATGGGCCTTGCTCCCAACAACCCAGTCTCCCCCTATTCCCTGAACACCCCTCCCTCCCTTTCTGTTTTCCCGAATCGGATGTGTTTATAATACAACACGCTCCAGAGAACAAACACAGAACGTGGAGGGCATGTGGATCTCTCTTCTCATTTTTTTCTCTGCTTCATTGTTGATGCAAGGGAGTCTGTCAAACACAGTTCCCGTCAGCAGAGTCGTGAGGAGTTGTACGGCTTGCATCTGGCTAAGTGTGAAACTCCATCTTCTCTTTCCATTTCCGACAGCCACTGTTAAATCACGCCTTTTGTTTGTCGCCAAACCTTTGCTCAAAAAATCAAACGCAACGTGATGTTAAATCATTTGTATATTCTACTCAGATATCACACAGTTAGTACCCTTGACCCTTTGTACAATAATAAAAGATTTGCAGAGGATGGATAAGCTGGGTTACAATTAAAGTGTCAGATGTTTTGCAGTTTTTTTTGCACCAGCGCTATGGTTACGGAACATTCTTTTAACACCTATGATATTAAAGTTTTCACTTGATTTCATTGTTGTAGACAACATGTATTTACGTTGTGTATATGCATGATTTCAAGATGATTGACAGCCGGGACAAGAGCAACCAGCGGTCTTCAGATTTACTGATGTATTGAAGATTATTGGCCATATACAACAACTTATTGTTGTAAATCACTTGTTATTGATACATTAGAGATAATGGTCTTTAAATTGGAATACTTCGCATTCATGAGGAAAATGTCAAATAAATGTTTATTTATAGTAAAGTGTTGATTTAATCTACCTGCAAGCTCTTCTGCACTTCCTTAAGAGTAATAAAGAGCGTGAAAAAGTCTCCATCGCATGGTTTTGTACATGTACCCTCGGGATATGCTGTTTGTGTTGGATCATGGGAATGTGTTGATACAGTTAGTGTGGTAACAAGCAGACATCAGCAAACTGACATTTGGAGTATCAGGGGTGTAGTATCCCTCTATCTCCCACTCACGTCAGCCCTTGGGGGAGAGCGAGGGGTATGAGGCTGGGGGAAGGATGACGTGACAAGGGCTCAGATCTTTCCTCCATCACTGGGATTTAATGTAATCTATATAGCCATTGGTCTGTTTACGTACAGGACGATAATACGCCTGTGATCCATTTCTATTGCCAGACATAATGTATACACAAAGCACTGATTCTGTGTACACAAGACAGCAAGATCGCTGGGAGCTGTGTGCTGTCCGTGCTTTCACAGCACACTGTCGCTTTAATAAATAAAGCACTCGCTCCAGTTAGCCGCTCAGTGAGGGCCCCAGCAAAGCCACATTGCGTGCAAACCCGGCTCACTGCTCGAGCGGAGGAGCGGTTGAGGCTAATCATGGCTGACATGTTACAGTAAAAGTACTTTATAAAATCAATATTAAATTCACAGCCTTTGACATCCTGGGACATCTAAGATAAAGGGGAAATAAGGCGTAGGGTAAATAGTCCTGCAGCTGTGTCACTCGCTCAAGGAGGAAGCCTAGGGTAGACGCAGGGGACCGCAGGGAGAATTAGTGCAGTGCTAGTCATGTTTTATACCAAGGTCTTGACATCAATGAAAACATTATAAAACGGCACGCAAACTCTGACGGGAAAAAAAAAGAGAAGGAGCCATGTAGAGGCCGACGTGCAGTGCAGGGCTAGTCTCCGCCCATTCAGGAGGGATCAAAATGAGGCTAGATATGATGGTGTGGATACGATGGGATGAAAATGTTTTTATGAACGCAATGACACAGCAGCCCTGTGTGTTTATCCTCGGGAAGTTAATCCGTGCCTGATCGTATTGCTGCACAATGACAATGTCACACACACTGATTGCAAACAAACAGAAGTTTCTGGAGCGTAAGAAATTAAAGGGGCCTTTTTTGCATTATGCATTTGGTGGGAATTATTAAGGGTCATTTGCCATTAAGGCAGGTTCCTTCAAGCTACAAATCCGAGCCCAAATTAAAAACATTTAATGTAAATTTATAGCAAATGTTTTTTAACTTTTAAAAATAAAAGTTTGTGATGTTATGTTTTGCAGTGCAATGTAGTGTCAAAAATATTTATAACATCAAATACACTACACTGTACTCTGACCGTAATTTTACAAAAATTTGTAATTCATTTTTTTACTGTTCAGATATTTATTAAATGCATTAAAAATGTTACATTACAGACATAAACTGCAAATGTACAAGTTTGGTGTAAAATTACTTGACTTTTTTACTATACAGTTTGATTACAGGATTTTTTTACACTGATACAAAATATCATGGTTAATAATATAATATTTATATAATTTATATATTTATAATAATAATAATCAAATGTTCTAATAAAAAACAATAAATGAAGGTCATTTAACCTATTTATTAAACACAGCAACACATTGTTAACATTTTTTAAAACAGAAAAAAAAGATAAAAATGACTACTGCATAGTTTTGGTTGAACAGTATTTTCATATTTTCCTTTCAAAAACCAAACAAACAGAAAATTCAGATAAACCTCAGATTTGTGCGTTTGTGCAACACTTTTTTATAGACTTAGTTTATTTATTTATCCACCAGGCTGGCATGTTGAGATACAGCACGGAAGGATTATGAGTGTCCTAGTTTGGCTACAGTAATTTAGTGTCCACAGAGGCGGACATGCTGACAGCAGCGCTGTCCGCACGCAGCAGAATGACTGAGACTCTGGGAGTTTAATAGGTCATCAGCAAGAGAAGATATGTTGTGACAAGGACGTAAGTTGTAAAAGGTCAGAGGAGAGAGAGCAAGCCCCACCCGCTGCTCTCCCTAACTCAACAAGCTACCCAAAACTGCCAACTTCAAAAACACAACAAACACAAAGTGCAAAAGGGTCTTTTGTTAACCCTTCACATTATCATTATTTAACAAGTTTAGTCAAAACTTGTGTTTAAACTATAAATTCTGATGTGTTTTAATTGGATGTGCTGGTTGGATAATTAGATATTGGCTACTCAAAGGCCATATCTGAGAAAAATTGGATATTTGTGTATTGGTGCACATTTCAATTTAAGCTTCATTTTGGAGTATAGTTTCACACCCGACTGCAAATGAAAACTCCTCGAGTGACTTGGTCAATGATTTCAATTTTAAAAGCACAAATGACTAATTAATTTTTCAATTTAAAATACAACACAATTTTGTCCTCATGCAATATAACAGGCAGCTTGAAAACCGTACAGGGAGGTGAACGATGGAGATGGAGTGTATGTTTAGACACATTAAGACTGTGGAACATGAAGATCTCCTCAGTGTTTCTAGGGAGTTGTTTTCCTTTATTTTGATTCTTGCTCTTCCATGCGATAAGCATAGCTCTACATTTAATCCTTAGAAAGTAAGACAAACTACATGTTTTATGGGTCCTAATGTAGCCCAAAAGAGGATGTCTATTGCCCCCAAAGTGAACTCAGAGGATGTTTAAAGTTTAAAGTTACTAAATAATATTGTAGCAGATCACATTACATGTTGTTAATGCAAGCGATAATCTGAATTACTGATTAATTTAATTGATAAATAATCAATTAGTTGAAATTCAGGGAATGAATTTTACTTACCGTGTACAATAGGAATTTGTCATTCCACTATTCTTGTTCCAAAACTTCACAGTGGGGGAGGCACATTTCTCTGAATGCACAAATGACCTGACCTTAAAATCAATGCAAATGCACACTGTTGTCCTGTGTAAGAATTACATGATTTGTAGCTGTGCTGTTTTTACGGAACTGACTTTAATTTTGTTTTATTGATAATAAGGAAAGTTTTATTAAAAATACTTTTTTTATTTAGTATATAGCATGTTCAATGTATTTTTTTATACAAAGTAGACGTCTTCTTTATTACCTTAGAATGAGATATTTTTATCTACACGCAGCGGGTCCCCTTTGCATGGAATTCGCCATGTTGTATCTACAGATCATGTTTCGTAAATATGTTATCTACTTTGGGTAAGAAGCGAAAACATGTCGACATCTTAGCCCTGTGTCAGCCACCGTATAGTGCTTCGAAAGGGAGGGTTGGAGTGAGGCGTTGGTTGCAATTCGCAACCTCACCGCTGTATGCCACTTAATTATATACACTGAAGTGTTCTGAGACTCCTAGGTGGTCCACAGAGGTAGGGAGTCTATGTGACTTTTCCTACAACATTTCAAATGCTATTAGATTGTTAATGATAATCTTAAATCTATCATTTTTTATTTTTATTTAGCCTTGTTGTGCAAGCACTGTTGAGCTTGTGCAGAGGCAGCAGCTTTTGCCAGAGGGGAACTGGAATCCCCTGGTTGGGCCTGGGTTCTCCTGATTTTGGGTTCCTCACCACCGTTTGCATATTGTTTTGCACTATCTGCCTGGCCGGGGGGGCTGCTTTAGAATTCAGAATTAGACATAATTAATATTGCATATAAGAATTTATAGTCCGTTTAATATTTGACCTGTGGTTCTTTCTCCTTTATCACCAATGTGTGCTTTCACTGTGTGTGTGTGCGTCTATGTCAATGTGTGTATGTATGTTTGCATATTGTGTGTGTGGAGCATTTGTATGTCTGTCTTTGTGTAACAGAGTGTTTTGACCTTTTTCTTGTTTTTACAGGTATATGCCTTTAGTTGTTTTACTTGTATTCAATGTGTCTCATGTACAGCTGCTTTGTAACAATGAAAATTGTAAAAAGCGCTATATAAATAAAGTTGAGTTGAGTTGAGTTGACTATTGTTTGATCTCAAACCATTTTGTAAAAACATTTGCCAACATTTTAAATTAAGTATTTTACCCTGTGCATTACCTGTTTTCTTGTTTGTGCAATGTTATCATCATAATACATTTAAATACATTTATATAGTGGTGCCAAGTTGATAAACTATAATTTTATACATTATTATATGGATTTTAAGTTTATATACAGCTTCATTTTCAAACGACATAAACTGATTATTTTTATATTTATTGAAAAACTTCATTGTCTGAACAGGCAAAAACGTTTGAGTGAAGCTGGCTGTGCTATATTTGCATTGATGCCAAGCTAAGCAAAGTTCACTGAAACGGCAACAACAGTGACACTACCTTTACTTCAACTGTGACCTCAGGGAGGTCTGTGTCATACTCCATCTTTACACTAGAAACTCTTGGCTACAGAGCCCCAAAATTCTTGTTTCCATAATTCATACGAACAGAGCACAAAAACCATTAACTCTTAAGGCAGAGCATCTTAAACTACATTGCTGAATCACAGCTCGTCCGTGCCCTTTTCTTTTCACTCTTAGGAACCAATCAGCACTCAAGCATGTGCTGTATTCTTATGTATTTAAACAATATTCAACCAGGTTGAATTATTAATGGTATTTACCTAAGCTGTGATCGTACTGGTAAAGTCCCATCGCCGGTTACCCTAAATCCTTATGCTTTTGTATAAATTACACTTTGCGTTCGGCATTATCCTTAAGAATCCTGCCCGAACGCCTGAACTCATTTGACACAGAATTCTACACCCAACATCAGTGGATTTTGAGGCTCTTGTTAGCACCGGGACTCTCCCTGCCTCTGCTCCTTTCTGTACGGATGTGTGTGTGCGCGTGTGTACGCGATTGTAGAGTGACAGACAGCTTGTTACCCTCAACCTCGAGGCGGCGCCTCGTTAACACAACTCTTGGAATATGGACATAATGAAAGAACCTGGCAACACATCTCACTCGCTCTATTAGCCTCTCAGTTTCCTCTCTGGGAAACTGCTCAGGGCCTCCATTCAGAGTGGCCGCACAAAAGGCCTGATTCTTTAAATGCTAGACAGGCCCACGGACAGCTGGGTAGAAAATGTCACACAGTGCGTGGAATGCCCATTATCAGACACACTCATTTGTTATCCGGGCCCTCCAAACCTTGTCAATCTCCACATCCCCCTCCCCGTCAGCCACACACACAACCCGATACCGAATTGACAAATCAAGCCTTGCGTGTGTGACAGAATATAATAAACCCGGGAAGGGGGAGCGTCGGGTCCACTCCGTTCTGCCCAATCTAATTGGTTTCGACATCAAAGATGTCAGTCAACTCTAGCCTCCCCTTTTAGACAGATTCGCTCACTCTCTCGCTTTCTCATTATGCCAATGGTCCCATTAAAGGAGCCGTCAGTTCCCTGCGCAGGGATTTGGTGGAAATCATAATTAGTGATTTCGTTTGACAGAGCAGTTCTGTCTCCATTTAGTTTTTAACACCCCCAGGCCACATTTTTCACAAGCGGTTGTCTCAGCCGTTCCGATCGGGATAGGTGCACCTGGTCCGAGTCCAGGCTGTCACACTTTCGCTATTGTCTTTTGTACACTGTGTTCATAGATAGCCTTGGGGGTTGAGTGCGTTCGTCTGACGGTTTTAACGTTTCATTCAGAGCTGGTTAATAAAGATGTTTGCCTAAATCAGATCGGTGAATATTACTCCAGGCACTACATACGAGAAAAACAGCACGAATATAAAACAACAGAAGACTGTATAAATCATACCGGATGTTGCCTTAGAAAATAGATTAAAGTAGACAAAAAAAAAGAGATTAAGATATTAACAATAATGACGATAACAACCATATAGTGACATTATATACATACTAGCACATAGCCAGTTAAATGCCAACTGTAGAAAATCTCGACAGAGTCTAACCATCAAGATGGTTAACCATCTCTTTTACATCACATGCATTGAGCAAAGAGAGATTAATTGACTCTAAGATTAATGTACTACAGTAAAAACAATGGACTCTGAATACCACAATTTATCATGTCTATATTTTGCATTTGACAATATGCTGCTTAACGAATCCATTAAAAGTGAGTAAACTCTTTGTGTTTTATGCTATCGCTCTATATCTATATCAATCTGTATGTGATACCGCCTTAAAGTCTATTTCGCTCCAGGGTGAAAACTAATATTAGTGAAAGCCAAACTCAATATTTTACCCCTATGAAATGATGTAGGTCCGTCTAAGCTTTCCCGTTTCTTTAACTGTGCAACATGCCTAAGGAGAAAAGGATTAGTTACGGCCCGCGTCGATGGCTTCAGCCCCTCTACGAAATAATTCTGTCTCAAAGTTTGAACACTCTGCATACTGCACAAACCTCGCTTGATTGGCAGTTTGCATCTCTATAGCACAGTGTCTATCCTAGAAGCATCACCACCTGCTGTTGCAAGACCGCTTCAGCTCCAGCATCATACAATTTGACATTCAGAGTGACGACGGAAAACATCAATAAATAAATAACCCAGACAAATAAATCCATAGAAATACTCATTTGAAGGTTGAATGAAGCGCTTTGTGAATGTAATATGCTGTGGATGCATTTCAAATGTAAATTATGGTATTCTGACACATTCGGTTTTCCATCTTTTCCGTCTTCATTTAGACGCTGCTTCTACAGGCTCACAGCTGGACTTTTGTTTGCCACTCCACTCACCCTCTCTGCATCTCCGTTTTTTTTAAGTTGCCGTTCAGACGATATTCATGCGGCAGGTTGGGAGGAATCAGCGTGTTAGGCCCCAAGTTCATGTGGCAGCTCTCAATGGCATAAGCCATCCAAACACTATTACATCAATTGGTTAAGTCATTCGGTTGTGATGTTGGCTACGTTTGTGTGATTGGACGTTAGACGCTATCTGTTTCCTGATACATAATACATTATGTCTTATGAGATGTGTCATCCATTATCCAGGCCATTGATGTTTAATTCAGAGGGTTGGATTAAATCACAGAACATTGTCATATGTGAATCCTATAAAATAGCATTAGACAGACACGATTAAATAGTTCTGGCTAGATATTTAGCTGCTGTAATAATTTAATACTGATTTATTCTATGATCACAATAACTAACAGTTTGATTGGGATTTTTAAAATCCTTTAATCCACTTCATGGACTAAACAACGAAAAAATATAGGGCCTATAAAATTCACATTTTGTTAGCAAATGATGCATTTTTAGACATTATCTAGTTTATTAATGCATAGATACATCCATAGGCATAAGATTTTTTTTGAAAAACAAACACAACAGTATGTTTTCCTATGTCTGGCTACTGTATAGCTAAAAGCCACAATCTCAGGGTTGACCGGCCTCTGACACCTTCTGTCAATCACAAGTGCTACATTAAGTGCCATAGTGACAAATGGCAATGTAACACTTTACAGCATCTCTATTTACACTGGTACTGTACTTTAGGACCGGCAGGCTTTCACAGACAATGTCAAATACCAACATGTTTATAAGTATTTGGTGAATTGATGACCACAAACTACAAATCCTTAGCTTATGTTCTCAAAATTGACTGATTTATTTACAAGATTTGTGGATAACCTTGAAACAAGGTTTATGTAAGCTGTTCACATACAGGTGATAGATCATCGCTCATTAGTTTAATCCATGCATTTCTTTGGTTCATAAAGAAACAAAGAGATTCAGCCAATCCAAACACTGACTTACAGTCTAAATATAATTCATAGACCACCTAATTGGATCCAACACAATGACCTACGACAATGCGTAGACCACTTTCCAGTAGGTAATAACTGACCATTAAGCTAATTTATTTTCAAACAAGAGCTCGAGCCAAGAGACATATACGATCACTAGTGGGCATTTACTTCGCTTAGATATCATGACCACTTTATCCACGTCCGCTCATCCAGCAAACCTCAGTCACGCAATTGTGCTTGCCGCAGGGGAGAAATCCCAAGGGCTGCTAACACGTACAAATAGTTTTTCCACTTCCAGGAATACATATCAGAGCACTCACCTCAATATCCAGCACATTCAAATGTCCACTCGTAAATTGTTGTGATGTAAGGATTTTCACATGTGAATTGTTTTCAATGTGTACATGCCCAGGTGTGAATTACAGTTCCCATTTGACTTTGCAGATATTGATTGTTCTTCACTCATCTGTGTTATAAGTGCGAACAGAGGAACAGAGTTTAACAGACATGAGTGAGCTGTCAAAATGAAGTTCCGGCACTTTGACGAAGACTATATTCCCTGAAATGTGAAGCTTTGAACGCCAAAGCACTATTTTACCAAAAAATATTTTGCAGTGTATGAACTGGATTGAGATTTCTTAAAATTTTATCTTAAAATCTGTTAAAATTACACATTTTCAGTGGTCATGAGTCAAGATCAGATGTCAAATCATAAGCATCCCTCTCTGAAATAAGGGTTGAGTCAAAAAATACACAACTTAGGTATACAGCGCCTCCTAGCAGACAGTGTGGTGACATAAAGATATGTGTATCCTCTATGCAACATAAAGGCTTTCAAAATTGTATTTTTTAATCATTGCATCACTTCACAACTGATAAAACTGTTAATGCAGTCTATAATTTTTTTAAATGATTATAGTCACGGATTTCAAGGGGATAGTGTTTCCATCAACCCGTGCTATGCGTCATTTCGTCTGTAGATGGCAGTGCTCAATAAAGTTTCATCCCCCTCACCGACTTCAGTATGTTTTTGCAGGGGAAACCTAATTATACACATTCCTTTTGAAACCACAGCTCTTGACACATTAATATATCATCAAAATATTTTTCGCTCATTAATATGACTTGTTTGTGCTACTGCTTACTAATATCTTGTGTTGTTAACATGCCTTTTAGAAAAGGCATTTGGATTAAATTTGATTTTACATAACGCAAAACTCACTTGTCAATTAGCCTGTGACTGCATAGGTGTTTTCGACAAATAAAAACAACTTAACAAACACGCCGCCGTGGCATTTGAGGCTAATTCAGACCAAACATTTACTTCTCTTGCAGTTTGACTGTATTTATGCATCAAAGTGGTGAAATTAATTTTTGAGAGGACTTTTTATAGCATCAATTCTTCGAATATATATTCGAATATTATATTCGAATATTCATTTTCTTACCTTTTATCGTCACCCCAACGGTGACCCCGCGTGTAGGGCAACGAATGTCATTAAACGTGGTAAAGAAAGAGCGGGAAAAAGCAAGCGGGAGAAAGGCGGAAACTGTGAGGGGGAACGAGAATTGCTAATTTAAAGAGGGAATAGGGTCTGTGAACTAGCTGTTGAGAATAACATAAAATAAACTCTTTTGTTGACTTTCAGAGACATTGCACATGTGAAACGGCGTAACATGTCAGATTCATACTTCAATTTCACACTCATTTTATGGATGAATGGCGCATTAGCTTCGGCAATTATTTTGTTCTTAGTAGTTCATCTAGGCCTGTTTGGTAAGTTAACCGACGACTACAATGTCTCTGTCTTGACTTTCAAGGTGTAATTTGTTGATAGATGTATTTATAGATAATTATTACTGTTAAGGACTATGCTAAAGCTAGGCTATAGACCTTTTTATTTTATGTCAAAGAAAGCATCACCGTAGCAACATCAAAAAAAAACATCTTCAACTGCTGTCTGCAAAGTAATAGAGACAGTGATGATTGCACGCACACACGTCCCCCAAAGGTTTGTTTCTGTCGAGATTTGTTGTTGGTTCTCTCCTGTGTTGTTTGGCAGTTGCACTGTACATTTTACGGCATTGTTTGTCTCACTCATTGTCTTCATCACACTCACAGATGCTGCGCGGTGTGTTCCTGTGTGTGCACGAGCGTGAGTGTGTATTACTTGCGGTTTTTAAACTGTTTTAAAAACGTGTGATTTGATGGACAGTTGTTTGTCCACATTAGAAAATAACACTGCTTGTTTTCCATGATCTCCACATCAGTTTTTAAACATCTGCCTTCATTGCGTGAAGCCCAGGGGAAAAATCGCCTGTGTTTACTGATTTACATTATATACGCCTAAGCCAACAAAGACCAAATTGCTGCTGGTAAAGATGTTTCTTTTAAAGTACATTTTTGCGAGGCGAGAAAGGTACAGAAAGATTGATGCATGGCATTGAGTATTTACAGCGACGTGAGTGTCTGTTTGTGTGTACGATCTGTGTGTGTGTGTGCTGTTTTTGGAACAGAGATCCCACTGTGCTAAATGACCTGTGACTGAAGTCTTTCATGTCAACCCATGATTCACACTGAGCCCCCACGTCACGGCGAACACACATGCTCAAAATGTAGACTTCCTACTGACGCCATACTCCGGCCTACGAGGGCATACGCTTACTCCTACACCCGCACGCAAGCTGAGCGCACATCAAAAATATTGTGATTCAGTATTGCTCGCACACATTTCCCTCAATGCATACAATTCATTGCGTTTGGGAAGTGATGTGTCGTGCGAAATGATTACTATTTTGTTCCACCTCTCCGTTGTTTTGTTTTATTGGTACAGAAAGTGAAGGCGGACTCCAAACAAACAAACAGCAAAAGAGAAAAAAGCTTATCGTGCCAGCAAGCCTCCCAGAGATGCAGTAAATGAGACATGTGACTGGTTAATCCTCGCTGACACTACAAACCTGAATAAAAACACAACATCCCAAATTCTCTGTCCTTTCGTTAACATCAAACAGAATAGTGTTGCCAAATTCTGATTTATTAACGTACACTCTTCTACTACATTAAACAGCAACATGTTTTTTTTATTAAGTCCCCCTTCCTTTTCTCTCACCATCTGTTAAATCATGGGGGAAAGGGGGAAAAGTTGGGAATTAACAAGTTTCCACATGTTGCAGGTGAAAGTGGCACAATTTTTAATTATACCTGGACTCGACTAATTCCAAATACTTAATATAACAAATGGCAAATCAGCTCCTGGCTGCTCCCCGGATAATTGGGACTCGTTGTACTCCGAGTTTCTTTAGCGTCTGCTACATTAATTAACGCTGCAATGAACTCAGCCACAATATGTTCTGTATTTGTTCAAATTGATTCCCCTGGTAGCGACTGTGAAAGGTGGGAAAGCGCAGGACTACGAGGCTCCAACCTGAGCTTCATTAGTTCAGCTCACAACCCACTCGGCCTGCCACTTCTCCTGTTGAGCTCTCTAGCTCACATATACAGTTTATGTTCGAAGCCAAGCTCTGCTTTCTCAACTGGCTTTGTGGATAATGTTGCATAGCTAATGTGCAGGTAAAAAAATGGCATCTAGGAAGACGACATCAAAAAAACATCTAAAGTGTAATCTAAGAGCAGTATGCTGGAGGAGCAGATATTGCAAGTTTTTTTTTCCATCCAATTGTTTTTGTTTTTATCCAATTAAATTCTATAATGAATTACATGCAGTGTGTTAAATGAGATCTAGTAAGGCTGATTAAATATTTCTCCTTTGTAGTAAACCCAAGATACATGCTTATCTTTGTATTTAATAGGCCTTAATTATAATAAAAACTGATATACTTGCCTTTGCAGAATATAGGATTTATTAAAGGCATTGTTCACCCAACTATGAAAACTCTGTCATAATTTACCCAGTCTCAAGTCATTTTATTGTCTCTCTGAATCCTTCTACTATAAGAGAAGATATTTGGTAGAATGTTTGTAACCAAACAGTTCTAGGGGACCATTGACTTCCAAAGTAGGAAACAAAAATACTATTGTAGTCAATTGTGCCCCAGAACTATTTGGTTTCTTGCATTATTCTAAATATCTTATAAATTGATAGAATTGTTCGCTGGTTATAACAAAAATGTATTATCTGACAGTTATTTATTGCATACTACTAAGGCATGAAAATGAAATAGTTTTTTGGATATTTACCAAAACCCCCATTTTCTTTTTCTCTTCATTTTCTCTCTCTCTCACCACACACCTAGAATAATTATCCTGATCTGTGGTTGAGATTGTCCTTCTGTCTACCAGCAATGTCTGCATTAATGGCCTCTCTTTCCCTCCTCTGAAGCCTCTCTATCTTTTTTGGATTCATTTCAGCGAACCATTCTTTCTCGTTCTCCCTCTAAGAGGATTGCAGAGAGAAGGCTGATGTACGCCCACACGCAAAATCTCCTGTCTCCTCCCTTATACTTTACAATGAGAGATAATGGTTAAGAGACAGGATTTTGGAAATGAATGGCTTTATATTCCATAAACACATTAAAATTAGTTCTCTTTCTTGTGTGTGTGTGTGTTAGTGTTTCTGTATGTGACGACAGGGTATGTGAAACAGAAAATAAAGAGAATGAGAGGGAAAGAAAGAAGAACTACTATGTCTGAGTGTTTTAGTGATGTTTGTTTTTTTAAAAGCCTAAATCCCAAAATATACAGAAATGCACCTATAGCACTCCCTTTTTACTTATTTTTCTTATTTTTATGAACGTCACGCAACTCTAATTTCGTTTTTCATTTTTCTTGTTTGATTTTATGCCACACCATAATAACACCAATGTGTTGCAGAGTTTTTATTTTTGTTTGTGTCAAGAAAAATCCTGTAATCTCATAATTCTTTTACAACAAAATATCCTCACTGTATTGAATAGACATTTCTGCGACATGTGTCTCAACTAATTTCCAGCATTGGCTGAATATTAAAACACGATTATTGCATAATCAATACAGCAAGAACATTATAAACCTATGAGTAAGATTTCACAAATAGACCAGTGTTTTTATTTTTAAACTTTCACACATGTTAAATTAAGTCTAAAAGATGTCTCTGTTTTGATACAATATGCGCTATACAAACAAACGTGGAGTTATCTAAATTAAATTCTGTTGGATCCAATGTAATTTTTTGAATTAAAATAATGCTATTTTACTTGCTAATGAAATAGATCATGATGTTAAATTATGATGTTTCCACTAATGTTTTTTTTCATTTTACCACAATCTTATTTGGAAAGAAGTTTTGTAGTTATCAAAACTTGTGGTTGTCATGGAGTGCTTTATGTTTCCAAAAGCAATCAACTTTAGGAAATTTTTTTGAAGATGGAGCAGGTGCAGGTGCATATCTGACACAATATTTGTATGCTAATTTGCTTTGATTATACTCCATTGTATAACTGAAAATGAGTCTGTTGGTTGTGCACTACTTTTAAAACAACTCACGTAACAGACCAAACTATTTCATTCACACAGAATCCTCTATGAAGGAATTCACTAACAATTATCTACAGTACAGGATATACAAAAAAATCACAACACATTCAGCATCTCTGTAAAATGTATTCATTATTTTATTTTCATCATGTTATACATTTTTATTTTCCAATTTTAACTTGGTGGTTACAAAAAGTGTTAACATAAGCTTCCAGTTTTATTATTATGACTTTTTAACTGTGCAGATTCGTTGTGGTAACTTAAATATCCTTTAATTGATCTTAATATTTATTTTTGTATTTGCTTTGAGTTAAGCTTCTAAGATCTATTTCTTGTATTTATCTCCAAGCATTATTTTGGTCATCATGCCATTGCTACATGTTACTTGGATAGAGAATTGCTAACTTTTTCACTTGTTTTAGGTACAGAACATGTCTTGTTGTCAGAACTGTGTTTTTGTACAGATACGTTTACTGTATTTATTGTCCTGTAACTGTAAGAACCGCATTATGGGCTGGAATTGCACACAAGTTTCTCTTTTGCTGAAGTTATAATAAACATCAGTCTAAACTTTTTTTTTACCATAAAAAAAATCTTGGTAATATGATTGCTATAGGTTGAACAAGAGACAGAAGTGCCTCTAAAGATCCCATTCCCCGCGATTGCATTTTTCAACCTTTAGTTAATGTGTAACGTGCCGTTAGAGCATAAACAATATCTCCAAAAAACTAAGCTCTAAGTTCAGTGCCAAGCGAGATATTGTTTTTAACAGAATTCGCTTTTCAAGGAGTACAGAGAACGGCTGGAAACGGACTACAGCCCTCTACTTCCCAGGTACATAATGTCACTTTTCCGTGTGCTTTTAATAACCTCCGTCCAAAGGAATACGCCAAAAAAGGGGTGAGGTCTTCCTAAGAGAAGAGGATGAGCCGCTGGACTAGTGTTTGATTATCAGAGATCGTAAACATTTGACTGAGCTTCGTGCTAAACTACTTTCATGTTCATCACAGTCCTACACCTGGAAGGTTTCGAAGACACTCTAAGATAACCAATGGTCATATAACAGCATCCATGACTTTAACACGCAAACTGCTTACCAATCAAAGCGTAGGTCATTTACTTATAACGTCTTCAATGTGGCAAGCCCATTAAAACTGAGCGTTTGCAGAGGTGGCCTAAAAACCTGTGTAAAAAACAGCCTATTACTTATTGATTTTGATGTTTTTGAAGGTAAAAAACACTCAAACGTCATAAGTAGACCTCATGTAACAGTATAAAACAAAAAAAGCACCTTTCATAAGACCTTTAACCGAAATCGCTTTTCAAGGACTACAGAGAACTGCTGGAATCGGACTACAGCGAACTGCTGGAATCGGACTACAGCCCAATACTTCCCAGGTACATGATGTAACTATTCCGGATGCTTTTAATAACCTCCGCCCAAAGGAATTAGCATCGGCTGTGAAAGCTGTTCTGTGTAATACACTGATATTGTGTATTTGTGCACAAACCTCTAAAAGACTTCTATGAAACGTCCTTTGAAGTCCTGCTTTCAAATCTCTCCTGGTCAATCTGCTTGTTTTATTATCCAACTCAGGTTCTATATCAAATGGTAAAACTAACCATTCTGGTATTGTTAATTAATATAACAGGTCTGATGCCATTCGGTCCGGTGACATTTCCTTCGCCAAATTAGGCCTAGGAAAAAAAATGTGCGATCTCTAACAAAGATTGACGTTTGCACGTGCACTAGCAGACCTCCGTTACACTTTGATCGATCCGCATGTTTTTAACTGATGATGTGAAGTTGACTCCATTGTTAATGTTTATTGCTAAAAGCCAAAGTTTATGAATAAACGTGCACTGAGAAGGGGACCGACCTATCACAACAGCCTGAGAAGCAGAAGCTTGCTGATATGGTAAAGGTGAACATCTTCACACACACTCTAAGCGGGGAACCAATCACGACAGACCAGGTCAGCTTTTCCAATCAGAGTGTTTCGGAACGCGTTGGGACTTTCTCTTAAAAGAGACCAGAAGAAATCCAGTCATTTTGTTAGAAGAGGGACTGCGGTGAACAATAGAATTTAAATATGTGAATATAAAGCGCTTTTGGAAATTAGAAACATGAACATCCATTGTTAAACACCCAAAAAAAAACATAATCAACGCCTCAAAAACAACATAGAATGGCTCCTTAAAAGTGATTTGTTTGTGGGAGTGGCCTGTTTAAGACAGCGAGACTCCACCCTGATGGTGTTTGCACATTTGTATATAAATAAATATATGTAAAGGAATCTGGACGAGGTGAGAAAATAAGCGTGAAAGTGTATCAGTAGTGCCAGGGTGTCTGTGAGGACATTACAGAAGATAAATAATCAAAATATAAGAACACTGTTCACTGTGTTCAAATTAATTTATCTCTGAGCTGTTTCTCTGTCTCTCCCTCTATCACATCAACATGCACGCAGTCTCCTCAGCCAGTTGTAGGGATGCTTTTCTGGTGACGTGCAGCATGTGTGGGGCATATGTTACGCAAACATTGTCAGCGTACCACCATTTTATTGGTAAACAACAAAACTCAGTTTGGTCAATAAATGATCCGTGGGTGCAGCACCGAACTCAGAAAAGCCTCGGCGCTGCCTCAGGAGTGCTCTGCTGCTTTTCCATCTTTTGTTCAACATTTCTTCAATAAATAACTACTCTTTAATGAGCCTCTTTTTTGGCGGCCATGCGTTTCCAGACATTCGCAGCCAAATGTCTTTTGTTATTTACAGCAGCTATTTTCATGCACGCCTGGCGTCGTCGATGTAAAATAACAGTAATTGCTGGATCGTTTGCAGGTTGTTTAGCTTGTGTACCGAGCCAGATGAGAACAGTTAATGAGCACAGCTTCCAGCGGCAATTAGTGAAGCAGTCGTGTACATCACAGATGATTTGCAATTAGCAAGCTACATATTATATACACTATGCCGGGAGTGCGCCAGGCGCTTTGGTGTGTGTTTGTTACTAAGGGGGGTTCGATTGGCAGGGTAGAAAGCTGTATTGAGACATGAAGGGGCCACAGGACGATATGGTGGCGAATATTCACACCTATTCCTCATGGGAGACCTGTGCTTGAGGAGATTTGGCCCCGCCCACTTTATTCTGCTTTACATTCTTAATTGGCATAATGGACTGATTCAGAGACCAATATTATTATTTTTTGTGTAACATTGGGATATGAAGCTCGTTACAATAATATTGCATGTGTGCTAATGCCCAGTCACCGTGTGTGGCACACAGCGGAGAGAAAACGTGTCCTGTGGAATCAAGTACTTATGCTGTTCTTATAGTTGGGTCATTATAATAGCAATTTAGTAGAATCTAGAAAAATGGCTCCATACGGGTAACATAATAACACGTCTACTCATTCTTTAGCAGAACGCTAGTTTGTGTAGAAGAGCGGCGGCATGGATTGTGCACAACGCGGCGTGTTATTATGGGTTCTTATTTGAAGGCAATTTGTTCTGTGATAAAACATGGAGATGTATTCAGTCTCCTATAGAAGGAACATATATCTAAAGAGAGCCAGCGTGTTCACGGTTTTTAATAGTGTCGTGCATAGGAGGGGCGGGAAATCACTTTTGAGGCCGTTTCTTGTGTGACATCATACAGCACCCTCTGTGATATTTGGTAAGACTGTCAGGTCCTCTGACAGACACGCCAGATGGCTATGTGTGTGTTTGACGGAGTGTCTGTATGTGTGTGGGGATTATTTCATTGTTGTTGCACTCCAGGATAGCAGCAACGTTGACACCTTTTAGCTGCTAGAGTTCAATCTTTAAAGCATTAACATATTACGAGAAATGCAGAAACAAAATATCCCTGTGAAGACCGACATCTCTGGTGTGCGCAGATTTTAACTTATCTAATGGTTGTCTTTTTTCGCAGATAGTTTTGTCATCTGGGTTGCAATAATGCAAGTGCAACTTTTATATTTGATCTCACTACAACGTATTGTTGAGGAACATTCTTTGTTATGTTTATATCACTGTGATCTGACCTCATAGGGGTTCATTATTTATAAACTGAAACATAACATTCCGAGCAATCTGTGGAAGTCTTCAATTACTTTGTATATGATGTCCTATATATATCTCAAGAGCTCACACTGACAGTGAGAGAAATATAATGTTAAGGTCAAAATCTAAGGTTAAGGCATCTACCATCTACTGTACTGTTTATTACAGTAATGGGAAAATATAATGTATATTTACTGCATATAAATGTAGATAATGACTAGCTCAGTGTTTTCAAGACCAGGTTGTTTTCCGATATCTGACAGAAAACGTGCTGATGTTTATTTCCCTGCTGGGGCAGAGGACGGAAGAAATTGAAAACAGTGGGTTGTGTTGGGCATGTAAATACGGATTCATATCTCCATGACAGGACATGTAAAAATGGCCACTGGGTGAAAGACTAAGCAAATTCAGATTAATTAAACCACCAAATATGACACTGCAATGAGCTGCTGAACAAAAGATGCATTTTCAAAAGCTTATACATCAGATGGAAAAATGTTTGAAAAAAAGGAAAAGAAAAATAACTTTGGCATACCATTCGATTTTCCCTAAACATATATACCATTGCGCTTCAAAGTTTTATATATATTCCACTCATAAACAGCTCATTATAGAGCAAAAACAGACACATGGGCCACTTTCTTTGCCCTCAAACAGCTAGTTTTCTTCCCACAAACATTATCCTTAGCGTGTGACATCAACAAAGGTTGCATTCTGTAATATCCGAGTACATCAGCAAGAAAATATAATTGTTTATGAAACGACTGTAAATCTCAATTATGTTTGACATTGATGAATGAAAAGCGTGGAGTACTACATATTTTTTACTTCAAAAGAATAATTGGAATCAGTTTTCTTTTTTTTCATTTGCATGCACCACAAAAAAAATTATAATATATTTAAAATGAAAGACTATTAAATAAAACATCCTGAAAGAGTAACAAAACAATGCATACATTAAAAAAGGGTAATTAGACGGTTTCAGCGGCAACAACATAAACAAACATTCAGTGGCCCAAACTTAACTTTTGGTGGAGCTCCGCAAAGATTCAATAACTATTGGGAAGTCTTAATAGAACTCATTTAATTAAAAAATATATAAATGAATGGTAGAATAAATTAAATAGAAAATAAATTGTTCTATGTCTAACTAAACACAGACAGAAAGTTAACTTCGGGCCAGGCGTGTGTACCTGATGAAAAAGTCAAGTGTTTGGATGTCCCGCCAGGCACAGTCAGTTTAATTATCAAGAGATGTATACTACATTTACACTAAAGGGAAAAATACATTTTGTGCCTCAAAACTTGTGACAGAAACCACAGAGAGCCCAGCAATCACTTGAAAGAACTGTATAGAGTTTAGAAGCTGAGAATGGAGTAAATATGCACCAGTCCACCATATCAAGTGCTTTGCCTACTGTGTAGCTTTTACAGCAGTGTGTCACAAAAGAAGCTGTTATTAAAAAAGTGGTGTTTGAAGCACAAACACTGACCAAGTTGTGATGTGCTTTTTAGCCTAAATTCAAAGTACACAAGGTGCAAATACATTACTAGACTACTCACACCTCAAACAAAAAAAAACATACAATGAAGTAGCATCAAGCAGCTACTTGTCCTTAGTACAGACTGAGCCTCTTATTGAAATGATATATTGACGGCGCAAAATACACAGAAATAGAACCTAAAAAGAGAACCTGATTTAAAACCAAATGCTTGAGAGACATTTCCGTACAAAATAATACTGCTAGTGATAGAGCTTGATTGTTCAAAGAATGAAAAAGTGAAATTTCCTTGGCACTATTTAAAATCAAAGTGTGCAAACATCACTCAACTAGTATGAATAAACTGACTTATCTGATTTGAAGAATGACCTAAAATGTTTTTCAAAAGACATGGCAATATTGAAAAAGTGGCGCTATGAAATGTTAAAATGTGAGACTGTATGTGGTTATTTGCTATGTGACATTTTTGAGCTTAGAAACAGAAATATCACAAGTGAAAAAAATTGTAATCTAAGAATTATGATTCAGTACAGTGAGAGAATTACTTAGCATACTTTTGGGGGGCACTATATGTGGCCTATAGACATTCCTTGACAAAATATTATGACAGAAACGCCTCTGGAGAGCAGGTACAAATGAAACACTTTTAAAATATGCTTCTTTTATATTCATGCATTTTTATTAGAGCCACCCGCAAGTTACTGGCTAAAGGTCTGAACGGTTTTACAAGACATAATTACAAAATCCACGGCCTGACATTTAGTCAATAGAGCTGTTTTGTTACGCCAAACCAAAGCATGACCAACACGTAACCTAAACAAACAACTCCATTCATTTGTAGTAAAGAGGACGACTTGTCAGGGGACCGCCAATAGAAAGGCCAGATCCTGAGTGTTCAATTTACAGGTTTGAAACTGTAGATTAATGCAGTCTCCCGGGAGTCTATTATCAAGTGTACTCATACATGCAACAGTGACCGCCATCCGCCCTAAATCCAGCCACACCCTGTACCCAATTAGGACTGTCCCTGGTGATTGGGCAAGGGGAGGGCCTGCTGAGGTCTGCCCCGTGCTAACAAGATGGGTGACAACCGAGTCATTAGCGGCCTGTGACTGTAGAACTAGTGATATGAGCCATTAGGGCACGATATCAGTCCCCTTCAAGTCCCAACTGAACGCAGGCTTTGCTTCCATAGTCCCTGCCTGCCTCCGCAAGCCAATTAAAGTTGTTATTGGGAGACACAAAATAATTAAAGGTGCACTTTGTTGTTTTTTATTTGGGGTGCTGAGGGACCGCCCCTGGCAGTGTTGCAATATGTTTTCTGATGTTTGCTTTTCAATTTCCCAGTTAAGTATCAAAAATAAGCCCTGGCCAGCATAACGAAGAAGCCGTTTCTCATATGAGGGTGTTGTAATCACGTCAACTATTTGCATACTGCCACAGTTGTGTTTCGTCATGATGTTCTAAAGAAATGGCGATTGTTGAAAAAAACATGAGAAATGGAGGGGCAAAAGGCTCCATCTTATGCACATATTAATTATTCATTGACAGAGAAACAAATCATTTTGTACATTTAATATAGCATGACACATTTCATGCATATGTGCATTTGAATACTTTGTAGATATATGCATGTATTTAGTGATTTTCTGTGGAACCTTTTATTACAAACCAGTTAGATAAAGGCTTTACTTTTTTTAATCATAGCAATATTTATTTAAGAAAAATAGAAAGGACAAAGAACTGTAACGTGCTTTTTTGAATAAACATATTTTTGTGAACATTTTGTAAGCAAAATATTCAACAGACAGGTGTAGTGAAAAACATTTTCTATATTTACAGTTGTTTTACTGTCCTTTTAGTATACAATCAAGTTATTCTGATGCATTTAAATATATACTTTAATGCAACTATATTTTAATCCAAGCACCCCTTGGGTTCATAATGCATGAATTATAATTCTTAAAGATTTATGATTGCTCTGCAGAGGGCTCTGTGACTCTACATCTGTGTCTCACAGCAAACTTGTTTGTGAGCACACTTTTACCATCAGAGATTCCCAGGGCCTCAAATTAAATATCCCGTAGGCTCCTTATGTAGACATGAGACAGAACAACAAGAAAATACACAACAAATGCAAAACACATACAGAGCACACAAACAAACATGCCTAAAAATACACAAATACATTACAAACAATGTGCCACATCATTATGCTTAAAACAATGGCACGCCTAAACAAATACAAACAAACATAAATGCACGTTTTACATTAACAATAAATAAAATAAATACAATTCAATAGGCTCAATTAGTAGAGCATGGTGCTACAGCAACATCAACATGTAGTCTTTGATTTCTATAAATGGAATGAAACCTTCAATTCCCATTAAATTTAAATTGAATTGAATGTACTGTCACTTGCTTTGGATAAAAGCCTTTGCCTATGGCAGAAATTACAAATTTACACATAAAAAAGCAATAGATTTGTTGAACTTTACAGGCATATTGGTTCTATAAACATAAAAATAACAACATTTCAAGGGCATGAATTTCCCTCACCTATATCCTTTCTACCAATCAACATCTCAGTTAAACGTTTCACAACATAATAGACTGAATATGTGCAGGCCCAACCCAAAACACTTTACTTCACACATCTATCGGGGTATTGGCATTTACATACCCTGTTATATATGCTTCCTATTGTTATTTGAATTTCACCCAGAAAAACTACAACATTCTAAACAGGACCTTTTTACAAAGTCCTCAGACGTGTCATTACAGAAAAGGCGTCTTCGCTGTGGGGATTTAAATCGCTGCCAAAGTCACAATCACAATGAATATAAAACAAACGGAATCAGCCAAAAGCATGAAGACTTTTTTGCTCAAGGAGCTCTCCAGATATTTAATATGTGTCCCTGTTGACCACACACTAAATAAACAAAAAGTTTGTTCTGGAACGAGTTCTTATTGCCAATCTCATTCACAATAATATCACCCCAAAACCAAGAACTCCTAATGGTGTATTATATGAAATCAATTTAATCCTGTATCTCAACCGATAGACCACGGGTTTGATTCACATGGAATGCTTATGGCCATTGAAGGAATAGTTCACCTTCAAAATGAAAATCTGTCATTATTTACCACACCCTCTTGTCATTTCAAACCTTTATGACTTTCTTTCTTCTACAGAACACACAAAATATATTTTGAAAAATATTGGTAACAGAAAACTGTTGGTCCCCATTGACTGGCATTGGCTTTGTGTCCATACAATAGAAGTCAATGGGGATCAACGGTTTTGGGTTACCAACATTTTACTAAATATCTTTTTTTGTGTTTGAAGAAGAAAGAAAATCACACGTTTAAAAAAGACAACAGTGTGAGTAAATGATGACAGCATTTTTATTTGAACTATTCCTTTAAACAGCTCGAATTTACTATATCTTTGGTTAAAAGCATCTGCCAAATATAGAAATGTAATTGAAATTAACGTTGCATTTCCCTGAAAATCTTACTCACTTTTCTGGAAAAACATACATCTAATTCCAAATTGTTTGAACTGCAAGATTTTTGTTGGCTTTTTAGATGGAAAGCGAATGAATGAGAACCATTGGTCAGTGAATGAACAGCTGAATGAAATCTTGCACGCTTAGAGGATGCAGTGGGTGAAGAGGTCCACAAAAGATGGGTGATGGGTGGCTCTTGTGAAACAACAACTTTGCATCAGATGTGCTTATTTTCCTTTTATGCACCCACTTTAGCCCTTTAATGGCCAAAATGAGTTAAGTCGGGATCTCTGTGTTTTGTATGTTTACAGTGTACTACATGATTAGGTGATTTTTCTTGAATGTCATGTGACTGCAGATTCAATTCAGAGATTAAATACAGACCTGGTTCTGGTCACATGATCAACGCAAAAAGACTTAACATGTTCATAGAAGCAATAATATTTGTAAAACATTGAATTTCGCTTGTTTCTAGAAATGTACTCATGTTTAAAGCTGTATTGTGCACAGCACATACCTAACAGAACCCAAACCACAACATCTAATACCACAAGATGCTCCATCTGACATTACCAGTATCAGTCAAAACCTCCATGTTACAAAAAGGCTTGATGGAGCAGCCACTCCACTCTCCGTAATTATAAATATAGATATTTTAACCATCAGTCACATCAGCACTGAGGATGTAATGAGCGTTGAGTTAATTGCTGAGTGAGCCGCAGCAAGAGAAAGAGAGAGAGAGAGAGAGAGAGAGAGAGATAGGGAGAGAGAGAGAGAGAGAGAGAGACACTAAACGGGGTACTAAACTGAAAACTGTCATTTCTGCCAAGCCCCTAATCATTTATTCTCCATTTTCAACCATGTTACTAAAACTCTTTCCCACTTATTACATAAATTGCAATTAGAAATTATCATGACATGTTGCTGGGGGTCCGGACCTGTAATGACTCCTAACACAGAGAAACCTTATTATCTGTCAAGAGGTGCTTTGGCATATGCCATTGACTGACAGCGTTTTCCGCTTTTTCTGTGTGACATGCTCAGATAATCTTTTGACTTCATGTCTTCTGTAATTTAGACTTATTTCAGAAAGATTATTTTACAGACTTATGGGTGGAATAATTTTAGTCCCCTTTGTCAAATGAGAAATTGCAGATTGGGAAGAGTTTCGGCATCAAACAAGAACCTATGCGAACGGAAAGGTCAGTCACCTGAAACGGAGGCAGTGTGAGCGATGTTTGTGTCACCTTAACAAAATGCTGTGCTGCGGTTGATACTTGTTTGCCTTTTGAAGTCCCAAAGTTGCCAGAATTAACCACATATTCACTAACAGCAGAAAGTAAAAACTGAAGAAATAAAAATGACTGGACTGGACTAATAAGAGGTCCTGGAAAGTAAGAAACGTTTATTTTATTACATGCAAATATTTAACTCTGGTAACAAAAAAATTATATTCAGGACGTTAATCATTCCCCAGATTTTTAAGAGGACATTTTAATCAACTGCAAAAGATCGAGAGGAATCTTCAAAGCTGTGGCACAGATCATAGAAATGCCACTGAGTGCCCATTCAAACCATTATAGTTAAGAAAAAACACTACTGCCTCCAGTGTTCGTTTGAAGAACTGTTTCATTGTACTGTTGAGTTTAGCATTTAAATAAATGAATAAAACAAAAAAAGACATTGTAACCTGAACTAACAGTACTAATTCCAACTATTCAACTGATTTTTTCGAGAGGCAACCATATCATCCTCATAAAATAACTGTGTTGGAGTAAGACGATACAATTTCTGCCACAATGCATGTCAATATTTTGGGGTAAAATTTCAGTTTGGATCTGGTTCGACCTAAAACCAGCAGTCTTAGTAGTGATCTGTCCGATTGAACAGAATGATATTAGTGGCCTTCTGTCTCTTACTACAGCAGTGTTCAGCACACAGTTGCACTATGCGTGGGAGGCGAGCATCAGCTGGCCTCTCTCCTAGCAACTACAAGTCCTTGAGCCCTTCTGTTTACAAAATGCCGGCACAAATAGAGGTACAGTATACATGAACACAGTTGGCCCACTCAAACCTGGTCACATATTTTCATCCTTGTGTGTACGTTTCAATAGGTTCGAGGTTTGCGTGTGGAATCCCTTTGTTGTTCAAAACAACATCTTTTGTATCTTTTGGCGAGTTAAAGCCGAATACATTAAAAACACTGATACAGTGACTATTCAAAAACTATATACTGTATATCATATTTCGGTCTAGAGTAAAGGTCTAGACTCTATTGCAGGTCGAGAACCACCCAAGAGGCCATCTGACTGACATTTGAAGCACCAATCACAGTTCAGCAGTTTGGTGGAGTGTTAAAAAACGCAACTCGCAATTCGTTTAATCAAATCAACTTCAACAAGTGTTTCCAGTTTTGTGTGCCATATAGAAGGTTTCATCAGAAGCACGCGTCTGGCCCGAAGTTAACTTCCTGTCTGTGTTTGGTTATAATACAACCATTTATTTCATATTTAATTTACATTAATGTTAAATTATATGAATTATTTATTATATATTAATTGTATTAAATGACATTAAAAATACTCAACAGTTTTTGATCCTTCGGGGAGCTCTAGCGGAAGTTAAGTTTGGGCCACATAATGTTTGTTTATCTTGTTGCTGCTGAAACCGTCTAAGCATCAGACATTCAGCCGCCAGTATGACATCTGAGACTAAGGATCACCCCCTTGACCACCGAGGTTTGTTCCTCAATAATTTAAGGTGCAATTTGACTTGTATGTCCTCATTAGTGTGAATACTGTACTCCACTGGAGACAAAAGCTTTCATAAAATAAAGTTAAGGTTACAAAGAATATCTGCATTATCACCTACAGCAGACTGCCAACACCTGGCACCTACAGCTCTTCTAAAAATGGATCATAGTAACCACAATTGTCTCATAATATTATATTTTTATAATATTAGTGGTCACTATTACCATTGCTTGTAATTGACCAGTGACTTAAATAACCTTATGGGAACCAGAATAATAATTGGGGAGGGCTCTTTTAACTTGGGACAGTACAGCTCTGAACACCTTAGCAACAGCAAACCAACACTGTGCCAACATTGCCAACCATGAACATAGGGTTTTATGGTGCCAACTACAAACCACCCACATCATGACTGCACATGTTTTCAAAAGAAAAGGTAACAGTCTAGTTGTAACAATATAGTCTAAGCATCTTTGCTACATTGTTTAAGGAAGATACTGAAATGAAGCTATTAGGGTATCCACTAAGAACGTTAATTTCAATTGACTGAATATTTTGTAATGGATACAGTCATCCAGTAAGCGAAATAAAGCAAAAACAAATACGTTATATTTCAAAGTCAAAAGTATTAATCCATAGCATAGAAACTTTAACATTCGTATCTCCGTTCGCCATTGCAGCATCATTTGTGCCTCCGTGTTGAAAGAAACAGCCAGGAGGCGGTGTTTTATCAGAGCCCAACATTAAACATATCTGACGTCTATATCTCCATCATCATCATCGCCTCTTAATGTCCAAATAACTCTTTGCGTTCCCGCGTCTCTATCGTTTTTCTTTCAAATTCGTGTCTTTCGTCTTTTCCCCCATTAACGTCTTTAGGGATCTGAAGTTTGACTCAGCTCGCGCAACCGGTGTGTGAACTCGTCGCGACGCGCTGACCGATCAAACAGCCTCATTCGACCGCTGTCCAGACGTGATCGTTGTGACACCAGGGGATTCATATGAGCGTGCCTCCGGTAATCCGACCGCCGAGCCCCCTCCCGGGGTCGCAAGGCATTTCCTTCCAGATCCAGATCGGGTTGAGCCGGGAACCCGTCCTGCTGGACTCCGGCGAGTTCAGCCTGGCTCAGGTCCGAGAGATGGCATGCTCCATTGTGGACCAGAAGGTAACACTTTCCATAATCCTCATGTTTCATTCAGTGCCATTCACGTTATGAATGCCATAGCTGGAATTATGTCGTAAATAAGTTAAGGTCGGAAGTTGAGATATAACTTTTACTTGACGGGTTTTCCAATAGCCTAATCGTGTTGCTCTGAATGTCAAGTTTGAATGAACATGATTCTTGATATTAATGTTTACGTTTGTGTATTTAAAGATATATATATGAGATATTTAAATGACCCCCAACGATAGCAAAGCTTTTTATATGGCCATTATTGATACAGGAAAACCGAGTTTGTAGAACTCTGATACAAAATCTAAAATGAGCCTCAAACTTCCAACGCATTTTTCAATAAGATCAAACAATGGTAAAATGAATCAAAAATGTATCTTGTCAGACTATATGATAATTCAGTTATAAAACACACTGGATTCATGAAGGCTTCTGCATTGTATTTTCCATTGACAGCGATGACGCCATGCTGACGTCAGCTTCTTATTCAACTAGTGCAGGGTTTGTAGCACACAGCACTGCGGGCCTGTTTATTATACAGTTTTGCCTTATTTTAATAGTGTCCAGATATCATGCCCAGAGGTTTGCTGTTTTCTTCTGTTTACACGTAGAAACACATCGCAGATCACATCTAATATAAATAATTATTTTGCCTCAAGTGATAACTTTTCGCCTGGTGTGGCCTTGTTTTAAACCTGAACATTTTTATTGAAATCAATGAACTAGCACAAATATGAGCAGTGGGCAGAGACGACAAGAATACATGTAGACAAACAAAATACTCTTCACATTCATATTATGGCCAACAGTATAAGTTACAAATTGATTTAAAGCAGCAGTTTTTCTGTTTATAAATCAGAAAAGTCTGTTGCCAGATGGGAACTTTACGGATAACTATACTGGTTTCCACGCCAAGATTCCAAATTTTAAATGTGCGTCCAACATCAATGCATTTTGAAACATTGACCCAAAACTACTCACCTATTGTCCACTCACAACGCTGAAATGTCTTTCAAGTTGTTTTTGCGTTTTAACGTAACAACAAATTAATGCTAGACCTATCAAACAGACTATGTTATTTCTGAGTATAAACTGTTACATTGCTGCTAAGCTGCCACAGACTATTGGAAGATACCGCCACAACTGGTTGTTCACCTAAGGTTTTCCAGCTGGCTCGTATTATTGTCGAAATTCTTGAAAATGTTCCATGCTTATAGCCAATTGTGTACCAGCAATCAAATATCTACTATATTTTAAGTTAATGTTGAGTAAAGAGCATTGTGGAAAAATGATGGGGATCAACACATCGACTTATCTCATTTCAGCCCCAGTGACAGAAAGCCCCACCTAACCGTCTTTCCATATACATTTAATGTAATAGACCAGAGTGTGAACTCACAAGTACTTCATAAAGTTTTGCAAGTGTTCTGTGTGGCTTCATGTTCTCATAACAGCATAACACTATGATAACACAATAGACAAATTGTCACCAACCCTTGACAAGCAACTTAGATGGCATCACCACACAGTTATAAATATATTTTAGCAAAAATGCAGTTTTGGTTTATAAGCACCTGTGCTGTGACACATCATCAGAATGATAGCAGTACTTTTCCCTAAATAATATCCATTGTACACTTGCAAAGTTTGCGACGAGGCACGAGGCGTTGACAACAACACAATTTGTCACCATTATCAAATCTTTTACAATTTTTTTTCTCTCCCTAGCGACATTCCGGTTTATTTCGTGACACAAAGTGCACAGGTTGCAGTTTGTAGTGTTAAAATACGGAGCAGTATTTTGATAAGCATAATAACAACAAGCGTCATGTGACGCTTAACAAGAAACACCTTTTCTCTGGCTTGAAGTTGTCAGTATGTGTTTTGTAAAACAAAAGTATGTGTTTAAAGTTGCTTAGAAGAAAAAAATCAGAATGAGAACAAATCTGTCTTTCAACGCCCTTGCATATGTGTTCTCAGATAGAGAGGCTCTCCTGAGTTTAAGCATTCACAGCATTTAACACTTTAAATAGTTAATGTGAGATGTTGAACAAGTGTGTATGAAATAAAGGTGACTTTTTGCTGTGCAGGCAGTCTGTGCTTGTATTGTTTAGTTTTGTATTTTTTGGAATGGGGTAGTGATATGAGGAATACGTTTCATTTAGCTTTTTGCGCAATTTATGGATTAAAATCGGTGAGAAAGGGAAGTAGCGATTGTCTTTTTTCTGTATCGTGACGTATATCAGAGTGAAACAACTTCTGAAATGAGAAAAAATGTCAGGCAGGACTTGATTTCATTCATCGAGTACTGAATGGATTGTTGAAAGTTTGCAATCAGTCAGTCATTGAACCCCGCCTGAGAGTTGCGTCGACTCCATTGACTCCAATGGAACAGTATTTTAACAACAATGCCGGTTCATGGAAACTCTCAATAGTTCCTGGAGGTTACTAGTAGGGGGGAGGAAGTTAAAGTTTTCGGTTAAAGATTACAAGTGCAAATAAATTAAAAAATAATAATGAAGTGCAAGGATAAATCATTTTTGATCAATACTGCAACAGTGTGTAAAGCAATTAGAATGATGATTTTTAATATCATGCTGACTTTAATATTTCAATGTTTAAAAAAATGAAACATGTTAGCTTTAAAGTCTCAGCCAATGAGTGGTTCAAGCGCACAAGAGAAGACATGTCTCTTGAGATTGGAGGATCAAGAACAACCCTCACTGAGAACTCAGATAGGCCATGAAAGGTGGAGCAGGAGTGCTTGAACATGAGCAAACTGAAGAGACTATTAGACAGTTTCACCATAATACAATCCTCAAATGTTTTAAAGCACAGTGATGCCTAGTTTAACAGTGCGGAGAATAATAGATTTATATTTAAGGATGTGTTTGTATAGGTTTTTTATGGCGGATCAAGAAATGAGGATATTTGCTACAGTGCAAACTGGTGCTCCACTTTGAGAAGGTTGTTACAGCAACAACATTAGGATTAAAGGGTCAGACTGAGGGGAAAATGATTTAGCAGAGAGCGACATAAAATGGCATGTAGATTTGATAGCATTAGTGGCAAAAGGTCTTCACTAAATGAAGACATGTCCAAATGCTCCTGAGTCAAATTCTGAGATACTTTCTGCCCTGACTTGGATTACTGCCTGATCTTCTATGATCAAATAACATATGGCAGGGCATACTGTAGAACTATTCTGACTTAGAGATGGAAGGACTACACATCATTTACAACAGAAATATTGCAGGGTAAATTAAACCACATTTTAAATTACAAACTGTAATAAAATCATAGCTTTTTAAAATCGAATTATTTTTGAAACTCAACCATCTTCTGAGACATATGCTTTCCATATGCACATAAAACCAAAAATACAGATTTATATTCAAGTATCGTCAGCACAACGCATGCGCGACCCCGGATGCACTGCAAATGCTCGTCGGAAGCTAACACTGTGGTCACGAATGTGGTTCAATATAGTCTGTATTTTTGGTTGTTTGCGCACAAAGGATATGCTCGTTGCTTTATTAAATAAAGCTGAACCTCTGAAGTGATGTGGACTATTTCAACAATGTCTTTACTCACTTTCAGCGCTTTGAAGTTTGGTTGCGTTGCAGTCTATGGAGGAGTCAGAAAGCTCCCGGACCGCTTCAAAACTATCTTAATTTGCGATCTAAACATAAACTGAGCTCCTAGAGTTGACGAAACGACTTGAGGATGAGTAATTCATGACACAATTTTCATTTTTCGGAGGAGTGTCGCTTTCAGATATAAAAATGCGAGCTGGTAAGATACTGTTGTATTATTAATACGTAATAACTCCCTATTCCTAATAGAATGTTTGGGCATACCAACATGGCGCCGCGGTGGCTTCAGTGGAATGACGTCATGAGCAATCCAGTCATTTTTATAGATCAGTGGGTGTATAGTAGACCATCCAGTCCATTTCAGTGGATAAAATCAAGTGCTGCCCAAATGTTTGTTATGTCTTGATTTATTTGGAAGTTTTTTAACAACAATTCCCATGCGAATACGTAATATGAATTTCTCAAAACATTTGGTATTATGTAGTTTAATCAGCAGAGCAATGCAAAGGTTGTGGGTTTGATTCCCAGTGAACACATAAACAGAAAATTATACTTTGAGTGCATTGTGGTGTAATTCTATATATGCACACAAAAGTAAGTGTGTAGAGAAAACTATTTTCACAAACACACTGTAAGACTGTATAAACAAAACAAGCAACAAAGGGGAGAATTATGACCTAATCTTACAGGCAGTGAAAAGAAGTAAAAACTCTTTACCATCTTCCTTTCTTTCTCACATTGACAAAAGTCCTTAGTGCTATCAAGGGGCTGCCTAATAGACTGTGACTCCATTAGTGCTCTGGATTATCAGGCTTAATTAAAGTGATAGCGCCTTTGTTTGAAGTTTGCACCTTTTTGCATTACCGCTCCTCAAAGTGTTCTTATTAATCAGCGGGGCTGCCGCACTCTTCATGCTAAGCGCTAACCGATTCATTGCTCAGTCCATAACATAGACATGGCTGGCAGATGAGCATGAGCTGATGAAGGCTGCGCCAAAGAGCTTCTTGCATTTGATGAGCGATTTTACGTCACCCTAATGCATCCATCAAAGGTCTGAAACGAGCAAAAAAAATGATCGTTGTTGTCGTGTGGCTCTGTTTAATGGCACAAATCTTTGGCTTGGATTACAATGGAGTCTTAAAAGACAGCCGTATTTTGCTATTCAGGTTGTTGAGATGAAATAGGCTCCATCTCGCGTGGATCTCCGAAAGATGTAGATATTAACGCAATTATGCATTTTAATGGTTTTGATATTATACAGGAATTATTGATATTAGCTTATATGGTCATCTCAGCGCTGGTCTTTCTGTACGAGTCTTTCTTGTTGCTTGGCAACTGATTATGATTGCCTGTGAAGTACTTATCTGAGTGCCATTATGATGACGAGAGCCATGTGTGATGGGGTCACGCACTTGCAGACACACACACAGATGTACACACCCACACTTTGGTAAGAGATGAGAGCTACACACAGCCATTGTCGAGCAGCTGTTTCTGGAGAGTATTCAAAGAGCTGCATTCATTACCGTGAGAGACATCACGGTGTGTACGTGTGTGTGTGTCTTCTTTTGAAGGACCATGGCTTCATAGCCTCCCATTCATCTCAATTTTGCAACAACATGTGACAGCGCCCGGAGCACCCAGCCAATCGCCTCGCAAGGTAGCTAAACGTAGAAAGTGGATTTTTGTTGTTGTGTATGATTCTCTGGCTCTAGCTAAATCATGGCAAGTGTGTCTTGGGTAAGGTGGAGCTTCATATTTCATGGCGTTGAGACGTGCACTCATGCTCTCCAATGACGTGGAAACAGCACTAACAAAGAGTGATAACAAAGAAACATGTTAATTGCTTCCAGTATTGAAACAAAAACACTGGATGTTGTAATTGAAATGAATAAAATATGTAGCGTTTGTCAGTTTACTGGAAGGTTACTTCATTTTCAGGGGCGTTGGTGGATGGTTTGGAAAACACAATTATCTCCTCGGGAGAACGGTGCCAGGGTCTCACCGAGCGCAAACACAGTTATATAGTGTTTGTTTGTGGTATGATCACCATAGCTTTCCAATAAAAGGCATCTATGCACTTGCAAAGGTAAATAAGGTGCAGAACAACCAGGGATATGCTTAGGTTAAACCTTAAAGAAACAGGTAACTAAAAATAAACATTCTGTCATTATTTGTGACATTATTTTCTTTAATAGAAAAGGTGATATTTTGCTGAATGAAAGTGGATAGTGACCACAGTGGTTGTATTGTATGAAAAGAGAAATATTTTGGGCTGTTTTCTTTGTAATATGGGTATGAAAGGACAATAAAGAGAGAGAGGAAATCAGTAAGGTAAAATTTTACAATACGGTTGTATTTTTTAACAATTGGTTAATGCATCAGCTAACATGAACTAACAATCCTTCCACAGCATTATTCATCTCAGTTCATGTGAATTTTCATATTTACTAATAAATTTTTAAAATCAAAGTTATAACTGTTAGCATTATTTAATGCGAATGAAGTAAGGTGAATTTTTGTATTTACATGAACTAACATTAGCATTGTCAGTTCATGTTAGTTAATGTTTTTACTAATGTTAGCAAACACAACCTTGTAGTTGAGTCTTACCATTATTTATTTGTGGTTTGAATCATATGTGGGTGAAGGAGGCTACTAAATTGTTTTTTTTATTATGTCTTTAAAACAAAGCACTTAGCTCTTATTTATTTTTAACATTTAAAACAACCTATGACTTAAGCTTTTAAAATAAACTGAAAGGTATATAAAGATTTTAACAGATTTTTTTTTTTTATAAACCAAATGCCAAACAAACATTACCTTTATTTATCACTTCAGGTTAATAAATTCTATTGAGTAATAACTATAGTATATATTAGAAACAACAGAAATTAGTTTAACGACTACAGGAAGCATGCAAATCTCAGCTAACTTGTTGTTTCACGATTGTTGCGGCGCAATTTGTGCGCGGGAGTCCAGCTCACCTTATCATAGGCAAAAATATTGAAAATTATGAAGTCAATTTAGAGATGTACCACCCGCTAAGCCTGTCATGTTATTTTAATGATCTGCTGTAGCACCTCAAAGCCCAACATAACTTGCGCTGTCTCCAGCCGAGTACACTTTGCCACGGGTTAGTAAGTGGGCATGTGGTATTGAGGAAGAACTGCAAAATACTCACTAATAAAGTGTGAACATACAGCTAATAAGGTGACAATGAGAAACTTAGCAGTCCTAAAAGTGAGCTGTAATTAGATACAGTGTGCAGTACTTTACAGAGCTGCTCACACAGACGATCTTTCATACTTTGTCATTAATTACATGTATGGGATTGAGATCTTGCATTTACCAGACGCTTTTATCCAAAGCAAATTACATTGCATTATATTACACACTTCTTTCTACGTATGTGCAATCACTGGGTTCGAACCCATGACCTTGGCTTTGCTAGCGCCATGCTCTAACCACTGAGCCATAGGAAAGATCTTATTGTCAAGCTCTTAATTTAAGTGTAAATCTTATATAAAGTAAACGGGTTAATTTTTCAACATTACCTTTAATTTAGGGCTGTTTAGTTACATTTTGAGGTGACAAATTTTTTTACCACTTGAGCACATCTCATTGTTTTGATTTTAAAATATAAGAAAGAATAGAAAACAGATCAATGTTTACTTTGTTTAATATATCTGTATACAGCAGCCATATCTTTGGCAGAACATGCTTCCTCGTGTGTGTATGGGGTATAAAAATGGAAGAGCAATGCTCCAATAGTATCGATCAGTGGTTGTTACAGCACAGCTAGCAGCTGCTAACCTGCAGACTACACATGGCTTGGGCAGCCTGATTGACCGATGGTGGTTAGAGTTCATGCTGTCTAGGGGCATTGACTCTCTGAATAGTTCTTTATTTGAGGTTGTGGTGGATGTGCAAAGACAGGCACAATATATGTTCTGCACAGATCATTCACACGAAACCACTAAACATGATGGCAGTCATGATTTTAAATATAAAACATAATTTACTGACACAAAAAATGATCATACTAAAGATTACTCTTTCTTTTAACACATACATTTTTGCATTTTCTTGCAATTGTTCTAAAAATGTAATTAGCATAATGCATCCAGCTGTGTCTGAGTGCATGATACTGTATGTTGTGAATGACATTTTTATGTAAAGCACTTCAAATTACTTTTACATATAAAATGTCCTATATAAATAAACTTGCCTCATTTAAACAAAACAGAATTGAAAATAACAATTGGATAATCTCAAATGATCTTCGATGTTCTCAAATGATAAAAAAACATTGACAGAATATTAATGCATTATAAATATTTAAATTGAGCTTGATTTAGTGTGTAACATCTTCCATTCCTTTTAAATAGTTGACAGATTTATTTTTATTTCTCTAGATAAACATTTTATATTATCTTGTCGTACTGTCTACACTACATTATTGATATTTTTTACCAATACAGGTTGTTTTCTACATTTAAAAAGATGTTACATTTATAATAATAACAGCTTCTCTCCTTTTTTTGACTTTGTTAGACGATTATATTTTGATGTTTTGAAGATATTGTTAAATTGATTAAATTGTCAATAAAACTATATAAATTAATGCTTTAAACATGTCTGATCTTGGTTTTAACATCTAAAAAGAAAAAAACTATTAATTAATTAATTTAGTTTATTTTTTAAATCATGTTGGAAATTTTGAAAACCAAGATTTCATGACAATCACCCCTATATACTGATACTCATTGTTATGGATTGTTTGCAAGTAACTGTATATAGAAAAAGTGCTTTTTATGTTGAATACATGGCTACATATTGTGTTGATGGACTAATTTTTGTAAACTAATACTTATTAGGAAACTTAGGAAAACAATAAACTTACATGTTCAACTAGGCACACACATGAGCATCAAAACTAAATCACACATATACCAAACCAATATTGACACATAAAAAGATGAGTTCTGAAAAATCACCATAACAAATAACTGTGAGTGACAACAAACTCGAGAAGAACAGTGTAAGCAAAAGCAGCAAACAACAAAACAAAAACTAATCAGCATAATTCATTCATGCTACAAGACAAACACTCTTAAGACAAATAATATGCAGGTATTCTGAAAAATTACAGCAAGACAACACTGCTTATAGCATCATTTACCTTAATACACGACACATATCATTTCCAACCTGATTTGTTTTTGTCTGTGAAGTATGCAGGACTCGCTCCTGCTTTGCACTAAATAACTACAGTTATATACACAATATATTGAAATATCAAAATACTACAAATGTGCAAATCACTATATGCATATTGCACTGGTTTGCAATAATGTTGTCAGAATTGCTTTTATGAACCACATTATTTTTTCCTTTTCTTTTTTAGCTTTTAAATATGAACTTAGTATGGAGTTTAAATAGATTTGAATTCCATAAAGCATTATCATATCACATATTGCATATTGCATTATTTATAATTTTTTTGCTTTTGATCTTACTGTATGTTTATATTCAGTATCTATTTTTTGTCCATAAAAGTCAAAACGGACATCATCACTGGTCTCTCCATCTCATGGCATTGATTTTGGTATCATCTCCTACCATACTACATGACCGTTTTGTTTTTGTGATTTTTTTAAAAAAATTGCCTGAATTCTTTACTCAGGTCAGGTGAATTGGCAAGAGAATATTTTGTTGTCATGTGAAGTGTCACGTTTATTTGGTAAAAGGGTCCAATAATTTCACATCGAATGTATATCAGCTAGAGCTTCCCACCCACTCCCCTGCCCCGAATAACACAACACATTGTCTGACATCGCAGGGCAGCCTACAACATTACTACAAAGTCTGCAGATTAACAATTTCCAGGTTAAATTATTAAAAATAATTCCTAAACATTGCATAAACACACAGTAACATATTTTTAGGTAAGCTAGAATAGAAACAAGAATGCATTCAAATGAAAATGTGTTCATACAAGCTGTTGTACTGAAATTGCAATAGAATGTACATTATGAATATACGTTATGTAATGCATGTATAACAATATGACAACACGTTTATATCATTAGTTTAAGTAATTAAAGGGCTTAGGAGTATTAAGATGTCAAAATGGTTCTGGTAGGAAGGAACCGTGGCGTGGCTTAGCTTTAAAAGCAGGGCATTGAGCCTGGTTCGGCGTGGGCGAGAGGGGGTTGACAGTTAATACCGATGATTCACTCCTCACGAGCTCTGAGTGCTTGGTCTCTCTCTCTCTCTTTCTATCCCCTTCCATTTTTCCCAACATACCTGCCTCTTTCCGCACGCACAAGTGCTCGCTCCACCCTGACAAGCAGCTTCAGCAACCAGTTGTTTAAAGGTAAGACAACATCTAAATTGATGTTCCTCTCACCGTCCTAGCCTGTCATCTGTAAAACACATACAGCGAGATGGCAGAAAATGACAGTCATGAAAGACCATCAAGCATGGAGGTCTGGGCAGCCCTCTAAGTGGCAATAACATGGAGTTATTGTCAGCGGATTCCACTGATCGGAGCCAGACATCTCCCAAGGGGTTAATGACAAGGATCGGTGTGTCTCCAGCTTTGATGGTTCAGACATGCAGCAGATATATGTGCATCCATTTGTGCCAAACAAACGAATGGTGCTCAATCAGGAAAGAGCCTTGGGTGTCCGCTGCCATGACAACCCGCACTGTTACAGTGAGGCTGCTGTCATGGTGACCTCAAAAGCACACTTGCTTCTGTGGCTCTTCATTGTGTAGCACTCATTGATACAAGAGGGGGAGAATCTGTGCAATTAACTAGCGAAAAGGGGGAAAGAAAAGCAAAAACAGATATACTTTGTCCAGCTAATAGCGTAGATTTCTATCTAATACACAGTATGATGCCATGTGAATATTGGAGAATCTGTGTCTGTTTGTTAAACCTGCATCGCATTGCTTTTCAAATGTGAGTCTGTCACCTTGCTGAATCGTACTCGGTAACTGAATGATACGCTTACACGTTTTGGTGCAGTGTACATCTCGCGTGGGCGTTCGGAGGTGAGCACTTCTGCTGGGTTGTTAAACAATGCTATGTTGAAATATACCAATGTTCTAGTCAGAAGCGAGCTCAAAGCGTTGCCCTCTTTTGAGCTTCAGACTGTACCCAGAAGCTTGAAATTGTGCAAAAATGTGCACACTGTCAATGTGACATTGGTATTCGACTGGGTTGGGAACAAGGCAAGCGATTAGCAGTCATTTAACCTGTAGCCTGATTATCATCGTATGCTATCACAGTCTGTTAGCATCCAGATACATTTTTAATTCCACAGTCGCTCTCTAAGCACACAGATTTTATGTGAGTCACTGGTGTTCAGTGTCTCTATTTAGAAATTGGATTCACTCCACATTCGTTCACTCTCTGTGCCATACTTTCCTCGCTGTAGCAGTCTCTTTATGTCTTATTGGAAAAGGCAGAATTTGCAGAATGAAAGGGACCGTTCACCCAAAAATGAAAATTCTGTCTTTATTTACTCTCCCTCGAGTTGTCCAATAACTGTTCGGTTACAAGCATTCTTCCAAATTCTTTCTCTACGTTCATCAGATCAAAGACATGTATACAGATTTTAAACAACTTGAGGGTAAGTAAATGAAGACAGAATTTTCATTTTTGGGCGAACTGTTCCTTCAAATACATATCCGATGGTTTACATGGTTGCATGTTTTATGAAATGTGAAAATCATAAATAGGCAAGCAGAATTTAGGAATTGTAGAGTTGGCTCTCTTTTATTTTATGAAATCACAGGCCACACCCTACGGGATTCTGCATCGGAATGGCAAGGATTTACGTAATTGCTCTGTAGAGAAATTTGACATTTACATAAGACAGGAATTACTATAATTTTTATACCTTAATATCATGAGTCCACCACACAAACAAAATGTGTAGGAAACAGAAGGTTATTTTAGGTTATTTATACCTCCCTTTTGAAGAATTTAAGGTCAATTTAAGCATTTTAGAAAATTCAAGGGATATTCTGTCATTATGTCATTCAAACCAAAACAACCTTTTTCGTCTGTCAACACTAAAGGAAATATTTAGAGAAATGTCTCAACGGTTTTGTATCAATACAATTGAAGTCAATTGGAGCCACTATTGTTACCAATGCTCTTCTAAATATCTTCTTTTGTACTCTGTAGGAAAACGAAAGGTTTGAAATGACACGAGGCTGTTTAAAGATTTTTTTGTTTTTAAGTGAGTTTTTCTTTAAGAGCGCTGCTATCATATAAAAACTGAATTAAGTAGGATTGTAACATTGATCGCAACAAGCCATGCATTAATTTGGTCAATTTCATTTTACATTATACCCGGAACCGTATAACACCAATATGATTTACATGTGTGTACTTATCTAATAATTTGAATGCAAATGCGATGTTTAGAAACAAATGAGCTGTGACAGTCGGAGTAGTTTTCATTTGCGTTCTCGTTGTTTGTGGTGTAATAAAACTCAAATGGCTTTGATGCGAGTTCCCTTTGTGAATTGGGTAGGCTTGAATTGCCGTTACATGCAGGCCGTCTCTGTAGTGTTGCTGCAACTCAACCCAGCAGGGATCAATAGGGAACGAGGCGAGTGAGCCATTTCCCCAGCGGTCTACACGGGGCAGTCAATATGTTGCTCTTTCTTTTGACATTGAATTGATTGTGAGGCTGCTGTTCGTAAAACTGTTTAGGAGCAGCCAAGAAAAAGGAAAATACATTTAGTGCTATAAATGTGTTGTTTGTATGAGTAAGCCTTTAGAAGTACTTTTAAAAAACTGGATGCATCAGGTATGAGATGTTTCCTGTCATTTAAAAACGTGGGTAGGGCTCTCGGATTATTTTCGTCCGAGGAGATGAGCAATCGTTTCATGTAGGCTAACATCACAAACTGCACAGCACAATGCCATAAAAGTCTTCATTAACACCTGACAGACATCGATTTTTCTCTGTCACAGTTCCCAGAATGTGGCTTCTATGGAATGTATGACAAGATTCTTCTTTTCCGTCACGATCCGACTTCCGACAACATCCTGCAGTTGGTGAGGTGCGCGGCGGAAATCATGGAGGGAGACCTGGTGGAAGTCATCTTGTCTGGTAAGCTCAGAGCTCAAAATATTTCTCTCGACATGCCATCGTGCCCCCTAGATGCAAATGTATACCAACAATCTACTCATTTGTGATGTATGGATCAGTTAAAGATAAGACGCCGTGACTTTGTTGCGACTGAGTTCTGCGTGCTTTTATTTTTGTCTCATAATCTTCCCATTTCCCACTCTGGAAAAGTTGATGCGCATCCAAGTTTTTATGCCGCACCCGGTGTGAAAACTGGAGTTGCTTTGCTGAGGAAGCGATGGAGTTATCGTGTTTGACACCGCTAAAGTGTTTCTCCAAACACTTGGCAGGCCTTCCTTCTTCCCTGGTTCTCTTCCCTTCTGCCTGTGCTATGGCAGGTAATTGAGTGAAGTCTATACTAAAGAAATGTGGGAGACTGACACCCCCGCCTCCCCAGCCATTCTGCCAGGTCTTGTGTGTTTCTCTATGCGAGTGTATCTGTCACAAGACGTATCAGGTGATTAACACACCCAGATGCACACATTCTCTTTGACGGGCCTTTGGGAGCCCAGAGTAACACTTCTCAATGACACACTTGACAGCTGATTGTGCTGTAAAGTAACAGTTGAGTTCTACAACTGACACAAAAGTAAGGTCAATGGTTATTAATTATGACACCTCCTGAGGGAGATAAGATATCCATATGATTATCACATCACTTTTCTCTGAGGGCATAGTTTTTATCAGGTAAAAAAAGTACATTGCAAAAGGTTTTTGAAGCTATCACTGGTATAGTTTATTGGCAAAAAACGTGATATATATATATATATATATATATATAAAAAAAACATAATTATATCGATATTTTGTTAACACTACACTTCGTAAATATTGTAAATTATTCAGCACCAAGTTAATATTTTGCCTTAAGTTTCCTACACTTCACAGGGACAGTTCACACACACAAAAAACATAAAATAAGGCCCTGGCATACTTGACTTTCCGTGTCTGTGTCGGTCTCGCGCACAAACATGTCCGCACAGCTTCCTGCGCACGCTCAGTACGGATTAAGATAGGATGTCCGAGATCTACCAGACTGTCTGAGGGTAGCGCTGATAGCGTCAGTTACAGACCCACTGCAATTTAATGATTGATGAAGTGTTTTTTTGCCACTGGAAACAATCCGAGCAAACAGGAAGACAATAAGAACAACAACCAAACAGTATGGAGAAGGATATGCTTTTAAAGGAACACTGCACTTTTTTTGGAAATAGGCTCATTCACTGATATGATTGGAAGTTTGCTGCCGTTACATGGCCAAAGTAGACCCAGATGTTACGGCAGCAAACTTCCTTGATTATTACACCAGAATGGGATTATAGTTCCGAATCATAAAGGTCTAGAAAATTACAACTTTTCATTTTCCGCCAGTCTTAGGACATCATATAAGTACGGAAGAGTCAAGTTTTAAATAGGAAAGATATCGAAACTCTTTTGACATTTTTGAATGCGATGCTACTGGTCTAATTGGGTTCAATGATCGATGCTAAGCTATGCGTAAAGTGCTATTGCCAGACCCGGAGATTGGCTGAATAGACTCCATTAGCGTAAAACTCAACTTATTAACTCTGGGGATAAGTTGATATAACAAAAGTGGAGTGTTCCTTTGAGTTTACCATTCTTGGTTTCAGCAGCTGTGTCCCAATTTAGGGGCTGCAACCTTTAAGTTCGCGTACTTAAAAACAAGTAGGCCTACTTGATTTTCAAAGCATGCAGCCTTAAAAGTCCAAGAAGCGAACACATGACACATTTATGTAAATTAAGACAGCCCAACAGTATATTTAATGAACCAACCTTACAAATTCATAAAAAACAATAATGCACCAATTAAGTTAATAAGCAACATCACATATAATATTAAATCATTAAAATTGAACATTTTTGTGAATTACATACTTTTATTTAAAATAAAGTCTTGATAGAATTCACGCTGTTACAGGCGTGCAATGAATCTTGGGATAGCCAAAGCTGTGAAGGATACATTCCTAAAATCCTGCGGAAATAAGGTCGCATTTTGGGGCTGCTTTTTAAGCCATCTTTGGATAGGCCTTACCAGTCTTCAGTCGCGCTGCTGTGATGCAATCGGTCTTAAAATTCAGTCTTCAACGAATGCAGCCCCGAATTGGGACACAGCCAGCGTGTTGGTTTTGTATCATTCTTCTTCGACAACGACACACTGCACACTTTCTGTGTGTGTATTGACCCCTAGTGGATTATTGCAGTTTATTCGCACTTGTGCTGTTGTACGCAGCACGTCTGTGCAGTCTCAAAAAATGGGCTGCACGCGGATGGGACCCTTCTGATGACGAAAATGACATCATGCAGACGCCGCGCAGATTCAGACGGACGGACCATAGTTCCGTCTTTACTCCCCATCAAGTTGTATCAAACATGTATAAATATCTTTGTTCTGATGAAGTACAGTATATTTGGAAAAATGTTAGCAACTGACATTTCTGGGTCATCATTGACTACCATAGCTGGAAAATGTATTGTAGCCAATCATTTTTGAGAATTTAGAAAAGGAACAATTCTAGGGCGCTTTCGACCACCATTAAAAAATTTCCTGGTAGTCAATGATGTCCGAGAAATGTCAGATGCTAACATTTTCCAAAATATCTTTCTTTGTGTTCAACAGAACCAATACATTTATAAAGGTTTGGAACAGATCTGGGGGGACTAATTCATGACAGAATTTTTGGGTGAACTGTCCCTTTAAATCTGATGCATAACAAATATGAATTTGATTGTTCCTACTGTATTATTTATGAATTTAATTTTTAATATTGAAAATATATAATCGTCGCTAATACTGCCACGATAACCGTGTAGTAATAAAAACAGATATTGTGATAGCCCTATTGTAACTCATATTTCTTTTTTGAAAAGAAAACAAATTTTCTTTGTGCATTTAAAAGAAAATAATGTCCTTAATGTTGTTCTGTTCATTTCATGCATAATATGACTTAAAATATAGAGCATGAGTCATAAATTGTCGCTGTTCTTCCGAAACCAAGTGCTCTTTTTTCAGGAAATAGTTTTTTTTAACGATTAATGCTATGTTGTCAAAGCACGTTATAATCAGTGATAAACATAAAGGGTGACTAATAATAATGATTCATGGCAAAATAAATTAATCGCAAAACATATACAAGGTTTCAGGAGGACAGCATAGAAATAATACTTTTATTGTGTAGTACAAGAAAGTTAACAGGTTTAGAACAAGAGGGCAGGTTAACTGTCCCTGAAAATAATTTTTTTTTGCTATATGGTTTTTTAACTACATGGAGCTGATACCTTCTGTGGTTCATAATTGGATTATCTAGAGAGAAAAACAGAATGAACAGGCCAATGAATGTTGATCTTAGATTATCTCATATAGTAATTAAAAAGAGCAGCGTTTTGTAAAAATATGACCTACGCTTTTCTCTGCTGGGTCTCGCTTAGTCTGCTGCATCTTTAAAGACTGCTTGAAATCAGTTTTTTTATGCTGGATAAATTTAGAGTAACCACGGGTTGGTTCCAGTGAAGCACACTGACAGGATGTTTGGCTCTGCCTGGATCAAAGTAATTGCAATAAAGCAAGTTGATAAGAATACAAGAGGTACGCTGAAGAGTAATAAGCGTGGGATTAATAATTGTACGTGAATTTTAAGCAGACACACAAACTTTTGTGTTCGCCAAGGTGATAATGATTGGGTCATTCCTGTTCTGCAGCACCTTTAAACTTTGTTACTTTAAGAAACTAAAGATGCTTTTGTTGCCATTTAAATGGTATTTTTATAAAAAGTTTATTCCAGACTTTTACAAATATGCTCTGGTCAAGCGCAGACACTTTATTAATTATAATTTAATAGTTACATAACAGCAGGAAAATGAACAGGATAGACCCAACAACAATTACCTTAGAGATACAGTGTAGGTTTTAAGTTGAACTCCAGCCCTGTTTCTAATGTATCTAAACGCTCATTGCAGACTTTTTCGGTTGAGTCTTTCACAACCTTGGAGTGTGTGCAGATTAGACTGAGAAGGTTAAATTTTATATCATTTTAAAATGTATGTAATCTAACAAATTTTTATCGCTGTGTGGTATATTTTTGTTTGATTGATTTATTGTTTTCCTCACCCTTGTAAGTTGCTTTGGATAAAAGTGCCTACTAAATCCCTAAATATAAATAATATAAATAATAATAAATATGAAATCAATATAACAGAAAGAGCTCAAATTGAAATTGTTGTGGTTGGTAACCGAACAACGGTGACTTGATTTTGTGTCTTTACAATAGAGGTGCACGGGTTCCATCGTTGTTCTGTTTCCAACATTCTTCAAACTTTCTTTTGTCTGTGTTGTCCAGAAGACAACACAGACATCATCTGTCATCATTTACTCACGGTGAGTAAATAATGACATAATTTTGGAGGAACTATCCCTTTTATGGAACATATAGCCTTAAGGGCCGTTCACATTATAATGATAACTATAACGTTAACTGTAACTACATCTATATTTGTGTCCACACCAGCGGATGATAATGTTATGTTTATTTTAAGCTTGCACGCATTGTTCCAATCACTAAAATGAATGTACTGTACATGACCTGCTGATAATGCTTTGGTTTTTATTCACCACCAGCAGTAAAGGGAAAATATAACAGGCCTGTGTTTGCATTAAGTCAACTTAACATCCTTTTTCAGCATCGTGCTCATTTCCCTCAAGCATTTAATGACAGTTTACAGGTAGTTCAACTTGCAAACATATCTTGGCCTTTAAACAAAAGGCAAAACAATAATTTGAATGAATTGATGTAATTTAGCTGCAGAATGGCTAATCAGAATGTATTCTGCTTGAGCGTGCTAGGGGAAGCCATGTTGGAGAGGCGGCATCATGCTCGTGTCGAGGCTTGCAGTTCTCCCGCTGTGCTCGCCACTCAACCGCTATTGGTCCTGTCAACATGAATCCAACAAGAGCCAATCAAAACACTCCAACCACCCCAAAAGCTTCCCTTTCACAGTACAATTTACAAATATAAATAAAGCTGGGTTTGTTTGGTAGATTTGGGATGCCAATTAAAATTCTTCATGTTTCCTCAATTCGATTTGCTCTGATGTTTTGATGTACAGGTTATTCATTTATTTGGTGTGTTCTTTCTTTTTTAAAGATCATGCTTCAAAATAACATCTCCACTTAAAAGAGGGACCGCTGCCATGAAGTCCTCAATTTTCCACTTTGACAAATTTTAGAGCACTCTTGAAAGTACATCCAAAAAGAAGCCTTAATTAATTAGCGCTGACCACCAGACCCTCAAAAGGGACCACTGTCTCTAGTCCATTAACCCTGACAGACACACGGTCTGCCCATCTGATCAGAAGTAGTGAAGGCCTGCTGCCCAGGCCTTGTGGCAGTTCTGTGAAGAAGGCCAGAGCGTGCCAGACTATGCCATTGATAGATCGAGTTTGGCCCACCCTCTCATCCATCTGTACCCAAAGGATACGCATGTCTTGTGGTAGCTCAAGAAAGGACGGTTCATAAAATAAAAATCAAACTCCCTCGGCGACATTTGTTTGCTTTTTAATCATGACATGTTTACTAAAAATGCTAAATCCCTCATGAAGCTGAAAGTCCAAATAATGCATATGAAAAATGAGGTTATTTATTCGGGTTGTTGTGAGAAAACAACTTTAATTATGATTTTAAGTCGTAAATTGGGAATTAAGTACTTGGAAGGATCAGGGACTTACTTCAGTATAACAACAACATTCACACACAAATAACAGATGTCTGGGAGTTTAAGGTTGTCACAACTTGACACTTCTTTTCTTGTATTGCATGTCCTTAAATGAAAATCTAAGGATGAATGTTTATGTTTTTAACAGATGCTTTTTCATCAAAGCAATTTGCAAAAATGCACAAATCGTGTTAATTGCATCAGTATCCGAACAGGTGATTAAATGCCATGGTAGAGATATTATTGGTTCTCTGCATTTACTTCCCAGAGAATATTGTGAAAATAATTCATTCACCGGAAAAAACTTGAAATACTATGAAAACTATTACTTGAAGTACAATCTTGCTTTAATATTATAATCAGTGATATTGATCGGCTGAATTTTTTTAATGAAATTGACATTTTGGTTTGTGTGTTATGTTTTAAACTTTCAGCCTCAGCTACTGTCGAGGACTTCCAGATCAGACCACATGCTCTGTTTGTTCACTCATATCGAGCGCCTGCGTTCTGTGATCACTGTGGAGAAATGCTGTGGGGTTTAGTGAGACAGGGTCTGAAGTGTGAAGGTAATACTATTAAAAGTTTCAAGATTTACATTGGTAAACTATTTACAAAAAACGCTGCAATATTTAATGAAAAAAATAGGCATTGTAATTTTTTATTTTACTGGGGACTTTAAACATTACATTGAAGGCCAACATACGTTTTGTTGCGATCACAGGCTGTGGGCTGAACTACCATAAACGGTGTGCCTTTAAAATTCCAAACAACTGCAGCGGGATACGTAAACGGAGACTGTCTAACGTGTCCCTCACTGGCCTGCCCAACACTCGCTCTGTGTCTGCTGATCCATCTCCCAGCACCTCTGATGAAGCTTTACTGGTGAGTTTTATATTGTGCATTCAGAAAAAAATATTTCAAACTGAAATGGCAAAACAGTGCAACCAATAAATACCCAGGTTAAAAAAATAGTGCAGAAAAATTCACTTGACTTAATTACACTTAGTACACCTCTACAAGTGTACTTAAGTTTGTATTTCATACACTTAAAAAATATATAGTCTTTACTACTTCTTTTCATGGTTTCTCAGTATAGCACAGTTGAGGATACTTAGATCATCTTCAGCTTGAAAAAGTAATCTGAAAAATTACTAAAGACTAGAGTGTGAAAATAAAAGGAGTTTAAATACAGAATACTGAAATATTACCTCAAATATAAATGATAGCTTTTCTCTAGCTCAGTGGTTAGAGCATGTCACCAGCAATGCAGAGGTCATGGGTTTGATCCCAGGGATTGCACATACTCCGAAACAAATGTATAGTGTCATGAAGTGTAAGTCGCTTTGGATGAAAGCGTCTGTCAAGTGTGTAAATGTACAGATTGTAGGAATTCGTTGCGCTAATGATATCAGGTGGTGTTTATATTCATCATAGATGTATTTATTTAGAAAGACAGCATATTGCGCAAAGATGTCTTGAAGCTACACATCCATACACACTGTTGGCCATTTTCCCCTATACACCATTAAACACTGTTGTGCCATTGTTTGAACTATTTTAATTATGTCCTCTTTTATTTTAGTGTAATCTATTTCACATGAGTAACCAAACAAACAAACAGTGCCATTACCTTGTCAATGAATTACTCTCTCCTGCCTAATTGTGTAAACCTTTGTGGTTTAGTCAATGTTGTGGCTTTGTGTGACTGACTAGTCGCATGCATTTCCTGTTTATTAACAATACTTTCTCTCTCTCTCTCTCTCTCTCTCTCTCTCTCTCTCTCTCTCTCCATCCTTTCATTCCTGCCAAGTCTCCCGTCAGTCCTAGCATGGAGGTAGGAACTAATCCAGCTTTAACTTACTAACCCATGGGTCGTTCGGACGATAATGATGATGTTGAGTTTAAACATAAGCATATTAGCATCCACGCCAGCTGATGATGTCATGTATATTCTAAGCTTGAATGCTTTAATCATAAGATAAATGAAGATGACCTGCTGATGCTTTACACTTCACAAATAAACAAAAGGAAAACTCAAGTTGTTGGAGTATACACTCATCTAAAGGATTATTAGGAACATCATACTAATACTGTGTTTGACCCCCTTTCGCCTTCAGAACTGCCTTAATTCTATGTGGCATTGATTCAACAAGGTGCTGAAAGCATTCTTTAGAAATGTTGGCCCGTATTGATAGGATAGCATCTTGCAGTTGATGGAGATGTGTGGGATGCACGAAGCTCCCGTTCCACCACATCCCAAAGATGCTCTATTGGGTTGAGATCTGGTGACTGTGGGGGCCATTTAAGTACAGTGAACTCATTGTCATGTTCAAGAAACCAATATGAAATGATTCGAGCTTTGTGACATGGTGCATTATCCTGCTGGAAGTAGCCATCAGAGGATGGGTACATGGTGGTGATAAAGGGATGGACATGGTCAGAAACAATGCTCGGCTAGGCCGTGGCATTTAAACGATGCCCAATTGGAACTAAGGGGCCTAAAGTGTGCCAAGAAAACATCCCCCACACCATTACACCACCGTCATTATTGCATTAATGAGAAATTGAACAGCTGTTCCCAATGATCCTTTAGGTGAGTGTATTTTTAAGGCAAATTATTCATACTTCCATTCAAGTTCCAGTTCAAGGCATCTTAAATATTGTAAAAGAGGACATCAGTGAGAGGCATACAAAATTAAGGAATTTGTTCAGTGCCAGAGATTGATTGACAATGTTTTACTGTTCATCATCTGGATAAAAATGGTGCTGTGCAACAGCGTTGTCCTCTGTATCTTTATTCTTATAGTTATGTTGTGGATATAAATTTAGAGCAAAAAAATTATCTCCATCTTTATAGTTATCATCCATAGTGTGAACGACTCTTGTGATATTTTTATCAAAACCCACCTGTTTTTTCCAATCTGACACAATGGGGAGAAATTATTTTATAAGAGCGGTAATGGGTTCAGTATGTGTTTTAAATATTCTCAATATATCTACATATTATCTGTAGAAATCAAACACACGTTGTCTTAAATTAATTTAGCAAAGCCTGCAGTTCTTGTCTTTATTGTCTTGAGGTTGAGAGACTTTTTAACCCAACACCAGAGATGTTGTGGTACACATAGAGTTTGTTTGAAGAAAACTGTTAATCAACTGTTGACTGCAGATTCAAACATCTGTTAACTGCTCTCTAATCTGTTCTCTACACCTAAGACAGGTAACAGCAAATGAACAGCATCTGTACTTTAGCTGCACGGAAAACTGAGAGATTACCTTACCTTCCACATCAGTTTACCAGAAGCCATTGACAAAGCGTGCAGCATGACGATGGGAAGCTATTGATCTTTCTCTTTCTTTAGAGCACATTGAATAGTTGATTAGGCACACCTGCATGATGTCAGATCCATTCACAACAGGTGGTACGACATCTGCATCTTTGCCAATCAGCAGCACATTAAAGATCAGCTTGATGAGAAAGTTGTTGTTCTGAGGCAGTGCAAATTTATCACAGCTCAGCATATACAACAATCTCCCACAGCATGACCCTCGGAGGACCGTTGTGTTTTTCTTCGGCTAATCGAGAGCAATGTGCCGCTGACTTTGGGTAATGCCTCTTGTGCTTCAAATCGATCCTTTTGATTGTTTTTCGTGTTTTCACTTTCATTCGGATTGAAAAAAAGCACAGGTCTGATTCAGAGAGGTTTGTTGAGTGATGGCACATTTTGATTTTTGTACGTTACTTGTCCACAGCAAAAAACACCATGTGACATCTTCCCTGGAAGAGGCCGTTCCAACTCTCAATCCTATATAGGTCGACCGATAGAGTTAGACAAAATCCTGCTCTCTAAAGTGAAGGTGCCACATACTTTTGTCATCCATTCCTACACACGCCCCACAGTTTGCCAACACTGCAAGAAGCTTCTCAAGGGCTTGTTCCGTCAGGGACTGCAGTGCAAAGGTAGGCTACTACCATCCCCGATATGTCTACAAACGCTTGAAATATTGCTTATTGCTTTTCATAATGAACTTTCTCTAAGTATTGTTGTTTCTGCGTAACACATTTGTTAACTCTTCTTAATTTGTATTAGTCTTTGTTTAATTTTTTTTATCATTTATGTATTGCTTGTTCAATGTCATTGATACTGTGGCAGAAGATCTAGAGAAACATTTTACAGGGACAGTTTACCCAAAAATTCGGGTAGTCTTCATTCATTCTTTTCTGTTTTGATGAACACAAAGAAATTTGGAAGATTGCTTGTAACCAAACAGTTATTGGCCGCCATTGACTACCATAGTAAGAAAAATTGCTCAATAAATTTCTTTGTTGGTTGAACACCAAAGATATGTTCGAGAATGTAGAAAGCAAACTGTTCAAGGGCACTTTTGACTACTCATTTTTCCTATTATGGTAGCCAATGGTGGCCAAGAACTGTTTGGTGTAAAGCATTCTTCCAAATATTTTTCTCTGTATTCATCAGAACAAAGAAATTTATACAGATTTGGAACAACTTAAGAGTGAGGAAACGATGACAGACATTTTATTTTTGAGTGAACTGTCCCTTTAAGGAATGGTATGTAACACGTGACATGATCTAACTATTCTGCATGTTTCCTTGCATGCTACCAATACACTAGGTAATTTTGCGTTCTTAATTCATTTTGTAATGAAACTACCTAACTTTGGGCACAAAGGTGATATCCAAAGTAGTGGTTGCCTTTTGATATATCCTAATTAGCATACTTGGGGGCAGATTTACTAAACTGGGCAAAATAGCATGAGAACGAAATTTAAAAAAGAGCGCAGATGGGAGTGAGAATTTCATCGGGTGATTTACTAACAAGGTGCACATTGAAAACAGCAGGCGCAATATTCCCATACTGACCAATGCAATCTTCTACGAGCAGCGCGAATTAGCGTTTAGTAGGTTTTAGGTTAGGTTTTGGGCATTAAATAAAGCCACGTATACCGATTTAATGACCAACGGAAATCTTTGTAAAAAGAGTTGCGCGATTTATTTAAATGCTCTACTCCCACCAAGTTTGCGCCTGAAGAGAAAACTCCTACAAATAAATATGCAATAAGGTCAGTGGCAAAAACAGTTGTGTCCACGCCTTTTCAGCGCTGATTTTCACTGAATTTCTTTAGTAAATACCTACAGTAGTTTTTAAGTCAAAGGGACGTTTTCACTGCCGCAAGCTGTTATTAAATCTGGCCTTTGGTGCACTAGCGTAATTTATTGTACATAATACATAAATTAACTGCATACTGAATTTTTTATGCATTGTGGGATGTGCCACCCAGCTTAGAACTCTATTATTTTATAGTAGCCCACTGTATACTGCACAGTTGACATTTTTTAATTAAAGCTAGTATTAGGTCATATAGTACATACACTTTTGTATACCTTTGCATGCTACAAAAATAGTGTGCTTCTGCGGCATTCGAGCCGTAGCCTATTCTAAGCCTATTACATGCAAATATACTAATGTATACATTTTGATAACACTGCAACTCTCAGTTTAACGGATCATGGCATTTGTTGATTCGTTTTTAATAACTAGGAGCACGGATATAAAATGACACAACAGCTGTTTATATATATATGTGTGTGTCTGAGTGTGTTGTGTAAGAGGAATGTATGCCATGTGCCAAGCAGTAAAGAGTGCAGTTGGCTGGGCCGTTACAAACAGCTTTAATGTTCATGTGTTCAATGTGCGAGGTCTCAGCCTGTCAGCCACCAGCACAACAGGAACTCATATGTTTATGTGCCAGATTGGTAGTAAACTCTTCTTGCTCGCTCTCTCTTTCTCTCTTTCCCTTTTCCTTTACTCTCTTCCCTTCACACTGTCTCAGACTGCAAATTCAACTGCCATAAACGATGTGCACCCAAAGTGCCAAACAACTGCCTCGGAGAGGTGTCAAGAAACGGAGGCAAGTCTAACTTTAGCATCTCTATGTGATTCAACGATCAACGCTCCATTTTCTTGACAAAAACAACAATATTAATCTGAACGAGCTAGAACACCACCTGAACATCAAACGCTCTAGCGCACTTGCATCAAAACACTGGGCAAATGTTGTAGGATTCAACCTATTTGTTTTTGTTTAGGAGTACTGATTAAGCTAGAATTTATATTCGGTTATCAAACCAGTGAATTTAACGTGCACTTTCTTTCTTTACATTTAGAGGTAAAGGATAGAACCTTTCTGGAAAATACTGTACTAGTATTGTCACAACTCTAAGTCTCTGTTTTAATATATAGTATGTCCATTATAATATTTTATCCCTAACTTTTCTGAAAGGAAATTTGAAACATTTTCAGGTTCTTCTCTCTAATGTCGATGGTGCTAAAATGTCAGCTTTTCGGCACATTTTAAACCATGTCACTTCTTCATAACCTTCCTTCTCTCCAATAACCTTTTTATATTCTTGCCTCATAGATTTGTTGAGTCCTGGCGCTGAATCAGATGTGGTCATGGAGGAAGGCTGTGATGATCATGATGGTGAAAGACACGGTTCACTTATCGATGATATGGAAGAATCCCTTGTGGTAGACTCTGCTGCACTTTTGGAGGCTGGACTTGGAGATTTTCAGGACCATGACCTAGATGAATCCAACAGAATTATCAGGTAGCTCCTCATCATCCTCAGAAACACAACACACAAAATTAATAAACAACACTGCGTAGAACATAAACACAACTAACCATTGAGAAAAACATAAAAATAGAGGACAATAAAATACATTTTGAATCTCTCCATCCCTTTTGATTATTACGTTCATTGTGAATATCCAGCATAGTCATTAAAATAAGAAAAGCAAGCATCTTGGTTCTTAATACCTCATTTAGATAAACATATTCTCAAACATATAAGAAAAATAATGACAACCAAGAAATGAATTTATTGTTCGTTGGTATGTTTTGGTTAAAACGTATTGCAATAATCCTGTGCGGTCAAGTAGATGTCTAGTAGACTAGGAAATAAATTGTAGGAACATTCTTTTTATGCTATGAGCCAACATTTGACCTGCTATTGACATTTCTTTGACTGTTTTGACATGTCATTGTGTTTCTTAGTCCTTCCACTAGCAACAACATCCCACTTATGCGGGTGGTTCAGTCTATCAAACACACCAAAAGGAAAAGCAGCAATGTTATGAAAGAAGGATGGCTTGTGCATTTCACCAGCAAAGACACATTGGTTAGTTCTCTAGATTTCTATTAGAAACCATCAATAATATGTAAATTACCAAAGAAATTGCAACTGTGAACTATGCCTGAAGTCAAGAAGGTATTCTAAATAACATGAAATGTACAGTAAGCAAAATTTTTCTTTCTTCACACAAGCGTAAGAGACATTACTGGAGATTGGACAGCAAGTGTATCACACTTTTTCAAAATGATACTGGGAGCAAATACTATAAAGTAAGTAAAAGTTATCTATCAAGAAATCTGCCAAAAGTGAGCTGGTTTTATTAATTATTTCCCACGTGTTTTCGATAATGTTGATATCTTGTCCTCATAGTTGTCGTAATGACCACATACAGCAAATCTTCATGCATGTCTCTGCGATATAATTTACGTTTCAGTTTTCAGATAAGACCTCTTAACATTATCCAACAGGAAATCCCTCTGTCTGAGATATTGTCTCTTGAACCAGCAAAAACCTTCAACCTTCTCCCTGAGGGTGCCAACTTGCATTGCTTTGAGATTGCCACGACATCTCTGGTGTATTATGTGGGAGAGAACCTGGCTCGAGTTGAGGGGGGAACATCTGGCTACGGAAGCAACGTGCTGGTTAGCGGCGTGGGACCAGACGTTGCCCGCATGTGGGAGATGGCCATCCAGCATGCGCTTATGCCAGTCATTGCCAAGGGCATATCTCATGGAGGCCATCACAGCTTTCACAGTATGAACTTCTTGGTGAAACATATAGGGGAATATAGGGGAAACAATATAGGCTCATACAAGATATTGGGGGGAAACAAATAAATAAATAAAGTAATGCAAAATTCTTGCATTAATATTAAGTTTACTCGTTTAATCATAACTGTATAATTTTACAATGTGGGTCCAGTGGGAACGTTTTGGTGCAGCATGACCTAATGTGACTTTCAAAGATGTGCTTTTATGGTATTTAAACAAAAAGGTACAAGAGGCTGTATTTAATATAGCATGGCCATTGACCAATCAGCATACAGGACCAAAATTAATATTAAAAGAGAGAATTTCCCCTCGAAATGAAAATCCTTTAAGCCTTTACTCACCAACATGTCATTCAAAACCTGACTCTTTATGCTACAGAACATATTTTGAATAACATTGTTAAACAACATAGGTCCAAATTGGTTTCCATTGTATGGACACAAAACCACTGAGATATTTCTCAAAATATCATCTTTTGTGTTCTACAGAAGCAAGAGTTTTATACAGGTTTTACATAGCATGAAGGTGAATAAATGATTATTTTGGGTGTACTATCCCAAATGTATAAAGTAAGATTATTTACAAAAAAAGCACAATTTCATTTTATAATAGATTTATTCACAATGCTTTATGGTCCCTTGGGTTTATATCCCAATATTTATTGTCATAATTGAATCCAAAATTAAATGATTTTTAAATGATTGGGTAGCCCTTTACAATAAGTTTGTACAATAAGATGTTTACATTAGTTAAAGGTCCAGTGTATGACATTTAGCGGCATCTAATGGTGAGGTTGTGAATTGCAACCAACGGCTCACTCCACCCCTCCCCCACCCTTTTCAAAGCACTACTGCGCTTCACACAGGGCTAAGGATGTTGTCACGTTTTTGCTTCTTAACAGTCTCAGCCTCAGACGTCAAGCCCACGGACTGATGGCTAAACATTTGATGCATAAGGCACACTTTTCTGGAAAACCATTCAGCTCTTGAAGTCATCAACTGATTGGTTGAATTTCACAGGATTTTCGGGAGAAGTGCATGTCGCGTTCTTTAACTGTCATCCGTTCCATATGCGGGACACCTAAGTTTGCGTCAATATTGTAAACGTAATTTCTAATCAAATCATAACAAACTATTTATCATTGGAACGGTCTAAGACTCTAGAATACAAATTTCTTTGGTGTTTTTTTAAATAATTTATGTAGGTAGGGTAATTGATTCTTTTTTTAAGGTAATAAAAACATAACGCTTTATTATGTGAGGTCTTTAAACACCTCGGAAGACATAGTTATGTATATTATACTTAATTTCTATCAGTAGATCCTCCTAAATTTTACACACTGGACCTTAAATGCAGTAGCTAACTTGAACTAACAACGAACAATACTTTGACAGCATTAATTAAACTTATAACGCCAATATGCTTAAATAAAAAGTCCCTGTTAACATTAGTCAATGCACAGAAAATTAACATGAACAGTTGTATTGTGATTAATTAACATTAATCATTTTTTAATTATAAATTATAAATTTGAATAAATGCTGAAAAATGATACTTCTCATTGTTAGTTAATGCATGGACTAATGTTAACAAATACAACATTATAGTAAATTGTTTCCAATATTTGATTTAGGCTATAGTATTTTGGTGGCTTTATCATGACAGGCACATAAGAAACTATTCACAACATCAAAATTGTAGGTTAAATATCTAATGTGGTTTAGAGTTTTCTTTGCTAAGCTTTTAAAATGTAATGTTTATATCCAAACATGTATTCCAGTAGTTCAAATTTGTTTAGGTAGATGAAATTAGCAAAGGTGTAAATATGTGGATATAGCATTTGATATGAATACGCTTTAATGAGTCACACTTCTGTTTTATTAACCAACAGAGGAGATCTCCATTAGCATCTCAGTATCCAACTGCCAGATCCAAGAGAACGTGGTAAACATCTATGCTATTTGATTATAAGATTTTCCCCCTAACATATAAATACGTAGTATATGGGTAGGTCACAAATAAATGTGTCCTAAGGTGTGACAGCAAAAAATCAGGAAAAACCTAACAATGAAGATAAATCTCTTTTATGCACTTTTATATTATCGGCTAGATATAAATATTAATAATATAAAATAATATATTATTTACAGCTGGTTTTCTCATTTTTTTTGTCACACCATAGGATACATACAACTACTCATATATATTTCCTTATCTTTATTGTTACTATATTTTACTTGTTAGCTCTTGCTGATCCTGCCTGCTTGCCTATACCTGCAGCCTTGAGTTTCAACGTGATATAAACACACAATGCCTCCATTGGAGATTATTTTGATTACCTGCTCGGTCATGGGGTTGCCATGGTTACCGGAGTCTTTCTGACACAGTCCTAGTGAGATCTGGAAATAGCTCCTTAGGCTTCTGCACTGAAATCAGGCATTGTTACAGTACAAAATAAAAAGACCACATCATCCCATGTATCGAGCAATTCTTATGAGCTTATGAAACAGCCCATATTGGCACAAACACGTACATTTGGTCTGTTTTTCTTACAGGATATTAGCACAGTGTATCAGATATTCCCTGATGAAGTACTTGGATCGGGGCAATTTGGCATTGTCTATGGAGGTAATGTAGCAGACTATTTACAGCGAGTTTTTTTACATGCAGACCGGGTGAGGAAATGTGTTAGGAATGGTTGAATATATAATGCTTATTTTAACGTATTGACATAGTATGTTTAGATATAAGGTATACATTCTCTTGCCCGTACAACCGTTAAACAAATGAATATAGATATTTCTGATATGTTGCAGGGAAACACAGAAAAACAGGCAGAGATGTTGCCATCAAGATAATAGATAAACTGCGTTTCCCTACCAAGCAGGAGAGTCAACTTCGCAACGAGGTTGCCATTCTTCAGGTAAACACACAATAGCTACACAATAAAAATATTATTACCATCCTTAAGAGATGGATTTATTATTCATACTAAATGCAGACATCACGTCCATCTCTTGCAGAACCTCCACCATCCTGGAATTGTCAACCTCGAGTGCATGTTTGAGACACCGGAGCGTGTCTTTGTTGTCATGGAAAAGCTCCATGGCGACATGTTAGAGATGATACTGTCAAGTGAGAAGGGGAGGCTGCCAGAACGCATCACCAAATTTCTTGTCACGCAGGTACGTCTCGCAGGCACTGCGTCTTGGCAAGCACAGTTATAAAGTCAGATTGGGTATATACATAATAAAGAAATTGTAAAGTTGTAATTCATGTGTTACATTTTACGTTTCTAGATTCTCGTGGCACTCCGCCACCTTCACTTCAAAAACATCGTTCACTGTGACCTGAAGCCCGAGAATGTTTTGTTAGCCTCAGCTGACTCTTTTCCACAAGTGAGTAAAAACCCAACAAAAAGAGACGCAGTGACAAAAGAGAGGAAATATGTGAATGAAGTGAGGCCACACCAAAATTAACATAAATGGATCTGTTTTTGTAAATGCACAAGAATAAAAGATAGTAATTATAGCGTTCTGGTGGTGCGCTGAAGGCAAAGGGTTGTGTGTGTCTCTACATTCTAATGAAAGATTTCTAAATTATCCTCCCATTGTTTCTCGCGCCTGCCGAGCGAGATGTCTTTGGACGCTCTCGAGCAGAAGGATGACTCACTGTTTGAGACAAACATTTTGGAAGAATGTTAAACAAATCACTGCGTGTCATTTACAAATATTTCCCAGAAAGGATGCAGAGGTTAAGGCAGAACTTCAGTCACGTTTCTTACGCTCTCGGGGGCTTGTTGCTGTTCTTGAGCAAATGTTTTAAAGGTAGAAATGTAGATCAGCAGGAGATGCATTGTAACCACATCCAACTGGGTGATAATTTCACTTGACTTTCGTTCAGACCCTGACAACTGATTATTACGGCGTCTGTGGTGTTAAAAGCTAGCAAGAGGAAAAGCATGTTATTTTTTGGGGGGGTCTTTTGTGCGTCTCAGTCCTAGTCGAGTTAAATAGCCAGTTTCTCCAGGTGTCTGGTTCTTGAAATACTCATTGTTCATCTGTTTGACTTGCAGGTGAAGCTGTGCGATTTCGGTTTTGCACGCATTATTGGCGAGAAGTCTTTCAGGCGTTCAGTAGTTGGCACGCCTGCGTATCTCGCCCCGGAGGTGCTTCGCAACAAGGGCTATAACCGCTCGCTGGACATGTGGTCTGTGGGTGTCATCATCTATGTTAGTCTCAGTGGAACTTTCCCCTTTAATGAGGATGAAGACATCCACGACCAAATTCAGAATGCTGCTTTCATGTACCCACCCAACCCGTGGAAAACAGTGACCCCAGAAGGTAGGTTTTGGGTTAAACGGAGATATTTTGTAAGCTTTAATACACTGTGTAGTTCACATAGGGCACAGAAAACAAAGAATGTGTATAGGTCAGGATTTATTGATGCCAGACTTTCATTCTAAGGCAAATGAAAGGTAATATTGCATTAGAGCCATAAAGAAGATATTTTGAAGAACGTACGTATCCAAACAACATTGGCCCGCATTGACTTTCACAGTATGGACACAAAAAGTTATCGGTTATGAACGACATGAGGTTAAACAAATGATGACACAATCAAGACTGATTTATGCCATCATGACACATACTCAGTGGCGGTTCTAGGCACGGGCGAACCGGGCAGCCGCCCGGGGCGCCAAATTTTCACGACACCTGGGGGGCGGCAAAAGCACTTGAAAAAGAAAAATAATCTGCGCCGCTAAATGGGTTTCTATTATCTATAATATAACTGTCTTTGTGGGGAATTGGCAAATTGCCTCCCCTGCTTGCTGAGAAGCGCAGAAGCTGTGTAAAAAGTGTAAAGGGGAGGAGCCACGTACGCGATCGACAGTTCACCTCTCCCAAATGGAGCGGACAATGAGGGGGATCCACTTAGTGGGCTAAAGTCAGTCACACATTGACTTTCTTCCAAATTACGCACATTTTATTCATAATATTAAAGCACAGGCCTATAATTTGCATGTTTTTTTTTCTGAATTGTGTGTGTGAAATGGCTAATAAAAAAGTAAATCCAAAACGATTATGTGGAGGTGAAGTGGTTTAGTCTTGACTTCTGGTCGTGAGTGACAGTGTTAAGGGATGGGACATGTGTTGATTGTCGAGTGCCTGATAAACACAGTGACAGAGATGGAGAGAAAAAGGTTTAAGCCGTCAGGTGCCCAATATAGGAAAAAATAAAAGTAGAAGAGGAGAAGAGAGCAAAAGATAAAGGTATGCAACTACGTTCTTTCTGTATGATTACGGTGACGTTATCCATGTCATCAATGAAGGGCCAATGTTAATTGGTGGTATAACGTTAACTCTGACGTTTGTTAGCCTTCTTGCTATATGATGCTTGCTATGCTTATACAACAATAATTCGGTTTTATCTCAACAAACACGAGATCTAATTTCACCGTAAGTTTGTGCTTTGAAACAAAACTGTTTCAAGTAAAGTTATTATTTATTTCCATCATTGGGGTTAATATTGGGCCCAGTAATTAGCCAACGGAATTAACATATGTATAGGAAGTTTCAAAGACGAACATTTGCTATTTGCTATAACTCTGTTGCGTGACAAAGAATATAATTCGGGGCAGTAACCAAGGAGCTAATTGTTCTTCCCTTAGATTAGATTTATATAGTGTCTAATGAGTCATGACAGACATTTGGCATGTATGGGCATGTTTATTTAAATTTGCAATTCATAAGAGTTATATTGTAGCCTACGGTCTTTTTATATCAAATTCAATTGCAATTTCAGGGTCAATTCTAAAATATTTTGTAGCATCCTCTGCCACTGGTCAGCCATCACAATCCATCAGCCTCCTTGAACTTATCACTTTTATGCATGATAAGGATCTATCGGAGATCTACCCCAACTTTTGGACTGCTCTCACGATTGCACTTACTCTGCCAGTCACTGTGGCTCAAGCAGAGACGAGCTTTTCAAAACGAAAGTTGGTCAAGTCGTACCTGAGCTCAACCATGTCTCAGGAACGGAATAGAGTATATTTAAATTCTGGTAACTTATACTGTTTTGTGCAGAATTGTGTTTTTAAAATGTTCTGTTGAAGGATTTGTGCAATTGAGAAATATAAGCTTGTCTTACAATTATATTGTAATGGTAAAACAAGGCTGTTTGTGCAAAATTTTGTTTTTGTTTTTTTCTCGGATGGGTGGGATAGGTGGGGAGGGCACCCAGAGGGGATCTCGCCCGGGGAGTGATTCAATGTAGAACCGCCACTGCACATACTTCTCGCCATATAGTGTATATCCTCTCTTTTAGTCTAGTTTAATGTAGCTTGCCTAGTTTTTGAAGTCTCTTCATCTTCCTTTAAATACTTTACACACCTTTTAGACTTAATATTCATATTTGAAGTCCGGTGTTTGTAATTATCTCTGCCCTGTTACTACACAGAGATGACCTCAACACGCCAAACATCATCTTTTACTTGGCTCATGAAAATATAGTCCGCATTAAGGTTAAGGTCTGATATTGTGGCGTATAATAGGTTATATTTACGTGTAAGTCATATGCAATCTGTATGAAGAGAATTGACCTTCATCTCATTATCTTAAGTAGATTTTTGATGGCATCACCTTTGACCCTGTTTATTTGGTAAGGTCTTCTTTCTTCCTCATTAAAATATTTAGAAAACCAGAGCAGTTTTTATCTAAGAACACGGGCAGCTTGAACAAATTAATCACATAATTTTATTTATTTATATAGTTTAGTTGCTATCAAGTATAGCATATTTTTAACAATTACATTCTGTTTTTAAAAAGTTTTAATTGAATTCGGTTTTGTTTGCTCTGAAGTGAAATAATTAAGTTCCATGATAGTGTGCAAGACTCAAAAAGTGCTTTTGATAAATATGTGGAGAAATTACAGAATAAATTAAGTTTGTAACTACGTTTCATAGCAACAAATATTTTGTCCCATATATAAAATTAAAAAAATCCACTTTAAACAAATATAATTCATTAATTGTGTGTGTGTGTGTTTATGTACATATTACTATAAGATTGCTCTGTTTTGTTAATAATTAGAAATGTTATTTTACCCTTGAATAATTAGCACATTGTCCTTATGCAACAATATGTAATCTCGTTCAGGATTCTTTACAAAATTCTAACTTGAAAGAAAATCTTCAATTAAATGAAGAACTCGTAGTCGTCTTTGCGTGACTACCCCAATATGTTAATGCAGAAGAAAGAACTAAAAGAGACATAAAGGGGAAGCAGAAGATAAAGAGAAGAGAGGCAGAGGGTTAAATAAAGAGATCCTGCTCAATTTTTGTTACGATCCACTCATGTGTGTAATGCCGAACGAGCCCTTAGACTAAAGCATGGGGGCCCCGAGGTTCAGAAACTTTGGAGTGTCTGAGAAATCTCTGACCCCTGAAATAATGTTAACATGATGTTGGTTTTGCTCATTATCCCTCTGGACAGAAAATCCTTCAGGTTTTCCGCCACGGTCTGCTCGCTGACAACCTGTTTTGTTATTGCAGCAATTGACCTCATTAATAACCTGCTGCAAGTCAAAATGAGGAAGCGTTACAGCGTGGACAAGTCTCTCAGCCATCCCTGGTTACAGGTTAGAAAGATCATTATTTTTATATTCTTTGTCTGAAACTGATGTTACGATATCAACATTACTGTAGCATTAACTATCCTGATCCTTGATTACTGTCCTTAGTTTAGCTCCAACCACAATTAAACAGATTTGCATTTCAAGTAATTGTGTGTTATAGGGTTGGAGTCATACTAAGGTTGTCCATGGAATTATTTAGATCACTAAAGATATATCTTCATGACAGGACTACCAGATGTGGCTGGACCTGCGAACTTTGGAGGGCAAAATGAAAGAGCGATATATCACCCACGAAAGTGATGATTTACGCTGGGAGAATTTCGCCGAACAAAATGGCCTTCAGTACCCAGCCCACTTAATCAACCCTCATGCTAATGTACGCGAAGAGGAGGAGTCTGAAGAGGATGTGATGGGCATGCTCAGTGACAGAGTCAGTGTGCTGTAAATTGCTGCCTGTCCCTTTAAGGGCACGATGGAGCTCAAGCCAAACTGTTTACAGTTAAATCAACACTTCAACTAACTGCCTTGACAATTCCAAACAAAAGTACTTGTTAACACAATTTTAACACTACACTATAGATTAAGCACAAATTTCACTAAACTCACAGTGCCTGAACCACAAAAGCCAAAATAGCCATATATTGTGGAACAAACAATCACAATCAAGCTTATAAAAAGACATAACCAAACACAACTACACTCAGACTTTATATTGAACTTTTGCAGGCTTATTATTTTTTTCAGTACTATTGTCTGGTTTCTGAGCTTTAGAATAAAATTCTGAGTACGTTATTTGCCATTACTCAGAGGTACGCAGTGACAAAACACTGTAGCAGCAGTATTGTTTGTACAGTATAACTCACCCAAAAGAAAAACACTAACTTATATGGTTAAATTATTCTGCTTTGAAAGTTGGTTAATGCCACTGTAATTTTGTGATGACCATTGCATCAGTGGAAATAACTTGAGAATTGTATAACAGAGAGCATTTTTAGCTTTCGTGGTATATTGTGTTTGTGTGCTTTTGAATGTATGTGTGTATGGGTGAGTGTGTGTATGTGCACTTTGAGGGCTGCTTTTGTTAGTTTCTGTGCAATTCAAGACTGCTGAGCAACATTGTCTGTGCACTGGACGACTTTCCATTTGCTTCTTCAGAGATGGAACAATACAGGTGGTAAGCAAGCCGTATTATGACAGAGTTTCAGTGTTTCCCTTCAAGCGAAGATGTCAAAGGTAAAACTCCTCTCTGTAAAATTATTTACTCACCAGCAGCTCTGTATAAAAAGGCTGATTAAATGTTTTTACCAAAATGTGTCTCTGTTTTGGTACTTGTTTAATTATGGGCTGGAATGTATGCAAGCCGCAGGCTGGTGTTTTGGAAAGTGCAAAGGTGAGTATTGAAGGGACAGGCTGGGAGTATGCACATACTGTACATGTACTGTGAACTGAATGGCTCTGTGTTTTTGGCATTCTGCTTGTTTATGGTCATATCCAGTTCAGGTTTTCTGGTGTCTGGCCCCCTGAAGAGGAGTTCCTAATCAACAGATGGCGCTATATGCTTATGCAGCTTTAAAACCTAATAGTTGGGTTGGTGGGACAGTCCAAACGCCTCTCTAATAAAACACCGTTTGCAGACGGCTAGAAGAGATTAACGTTCTTAACCAAAACAGTGACGATGTTTTGGAACATTTTGCATATTTAGGATGTATTATTATGAGTATCATGAAGCAGACTTTCAAATCACTTAAAAGGAGAATAGGAAGTCTAAATAATTGATTTGCAAAATCATTTACGAACATTTATATTAGTAATAACGTAGTAAAATATTACAACACAGTTTTTAAATATTTGTAATATTTGTTGTTGTGTTTTAGCTCATCCTTGAACACATTTGTCACGACTACAGGAAAACACGTTGTGACATTTAGCTTGTACAATGACACGCTTGTTCTCCATCATTTTTCCCTGCTTCATTTGCAAATATTCCATTCTGAAACACCAGCCGGTCTTTATGAATCATTTGCACAACGCCATTAGCCTATTCCTGGACAAGATGACGAGCTCATAGTGAAAGAAAGGGACAAATCTTACAGATGGGCTGTCTATCGTGTTACGCATGATTTGAGTCTGTTTTCTCTCATCCAAACTCCTCCCAACAATAGATGGAGAACACGGCCAGCAGTGCAGGTGTTACTCTTGAACGGAAACCACTTTAATTATAACAATAAAAAAGAAAAGTTTTACACTGAAAAGCAGTGGTATCTTTATTAATACCAATGTAATTATTGTTACAGCAACAACATTAATAATAATATTATAAATAATAAATATAACGGATCATTAATTTATTATCAATCATTTTTATTATCTTGTTATTATTGTCTGTGTCATTTTATATTCTCTGATATTATTATTCATATCAGATACAGTTTACGCCCGAGTAATAAAAGCTCTTATACCCGCATGAATATGACGAAACTTTTAAACTAATATAACAATGAAATTAAATAAACAAATGTTCCAGTCTGATGACAAAATATTCAGCCTCGGAAGATATGTAATTACTGTCTTTATAATAAACTCACTATAGTAACGCTTTTCCCTTAACAAATGTTAACTAATATGCTTATGCACGAATTTCTCAGACAAATAAATAACCTAATAAAAAGCAGATACATAACAACCTAACATTTCTGAGACAAGCTTAAAAATTATAAATCAAGTAATATCAAAGCAACAAATGTATTAAATCATGTCAAATTTCTTATTAACACATTTTCCTTTTTTGCTCCCCGTATAGGCTACGATGTAACTGCTGGAGTTGCACATGTTTCCGAGGGAATGCGTACTTGGAAAATAGTTAGTATGCAAATGAATAATCACAGCTTTGACAGTGAGTAACCATATGTTCTGCAATTGCATATTTTGAAAAAAAAGGAGAGAGACAGAGATATATCCTGAAAGGATTGTTTCCGTAGTAACTCCGTTTTTTCTTCATCCTGGCTGCGTTGGCACAGACAATTTCACCAAAAGGAAAACAAATATAATAGTTTCGCACGTCTGAATTATTTGGTTCTGTCAGACAAAACACGCAAATATTGAGCAACAAACATGGAAGCACACGGTGCAAAAATGATAAAGATTTTTTATTTCACGAGTTAAGCTGCTACGCTGTTTCCACGTAGACTATCGAACGATTTATGTTTCTTTAAAACAGAAATAAAGGGCAGAATGTAATTATTTGTAATGTAACTGTTTATTTAACGTGTAGATTTTTAGTTAAGCGAGCTATTTATCTATACGTTTACAATTGCATTAAGACATATTTCCATGTATCTTGAATCAACATGTCAAATTGTGGGACCGACACAAACGCCTTATCTAGTGGCTGCTGCACGGGAGTTGTGTGCTGCCATGCGCGCGACAGCTTTCCTATCGATATCAACATGCTGCTTCTGCAACAGAAAAATACACTAAAGATGAAACCATGCCTTAAGTTTTTGTCGTATTTTTTAAATTCTTAAAAGCATAAAGATGCGGCACAAAAATGCTGTTCTAATATAGACAAAATGGAACTGTAATAAGAAATAATATTTTTCATACTGTAGCCTATCACATAAATTGTTGTTTAGCCTACATTAATAAGCATTAACACAAAAATAAGGACAGATTAAAAATGCGGATAAATAAATATAGATAAAATTGTCTAAAAAATCTCAACTCTCGATGTGTAAAATTAGCCTATATTGCCTTCGTTTAATTCACATTTGAAGAACATAGGCCACGTCTAATCGTAAACAATATTAAAAATGTGAACAGTTTGATTTAGTTTTAAGGTTTTTGGCATACGTGCATTTTTTTTTAAATGACAAAATAGGTGCACAGTATTTAAGTAGGGCACTAGAGGACGCTAAAACAGAAATTGAAAAAGATCAGATAGGCTAGACAAACAGGGCGTACTAAACGTTAAAAGACTGAGTATATTTAAGAAAACATATATCAATGACACAAAATATAAATGAAACGAGATTTAAAGAGGAGGTGTGAAATAACTTAAGACATCTGTAATCGTCATTCATTCACCTGGTCAGGTCGTCTATACTGGGTTTACTCAAACGGAACAATTCTTGACTTTTTGATGGTCTGAACATTTTTAAGTAAATCAATTGAAACTAAAAACTAAACCCTCCGTTTTTACCAAAGCTAAAAACTTTTGTCACCAAACTTGGACTGACTGTTGGAATTACTTAAGTGTATAATATCTGTCTTATAACTTAAATTATCTCTCAAAATATGTTCCTGTTCTGAATTTCTACACTTTGTTCAGCTGACAAATTAGACTAGCTAAATATTATGATAACCTTTTCCATCCTAATTTGTAGTGCAGTCTGTACACATGCTAAGATCAACATCAATTATAGAGCAACATTTCAAGTGCAGAGAATGTCACGGAGTTAGTGAAGGGGAATGTGGGTTTTGGGGTGGAGTGGGGGCTTTGAGGGGCATGGAGGGTAGGCATTCATTTCCATCAAACCCTGATATGTCACTCTGTTTTCGCTTTACGTCATCAAACAATTTCTTTCCAAGTATTATTGCATAATCTATGGCTAAACACGTTGAGGATTTCGCTTAAAACCTGCTTATTTGTTTCATTTGTTTGTCATTTCAGGCAGAGTTGTTGGGCAACACTGCAGATAAGAGGCTCATGCAAATTGTAGCACAGATCGGTCATCAGGCTGGGTAAAATGTTTTCGCTTTCCTTGCGAAGAAACCGAAATAGCCTTTGTTATTTCACCGCACCAAAAGTGACACTAAATTAGGTTATTCTAGGTTGACAGACCACTGAGATGTCCCTCTGTGGTTGGAACTCAATAGTTGGCACACTTCTCTTTCACGCAAAGGGTTTACGGCGGAAGTGATGGTTGGATACTTCCGCCCACTGAAACCCATCCCCCAAACAAATCACTAACCCTTCATACTAACAGAGGCAATAGCTGTCGGCTGGACCTCGGTCTGCTGGGATTGGGCAGAATGGATGTGCAGCGATTCTCTGTATGTTTGCGTGCGATGTGGTGCAGATTAGAGGGATTACAGCGTTGGCAGAGGGTTGTGGTGGGGAGATTGGAAGCCTTCCTTCACACACCAGGGCAATTTTAGAAGGGCTGCAACAGATGATCGCTCTATCATAGACTGCTGTTCTATATGATATATAAAATACATACAAAAGCATCATTTTAGTATTAACAATTACCAAAAAATAATTTCAGGAGTAATGGTACAAAATGCAGGTCAATGGCCACTATTACAATTTCAATGGATTCTTTGATATTTTATGTAGATTTACTGTTTTATCAGACACTTTGATCCAAACCAATTTACAAGTAAGGAACAAGAAGTTTGTCAAATAAGAACTACAAAATCTGGATCAGGATCACACTGACAAGTTCTAAGAGCCCAAGTTCCATACATCACGTGAACTTACTTCACTGTGGATCTACCCCAACAATGCAAAGCTGCAGCTGAACACATTTAAAGAAAACTTAACATGCATTCCTTTACTTAAACATGTGCGTCTGCTTAGTGTGACAAGCTCCTTAGACCAGCTGTAAGCATGTTATTATGTAATCTTGTTGGGTCTTAATGCGGAAGTAACTGTGGCACCAGCCAAGAGCATATATTTGGATATGCCTCACTTGAAAAAAAGTCATGATAATAGTATTCAGAAAGCATTTCTTTATTGCTCGCCCAAAATTCTGCATATAAAAAAACCCCAATTGAGCATGCTTATCAGTTTTTTTACTTGAAGTCCCAAGTGCTGCAATTTTCGTATAAGTGGTCCACACAAAAGTTGCATTTATGAGATATTACACCCCAAAATGTTTTAGCGAGACCATTGTTGACTCACATACACTACAGATCCATGGCGGATTTAACAAAACTTTAAGTTTTACAGTAACCTTTATGAGCAATTAAAATAACACATTTTGATAGTTCAGTCATCGTGTTTCTATTAACATGCATGCTAAATATAAGGAGAAAAAAGTGGGAGCACTCAAACAGAATGCAGATGTTTTAATGTAACACAAGATCATTTATGAAACAAGTGCAAATAGTTTGTTTGTGGCACACATTGATAAATTAATTTACTTATAGTGTATTATGCCAACTAACCACAACCTTTCATATGCATCTTCGATAAAAACCGACAGTTAATGATCACTAAATAATAATTTAGAGAAGTTTTAAATTAAAAAATGTCATTGATGTGACAGATGCTCTCAAATATAAAAGATAACTTCTTGCTTTTTGCAGGTATCATGTGACAGTTCCAGAAGATGGATGCCATTTGTCTTTCTAGTTGTACTAGCCACGTTCAGTCTTTTGTGGTGACTGACAGCTAGTCTTTAATGTCCCTTTTTGTTCAGTCAGTTTTGTCTAAGGTCTAAAAGTTCTTAAACCTCTATTTGATAATTTGTCACATAAAGGATTTGGGTTTTGGAGGTAGTATTTCGTTTCCTTTCTACACTGTACAATTTTCTCTCAGTGCCCCATTGTTTTGTCATTCACTGGCCACAGTTAAAATGACGCACCTGACAAGCAATCCAACCACTCGGACCGAATTAGACATCATTTCTACGAGACAAAAAGCCTGTCTTTCTAGGCTCAAAATGTTCCCTTCAATTTTTAGTTTCTGATGGTTTGGTCAGTGTGTGTTTTCCGATCCAATGCCTCATAGACTAAAGTGTTTACACTTCTTAAAACCACACAAACTAGTGGCACAGCATATATTGTATGAATTGCACTACTGCATCTTATTTCTTGCAATAGATTCTTCGAGGATCATGCCATTGTCAATCAAAACAAAGTTCTTTTATATTTAGTGCAAATGTACAATCAGGGTCTTTCCACAAAAATCTCAACTATTGTTGTGGCTGCATGAAAACAGTCATAAGCATTAAACTTAGTAAACAGCCATCAAGTCCGCCTCCTAATTCTTTAAGTACAATAAAACACACATAAACCAGATTTTGCTCACGGTATAAACAACATGACTGCACTCAGTTTCAATTTAGCATATCTACTCAAAAGGACAAAGAACTCTGAGGTCATAATGAAGGGTATGTGCAGCGGTTGATTTGAAAAATTAGTAATTGTGCAAGCATCTTTCAAGCCACTGGCTGTTTTAATGAGTAAATATTAACAGTAATGGTATGCAATTTCCCGCGGTGGTGCTCACCTTGCCCTGGTTATTCGCTCCGGTGACACTGGCTTTGTTTAGACGAGGCAGTGCCTTACATCACCTTGGTAACCATAATCATAAAAGCCCCCCTAAGTGCGAAGGAGAAAATTAGAGTCCAAGCTTTAATAAGGGGTCTTGTGATAAACCAATGTTCTAAGGGATAAAAATGAGAGGACATTTTTTGTCCTTTCTCTGTCTCAGCAGATATGAACATCATTTCAATGGTAGTCAGAAAAATCCAATAACCGTCCATTAGTGAGATCCAAGGATAGCTCAAACTTAATAGGAAAAGAAAATAATAAAGTCTGTTGATTGTTTTCTCGCTCTCTCTCTCTCTCTCTCTCTCTCTCGCTCTCTCTCGCTCTCTTTTAGGCCAAAAGTTTAAGCCCAAATTTTAATTCAAAGATGATTTCTATCATCAACACACCTGCAGGGGTGAGTAATTTGGCAAGATATGCTGGTGGTTGGTTGGTGGATGGTTGGGGGGGATTATCTTTGCTCTCTGTCATATTAAATAAGGTGAGAAAATTTGCATCTGTCCTCTTAACATGCAAACGTTCTTCGGTGAATTTCGACATGACAGCCTGACAACTTAATCCTAAAGTGAATTAGGAGCAAATGGCGTAATGTCTGTAATGTCTTTAAAGGTGTTTTACTGACTTTTTTCCCGCATCTCGGTCCTAAGCAACCGCCTTATTTTGACATGTTCCAAAGGTCAACAGCCTACACATACAGAGCAATGCATCGACAGCAAAGGTTAATTGAAATGATTTGAAATTATTTTTGGTTACTTAATACTATGCCTGTCAGTGCCCGTAGATTTTTACTTTAATTGTCCTTTCCGACGAGTCTCCAGTAGATGATACGGTCATCCAGTCACACAGGTCGCACAGAGGGTTTTCTAAAGCTGTGCGGGAGGAGCGCAGCATGTGTGCAGAACGCTTATGAAACCCATCACTGTCTCCAAAAGTATGTGTTTTATTCCCTAACTTCATCCTCTCTACACAGTGTAGGGCCAAATGAGGGAGAAGAGAGCAAAGTTTACTGTCCACTTCAGTAACTCTGTAAAGGGCTGAAGATGAAAGGTGCTGTTTGGTTAGGGGGACAAACTGAACCCGGATTCTGCTGTGAAAAGATCTCTGTCTAGATCTATTTCTGGATCTATCTTTCTAAGTAGATCTAGCTATCTGGATCTATCTATCTAGATCTATCTAACTATATCTATCTAGCTTGCCCTAAAGTGTGCTTTGTATGTAGCCTACATGAAACACGTTCTTTTTCCAGCATCTCAAACAGTTTGCCTTCCTGACATCAGTCTTGGCATAAAGACTCTAATTAGAAAGTCACATGAAGTGAGCCACTGTATTACAAGCTATAAGCACTGTCACATGGCTCAAAAATAGCTGCTGTTTGCCCAGTGTGACTTGGGAAATGTTACCTGTATTTCAGCATATCAAACACCCTTTCACACCCATGCTTTGACAAGTTCCCTAACTGTTGCCCTGGCTGAAGTGGCCATGGCAGTTGTTGTGTTTATAAACAGGGTTCCTGGTTAGTAAATATTTGTTTCACCACACATTGGAATTTGAGGACTCAGATGCTAGAACGCAGAGTTAAGCCCTAATAGCTTTTTGTTTTTACATTTTCTCTTTCTTTTGGTCTCACACGTTTGTGTACATAACATGAAAGTTAACCCAAAAATGATAACCCCCCATCTCTATACAGTATATCCCTACCTGTACCATTCTGAAATAAATCCTGCCCGACAATTCACCTAATATCTTGCATCGAACAACATGTGACATGTCATGCATTTACTGCCTGTTTACAAATATGCCAGTGGTTAAGGATGCTTTGCTCAACATTGTTTACACAGGAGATCCAATAGTATTTCTCTCCCGTCACTGAAAGGAATCTGAACAGACAGCTTACATGAAGGAAAGCATAAACAAACAAACCTACAGTGGCCTCGTGCTTTTACAATAAGACCTGAGGACAGGAGCTGTCAGACACTATCTGGGCCTGTATTGAGTCGTGGAACTGTCTCCACTGTTTTTTGAGACCTTGGTGCTCTTGGTGTTTTTTATTTTTTTACTGCACAACGTACTGTGTATAGTAATGAAAATATTTGGGTCATGGGTGGGTCATTTTTGTTACATGATACATTATAAACAATTATAATAAATATTCAATGTATGCAGCCGCTTATACAATTTAAATAACATTAACCAAAACATGATTAGACCTTTGTTAAAATTTAAGGGAGTATTTGTTGCTTACCAGAAATATGCTCTTACTTTGTTTAGAAATTGCTAAATAAATAAAAAAATGTGGTATTGAGAAAAAAGTTATAAAATCATTATGAAATAAAATGATATTCCTCAGAAAACATGTTTTGTTTAAAACATTGTTTAAAGAGCAAGAATATACATGAAAAAATGTAAGATGCAAAGTAATTAAAATGATTCCAAACGTATTGTTGTTTATTTACATCAATTGTGATACTGTAAAAAAGAAAAATGTGTAAATGCATTTATTTCATTTAACATGATAAGGATCAGAAAATAAATAGCATAACCGGAAAGACCAACGTGATCTACCTTTTTATCACATTTTATATATATCACAATTCCCTGAAATAACGTTTGACACATCTTGGAATATGAAATTGTCTACTGATGGTAAACCTCTCATGCTGCTTTTCTTCAGCGTAAGAAACAAACAGCATCAAATTTCAGGACTTTTCGTTTCGTAAACTTTGTAGACATTGAATATGATTGCAAATGGTTATATGCCTTTTTAATATTTCACAGTCTCTTTGTCTTTGAGGTTTTAGCCAATCAGGGGGCAATCATAGCTCATCAATGTAGTGCTTCAGAGAGACTGACCAGTGATTACACTCTTATAAGACAAGTGCATGTGTGAATGTGTGTGTCTGTGAGGGCCTGGGAACTGGCCAACCATTGGCCAACTAACTTTTTAAAATACTTTTTTATTGGTTGAAATTATTCCAAATTTTTGCATAAACTGTTAGCATTTTTGTGTCACATATATATATAAAAATATTATGTCTTAAAGGAATAATTCACCTTCAAAATGAGAATTCTTTCATAATTTTAAACCTGTGCGATTTTTTTCTTCTCAACACAAAGGTATTTAAAAAATATTGACAGAAATTTAATTTTGAAGGTAAACTATTCCTTAAACAGAATACTTATTTTTGACTAAAAGTTAACGGGATAGTTTAACAAATAAAAAAAATCTGTGATTTTTTTCTGGGGAGAATCTCTTTAAGGTTGGCAACAAAAATGTTACAATACTGCTCACTCACACCTTAACAACCTCAAGTATTCCACTTAAAATAAAAATTGCAAAAATGATATAAGGTAAGAGAGCAAACTCAGATAAACTCACATCACATATAAAATTTAAAGTTTTTATTATAATTTCTTCTGAGCAATTTCTAGACTGTGTGAGGATATCTACAGTTATCACATCAGCTCCTCTATGCTATGAACAACCTGGACTCTTCTCCATAGAACTGTGAAAAGTTTTTCTTAAAAAAATACTCTGCTTATCTTCTTTAGACACACTGTCCCACAGAAATAAACTAATTACAACAGCACTCATACCCTATGTTTTTTTTTTATAAATAATAACAAACAATTTATGACTATTATTATTATTATCCTAATGTATCTAATACTGATACATTACCAATAATTAAATGTGCTATAGTCATGAAATGTCCTCTTTAGAATGTTTTTTATGATTCTTAAGCTAACTCACAGTGCACACACAAGAAACACAATTTCAAACCTGTCATATCAACCTGATCAAACACCTGAACAACAATAAACAAATCTGAAAGATCAGAAATCGTTGGCTACTGAAGCACAATGCTAAGTGTACACAAAGCATGACTTCATAGAAAAGTTTATTTTTCAAGACTATACCAACACCTTTCGAAGGGAGAGTTCACCCAAAAATGAAAAACTCTTAATGAAGTTCTGTAGATATTTTGAAGAATGGTTAGTAAACAGAAATTCAGAAATTCAAAAACAGAATTTCCATTTCTGGGTTAACTATCCCATTAACTATAATAATCACATGTATCTTGTCCTTTCAGAAAGCAATTTTAAAAGCCTCTCTGCCTTCTGCTGCTACTCATTTTCAGTATTGCAGTTTGTTAAGAATATAAAACTGAACATAGAACATCACCTATGTGTCAATGCAGCACCCGTCCCTCCTCTCTTCTCTCTGTCTGCTTAGGGGCTTCTATGTGGCCATTTTCAGCAGCCTGCATAACCGTTATTTGTGTTTGTGTTCCACAACTCTCTGCGACTGCATTTTGGAACAAACAGGTATTTACGGTTCATATTAACCCGACGTGCGCAACAGTGTTTGTACCCTGGGAAAGGCACATCTCCCAGAGGGCTTGCTGGGCCAATCTGGTGGTGTTGTTCTTAACCCTGGGAATCCTTGTCCACATTGTGCACACAGTGAGAAAGGTAATCCGGACGGATGGTCTCCATGAATCAGCGCCACATTAAGAGCCCCAGCCCCCTCATTATCCCGCACCACATTTCCCCCAGGGGGCCGGTACCGTGTCTGAGCCTCGAAACATACAGGCGCTCATTACCAATCTGCCAGCCGAGACCAGGTTCGACCAGAGTCCTGGTCTTGCACAGGTAAGGGGCCTGGTTCCTTTCTCCACCTCAATACAACATCCACAGACTCAAGGGTGAACAGAAACAGCATGCCTTTCAAAGGCGCTGCAGGTGTCACTATCCCAGAATGCACCGGCACGACCCCTCCCCTTACATTTGCTGTCAAGAAACACAGAGGCTGATGGGAGAGAGCCGGGAGAGGCTGGAATAATGGTGCGGTAAGTGTTTGCCTCGCTCGCACATATTCCCTCAAGAGAATTTATATTCCCACAATTCGGAGATACTGATATTGGTGGGAGAGCTTGGGATAAACGGCCCTCTACCAATTAGTCTTTTTTTCCCAAGGATGTTTCCCAAGGCAGAGATAACTGTCGTAGCATGAGCAAATATATACTCTTTGAAAAATAACAACACGAAAATCATTTTTTACTGTTTTTCTGAGTGTGCGTTTGAATTTGGTGAAAGTTAATAACTCGCCTTGACTGTGATTAGGGAGCAGACACTAAACCCAATTTTAAGAAATGAGGAAATGGTTCAGTAGGAAATTTTGCTAGGATTTATTAGCACATGGCATGAAGCCATGACCTGTTTGTTTTTGCTTTTATTTGCTTGTTATTAGCAAACAATATTGATTTCTAAACAAGCAGTAAGCATACATTCAACGTACCTAAGCTAGCAATAATTAATAAATGCATGCTTGTAATCAATCATTATTTTATGTTTGTGAATAAACATATACATTGCTATTATAAACAAAATATCAACAAGCAGCAGTCTCAAAAATAACGAATTATTATTTGTTGATTTATTGTAGAAAACCACGAAGGACGTACACAAGGCTCGACTTTAATTTATCTAATACTGTTATGGATTCAATATTGTGTGTTCCCCACAGATTCAGATTCAGTAAACATGGTTGGGAGTCACGTTTGTTTCCAAACACATGGCATTGTTCGAGGGAAACTCGACACCAACATGCCAGTTGAGTAAATGTGTGGGTTTTACAGCGGCCACTAATCCGATGTCTTCTCTTCCAAAGCCGAGTTTACCTGCACGGCCACCACTTATTGTCTAGAGCCTCAGCTCAAACATCACTTCACCTGACAAGAAGGCATGCTCGACTTTCCCAGGCTCTCGCCGCACCAATCCAACACTCCCCTGAGTGCCGTTTACAAAGTTCCCTTAAGCTTTCTCACTTCTGTGCACTGCATTACTCAGGAGGACATGAAAGGGGACACTCAAGCTAAATGAAATATCCCTCACAATCTCGCCCCGAAGAGACAACAGCAATGCCAAACCAACACGGTTTTATTAGATCTGGGAAATTCCAAATTGGATTTAATCAAGAAACTTTATTGAGTGAAGCGCTGAGCCAAGCGTCACCAGCCATCCGACGGGCAGAAAATCCTTATAATTACATTAGGACAAGTGATTACGCAAACGTTTCCCATGACATCTGCACAAGTGGCCAGTGCTCCGCGTCGGTTATTCTCATCGAACAGAACTGAGGATATTGGTCACCCCTCCAGAAAATAGGATAACTCGTGACAGGCTCGCCCATGACAGTCTCTCATCAGCTTATTATGTCAATAATTTTGATGAATAAACTGTCTGATGAAGACACTTATGCTACTGTTAAACACTCACTTCTCAGGGTCTAGTGGTCTCGGGGGGTCTGACCTCAACAGAGTGGACTGTTGATGTGTCTGAGCCAGCTGCTTGCATGTTACGTTCAGGGTGTCTTATGTTTATAAATAAGACAAGATAATGTTGTGGCATTAATAACCTGGCTAAAAATTATTAATCTTAAAATGTAGGTACAGCATTAGTCTTTTTACAGAACCACCGCTTGTAAAACCACCTCTACATCTTCAAGGTACATGAAATTGGTCTTTTTAAATATCGAACTTACAATAAGTAATGATATTAACTTTTTTCAGCAGAAATATATACATATTTAGTATGTTAAAATATTTTGAATGTATATATATCTATATACACAGCCGTGGAGAAAAAAAGACATTCAAATTTTTTCATTTAATTCGCGTTTTTAGATGTATTGTATATATTTCAGTCCAATGTCTTATGAATTTCTACCAAATCAAACCTCAGGTGTGAAAGAATGACAGCATGACAAGACATATGTAAACTGTGATAAAATTACTTAAAAAAAATTTCAAACTTCTTCTATAAACATGTACCATTAGTGAATATGAACTTTTTTTCTTTACAGTATTTGAGGTCATAATACAGAGCATCTTTTCTGATATTCTGTCTAGTTTTCATTATCTGCAGGTAGATGCAAATAGAAACATTATTTTTATTTGAGATTTAAGAGAAATTTCACAGAATGAAATAAAAATGATAATTTTACCTAAACACATAAACAATAATTCTGAAAACCTGAAAATATTATAAAATTGTCTCATTTTAGTTTTCTGCTGCTGTATAGTGTGTAGTCAAAATATTTTAACATTGACACACTTGCCACACGTTCACACATATTCTGATTATTTCTAAAGTGAAGATTAGGCTCTTCCCTCCATCTTTCCATAAGTGGCCATTTTAAATTCTGTCAAATAGCATCACATTAGCACTGATAAACATGTATCGAGGCCAAACAAGTGTCTCAATTCTTTGATGGACAGATGGCTGTCAAATCAGATGAGAGTGATAAGTGCCTTGCCCTTAAAAAAAACAACTTCCTCTTCACGACCCTCTGACCCTTGACCTTTAACCTGACTCTTGTTCCGTTTTCTTAGCTCACAGAGGGGATTCTCCACAGGTGCAGGACCAAGAGGTCACCGAATGTGTAGCAAGTGACCACCAATTGATGCCCCTCCCAAACAACCAGGAAGCAACAGGGATCTGACCCATAGGCTTTGTCTCTGTTCAATGTCACCGGGAGCAAGAAAGCTGATGAGATCGAGTGACTACAAGGAAGAAAGAAAATATTTCAAGCCCAAGCAAACATGCCAGCGAAATAACACCAACACTAAACCAAAGGTGAAAGAACTTATTTCATGGAGAAAAAAGACTATTTCAGCATTGCAGAAAATGACTGCCCGTTTACTTCAGAACGGGTAGGATGATTTAATTTCCAACATTATCTTCACAGTTTTTTCTTTAGTTTTAACTGCATTCATTATTCTTATCCATAATTTACGGAGGTGTGTGGAAATCCTTACTTTGTTTTTGTCGTAGACTCTCTGCTAATGCATGCATCTACTTACTCTGTCTCTAACCCACTTACACGCTCACTCAGGCATGCATGCATGTGTCTGTATAACCCTCTTGCGTCCGAACTGCCAACCTGTCAAGTGATAGCTACAGTAAAATGTTATGTGTACATTCTCAAGCTGGTCTATTTTAAACTGCCAAGCTTGTTTAGTGCCACATTTTCCTCTGTATGTCCGTACCTTTGACCTGTGCTTTGCCACACAGATTTATGAACATACAGTAACATATTTACAGCCAAATAATTCCTAGAACATTGACTGTTGCTTTACAAACGCAATGACTCATTTTGTTCAATTGGAGGTGACAACCAGGTAGCTTGGCAACTCCGAGGTCCATATCCTTATAATAGTCTGTTCTGACAAGTTTGCAATTAAATCTGGAGGGTTAGGTTATTTCGCTGCATCTTTCAACTCGCAGCGCTCGCAGAACGTGGCAAATTGGGCGATTGGGTTCCTTACGAATGATTCTCGGCCAGATTGGTAGGGGGGATGTTGCGTAACTTGCTTTTTCGCGCTATTTGTCGGTGCTCAATCAAGGCGTCGCTTACCTGCTCAAGTGATTTCTAAGGCTCCGTCCCCCTTCAGTGAGACAAATGAGTGAGTGCATGTTAAAACAGGCATGTTGGAGCCTTTTAAGATGTGTGAGCCACACTTCAAGCATATCAAAGCAAATAACAACAATTATTTCTCTCCTTCAAACCCCGGCGATTATTTGTACTTATAGAGGTGTAATGAATAATAGCAGTTTACTACGGTAGGGGAGGGCGCTCTCTCCCACCGGAGAGAGGAAGAATGAATTAATAGGCATCACAGCACTCAGCACAGTGCGTGGTGGAGGAACAGCATGATTACAGTATGCTATCAAGAAAATTAGTTGTTTCAATTGAGTATATCCCCAGCATGCCGAAGCAACATAACAACTTGCTTTTGTTTACAGAATGCTTCATTATGTAAAGACAAGCTCAAGATTCCAAACACCTGCTACCACCAAATCACATATTCAATTATTGTGCTTGCTTAAGATCATCCAAATATTTTGTCCACTTACCAAGAGCAAAAACAGTACTAAAGTGATTATGGCTGCGGAGTCAAATTTCTGCTCCGAAGCAGCAGGGCTTGGGAGCAGCGTGGCAGCAAACCTTTGTGAAATCGACTCGCCCATATCTCCAGAGGTCGTCTAGCGGGGTCAGAGGTCACAACCTGTGGTCATTATTCACCCATAAAGTACTTTGATGAGTAATGTGACACTTTGTCGACAAGGTTTTTGGATAATTGTGCCGACAAAATACCGTGATTGAGTTACTCCCGGACAGCACGACATTTTGATAGAGTCATGAGAACTAGCATTTTTATTGACTGGATTTTATTCGTGGAAGTAATTTGGCGTCCGTTCGATAGGCGTCGATAGGGACGAAGCTTTGACCTGCTGTGGGGGGCTCGAGAACGCCGGGGTCACGAGTCGCTGCTCCCGGACGAATTGTTAATTTACAAATGTAGCATTGTTAAATGCGATGCATTTTACAGAGAGTCTCTGCGTGTACCGGCATATAGCACGCAGAGTCAAGACGGCGACTGCACGAAGACTCCATACTCAAGGGTATTGCAGAGGCCAGGTTTTTCACTGCGCTATTGTGTGAAGATGGAGGGCACCATCGAATGATCTGCCAAAGTTGCCTTGTGCCGTTTTTGACTGACAGGAGGCCTGCGGAAACAGGGTGAGATTGAGGGAAAGGCATTGGAATGGGAACTGCACTCGAGATTTGAATTGCCTTCTCCACTCCAATCAGCTTGGTGCAAGTTAAATGAAGTGCCTTTGCCGCTCCCCCTCCGCCCCTCTCACTCCCCATCTGCAGAAAGAGCCCATGCAGGAGGCTGACAGCGCCACAATCAGTTTGCCATTCACGGCTGCCCCTATTTTAACTTGTATGTGTGGAAATGGCATTGATTGTTAACTCCGACCTTAGCAATTAGAGCCAAGAGAAATATTTGAAATCGTCAAAGAGTTCAAATAGAGCCACGCGAGGACAGATCAGTTAAGCGTTAAAGCCGTAGTTGTTTTCAGGCACATCGGCGAAGACGGAAAGCGCACGGAGGCCGTGCATTGTTTTCCAATTCGATGATGAAGTCTCACCAAAAATAAGCCGGGGGTGTCTTCGAAGCGCCGAAACGTGTGTCTTGCTTGCGTCGAGATGGTTTGTGTGGGAGCTTGCGAGTGAGTCTGGTATTAAAAGATGCACAAGGAAAATACTTCCCCTCGGTTGCACACACAAACACATGCAAATGCATTGACGCGCACAATAGATAACTCGGGCTCGGTGTAGGAACAGGAGGTGCTGACTGAAGTATTTGTTTAAATGAATCGGCGCTATGAAAAAACAGATGCAGCAATTAGGAGCCCCATTGGCGCACACCGGAGACATGACAAGAGTGCATGACAGTGGCTTTCACCCCAGCTCCCCCTTGTCTTCAACATGAGTCCTCTAACAATCCCTGTCTGGAAAACTCTTTGAGAAGTGCTTGCACCAGACAATGGCTCTTCACCCCTATTTTGTGCTCTAAGTAGTGCTGCAGAATGCTGGAAAGAGCTGAAAACAGGGAGTAATGTGAGAAAGACGGGCAGCCATTGTGGGAAGTGTGAAAACCAGAAGGGCCCTTTTCAGAGGCTTGCCTGAAAGTGCTATGAAGACCTTTGGTCCTTTGCTCTCTCCGAATCCCCAATTAGACAAACATTAACATCAATTAAGCCTTTATAGGACACAGGTTCCATATAATTACCTTAATGGGTTGACGCTTTCTTTAGCAGCAAATTCTTAAACAAACTTGAGCCTTTGTGTGACGGGCTAAGAAAATTTTCAGCAGGGAGTATTTGCTTTTGTCAGACTTTCTAAAGAGACAGACGAATTGTTCTATTTAACAACAAACACCTTCAGAGAAGAGCCAAAAGCAGGCCCTGTTCCCACCACTTCTGACTTGAACGGTCCAAGCTGATTATCCAGCGGAGACAAAAAATCTGACCAGCCAGGGAAGCGAGGACACATGCGGTGAGGGGCAGCACACAAAAGGGCCCAGTGAGCCCAGCCCGGCTATGTGAGCAGAGCACCAGAGAAAGAGCCCCTCCACTTGAATTAGCTCTCTATTTAACGTCCCAAAGAGCCAGATCCGTTCCCTGTCTGAGAAACAAAGGGGAAGAATTAGAAAAACAGGAGCTCTCTTCATAAAACAAGGCAAATTCTTGCTGGCGAATCGCAAAGGAGGCGCAGTTAATTAAACTGGACCCCGTTTTGTTTCTTCCCCCTTCCTGTCCTGCTGCCCATTATCTTCTGCGATCTGTAACGAGGATAGAAAAAAAACGTTTCATGTGTCACGTCACCCATCGTAACCTGTCAAACTGCCGATATAATAGAATTTACTGTAGAAAAGCTCACAAGCACATTTATTATAAATATGATAAAAACACGTATGATGACTGCAAGCAGCCAACTTGAAAAGACATTTTTGGAACAAGTTGTTCAAGAATCAGTAGTGCACTTTATTTACAAATAGTTTTGTTGTACTGACACTACGGGTCCCTAGAAAGTGACCATTTAAATGGTCCATTAGTCCATTCGTTTTTGAATCTCAAAATCATCATTTCTTTTTATTGTGGTAATTTCATAAATTTACAAATCATACTTTAATTTGGACACAGGAACAGGTGTGGCTCTATGATCCATCACAGACCAGAGAGGTGGCACTTGGCCTCTAGAGGGCAATGGTTCCATAGCCCACACCAGTAAGCCATCACCAGACATCACATGTATCTGCTCCTTATGTGTCAAGGTCTAAATATGTATATCACTCTATTTGGCATCTATAATTGGACAGGCCCTTAAAAAAATGCTATCTAAATATGGGAAGCTGTGTAAGCACTACATAAAAATGAGCATATATATATTTTACATGACATTAGGGTATAGATATTAAAAACAAGCGAATCATATAGTCTTCATTGAAAATAAACTGCAACCCTTTATGCTAATCGTAACGTGTGTGAAACCTTGCTAATGGGAAGCGATTCATTATATCGCCTCCAGCCTCAAAAATCACAGTCCAGAGGGTGGTATTGTTATTTGTCTCGCACCCTAACAGTTGATGAAGTTGCAGAATGAAACACAAAACTGCTAGTATGGTGAACATGTTTAAAGCTAGCTCTTTTCGAGGCGTGCATCAAGAATGAAACGCCACTTAACCCTTGACGATAAACAAAATATTTATTTTTTTTACTTTCACAAACAGACAATGTTCAAAGTATCTAAACTATTAGACGTATACGGAAAAGCTTGACAAAACAACAGACCGAAGCCAAAAAATCCTGCAATGCTTCTGCCGTCGGTTCGGTTAACATACTGGGCTTTGTCTGTGATCAACGCTGTGTCTGAGATCTAACACAAGTTTGGACACAATCTGAGGAACATTTAACAGACAATTACATCTCAAGGCAGTGCCGTTGCTGTGACTGTGAGAACTTCTTATTTCAAAACAAAAGCTTTTCAGCCAAAATTGTGATGCTGCCAGCCAATAAAAATGAAAATATTTTGAGACTGGGCTACTACAAAATTATATAAACAATTATTATGTACAACTGTTGTATTAAATAGATGTTTACTAAATACTGCTGGCCTATCTAGGCACAGTATATTAAAATATTCAATTATATTTAAAAAATCTTTGTTCATGTGTCCAAAAAAATGTTGTAATCCTAATTTTTTTATTTGTTTGCAAATTTGGCAGATTTGTTAAAATATAACATTTTGATTTAAAATCAGATTTGAAATACCTTTCTCATTTTGATCCTAAGGATAGCTATATAGCCATGGACACATAGCATTACAGTCTTAAAGCAGCAAATGTCACAATAGTTAACATTTCTTTTTACTACTTCTTTTTGTAAGTGTACAAGTTTTACAACCAATAGGAGTTCATATTCCTTCCACTAATTAGTTATTTCCAGCTTTTTTTAAAGAAATATCACTCACATTATGTAAAAATCACGTAGCAATTAATGTATATTTAGATTATATTAATGACTGTACTCCTTCCCGAGTGGTAAAGCTGGTGGTACCAGGCGAGGCGAATTGACAGTTCAATTGAAAATCCCAGCATGATTAGTCTTATGACTGACAAAAAAGAAATAAAGAATATTACAGCTCTTTGTTGAAGCTCTGTGTTTTCTATTAACCTCCAATCAATTGGAAATTGATTGCTTAATAACCATTTATTCAATCTCCTAGTAAATAACATTTTTAGAACTGTAAGGGAGGGCCCTAATAATTACCCACTGCCATATTCTCCAGACTAATCTGAGTGAATTTATGTCTTAATTCAATATGCACTTTTGTTCTTACCAGTAAAATGAGGTTTATTAGCTCCGGCTCATGCAGTAAGCATTTATTACTTCAATAATTCCACCCAGAGAATAATCATGCACTTTAATAGCTTTATCTAATGGATTTTTGTGGTTACACGTGTTCTTCTGCGTTTGCATCAGGCACTCCGGCTCCCCCGCCCACCCCACACATAAGAGTCTCGCTGTAGCCCTGCTCAAAATCACAGCTTGCCCAATCAAATCTACTCTACGCTTTCAATACTGTTAGTCTAACAAACCGACACATCGATTACAAACACACTTTCATTCATGATAAAACCTCTCGGACAATATTAATTTTGCAAGCCATCTCTCTCCCAGTAGGAGCGATAATAGCCACCACCTTTAAAAGTCATGCTTCAAAGCTTAATCTTCACCAGCAGTAAGTGGCTACATGTCCTACAAATGCGCTGAGGTGATTTTTATCTAGGAGAAGAATGCCACTTGTGTTCAGGTGGTAAAGTAGTTACAGAGACTGGAATTACACGGTGAAACAAGCCTGAGCTCTGTGTCTGTGCTTCTCCACTCACCGTGACGCAGTGGCAAAGCTTGTCGCTAAAACCATTTAATACATGCATTTTAAATACATAAAACAGCTTAATGACAAATTTCCTGGTATTAACACAGTAGTGGCCAAAAGTGGTGTGCAGCTTTGGAAAATTGACGTGTTTCTTGAAATGTTATTCAAAATGTATAAAAAATTTCGTCTTCATATTGCATAGCTGTGCTTTGAGTGTAAACTGAGACTCGGCTTTAAGAAGAATTTAGCAAAGATTACGTAGTCAAGGCCTAGGAGAACAGCTACGAAATATTACTAGAAAGCCTTAATGTGTGCTATATTTTCTATGAGGTTTTTATTTTTTCTGCATCGCTTTTTATTAAATATTTATTCAAATGAAACCGGTTCTGTGATTTGAATACATTTTTTACAACACACTTCATATTTGATGGTCTAATCTAACCCGAGTGGGCTTAAAAGCAAATATTGTATTCAAATATGCCATCTGCACATCTATTCTGTATATATACACGAATTATACCAATATGTCTTTTTCGTTATGACACGTATATTTCAGAAATGTTGTGCCATGAAAACGGGAAGAAATAAAATAATATATAAACCAGCAGTTGATATATTTTCCATCAGCTCAATAGAACGTAAAGATATCGATGGGTACCCGATGACAAAATGACATTTTCAAGCATCCCTCCCTTCCTTTCAAGTCAAAAGGATGATTGATGTCGCCTCATTTCTGTTGGTGACCGAGTTAATACGCGACATAAATAAAGCTTGAAAACAGCTCCAGTCCAGATATGCTCAACTAAATAAACACATCAGCACAATCTGTCAAGTCCTCAAATAGTCATCATGCTTGACTTGCCAAAAAAGGCCTGGAAGAACGAGGCCTTTTTTTTGCCGAGTATCAGGCTTTAGGAAGTGTTCAAACATGGCACCTCTCTATCTCCATTCACACCCTCTCCTCCTCATCACCTGAACTGTCTGATGCCTGTCAATCTGGAGCCGTGGGAGGATATGAAAGACGGTTTTGAGTTGTGGTGGCGTTGATGGGGAAGGGATGGAGAATAGCACACCAGTGGTGCCAGCAAGAGATATGGTGCGGATTCCTCATTCCTTCCCATCAGCACCCAGGGCACTGTGAGGCTCTTTTTAAAAGAGCAGATTGACTCCCTCTGCCCCCGTCTTGAATGAAACCCCAACCCTGAGCAGATGTCAGAGATGGCAGCCAGAGATGGGCCGCTGAGTCGGCCGCGAGGTGTGAGGCTTTGTGACAGGTCCACTGCTAAAGGACCAGACACAGCAGGGTTTATAGCACATCCATTGGATATCTGAAGTCCCTCAGAAATGGATGGAAGAGCTTTCGGGAGGGGGGGAGACCATGTACGTGCGTGGGGGTGTTTCATTGTGAGAACCCCACCGGCTTCATTTAGCCAATGTTTACAGATGTATCCCAGGCCGCAGGAGAGCAGTTCAGCATCGTGTCAAAAGTATGATCGTTTTCAGAATTGGTGCTTCTGCGATGGCAGGACGGGGCGAGTTTGACGGAGGTTAAGCAAACGCCGATCCCGTGGACAAACAGAACAGGTTTGGCCATAACTTGTACAATCTCGCATATCCTTAATAAAACAAAGTATTAACGCATTGTCGCTGTGTTGACCTAAATGCGAGCAAGCGTAACCCACCAGAGCTGGTGGGGGACTCACGAGCCGAAAACGTTTCAACATGGCACCCGACCGATGGCAGGGACAGAATGTCTGTTAACATTTATGTATTCACGGTTGGTTCTGTGAATGCAAGGGACGAGAGCAAGCGATACGCTGCGTGTGTACCAACCGAGTGGGAAACTGATGATCATTTGCTTTGATATCAGAGTTTACTAATCACTTGAGGTGATGGGACTCAGAATTTCTTCGCTCCATCTGGAGAGCAACAACAGCAGATTTCGCTACCCGCATGTTCGTATTACTATCCTTAAGGAAGGAGGCAGTTCAAATCTTTGTGAATGTGTGCGTGTTTGTATGTGTGTGTTTTCTGTGCCTGTGTGTGGAAAAACTTACCCCCCGAGGTGCTCTATCAGACAATACCTATCCATATCTCTTTTCTGGCGCATGTAGAAGCCCAGATGGTTTAGTATTCACTTGTGTGCCAAGCAGATGGACCTGAAATGTACTTCAATGGTCTCAATTATATATGCACACGACTACCGAGAAGGAAACCAGAACCAGCGCCGTTTAGGACCATGAGTTCTCGTGTTGGCCCCCCACCAAGCTACTAGACCTCAGAAATGTCAATGTGTTCTAATGTTATGTGTAATTAATAGAAAAATGTACATCCCACAGGTGCTGCTTTTCTTCATTCAAACGGCACAAAAAACGTTTACCGTGACAGTTGCCAACAGAGATATTTTGTAAATATCAAGAATGCGAGGGGGTTTTGAGGGGGACAAATCAGGAACGGGGCCCGTGCTGTAACAGTATGTAGACTTGTTCAGAAATGACCCCAAAAAACAACAAGCCATTCAGTAAGCATTACCAAAAGGAAAAAAGAGGTGAAATCCCCAACCTCATAAAACAGAAATGCTGTTAGCTTTTCAATGCCAAAAACAAAACGATCTGTGTTACTTCACAACCGTTGCAGAATGTATCACATTTTGGACAGACTCGCTGTTGCCTTTTGGACATAAAAGAGGGTATCTATGTTTCTGTTATGTTTGGTTCTCAGCATCTTCAAGTGTAAACACTGGCCAAACTGATGTAAACACTTTCTGTTTTAATAGAGACTGGACAGGCTCTGTCTAATTCGACACTGTTGATGGACAAACCCCAAACGGAGAAACCTGAGAGGCCTTAGGAAGATTTTCTCACCCTCGGACTCAGACACTTTGTGTTTTTCTAATTGTTGAGGTAAATTTTTGTGCAATGATGCACATTTCTAATAAATTAGGCATTTGTTCTTTAAAAAAAATGATTATTTTCTTTAGTCCTGTTAAAACTTTAGAGTTTTATCTTGATAATAAGACCACAGCGGGAGCTTTTTAAACACATAATTAAATGATATATTGTGTGCACTCCCTTGCACAAAGTAAGCAGTTGTTCCATTTAAATAAGCTTAGTAATAAAACCATGTCACATTAAAAATACAGGCATACAGTAATTCTCCAAAGCTGACAGTCTGTTCGAGACAAATAAGTGTTAGTATTGCAACTCATTGTTACATTTGTGTAGACACGTCAAGGCTTGTTTTCTACAAGGCTTGAAATTTCAACGTACCACCCTGTCAAATGGAATTTGAGTATTTTTGGTTAAACAAATTCTCAGTTAAGCTTGAAATGTACAACACGGTTTCCTGCTGAAAAAAAATATTCCTTTGTAAATGAATGTTAAGAATAAATACCGTCTATACGGTATTCAACTGGTTGTTCTTTTTTATAAATATATTATTCTCCTGAAAACAGCAGTTCAGCAGTTTCCAAAAGCAGCTTTGGTTGTAGCTGCAATTGTAAACAGTTGACGGGTCAGTGGACGTTCTGCGCTAAACTCTTGAAGGCAGGCATCAGATAGTGTGTAATTAGATGGCTGTAATTACCACTATGCCATTTCAAATGTCCAGCTTTCCTGCATTAAAATAAAAAAAGCAACAAGCTCCCAAAGCCACCTGGAGAGGTCAGTGTGCAATAATTAAAAAGGGAAGAACTTCCTGGAATGACAACTTAAATGTTTTTCTAGACTTTGACTAGGTATTTTCGTTATCAGGAAACTATAATTTCTAAGTTCGATGAGTTCACCTGATCCACCAAAAATCTGTAATGCCTTATACCCTCAGAGTTATGAATTCCTCTGTACTGTACCATACTGGACTTATTTTAATGATGGAATCTAAAGTTTAAGACCATTTTATCTTAGAAGATCTCTTTTCATATATATTTCTTGTTGCATTAGTGAAAAAATAGTGAATTCCTCTTTTAACAAAAACATTTTTCTATGGTGAAAGGTCAGCTTACCTAAAAACTAACTTAGCACCTAAAAGAAATTTGCACCAAAAATGAGCAGCAATTGAGTTCAAAATGATCAACAACCTCAAGGTTAATGTATGATCTTTCTGTAGCTAATTCTTGACGTAAATGATAATTTTACGCAGCTTGTCCAAAGTTGAGGGTCACTTGACTGATACAGTATGTTTAGATTTAAGGGGTTTATACATGTTTGAAATTGTTTAAAGAATAAACATTATAGTGCCAAAATATTTTTTTTTTTAATACAAAAGAAAAATTTTCCAAATAATTTGATTAAAGAAAAGGTGGCCAATGAGAGCCCAGAAAAGCATTCCACACTTCCTAAAAGGATGTGTTAATTATCAACACACTGTATGTTATGCTTTTGAACAAATTTATTTTAACGCTTTTGTGTTGTTTTTGTGTTAAATAAGAAAGGGACTGCACAAGTTGAGTTAAATAAAACATAAAATGTCTTGCCTTTAACTGACCACAAAATGTTTTGTTATAGGGTGGATACCTCTAGAACTGAAAATTGCCAAGATTGTTTTTTCATATTCTAGGATAAAGGATGCCTTTGGATCAAATCATTTTATCATCACAACGATGAATCCCACTGTAAAAAGTCTTAAAAAGATGTAGAAGTGATTTCAACCTATATTTTATGTTTTGGCCAGTTGTGAGTATATTTAACTTGAAATTCAGTTCATCGCTTATAATACATTAGCATTACTTTTACCCAAAGCGACTTAAAAATGAGGTAAACAATAGTAGCAATTGAAACAACATAAGGACAACAAAAGGCATAAGTGCAGTAAAAATACTGTTAATGTGTTGTTTCGAAAAACAGCTGCGATTCCTTGTAAAGAAAGCTAATTTGATTGTACTTAAAAAGTTAATTTAGCACATTCTAAGCAGCAAAGAATTTTTACAGTTTAGTTACATTGTCTCATCATTAATCCAAATTATAACGTCAGGGACACTTTTCAGATGCAAGCATTTGTACGCTTTTTGACTCGAAAATCAAGTTGAACTCAGTTATTCATGTGGCTGCATAGTTACGTCTGCACCCTCTTCACAAGTGCTTTCTGCATGAGCTCCTGTGTCTGATTCCAGCTATGACTTCCTTGTCAAGCGTCTGCTTCAGCACACACATCAGCACCCTGCTGTACCATTGTGGCCTGTATTCTCACTTCCACACTGGGCATTCCATCTACATTCGGACCATTACAATGGCGGCCCAGCATGTTTTCTTCCCAATTCAGCTTAGCCTCTTTAGAATCGTCCATTCCTGTCCCTACATATTTTCTTTGACATGACATCTCTTGCTACCTTTGAGCATTTCAATACAATCGTAATATCTCAATCTCTGGCTGAATGACCAGAAACATGTCAGAAGCACATCGCATCTCTCTTAGCTTTACGCATATTAATGTTCTTGAAGTTAGGAGGAACGGACGCGATTCATGACGAACATCTTGCAGGAATTTCGTCCTCAAAATGTGTCATCGAAACATGGGAACAACCTCGGTTTCACAGAGGATGGATTTGAATGGGCCTTCAGGTATTCATGGTCTAGGACAGAATCGCCTCAGTTCAATGGCAGCCGTGGAGTGGGACTCTGTGGGAGTTAGCAGCGGGAACAACACACCAGGCCCTCAGATAATGGATTCGCTGAATGTCTACCATCTGGTGTTTGTTTAATACACAGAGAAGGTCAAACGGCCAACGATCCTTTTCTCCTCTCCTGCATTCACTTCTTAGATTGGGGAAATCATTGATTTTGCCCCTCAACCGGATGATCTTTGTGTGTTGAAGCTCAGTATGACAGTGACAACAACCTTATTGCTTAAAACAGCTCTCCGTAGGTCTGAAACAACCTGAATTCAGCTCGGGAAGTGAAGGCTCAGTGGTGCGTCTCTGCTTTTGATTGAGGCCCGAACACAAATTCACTGAACGTCTTTATGCATTTCCACAGGCTTGAATGAAACGTTCATTTGCTTGTCTATAGCGTCCGAGTGCTTTACAGCTCGGAGTGAATTCCACCTTTCATATCTTTACCTGGAGTATCGTATAGTACATTTTATTGGACATCAGCAGGCGCATGCACTCCTAGCCGACACCTTATAAGACCTCACAGTTGTGAAGGACTGAATGAACGCTCATTGCTTCTTTCAGCTTTATTCATGAGACACTCAGTTGCATCATGTGCTCGGGCGCGTTTGGCGCCGTCCTCATCGGTGGAAGTTACACATGCTAATGATCTCTTAAGTGCTAGACTGGAGAGTAAACCATGACTAACTGCATAGCTCAGAGAGAACAGGACACGTGCGCAGTCTCATTTGGCAACAGGGCAGGCTTTCCTCTCAGATGTAAGGCAACTGAATACACTTAATTGAGAGTGAGTGGACGCGGAGGACAGGGGTTAGGAATACAAGCTGTAACTTGGATTTACTTGATTACCAAAACAAATTTAAGGACCGTACTGTTCGCGGTTGTTAATGGGAGACTTCATTTCACGCTACTGAGTGCGAGATATGGTGTTACAACATAACACATTCATGTGGCTATGAATTAAATGCATCTTCATGCTATACATGGCGGTCTGAATCTGGGAGGTTGGAAAAATAAAACTTTTACTTCATAAAAAATAAATAAGATGATATAAACACTGGCCACTCACATATGGGCCCCATGCATCCACTCTCTAATTTAAGAACCTAAGCTGCTTCATAGCACTGGCCTCCTCAGGAGGGAAACAATGGAGCTCATTAGGTTGGGCAGGGCTCCTCGGAAGCTCACAATGCTTACAAGCTCCACAAGCAGGAAACACGTTTGAGCCCAGTCCCAGGAGGTCAGTCGAGAAAGTGGCAAAATCATTTAAATCTCCTTAATGAACTGTTAATAGGTCAGGTGTCGGTTTGGCCAGCCTATTTGTGACCAGTCTGAGCCCGCCTTCCCCCTCGAGTTCCTGTGTCAGTCCAACCAGTTCTCAGATAGGAAGTGGGGTGGAACAGGTCAGGAGGTGCAACCTGTTACCATGGAGATAAATGCCGGTAGACATCTTTATACGCTGAAAGTGCATTGTGTGAAAGTGTTTGAAGGTGTAGGGGAGAAAATTACAGTTACAAAATTTCATGTGAACTTCAAACTAAAAGCTTTACGATCGTGATAAATATGGAGGGCGCATGAATTTCAATATATGATTTGCTTTCTTTTGTTTGACATTAAGGGACACATGCTGTTTATACACATCACAGATTTTGACTGTGTGTTTATACTGTATATATCACAGATTTTGACTGTGTGCTAAGTAACTAGATTGTTCTGGTCAGGCTTTTATCAATAGCACAGTAAAAAGGCACTTTTCTGCTATATAAGCTTGAGATTTTACAAGAGACCACCAAACAAAGTTTTGCGAAAGTACAATGCAAAAGTTCCAGGTCTTTAGCCGACTTTAACTTAATATGGATTTTAATTTTAGAATCGTGTGAAATTCAAATGAAGCCTTCTGGGGATTTCATCATTTAATCAAGCAAGTTTTGTCTAGAATCTTTGGACTCTTTTCCTCAAAGCTTCTTCAAATTCATTATGATTTAGTTGATGATTTTCTTACTGCTGTATTGTGTGTCATAGAATCTCGCATATATTTCCCAAATGCACTGATTTCATAAATATTGTTTACCACTTATGCTTAAGTTTAGATGGGTGTTAGTGGCCAAATGTGAATCAAGTTCTCCCTTTTTTATTTGGCAAACAAAAATGTATGGCGATGTTATTTTTTAATTTAAAGAAACTATAGCCACATCTACCCACTATTTTAAAAAAAATCAAAACATAAGATCATTCGAGCATTATCCTTGCATAACTCTTTTTCAAAATCCCAAATGGGCAGACAAAGACTAAGATCTCAGCCTAAGGGTATTTAAATTTCAACTTCAAGCTCTCCATCAACTAATTATTCAAACACTTTAACATTTTACAATGTAACAGAAGAAACCATTAGCCCTTTTTAAATATTTTTTTTATTTCAATTTGCACTGCAGAAACATTTGATGAATTTGATGAGTGCTGTGGATTTAATGTTGCCCCACTGGGAGGAATTATTTGATTCCAAAAAGAAACATCATAATGGAAAATGTGGAATGAAGGAGATTGCAATAGATTGCTGTAATTCAGATTCTTTGGCAACGTCTTAAATCATTGCAAGCTCTAGTCCCAACTTTCAAAGAAACGCTTGACTACAGTGAAAACCACTGTACCACTTTTCACCGCAGGTAGCGATATAATGCAGCCAATGATTAATTTTAATTAAACACATTTTGGAAAATGATATTGAATGTTTGAACCCCTGGTGCTTTAATTACTTTATTGCCTCTCAGCTCTAACTCTGAAATGCTTTGGCTGGATGACATACTGGAATATATCCTAAAAAAACCTCACAGCTGGCATGCAGAGAGCTTCTTCTAATTTTCTATAGTGCATTTGCTATAAGCGTGATACAATCTAAGTATGTTGAAAATTAATGCCACTGTAATTGCTAATTTTAAAGCACCCGAAAGCTGTTTTACATTCACTGGTAAATTGAAACGCACATCTAAACCGCCGAACAGCTGATGACGCGCTTTTGTTTTCAAATAATGAGAAGAGGTACGCATGACCATCAACGCTTGACCTCAGAAAAGGTCCCTAACTTTGCTCAGTCCGGTCATACCACCGCTCCCATTACATCTGGTGGAAAGCTGGAGAAAGTAAGCTAAGACACCTTAAGTGCAGTTAAGGACGTAAAGAGGGCCCAGCACTCCAAAAGCTTGAGTCTGGTCCTCATGAGCTCTAATGACCTGACAAATATCAGGATTATTGGATGTGCGGAGAGACAAATGGCATCTACAAAGCATTTAGTCTTAAGCCTCTTGAAGATCCTCTACCCAAACAAGACAATTCCAGCAAGCTCTTTACCCATCCTTTGTCTATGGCCAGAGAAGTTGAAACAGTTCAATGGGAGGATTACCCCCACTTGAGCTGGTCTGAGAGAGATGAATTGATAAGTTCCTGTTGGGGTTAAACCAGGAGGGAAGAGCTGTGCTGATGTTTTTTGTAAGCAGTTCCTCTGTGGTCAAAGAGGAAGTTGTTTCACCACGGGGGAGCTGTTTGTAGTCTTTAACTGGGAAGTATGGCATGTAACGACAGTTAAAAATGTCTTCTTTGAAATTAGCAGGTGAAACAGTACGATGCATTTTCAAAATTATTCTTGATGATGGGAATAAATGTAGATGGATTATGTGTTATGACTTGTCTGTGGAAGCTGGTGAAACAACACTTTTTTTCAGCGGAACAGATCTAAATAGTACCATACATTATCTGGATGTCACATATGAATGTCCATGCCTCGGTCGGAACGACATTTTCCTATTGCACACTGACACACTGGCGTGTATCAAAAGAGATTTCCGTAAACCAAGCCGTTCTGGTCTGAAAAGCCCAGAGGCAATGGAACCAGGGGCTGATAAGATCTTCATACTTGGCTAGAGCTGGAGAGCTAGTGAAGAGTTAGACAGGGAAGGCAATACATCAAACCTCGCTCCATAGCTACTGTTGAGTATAAATTGACAGGTTCTCAGGGTGCCTCTTGAAGGAAAATTAGGCCGACTTGCACTTAATACTGAAAATTTACTGGCTTTTTTGAAGGGGTTCTTTATCAACCTTAGTATGTATTTAACAAACTCAAATTATGGCTGATGACTAGTCACCAATATCATTTTTGTGTGGTAAATTTTTCGAATGGCATTTGGCCAAAGATGCTGGCAAACATGCTTGAAAACTTCAGATTTTCACAATGATAGGACGTCTACACAAAACTTTGGTTTAGATATTTATGCAAAATCTTAATTTCCTCATTTCTACCTTCATTTCCTTATCTCTCTGAAAATAGCAACTGTAAATATGTACATTTACGAAACATATTATTCCATGAAAATAAATATTCAAATTTGAAGAGAAAATTTTTGTACTACGATTAATTTGTAATTCTATGTGTCTTGATGTTGTGTTTGGATGTCTGCACTGGAAACTACAAGTACAAAAGAAATGGCTTTGATGAAGCACTTTCTGATTCTAAAATGTTGACAATACATGCAGTCTACTATATTTATTGTATTTAGGCCATTCCGGTCCAGCGTGTGTTAACTTTCAACAAAATCAAACATCAGGAGTCAGAGTCATTCAACAGCAATGTGACAGATTGACAAGACACATAAAAACTGTGATTTTGCTTTTACTTTCCCTAAATACATATACAAATATGACTGTTGTATTGCTTAAAAGTGAATATGAATTATTTTCTTTGCAGTAATCTTTGCATCTTTGCATTGTATTCTGTTATTTGACCTGTTTCTCAAGTTTTCATTTTCTGCAAATAAATACATATAGAAACATTATTTTTATTTGAAATTTAAGAGAATGCTCTTGTCACAGAATGAAACAAAAATGTTAATTTTACTTAAACAGATACCTAAATAATAAATTAAGCACAACTGATTTTTTAAAAATGGTCTCTTCATTTTCCTGCTGCTGTATGTACATGAATACAGTATGTATGACAAACTCTTTTGGTCTTATTTTTTATTTTATTATTATGTCTTTCGTTTTTTTGTATTGTTTTTATGACCTTAAACTAAAAGACAAAATATTTTTTAAGAGCATTTGGCACACCATTCAAACCAGTTAAAACGAATGAACTATTATCAAAACTAACATACTCATTAAAACAAACAATAACAAATAAATCTAGGAAAAACACAAAATGTTGTTTTTTAATGGAGTTTAAAAACAAAATGGAAAATCCTTTATAAATGCACAACTTCCAGGAACATCCATGAGATAACCATGAACATGTTAATGGGTCAACTGCCCATAAACAAACAAGCTTGTTAAAAGGCTTTGTGAAGAATTTTTTTCCCACAAGGCAATATAGAGCTTTTCTTCTCTTCCACAGCCGAAGCCAGAGATTGAACGTATTGATCAGCGTAAATGGCCCTGTCTTTAATAAATACTACATTATGACGGTGAGGTTCAGTCAGCGCGTTGGCTGATGAAGGCATGCCCCTCAAAGTCGGTAATCAGAGGAAGTTTGGGGGAAAGATAATCTTTCGCTCCTAGCATCCTCTGAGACGCAGGCCAAGCAATCAGGGGATAGCAGTGATTGCTTGGGTTGCACTTGTGAAATCACAGCCTGCATTGGTCCCAGACCTGAAGGAGATGCTAAAATCGACCTCTTCGGAGTTTCTCTTTTCAAGAAAATACTGATTGGGGCCTCCATAAACCATGTACCACCTTCTTCTCCTTAGACATTTGGGGGGATTTCGCATACAATCCGTCACATACACAACAATAGGGGTAATTTATTGTACTTCAAATACAAATGTATGGAGACTGATAATGGCCTTTCCGTAGCACGGGGAGGAAAATACAAACACGCTCCCTGACAGAAGGTAAAATTAACGTAAAATCTATCGGAGCACAAATTAAATATAAATTCTTGATATTTAACACCATCGCAGAAAGAGGGGAAAGTATGTTAAGCGTGTTCCATGTGTAGGTGGCACTTTGGCAAGAACACAAGGAGAAATGCGAGGACATGCTCCAAGATGGGTTGCATTAAGATTTCACACATGCAGAAAAAGCCAATAAACAAATAGCCATCCCTTGATGGCCTGAAATCAGATGCCAAACGAAGTCACTTGGGATGGAGCCGACAAATGTAGCCAAGGCTCAGAGAGCATCTTAGACTCTGTTGTCTTCTTCTGACCCGACCCCCTAAAAAGCCTTTCTCTGTTTCATACTTCTATGATTCAATTCAGTGGGATCAAGTATCCCAAAGAAAAGGCAATTAGTAGATGACACTGAAATGGCAAAGGAAACAAGCTCTAAACACGGCAGAAGACAGCTGTCCAGATATTACCCGTCGCCCGAGCAAACTGCACCCGATTAAAGTTTAATGCGGCTTTTAAGCGAGGATTTTGCTTATCAGCGCGACCGGGTCCGAGGGAAAATATTGTTATTGATTCCATCATTTTAGAAGTAACCGATCCTTTAAGTAATTTCTCCGGGTTCCTGTGTGTCAGTTTTTGAGTGTGTGCTTTGCTTGGATCACAGAAGCCCGAGTTCATTTAGTATTCAGGGCTTAATGCACAAAGTGTTCCCAATACGATTTCAGTCACATCTGTTGGAGGACAACGCTCCTATTCCATTGGACGGCCAACGAAAACATTAACTTCAGTTCAAGTCGGGGCAGTCGAATTATGAAAATTAAATGCTGTTCAGAGGCGTCTTTAATTGATCATTCCAAAGGAGAACATTTTAAAATATTGATCCTGCACCATCTTAAAAGAAAGCTAGAATAATTAACATTCATTTGTTTTACCAGCTCGTGAATAATGAAGTGAACTGATTCAAAGCGTTCAGTTCATTTAATGCATCTCGTTTTTTTGTTTTTTACATATTTGTTTTAAATTAGGGCCTCGTGCTATTATTGGCAATCGATTATACATGAAAGCTGTTAGGATGGGGAAAAGAATAATAATATGTGTTTGCCGTTATAGATTTGCCATTTCCTCTTGATTCGCACCGTGTGCAAAAGTATTGAACGTGTACATGTCCGCATATTAAATTTAGGTGAACTTGAAAGTTTATCAGAAGCAATTATAGCCGACCTCAAAAAGAAAAACGCATTAACGTTCGAGGTTAGAGAGACTTTGCGGAAACAAAGTTTGGCTTATTGTGCATGTCCCTCCAATCGGTGAACAGACTGCGGCGATATACAATAGCCCTGCTCAGGAATGGAGGTGTGGGCTAATTTGTCCATCTCCTGCAGTAACTCTCCACTGCTGTAAGAGAAGAAAGACCACATTCAGACCTCAACTGGATTACGCAGGCCAAAAAGAGCAGGATGTTGAAAGAATGGGAAGCTTTTGTTACATTCCCTTTCACATCATATAAGATTTTGATTAAAGAACAGTGGTTTTAATGCATATTGGTCGATTCAAATCCAATCTGAACTTTTTAGACATTAACGTACAAACCAACAACAGTAACCCGACCCTAAGTAGTACATCTTTGGCACATTAAAGGTTCTTGAAGAAAGGAAACCAAAGACAGAAAATATCGGTTCAGGTTTCAGCCTTCAGCCAGTGTGAAAATATCGTCAATTTGATAAAAAATTTCTAATGCAACTTTCCAAGTCTTAAATTTCCTCGGCTGCACTTGAAATGGGCACTTGTTTCCCCATTATGGCTTTTTTAATCCACTTATGTCCGAGTTGTCTTGCTTAAAGATCACTCCAACGTATTGGATGTTCAGTATCTAAGGTATGTGTTCCTCAGCCATGCCTGATGAAATAACACAACAGTTTACATATTTCTAAACCCGATCTGCAGACCGATTGAAAAATCCATACCGACAATCAAATTTCCTTGAAAATATATACATACAAGTCTGCTTTGAGGTGACTGAAATGAGGCAAATTTGGTTTCAGGAGACAGGAAGAGAGAAAGTCTTGAGGAGCACAGATCGGGCGGTAAATGGCTACTCATCGCGACCAGGAACGAAACTCATCCATCCCAGGAGACACTTAGAAGAGGGTGAGAGAGGCAAGTGGTGAGGAAGGAAGAATATGCGCTGCTCTCTCTTCCTTGCAGCTGGTATGAATTATTCAGCTGGGGCGGGATCGCCTTACATTAGCCATCTTGTTTCTTGTGCCTTTAATGACAGTTGTTGTAAACATACATAGACAAACACCGTTCGCACTCCTACACGGCCCATCTCTCGTCTCATTGAGAGAAATATCTCAATTCCTTCAACTCTATGACTTCTGTGCCTCCCAAGAGATCGACAAGCTGGCACGATGGCTGGTGTCGCCACAATGCATCTTTTCTCCGCCCTGTTCTCGTTCTTGTCTAAGTTTAGAGCCCATTGCTTTCGTGTGGCTTGCGACTCTATAAGGTTTCAATGTGTGTTTTCAAAAGCTGGACGGGAGGGAGGGGCTTCGTACGAAACTGTCAACACCACCATTTTCCATCAGGCATAAAATCAGGGTGGCGAATGACAGGCAAGTGTTTGTGTGCTCCCCCTGCTCGAAATCGCAAGGTCAAGGGGAGACATTTGGCCCCTGCTAAGAACTAAAGCCCTCGGTATTCAAAACATTTACCCATTCATGTTTAAGAGATGTCCTGCTAAATAAATGATGACTGTTTACGTTAAGGCTAAAGTGTCTAGCTTTTCATAGAAGGAAAAACATTTGGTCTCGCTTGGGTTCTTGTGACCATGAGGGTAGCACAGATTTCCAGTGAAGCAGTGTAAAGGTATACAGCGAGAAACTGCTTGGAGAGTTAAAACACAGGCTGTGAGAGAGATCGCGCAGGGGGACGTATGTTTTATTTCCTATCTACACCTTTGGTTTCCTATGTGCTTTAATTGTTAATGCCTATTTCAAGATCCAAGACGACACTGGATATTTGAGAGGGCTGAGATATTCATCTTGTCCACTGCACATTTCAACAACGCTGACTGCTGGACTAAAGATTCATCACAAACAAAAACACAACCTCAAGTTCTTTCAAGTGCCTTAAACTCATACAGACTCGTTAGTACTACTACATTTACAAAACAAAAACATATGGGAATATATAGGAAAATATAATGCAATTATGTCAAATAATATACTGTATTTCCATATATTGAAACAAAGTGATAATATTTTTCAATATATGAACAGTTCCAATTCCTTATGTATTATTGAATATATTGTTATATTGTGATATATTAACAATGCATTACTCTACATATTTTCAAAAATAAAAATTGAGTTGAATATACTTTCTTTTCTTAAGGGTAATGCTAGTAAAACAAACAGACTCCAAAAATCCATTTAGTACAATGTAAAAAATGGCTGGTTTACATGTTGATAAAAATAAAAGTTGCAATGATATGTTCACTGTTTTTTTGATCACTTTATCGATAATAATAAAAAAAGGTTAATTTAAAGTTTAAAAATGAAGAGATTGTAATTAATAAATAATAAAAATATATTATTTTTTGTAGTATATAGTGTGTACTACCTAAATGTTTGTTTACTTTTAAAATGACCATTTTGCAGGATGCGCGTCTAGCTGTTCTGTTTATTTATTGCTACAAAAACAACAGAACATTAAGGACTGAATCAAAATGTAAAACAAACATCTTTAAGACTTATTTATGAAAGTTAAATTAAATAAACTATAAAAACTGAAACAGGAAGTGCTTCTAATACATGCAGCTTTGTTCACCTCTTTCAGATGAGTCTAAAAGTTTTCACACTATCATGTTAATGCCTTGCATTCTCACGAAGAGAAATGGAAGAAACTTCCAGGCATTTGGTCTGCAGGCGCTTGAGGTAGAGCTGTCTGTCATCGGCCGGACTTCAGGCGCTACCGCCTGAAAAAGAGCACTGAGTTTGCTTTGTCCCAATCTGCCCTTCGCACTCAAGCAGACCAGAGGAATGTCAGGTCTCCGAGGTGAGATTGTGTGGATAGCTTCAGCTGATCACTTGAGGAAGTCCCACGTGTTAAAGTGAGCCTCAGAGGCACCTCGTAGCGGCTTAGGTAAATTGTCATATTGATACACGATGAAAACCAGGGGCCCGACAAGCCCTTCTTAATCCTATAATGCAACGCTGCACCATGGATTTGGTTATCGGACGGTTCTCCAGTGTCGCCTGCAGAGGCGTATCTGCGTGACCTGACATGGTGACCACGATCGCTGACTGCCTATTCAGCTCGACTCAATTCGCTCTCTCAGATCTAGAGTTTCCCTTTTCTCAGCTCGCATTTTCTCTCTCTCCCGTTTCTATCTGAGAGATCTGAGAGCAATGTTACCACACCGCATCTCGATTTGTTTGCGTCGTGTGTTTGAGGAACCACAGAGGAAACAGAAGCAAAGAGCCTGAAATTATCTTGCATTATTCGAAACGCTTTGCCTACTAGCACGAGCTATTTTATCTCTATTTACTCCCTGACCCGAGATCAGAAGCTAAGTGGCATATGTATGTCCATTAGCCTCAGGATTGAAGCTCGCGCTCACCCGTCGCCCTGTTTTCATAATTAGCCCTTCTCTGCTAAATGTCAGCGTCTACTGCCGCACATCCATCCGACAGGCCCTTGGCAGCATATGCTAACTCCTAAACAACACTGATATGGCTAAGTGTTTCAGGAAGCGAGGCCTCGGTTCCAAGGGGTTACGTAATGGAGCCGGCTTCTTCATTAAAGGCTTCCTGCCTACAGTTGAGTGTGCCTCGGGTCCCTTGGCTCCTTGCATTGCCATTCACGCTGCCCACATGCAAACAAATATTAATTTTACCACAGCACAAACAATAACAAAAGCAGATGTCAGTCAAACACTCTCGATGCCGGCGCTGACCTGCAGTCTAAGGGAGGATCGAGTGGGCGGGACGTGGGAGGCCGGCTTTGCAGAGGCTTGCTTATGTGTTGGAAAGCGGTAGGCGGAGATTCTCAGGAGAACTCACGGCTTCGTTTTGCTGTTTGCCATCTCAACCATTAGATGGAGTGCTTGCTGTCAGTGGGAACAACTGCTCTCTGTCTGTTTTCAGCTTGCCTCTCACATCATCACAATGAAGTCAGAGGAAACTGATTAGATAATTAGCATCACCATTGATTATGATCATATTATTCAAATGATAATGCACACATACACGAGCAAGATGATAGCTGATATGCGTGCCCTAAATGGTTGTCTTAATAAAAAATCTATAAGCACATCCTTATAGGTACAGAAAAGTTTCATTTAAGTATGCTGCGTGATGTTAATGTTACATAATTGTGGGAGAGTCGTTCTCTTAAATCACAAACTATATGATGAAATGAACAATGAAAAATATGATCCATGAAATAAATAGGTGACAAACAACAAGTTGCTTTCATAGTGGTGTTAATACACACTTGTTTTTCTAAAGGTGTGTATAAAGATATCATAGGGAGTTTGGCATGTCCAATATCTCAAGCACTGGACAGAAATTAAAAACTGTTCAGAAGACAAATACAGATGTTTAAAATATAAAGTTAAAAATCTAATATGTTGACATATATGTGACACACTATTTACCTAAAGTGAGTGGAAAAGGAACACTTTTGCCTATTATAAGTTATATTACAATATGGATGGGTAGTTGACAAAAATACCATGTGTCATGTTGTGTGACAGCAAAAAAAACTAATAAAGAATGATCTTTTATGTCATTTTATACAAAAAATAGAAAATATATTATTACGGTTTATTTGTCAACTATCCATACATTGTGTGCATATACATATTCAGCCGTGAAGAAAATTAAAAGATCATTTTTAAAATTATGTTCAGTTTTTCTGACTTTCTGATTTCTAGGTATGTGTTTAAGTAAAATTATCATTTTTGTGAGATACTAAAAATATTTTCCCCAAATTTCATTAAAAATATTTTTTCTATTGGTATTCATCTGCAAAAAATAAAACCGGAGAAAAGGTCAAAATGATAAAAAGATGTTCTGTATTTTTTCAGACTTTTTGAGCACTTTAGAGCAATAAAACAGTTATATCTTTACATGTTGTACATCCTAAAAAGTTAAAAAATATAACCTCGATTTTTATCACAGTTTTCATGTGTCCTGTAATACTGTAAGTCTTTCACATTGCTGTTGGACCCCTCCTAAGGAATATCCGTTCTTCGTTAGCAAACAAAACTCCTTCTGAAGCCAACTCAAGTAAGCAAATATTGACCTTTAATAAAGAAGTTTATATCTGTCACTGATGCCCTCCGCTGACTCCAAATAGAAAACATCACCACTGTGGCGAGTTTGCTGATAGATCTCCAAGGTGCTGATGCAGAGAGAGGGGACTCAACGCACTGACGCTTGACAAAATATTTTGGTAGGAAATAAGTCATTACCAGAACCAATGACAGGCGGACGATGAGTCTGGCATTGATCGGTGTGTGTGTGTGGGGGGGTGACGATTTGATCTGTCCGTGCTTGTGAGTAACTCCATAGGGCACAACTCTCTCAGATTTCATTGCTCTGTACCCATAACCAAGAGGTGGCCAGTGTAGAAACAAGCATAAAAAAAATCACTTCATCTCCTCGCTCGCCCCCATAACAGCACGACCCCCCCCCTTCCAGGGTAGGGCACGAGCTTCTCGGTCTTTGTGCAATTAAACACTCCATCTGTCTGAGGAGCCCACATTCTCCCGGAGAATTCGCAGCCTCTTCTAATTGCAATTCTTATTAGAAATCAAGCGCCGCACCGAAGACACAATGCATGCATTTCGACATCCCCTCTGCGAAAGAAAAGTAGACAAAAAAAATCAAGCTAATTAATGATTATCCATAAGCTGCTGATCTGCATAACTGTGGCCATCCCTCTAGGGTTCAATTTGAGCTTGATTGTGATGCCATACATCAGCTTACATTGTGCATCATCAGACAAAAGGTGAGCAAACTCATTCGGAAAAAACCGCACACGCTAGCATACTCGATGTATAATACATGTGACAATGTTTCTCCGCAGCACAAAGAGCGTGCATCTTTTGATGTGTTCTTTGGGTGAAGTGTGAATTGAGGAAGGCTGGCGGCCAGATGGGACTGCTGGATCAGGTTACCTGTTAAAACTGCGCATCTGCCCCTACAGTCAATCTCGCTGATGTCTGTGACAGGTCGATGGAGCCCGTGCAGGAAAAGCTGAAGCAAAGGATGGGAAGAGCGAACTGGGACTGGCCTGACCAATAACCACCCCCCTCTCTCTGGGGTTTCACTGGACTCGGCAGGAATTCTGTCAGGCCAATTGGTGCAATGGAGTCAATGGGACAGAGGGACAGTCGCAGAGTTCAGTTACACAGGGGCCACAGGGCTGTGGCACCCAGTCAATACAAAATAGATTTACAGAGTCTCTTACATAAGTTTTTGAAATGTCACGGGCTCCTCTGCTCCCCTTTGTCTGCAAACATGGTGTCGAGTATTATCGCACGTTTTCTCGTGGAATCGCCTTGGGGAAGATGAGACCTTTCTTAGCCCATTATCATTTGCGCATGTTAAGAAGAGCTTTCAAACAATATTATATACTTCACTTTAATGTTGCTTTGTCTCTCTGTTTGGCGTCCCACAGCCATTATTACCTCAAATACCTACTTAACATAACAGACTTTTAGTAATCTTAAGAGAAAAGATTATTAAAGGGATAGTTCACTCAAAAAACGAAAATTCAGTTAACACATCCACTTGTCATTTCAAACCTGTATGGCTTTCTTTCTTCTGCAGAAAACAAAATGCAAGTATCCGAACAACGGCAGCACCCATTGGCTGGCATTGGCAAAAAACCCTTTTATATTTCTTTGCTATTACCTACAATGTCTACAATGTGACACAACAGACATGTTAAATGTTAAATACTGTCTGTCAGCCTAGTTTTGATCAAGTTTTCGCAAATTTATTCAAAAACAATGTATTATTTTGATCTTTCAATAGTGAATTTTAATAAAACACAAGAATCCAAATTAATTTATGAACATCCAATGTGTTTTATATGTGATCATTACTGTATAAATACCTCTGCATCTACGAGATCTCAAAAGCTGTGTGAAATTATCCATAAAACACTTCAGCTGTCAGCCAATTAAAGGTAAAAGTTTGATCTTTAGTCTTTGAATGTCTCTGACAAGAAAGGGTCCCTAACCCCTTCACTGGCCTTCCTTGTCTATTTTTGATATTCCACTTATAAGTGATTTGAAAGTTGATTGTGAGCAGACAGTCTGAAACTTTCCTGTCAGCTACTTTAAGGGCAAATAGATAGCCTCATGAATTATGCATCAGAGACAATTTTCTCTCAGCCACTGAGTCATCAATCAGAAGCTTTCCGAGGACCTCCGAATCAGCCAGCCCAGCTACATTCAAAGTCTCTAATATACAGGGGGTGGTTTGGTCTGCATTTGCGAATTCTTCGCTTAAGTCGCCGGCAATGCGAAATTATTTCCATTGCAGACCCTCGCGAGCCAACTAGCTTTACGCTTCTTGTGTTGTTTGAAATGCACAAAGCGCAGATGCAGCACGACTCCATTTTTCAAACAAAGATGTATTTTCATAAGGAAAATACATGCAAATATTTGCACGGTTTGTCTTCTTTTTGTTGTTGCTAGCAGAGACGCATGGCTAAAAGGACCCTCCAGAGCAGCAATTTGATCCATGATTGCATGCATTTACCCATGTAATTGAAATAATGAGAGATGATTGCTTTGAGCTATTAGTCATAAGTTCCTGATCTTTTTGTTTAATCCTGGCATCAGCTGTCAGTGTGCTGGTAGGAGCTTTGGGGAAGAGACACTAAGGATATCATTTGCATCACCTCAGACAGTAATTTTTACCCCCTCTTTCTCTCTCTCTCTCTCTCTCTCTCTTTGTCTATCTATCTGTCTCTCTGAATTGATGTTCTTAATTTTCAAAAGCTCTCTATACGTGCACAAGAGATCCCGTGATGTTTTGATGGGAACAAAGTAAGACAGAGCCCAAATATTCATGGTACTCATAACCAGGATGTTGTCAGCCGTATGCAAAATAAAAGTCTTGGCAGCAGGTGCAAGGAAGGTGTAATTCTTCCACAGAGGCCATTTTGCACTAATGGGGACACGCTCTATACAACACTCTGTTACACGTGGCGTTATGCATCGCTCCACCAATGACAAAACCTCACAGCGTTTTACAAATGAAGTAATAATTCCCCATTGTATCGGGACCAGCTGTCTGTGACGATCAAAACAACAATGGAAAAGAAGCTGGAAAAAAAGACAGAACAGCAATTAATCACAACCATTATCTTCAAGACAAATCAAAAGGTGTCAAGCTGTTTTCTAAATATTACTGTGCCAGCATTATTTGATTATGAATTTGACACAAGACAGCTACAGCAGGTATCATAAACATCTGGTAATTACACAGAGACAAAACATTCACCTTGTTTATGTCAGCTGCGGCAGGCAGAATGGTTTAATTGACTTGCGTTTTATTGTTTGGCTCCAACTTGTTTAAAACACATACGTATGTGCATCAGGTGGTTGCAAAACTGTGTTAAAAAACAAAATCATTATGAATTTGGATTTTTTTTTATTGACACATTCTTTTGAGAGGACGCATCAATAAGCATTGGATATTTTTTTTGCATATTTGTTTGTTGGTGGCGATATGCCACTATTTCAATAATTAATCTGAACTTTCTCTAATATTTGTTGTTGCATAAAACTCCATTACCTAACTTTTGCCTGTATCAAAATCTCTGTTTGAAACAAAATTGCTCATTACTTCATGGGTAGAAATCAAATGACATCAAGTGATATTTCCCAGAAAATCATAAACGAAATCTCAAGTTATAAATCATATTATAGGCAATTCCATGCAAATGTCTATATTCGGTGGTTCAAATACTCATGTGAAGTCTCAAAGTTTTTAAAGCATAGTGAACCGTCACAACCATAAATGTCCATATTTCTCATACATCGGCACATGACATTAAAATCACTATTTTGATGTCTAAGAGGAGCCATTCATTCTCCATTTGTTAGATATAATTGCATCTGGTTTGTACATTTCAATTCACAGAAATCCTGCAAAGTAGCCTATGTTGTGTCTCAAAAACAGGCATCCTTTTTTGTCACATTCATAACACATGATTTTTTTTCACTTTGAATAGAAAATAGAAAACTTGTCTATCGATTGATATTTTTCTGATGTCTGTACTCTAGGGGGTTGGGAAAAAATAAACAGATGATTAAAACTGGTAATAAATACATTCTCTGAGAATCTATATTTCACGCTTTGGACAAAAAATATCACACGATAATACTGAAATTGCCCCATAAGTTCACCGGTGCAAACTGGGGTAACTAGACAGTCATTTTAAAGTAATTGCCAAATGATTTTAAGGGATCAGCTAAGCATATCTAAAACCTAAACATTTAGTTTGTCTTAAAAACAAATCCAAAGTGAAGTGAAGTTATCACATGTCTAATCATAATACGGAGACACTGCCAGCCTCCTAACACCAGACATAAGATCTCTGCTTTTACAGCTTATGAAAGCTCTTCCTGGTAGTTGCGAGCACTCTCGAATGTTCCAGTGAGAAAGACGGTGTATTAGACGGAGTGACAACTCCTGCAGGTGAATGTGTGTCAATTCTCCGATGAATGCTCGTGTGCCTCCCTTTACTCTCAAAGGTAACAGGTATTAGTAAGAGATCTCTACATATTCCCCTGTAGGCTTTCCTTTAAAGAGCATCCTCTTCAAACGCCTTTCCCATTCAGCCAAATCTTTCATCTAAAGCATCCACTGCAGGCTATTATGAACCCTGACACTTACAAAAGCTTTTTCTAGTTTTTTTATCACATCCACCTGCGTGTCAAAGAAATGATGTGACACACACATTAGGCACTGTATCTCTTTCCGAATCCGGGTTCCCGTCTCAAAGAGGAGGGCGATTCTTTTTTTTTTTCAAAGATTGTTCAGTGCTATTCTAAAAGTGCCGCTGTTTGTCTGAGGGTTCGTTTCTGTTCCATGCAAGCACTATTCCTTCTGTCAGCACGTCCATGAGTGTAGGCAGGTATACATGCGCCAAATAACCAAGGTCACCCGAATACTCTCTGAATGTATGAAATCTCGCTACTTTCTGGCAATTTAGTGTTCTTTTCTTTTTTTTGTGGGAGAGAGAGTGAGATCCATAACACGATATGGAATACAGTCTGCGGTCACTTGCCTGAACTCTCGCATTCCAGGTGGCCCCGGTGTGCTTTTCTGCTCAGCGGTATGAAGCTTTTTAGAAGCATCGTCTTCCCCCAGACACAATTTCAATGTTCGAAGCATTATGAAAAGTGATGAGAGAGATCTCACTGTTATCGGCTAACACTCCTGCTACCGTAATTAAATAGAAGCGCAAAGCACAGAGCAATTTGGGCCCCGGCGAAGGCTGGATATTTCTTTTAACAGTTACAATTTAATTGGACCATATCAATTTATTTCACATTTTTAAAATGTCATGGCTTTGCAAGAACTAACAAAATTTGCATCCTGCACAGAATGTTATTGCACAAGAGTGAAATAAATATATAAGTCTAAATGCCAGTGTAAATGCCAAGTATTTCGAAAGCCGCTAAAGTAGGCTTGTAAAAGCACAGCGTCCTCTCTCCTGTGTCTGCTCGTCGCAAAGTTTGCCAAATGCTTTCAGTGCAGGCAGTCGAGCTGGCTTAAAAGGATAGCAAACCGTGTCATGCCATTGTTAGTGTTTTGACATCTGTTTTCAAACTCAAAGAATTACTCATCCACACAACCAAGGAGCTATAACTCTGACACGCAGCCAATGAGGACAAAGGACTACCAATTTGTCCCATAACAAATTATAAAATACACCAGAAGCCACACTGTAAATTAGCCAAGGTCTTTCCATGGCTCTCCAATAATGAGATAAAATGTGCCGGCGTAATTTAAAGAGGATATGGTATCATATGCTTTCCGTTGCTGTCATTACACTTTGACCCCCGAGAGTGTGTTTAAACAGAATTCTCAATTGCAAAGTGTTAAACGAATTTAAATACAAACGTTTCGGCAATAACGTAATCTCCATTTTCAAAACAAACAGCGACGTGTTACGTTAAGACTCTGGGTGTCATTTTCAAGTACAATGCGGTCTCCGCTTGCTATTTTTATACTTAGTAGTACAACAACATCGGTATTACATTACAGCATTTTTTTTTATAATTCTGTAAATACTGTAACATCAAGGCCTCTAATCAATTCACAATAAACAACACCTCAACACTTTTAACTAAAGTTGTGCCTTCAACTTTTCCTTTACAAGAAAAAAGGATCTTTGCCCTTTAAAGTGATGCTTTCCCCAAATGAATATTTACTCACCTTCGAGTTGTTCCAAATGTGTATACATTTCTTAGAAGACATATTTGGAATAATGCATATAAGCAAACAGATCTCAACGCCCATTGACTACCATAGTAGGAGAAATTTCTTTATCATGTTTTCGGTCTGTTTAACACAAAAGAGGACATTTTGAGGAATGTAGAACAGCAAATAGTTCGGGGTACTTTTGACTACCATTGTTTTTTTCTTTTATGTTAATCAATGGAAGTTGAGATCTGTTTGGTTATAGGCATTATTCCAAATATCTATCAGAACAAAGAAATGCATATAAATGTATACAATTTACATCATATGACAGCAGTTTGAAGTTATAGTTGCATTCAGTGGCCCTGATTGGAGGTTGCTGGGTGGGTGTTTGTGGGGAGTGGGGGGGCTCGTTGGTTTTGGTTTGGGGGATGTGTGGGTCTGGTTTGGTCTTGTTTTGAAGTCGATGTCGGACAGCAGATGAATAAAGCTAAATTATGCCATTCCTATTTTTACCTGGTTGTTCCTCTGTTTTCTGGTGATGATCGCTAAGTGGACCGGGTTCGACCTGCACGGTTTTGGCGAGTTGGACTTCCTGGTCTGCTCTCCCTCTTCTTCGTTGATGTTTGCTCTGTGGCTTTTGGTCGGGGTCACTGAGTGCAGCTATGACATGTCAGAGGGGATCTGGCGCTCCCGGCTGAGCCTGGTATCTGAGGTTTTTTTTCTCCGTCAATCAATCATTGGAGTTTGGTTACCTCGCCACAGCAGGGCAGTGTTGGCACCGGGACACTGCATTTATTTATTAAATTATTTATTTATTAGATATTATTTATTAAAATGATCTTGCTTGTTCTTTAAAGACCATGCAATGTGCTGTGTTTAACCTTTTTGTGTTTTTTCTTATTTGCTCCTGTAAAGCTGCTTTGGAACAATGCACATTGTAAAAAACGCTATATAAATGAACTTTAATTTAATTGAATTTGGAACAACTCGAAGGCGAGTCAATGTTAAAATAATTTTTGAGTGAAGTATCCCTTTATTGTCTTTGTCTAAATATTTTAAAGCACATTTATTTTCCCTCACATTATGGATAATGGAATGCAAGTTTTGCCTTTATCCCCCTTTGGTTTTATTTTTGCTGCATTCAGTCTGTAGCAAATAAAACTGTCACAACATCCTTCACTTTTAGTTCTCTTCTGTGCCTTTAGTGTCGTCTCTTTGCATTCAATTAGAAATCCTGATAAATTCATTTCACTCCCTCCTTTGCCATTTTGAATGGGTTAAAAGTTGAAAGATGAGCAACTGTCACATCGGCATGCTGCACTGGGGCAGCCGAGGAGACAAACCTGCCCGGCATAAAAAAGCTGCCTGTTCAATGAGGCCTCAAATTCCAAAACAATTTATCACCAGATTAAATATCCCCGAAGAGGAGAATGACTTGTCCATGGGCTGTTTGTAATTCAATGCGGCAGCAACATTGTCAAGTGCCAAGGCTAAACTAAGAGACTTATTACTCCTCCGTGACAAGTTTAGCCCCCGGGTGTCTGCAGAAAGCCTCTCGTTTCACGTAAAAAGTACCCCCTCCTTGTAAATGTGTTGTCCGTGAGTATTTAAAGTCATTATCGCACAGTATTTACAAAACAGCCCATCAGAACAGTTTGACATTTGACCAGCTATTTCACCGATTGTGTACAATAGAGGTGTCACGGTTCTCAAAAAAGCTCTTTGGAATGTGTACAAACTTTAGCCAAAGTTTAGGTTATCATGTAGCACTCAGACGAAATGAAGACGTGCTAAAGGAGAGATAAGAAAGTACAAGGGAAAGCTCTCGCCCACATTCCTTACCTGCACACTGCGGTAAGGAACTAGTTCACTGACACATGATGAATTAGCAAGCTCATTACTGAAGATGGGAGTTTTTCTTTCTAAACAGAGGAAAGGGCTCAGAGCGTCGGCTTTTGTCACTGGCTAATGACTTTGTTGAAATGTGGAAGTTTCTTCTTGTAAAACAAATAAGCTAGCACAGGTGACAAAGTGCTAAAAAAAATTCTATGTGTAAAAACAGAATTTAAAGGGATAGGTCACCTGAAAATAAAAGATCTTCAACTATCTTCTGTGGAACACAAAATAATACATTTTGAGAAAAAATGCCAAGTCAATGGGAACCAATGTTATTGGGTTACCAACATTCTTAAAATTAACTTCTTTGTGATCTGCAGAAAAAAGTCATACATTTTTAAATGACATATGGATGACTAAATGATGAAAAACTGTTATTTCAGAGTGGACTATCCCTTTAAATACAGACATAAATCAGCTTTATCAGTGTTGGTGGTTATCGTTTTGCAACAACGGCATGTCAAGATAACGTAAGAGAAGAAGAAACAGACCAAATATGCCCTGAATCTGTGATATCCATCTGTTTAGAATTAGGTTAAGGATTTAGGAGGCAGTCAGTCATAATATTTGGCTATCTTGGACCGTTCTCGCTGAAAGACCTCCCCCATTCCGTTCTGGGAATCGCCCTCCATTTGCTACTTCAAATAAACTTTGGATTCATTCACCAAGTTTGTTGACAATTGGACGTAAACTGTTTTCATCACTTTAAAAGAGAGATTTGCCTCCTTTCTCTCCAGTGAAAACATCTTTTGACTCGAGCGCACTGCGCAAGTTGTGGAAGAAAAACAAACAATCTGGGAGGGAGCAGACCTCTTTGTTCCACGCATGGATATGGATGAAAAGCCCATGTTTTGGCGGATAAAGGCATGCGGTCGTGGACACGGTGTACACACCTGTTATTCGTCTCTTTTCTATTATGAACGACTTCAAAACAACAAAGCTGCTCCGAGCAAAAGACACCACCCATTCTTTCGTCCACTGTACTGTTTTCTCCACAAGACTGAATAAACCCCATTAGCACCTTTAGGGTAATTATATCCTCTCAGGTGTCGTTTAATGCCTCGACTTGACAGGTTTTCAAATCTCTCTGTCATGTTCTGGAAGGTCAAAACCTTTCAGTCGACGTCAAAGATGGGAAATTTACATTTGGACAAAAAATACATCAAACTCTGAGTGACAGTCATAATAATTTCAGTGTTTTAAAGCTTTGTGAAACGGATGTGGCGAAAGGACACATGTATCACCATACACACACACACACACACATTGTTAACCTGATCCTGGTCCTTGTTATCGTCTTTGTTTCCCCTCCTCTGACAAAGAGCCCCAACAAACCGTGTTTCACCTGCAGAAACACAATGTAAACAAGTGACTGATGGCTTCTAATAATGAATGTAAAGAGCCATTGTTCTGTGTGGAGTCATTGCCTCATGTAAAGATTTAGTGTCAAGCCTCAGGGTAGCTACCTAATGCTTGTCTCACTTTTCCTCATAAGCATCAAAGAGAAGTTGTCTTCAAAAGTCACAATAAAGCACATAGGCAGAGCCCCCCGAGTTTGAGGAGCGCTCATTCAGCAGACTTACACCCATGTCATTCTGCCGACGGGGAGATATCTTAGATGTCAGGGGATGCCCTGCATGGCTTGCTTGAAATGAACTCTTCAGCAGAGGTTTTCTGCCAAATCCCTACAGGAAAGAAACAGGTTGTGTGTTTGTTGATGCAAAGAGGGCTTGTCTTTTGTGAAGGTAATCATCCAGTGAACAAACACTGTCTTTCGGTTCCAGTGCGAGTACTAATGTGTGTTTTGTTTGTCTTATTTGTGAATGGTAAAAAATAAACACAAGATTCAAGTTAAGAAGTTCAGAAGGGATCTTGATAACGTGTGTTTATGTGGCTTAAATTGCTGTTATGTGACGTTCACTGACACATTACACTTTTGCTTTTTTGTCAGGATTTTTATAAATAAGTAAATAAATAAATAAACCATTTGATTGTACTGGTTAAATTTGGTTCATATCTGGTGGACTATATTTAAAAAAATTCTCTCCCTCTGTGGAAAAAGGGGTGGGCACTCCAAATTCTGTCAAGGTAAAAATTGAGGTCGTGAGAGCTCACCTCTAATATGTGCTTTGCAGGACAGTTGGCTGTGGGGGCTACTGGTATCCATGGCAACCCTGATAAGGATCATTAGTGGGGTCACTGGTTACCAAGGAAACCCATGAGGCTGTCAGCAGGCGGGGGGCAATTGGTCAGATTCGTGCTTCAAGAGCACAGCACATCCTGTGAGAAGCAGACTAGAGGCTAACCATAGGAGGGAATGTGGTTGTTGGGGGTCAGAGAGTCTGTCAGTGGTGAATCAGCAACCCTCCTACCAACTTGGCCAAAAGCAGAGCTCCGATAAGTAAGTCCCAACAAGCAGCACACTTGATACCACGCTTTGAGGTGGTCCGTACCTGTCCAGACATGCAGGTGAATACAGGGGTCTGATACTAGCTCATGAGCAACCCTAGGAAACGTCTATGTTATCAGACTTTAAAATAATAGCATGGGAAAGCATCTATATGTAAGAAACAGATATTTTGTATATCATTTACTTACATAATTTTTATCATATATAATTATTATTTGCATTGACTGTTGACCTGGTCTTCAAGTAACAAGTTTTTATCCAGCATTTTTGGTGGCCCATTTTTCGTACATTAACATCATCTGAACTGATTTGTTTGGTAATGAAATACTCTGAAACTAATAATTTATTTAGAAAAATATTTAACGGCTTTGATATAATATCGCTGTCTATGTAAATATAGCAATGTAATACTATATAAATGTATATGAATGTGATATATATATATATATATATAATATTTATATATCATTGTTCGAAAGTTTAGAGATGTTTGGATCTTCACAACCAAGATCAAACTTAGGGAGGCCAAGACATGTAGCCTTGCACATTCTGCATACTATCTCAACATACTCCAATCTAACAATCACATTCTGCTAAAGCACTACGTTTTTTTTGTACTGTTGCAAAGCATCCATAAACCACGCTAGACCTTTTCTCTATTAATTTGAACCCTAAATGTTTTTTTCGTGACACAGAGCATGCAAAGTTTCCATGGCGACGGAAACCGCTGCTCAGCATCTCCTCAGTAAAAAGCAGCAGTGATTGACGTTGGGAGAACACTAGCGAAAGAACGCGAGGAGGAAATGTGCACATTAGAATATGCACATAGCATTTACCCTGTGACAACTCCCTGATGTGTTAAACCACAATTTGCCTCGAGTTGGAAAAGAAACAGACTATGTTTTTAAAACACGCACCCACCAAACTAGCCGTATACGTGATAGGAAAACTGATTAAATGCAGCCATGCCCCTGTTAAGAATAACCACAATCTGCCAAATGAATTGAAACCTTTCAGAGTCACAGATTATAGTTGCACGCCTCAGAATATTTTTTCCTGATTCTTGACGATTACATGTAAAGAACTGTCAGCATTGCTGTGGATGCCTGACACCTCCTTTGAGAGCAAAAACCGGTTGCATTGTTTGTAGAATGATATCCTATAGGTTTTAGTGAGAAATGCAGGTTGATCAGTGCATGTACAATATTCTGTGACCTTTATATATCATATAACTTCTAATTGCTATGCAATGGGTACTTGAGACTTATTGATCATGTTAAAAAGAGTAAGAAAAAGTTGGGAAACACTGCGCTATACCATGGATGTAAATACTGGAGCTTTGTGCAATCACTATCAAGACAACACCAGACCCCATGGCCATGTCAGAGAAACGGCCCCTGCTGACTACCATCCTATCTTTTTTTTCCTGGGGGACAAAGACTGTTGTACCTTTCAAGGGTGATTCTATGTGTATCCTATTTCACCCCTCACTCTCTCCCGCCCATTTGTAAAGCCAAAGATCATTAGCCTCTTAAATTACGTTCCACCTCTGCTACTTTTTCCAACAGCCCAGATCTTCTCCTCCCTATGACACCTAGACAAATTAAAACAAGCTGCAAATACGATGCTGTCGCACCATCTCATAGTGTTTATTTTCATTCAATAGCAGGGGTTATTCTGAGGTCTCTTTCTCAGCTAATCTTTTAAACACTCGCTTGTCTTTTAAATCCGGTTTGATGTGACCCTCTGAAATGCCACCCACGTAAGGAAACAATATTGGTGTTTGAGTGATCTGCTTGACTTGTAAACGGTGTTGCATGGTGATTTGTTTAAGATTTCGATTAATAGATTAAATGTTTGCTAAACATTCCTAAAGGACAGTGTAGCCAAAGTAAGAGATATCAAATGCTACTGATGTGTTTGTTTGAGTGCGTGTATATACAGGTTTGGCTATACATTATTGCAAATGTCACAAATACAGTCAACTGTACAAGAACGACTTGTGTGATAAAACATTTTAGATCAGGGATATTCAATTAAAGTTCCAAGAGGTGCGGTCTTCATATTTTCTTCCAAACAGTGGTCCGGACAGTAAGTTTTTTGGAAAATACATAAATATTTAATTCATCAATATTTAGCTTAGTTTTATCTATAAGATATGATATTTTATAAAGATACATGTACTTCATGTAATAATTATTATTTGTAAATAAAAATACTATTGACAACATACAGACAGCAAATGTAATGTAAAAATTGAAAGTGCTCTCATCATAAAAAGTATACAAACGTACTTACTAAATTAACCTTTCCATGCCATTCATACCAGAACCAATTCTATCTTTAAAGAAATTCCCAATTAGAACATTGCTCATAATAAATGTGACCCTGCTTGTGAAAACCCAACAAAAGTCTTTTCACTGTTTTCTACATAAAATTATCCTAAAGAATATTCTGTGAAAACATAACAATATCTTCAATATTGACTGAATAATGTCCTTTCAAAGATTGAAATCTTTGTGAAATTAATCTTTGATGCGTTATCTAATAATTAATTCGATTATGATACTTTAGCCAGGGTTTTCTCAGGGTCACAAATGTTTACATGCTAATCAATAATGCTAATGCTAACGTAGATTAAAAACCTAATGGTTCATAAAATAACACACATCTGATTCGTTGGGTTGGAGACATATAGCAAACAGTAAACAGACTGAGAGATACAAATACTTTAACGTCGCTATATTTTGTCTGCTGTTGTGTGTCCATTTACCTGCTCTGCTTGTCTGCACTAATGTTGTAAAAATAAGCATGTGTCTGCTGCTCATCATGCTGCGCGTCTTTGGCGGGAGAGAAGAAGCGCGCTCTGAGCGGAAAGGGTTAAAATGTTGCGCGTTTGGCCCTAGATAAAGAGATTTAGCGGCAAAAAATCAATTACATAAATGTTCCTAAGAGGGATGCTCATAAATTGACCAAAGTGATGCAAAATAGTTGAACACAGTCTAAATTTATTTTTATTTTTACAAAGTGTTTAATTCATATAAATCAATACGATCTCATTTTTCTGTTTTATTGCGATTTGCTTTGGTGCAGTGATGGTTATTTTAAGGGTAGGGTCTTCAATATTGTTTTTTGTTGGATTCAAAAAGCACACGAATTTGTGCACTTTGTTTGTAAGATATTTATGAATTCCTCTGAGATCAGGTTGAATATTTACAATTACTAAACAGTAATGTATTGTCTCCGCATTCTGGTGCTTTTTTGTCATTTGGTGACATTTTCTCTGTGTAGTAGGTAAACAGATATTGTAGATATCTGAAAGCTAAGATGTGTAGCACAGAACTGACCCATCAGCAACCAGCATGCACACTTTCATTATAAAACCCATGCATGTTCAGGGTCTAATCTAGAGAATTATCTACAAGAAAATGCGATTTCAGTGAGATTTGAACTCGATGTGGTTTAAAAAAAGCCATAGAATACTGTATTGCTTTTCCTTGCCTGTTTCCAACTACTGACCAAACTATTGCGGTTATTTATTGAATCATACCAATTTAGGCCTTTAATTTTACAGAGTTGCTGTTAAATTAGCGGCTTGTTTGGCCCATAGAGGGGTCTTTTATAGTTATTGACTGTGTCTGTGCCAGTCCCGAGGTCAAGTTGTTTCAGCCGGTGGTGCCAAGGCAGGTGCTAAAGATTAGTGCCGGCAAATGTTGCAGTACCTAGAAGAAAAAGTGTTTTATTTGTAAACTGAATTGTACGAAGACTTATTCAACAAAAACAGTTGGACATTACAATAATATTGAAAGGAATGTTGTTGTTTATGTTAAAAGCTGGTAATCTGTACCGCTATAATGTCAGGTGTAGCCATTTTCAATTCAAAACAAAAATAAAGACAACATGATAGGTGCATCAAATCCTTTTAGCTTTCTAAGACTAAATGAAAGGTGTTTTGCATGCACTTGCTAAGTTAGGGTTTTGAATCCCAGAAATGTAAAAGTAAATAATGCATGTTCAGGATCATTTGCATTTCATTTGCTTTTGAAAACCGTAACTTTTCAAGGTACAATCCATGTTAAAAATGCTAATATATTTTCGCATAGCCAGACCTAACACGTTGTCCAATAGAAGCCTTACGTGTCACTAAACCATTAACCAGCACTTCACCCCGTTTTTGTTGGCATGAGGCTGTGTCTGTGAGGGGAGAGGGGGGACCAGGTGCTCTCCTCTGATCAGATACTGTATTTCTCATTGAGACCTGAGGGAATAAGGCTAGCCTTTGACTTTCCACTGGGACAATTATAATGAGAAGCCAGTTATGTTCTCCTGAGGCTAGAACATCTTCATTCTGCCGATTTGTGATGTCTGAGGTTTTTTCGCTCAGTGACATACTCAGTAATCACCTATATATTGTGGACAGACACACTGATGCTCCCCCACAGGTCTGGTGATTGTTTTTGAGATTTTTACCATCACTTGAAATCTTCGTAGCCGAATGAATGCACTGGCTTATACTAACTGTTTCATTGTAAAGCCAAAAATGCTTTGAAAATGCTTTAAAGGGATAATTGATCAAAAAAAGGAAAATTATTTCATCATTTACTGACCCTCAGGTCATTCCAAACTTGTTTGACTTTCTTTGTAGAACAAAAGATGATGTTTTGAAAAATTTTGGTTGAAGAACCAAACATCACTGGCCCCTGTTCCACAAAAAAAACTTAAATTAATGACAAATGTTTATTTTTGTGTGAACTATCCATTGACTGCTTTTATATCCTCATTGATACTTTGTCAATACAACCAATTGAATTTAATGAACTGTTAATGCCGCTTTTAAACCATTTTAGAGTTATTAAGAGAATCTTAAGCCTTCACGCTGTTTATTGTCATCTTTCTTTGATAAAAAGTGCACTGGGAGATAGAATGCTTTATTCTATCACATGCCTCAATAAGGGATTTGTGGGATTTGCCATCATGGTTTTGCTAATGAGCACAGAAGGAATTAAAAAGTGAGAGCCATAGATAGGGCTTGTGGCCTGAAGCCATTCTGGCGAGGTGGGGGAAAACACTGCCTCCTTAAAGGAAAGCTTTTGCTTATTGGAGGAGATCCATCCTTAGCTCACTCTGTCCTTTCTTTCAAACTCCGACTCAGACCTTGGCTGTTTCATATAGCCCTGAATGACAGGGTCCTTCTCGCTCGCACAAAGCCAACAAAGATCCCGTCTGCCCTTCGCACCCCTTCTGACCCAGACAATGCAGGTAAGGAAAACGTCACGCATTCAGCTGGCCTGGCTTTACCCCCATAGGTCAAGCCCTCTTAAGCCACTCGTTTCTCCTGTGTTAACAGCAATTAACTATAAATGAAGCAATTTGCAAACAAAGTGAACCCACCATATAGGAAGCGTCCTATCTGGGTGCATAGGGTTGGTGGTTCGAATCACACCACCATCCCACCTCATTGCCCCTCACTCTACCCAATAAGAAAGGAATCCTCAAGCAGTGAAGGAGTGTAAATTAGTTTCCCTTTCTCTTTACTGGTTGTCTCAAAAAAGCCAACAGAACACCTCTCAACCCGCATGTAATGAGGCTGGCTACACAAAGCTCTCAAAGTCGGTCAAGGTGCACTATTTAACTTGGTTGCTATAAAAATATGATTTAAGTCATTTCAAAGCAACATCATTATTTAAATAGTGAAGTTCGTTTCTGCAACTACTCTAATCCTCTCAATTTTATAGACCTCTTTGGATGACAATGCTTGGTCAACGCTGGTCAAGAAGAACCTGCTTGAACAAAACACAACAAACAGGATATTTATAAAACGATTTAAAATGTTAAACAAATGTAGTTAAGATTTATTCATATATGTAACATTAAAAAATACTTTAATAACAACTGAAACTGGAAGTGCTTCTGGATCAGTCTTTACATCTTGCAAAGTGTATTTTTTTTAGACAACGTTTCTTAAGAGACAACACAAATATTTCTGTGTTGATCCTGTGTAAGAGTTTTTTGTTTCCTTTGTAACCTCTGGTTATATTCATGGCAAAGCCGTAGCACTGCTTAAGCAATGTCCACAGTTTAATCCAAATTCACACTCTTTTGCAATATAACTGTAAATAAATAACATGATAAAGATTATCATATGCATATATTTAACAAGAGCCCATGTTTTGTGTCACAGCACCTGCTTTGCTGTACATCTGTATACCCAGCGTGCTTTCAAATCAATTTAATAGTTGTCACTTTTCAAAATCAATATTCACATCTTGCAAGTCATTTGCAGAATTTCTGCTCTCGAAATTGTAATCCGTTTGTTATGTTTTGCCTTTTATTGAACCACTTCAGTGCCGTCCCACGGGGGGATCCATACAACAAGCGTTGGGAGTGTCATCAAAACACCCGTCTAGATTGACAGGTCAAACAAGTGCGGAAAGCGACTTTATGCAGTGACCGGAAAGAAGTGTTGAAGCCAGAACGAGTGTTTGATGTCTTCAAAAACAGAGAGAGAGAGTGTAGACTGTGGAAAAGAGAGAGAAGAGACCTAGATCCTGATTTTGTAAAGTCTGAAGTGTGAATGTGTTCTTGGCTCAAGTTGCAAGGCGGTTCACTGCTGTCAAATTCAGATGCTAGCTACTAAATAACTCCAGTGTGTTGTGGTGAGGGGACATCTCCAGAGAGGCTATTAATTTTTTACCTCCTAGTTTCCTCTGTCAACAGGGATGAATATAGCATATGCAACTGAAATGTTCACTTTATGAGTTTAAAGGCTAATTATGAGATGTTTAATGTCATTCAAATAAGCCAACATTAAATTTCCCATGAAGTTGGACAAACATTGAAGCAAAGAACTCTTTTAAACATGCATAACTGTAATACATTAGGGTTATGATAGTGATGTCCATACACTGGTTGTGTACATATGGTTGTGGCTCAGTCAGACCAATATCATTGCTGATTTGCAAGATATTTAGTAGGGAAATCAATGGAGAAAAATTCAGTCTCCTTTTTCCACCAAAACAAATTTTCTGGAACATTTTAGAAACTCATCTGCAATAAATCTGGTTTTAAAACTCTTAAAAATGGCAACATAGTGATATATTCTGAACTGAATAATAAATAACTCTGCAAACTTTTTGAACACTCTGCTGGGAATCACCTTCAAGAACAGCTAGATAACAGTTTCATCCCTGTCATTCCGAATGTATGCGCACAAACTGGGGATTGTTATTTTCAGGACAAAATGTGTGCAAATATTAAAAATGGAAAATAGCACACACTCATTTTCCCAGCTCCCACGGGGGCAGGGTGATATTGGGCACACCACCATGGTGTCAATTTATGCAGTCCATGCTTCTGTTGCTTCGATTCATTAAGATGATTCACGCTGCTGAAATGCTGTGAGGAAAGAGACAGAGTGCAACAGGGAAACATTAATTACATGTGACTTAATTCGCCATACTTTAAAATATACCAGAAGTGCGTTTTCCATGATAAAACATAGGGCCTGGAAGTCCTTGAAAGTTTTCAAGTTTTTCAAGACCTGAAAAGATGATGCTTAACAATCATAAAATGCTCAGGAATGTTCAGGAATTACAATTTTATATGAGTTGTTATATTTATTTGTATGTATTGTCTATTTGGTTTGCAATATTTGAAGAGTTCATTGGCAAACAGATAAGTCTGTTTAAAAAAAAAATTTTGCTTTTCAAGCAGGCCAGATACTGGCTCAACTGGGAGGCAATCATATATTTTGGCTGGGCATATATACTGTATAATCATAGTTCATTTCATACATTAAATTGACAGACCATTGTTTAATAAATAATACAAATAAGAGGAATCAAATTATTTTATAGCAGGATATTTATTAAGGGCCCCAAAATATGTGTAGTTCATGGTTGGTAGTTACTGAAAAACATAATTGTCACATAAACTACAGATAAATATATTTATTTTTACAATCACAGAACTGAATGGCTAAGCTTGACAAATTCAATCTCCACTATAATTTGCCTAAAATAATACAAGCTTATATCATGCTGCAGAAAGCAACCAAATTTTAATACAATAAAATGTATATGAAAATTCAGACTTTTTATGAACTAGGAACATTTTTTGTTAAATTCTTTATCAGAAAATAATAAAAATATAAAACAGGATTTGTGCCTAATGCTTTATAACAAGTCATGGGATACAAATACAAAGTGTATTTTAAACATATTTTACGAATTTATTGGATTAAATAGAAATTCAGCCAGTGACCGCCATGGGTTTCTCAGTGAAAGGCATAACGTGGTGGAGAAATCTATACAAAACCATTTTAAAGAAGAGTTCATAAAGAAGGAGTCTCAAAATACAGTGCAGAATCTAATTAAGCCCTAATAAACACAGTGTCTAAAGCCCACAAAGACATCAATACAAATGGAGCTGGAATTCCTGCTAAGCCACTCAGGCCTGTGAGCTCTCATCACAGATTACAAACATCAGGAGAAGTCATCAGCAATATTTGTGCTCCAGATAAAAACCTCAAGACATTGTCTAACAAATTCTGGAGCTCTATGTTTATTTACAGTGGTTTCTTCTATCCGGTTGGGTTACAGTCTATTCTCTTTCTTGATTACATGTATTAATTTTACCATATAGCAAAATTAATGGTTAAAATTAAGGGCAATCTTGGTATCAGATGAATGATATTTTTTACTTCACCAGCACATGAGCCACATGTTCTATTGCAAAATATTTTATTTTATTTATGTTTGGAAGATTAATAAATTAGTTTAGGTCGTTTAGTTGTGTTTATAACGAAATTTGGCAGGGTTTGAAACCACAGTGTGTACAATTTATTTAGCTAATCCCGGTTATTTATTTAAATTCTACTATACATATCAGCAGCTTTTCATGTGAAATTCATACAGGAAGATTCCTTATTATAGTATAACTTGTCTAGGCCCCGATACTATGTTCTATAAATTTAGATAAGTTCAGCACATGTCCTTGTTGAAATAAGAGCGGTGTCATCATAATTGCGAATAATTGCCTAAATATTTTTCAGCGGACCACAGAATAGTCTGTGACTTGACTCTCCTGACCTTGTCTCCCTCAATCATTACTTCATCACAAGTAACAATGTTTAGTAATGTTTGGTATCATCCTTCTTCTGCTGCCTGATAAATTCCTCCCTAGAGATTTCGTGCTAATGCTCTCAAGCACCGGTCTGCTCCCCAGCCCGCTCTTCTCTATCAACAGTTACTTGTTCAAATAATTACAGAGTTATATCTCACTTTACCTCCTTTCTTCTTTCTCAAAACTTCTTCCCCCAGCCTGTTGCTCAGCATCGGCCTGAAGCCCAAACCTTGCTTTGCACCAGGTGTCCCCTTTTGTTTCTTCTACAGTGTTTATGTTAAAAGTGCAAGTCGAGGACAGGACGGTTAACAATACCTTGTCTTGCCTCTCCGTGACGTTTAGGGTTCTCATAAGAACATGCAGAGCTCAAAATATGAAAAAAATCCCAAATATAACCTGTAAAAATTTTGATTTCTCGATATTTATGTATGAAATTGAAAAAAGAACTCTAAGGTCCAGCTGGAGTTTCTCGCCTGCTGTGTTCTTGCTGAACTTTGTCAGACTCACACATCTCACCTCTCCAATCAGCCAATCCAGAAGGTCCTCATTCCTCATTGTCTTGTATATAACATCTGGCCTTCGAAGGCTACAGATGACAACCATCCATTGCGCTGAAGGGCCAACTTATGTTTAGATGTGAAACTAGGCAGAATAACTTTGAACGTCTGGAGCATGTTTGGCTCTTTAAACATGTAAAGACCAAATTCTCGTCCAGGACAAAATGATAACAATAACAGTTTTGACTGGATAAACGTTAAGAAGATCCATCGGTGTCCACAAAACCAGTACAAGAACTCGTCTGAAGCATAATTTATCTTTTATTATTTAATTTGTGCTATTGCTTTATTTACATACATCACTCCTTGACGATATATCAGCATGTTGGTAGAATTGATCAGCAAGTACATTCAGAACAACAGCAATAATATTCACAAAATAAAAAACAACAACATGAAACATGGACGCAAAAAACAACATGTATTTGACTAGGGCCTTTTTGTATAATATGATTCAAATGCTTTTATACAAAAGACTGAACATTACAGAACACACTTTATCTCTCAGCGCCATATCTGCATGATAATGTTATGTAAGCTTTACAGCAGCCATTTCCCTCTGGAACTAAAAAATATCACCCACAAACAATCTTTTGGCACTTTGAGAGAGAAAATCTATTCCATTTAACAAACTGCTCGACTGTACTACTATTGTCCTAATACTTGTAAGCTAATTTCCGCTCCAGTTAACAGTGCACCATTTCAGATCTTTGACTTCTAAAACATTGTAAAATGACATCTTTCAACAACGGCACGAGAGAAACTCTCATCCCTCTCCTGAAATTTGTGACAGTTCTAAAGGCTTAAATGATGCTAATGTATGCCCTCCCTCACCGTGTGAAACCTATAAAATTGAGTGTAACAAAGTAAAATGTCTTTATCTCTGCTTTAAAATAACAAAACATATTGTTCCTATAATGGATTGGCGCCGTATATCTGAATTAAGAATAAAAGCTCAAATCACATTTTCTACATCAAAAAGTGACTCTGGTCTGCTGAGGAACATTGGCATTAAAAGCTAGAAAGAAACTACAAGAATAAACTTGAATTTTTAAATGATAAAACCTTACATGTTTATCATGTTGTAACACAGACGAAATTTGTATTTTAGCTTGAAAACAGCATATAACACATCTTCTAGACACCTTCCAACTCGATCTCTCGAGCATCGTTTTCTTCAATACCTGGTGGATTACACTAATGGACAAAGCAATCTGTCAGTGATATCTTTATCTCACAGCTGTTCCCAGGTCAGTCAGGGCACCCAGTTGAGTGGTCAGCGATACACCACTCATGCAAGCTGCAGGGCCCATGAGCCCCAGGACATCAGTCTCAGAACTATACGCAAGGCTCGAATATCGCCCCCTCCAACCACCTTATCTGTTGCAGAAGTGTAAGATGAATTTGTACACGCAGCCAAAAGCACATCTGTGCACCAAGTGCTTGTGTGTCCTTCAGTAGAGTTTAGTTGTCGCCTTAAGCTCTGGGGCATCATCTAAACGGTCTACATGTCATAAATCAGTCTGTTGCAATGAATTTCCTCAATAAGGATGCACAATGATTATCAAACTAATAATAGTTAGTCCTTAACATTAACACCACATCATAGGGATCCTTAACAATTAAATTGATTGGATATGCATGCATCCAAATATTTATTGGATTTAACTGTACTTTCAGGATGGGAAAGAAAAAACATTTTTAAAGGACAAATACGAATCTAATATAGAAAGCTGCACAGTTAATACAGAATAAAAATCTTAATGAATAAACATATTGTGTGGGTGTACTCATACTTCTCTCATTTATTTGTTATTAGTTTTAGTAGTTTCGTTTTCGTACATCGTTTCTCTGCTGCTGGTGATTACATTACGGAAACCGAAACTTACGTGGGTTTGTGAACAGGACTCAACAGTGAACTCATTTCCATTGCTATAGACAAAGCTTTGATAAAGGTAAAGGTTAACCATTTCATAAGGTAAGGTATGTCAAACCCAAAAAAGCGGGTTAAGTTGAGCCCGTTTCTGAAAGAGAGGTAACTTGTACTCAGAGTCAGTAACCATTGTAACTTACTCTGAGAACCTAACCTGGTCAGAAGCATTTACATTTAGTCATCAAGCAGACGCTTTTATCCAAAGCGACTCACAAAAAGTTTAGGGAGCAATAGGCGCAATAATACAAGAGCAATAATTCATTAGGTGGCAATAAAAATGTACTGGTTTCAACAGAAGCTGGTTTTTTTCAAGCAGGTTTTCTCTGGTAAACCCAGAGTTTCTTTCGATCTCCTCCCCCTTTTTAAAGCGCTTGTGGTGTACCTCATTAATTCATTCATTCATTCATTAATACAGTCATTCATGGCACACATTTTGATCACACAGAGCCAAAATAAGTGACTATAAAATGTCACATTATGTGCTTTATACAGGAACTTGTATGTGAAGACTGAGGCTGCATTAATTCATAGGGATGTACTTTGATTTCAGGAGGGGAATTTAGGACCCGAGTGGAATTTTGTCATTTTCTTTGTCATTTGTATTAAAGCGGTACTATTTTTCTTTATGGTGAATTAGATATATCAAAACGTATCATTACATTAATAACATCAGCCAACGTGCGTGTATCAGAGCATAGTTTTCTATGGACGATGAAAAATTACTTCATACAGTGTATAAATGAAGTACATGAATAAAGACATTAATAAATACAGACATAAATGCAGAAACGAATCGATAAAGTAAATAAACAATAAATTTATACGTGTAGTCATTCCTACTCAAATCTGCTCCGAGCAGGGTTCGAACAGGCGATCAGTCTTTGACTTAAGAGTTGGATGCCCTGCAAGTGTCCAATACACCATTACATTTCACTTTTATAACTGGAGTACTTGTGGTGAGTGAGAACAAACGTTTTTTTTTTATTTCTGTTTTATTTCTGTCTCGCTTTTAAGGGTTGTTGCTAGAAGGGATACGGGTATAGCCGGAAGTGGTGCAAAATCTCGCCATATAATTACAATAAATGACATTAGTTAATTAATTAGTTAACTTACACCTACCCCAACCCTAACCTTACAATGATACAAAATATGAATCAAATGTTTTCAGCGTGACAAATATTATGCGGTATTGAAGTGAGCATGCCCAGTGGAGGAAGCTGTATCCCTTCAAGGCCCTGTCACAAATGGCGCACTCCCGTCATGTGGACCTCCTCAGAGTCCACGCTTGGTGACGTCACACCATGGTGAATCCTAATATCGGAGCTCCTTTGATCAAGGCTTGTCGTAGTCGCGGCGTACTAGATTAACTCAAGGTAAGCCTACTCAAAGCCTACTGAACTCAGATCAACTTTTCTGAAACTAAAAAGTATCGCATCTCGGTGTAAATCAACTCAGAGTTCACATTTGAGCTTGGTGTTGGTTAAATCTCCTTATTGAAGCGGGTCTCAGGCGCAACACCCAAGTCGACTCTCCGTCAATCCCGAATGCGATTGTGACGTGCCATAATCACCTCCAAATGAGAACGGTTGTGTGGACAGCGCTGTCTGCTCGCTCTCTATCGCAATAATGGCGCAATGGATAGAAGAACGTACACAAATTCAACATACCTGTTTATGACTTCCGTATTTTCCAGATTCCACCTCCTATCCGTTGCTCGTCCATGTTTGATATTGACCTTGGACCAATTAGTTATTGTTTCGTAGGCCGAGCGAATCAGCGCATCACAACTGTAACGGAAACTAACACTGGACAAAAAGTCGAATAGACCTATTTCACAGCGTGACGTGTACAAGCCGGACTGACGCTTGTCCGGTCAATGCTCAGTTGTTGTGTCGCAGTTAGGACAGGTTATCATTTTTCTTATGTAGGCTAAGATAGAATATTGTTTATGATGCATTAAACTCGGAATGAATTCATGATTAAAATGAGAACATCTACACATAATTTATGGCCTGCAGGGTAGATAAAAAACTTAATGAGCAGACGATATAGCCAGGATGTTTTAATTGAAAATTGCAATCAGGATATTTTAATAATAATTGCTCGAAAATGTTGAAGAGAAATTCACCTATAGGCTACTCGGTGGTTATTAAATAATAATAATATTTATGTTTATACCAGGCAAATAGAGAACCTCCAAATCCTTGATTTTGATCTGATATATTTGATATTCAAACATTCCTGACAACTTTCACTGCATACAAGGACTGCTGTTTTTAGACAGACTATTATATTATACATTAGTTGTTTTCCACATTTCTTGTAATTAGAGGCTGACACAACTAGCCTAATTTAATACAAAAATGAACCTCAAAACATTAATTTGGTCCTCTGGTGGAATAGTCAAGTTTCTTTCAATTTTTTTTTATTCACATGCTTGTTTGGTTTGTTAATATCCTTATATTGTTGGTAATAGTATACGCTATAATGTCAATTGTGTCTTCTGTTTTTATAAATAATCTCCTCAGTATAGACACTCATGATAAAACTTTCGCCCTCATAATGTCGGTCCCACCTCCAGCATGTCAGGTATATATTAATCTGTCACATATGACTTTGAAGGTCACTTAATTACTCTCTAATCAGATGTATTTCAGTGGCTGAATGACAGATGTACACCATTCTTACTGATGCTATTCCATTAGTGGTCTTTGTGACATACTGGTCCCTCCCTCCATTACATGAACAAAATGATTGTCATTGCATGATAACCGCACAGGTGCTTTGTGCTGTGGCACAGGTGATTCTTGTATGTTTGCAAGAAGAGTAATGATCAGCTTGGAATAATTGCTGACAACACAACATCATTTCAGTCATAATTGAAATGTATTGTACACTCAAAAACAATGCATGCTGAAAATCAAAACTTCTGAAAATGCAAAGCACTTGACAATGTTACACTTACCTTCTATCCAGCCTAACCCACACCCCCAGACAGATCTTCCCCTTGTGACCTCAGAAGAAAAATGCATTTGATACATTGTTTGTCTGTACTCACAGATTAGCTGTCTGAAAACAGATATTGAGCTGGGATTGTGTATTCTAGCACATCTGTTTTGAATAAAGACTTCTCCTGTGGTCTTGCCCTTACTTAGCAAGACTCTCTGGTTGAATCCAAGTCTAATTTTCAGTATGACACCCTGAGGTATCGCTTACTAGACTTTAGTGGTGGAGCGGCAGCTCTGTGTGGCCAGCAGGTCGATATATGAGAGTGTTCCTGCTGGAGCTGGGCACAGGTGAAAGAAGTAGATTAAGATAATGAGAAGAGTAAGGCTAGTCTTTGTGTGCTCTGCACACAATCTGTGGAGTGAGCATGTGAGAAGGTGGCATGTGTAGTTTAGCTGTTCTATTAGAAAGGTGTAACATGGGAACAGACATTTGCAGGCGATAAAGAGACAGAAAAGATTTGAAAGTGCGCCCAGGCCTGTAAGGAGCCAGTGAGAGAAAACACAAAAGCTTTAGATGGATATCAAACTGAGTTTATTACATGATCAAATCTAATTTAATAGGTCTAAAAATCACATTTATTGTTAAGTCATAATAAAAAAAGGTTAAAATGATTTGCTGTTGATGCTATATAAAATGTATGGAAAAAGGAAAAAAGGTATAAAGGTTTTTTGCACATGACCAAAAAATGCTTCTTGCATGCCAGTAATAGGCTTCTGCATTCATATTTAAAGTCCCGTGAACCGGAAGTTGATTTCGTTAATAGTTCCATCTTATGACACATTTCCGAGTGAAAAGGAACTTCAAAGGAGAACAATAGGAAAAAAAAGGAGAACAATAGTGGGCGTGGCTTGCGTTTTTTACTGCTAATTGATCGGATGCTTAAAACCAGCTGTTACATTTATTTTGAAATGAAACTGGCAGCAGACTGACATTTGAAGGTGAGAAGTTAACGGAAGCTACGGCCAAGCCGTCTAATTTACGTTATTTCAGATGGATAGTCATTTCAGGGCGCAAGTGCATTTTCAGATTTAACTGAAGACAATGAGGGTACATGAATTCAATAAATAAAATAACCTACATTGATAAGCTGTTTACTACAAACGCTGCAATATTTCATGAAAAAATAAGAATTGTCATTTTTAATTTCACTGGGACGTACAGCAAAGCTGAGTCTTTTTTTACCCCAAAAAATATTTTGTTCGTTTATTTATTTTATTGAAAACATGTTCATCATATAAGCTGCCGATTTTTTATGTAAGCCTATTGCATTCTTAATACCGGACAGTCACATAGTGACCTCTAAAACAACAGCCGAGAGCATCACCCAAAACGACGACCGGGTTCGACTCTTGCCAGTGTACATCTCGCCATCTAAATAGCAGTGTTGTTAGGCTATTTCTATTTCAGCCGACCAGGACAAAATCCGGTTCAGTTGAGAGCGGCTCTCCGTCGTTTTGCGCGAGTCGACAATCACTGGAAGCGCGCGCAACTTCGTAAGTGAGGGGCTGCCAGCTGCCGCAACGGGTAAGAGCAGGTTGCCATGGCAGCCGCGTTCGGAGGAGAGCTGAAGATTGGCAGGGAAAAGCGTGTCAACAATTGCCCTGTTGCAGCGCAAGAGAGGAGCCGCTTCTTAGCCCTGCACTCTTGACGGCCCAGTGCCTCGCGCCTCAGCCACCCCATGCTGTTTAATAATATCCATTCACAGAATGTGATTGATCTTGGACTGTGTGGTAAAGATCAACAGTCCGAGACTTTCCATTTTCTTTCCTCAAAACTCTCCAAACAAACATAACTGCCGCTGAGCTGCAATTTGCAAACAAAGATGGTTCCCCGCAATAGGAACGCTTAAACTTACTGAGAATTATAACAAATTTTGCAAACCGCGTGGCTTCATCGCGTACAGGGTAAAACTTAAACTGCACGATTTTGTATTTTGTCAGCTTCTAATCGAAATTATCTGTCAATTTAAAATGACACTCATATTGCGCCATGAGGATCGCATAGCATTTTCTTGGTCCGTGATCGCTCTGCTTGTATTTTCACAATAGCTTTTTCATTGGCCGTGTGTTTTGAATGTTCTGTTATGTCATGAGGTAAAACACCCGTCTTTCATTTTTTTTTTACTGTCTTTATTTTGTCTTGGGTTCTCTGAGGGCGACGAAACCAAACCTGTCCGTCAATGTAAGCCCATTGACAAGCTCAATACACAATTGCTTTGAAAATTGCTAAAAAATATTTTTCATGAAACGCTGGCGATAAAACAGCCCGAATGTCCTCGCTATCCTACTATCATTCCGGATTTTTACACCTTATAAACAAAGACCGGGGGGATTTTTCTTTTGTGTGCAGACAAGTGCGACTTATTTGCCATACACCTCGTCTCTTCCTGAATACTCTCGGATGAAGCTGTGAATTTGCTGTCATCGGTCTAATCACGGTGGCATTGATTTTTGGTTTCTGGAGCCATATCTGCCCTAATAACCACACAAGTACAATTGTGGTCTGAGTAAAATAGCCTGTTAGTGTTGTTTATTTAAAGCCAAGGCAAAAAAAACAATAGTTATTTACAACAGCAGCACACACAGACGGGTGAGTAATTAAGGCGGGGGAAAGATGCATATCTTGAGTTACGTGTAGATGTACTAAATGGACACCTGTTTAAAAACAACAATAATCGATAAAACGTGTAGGTGATGAAAGTGTAGGCAGGGTGATCATCGGTGGCGCTTTGTGATGTAGAATTGATCTGAGCCGCAGACCGAGAGGGGCGCAGCGGGGCTGCCGTTTGTTTAGTAAACTCCCATGAATCCAAGTAGATAATTGCTCTGTGAAATTGGTGGCAAAGGCAGCTTGGGTTCCGTGTTCCGCCCACCTAGAGAGGCGAATGAGCGTCTGCATCTTTTTATTTTTTCTCAGATTGTCAAAAACCATCGCAGCATGGCTACAAGAACGGTATTTTTATTTGTTGCATGTAGACACTGCGCATAGACTGTGCTAAAAATGGAGCTTCACTGTTTCTTTTTGTTTGGTCTGGTGAACAAGAGATGTTGTTACTGATGACTGTAATTGTTTTAATGACTGTAGGAACATTACATATTGTTTAGCGGATCGTTTTTAATGTCTTTACAATTATTCAGGGGTTCATTTTTGGTTGTTACGTTGTTGGTTTACTTTGATCACGCAGAACTGTAATGGTTTTCCTTTTGAAATAATTTGTTATAACTTTTTACAAACTTCTCATTTAACCTTTTCATAGACCCGAAGTGTTTTAAACGTGTAATTGAAGATTTTCTGTTTATACTTCGTAAAAGCTTTTTTTTCAAGAACCTCTTACATGCACAGAATTTCTTCTTGTAGAAAAAGGTCTTTTAGTCGGAAAAAGGTACAGCAGACTATAAAACGTAATAAAATGTTTTAAAGGAAAGAACCCATTTTAGTGTGTAGATCATTCTGATTTTATTTTTCTCTAGGCGTTTGTATTAATTTAACTATTACAATTATGCTATTCAATAAAAACAAGGAATTAATTTTGTTTCACAGTATGTTTAAGTGAGGAAATACATTTATATGGGCATATATAATATACACAATTTACATTTTGAGGCATGACAATTCCACACATTTACATTTTGATATTTTCTCACTTAAGAAAGACCTTCATCTGTTCCATAATGTATTAGTTGTTTTTGAATGAGACATGTGTTGTTTACTATCAAAACTGTAGACAATAAAAGACACCCTCAAGATGATATCTCTGGGGACCTGTAATGTCTGAAGTGAAGCCTTTGGGTGTTGAAAGTGTGCAAGCTTAAACCTCTCATATCACATGAGAAAATGTGCCATGGCTAGATACACTTTTTTATAAATAAATACATAAGATCTCTCATTAAAATAGCAGCTGCAATATTGATTTTGTGTGTATGTGTCTATGGAGACCTTTGTTCAAGGTTTCTTTAAGTTCACACTTCCACAAACACACTCACACACGAATTATTATTACACATCAGCCTAGCTTGTTTTACCAAAGATGGGAACATTTAAACAAACAGAGACATCAAGTAGCTTTAATGGTCATGTAAAGACCTCTGACCTAAAAGAAATGAAAGAACAACAGATATTCTTTATCTTCCAAAGTAACAATTTACTGTCACAGTAGATCAGCATGTTTTATCTTTTACAGCAAAAACATTAGCGACAAGAGAATACTGTTTCAACAACAAACAAAATGTCACAAAAACATGTTTGCAAAATGTAAAAAATACACATCTTCAAATGAAAAGCAAATTGTAGCACGAACACAATGCTAAGGTATTCATATTTAATTCAAATAAAATTGTCCAAATAGAGAGAAAAATTAAACTCAATCTATAAAGGGATGCCAAATAACAGTCTTGGTTTTATACAAAGCCTCTGTTTTCTTTTTCTTTCTTTTTTTGTACTGACAGCAATTTAATCAAACTGTGACTTCATGCCCTACTATTTGCAAATTGTATAGCACCTCTAAAACATAAAGGCAAAACATTTCACAAACAAGTTACATGGACCTTGATTACAACTGTAAACATTCTCAGCATGGGTGAGTAACGCATCACAGGGTGGATTCAGGCTACTGCAGCACACACTGCCAGACATCTAGAGGAAGACAATGACAAATTTAAGACTGTTATTTCTCTTTTCAAATTATGCACATCCTTCTATCCCCCTCCCTTTTTGGCACTAAGAAAAATGGTGACACAGTAACACTAACAGACGCCAGATCATTCATCATAAGGCAAGATAACTGTAATATATCTAAATTTACCTTTGTTAAAGAAAAGAAGGAAAAACATATGGTACTAAAAAAATACTGACACAATACTGATAAAAGCTAAATCAATAACATTTGTTAACTAAAATTAAGATAATTTTATAAGGACTTTATATTCACAACATACAAATATATAATGCTTTTTTAATTAAAATCATGTAAAAATATAAATTCAAGAATCATCATTAAAAATGGATGAAAGAATAAATATTAAATACTAAATAGTTTTGATTATTCTTATTTCTCGGTCAGAAAGCAGCAAACACTCTTTGATTACCCTAATAGGAACCTCTTTGCATGGAGTCTGACCTCATGGGTCTGCATTGTAAATCATCTTTTTTTTTATATAAAGTTTAGATATTTTTATTTGTATAAATTATTATTTGCTGGTAAATTCTAATTTATAATACGGCTTGATGACCTGTAGTATTTTCTCTTACAGTGAAATGTTGGTCTCTTAATACTTCCACTTGATAGGTTTTTTACTTGCTTCAACTGAATTTCAAGTTTGTGTCCGCAGAGTAGAACACTCTTAACATCCTCATAGTCTTGTCCAAATAATAAGTGTGTCTTAATCTTCCCACTTTGTTTCCCTCTCTTCTTTTGGTGTTCTTGAAGCGGGAAACTATTCAATGTGTCACGGGTTTGTGCACAGAGCATTAGAGAGACAGAGTTGGGGTCAATAGGAGGCAAGTCAAACATTCTTATTTCCTCTCGGTCTCAGAATCCCAAACTTATGAGCTTTTCCCTTACTTACTTTGTGTAAAAATGCTAAATCTTCATTTATTCACTGTTTAAAACCCCAATACAAGCATCATTGTTTCTTCAAATAAGATCTCTTGCACCTTAAGGCAAACAGGCAGATTTTCTCACAATATCAATAGCCCCATTTCCCCTTATACCTCTTTTAACCTGGGAAAACTCTTGTAGAACGGCTTCTCTATAGCGCCAGTGCCCCTGGATGGAGGAGGGGTTAAGGGGACCAGAGTAACATGATGCAGCACTCAACGTGGGGTTAAGTGCTTTGCTCAGGTGCACAACGGCAGTACTATACACTAGGACCCTTCTGTTGCCCATTCATTCTCTTCGATGCCCCACTGGGGAATGAAACCCACAGACCCCCAGTTTGTAGTCGGTAGCCCTGCGTGCTCAGTTAGCTACCCTATATAGACATGCGTGCTCCCTTAAGATCCCAGCATCCTGCCTCCCAATCCATCCTGCGGAATTCCCCCTTGATCTTAGTCAACAATGCCTCACAAATTAGAGTGCTACTGGTTTGTGATCTCATCTCAAGTCCTTGTGGCCAAATCCTTTGGGCCTATCTCCGTAACTTCCTCAAACAATCAGACATCTTAACACATCTTTCTGTATACAATCTACTGCAGGCTGGCAGCAGAGATGTTAGCCTTGTCTGTTGAGATGCCAAAGTCTGGCTGCAAGACACCTTTTTGTCAGTATGCAAGAGTGGCCTCCTCAGAAGCCAATGCATTGATGAAATACTACAATGGGCACGGATGACCCACATCTATCTGGTATCTTTGGAATGATGCCAGAACCACCATTTAGAATATTGTCCATAGTATTTCACAGGTGTAAGGATGATCATCAAGGGCGGTATTACAATTTTTGCATACCAATCAATTAGGATCTCCTCAAACTGTAGAGGTGCCTACAGAGGAATGGTAACAAAAACAGAGCAGGCACCCGTTTCATTTATTTGGTTGTTTGTTGGAAATATTTATTAAGCTTGATAATATGTGTAAACAATCAACTTAACCTAAAAACGGAGGAGATGTTAATTTTTTATGCTGTCCATTGGTATATCCAAGAGGAGATCTTTTTTAATTATATTTATTTTTATTAATATTATTGCAAACGTGGAGTATAGTCGAACTGTGTTTTTGGCAATAACGTTTGTATTATTATTTGTTTCAATACAAATATTGTGGTTAAACCATATGTTGGTTTAACCATATATTTGCTCTTACTGTACAAAAAGGGTTGGATTTAAAGTAATGTAATGACAATTGAAACATTTCCCATTGCATACCTGAAGTCATAAATTCCATACAAAAGTCATAAATAAAATGTGTAAAACGTGCACTGTTAAACATTATGTTAAGTTCTAATTTTGACCATATTTTTTACTATACAACATTCAACATCAAATTAAGTGTTTTAAGCCGTGGGGGTTTGGCACCTGTTTGTTCCGATTTCGGCGTTGTGCATGTATTTGTGTGTTCCACAATCGATGTAAAATATTATGCTTCTGACAAATGCACAAACATTTGCATTGAAGATGATGTCCTAATAACAAAGGAACCAAATTAGTCAAGACAACATTTTCCTCTCCAGCTAAGTTGGCTGTCTGTCAGCAGTGCCGTGTTCAAGGCGCACTGATAAAAGAGGTGGGCGCAGGGTTGTATGAATGAATCTGTTCGCCATCGCAGACGAATAGTTGTACAAGATCAGAAAGTAATCTTGATATGTTTAACAAGCAGCCCAAAGCGCGGTCTGATAAATAATAAAGGAGCTTTCAGTGGTTCCAATTTATGAAACATTAACTGGAGGGGCATAATGGAGTAATTAGTTTTATCTCACGTTTGATGTTATTGGACACTGCCCCGCCCTCTAATTGTTAAGACAACGGAGAGTAATTTTCTGCATCGCGAGAGAAGGGTGGTCTCTCATGCTGCCGGTGATATCTGGATGTTCAGGTACAACATAGTGTTTATAGTACTCCCAAAAGTGTATCAAAGTTCGGATCCATGGAAATAAAAGAAATGTCAAACAAAACAAGCATTAGACTGCATAAAATAAAGTATGGACAAGGGAAACAGGTGAGGCTTTGTTTAGGTGGCTGAGGTAGATCAATATCTCGGCTTGCAGGCCAGGAATCTTGCCCGTTTTCCTCTAGCACTCTGGAGATCAGCTTACTGCTTGTAGACAGACTGTCGCCTATACCTCACTGACAGACAACCTGCCTCACCCCAAAAGACGGAATAGGGAAAATATCTGCGTGCTTTTCTGAAAACGCCGGGCAGATCAGTTCGTCACCGTAACTCATAAATGACCTATAACAGATCGTGTAAAATTATCTTAAACATCGTCTGGAAACGATGAGCCTTGATGGCAACGCGTGTTTTGATGGGACTATCTTAATGGCAAGGCACATCATCCTCTGGGCCTCCTCCGCCTTCAATGACGAAAAACCTGCGTCTTTCAGCTGCAGAAATGACTTACATGTTGGTTGAAAATATATATACATTTGGGTGGCATGTATGTTTCCTTCCGATTTGGTCTTTAAGACATTATTGTGCCGTACAATTAGTGTAACTTTCATAAGGCTGGACGGAAGTCTAAATAATCTATAAAAGCATCTGTGCTCGATTGGCCAAACTGACAGCCAAAGTCTCTCTCTGTGTGTCTTTATCTCCTTCCTACTTTTTGTTTACTATTAACAAGCGAATGCGTTTGTCAGGTGCACACTGTAAACATTTGGAACATGCAGCTGAGCCATTTCTCTCTGATCTGATCTTTATGATTAGGCTTTGATGAATATCTCATAAATGCATTCAGACTGAAACGGTCATATTATGTACTAATATTTTTTAACCAGAATTAAACAAGGTTATTTAGATGGTTCTTCGTGCAGCAAACTTTTATTTTATAGACCTATCCGAAAAGTAATTGTTTACAGCCCATTGCGCATGATCTGCCATTCACCATTATTGCCATTCTACCATTCTTCTTGGTGTCTTCGCTTGATGTCGTTTGTTAGGCCTATTATGTTTTTGTTATTATTGACTAACAGTAAATACCGCTATTATATGCAGTTAATCTTAACAATTATTATCGTTAATATGATGGGGAAAAAATACGGTATATTAATATTTGATAAAATACTGGCGTTATTGTGGCATACATATTACGCACAGCTACAAATATTGTTACATATAGTCCACAGAAAACTACTTAAATATTTGATAGCTCCCACCGATGTGACACCACAAATAAAAGCTTGTTGTATTAGTCTATCAGTCGTTTGAATGGCGCAAGTGAGAATTCATTACAATCAGCAGTTCTATTTGTAAGCCTATTGGTTCCGTTTCGGACACCCAACCCGCACAGGGAGTTTGGAATCTGATAGTACGGATGCTGTGATTCCACGCATTGTCTCGAAGCTGCTTTTGACAGATAGTCCTTCATAACTGAAGAAGTGATGTTATGCAAAAGGTTTGGCACCTGTTGGCCACGTTTAGGAACCAACAAAACTGGTGATATTTGTTTAATTACGGAGTCGTCAAATACAAATTGTTAACTAGTCTTACCTACAAAAAAGATACTATTATTATTATGTTTGCTCTTGGGTAGCCTGAATGAATGTTATTACATCATGCGTCCCAGGTGGTGTTTCCTTCGTGTGACTAAATACAACAGACAAAACATATTGGTTTAGCGCATGTCTTCTTTGTGTCACCCAATTCTTCAAAGTGGCTTCGGGTTTTAGAAGGTGAAACATTTAATATTGAGGCTATTTTAATTTACTAGAATACTTTAGAATTCGATTCTAATTGTATTTAGGTCAATATAGACAGATATTAGAGAGATAGAGAGACAGACAGTTGGACAGGCAGAAAGATAAAAATATAGAAATGATTGCCCTTAAAGCAGCAGTGTCAAAAAGTAAAGTGTACGATATAAAGCGAAATATTTAATAATAGCTCAAATGCAGTGCGGCGTTTTAACACTTTTTGTACCATTAAATCTATCGAAGCAATTGACAGGTACATAGTCGCTGTAGTAACAGAACATATTTTAATCTTAAAATGCACGAATATTGAATCAGCTATTTTGACAAAATGTATTAATTTACGCAATTTGCGCATTTTTACGCACCTGGTATTACCTGGGAATCAACCCCATAAAATTAATGTTGCCAGCACCGGTTAAATTACAAAGTGAGAGCGGGAGAGAGAGAGAGCAGAAGTATGGATGAGAAAGGTGGAGAACTCGGGTGCGCGCTCAGGTCAAGAGATGAACAAAACACAACTATACAAAACTAACTAAATATTTAATGTTTCACTGAAAACATAAAAATATAGATATAAATGTTTGGGAATGCACTTTTAGCCTGGAATAAAAATGTATCTATTTGTGGCTAAAACCGTAAACCAAAACGATGATACAGAACAGATAATAATACCTAAATGATGAAAAGAAGTGATGTTTCTGTTATCCTTTAAGCAGCCTATATATCGTAGCAATCAGGCACACCAATCACACCTTACTGGGTGCGCATAGGCAAGACAATAACTCGCCACAAGACACCACAAAGGCATATTTTTATATTTAAAAGATGATTAGTAAAATAATATTTGATCTTTAATCGTTTTATTTAAATGCTTATTTAAGGAGGCATATTACCTTATTTTTGTTTTACATTATTGTCATTTATTTTCATTTCAAATTGCGCCTACCTCTGCTTGTTATAAAAACCTTGATCGTTGATCATTTAAAATATTTCATGGAAATAGATTTAGAGTGCATGAATAAGAAGCACATAATTTAGCTGTTTAACAATGCATCGTCACAATGCAAGTTGTTTGATTAACCCGACAGGTCCTTTCGTTTCTCGGCAGTCTGGATCTTTACACACTCATTAAAACGATTATTCACGATCTGTCGAATGTTTTCTTTTGCAAATATTTTACTACAATATAGACTGGACATATCACAAACAGTTTTTCAGCCTGTTGAGCAAAATACAATTGATATGACTTTATGCATTAAATAAAAAATAACATTTTACTACCATTGTTGGATATAACTAAAAAAAGTAATTTTGTTTAGAGACAAACAGGTGTATAAAAGACATGTGCATCAATTGTTTCCAATTTTTGAAGATTTTTTTGTCATTTTATTAGACTTTTTTATTCATTTATCTATTGGATGTTACTTTATTATTATTATTATTTACTTGTATAATAATCATAATAATAAATATGAATTTCACATTTCTTTTGTGCTTTCTCCATAAATTTCCTAATATTAGGAAAATATAAAATGGTTTAGTGGGAGCAGCATTCTGTATTATCTCTTGTGATTTTTTTCACTGCTTGTAAATGATATTATAGTTCTTCTTGCCACAGGGAAAACTAAGTTTACGAGAGGCCATGTGTTTTACAAAGATATTAAACTAATGTCACTACAGTTCTGCGTCATTCTAGCGCCCTCACTCTGCCTGGCTCATATTACTTTTGAGAGGAAACATCCTTACAAGTATTTTAAGGTGCAGATTTCGTTGCTACTTTAAGATACGTTCGATCATAAGGTGGCAAAATGTAGTTCCCACAATGACCTCCTTTTTTTCTTTATACACTCATGTCAAAGATGTGACATCCGTTACTGAGCGAATGAGCATTAAAGGATTGAATTATATCACTTGACTTCTGCATATAGAACCGTGAAAGCATGTTTGATAGAACAAACCAAAACACCAACATAACAATACGCAAAACTGTCTTAAGTGCCAAGGCAGGACTCCGAGATTTGAATTACATGCACATGTAATGTGCACATAGCCCAAAGCAAAAATGCCCACAAACTGTCGCAGGGAAATTATTCATTACAGATCAACGACGATTGTGCAGATAATACTTTTGTCTGAGCCCTTGATTACAGACACCATAAAACTTACACATTGCAATTTCATAAACATATCAAACTGTTTTATATTCATAATTATTTATTTTAAATTACCGTTTGCATTATGCAGCCCAAAAATGTTTTAAACATAATTTGTATGTTTTAGTCACAATATTTTTGTTTTCTCGCATTTATTCAATTTACTATTTTGCGTCATGAATTCATTTTATGTGGGCCTACTGATGTTCTTTATCATTTTCCTGAAAATATACCGTTCGTCTATTTATACGCACAAACATCGTTGAATCATTTCTTTAGGTGTCTTTGGGCTTGGATGTTGTCCCCAGTTCCCCCCACAATCTGCGCCTCGGGGTTATAACAGAAACCACGCCTTTTGTATAGCTCGTGACTAAACCCTGCATTCAAGATGTTGTCAAAAGACAAAAAGAAAAAATAACTATTATTTCAAGCGCATCGCTTCATTAACTCAGTATGTAAAATACAATACAGGCGTTTCGTTTTTAACTGTGGGTCCGCCGCGTCGAACCGAGATAGCTTTAATTGAGGATTTCAATTATTAGCGGATTCCAGGCCTTATTTCTGCTGCAGGTAGATGGATTATTGGACGTTTAAATACTCATGTTTTAGACCGGAAGCATTAAGTGCAATTAAACAAGCCCAGAACAAACAACGACCAAAGATCATAGTTTTGCTCTCAATGAAACCCACTGAAAACAAATACAAACTAAATAAATAAAATATCCTGAAACATCCACCATGCATGCACTGCACCCTATATTAAACTAAATTATTTAATTGTAAGATTGTTAGAATATTTTGAATAGAAAAGTATCTGTTATATAAAATAAAACTTCAATTGAAAATCCACATTTGAAATAAAACAACTAAGGGCAAATAAGACGTTCCTATACTCTATTAAAATCCTCATACGGACATCTTACATTATACATAAAAAAAATTCTTTATTATTAGAGAAAAAAAATATGTTTCTAAATATGACCTCTGCTCTTTCTCCTTTTGTTTTTGAGTGGCCACCCCGTTTAACATTTGAGCGATAACATCTTGGGAGAAGATATTGAGTTCCACCGGTCTATTGTATAAAGCACGGGGGTTATTGCATTACGGAGACACATTTAATACAATGTCTCTTTAAAAAAACGAACAAATCACTGGACTTTACGTGTTGAAAGATAAGTTGATCTGTAGAATTGTAACTAATGATTCTATTGTTGGCCGAAGAGCAAGGGATAGTGATAGTGATTATCAGGTGTTATTCATCTGTGTGTATGGCCTCTATACGACCAAAAGACGCTCGAAAGTTTTTGTTTTGTTTAAAAAAAAAATTCTTCACAAAATAGACGTAATGAATTAAGCATTGTAACGATTACTGGACTTGGAGGAGTTTCAGGCACAATTGCTTAGGGTCCTAGAATGGAAGATGGGTAGGCCCATAGAATATCATATCATAAATTGCCTTTTAAAATAAAAATATATGAAATAATAGTGTTTTCGTGTGGTTTCGCTCTTCATAATTTCCCATTTTAACAAAATGTTTTAGATTGCAACGCATTGAAAGGCCGGGGCCTTCAAATAGACCCGCAAACTGACGCTTATTTGTTCTGTATTCCACGCTATATTCCAATCAATATTGTGAAAAACAGCCAAATGCTAGCTCTTCAAAAAAGACAAAATGTTCGTAATAAATGTACCTTGACCTATTTTTTTATTTTGTTTGGTTAACAGTTTAAGCGACAAACACGGGCATAAGACCACAAAATCACAACCATGGAATTTAAAGACGACATAAACAATCACTCAATATTTTATGAGGCATTTACTCAACACGGGTTACACGTTCGCAAAGTTAACCTATAATTACAACAGGTATTGACATTTCACTAATTACAAAAAAGAATGTGACCTGCATGGTGGTGACCACATACAGTAAAATATGCAAACACAATCTAAAAGCATTCATTACGTCAGTCTCCTTCAAAACTGCATGTCTGTATTAACGTTGAAAACAAAACTATTTTTTTTGCTTGATACCCATTCTTTGGTCTACAAAGAAACTGTGTTGTAGTCATTAAAACGCATTGTAGATGCATGTATTCAGTCTGCATTCCTGAAAATATACTTTTCAGTCTGCATTATTAAAATAACACAATAACAAGGAGCCACGGATCTGAACGGGTATTGAGCACTTATAGAACATATTTATTGAAAAACGAAAATAAAACTTTGTGTGTTAATTTTGAAAAAACTCACTCCACCAGTGCGTTCATGATACGTGATAATACTGCAAACATGATGACTGGTGGTTGTTTTTAAAATGGTATTAGATATTTGAACATTCAAAATAGACAAAACTGCAACCACTATTTAAATAAACATTCTTAAGTAATCATACTGCCTCCCAGAAAACCTACGCTTTACCCTTTTTTAAACTGGTCACATTGCACATTGCTGACAGTGGAATAATAAACCATTTCGCGACACTTGACGTTCGTATACAGAAAGAAATGCATAATAATAATATTAATAATAATAATAATACAAAATACCTGGAATTCGGCTTGCAATGTCCTTTCTCCTTAATTTGATTTTTTTCTTTCATTTATATATATTACAGTGTAAACTGGTGTAAAATGTTCACTTACAGTCTGATCCTGTGGATGTTAGTTAGTGTATAAGTGGATTTGGTGTTGACCCTTGATTCTGGTGTGTGAAGTAATCAGAAAGTCCGCTTGAAAGTCCGGAGGTGAAACTGGGTAGGGAAGGCCTTAATGAGTCACACTGGAGAGAGGAGGCCGTTTGCGGGGAGGAGGAAGAGGCGGCCCGGGAGCTCATGGACGTGGTGCTCTGGGAGGTCATGGATGGGTGAGGGACGTGGGGGAAGAAATAACTGGTCTGGCCCGCGAGCAGGTTCATTGAACAGGGATTCAAAGAGTATGTCCCGGAGCAGGGTACGGAAAGCCCACATGGCACTGAGGCGGCCAAAGCGGCCGCTGTGAGGTGGTGTGTGGCGTAGGGAATGTCTCCATTCACTAGTCTGTCAACACTCAAACCATTGGATGTTGGGAAAGAGTGATTGCTCCCCAAACTGTTTTGAGTTAACATAGTGCTATAGGACATTGGGTGACTAGGGTAAGGCGACGACGTGCCGTTGTAACTTAACGCACTGGTCGCCCTCGGATGGTGAAGCGAGAGGAAAGGCGACATGGGCCAGTATAAAGAGCCAGCTCTATCCATAAATGTCAGTCCCGTGGAGGTAAGCCGTGCGCCCCTTTTAAACGCCAGCTTTGCCCTAGAAGTGGTTGATCTCCGCCGAAGTTTTCCAGTCGTTCCGCCGATGAACACGTCGTCACTAGAGGGGTCAAGCATCCAGTAGTTCCCCTTTCCTGGGTCATCGTAATGCCGGGGCACTTTGACAAAACATTTGTTAAGACTGAGGTTGTGCCTGATGGAATTCTGCCATCCTTGTTTGTTCTCCCGGTAATACGGGAAATTTTTCATAATGAACTCGTAAATGCCGTTAAGAGTTAATCGTTTCTCGGGACTCTGCCGAATGGCCATCATAATCAAAGCATTATAGCTAAAAGGTGGTTTCTCGTACTTGCCGTTTTTCTTTTCGCCGTCTTTGCCTCCTTCGCCTTCTTTGGAGTCCTTTTTTTCTTCCGGCTTTTCTTTCTCGTCCGTGCACGAAGAGTCGTTGGATGAATTCTCACTCTTAGCGCAAGTGCTCTCCGACTTTTGCTCCTGTGCTTGGGCAGGTAAAGGAGTTTTCTCCTCTTCTTCGTGCACCGCTCTGTGCTGGTGGTGGTGGTGATGGTGGTGGTTGTCGCTTTGGACGGCTTCGGGAACCAGACTGTTTATACTGAACGATGATTTAGGAATCATTTTGACTTCTTTCCTTTCTCCCATATCCAACATCACAAGTAAAATAGAGTAGCAACAACCAGCGACAACGGCAGTAGCAGCAGCAGCAGCAGCACAGTTGGTCTTCAAATCTCTTGCTCTGGCAACTCCTCTTATTAAAAAAACACAACAACTATTTCATGTTTCTTAAAAACACGTCGATATGAGACAGCTATCTACAATTAATTACGGAGCCACAGACACTAAGCTGTAAAAAAATTGGTTGAACCTTTTTAGAGACTGTAGCCAACCACAGCAGCATAAGTATTACCCGCGCAGCCAATCATTGAGCAGTTCTTAGCGCCTGTTCCAGTGCGTAAGGATACACAAGATCCACCAATGCTCATGCCCAGTCAACAATGGCTTTCGTTTCCCCCAGCAAACTCCTACCAAGAAAACAGACCACATAACCTCAATCAATTTTTTTTTATAATTGTAGAGTGCTGTTTCAACATATCCATGCGTCCTCAATTTGTTTTCATACCGCAGGGGGAAAACAAAAGGGACTCAAAGGTAGCCACAGAAAAACAGGTACTACTTCCTGTATCGGCAATTTCTGGGTTTTAATCACGGCTAGAGCACGTAATACAAATACAACACATATACCCACAGCAAGGTGATTGTAGGTTATAGCCTAGTTATTTTTAATGCAAATCTTTGGCGAAAAACATATAGTTATTTCTCATTTACGCATGATTGTTGGTTCACGTATATTTATAATAATGTAAGTATTTTTCTTGATGCTTTACACCCGTGCATGTATCAGCATTGGCTACTTAGTTGCAAGTTTATGTAAACGATTTTGAACCTGGACATTTATAATGATAATTTGTCCTGCAGAGAAAATCAGCAATATCTTTATTTTTATAATATCTTTATTTCTGGTTTTATTATTAAAAATACCATGCACAACAACAATTACAACAGAGGCAGCTGACAAAGAAAAGTTTAATAATAATAATAATCTTAATAAATATAATTAATTATTTATAGGATGTGTAGATTTGTATCCGTTTGTGTAGTTATTTGCAGGTAGATAAACAATGACATATAGCTAATGCGTGTAAAAACTGTATCAGAATATCAAGACGTCAAAATAATTAGCGCTAAACAAAAAACCCATACATTTAAAATAGGAGTATCTTCTCTCTGGATGAGAAAAGTAAAGAGCTACCAATTTAGAAAATAAAGACAGTGTAGCTCTGCTTAAGGCCATCTTATATAAATTCAGATTACACTTCCAATACATTACTAATGTTTTAAAAAAGGTAAAAGTATCTCCTTATGCGGACGCATGAAATGTCGACATGAATCAGTCGCTTTATATTTACGGTTGAAGTTTCTCTAATGGACGGGGTGATAGGTGTGTATTTGTGCTAAGAACGTTGCAAGGGGGTTGACTGAACAACAGACACACGCACGGCACACACGCATTCGCATGTGCAAACAAATCGTACACACAGACACACGCACAAGCAAGCACACACGCACGCAAACAAACAAACAAGTCTACTGCATTCCCATAAGGTGGAATTGTGGTAATAGATAAATATCTTATTTAGGTCAACTTTGAGGAATATAAAAGGACTGACATCACTATATGAATTGGATTTTAAATTCTTTAAATGTTTGTCTAATGTCTTTATCACATGCTGAAAGTGTTTTTTATTTTTTAAATATCAGCATAATTTATTTTTTATACTACAGAGTTTAATGAAAGCACTGCCTCACGCTCTCTGCGTTATAATCATGCAATGTCTACATTATTTCTTCAAATGAAAAATACATTTTGTTGAATAGAGAACAAGCTTGAGTATTATTAAGCAACCGATTCCATAAGTTTGTATTTGCATATAGATTAGATTCATTTATTCTTGAATTATACATAGTTTTTTTAATAAACTGAATTTAATAGGAGGTCTAATCATACACGCATAAATCTCGCAAAAGCTGCTTTTCTGGCTTTAACAGTATTACCCATTATTTGTACTATTGACTAAAAAATATTTTTCACGCCACTGTTGGTTTGATAAAAATGTTGACTCTTTTTCTATTAAGGACTTTTTTTGGTTGATATTTTGTAACCTTTATTTCGAGATTGTTTTCATAAATGAAGGTGCGTGTTGCCCCTCCACCAACAAACATGATGTCTCATGTTAATCGATGTCCGTTCGTGATTGTCCGACTTGTTTTATGAGATATATAACTATATATATGTAGGCGAATAATGCAAAAGTTTACTAGCTTTATTTAAATATTTCCCTTTGTATCAGTGCATTAAGCCCGTGGTTTACACGACAAACATATTCATACTTTCTCGTAAAGCCCATATCCATCATTAGTCTCCCACTGTCACTGCAAAGTAAAGTTTAAGAAAGGCTGTAAGAAATGAGAGTTTGATATAGTTACATCCATAACCTAAACGTGAGGCAAACAATGTGGGTTAAGGAAATTAAGTTAAAGAGTGCATTTTAATAATGTTTCTCATTAAAACAAAAAAAGATGTATTTTAAATTATAATTAGGAATAAAGTGTAGATTAAAATAGGAGTTTTTTAAGCAACATGTGTGCTGACTTGTAGGTAAAATGATTGATAGTTAAACGAATAGCCTAATAAAGCAGTGTGAAATATATTTTCTTAAATTAATCGTAACATCGGCCTAAAATAGGCCCATTGCATTAGTGAACAGGTTCCCCTAAAATCTTCATTTAGGCTATAACTTTGAGTTTCTTTTAGCATATCAAGCATGTGTGGTGACGATAGTAGGAAAATAAATGTATTTTGCGCATTAATGTGGACTCTTCCTAAAATGTCGTAAAATGTTCACGAGCACGTCGCCTACATCAACACAGTTGTCACTTACCTCAACAAACATACGCCTGTGTTGAAAATGAGAAATGAAAACAGGAAGGTAATCCTTGACAGTCAGTCCTTCTTAAAACCGTTCATACTGTCTTTATTGGGCTGCCCTCTAGCGACGAGAAAGAGTGGTTTATTTTGGAGCTTATATCATATAGGCAAGCATCCCAAAGCTCGATTTTCTCATTGTAACTTTCTCATTCATTTTCCCTGAGAGATTACTATTTCAAATGGTTATTAAATATTATAACCTATTTCAACAGGGTCGAAAAACAACATTAAATTGTAAGAAACTAAACCAGCGTTTAAACTTTCGAAAAATTTAAATGAATAAATAAACGCGAATTAAATTGTCTTTTAAATTCACGTTTCATTAAATTTCACTATGCATTTAAATAAATTAGTAAACAACTGTGCTAACATAAATAATAACTATAAATAAGGCTATATACTTTGAATGTGATGTTGAATTATTGTTCGACTACACGTAAAACAAAATGTAGATATTGTAGGCTACATGCATTTTGTCCAGTCTTGATCAACAGCGTATACATTGTAGACATATGCAAACTAAACTCCTACATTTGTTATGTCGTTTGTTGTTCTGTGCGAGAACAACAACAGCAACATACAATTATGTGTGTATGGCTTGTTGCTCATAGTGGTGTGCACATAAAATACAACGACAAATGTAATTTTCAGTATTTTATTTTCACAATGTAACATCATTGAAAATACAAATATTACTAAATTTGTTTCCAAATTAAATAAGTAAGGATTATTATCAGTACCCAAGAATTTGTCTTTTTGAGAGTAAATCGTTGACGTGGGGTTATTTCTACTACAACTATAAAAATTATCAATGTTTACACAAAAGGATAAAAAATAGATGTGAGATAAAAAGTGATACATGCATTTCTCTGATTCTTTCTCTTGAAAAATGAAACATTAGGTTTTAGTAAAACTAAATGTACAGTAAATAACGCAACTATAATTTTTCATGATCTATAGTGCCATCCTGTGGTGGATTAACAAATAGTTTTGAGTATAAATACTTGATTTATTAATAAGTTTAGTATTAGACACACTTCCAAAAGTTTTAGCATATGTTACATCTTTAGTTACATGTTTATTTATTCGGATTATAACAACATACATATGAGCATACAAAAAAATTGCATGAAGTGTTATCACATGAACTTTATAGGAATACAAAATATATATCTAATACATTTTTTTTAGATCTATAGAACACTTTTGCATTTTAAACTTTAACATAGTTGTGGTCTATATGTTTTTAATTTTTGAATGCACACAAAAGTACATATATATGTTAAGGTGTGTTGATCTTTCTGGAATCACAAATCATTTGTAAAATTTCCCAGAATACAAATTCAAATGTATTAATCGTAAATTAAACTGATATTTAAATAAAAGAAGTCATTTATGTCATAAAGTCATTAAAACAACTCCCTTAAAAGAAGGCTGGACCTGTTATTACATGAAAATCATTTTTTGAAAAACTTCTTGAATACATTCCTATTTTTGGATCTGTCCTTGTTCCCATTCTCTGTCTGTTCCGGTGGAGGAGGTGGAGGGTAGAAGGGCGCCTGGTTCCTCTGTAAACTTCTTAAATTATGTCTCTCACTTACTGGCGATACAAAAAAAGAAAATTCAATACAAACAGTGTCCTCAAAAGCAAATGTATCCCACGAAAACACATGCATGACACAACACATGAACATTGAATGGAATGTTTGATTTTTATAACTCTATTACATATTAAAGTTTAATTTCTTCAATCTCAAATCTATGACTACTGTTATCCTTAGTAATTTCATTTGACAGCAACACTATGAAAACACCTGAGTCTCACCTGAGTCTTGGCTTTCTCCTCCGTCAGGGTAGCTGTGTTGGATGTAATAAGTGTGTGGAGGTTTTGGAGGTGGCTCTCTGTCAGTCTCACAACTCTCTGTGGGCTCTGCTGTTATTACAAATCTGCAGTAAGTACAAGCATGCAGATATACATAGACTGGCACAATGTAACAGCCAGAACTCGTTTTGTTTGTTCTCTTACCCTTTTCCTGGCTAGATTCTGAGTTTGAAGTTTGAGTGTAAGATGTTTCCGCTGGCTCTGTGCTTTCTTCACTCGTTTCTGTGTAAATTCTGTGGGGGAAACAAGAGTAAATAAGAATATGTCCTTTACCCAGTTCTTTTAGTAACTGACCTATATATTACCGTAGTTTTACACATTTCATTGCCCCTCATATAATACTATAATTTTCATATTGTTTATGTTTGTTTTTCTTGTACCCCGGACTGTCCAAAGACGCAGCTTTATTTGTGCAATCCTGCAGCTCCTTCAGCCACATTTGCTGTTCCCTTTGAGATGAAGTAGCGAACAAATAGTGACTGCCATCGGCCAGTCTGAACCAGAGAGTGAAATGAAAACAGATTATATCGGACACGGGCAATGTGCGCAGACGTGCCAATGAAAACCTTTTACAGCAGCAGGAGGAAAGAATTATAACTCACATTAGTTTGAAGGTGTGCTCTTTTCTCCTAAAGTAAGGATTGTCTTTACAAACCGCTCCAGCCAGGGAGATTGGCGGCCAACGTGTGCAGTTCTGCAATGAATGATACTAAACTTAAATGCGTTACGGGAAAGTTCCCCAGAACATGATTTTTGTGGTCATGAATTACTCACCCTCAAGTTATTCCAAACCTGTATACATTTCTTTATTTGGTAGAACACAAAGAATGATACTTGGAAAAACGTGAGCAACTGGCATTTCTGGGACACCATTGACTACCATAGTAGAATTTTTTTTTATCATTCTTTGTTCTTTTGAGCACAAAATGAGATATTTTGAAGAATGTAGGAAAACAGTTCTGGGGCATCTTTGACTATCATTTAAAAATGTTCTACTATGGCAATTAATAGTGCCCCAGAAATATATACCAGTTGCTATACTTTTTCTTAATATCTTTATTGGTGTTCAACAGCACCATGAAATGTATAAAGGTTTGGAAGAACTTGAGGCTGAGTAATTCATGACAAAATTTTCATTTTTTGAGTGAACTATCTCTTTAACATAAAGTATGCACAGTGTAAAATAGCTGCTCCAATTGAAATAACAAACGACATGCAAGAAGTTCAAAGACACCAAAGAAACATCTCAAACTTCTATCGTCATGGTTCAGTGATGTAAGGATTGTCTGCAAAAATAATTGCCATGTTTGTCTGCATATATACTTAATAAATAATAAACAACACTTATCAAGTCTCTCCTAATATAATCCGTCATTCTCCGCCTGCCACTAGCGTGTCTGGCCAAATAAATGTGTGTGAAAACGAGTCTGTGTACAGCCATACCTCACTGGCGGCATCTCGGTCTTTAAACAGATTGAGTGTCTCCTCTTCCAGTACTGCATAGACCGTTTCCCAGTGATCCGAGCCCTGATCCAAATCAACAGATCAATGTTGCACCATTAAGTGCTCTTACAGAAACAAAACCACACTATAAACAAAGAAGTGAAGCTGAGGATGTCAGTGAGAGCTTTTTAATCAATATCACCATTCGGTGTTGGTTGAGGAGCTTACTTTATTTCCTCCTTGTTTCAGTTTAATCTCCAGGGTACCCTCCATCTTGGCATGACCTCTTGTGATCTAGAGAAGCAGGCAAATTATAGACCAAATAATGGAATACGAATAGAAGAGGAGCTGGCAAGTGTTTACCTTGGTGGTTGGGTATTTTGAAGAGTCCTCTTCTTCAAGTGTATCGGTCTCTGAAAGGAAAGATGGTGGAGATGACTGAGGGTCCTCTGGTGGTGTAGATGGTGGAAGATTTTTCTCCTCTGAGCTTTGATTGTTGCTAGAAAGCATCACCGTGTTGACATCAAAGGGTGGTGCGGGGGGTATTGACTGGGGAGGACCCCGCATCTCTGTAACAGGGATGGATGCTCTCTCACGCCTTGGGAAGGTCCTTGGTTTGGGAATTACATCTTTGGGGGGATGGCTACCTGACTCAGCCTGATTCCGAGTATCTCCCTCATCTTCAGATTTAGGGTCTTGGGCGATGCGTAGATAATGAGGTCTGTACAGAGATGTAGAAGTTTCAGAAGATGAATTGGCGCTTTCTGGTACAGAGGTGGACGTTTTGTCTGGTGAAGTGGTGTTTTCACTACAACTGCTGCTGTTCCTCCTGAGGCCTGATGCCACACATGATACCACAAGGGAATCAGTTTTATCACTGCTGTTTCTTCTCGGGATGGAAGATCTGACTGAGACTCTGGAAGGGACAGAGAAGTTATCCACCTTCCTACCGCTGCTGTTTCGTTGGAGAACAGGATTGGTCATTGAGGGTCGCGGAGACAAAGCAGGACGTTCAGAAACCTTTTTCTGCAGGGATGCCACACGAACTGGCTTCTCATGGCTGGAGCCTGTGTTATTGTCTCTCTCAGTTTGTTTTAACTTATGTTCTCTCTGAGGGACAAAACAACAGTAGAAAAATAAATGAGGATGCCCAAAACTCAGATAAACATGGGAGTTTGTATCTTTCGAAGAGCAAAAAAAACACTTTTTGATAAGCAATCATGTAAAGTAGAGATGCACAGACACTACACTTCTCCACCGACACGATAACCTATTATGCAGAGTACTATCTGCAGATGCAGATGCCTATAGTGACAGTATGGTGGTTAACTCGCAAAAACTAAATTCAGAAGATTAAATTAAGATTTCTCAACTTTCTGAATCTTATTAATTTATATATTGTCTACTACTTTTGAATATCTAACTGGTGATGTTTCTTAACATTTCTATTCACAAAGAACTATTTCATTGCTTTTTCCTGTCCTCTTTTGATTGACAGGATCGATCAGCTCTGATCATCGGCTGGTTTTAAACTTTGGCCAACATAGTGTAAAAATGGCTTCAATCGTCCGATATCAATTTTTTGACGATATATCAGTGTATCTCTACTATAAAGGAATCTTTTCTTTTAAGGAACAGGGCTCATTAATTAAATATGAGAAATTCAGATAAAAATTTAATTCGCCATCATGCCACAGTATTAAATACCTATCTGGGCAATTCCGTGAGCAGAAGATTTTCACATTTTACCTGAATTTTCCTGGCTTGCAGGGCATTAAATCTCTCACTCTGGGCTTGAATCATGGCTTCCAGATCCTCCTGTTTCTTCATCAACTCCAGAACATCTGAGACAGAATCCTGTCCATAAGAGAAACACAAGTGAGTATGTGGCTGTCTGCAGAAAAATTTAAACAATACACCTTTCCAAATATAAATTTATCCGAATGTGTGTGACAGTCTCACCCCGTACTCCTCTGCTCTAAGTGCACTCTCATAAGTGTTAAGCCAGTGATCCGCCTGCTCCAGCTCTCTCTGTAGCTGCTGCAGTTCCAGATCCTCCAGATACTGTGCTCTGCGCTCAGCCCACGTCTGCAACACACGCGCCTCCAACTCCTGCAGCTCAGCCAGGCGCTGCTCCAGCTATAACAGTCATGGGAAATATTCACAATTTATATTCAAAATAATTATGGGCATCAACTTTGGTCGAAGTTCCTGCATTTATAAATAAATTGCATAACAAACACTGTAACAATGCAAAAATGCGAAAATATTATAATAAACACTGTCTGCACCATTGTATAAATTGAACAATAGACATAGCAATATTGTAAAAACTGAAAAATATACACTGCAACATTGAGCAATAAACACAGTAACATTAGTAACATCAGCCTATATGTAAATTCTTCAGATGTGAATATGAGTTAAAAATATTACATATTGTTTTTCACGCCTTAAAAGCGACAAACATTTGAACACTAAAAACTAATCTTGATTTGAGGTAATAATAATTCATCCTTATCAAATAATCAAATATTAGCCTAATTTTAACAGTAGCACAAGGTGGGTCACATACCTCCTGACTCATGAAGTTCCCCTCTTCCATCAGACGCCTCCCTTCATTTTTAACAATTTCTGATTTGTCCAGCTGCCTGTCAATCTGTGTACGGTACTCATCGTGCCTTTTGATTAGCTGCTCCAGGTCTTTGACCTCCCCTCCAAGCCCCTCCCCTGTCACTAGGGACAACGTTTCCTTGAGCCAGCCACTAAAACAGTATTAGGACAAATGTAAGTGTGCAGAACATCACCTGAAATGACCTAAAAATCTTTAAGAACAGAAAAACCATTCGTACATTAGCTCTCTCCATTCGGTCAGATATCTCTGAACGGCTTCAACCTTCTGGAGTCTTTGTCTGCGCTCATTGGCTTTCTCTAGCAGGCTGCTCCAGATCTCCTTCGTCTCCTGTAGTCTCTTATTCAGACTATCCTTCACTTGCGGGAACCTGTGGACCAGAGCTTTGCCTTCCTCATTTCGACGGGACACATCCTCTTCTATCACAGCAAGGTCTCTCTGATAAAACAAAAGGATACTTCTATGATTTCGTGTTTTAGAATTTAGCTTTGGTAGTTTTACAGTTTGTTATCCATTTGTTTTGATAATATTGTTTGTTATTGCTATAATTTTGATAACAAACTTTCTTTTTGTTGTGAAAATTAGGTTTGTAATTTTGACAATAAAACCTCAAATGACAAATTTTAAGCTAAACAAATTTATGTTAATTTTCTTTTGAAAAACAATAAACTACTTATTTTTAGTATCTACTGTATTAAATAATGATCTGTCAATGAATTCACAGAAAAAAGGTGAAAATTATGCAAAATGTGAAAAATATCTGATTGCCTCCACACTCCAGCCAGTCTAGTACCAGACCTAAAATAACTATTGCCAGTGTGGGATAAAAAAATAGATAGTGGCCCCGTAAACATTGCAAATAGGGCAATGAGAGGGTAAGTGAGACTTAAAGAATGGTAAAATGAAGCTGTAAACCAGTTGTAAAACAGTAAACCAGTGTTTATCAATGCTACCTCGAGGCCATCATGTTGGCGAATGAGAGCTTGGACACTGAGCAGGTCATTCTCCTGGTCCTCAGAATCCAGAGCCACCTCCTTCTCGCTCATCCAGCTCCTGAGTTCATCCAGATCATGGTCGAACTGATGGACCTCTCGAGCAGTATGCAGTTTCTGTCCAAAACATTCACATATTAAAGGCCAAATTTTAATGATGAATGATCCTGGTATGTCAGTTCAGAAGTGCCTCGATGGTATATTAAATGGAAATACCTCTGCTCTGGTTTTCATAGCTTTGTTTAAGTTCTCCCAAAGTCTCAGCAGATCCGTTTCCTTCAGCTGTGCCTCAGATGAATGAACTGCCTGCCTCAATCTCTGGACGTTGCCAAGCTTACCCTGACCGAGGGTGGTGACCTCTTCTGAAAAATCCTCAAACTTCTTCTGCAGCGCCTAATAGAAGCATGTTAAGTGTATTTAAAAATATTCAGAACATCAAAACGGGTTACAAAATTATAGAAGTAATATAAAGAATATATGACGTAAAATAAAGTCTTTTTGTTACTCAGGTTAACATCAAGTATGTACACATCTTTACAAAATAACAAATAACATCATATTACATTGTCATTCGTAGTGCGTACATGCTTCTAATACAGGGCAGTTTAAAATTAAGATCTGACAACATAAATAACAAGTTAAATATAAAATAACAGTGAACAAACGTGAATCTTAACTGTCAGGAATAAATGTCCTTACAGCTGACAATAGTACAGTATGTGTTCAAACAAAAAAAAAACTCATACAGTGCATTTTGAAAACGACTGAGGTCATAAATTCATGCATGAAAGGGTTAAGAAGTTTCATATTACTTTTTTTGTATTTAGTACTCCAAGCAAAATATTATGGGGTGAATCTTACCTCCACCCCCTCTAGATCTTGTCCAAAATCATCAGACTCTGCGATGGTCTTGCGGGAGAGGAGCCAGTTCTGTAGGTCTGTGGCTTCTCTCTCAAACACATAGAGATTGAACTGATTCTCCAGCTGGTCACGGCGTTCAGCGGACAGTCTCAGGAGCGTTTCAAACTCACCATTAGCATCTTTAAGGCTCTTACTTACTAAATGACTGCAAAGACACATAATAACAAACATCTATAACACTTTGATGTATGAACAGATATCATTGCCTATTATATATCATTCAGATTTTCTTACTAAATCTAAAGGCCAAACATCATATTTAGCACATGAGTTCAATAAATCGCAATTGTCTATTCCTGTAAGCTTGTAGTGGAAAGGTGAACCTAAATGACTTCACCTGTTGGGATGTTTGGATTTCTCTAGATCAGTCCCCGTTTTTAGGAGAGACTCCACTTTTCCACGTTGGTTCTCCAACTCAAGGTCAACTGTGTCTAGTTTTCTTAAGAAACCCTCAGTGACCTCTTCACTTTTTCCATAGTCTCTGATCTCCAGCCAGGGCCTCTGCTCCTCCATCCACTGTTCCAGTTGGGAGACCTACAAAGATCATAATAAAGAACAGCCATCGACCAATCAGCATCAAGGAGAGTAGCTATCAATTTTATAACCGCACATATAGTGGGCCCCCCTCCTGAACGAGTTGTTTCATCTCAAGGGGTTTTTCCCCGATAAATAAATATAAAATAATTATGTTTATTAATGTATAGAAATGTCAAGGGATTACTGGCGACCTCTAAGAGGAAGGTCTGTATCTTCAGTGCTTCTTGAAGGAGGTGATATTTCTTCTCAGACTCCTTCCTCAAAGTTTCAAAGTTCTTCTTTAGCTCAGCAACTCTCTCGCTGATCTCACGGGAAGCAAAGTGTCGTCCCCGCACCAGGTTCTGCCCCGCCTCCTGTACAGCCATTACCAGAGGGGTCCGGCTCTCGATTTCCTGCATCAGAACCTGCAGGGCAAAGTATATCCGAATATAAAGAAAAAATGGATTGTGCCGAAAGCCAGTTTATGTTGTGACTTCACTGTTTTAGCCGAATAGATCACACTCAAAATACAAGTGTAGGGAGGCAGAAAGTGAGAGTTTGTAGCCACTAAGGCAAAAATTTAATGGGGTACCAAACAATCTACTATATAATAAGTAGAAAAATACCATAATATCGATAACACAGTGTACAACATTTTTGTTTCGCGCAACCTTTTTACAGTTCTTGTAAAATTCTGTGGTGCTAATTATTGTGGTGATAATAATTTTTATGTAGCATCGATGTTTTAGTAGATATTTAGTTCAAGTAAATCATTAATTACGATTTATAGGTATATAGCAAATAAACTAAACCTACATTGTCACTGTCAGAAAATTCTAGAAATTTCTGTAGCACAGGGAAGATGGGTTGTGAGGACAGTATTAGTCATAAAAGACAAAAACAATGCCAGTACCTTGTATGTTCGAGTAATAATACCGGAAAAAAACGATATATTTTTTGTGAGTAAGGTCAATGTTATAAAAAATAGATTCTCGTATTCAGCATGTCGAACTTCATAAAGAATCAGTACAAATTAAATCAAAACTATTTTTTATATTTTAACTTATATTTTGTTGTGACACCATACTGGTACAAAAAACATAGTAGCATCACCATATTTTTTAGTATGGTGCAGTAGTGAAAACTACAGCCAGAGCTTGTGAATGTTTAAGATTTATTCTGGGAGCTTTTGACAGGCTAGCATAACAGTACCAGTGAGTGATTTTCCGACCAGACTTACCAGATGTTTTTTGACTGAAGTTTGTGTGCTCTGTAGGGAGTTTCCCAGGTCTTTTGTAGTTGTGGCTTGCAGCTTATCCTGAATCCACGCCAGCTCGTCTTCTAAGTCCCTGTAGAACTGGAAGAGCAGCTGCCAGGACTCCAGAGTTTCCCTGCGGGCCTGCAGTGGCTCGGCTAGGCCATTATACCTGAGGGAAATACCAATCAGTGTTTTCTGTACATTCAACTATTCAACAGATAACAGATAATAATCATTTAACATTAATGCATTTTTAGGACCACACAACTGTTGTGAGATGTGATATTATGCACTTAAAACTATGTTCAAATTTCTTTGACACTTTTTGTCAAAGATCTTTTAACAATTAATTTAGAATTTAAGGATTTTGCAGAAAAAGGAAAGTGTAACAAACACAAATAACCAAAAAAACAACCTGTTGACAACCTCCCAGACCCTCTGCTGGATATTTTCTGCCAGGAAATTGCCTTGAGAGCTGAAGTCTTTGGCTGTGTCAACCAGCCCCTGAACTTTCTCCATGTGTGCATCAACCATCTCCTCCACACCCTGTAGGGCCTTCAGTAGTCTGCTGACTGAGGTCAGGTCTCTGCCGTAGTCTTCATTGGTCACCTCTACCTCCACTGATCCCAACCACTCCTCAATGTCATCCAAAGATCTTTGAAACTGCAAGGCCTGGAGCAACAGACACAAAATATGATATTTCAAACTCGGTTTTGTAGAAGAGAAAGGAACATTACAATTTTTTTCAGTGCACAGCACTTACAGTATACAGTGCCAGGAAGGCAAATACAGACTGAGATTGAACAATGCTGTACCTGATACGCTTGCTGTAAACGTGACTTCTTATCCTTGCAGTTGCTTAAAAGCAGTTCCCAGCTGTCAATTACATCCTTTACTCGTGGTTTAATCTTGCTTTTAGCAGGATGACTGGATGCCAGCATCTGATCTCCCTTCTGCGGAAACATTTCCTGTTTTAGACTGAACTCTGCTTGTGTTAATGCGAATCTCTTTGAACTTTAAGAATCGAATAACATACTTTTGTGAGGGTCTCTACTTGGTTGCGGTTTGCCAGTATCTCAGCCTCAAAGCTTTGGTGTTTCAGTAGCTTAGCCTGCAGGTTGATAGGATCTCTCCAGCTCTCATCAAGAGCCACAGAGTTCTTCTCATTCAACCAGGTGGAAACCTTTCCAAATGAGGAAACATTTTGCATTAACTTCAATTTGTTGATTTATTATGGGTGTTTAAGCGACAGTTCACAAAAATGTCATTCAGTCATTTACTGACTGTCATGCCAACAAGTGTTTTAGTTTATTTTCGTTTTTTTATGTTTTCATATATACAATGAAAGTGAAAACTTTAATTTAATGGACAAAACAGCCCAGACGCTCTTTAAATTGTGCATTTCGTCCCATTAAATTGAGTTTTTCGTTTGTGGAGCAACATTGATTTTTCCCATTTACGCACCTCATAGCCGTCCTCTAGGAACTTCTGCAGCTGTAGAGATTCTTCTAAAGCTTTTCGCTTAGCTTTGCTCATTTCCAGTAGCTTGTCCTTCCTTTAAGAATGCAATTTATTCTAAGCTATGATTTTTATTTTTTAATAATCTATGCAGTATTGTCATGATTTATTACAGCATACCTAAGCAGAATGACTTTAGTCTTCTTCTTGATGTTGTCAGAGTCGTAGTGATGCGTCTGGGTGAGCTGTTGAGCGTTTCTCTCAACCTCTGCTACCTGTTCAATCTGAGCTTCCAGAGAGCTCTCAAACAAAGCGTGCTTCCTCTGTAAAGTCTCCACCTCGGATAAAGAGCCCTGGAACGCAACATCTTTCACCGTCAATTTTCAAAATTTCATGATACAGAGATCGACAATCAAAACATCACGAGATTTAAAGGAACACTTCACCCAAAAGTGAAAATTCTGTCTTTATTTACTCACCTTCAGTTTTTTTTCAAATCTGTGTAATTTGTTTTGTTTTGATGAACACGGAGAAAGATATTGTGAAGAATGCGTGTAACCAAACAGTTCTTAGCCACCAATGCCTACCATAGTACCAGTTCTGAGGCAGTTTTGACTACCACTGTAATTTTCAATACTATGGTAGTCGATGGGGTCCAAGAACTGTTTGTTTACAAGCATTCTTTTTACACTTCTTTCTCTGTGTTCATCAGAACAGAGAAATTTATTTGGAACTCGAGGGTGAGTAAATGAAGACAGAATTGTTATTTTTGGGTGACGTGTTCCTTCAAGCTTAATTGCCTTAAACATTTTTCTGACGTAAGTATATTACCCCAAGATCTTCATTCAGCAGCAAAGTCTCCCTGTTACTCATCCAGTTCTCACACTGCTCTGCGTAGTTCAAGAATATCTGCAACGAGCCAATACATTATCATGGTTCGCATCATAAGACACCAAACAGGATTTAGTGTCTTAAAATGTTTTCGTCTGTTACCTGGAGCTTCAGCGCTTGATCCAGAGTGTTCTTTCTGTCTGCCCAAGCTTGAGCAAGCTTTTTTTTGGCATCCTCCAACCTGCGTAATGCTTCTTTAATATCTGCAGTATCGCTGTGTCCAGATTTAACAAGATTCTGTCCAAAATTCTCAACCGAATCGATACGCTCACCACGAGCATCAATCTCTGCCTGAAATTATTGAAGCTGCATTACACATTGAATGTCTGACATCATCTTGCAATATGTTAGCGTTAGCAGTGTATTTCATGACCGCAAGTGATAAGAATCTATTAAACTAAAATGTGGCCAAATACAAGCAAGTCTGTTTAATGACATCCAGTTAGCCAGACAAAAGGGAAGATCAATGCTTAAAGGTCCAGTGAGTGAAATTATGCAGCATCTAGTTGTGAGGTTGTAAATTGCAACCAACGGCTAACTCCAGCGCTCCCCCTCCCTTTGGAAGCACTACTGTGGCTGACACAGGACTAAGATGTCATCACGTTTAATACTTCCCTGCCGAAAGAGATATCGCATTTATGAAACGCGTTCTGTAGAGCAGTTTGTCCATTTAGGGCTACTGTAGACACAACATGAAGATTGTCATGTAAGTGGCCCCGCGGTGTATGTAGATAGAAATAGCTCCTTCTAAGGTTATAAAAACATTTGCTTTATTATGTAAGGTATTTATACACCTCTGAAGACATATTTATGTATATTATATTGCATTTTTGTCCATAGCTCCTCCAAAAAAATTCACATTGGACCTTTAACTGATTTGACATAAAGATTAAAATGTAATAAAAAAAATAGTTTTAAAAATGTTACTACCTTCCAGTCCTGGTGCTCTACTATGAAGCTCTCAGCTTCAGTCTTATTTTTAGGTAGACCCTTCTTTACTATCTCATCGGTCTGCTTGAGGGTCCAGTCCAGCAGGAGGCGCTGGTTAGCCTTAAACAACTGCAGCTGATGAGACTCCTGCAACCGTTCCTTCCTACGATCAAAGTAAATGTTAACCCATTTACCCAGTCTATCATCTCTACAGGCCGGATCACGGTTACATTGCTTAACAATTTTATTTCGATATTTTTATATAATATTAATAAATTATAATATTATAAATGACATTGACAATAATAATATAATACAGTATTGGTAATGTAATACCACAAGATTGCATCAAATGCTTGCATACCTTCGTTTGACTTCCTTGTCCAGTTTCGCTAAAGCAATGCTGACCTCTTCCTGCTTCTTACTAAGCTTGTCAGACAGCTCACTATGTCTCCTCAGCCGATCTTTAGTCTCCTTCTCTAGGAACTGGTTGTATAAATTAGAGCAATTTGTAACGCTTGCTTCACACAAAGTAGCTTAAGTGAGTTACAAAGACTGTCAATATACACAACACAATGCTTTGTGAATGGTTTATTTAGAGGCTTTGAGGCCACAGACAATAGTTCCACTCCATTGAAAAATCCTTTAGTTTCTCTCAATTCCTTTAAATACAAAGACCACACACAGTTCATTAAATCAGGATGAATGTGTTCTTTGTACAAAAGCTGTGTCATGTACTCACAGCGCCCCTCTCCTGGATGACTCGGGCCTCCCTTTCCATCTCCTCGTGTCTGCGAATGAGGTTCTCCACACTCTCCACATCCACTCCGCAATCCTTGCCCTGTAGCAAAAGCATCTGGAGCCCCAGAGAGCCACAGATATGGTTTAACTTCATCCTAAGCTGCATAAGCAATTGTGTTTCATTTTGTGAACTACTGACAACATTTCTCCAAAATTTCAACAAAAAATGTTTTTTTTTTTTTGCAGATAATTAAAGTGGGGCAAACTTGTATGCAGATCTCGAATAAAAGATAATATTCATATCTCTATAAAAGTACACATATCAAAATACTCCCTCACCTTCTCTCCAGCTCTGTCCCTCACTTCTTCCAACTCTCGGATCAAAGCGTGGACCTCCAGCGCTTCCTCTAGCTTCCGCTTATAGCTGCTGAGGTTGCCATGGAAATCACTCCATCTGTTAAGAGGGCGACACGAAAGTCAATATAGAAGACAATATGCTAGACAACATCTCAGCTGAAATATTGTAGGACGGACCTTTCGTTGAGTTGCTGCCTACGCTTCCTGACAGTGGCCAGATCGTTGCTGTTCTGTCTCTCTAACTGAGCAGCAAGTGTGTTGATCGTCTTGATGTGAGCATCATCCACAGTCACATCCTAGTAGTGAAACAATCTTTATTACCGTACTATCTAAATACCGAGCTTGTCGAGTAATTCAATTTTGTGCTAAAACAAAAGCATCAGCCTTACCCCAGAGCTCGAGCCTCTGAATTCACTGAGCTTCTTTAGCAGCTGCTGACCATGTTCATAGTCCTCGCCAACATCACCGACATTTATCATCACCTCCTCCATCCCACAAATACAGGCAATGATTAGATTTGAACAATTTATATCATGACAATGTTTTTGTTTGTTGTGGAACAACCTCATTTCGTTACCTTTTGTCTTATCCAAACCTCCACCTGTTCCACTTTCTGCAGGAACTCGAAAAAATCTCTGTTATCCTCCAGAAGTTTTCCACGGGCGGCAACTTCCTGCTTCAAATCCTCCCAGTGTGAGATCAGAGCAGAAATGGTCTGTTGTACCTCCTTCGACTTTAGGTGACGCATGTTCACAAGCTCATTTCCAGCCTGGTGACCACAAAATTGCGAGATTTAGGTGAACATTTATAACAAACTATAGGGTCATATTTGACTCTGAATGCTTGACCAGCTTGCGATTTCAGTACAACGGTTCACCTGCTGGACCGATTCGATGATCTTTCCGTGGGCCAGAATCTCTGCCTCAAACACCTGATGCTTCTGCAATATCTTCATTTTGGTCTCAAGGCTGCTCAAGTCCATCTCTGAGTCGTCTTGTATTTTATTCATACGGTCGATAATCCATTCCTCTGCCTGAAATATAAATCAGAGACCAATAAATTCATGCATTCCGTTTCCTCACCTGGATCATGTGAATTGGAAATGACCGGTACCTCAAACGCATCTCGGTTGAAGATACAGAGGAGCCTAGAGATCTCAAGATCTTCCATGCGTTGGGCAGAGAGATCCTTGATGCGCTTCCTTCTTTCCTGGAGTGCTTTCAGTTTGTTTTTAATGTTGGTGTTTTTTTCTCGCTTCAAACCTTGTGTCTTTAAGCGCTCTGCTGACTCCTCAAGAGCCACCATCTACAAGACATTTACAGTATTTCATTATAATTTGTCCAATCATTACAGCGCAAATACGTAAGGTCATTCGACACGCTGGGGCCCAGTTCACCTTGTCTTCCTGAGAGTTCAGAAGCTTTTCAAAGGCTTCATGGCGTTTGAGTAAAGTTTCTACGTCATCCACTGTAGTTCCCAAATCACTGTTCTTCAGCTGAATCTGCAAGTTACAGATGGAAATTATAGAATCGGCTTGTTGTCATTTTGTTTAACCAAATGTGTGAAAAAATGAACCACAATTCTGGACAAAAAAATACTTGTACACATACTGTAAACTTTACTTTAAAGGAGTCATATGACATGGCTAAAACAAATATTACCGTTTGTTTCAGATGTAATGTAATGTGTATTAATGATTTAAGATTCAAAAACGCTGTATTTTCCACAAACCGTGCGTGTTTGTATCTCCTCTATGCCTGGCCTCTCAGATTTTTTTTTACAAAGCTCATCGCTCTAAAAAGCGAGGTGTTCTATGATTGGCCAGTTAATCAGAGCATAGTGATTGAATGAAGACTGCAAGCTTGTGGCGGAAATCTAACGCCTCTTACCATATTTGGAACAACAAGTTCCAAAGCAAATGTAGTGACAGGTACGCCCACCTTACTTGCATATACATTTGGCTGGTCTTCGTCAAATCATACCACGATTTGTGGGGGTGTTGTTACACGAGGCGTTTCAGGCATTTCTGTGTGAGTATTCGCTTTTAGATAGAATGTATCTTTTGTTCCAACACTTTAATTTTTGCAATTTTGCCTGTCTAATATATGCTTGGGCCACTTGTAACACACCAAAGTCACAGAAAAACACATAATTGCGGCATAAGTGTCAATCTCTCATTAATCTCTCATTAATACAGTATATATTCAAAACAAGGACTCAGGGCCAAAAAACAATTCACGTCGCCTAAATAAATGTGTCTGTTTGTTTCCAGGACTGCACTTACCTCTTGTGAGTTACTGATCTTTTCCATGTATTCAGTGTCTCTATAAAACACCTGCTCCAGGTAAGTGTTCTCCAGCCATTTCTGCTTCGACTGCCAGTTATCAGTCAATTTCTCTCTCTCTTCTTGCAGAGCTTTCAATTTCTCCTGGATCTGATGCCCGCGCAGAACCGTTTAGCAAGAAAAAAAATTGTTAGTGCTTATATTTATGTCTTTAAACATTATTTCCCACTGTACTATAAATCCGTGACCTCAACGTTAGATATATACATGTCTATGATTATGCTATTACTACTTAAGGAGACGCTAGTGGCTTTCTTTATTGTCCATTTTGTGAAAAACTCTTAATCTGCAAAGTTGCATATTATCTCATAAGCAGTATTCTAATCGAAATAGCACAAATTTGACAAATCACCAAATGGAAAGGTGCATACAGTATGTGAGTTTCTCACCTCTCTAATATTATGTTTGTCTTGCTCCAGCAGGCCCTGACCCATTGCCACAGCCTGAGTGTAGGTCTCCTCGCGCGCAGCGATCTCAGCAAACAGCTGCTGGTGCTGAAACAACTGCAGATCACAGGTGGCAACATCTCGAATGGATTCCTCTGCCTTCATCCCACTCAACACCTGCGAGCACCACAGGGAGTAGTCCTGTGCCTGGAGAATAGGACAATATGCAAAATCGAGGTTACCTAACATCTCACCTAACCAACCTAACATCATTTTAAAAGCTCTTATAATTAATATCAAACCCATATACGGTACAATCTTTATCAGACACTGTTTTGGCTTGAATTGCTGCAGCCCTAAGTATTGTTAGTATATGTGTACCGTGTTAAGGAACATGTAGAGGTCTTTAGTTGACCGCAGCTCCTCCTCTCTTTGCTCCATGTGCCTACGTAGCCCGTCCCAGCTCTCTACCACCTCCTGCTGCTGCTCCTGCAAGCCCACCCGCAGCTCAGGAGAGCACATGTCTAGAATGTCATCAATTCCATCCAACTGCCCCTGCAGCTGTAAATAAACGGTAGTAAGAGACCAGGCTCCTTTACCATAAATCTGACAAAAATAGACTGCACTGTATTTCTCTACTAGAAAAACAGTGTGTTGAAATGCTTATGCTGAAACAGTGCTGTTCAATGGCATAAATGTCAATTTTAAAATACACATTTGTGTGATTTTTGCTGTTATTTCTTCATTAATAATCCTTTAATAGGATTTTTCATTTAAATATAAAAAATATCACGTTTTATGCTGACGTTAGCATTTGCAGAGCCTTTAAGTACCAAAGTAAAGTCGACTACTAGGGCTCTGCAACAGACGTCGTCAACCAATCAGAAGGCAGCCCGCGTAAAGGTACAAAGTTGTACAAGCACAAATATTAGCATTATTTATACTGAGGGGAATTATCGGTTTTGGCGGTATTATGGATATGAGAGAGAAAGGATGTGTCAGGTAGGCTAATCTACAATACAATGTATTTAATTGACATATCGTAAAAAAAGTGCAAAACCTTCTACTGGAACTCCCTTAAACATGATTTTAGATTATTTAAAGTATTGCAATCATGTTTTTAACATTTGTATTGGTCTTGCTTTACTACAGATATCGTAGTTAAACTATAGTAGGGTTACTGTGATAAAACACTGGTTAATATTCGTAAGGGATGTGACAGGTCACTGAGGGCAGGATTTTTTTAAATAAAAAAAACACGGTGATAAACTCCACAGCAGATCAAAGAGGCTATTTATTCCTCTACACCGTTAGTAAATAAAATGGCTACGAAAATCTTGTATGATCTCAATTACCATCCCACAGCTTTTTACGACTGTTAAACAAAATGTAAGATGTCATATATGTCATATGCTTTAAGTACCTGTAGTTCTATTCCAGCCAGCTCATGTACAAGAGCCTCATGTTTGCGTAACTGCGACAGCACCCCCTTCAGGTCTTTAGCTATATCATCAGGAATGCTCTTATACCTCTCCTGTCAGATAGGTGGCATGTGAGCACCACAGTTATGCTTATAGTATTTTAACAGGACGACCTTGACAGCTGGACAATACCTTTATTTGCATCAATGCATCGGTGAGATCTTTGCAGAATTTGTGACATTCCTCAGATTTTCTGAGCTTCTCTTTACGATCTTTGGCTAAATGCTCCAGCTCTTCCCATGATTCTCTGTCATAAAGTAGAAATGTAATCTATACACAATAAACTAATTGTATTCTTAAACAACTTACACTGTTATTATAAACACACATCTGACATGTCATAAAATCCTTTAAATTACTGTTAGTATTCACTATTTGCCCAATCGCATGCTGCTACCTGAGTAGATTCTGTTTTTCTCGAATGAAGCGGCTCTCAGGGTGATTACTTTTGATGAGTCTGTCAGCCAACTCTTCACAGGTGTGCATCCTCTCCAGACCCACCTCCAGCTGTTTTAGGAACACCTCAAATCTTGCACGCAGTTGCTATTATAAAATGAGAGGTGCTTAGGACCAGTCCTCACATAGCATGATGCTTTAATATTCAAAATTTGAATATAAAGATTGGGTCTAAAAGTATTTTAAAATAAAAATGAAAATTGCTAGAGCAGTTTTGTTATTGCAATAAAGTTATGGTTCTCAAACTGAGGGCCGGGGCCATGGCTCCCAGCAGGGCCCCAAGATGGGTCCAGGGGGGCTACAGTTTTTGTGGCATTTTATGAAATATAGAAATTTATCAGAAATGTTGTGCAATCAAACATCATGAAAATGAGACCACCGACCAAATTAACTGATGTTCCAGCATTTTATAATTGAATATATATATGATTTAATTACAATTCTAAGTATAAGGTCTTACAGTAAGTCTGTATTTGGGGGGCCCCAAAGCAACCCACACAAAGGGGGTCTAACAACAAAAAGTTTGAGAACCGCTGCAAGAAAGTACACTGTATAAAGTAATATAAAGGTAAAGGAGATATCTTTGGAGATGTGGTCTGCCACCGGTCTCACCAAAACGTTTTCGTAATCACTCCCCAAGTCATTTGAGGAGGCAGTCTGTCTCTGCTGAGCAATCCAATCCTCCAATTCTGTAGACTCACGCTTAAACTCATGCAGGTGAAGGCTCTCTCGCAGCTTCCGCTCTCTGTTGTAAAGAGACATGCATTTGTAAGACAAACTTAGATGTGCTGAAAGACTGACACTCGTTTTCAGGTTATATTCTGTTTTGTTTTATCATACCTGACGGCCACTGATTGTTGAACCTCGGATAACTTAAATTGAATGTGGTTGTAGGGTCTATTCAACTCCTCTAAACCCCATACCCGTACAGCCTGCTTTACGTTGGACTTGAGGTCTTCTACCTGGGCTGCAATAACCTCAATCTGCCTCTCCACTGCCTGCAGGAACGCAACAGTATCAAACATGTATTGAAAAGTTAACCCCTTAAGTTACAGTATTAGTACAGGCTTAAGATTACTCACCTTGTGCTGTTTTATCAGACTTTGAGTGGCTAATTCAGTTTTGCCATAATCCGTGCTGACCAAAGCTAAAGTTTCAGACAGAAGGGTCTCCAACTCCGTGCAGTCAAGCAAAATCTGACCATAAAAGTAAAAACCTTAAAATGCGTGGCTTGCACAATAAAAAAAATGTGAATACTGTCTGTTACACTCTTACCTGCTCCCGTGTAACTGCCTTGTTAAGTTCTCCGGACCGTTTCTCACATAACTCCTCTAGCTCCTCCCACTCGGTCTTCAGCTGATCGCACCTCTGATTCACCTCCTGACCATTCCACTGATTGGAGTGGGCCATGGCTCGTCCTCTGTCCAGAATACGTTGCAGATACTGGCTGTGGGTATTAACTTCTGCCTGCAGGTCCTGGAAAGGGGTTTGAAGAGTTAGACAGTTCTAACAGATTTTTATTAATAATGTTAAAAGAAATGTACAGACCCTTGCTTGAAATTGTAAAAATGCCAATTTGCAACTTCTTTTTCTTATGATATGCATCATACCTTGTGTTTTTGAAGCAGGCTAACTGCCCCAGCTAGAGATCTTTCATAGTTTCGAGTATCAGCGACAGGGTGATGTTCTGATATCCAGTTAAGCTCTAAATCCACATCGTGATAAAAGCTATACAGAGCCACATCTGCTTCCAATTGGCTCCTGCGATGGTCCAGAGGTTTTTGTAGAGACTTGAATCTGGCAAACAGAACAGAAGTAAAGACTTCTTTAAACATGCAAAGGAGGAGTATGATTAGATTTGATTATTGGTTGTGTGGTTTTGTATGAAAACAGTTTTGAAATCTACAAAATAATATTTGTGTAAAAATGGTTTAATTGCTAACAGTTTTAGGTAAGTGTCAGTCTCTCTGAGAATGCGCTGAGAATCGAAATGGTTGGTGGCAAGATGTTTGGCACGAGTCACAATTGAGTTGATTTTTTCAGCGAGCTCTTGCGCTTCCTCTTCCAACTGCTTGTGTTCCTTCAGAAGCTGTCGGCTTGAGCGAAGGTCGTGACCTCTGATAGCGTTCTGCAACATTCTCTCAATTGTCTCAATCTTTAATTTTGCATCCTAAAATGGGCAGTAACATGGGAATATGCAAAAATGAATGAGTGACCGATAGATAATTATATACTGCATATACTGTATAGAATATTATCAAAACACAAATAGAAATTCTGTGTAAATTGTTTGAAACTATTTCTTAGAAAAGTATATGTAATACCATTGATTTAGTTTCAAGAGTGGATCAACAGACAGTTTGCCCTGAAATCGTTTTTCTTTTGTGTCATAAACTCGGAAGCCTACACTTGTGCTGGCCTGTAATAGGAAGCAGCAGAACAAGTACCTGGAGCAGCTCCATGAGTTGCTCCTGCTGGCCAGCCTGTCGTAGCTTGTCCCCTCTTTCTGCCATCTTCCTCTGAAGTTCAGTCCATCTTTTGCGAATATCTCCTGTCTTTTTCTGGATGCTTTGGCCGTTGTAGCGATCCTCCGTTAACATTTCCTCTCCAGTCTGACAGTGTGAAATCCAAAAATCAAAATGTACTCTGGGGTATTTTTTAACTCGGCGTTGAGGCAAAAAGGGACATACCCAACCACTGGGTTAAATTACCCCGGAATATGTTTATATTTCACCAAAGAATGTATCTCAACCTTGAATACAACGGTTCATTTTCAACCCAATGTTTGGGTGTCCGTTTATGACCTAACATGGCAAGCAATACATGTGATGTGCTAATGTACCTCAATCAGTTTGTCTATGTGGACTTGATTGGCCTGCATCTCTTTTTCTGCTGCTTCGTGTTTTTTGAGCTTGCGAAGGATGTTGGTTGGATCTCTGTATGATTCGTCCTCAGCAATCTGGAACTTCTCCTCGATCCACAGCATCATCTCATCTACATCTCGCAAATATTCCTATGAAAGGGAGAATAGAATAATGCCCTGTTACATTTTTCCTCATTTCGTTCTGATAAGAACTTCCATCAGCATTTAATCTGACATTGGAAAAAATATAGCTACTGAATAAGTTCATCAGTCAGATACCAAACATAAACAACAACCCTACCTGATGCATTTTGGAGGCAAGTAAGTCAAGCCGTCTTAATTTACAACTTTCTTCCAGCCTCCTGAATCGATCTTGAATGACCTTAAATCGCTGCTGAATCCTGGAAGAGATATATGGAAAATTGAACAAAACAAGATAACAGCACAAAATAAAAAGCTACAGTATTATTTACTAGCTATACCTACTCTTTGGAGGCAAAGTTATCCTTGTTAATGAGCTCTTGACCCTTGTCTTGAAAGAGGCCAATGGATCGCTCCAGAGCTCCAAGCAAAGCCTCAAGCTCTTCTTGTCGACTCATCAAACTGTGAACACTGTCCACAGAGTCCTGTGTAGAAACCTTTTTAACTCACAATGTGGTTAAAGGAATTACATGCAACAGAATAATTGATTTAATTTACCCCCAAGTCTCTGACTTTCAGCCTGGCTTCATGACCAGAAATTTTGGCCTCTATGCGATCTGCTTCCCTATTCAGCTTTTGGAACTCCAATTCTTGCACAAGCCTCCTGTTGCGACTAGACCACAGTTTGTCCAGTTGGCGCCACTCAAGATCCAACTTTGTGAGTGTCTGCTGAACATCTTTAGCTCCTTTCTCTCCAGATGCCATTTTCAGAGACTTACCCAGCTTCTCCATATCTTTCAATCTGAAACGGTATACATATCAATCATAAGAACTGTTCACAATTTTTAATCTCAAGGTCAAGACCAGACACTAGGAAACTAACTTTGCTCTCTGCAATTCAATCTCCAATTTCAGATCCTGGTTGTCTTTCAGCAGGGCTTGAGCAGATGCCACATCAGACCCACTCTCCTCTTCCAGAAGGTGCTCCTGTATCGCCTCGGCCCACAACAACAGGTCTTTGGTCTCTTTCTGAAAGAGCTGCAGGCGTCTAGCTTCCTCCAGCATCTTTTGTCTCTGAATGGCTTGGGCCTTCAACTGCGCAAGTAGTTGTTCAAGAACATGCACCTCTTTCATGATAGCTGTACTCTCTTCAGGACTGCAATCCTGTTTCCTGTGACATAGTCAATCAAAGGATTGTAGACTTAGCACCTTTTTTTGCACCTTCCACCAGATGTTCTCTTTAACTTCTTTATTGAAACTTACAATAACTGATAGAAGGTGTGTCAGGGCTGGAATTAAGGTGTCCTAACTGCTAATGAATTTAGATCACAAAATAAAAATATGCTACATATTTGCAGCAAACTTACATTTTGGCCACACTTTTAAGGTACTGTATTTTCCTTTCCAGGGCTTCTATGTCCCTCTCAGCTTGGGCTTGCCTGTGTTCTTCAATCTGCAGAGCGGATGATGAGCTACCCACATCGGGCGTGTCAAGTTGGGCTAGCCTGTCCTGGAGCTGAGCTTGGACGTCATGGCAGGTCTGTAGAAAGGACTTCACATCAGCTGAGCTAAGCAGCTCATGAGCTATCTTATCCTTCAGTTTCTGAATGTGTTCCCATCTGATGATGCAAAGTAAATTCTTTGACCTCAATACTTGTTGGTTTATTAAGTTAATTTCTTAAGGGGAATAGAGATATTCACTACACTTTTGTGAGTCTTACCTGCGTGTTATGCTCCCAAGTCTGATCTGAATCTCTTTCTTCTGGCCATGCTGTTTTTTCACAAGCTCCTCTCCAAGTTTGGTGATGTCAGCAAGCTGATTAGTGCCACTGGCTAGCTCAGTAAGGAAGTTCTACGGACATAATTAAAATATACAAACTGAAATCTTTGAATCAAACGCTGCATGTTTACTCCGCTTGTCTCTTTTATATTAGCCTTTATGTCATAAAGGATTCACTGTGCTGACTTCTGATATGTTTTCAGAAATGAGAGCAGACCTCATATTTGGCTTGTGCAACTTCCAGGTTATTGGCGTTAGAGCTGAAGGTGTTGAGTATATTCTCCTTGTCCCCCATCCAGGACTCAAACTCCTCACAGGCATTGTAGAATCTATGTAGTCGCGCAGTCTCGTCCAGGATCTTATTTTTTGACTGGTGGAAAAAAATTATTCTTTAATATTTAGCGTAACCAGAAGATCAAAATACTTCCTCAATCTCTTCCAGAATAATACTTGGAAAATGTTTGAATGTTCACCTGTGCAAGACGATAAAGACTGTTGAAGTCTCGTTCCAGACCAGTCTGTGTGCTTTCTATTGTGTCTTTTTGGAAGTGTGGGTCAGGCAGTGATGAAGTAGAGATTTCAGCAGTGCCACGGCGCATGGAACGAGTACGGCGAGGACGACTCACTTTCCTTTTCGGGCTCTCAGAAGCTCCATTTGTAATGTCAGGTGATGCTTCCTGAGTTTAGTGGCATCAAAACACAACCAACAGTTTTTAGGTGATAGAATATGAAGATTGAAGATTAATGTTTTTTCTCATGACTTACAGAAGATGGCAGCACTCTGGCATAAGTGGAGGACACCAGTTGTTCATTTCCTTTACTGTCTCGGAGAAGCATCTTATCATTTTTTTCACTGCTGACAATCGTCACCATTTCTCCCCGATCCCAGGTTAATTTTTCCCCTGAAACACATTAAGAATATTATGTTCAGCAAAGAAACCGACTCATGATTTACATCAGGTAGGCATCAAATTTCCAAACTTCAAATTTAAGCATAAAATAATGTCCATATACCTTTGTATTTAAACCTTATCATTGCTTGTGGTAGAGCTTTGGTGAGGACTTTGCTCTCTTTGTTGACCATTTTCTCCCTCTCATCTTCACCATCAGATGAATCACTGTATTGTACCATTCTACTTTGCAGGGGTTCAGCCTAAATTATAATTGAAAATTTAAGCAGCACTGAAGCTATTCTAAAGATGATTCAGACAGACTGTACGCTTTGATTAAGTTGTTAAAACAATCTGTACAGTTTTTGTAGTGCATAATGTTTTTTTTTGTAGTGACTCACAGTAAGAGAAACGAGTTGTGCAGCACTCTTGGCCTGCTCTCCCAGTCGTTTTACTTCTGAAACATAAGCTTCCATTTCCTTCTCCACTCTTTGGTGACGCTGGAGCAGAGAAGTAGTGCCGGCCTCATCCTTTCCATAGTCCTCATCGGTGAGAAGTGGCTTGCGGTCAGCAAGCCATGAATTTGCTTCAGAAACATCAGCAAAATACTGAGAACAAGAAGGTATGCCAGTTAAAACACATTTTTACAAATTTCTGCTGAATCTACAGAAAGCTTTCCATTCAGAAGCAGCACATAAAGGTCGTTGTGCAAGTTTGGTTCACGCCAAGTGGTAGTGTACCTGCTTGATGACATTGGCTGCATGTAGCCTGTTCTTTCGGATGATAACTTGGTCTTTAAGTTGCTGCCATTGTTTCTGAAGATTTCCAATCCACTTTTGGATGTCTCTCTCATTGGGGTGTCTCACCCGGCACAGCTCTTGGCCTTTAGAGAGAACCCCAGAACACAGAGATTCCTGTGATTGTATCTCGGCCTCCAAAGCCTGCAACACACAGTTATTTTATCAAGATAAAGCAATGCTATGACTGCTATACATTATCACTGCAAAGCACCCATATGATTTTTATTTATGTCAGCTCTGTTAATTTTTAGATGTCAGGAAATACATCTACCAGAAGGATGGCATCCTTCATTTATTTTGTACACTAGGTTTGCTCAGTGCAAATAATTATTTTGATCTTGTTTTTTTATACCTTTTGTTTCTGGATGGACTGTTGAATTTGACTGAGGTCTCTGCCCAGTGATGCTGCCTGCAGGAGAACCCATTTTTCATAGATCCACGCTTCCACTTCTTCACAGTCATTGAAAAACTCAAAGAGCTTCAGACGCCCCTCCAGGGCTTTCCTCCTTTTATGATTAAAAGCAAACAATTTTATCATTCTATTTGTAGACAGTGGTTTATTTTAACCTATATCTTTTATCTATATCTTTTAGATCTATATCTTTTATAGATCACAAAACAAAGACCCTTATATACAAGAAAGATTTTACATATAGATGCAACTATTTGGCTTTGCAGCAGTGTCGGCTGTATATTGGCCACTGGACCACAAAACCAGTCATAAGAGGTTTTTTTTTTTTAGTTTATACATCATCTGAATGCTAAGTAAAAAGCTTTCCGTTAATGTTTGTTAGTAATGGACAATATTTGTCCGAAATACAACTATTTGAAAATCTGGAATCTGAGGGTGCAAAAAAATAAAAATAATGTGGCATTTAAAGGATGTAAAGCAGTCCATTAGAGGCTCTGTAACATTCCATTGCTAAGAAGAAACAGGTTTTTTAACACTCTCTTTTGGCTTACCACTGTAATGACGTTGTGGAGAGTAGATGAAACCGAAAGTGGAAATTCTAAGCTTTACATAGACACCATACTTTTGTGGGTAATTTCCATAGAGAAGGCAGCAGCGTTTGTAGGCATATTTCCGGCCATTTTTGTTTATGATTTTACTGCATCCACTCACAAAAATAACGTTTTTATATATTTACCGTAGGACACATACAAAATTTCTTCATGTAACATGATCTTTACTTAATATTCTTATGATTTTTGGTATAAAAGAAATTGATCATTTTGACCAAAACAATGTAGTGTTAGCTATTGCCAGAAATAAACCCGCGCTACTTAAGACAATGTTGTCAATGTGTCCTATCAAATTAATGACAAATGAATAAATGTAGTGCTTTTTAACTAGTGTTCAAACAACAGCCATTTTTGGAACTATTTGAGACATATTCTATTGTAAACAAGGAAAACATTTTATTTGTTCACCTGTTATTGCTGAGAGCCAGTAGAGAGTTATACTGGGTATTGAGTTTATTAACTTCTTTCTGGACTTTCGTGGCATCTTTGTGTTTACCCTTTGAGGCACTGTTGCTGATACCATTCAGGGCTTCCCCAAGTGAGATGATCTGAGTGTCTAGCAGGTCCTGCTTTTGCAGTAGAGCTATTACGTCTGGCAGCTGTTTTCCTATATCAGACGAATCTGCTTGGGCCTAAGAGCATGAATTGTGAGAACACATTATGTTATAACGTATGATAAATAATAGCCTATATATAAGCTATTTTACCAGTCATCAAATGTATACTTTTAGCTATAATGGATAGGCTTGTTTGTTTTTCGCCATTTGTTCAATGTCCCCCCTTGTGTTTTATTCTATTTTTTACTGCGTAGAAAATACATACCTCTTATGTATCTCTTGTCTTAAGGAAAACTGGCACCATATGATGTAAGAATTATTTGATAAAATATGCCTTTCTGTAAATTTTGCCTAGTTCACCTGTAGTTCTTTGAGGTCCATAGATATGAGCTGAATGTCTCTGAGGACCGCAAGTGCATTCATAACATCTCCAATGTGCTCTTTCTGCTGCTGCAGCTGCTGAAGCAAAGCTTTCCACTGCTTCATGATTTCTGCCTGCCTGTCACGCACAAGATAGAAAATAGAGACCATAACTTATTATTTACTCAACCATAAATTAAATGCTTACTTTCCCAAAATGTTAAGTCTGTTGCAACTCCCACATTCAAGGACTAAAACTAAAAACATCAAGTTTAACCCAAAGCTTATGATAAACCACTTTAGTAAAAAAATAACATTATTTTTCAAAAATTAAGCATTATTAAAGACAAAATTATTTTAAGAGAAGATGATGTTATTTTATAGTGCCTGCCATAGTGTAGATTAGTGGTAAATAGGATTCTAATGTAATTCGTTTTCAAAAACTGCAACCCCCCGACCCCTCACCTGCGAGTCACTTGGACTTTGCTGTGATAGTTCTCCTTCTCAATAACAGCAGCCATGTCACTCAAAGCACTGAAACGCGGCTCGCGAGCCAACACGTCTGCTCCCAGGGCCTCCAGTTTGCGTGCCACTCTCTCTGCCTCCTCCAGACTCTGCAAACCTCCCAGATCTTGCTGCCGGATGAGCTGCAGAGTGTCCTCTAGATAGCTCTCCCTCAGCGTAGCCTTGCGGCCAAACTTCTGGGCCAGCTGTTCCAGATGCTCCAGCCTCATTAGCTCGCTCTGCAAGTCCCGCTCTCGGTGATGCTCCGCCCGCTCCAGCAAGGTCCAGTTCCTTTCAATGTCCCCAACAGTCTTGCCGTCCGTAGGAACGTAATCCCGTTGGTTGTTCGCCCTCAGCTTGGTTCTCAAGTTGAAGAGGTGGGCCTCAATGGCTCCACGCTGCTGGTACCTTGGGGGCTTCTCAACAGTTCGGTAGGTCTTGAAGCCGGCCACCAGACGTTGCATGTCTCGCAGGGAGTTGGGAAAAGAGCGGTCGTTGAGCTCCACCACCTTGGTCTTGATCCAGCGTAGTAAGTCAGACACCATGCCCTCATACTGGACCTTCATATCGTCCAGGTCTTTCAGGAGATCAACAATCTGTGAGACGAAGAGTGAGTTTTTTGGATATGCCGTGTTGAGGGTCATCAAAGAGATAAATTGTATTACAGCAAATACAGTAAATGAAATATTTATACTAAAGAAGACTCAGAGGGCATCACAGATTCCATCCAGTTAGTTCAGCATCATATGAAAGGACAGCTGTTCGATTTCATGCTTTAGCCAAAAAAACATTACAAAAAATATACATTGTCTTAACTAGACAACTTAACCCATCGAAATGATAACAGAAACGATATATATTCAACATTTATTAAGGAAAATTAGTCTTTGTTCAAAAGCTACAATGACATACAGTATATCTACTCAATACACACCTTTCCCACTGCAGAAACATTCCTTTGTACCTCAATAATTGTTTGTCTCATGTTCTGCCATCGCAGCCACTGACTGCTGAAATTACCACTGAAGAACATTTTCATCTAGCAGCCCCACTGTGTCATAGCTGAGATCTGAAAGTCCTAACAAAACCAAGTCTCGGAATCTCGCAGCCTGGCTGGGCTCATGTCCGCTCCGTTCATACGCTGTTCCCAATGAGATCTGTCTGTCATTGTTTAATACACATTTGTGACAGCTAACGCTGCTCCACAGCTGTGACCCAGTCAATACATATGGGCAGTTCTATTCACACGTGAGGACTCGTGCAGCGAGTGCCATACTGCACAGACAGAACACACTTCTCGCCCTTGTTTCTCTCCATGCATTTCTTGCCGGCATGATAATGGCATCCCCTGACCTCTGAGCTCGTGCTAGATCAACTCCTGTCTGAGGACATCTTCAAGCATGCTTTCAACATTCTTCAAAAGCTATTTCTTTACAGTTCAGCCTGGACTACACAGAGTTTACACTGATCTGATTATGGTAAGAGCTCCTCCTTTTGACCAATGTCAAATCCTCTAATCTGCACAAGTCAACACCCAGATTAGTGTTCTCATTCAACAATATAGCCGATGTAGTTCAAATTTTCACAAACAGAGGGTGCCAATGCTTCACATGACCCAAAGGTGGGTAGGACAAGGTTAGATGCAAAACTTGGATGTGTGGAGTAAAGAATTTTAACAGTTTGTAATTATTGGCAATAGTAATTATGCAGTCCTTCCCATTTTACAGATCATCATTACATAAGCTGTGTTTGTGAACCGACCTTGGCTATCCTCTTCTGGATGGTTTGGCCCTGCTTCATTTTGGAGAAGTAGTGGTAGTACAGAGAGACATAAGTCATGATGGACTTCTCATCAGGATGGGCCACCATGATGTCCTCCACATCCAAGAGCTGCATTATACCAAATTCATTCTCTGCCAGACTGAAAGCATGCGTCAGATTTCTCTTTGCATCGTCCTGGTGTAGTCGGTTGTAGTCAAACAGATCAGCCCTAGAAATAACATAATCATAACATGTTTATGATAAAAGACTATAGCAGTGGAACAATAAAGGGATAATTCATCATTTACAAAATGCTCATGTCATGTCTGCTTTTTTCTGCAGAACACAAATGAAGATATTTTGAAGAATGTTGGTAACCAAACAAAGTTGTCCCCCATTGATTTCCGTAGTATGAACACAAAAGACATTTCTCAAAATAGTATCCTTTGTGTTCCACAGAAGAAAGAGTCAGAAAGGTATTGAAAGACATAAGTGTGAAAGACAGAATGTTTGGTTGAAAGTTCCCTTTAAATATTGACTGTAACCCATTGCTGCTTATCAAAAATGAAAACAAATTACGTGATGCATAAAAGAGAATTACCGGTGAGCATGAATTAGTGCATTAAAGGCCAGTCCATCTCTCCAGCTGCTGGAGAAGTCTTGCACATTTACATTGGTGTAACCGGCAGTCTTACGCTGACACCAGATCAGTAAAGCCTCTTTGGCAGAGCGCCGAGCACCACTGACAGCTCCATCCACCTGAAACCAAAGCAGAATGTTAGCACAAAGTGGAAAATACATGTCTTGGTTTTCTGTCATAACGATTCTTTTACTTTTTAATAAAGCTCAATTGCAAATTTAGGGCCAGATTTACTAAACAGGACAATATAGAGAGCGCAATTTCAAAAAAGCGCAAATCGGAGTGGAAATTTCTGCGGGTGATTTACTTACAAGCACATTAAAAAAATACAGGCGCAATATCTCATTCCCATAATGACCGCCTCCCATTAAATTTGCATTCGAAGAGAGAATTTACAAATGCTTATGCAATAATGTTAGTGGCAAAATCATTTGTGCCCATGCCTTTTCGGCACTAATTTCACTGCGTGTCATTATTAAAAACCCACAGTATTTTTTGACGTTTGCAAGCTAAGGTAAATCTTGCCCTAAGGTCTAAAAACTACCTCAATTATGGATCCAATCTGAAATCGAAGAATGATGATCCAAAGGAGGCCCAGGATCAGGGTTCTGTCTCCATCCACAACATTTTCTGGACCAATCAAATCCACCCGGACCTAAAGAAGGGCAAACAGAGAAAATTACATTTATTCTTAAATGTACTTGTATATCAGGTATTATATAGATTAGTACTGTTTATTCACAGTGTAAAAAATTCTGAAATGTCAGAAGAATATGATGTTATTGAAACATTGACTTTTATTTTTTAAAGGCAATATAATATCATTTGTTTTGTATTTCTTTACTTCCCCTAGTTTGATTGTTTTAAAAATACCTTGGTTTTAAGGAAGTTTATAGCATTGCTGTTGTTTTCCAGACAGTGAACTCGTAGTGTGCGTCGACTGGGGGTGGGCAGTTTAACCTTAGAGATGAGTTCCAAGAGTCGCACAAGATGCACACCAGTTCTCAGCTCAGTATAGACATCAGTCAAGTTGATTTTTTCCTTGAATATAAATACACATAAAAAAGAATTAAACACATTTTTGGATACTCTTCACAACCAATCCCGTGCAATGCATTTCTAAGCACTGTACAGATCAGTTTTCAAAATATACATCTTACGAGTATGTGCAATAACTGGGACACTTGCCATGTTGCCATGTCCATGGTTTAGCAGGACCAGAAAGCTAATACATTTCTGCATTAGGCATATATGCACAGTACATTTTAACAAGTTCAGTAAGAATCCTTCAGCTGGCGCTAACACAGTTTTGTTTAATTGCAGCTGTATTCCACTATGGGGTGACTCACACTCGCTCCTCTCAGTCAAGCCATGCGTTTTACTCTCTGTTTTCACGCAGGAGAACTGCAACCACTCCCTGATCCATGTGTTGTGGGAATCTAATGTCTCTGAGCAGATCTGCTAACTGCTTCCAATAGGCTCTGCTTACCCAGGGAATAAACTGAGAGATTTTAGAGCACACCCTGCTCCTCGGGTAGATCCTCAGAGATATACTGTAGTTCCCATGCACATTTTTCTTTTCAATTACTCCGAACCATTTTGTTTTTCAGCTTTTGTAATGTAATAAGAGCCAGAATTATGACCTCTTATTGGCACGTTACCATTAACAACATATAACTGGAGATCAATCATTAATAAATCAGCACATCAAGTACAATTATAATGTTACAATCGTGAACTGTGGTGTGGAGCAAGCGTCTACGCGTTGTGTTAAGTCAAAGTGTAGTTATTTTGAAGGATCGGTATGTCTTTATATAATAAACATGTTACGAACAATGTTGTTTGATACAGAACAATACACAGGAGCAACTACGGAAGAGGAAAAGGAAGGGGATACATTTAAAACATATGTCATTCTTTTTAGATATCTGCCGGTGCCCTGCTATTAATAAACTTTTTTGGATTATCAAGCCAGGGAAAGTCAATGTAGAATCACTCATCTGGTTTAACATCTGCCTGTTGTAATGATTAATTTAATGTTGAGTAAGTCTGGTCTCTTAGACTGTTCACATAATGTCCGTGAATATTTTTTGGAGGATCCGGATGACTGGAGACATTTAACCACAGCTAAACATAGAACTCAAATGGAAGTACAGTGGAATTATCATCCTAAAGTACATTTTGTGTGAGGGTGAACAAGGCAGTGCAGTTTTCTTCCTAAATTTAACATACTATAGATGTGATGTGTAAGACAATGCATTTTGTGGTAAATATTCTACACTGCACTTTCTTCTCCTGTGCAAAAGGTTTTCGCAACTGTGTCTAAAAATTAACTAGTGAGTTTTCCTTCCTGTATGCCTGGCATCTCAGCTTTCATCCATTCTTTGTTCTTCATTTCGACCCGACCCGAATTCCTTGTAAAGGAAACTACGTTAACTGTCCGTTTGTCATGAGACTATTCAAAGGTTATAGATAGTAATCGTCGATGATAAAAATAATTATGACTCCAACTGGGTTCAAGGGTTCATATCTAGATGTAATCATAGGAATGAACATTCATATTGTCAAATAAAAGTCACAAGGCTGGTTTCAGATTCAGTAAATGTATATCACCACATCTCCATTGTTGCAATGTCAACAGATAAACACTCACTCATGCACAAAATATATATGTAGATTAGAATGGTTGTGACTTTTGTGCTGATATTGAATTCTGCATTGACCAGCTCATACCCCGTTCTTTGAGAAAACACTGTTCATCCATTTGGTGTAGGTCTTCTTCTGCACCATCATCCGCTGTTCCTGAAGCTCACGGAATCGCCCATCCGACTCCTCTCCATCTCCTTGTCGAGACATCTCGACTTTGTTAACGCCTAATAAAGAAAAAAGAATATAAATGTATGAGAGACGGAATAATGTCACATTTCTGCACCACAGACGTTAAAACTATGTCCGGCGCTTGTTTATTAACACTATATACTCACACAAGATGAGGTTAAATATTAATCTGCACACATGATTCATGAGACCTATGAGTTTGCACTTCTCAAATGAATATGAGGAAAACATATAGATAAAGAATAAAAGATGTCTTAACAAAATGTCTTTGTGAAAGTGCTGCTCATAAGATAAACTGAGATAATTCAATTAGAAATCTGAATTGTTATCTGGTGATATGGAGGAAGTGAAAGGGCAATTAAGGTAATCTCACCTCTTGTGGTGACGATTTACAGTAAGTACTTAAAGTCTGACTTTACAAACATATTTACTGCATTGTAAAAATACCTACCATTTCCATATCAGTTATGGTTTGAATCAAGCAAATCTCAACATTGGTCATTAAATAAATATATGAATAAGTATTATATACTTATATATAAATATATAAGTGTTAAACTGTCAAAATGTTTAGGCCGTTAAATTTATACTTTCGAGTAATACACGTTAACGTCTTCAAAGTTTTTGTGGTATTAAATGTATAGGGGAAAATACACAGTTTATAATGTTTTTAAAAAACAATTTGCCTAAGAATGTGTTTCATAATATGGAGAAAAGCATCAGAAAACATAAAATAATAGTCTGTATTATTGTAGTAGTTAAGCATTTAAAAAACACTTTGTTACTGTGCACATAAGGTGCAAACTTTAAATTCACTCACCCTTCACAAGATTTGCCTTTATCTTTTAACGCAGGCTCTACTGACCACAGAATTTCATCATTGGATTGGATAGTAATCTGAAAAAATCCTCTTCGAGACTGATCATTGTTGAGATGTGAACTGAACTTTGAAGCTGTTGCGGGTAATGACGTTCTTTTACTTGAGGGGCAAAGGTCGCGGATTTATTCACTATTTAATGCAGAACACACCTCTCAACAGTCTCATCCAGGTTTTGTCATGTCACGGGGAGGGAATTTTAATTGATTTATTTGGTTAAATAAACTGAAATAATCCTCACTCATAAATGCACATAAAATTTCTGCTTTTTGTGCCAATATCAAAATAAGAAAGTTTTAGAAACAAATCATTTCCATTTAAAATGCTATTTATTAAATTCCCTTATACCATATAGAAGGGTATATCAAATTGTCATCTTTTTACCATGAATTACACATTAACATGTGGCTGAAAGATACATTACCACACATTTTAAAGGCTCATTAAACCATATGTTGAAAACACCTTAGATGCAAAGTCTAATGTCAAACATATTTAGTAGAAGTGCCTAAAACAGTGGCTGTAATGTTTTTTACAGTAGTCTAGTCTTAATGCCACTAGTTTCTTGAACAAAAACACAAATCATTCGTGTTGAGGACAGAACTGACCCCATATTAAACATGTGCACAGTCCAGCACATATAGTCCACCTCTTACAATAATCAATAGTAGTTCAAATATACATATGAATAAAGTGTAACTGTGATTGACATGCTAAATTGTTGTATTTACAATGGAGTTATAATGAAAACTGATTTCATCATATAACCATTTTTCATCCCTTCACAATGTAACAAGTCTTTCAATTTTTTTGTTCTCAATGGCAAAAATGTCAGTTACTGTGAGTAATGTTTGCAACCAATATTTAATCCAAACATACATAAAGTAAAATTATGTTTTAAAGGGAAATATTATATGGAAAGAAAACCCTTTGATCTCTAAAACAATATCCATATAAAAAAAACAGAGGGAGAAATTGTGACATTGGGTGACTAATGTCTCTCTTTAATACTGAAATGTTTTTTTAATTGAATTTCCCTTAATGTTTGCTAATATAAACAAAAAATAATTGACTTCAGTGGATTTCTTGACTTCAGTGTCAGACAAAAATATTATACAGACATCGAAAATAACATTGGAAAAGTTTTTCTTTAATCCATGTCACCATATAATGGGAAAAAAACATCTACATTTTATTAAGTCATTAAAGTTAATTCAGAAAATATATCTCCCAGAACATTGTCTAACACACAGTGTGAAATATCTCAGTAATTGTTTTCCACTTTAACAAAAAAATTAGGATTCTTGCATCCAGATTTACATGGAAAATTGATATTGTGCTGCAAAACTAATGTTTAACCCAAGTAACATTCAGGGCATGTACAGGTATATTGTTTCACAATGACTGGGATAGATGCTCATTCTGTCTGTGACCTCTATGATGGTGTTTCATGTATAAGTGTCTTATGTGAGTGGATCAGGGTTATTCCCTAACACTGAGATTGCAAACATATTAAACATTATGCTTTCAGTTCTGGAGCAATAGATTTAAATCTACTTATTCATCTTTGGCATATTTCCTTGTGTGATATTAAGGCTTACTTTAGACATTAAACATGGCGTAACCATTACAACTACATCCCTTTCAAAACCTTTTGATTTTTTGTTTCAGATTTTACAGCCCCCTTGTTTTAACAGCTGAATGATAGATATTCAGATTAATAAGGCACCTTTATAAATGGACAGAAATTGATAAAGCATTCAATCTTCCTGGTTGTTGTATAAAATATCCGCAGTGGTGTTCTTCCTGTGCGACGGAGGCACTAGGTGATTTGGTACCACTGTGGGGAGCTCAAACCCTTCCAGTTTGATCTTAATAAGATGCTGAGCCAATGCAAATTCTTCATCATCCAGCATCCCATCCTTATCACAGTCTGCCAGCTTCCAGATCTTTCCCAGTACAGTGTTGGGTAGGCGAGAATTCATCATCTCCTTCTTGGCATTGATACCCGTCACCTTACCATTAATAGGCATCAAGGTGTAGAAGATTTCATCATAGCGATGCTTATCGCGACTCACGATCCAATCTTCAGTGTCGGCCCCTGCGCTGATACCCTCCCCGTAGCCGTGGCCGAATGGCCCCTCACTGGAGTCCTCGAAAGCTCCGCCCATTACCATTTGAGATGGCCGTTTGCTTTCCTCCTCTTGGATCATGTTCATCAGACCTGATATCTTGGTGGACAGCATCCTGTCCACAGATTCAATCAACTTCCCTTTAAAGGAAGGGAATTTGCTGAAGTCATAGTGTAGAAGTTGTTCCTGAATTGATAGATATGAAAATTAAATGTCAAATATATTTTTTGTAAAAACTGCCATTCTCAAGTTAGGATCTCTTATTCCCTTAAGGTTTTTTAAAAAAAATTAGTATATGTTATAGTATATACAGACCCAAGAAAACAATAAATAACTGCTTGTTTTATTTTAACATCTTCAATGTAGCCACCCTTTGCCTATTGAATTTGCAGAAATTTTATCTTGGCATTTCATCACACAATTTCTTGCGGTCATGTTTCTTGTTTTTAACGGTATCGAAGCACCTTTCTATACTGGGCTCTTATCAGCAAATTTTTCCTCATTATTCAGTCAAGGTTATACATTTCTAAAACATTTCTGTTTGTTTTGCAATTATAGAGACTAATATGTTTTTACTATTATTTGTCTACAAAATGAATTCCAGAAATATAAGCATATAGACCATTTCAGCCGATCGAACCCATGACCTTGGCATTGCTAACGCCATGATCTAACCACTGAGAAACAGGAAACTTCATTTAAAATGAATATAATACATATATTCATTAATAATAATATTAATATAAATGAAATATAAAATCAATGTTTATAATATAATCAAACATAGACTGTAAGTTAACTTCGGCCAGCGCGTGCATCTATATCTTCAGATTAAAAGATTTGTAAGGTCAAGAGAAACATTCACTCAAGTGACCCAAAACATTTAGAACATACTGTTGTTCAATGTTTTGTTATTGATATTTTTTATTATGTTTATCATTCATGACATGACATTGATTTATAAACATCAGGGCTGAAAAAAGAACCAGTGTAGTCCTGAAGTGGTTATTTTGGTTTCATAATGCTGGAGCTCATCAATGTCGCTCTGTCTATTTAGAGCATAGCCTTTATCTTTCAAGTGCTGCCTGGAACCAGTATGATTTGTTCTGTGGTTAGTGTGGTCTAATACAATTCTATTGCATTATATTCCACTGTAAACATTTGCAGTAGTCAGAGGTTTCACTTTTCCACCTTAATCACTGATATAATTTACAAGCATTGCAGTGCTTTTTAAGTGCACTAATTTTGCTAATTTCTATTGTAATATAATTTCTGATGTACGGCTTATTGTGACTCATAATGGATAAACAATCTCAGACCTGCCCTAAGTGAAAGTACTGCCTCTATTTAGACTAAAAGACCATAGCAGGGCTGGAACTCAGTCATAAGATACAATGCAAAGAAAACATTTCTCAAAGCAACAGCTGCAGGCTTATGGTGATGTTCTAAATAAATAACCACCATAAGCAGAAAAAGAGTGTCTGTAAATAAAAAACTTTACAAAATTTTATTTGTAAAAGCATACAGTATATATTGTACATGAGCAGGTAGTATATCACTATCTAAACGGTACTGTACCCCTTATTTAGTACACAACAGTCTTACCTGCATTTTACTGACGTTAGGGAAATCTCCAGGTGAGATGTGATGCTCCCTCTGCAGCAGCTGATAGATCTCGGGCAGGTGGGCGATCAGTTCCTCTTTCTTCTTCTCCTTTCCAAACAAAGTGGGCATTTCCTTTTTCAAGTAACTGATGATGTAAGCATGCACCTGTAAGAAAGATGGCACGTTACATTTAGAATGTTCATTATAGGGTGTGATGAATCAATGATTTATGTATTAATTGACAGGTTTAGGCTTTGATTGACAATATTTCATGATGTTCTTTTTTAGTGTCTCATTCCATAATCACCTTCAATAACCTTTATCGATTTTAGAGCATATAAACATGACCAAGTATGGATTCATAGTAAACAGAGGGCGGTCTGTTGGTGGTCTAGTGGGTTAAACCGCTGAACTGGTAATCAGAAGGTTGCTGGTTCGATCCCAGCAGCCACCACCAGTGTGTCCTTGAGCAAGACACTTTACTCCATGTTGCTCCAGGGGGATTGTCCCTGTTATAAGTGCACTGTAAGTCGCTTTGGATAAAAGCGTCTGCCAAATGACTAAATGTAAATGTAAATGTAAACAATCATAACATAGTGTTGTTGGCTATAAATGGTATGATGGGTCGTTTATGCAAGTTCAGCCTAAAAAAGGACCATGCATTTTTGAAGTCTAATTCAAGATGCAGCATGTAAACATATCCACTATGTTTAAGAAAATTAAAGGGGTCATCTGACACAAATACGTGTTCTTCTGTGTCTTTGGTGTGTTCAATCCATGGGAAGTTGCCCATCCATGTATTAGACTATTGCACAAACTGCACTAATTCAAGTGTCGGAACAAAAGATGCATTTTATCTAAATACAAATCCTCACCCAGACCTGCATTCAACTACGCCTCGTTTAACCACACCTCCACAAATCTACATTAGTTCATGGTATGATTTGAGTAAGACCGCCAAAACGTATACGCATTAATGTGGGCGTACCTGTCACTACAATTGCTTTGGAAACTGATGTTCTAAATATGGAAAGAGGCGTTAAATTTTGGTCACAAGCTTGCTTTATTCGTCCAATCAGTACCCACTGGTTAACTGGCCAATCATAGCACTCCTCGCTGTTCAAAGCGATGAGCTTTGTTAAAAATCTGCACGATTCAGAGAGGCGGGGCAAAGAGGAGACACAAACATGCACGGTATGTGGAAAATGCAGCATTTTGAACCTAAAATCGTGTACACGCATTGCATTACATCTAAAACAAACAATAATATTCGTTTTAGCCGTGTCATATGACCCATTTAAGAATGACTGTATAATCAGAAAAATGCTTGATATTCCATTTATAACAATGCAGGATCAATATCAGTCTCATTGTTTAGTGTTGACAATTTGTCCTAGATTTGCAAAATATCCACCCTCTGCTTCTCCAAGCTGGTTACATAACAAAACACCACGTGTTTATACATTGAAAACGCCCTTGGTAAATGGAACACTCGAAAAGCGTCTGTATTTACACAACCGTTTTCCTAAATATGGAGGAAGCGAACAGCAAGAGATCCAAAACAAGGCTTGGCTTTTTCCTTCCAGGCCCCCTGTTTATTCCTCTTCTGGATGACTGACCGACAGAGGGAGAGAGGGCGATGGCGTAAACATGACAAGTGGCAAGACGATTGGGGTGGAGAGGTTAGGAAAAATGAGGGCCGTGCTCTCCTAGAGAACATTACAAACATTCCTTTGTACCACGGAAAGGGACTTTTCTGGGCCTTTCCAGGAGATGGTGAGCGTGTTTAAGTGCCTCACATTGCAGGACGACGTAAGCATGAGGATACAAAATTCCTGTTTGCTGGACGTGTTTGTAAATATTGCGGAAGAGATAAGACACACTTTGTGTGGTGGTTCCATGAAGGAATTGTTTATGGTGACTAAGTGAATACGTAAGCTGGCATGTGTTGATAGAGGTTAATGTGCTACAGTGTGTAAGTTTGTGTAGTCCGGTCGGCCAAAAACAATAGTGGTTGAACTGAGGTCAAGCACAAGACAAAACAGACAATGGGCGGTGATGTTGGAAAGTTTTGAGGTTAAATGCATGGGTCAGTCTGTTATGATAACATTACATTAAAATTCTATTATAAAATAAAGGTGATACTACAATTTAAGGTATTACTGTTTATAATCAACTATAAAAAATGTTTAACCATTGATAATATAACTATTATATAACTTAACACATTGTATAAAAGAGACTTGTTTGAAACAAGGATTAAAACACATTTAGATAGATTCTCCATCTCTATGCAGGGGTAAAAAGGCAATTGCTTAAAATGGTCACCTTAGCAAGGCGAGCTCTTTTGATGAGGTCATTCAGTTTACGCAGCGCAGCATTGCGAGGCAGACCTTGGATGTCCCTGAAGAGATCTTGTGCTTCAGCTTCAAACAGGCGACGGTTTTCTGGGTTTTGGAGAGGTTTGGCCCAAAAAGATCCCAGATAGACTCTAACCACCTCTGGGGTATTGATCACCTTTCCCAGTGACCACATCAGCGCGCCATAAACCCGCATCAGCTGCTGAGTGTCCACCTGATCGGCCTTGTTCAGCACAACACGGATTTTGTCATCCTGTCCGCGGAAAGCTTTGATCGCTTCAGAAAACTCGTCCGATATGTCCAGTTTGTGTGCATCAAAGAGGAGGATTATGCGGTCCACCCGCTCTCCAAACCAACGCAGAACCTCAGAGAAATCGTAGCCTGTTGTGAGAAAATAGCACGTCAGTGAACTGAGATTCTACATTGAGTTGAAGTCGCCTACCTATGGGTTTATGTGTGATTACATTTCAACGTCGTCCTTCCGAAGTCTCGTACACCTCCATATTTGATCATTATTAATCCCCCTTAATGTTTGTCACAAGGTTTTTCAAATATTTAACTAATTAAAAGTGTTTAAAAAGTGCTTGTCAACACAATATTAATCATTTAAAAAGTACAGTTTTTTTCCATTTCCCGAGAAAAAGCAAATTCGGACATCCGAGGTTTCAGAAGGACAGCGACGCTTTTACATTATTTCATGTAAATTTAATAAAATATATTTCAATGCTGCCAGTAGATTTTGCCACCTTGCATTTACATTTAACAATTTTTTTTGTGTGTGTTCCTTCGTCCAAAATCTCTGTATGGCTAGCTACTTATAGATTCAACCAACATATACAAAAAAAACAGAGCTTTCATTTTTAATAAAAAAAAAACATCTGCACATAACATGGGATGCACCTGTTGACCCTTCATAACACTAGACAAGAAACACACTAAGAATTTTTATTTAAATCTAATGACTGGACAATGTGTTGTTTGCATGTACAATTTACATTCTTTCCTCGTGCATTAATAACAACTTCCTTTCTGAAACTATAAGACACGAAAAAAGTTAAAGATCAATTTTCAAGCTATGCACAGGTCAATGACCCCATGTGACCATGGGAACCTTAGAGAAATGTCTAGCACATCTGCCTTCATTGACCGTGTGATGCATGTACCTCATTATAAACCCATTATGGACTTATTGGCTGCGTTTCAGTGCAATTGTCGATATATTCATTTTACATTATGACTTGGTTACCCAACCTCCCAACAGAGGAAATCATGCTGCTCCAACGACAATGGCATGGATTACATATTGCCATAACATTTTGACAAAAAGCTCTTCCAAGATTTTATAAAGGCGGAGCTCAGAGCTGAAAGTGTGAGAACCATCAATGCTGTTGCATGCAAGACAACTTGATCAGAAAACGTTCCCTTAATGAAGTATAAAAAAGACTAAACACAAATATGATGTCCTGACTTCGAGCATCGAAACAATTGTGATTTCAGAATTGTGAACTACAAGATTTTAAACAGGACTTTTAACACACTGTTCATGCCACTCATGTCAAATTCTAAACTAAATTTAGTTCAAATTCATACACCATAGACACACAAGCACAATATTGTTCAGTACATGTCTAAAAAGTGCTCGAGAAATGGAAACGGAGCTAAAGCAGGAACAGATGTGCAACGCCCATGCAGCTTATCCCTTACACCCAAAGCACCTCCTGTTCATCTGCACCATCCTACCGCTCCACTGCAGGGCGTAATCTGCACCCTGCAGGCCCTTTACGCACATTTATAGATAAGACAATGTCGACAGCAGAAACAGACCTACAACTCGCAACTGTTGTGAATTGCCTGGTAGCATCCTTCCTTTAGAGCTCAAATAACAGAACGCGATAACAAAAGCATGCTGGGATTACAAACATGTTGTGTTAATTGTTTACCCTGTGACACATAAACACTAGCTACATACTGAGGTTCCAGAACGCTGATGCAACCCTTGAAGCAGATTTGGCAAGCTCGAGCTCCAGACATGAGTTAGAAATGCTGACTTCATAACATCACGCAAGCTCAACAGGGTTTCCAACGTGTATGTTGTCACCACGTAATTGGTCAGGCAGGGAAACGATAGAGGAAGTTTACAAAGAAACAGATGCGAATCTGGTGACTGAAATGAAAACTAATGACTAAAGCAGTATGACTGTTCCTTACGCTGCAAACAGTCCCCAGGTCCTGAGGGATTACTGAGGGACTGAACCAGTCGCCCCTGCAGTAATGTTATTATATTCAAGTCATAGAGACTTTGGGATGAAGATTTCTGCCACCGATAAGCTGCATAACTCAGGCCGTGATGGTCATGTGACATCACTAACGCTCCTCTAAGCCTATTCAAAAACAGAATCTTATTTCTGTCAGGATATATCATGCCAGTGTGGTTCGGAGCAGGGATAACCCCATTAAGGGTAAACTGAACAGACAGTGTCATTAGTTCTTATTGCCATTTAAGTGTAATGCATAATTAAAATGTAACAGACTTATGAAGAGAAATATAAATTTCAAGTGGAGTTGGGGATGGAGGAGGGTAATTTGCACGTGAGCAACACGATGAGCTGCAGATAGCGGAATGAATTTAAAACAGAAGCTGAGATAGCGTCATATTTCAATAGGTGGATCAGCTGATGTGAGCTGCCAGAATTAACGCTATACGCTTGATTTGGGTTATACAGATTTCTGAAGGGGTAAACATTAAAGGTACAGTTCACCCAAAAATGTATAAAACGGTTAGTTTGGGTCATTGATTCTTATCGGTTGTGCCCTGTTCTAAGCTGTAGTAAAAATAAAACATCAATGCGCCACTGTATGCAGCAACTGACCTCTGCTTATGCGCTGCTTCTCTCCAGAAAGTATTCCTGGGGTGTCAATGATGCTAATGCTCTGTAGAACCTGGTTTGGCATCTGTGAGCAGATGAACCTGATGAGATAAATTGTGAGCTTTCAATACCCTACTGCATGTAAGCACAAACAACTTCAATGGTGACACAACATTTGGCAGAAATTAAACAAATCACGGAGAAGTAAAACAGCTGAGACACACTTAAAGCCTAGAAGCTTTTACTTTGCATTTCTAGATTTCATCTATTTCCAATGTTCTTTAGACGTTACATTTTTGAGTATGCTTATGAAGTTAGAATACATTTTACACAACTGCCTCAAGTGTTTTTTAAATGTTTCATTCTTATGAAAACCTGAGAGGAAATTGCAACATCTGTGAGAAAACATCAACTGTCAGCTGCAAAGCAATACACATTTTATCGAAATAAAGGATGAAGCAACGAAGTTTCATTTTCAAGATAATTATATATGCCTGTTTTATAAAAAAATCCAGATGCAAGAGAAAAGAAAAAGAAACTGCTGTGCCCAAACGTTCCATCACATGACGCACGACGAGATCCACAGGAAACATAGTGCATTGTTACTGGGTTCCTCTGGAGAAGAGGCTATGTTCCCTGTCAAGTGTAACTTTGACCTTTCTAGTGGTCGCTGTCAAAGAAATTCTTATCCGTTTCCCCTCCACATAAATATCCAGCAAACAGGAAAAATACCTTGTCCAACTGTCTAGATGCTAAAATTAAACGCTAAAACTTGTAGAAGCTTTAGGTGCCCAAAACTAAAAGGGGAATTTTTGTCCGTAATAGAAAAACTGCGTGGGATAGGAGGAAGAATTGAATGGGCGTCAGAATGAAATGCTTTCCTATTTAAAAATATGAACGATAATCTGCTTGAGTGGAAATGACACAACTGCACAGCTACAAAGCACTCTGTCATTGTGTATTTACCGTGAATGCAAAGTCTTTCATACCTTAACTTAAGTGTAAACATCAAAGTGTAGCTGAGCTCTGGTAGTGGAAGAACCGGTATATTTCAGGTTTCACAGAACATCTTATAACAAGTGTAATGGTTATAAATTGACTCAATTACCAATTGCCCCAAAACCATTTTCTGCATGCAAATCTGGGGAAATGTGCCAGCAGCTTAGCTACATTTTACAAACAAATATATACGATTTAACACCAAAAGCACCATCACCTGTTCAAAAAAGCATTTCCAAATGCATTGAGCTTGCGGAATGGTTTCTTGGGGTCAACAACCAAAGCGTTGCCTGGTACAACCCCCTCGTTCTCATTATACATCACAGCAATGAATCCATCTGTTGTTGGTTCAGGGCCGATTCGCATCCCTGGAAAATCCTGCTCTAGAAGATATCTGAAGGAGAGAGAGAGGTTAACCATTCATTTTGAGGCACTACATAGTGGAGAGGCCTGATGATCATGTGACGCCACATGCTGACAGCAAATCATCGGTGTTAATCAGGAGGCTTTATGTTGGGACAATGCAATGTCAAAATGTTCAAAATCAAAGCTAAAAAGCGGATCACATGAGTGGCACTCTGAGCTTTGGGCGAACATGTGCATGTAAAAACAGACCAAGTCATCAGTCTTGCTTTTTCCTGAAACTCCCAAACCAAAGATCCTTACCACATCCTGTGAGAGGATGAGAAAGTGTCAAAGGTTTCCAAACAAAGAAATGCAGAATGCCATTATAATTAAACATAAACATAAGGTAGGTATAAATCAGGCTGTGTTCAAGTCGGGTGCAACTGTCTCCTTGCTGCATATGTGTAACGGAAGGGAAACTTTGAGAAGCACTGAATCCAAGTCAAATTGGTTAATGCTGGAAATAGATAAAAATCTATACAAACCTAATTTTCATTGGTCCTTTATGCCAAACTGAATTTAAGGAACAGTTCACCCAAAAATTAAAATCTGGTCGTCATTAACTCACCATCAAGTTGTTCCAAAACTGTATCAATTTTGTTTTCTTGAAAGCGGAGAAAGATAATTGGGAGAATGCTCTTAACCAAACAGCTCTTGGTAACCATTGACTACCATAGTAGGAAAAATCGCTTTATAAATGCTTTGTTCTGTTGAACCCAAAAGAAGATATTTTGAATAATGAATGAAAGCATACAGTTCGGAGGCACGTTTGACTACCGTTTTTCCTTCCAAGGTAGTCGATGGAGGGCAAGAAACATTCTTCCAAATATCTTTCTTGGTGTTCATTCGAACAATACAATTTATACAGGTTTGGAGCCCTAGGATGAGTAAATAATGACAGAATTTTTACTTTTGGGTGAACTCTCCTTTTAAGTAAACCCTTAAAAAAAATGACCAGTGTGCATGCGTGTAAACTAATCGTCTCTAATGTATAAGCACGAGTAATGTGTTAAAACAACATTCATCAATTTCTTATATTTACATTCTAAATGGCCTATGCTGTATACAAAGAAGCGGGTTCTAATATGATGGTCAATTTGATATGCAAACGATTCTCTCATTCTTTCTTAGACATCAGCAAACCTGATACTGATGAGACTTGACATCAAACAGGGACAATATTGACAGTCAACAAGTCAAGAAGAAGTGGAAATGAAGTAGAATGATTTTTATGATTTATTTGCCCACTCTCCTGCCTTCTGAATCACTCCACAGATGAATGGACTGTGTGAGCTGGCATATGCTGTTTTAACACATTCCTTGTGAGGCTTTGCAGCTAGTAACCACAAAGAGATGACTATACTTAAGTTTACATGTGCATAGACCGATGTATATATGTGTGTGTAATATCATTTGAATAACCAATATATTCTGAGCTTACTAAAACCAACAAAGAATAAACTTGCCGTGACTTCGCATAAAATGCATTACACAGATTTACTGAATGTAAAAGCATTGCTTTACCTTATAAAGGTGGTTTTCCCAGTGGAATACTGTCCGACCAGCAGCACCATGGGTTTGCTCTGGAAGTCCGCCTCCTCCAGCGCCGGTGAGTGAAACTCATGGAAAAGATACGTTTCCTCTAAAGGCAACAGTTTCTTAGTATAAAGACTTTGAAGTCCTTCTGTGACCGTCTGAAACATGTCGCCTTCTTTGTTCCTACCACCCTGCTCCTTATTTACCCAAGTGAACATGCTGTAGTTCCTCTTATTTCTCTTTTATCCGCGACACGGCGTTAGTTCCCTTTTAATATTCGAGAAATCAAAACTGATTTCAGGGCTTTCAGGACGTGACAGCAGACGGTCAACAGTCCTCAGCTCGTACTGTCCAGCTGTGATGCCGTATCCGTGACCTCACCTGTATTGTTTTATCACGTGACGCTGCTTCTCGTGACGCTTTATTAATATGCATGAGGTACAGTGACGCAAGGATTTAAATAGGGCGGGTTGTTAGGGTGGAGTTGTTAGGGCGCACGATCAGCCCTGAACCTGAACTGGCTTGACTGACTACTATGAGCTGTGAATTATTGCTGTTAGACGCAAAACAAAACAAAGTGAAACGAAACTCTGTCTAGTCGTGGCATTATTTAAATGGACTTACTAGACGCCGCTTATTTAAAGCATTTTGGCCATTTTACGTAGGAGATAAATTGACAAATTATCCTTACATCTGTTAAATTTAAATCTTCTTTTTATATTGGCATACATGGTAACAACAACGTTTAAATGATTACAATTACCCAATCCGTTCAGTCTGTTGCACTAAACTTTGTAAGAGTTGTACATTAACGCCACCTAGCGGTCCGTATGTAAACCAGTAGATGCCGTTGAAAAAAGATCAAACGAACGCGATTTGTTACAGATTTTGATATGACCTTGAGAAATCGTGACCTTTAAGTTTAAAATAATTTTAACAATTAAATGGATTAATGTTTGAGACTTAGCATGTTAAAATTTCTCGATAGACAAATAAGATGTCAAACTACAGTAGCCAACACGGACTGCAACTAACAAAACGAAAACATGCAGAAAATATTACAGTTGTATATAATTTACAAATAATTGCAAAAATAAATACCTCTTCATCAATAGCTCAAGCAACACAGTGTAAGAAAATAAACACTGCCCTTTATTTAACTACAAAGAGTCGGCCTTATTTTATTTAATCTGACTCATCTATGACGTCACTTGTATAAAAATGACGCTAGACGACCTGTTAGTTGTGCGAAGCTGTTAGTAAAATTGGAATGTTCAAATAAATTCTATGAATGAATGGCAGAAATTTTATCGTAATCCTTTGGATTTATGATCCTGTACCATACGAGAAACCACTGAAGCATCGTACTTTGTAATACTAAAAAAAGTGTCGCTCCATTTCTAGTATGCATACTTACATTTTGACAGAAATATTTTCTCGTATTTTAAATTTGTAAATTATATATATGATATGGAATTATTAAAGTATAATTATTTTGTAAAGTAGCGTAACTACCTGAACAAATAGTTGTTAAAGCAACAAATAGAAATTGTTGAGACATGGTCAACTTTACTCAGCACAGGGCATTATGTTACTTCGTTTTAAATTATATTAATATTTGATGATTGTATACATTTAAACATAATTTCCAAGACTGATTTCCATTTGTATACCGACACCCAAAATAGTTCATCACTTTGACACATCCATACAACAGAATTCTTTACAAGGAGTACAACTTGACAAGGTAAACATGTTTTCATCATTTTTATATCGATATATTCATACATATATTACACATTCAAACAACAATTGTGCAAAAACCATCCCTACCATGAAATATGATCAGGATTACTGTATGTGTCTCTGGCAGCATGGCTGGAGGCATAAAGGCATTATTTTAAACTGTTTTACATAATAAAATACTACAAAACAAAAGACAATAGATTCGGATGCATAGCATCGATTATTAATAACATTACATAAAATAATGTGTCAAAGTGGTAAACGCAGGGAAGGTTTAGTCATGTAAGAATAGTTTTACATGCATAAAATTGAGGTTTTGCTTCTTGACAAAGGAACCCAGGCGGGGTCCCTGTTTAGTGCCAATAGAGTCCTTCATGAATGCTCCATAGTCAGGTCCTTTAGAATAACTACACAAAACAGAAACACGGCCACCTCTGCCCACACAAACAAAACTTCCTAGTCATAAAACATCTCTCCACATTAACTGTTCCTGACACCACCACAATACTTACAACAGATGTTAGCTCAAGTACTTATTTGCATATTGTACAAAACCACCAAAAACCACCAGATACAACCAAATACAGAACTCATCATGGTTACTAAACATGAAGGGTTACCTTCCAAACTAACAACCTATACGAGCGAGGATTATTAGCCTCGAAATGCATTCATACTCATTGAAGGCAAACATGGCAGACGTAAACGGTTTCCTATCATTTAGGGCTGGTTGTTAGCCAAGTGCGCCATGCTATTGATCCGATCTCTCCGTTCTGTAGCTCCAAATACATTGACATTCTCTTGCTTTATTAGAGTTGAAATATCTTTCTCTAAACTGCACCTTAGATGTTGTAGGCATGGGGACATTTTTACAAACCTCCTTTAAAATGCTACAACAACCCGTCCCAGCAAGGCACTGCTGTTTCCCAAGGGGCTTAACATCTCAATAGCACAGGCTTATAGCTCTGACTATATATTTGAAACCCAAACGGATCTGGGTTTCTCCTCTGTCAGCCTCGCCCCACAACCTTGGCCCAAGAGCGCCATGTGACTTTACTGTGGTCGGACCCAATAAAGTTAAATTCAGGGGTCGGGCAGGTCGGAGGTGTCGACAGTCACCTTGATGTAGATGGTATCTTCTTTGATATAAGTTCCGTTCTCCAAGACGGTCTGAGCCACGAAGAGCGGACAGCCCGAGGCAATGTTCATTTCGCCGGTGGGCCGACGAAAGCTACTGCTGTTGGGGTCCGGCTTGAAGGCATCACCTAAGTGTTTTTTAGCCGGCCCCTGGTCCATCAGCATCAGCGTCACTTTCTGTTTGAACGGCCACGGCAGCAATGGATCGTATTCCCCGCGCATGACCACAAAGAAAAGGGAGAGATGCGTGCCTTTACCCATTCCGTCCCCGTTCAGATAGACACGGGCACACATCTTATACCCAAAGTATCCTGTATAAAACGGCTGGCTGTAGAGCGAGAGAGTTTTGGCGGCAACGGCTTCCTGTTTCCGCCTCTTAAAGTCACGGATCTTCCAGATGAGTGTACCGTTGAAGCTTGCCGTCTCTAGAACCTGCAGCTTCAGGTCCATCTCTGCCAGGCGGATGTCATGAACGCTTAACATGTCGTCGTGGCGTGTGAGTCGCTGCTCGAAAGAGCCTGGAGACAGTATTGAAAACATCAACAAGAAGAATTAGATAATCTGCCAGACATTTACATCACAAACATGTCAATTTACTTTATATACTACCAGTGTTAGCTAAGCGAAAACCATCGCATATCCGTAAAAAAACTTGCTTCAAGTAAACTGTATATTTTAAGTTATGAATTGTAACTTTATGGAAGCTGGTCTACAATGTTATGAAGGGGCTATCAAACGATTAATCGTGATTAATCCCATCGAGAAAAAAAGTTTGTTTTCATATTTGTCAGTGAACTGTACAAATTAAAATGGTATTTACAAACACGCATATATTTTTAAAGATATTTAAAATATATACATTTATATTATATTGTTTAATTGGTAAATCTAAATAAATACATCCAAATATGTTCTAAATATATATATACACATGTATATGGTTTTGTGTTTATAAATACAAAATTAATATGCACCGTACACAGACATAGATTACATAAACACAAACTTTTGTTCTGGAAGCGATTCATTGTTTCATTGTTTACAATCCTACAACTATTGGTTCAAAAATAAGAGGTTAATAAATATTGGCTGACCCAGTGCTGGACCAGAACTCGATCCAACCCGACCCGAGTCCAGAGAAGAAACCATGGTACGCATGCTTTCCACCGACCCTCTCAAAGCCTCCACATCCTCCCTTAAAGCTCGCAGTGGACGAAGCTCTCTCAGCTCCATTTCAACCTCAAGCAGTTTCTCTGAGTGAGTGCTCATCAACATCTACACGCAAACATAAAACACCACATCTCAAATTATCAAATATGATGTACTGCATTAAGTATGAAAGCAAACAATATAGGTTTTGTCCGCATAAAGAAATGGAATCATCAATGTAATTCAAAAATTTAGTTTGTTTGTCGTGTTCCTATGTCCCAAAGAAAAAACATTGTACATACTTCAATGGAATCAAGAAAATGACACCATGTCTACAATTGAGCTACAACAGTCACAAATCATCTCATTAGATTTTTTTTAATATTGATTTATTTCATAAATCAGAATAATAAATATCTTATTAGTCACAGATAGTTTAGTGAAAGCTCTTACCTGAATGCTGGCTATCTTCTGCTCCAGCTGTCTGTTCTTCTCTCTCATCTCCTCATACTGTGTTTCTACCTCCGCCAGCCTACTGCTGAGACTGGGCAGAACTTTATAGCGCTCCATCAGCTCGCTCTTAATGTCTTCTACCTACATACACACATACGCAGATATATATGTTACATATGAAAGTATAAACAGGATCAGCAAATACATTTTTACACGGGAAACAATTGATGTTATTAAAGGAAATAAAACTTGTTTTTTTCTGCTATATAAATATTGAAGTAAAGTCTGTGAGGTGCAAACTAGGTTTGACCTTGGCTTCCAGTGTGGTGTTTCTGACCGCCATCATTCTCAGGTGCTCAGACGCAAAACTGGATTCATGTTCTCTCATCTCCTGATTCAGCGCCTTTACAAGAATCAGACACATACGTGAGAAATTTGCATAACATTTTACAGTATGGTTTCATTTTCTATATGGTTCAAGTACAATTTCAGGTTGTCGGAACTAACTTTAGTTTATCTGTTATAAACAGAGATGAAATGACTTGAAAAATAGTGTTTATAAATTAACATTGACTCATTAATTAACATTAATAAACACTGTAAACATTTGTTCAATTTTAGTCTGCCATAACTAATGTTAAATAATGTCAAAAGCATTGTTATATGATATATTGTATGTTACATGTATATGTAATGTTATAGTTTAGGTTTAGTTTAAAATATTTTAGTTTCCGTTACATGTTACCATTCTAAAATATGACATCAGTATTACCATATAATATTAAGTTCGTGTAATTTATAAATGGGTCCCACCATGACCACACTGGACACATGATGGAAGCAATTTGCTTTTACTTTGTTATTCTAATTAAACCCAAACAATATGCAAATGCCCTTCTAATCAAAAATTCTTTAAATCACAATATTATAAAGTCACCTTGTAAGAGCATCCATAGCGAATAAAAGAGCAGGTCACTTGAGCCTTCGGGCAGTCGTTCTGATGGGTGGACAGCTATTGAAAACAATCAGTTCATCTCATAAATGTTCACAAAGAATCTCCCTTTAACGTTAATACATTAAATAATATTTCATGCTTTAAAAAAAAAAATACATAAGTTAGGAATACAAAAGCCTACCTCGCTTCTCAAAATGGATGGAAAGGAGCAGTGGTTAGGACATGCTACAGGAAAAGCTGGACAAACAGCTTCTTTGTGTTTCTGTAAAGAGAGATTGATATTAAATTCAAATACGCAGAAAGACAAATGACAAATTCATAGTTCAAAACAATCAGGTTTAATAGATGGTTAGAGATACTGACGGGTTCAACTAGGCGAAGCATTCTTAAAGTGAAAACATACATAAATCATTCTCCGAATGACAGTCAACATAACGGGAGATTCCCCTAAGTTCCCTGTACAAATGTGAAACCAAAGGTCACGGGACACTGGTGGCAGCGTATGAGGGGATTACTTCTTTTAGAGGAACTGAGAGGTCCACTAATTCCAGGCAAGGAAAATAGACATACTGAGTTCTAAGTACTTTCCATTCAATTTCAGGTCCCTTTTATGGGAAGCTGGGGTTTTTGGGTTACCTGTAACTCAGTGAGGGCCATCTTGTGATTGCAGAATTCACAGGTGATCTCTCTATGTTTGCATTTACGGCTGAGGTGCTCGGACATGTCTTTCCTCATCATCTTCTCCTTGCATTTTCCCAAGGGGCACGGCACCTCGAAATACGGACAAACTTCCAAGTGATCCTGTTTAAAAAAAAAAAAATGAAAAACTTGGTTTAATGACTGATTTAAAAGCATTTGCACCATTAAAAAAACTTTATACAATCACTTTCTATCCGAAGTATACAAGACATCTGTAAATAAGAAAAGGAACTCGCTAGTCTAAATCTACGCTCCTCTTCCTATGAGGCATTACCGACAACTCTGACGGCTTTCATTTGGCCGTAAATATGATATGTATACTATTGTGGCTAAGAATCATATGACTTACCATGACCCGTTGTAAACCCATCTGTTCTTTACACCCATTCTTCTCACTTCGGCAGCAGACCTTCAGAGCCATAATTTCTCTATTGCAGCAAACATCCCGGAATATCTGAAGAAAAAAAAAAAACAGCCATTACAGGGTCTGTATAACAGAGATGTGTTGTGCTGTCTGTTATTTAGCCCACAGTCCTTTCACTTAGAGCTGTGTAAGTCAGAATTAATATTACACTGAGTGGGTGTGGTTATGTAGCTTTTGGCTTCACTTTCTCACCTTATCTTCAAAGAGTAATTCATGATCTGCTGGACAAACTGGGTTAGGTTGACTGTAAAAGATTTCGAAAATAAGATTATTATTGCTCTTTAAAGCATTTAGTTCATAACATGTTTAGGGTCACTTACTCATTTTTAATTTATATTTACCCCCATGTTTTAGAATGATAGTCCAATGAAATTGTCATAATTCACAAAAATATTGCACCCCTGGAATCAAATCAACCGGTCGGTGTGACCCAAAAGTTGCAAATAACTTCTGTATTTTACTGTAAATGCATTTCGAATAAGAAAAACAGGGGGCACAGTAGCCACTTCATTTAGAAAGGAATCTTGGTTGCTCAAATGAATTATTAAAGGGACAATTCACCCAAAAAATTTTATTTTGTCAATAATAACTCGCTCTCTAGTTATTTAAAATCTGTACAAATGTCTTTTTTTGAATGAAAATATTTGGACGAATGCTTGTAACCAATCAGTTCATTGACCCAAAGAACCCCATAGAAGGAAAAATTACAATGGTAGTCAAAAGCGTCCCAGAACTTTTTGCTGTCCTACATTCTTCAAAATATCCTCTTTTGTGTTCAATAGAAAAAATATATATAAAGAATTTTTACCTACTATGATAGTCCATGGTGGCAAAGAAGTGTATGGTTATAAGCATTCTTCGAAATATCATTCTCCGTGTTCATCGGAACAAAGAAATTTATAAAGATTTGGAACAACTCGGAGAAGAATAAATGATGACAGAATTGTTCTTTTTGGGTAAACTATCCCTTTAACTATCCCTTGCAAAGTAAACCGGTTTTGATTTTATGAAAACTTTAAACGGCAGGAGATTTTATGTAATCTGGGCTCCTATTGCATGCGTTTTATTTATTATTTGGTCCAAATCATCAAATCAATAACAATTTAAATAAAATGAATACAATTATTTTTAAATAAAATGTAACAAAAGAAATTCATGTGGGCAGTTATGTTTTCTACACGTAACTAATAACACAAATACAGGCATATGCCTTCAGATAAAAAGGTTTAAGATAACAGAAAACATTTTAGTAAAGTAACCCTAACTTGTAAACAATATTTTAAATAAATCTCCTCATCTTATCATGTTTTCCTTACTACAAATTCTACAGTACACAAACTCATAAAAAGAGCTCAGCCCACCTGAGCAAGTCTGTAATGCAGGTCTCGCAGAAGCGGTGTCCGCATTCAGTTTGCCGAGGGTTACACAGCACTAGCCTGCAGGACTCGCAGCGGTACTTTGGCTCTGGAGTTGTGACAAAGTGGTCCCTAAAGCCGCCTTGAAGGGGATAGAAGGCTGGCTCGGGCCTGGACCGCAGGGCCATGGAGGGCATGCCGAGAGATGGAGGACGCTGCTGCAGTGCGATCTGCTGTTCCACATTACGCCCTGCGGACATGACCTGGAGAAACAACCAAACTCCAGTTATCCACAAAAAAAAAAACTCACAACAGAAAACCGAGACGTTGAGGTCTTATAAAAAAAGCCTGTGATAAAATGCTAAAATTATAAACAAAGATCCACCACCCATTTTTAACAAGAGACTGATGATCTTATTGACATACACAAGGATGAAACTGGAATAAAATACAGAACAAAGGCATACATAGGGACGCAGCATTTTTCTTCTTGTCCAGACTGAAGCTTTCATGAATTCTGTGTTGTCTGGAAACAGAATTGAAACTAATATGAAATGGGCTGTTGTCTGATTGGGTCCAGACTCACTTGGCAGAAACAAATTAGAGTAACAGACTGGGTCTCCTTTTTTCCCAGAATACAATACAGGCAGAGCGGAGGATAATGGATTTAAAGTTTGATGACCCATAGATTAACAGTACAGCTCAAAAAAATCTTAAATATAAGGCTAATAACCACACAGGGGCCTAACCATAAGAAAATCAGGCCGATTTCTCCCGTTCTGACCATCCTATGTCAAGACCTGATTATCTTAATCGGCTCTACAGATGATCTTATCAGATTTTCCTATTGTGTGATGTAGGACTGCACAATTAATAGCATTTTAATCGAGATAACAAATTTATGGTTCCCACAATTACTTGAGTATAATTGGGATGCACGATAAGTTATCGGCCGATATGATGACATAAAAAATAAACATTTATTGGCAGACACCCATGGCCGTTAATGTCATTTAATTTTGCACGATATATTATTGGCGATAAATCATAAATCATTTCTTCTGGTTAAACTTCTTCAGCTGCAAAACATTGTTGATTAGCTACATATCGATCCACCCCAAAGTCTAATCGTTGTGATGTTAAAGTTTTAAAAGCAAGCACAAAACACAGAAAATCAATCTTTAAAATGGCCACTTAAATTTTTTATTTTTTTTAACTGCATTTCTAATATTTTACTACATTTTTGCAAAACTGACAAACATGAAGGGCGAATAGTTATGATTTATAAAAATCAAAAACGGAGTAGCAAAGTTTCATTCCGGAGCACACAAAATGTTAAGTGTTTGAATGTTACGAGTGTTTCGATGATTGAAGGTGTTTAAGAAGTTCAATGGCAGCAGATTATAACATATTCTTTGGCTGCAACATATAGGCCTAAATTCTGAACTGACAAAATAATAATATAATAATAGTTCATTAATCGAAATTAAAATTTTGAGCAAAATAGTTGCGATTATCCTTTTACCCAAGATCGTGCAGTCCTGGTGTGATGTGCGTTAAGAGTGATGGAACCTGATCGGAAGAACATCAGAGCTGCCCCGATCGCAAATCGTAAATATTCAACATGTATCACAATAGTCGTAGGAGTTTGAGTTTGATAATGCTTGATGGCAGATCAGAAAAAAATATTCCAGTTGCGCTAGTGGAGCCAGTGGACTCATTTGGGTTATAATGTCAAAACAGCTATTTGTTACAAAATAGTCTTAACATTCTTTTTTTTATTAAGGTCGAATCATAAATTCTACAATATTTAAAAGTTGTAGAAGAAAATTATATGTCGTTCAGTGGCAGTTTAAATACTTCAGAACATGCTACCTAAGCAGTTTCTCGAAGATAAATCATATTTGATAAATCACACAAAAGGTCATATGTTCATTTTTGTGGTGAGCTGTTTATCACATCACGGCGCAAACGATTGAATTTAGGATTTCTTGTCCTCATGTTTGTGGTCTCTCCCATTTGAAAACTCCAGCTTTTAGTTTATGTAACAAGTTTATAAAGGTATAAAAAGTTAGTTTTTTTTAAGATCACTCTATAAGTCTCAAACTTCATCTGTTATACTTCATAGTTTAAGGAATTATCAGAATGTGTAAAATATTACGAGTGAAACATCTGTCGGCCTGGTACTATATATATTCTATACCAACCACACTTTTGTTTCTAAAAAGCACTACAAGATCAGCTTAATCAAACTTCCACTATAGCACTATATGTAAAAATCTATTTAACTTATTGATATCATTATTCATTATTATTTAATTCTATAATTTACAATATAATATATAATAATTGTGGCAATACAGGTACTGGTCTGGCTTTTGTTGAAACTAGTAACCCTACATTAGCATCTATTGTATTATTGCTCCTGTATGACATATCGCTTTACTCCTCCATCAACTCTGTAAGTCGCTTTGGACAAAAGTGTCTGCAAAATGACTAAAATGTTAACTGTGTCAGCATTTTCACATAGACCATGACAAAAAAAATGTATCCATTTATCTAAATTGTGGTCAGAAGTGTGACATTAGACCTACTAAACTCCCAAGTTCATCTGACATTACAACGTCTCCATTTCTGTCTCATCGCACAAGTCGGATTTAGACAGTACAAGTTAGTCATCCTTTCTAACATTTTCTTATGCTAATGCCTAGACCAAAGGCGACGTTTTTAACATTGTGCTTACATTGCCACATCAACAGCTCCTGACCAGCAGCTCTCAGACTGGGAAATCCCTTCATAACAGGCATAGCTCTCGAGCTCTAATAATATCTCCCCTACGAGCCAGCAACAAGCTAACCGCGCATGCAGGAAGGTCGCGGATCTGCTGCTGCTAGAATTCTTTAAAGCAGAAGATTCCACAGATATCCCACAGCGGTGACTGGTGCCCACAGCAGATGCCGAGACTTTCTGACACAGAAACTTACTCAGATTATATCCTTTAAGGGGACAGTTTTATGATGTGTAGCAAACCTCGAAAATAAGTGTTTGTAACATTTTACAATAAGGTTGTATTTGTTAACATAAGTACTACTAGTGTAAATTAGTTAACAAGGAGCAATATAATTTTACAGCATGTAGTAATCTTTGTTCATGGCGATTAAAGTGTTCATGTTAAATCATTATGCATTAACTAACACTGCGCCGCATCCAGTGTGGATAAAATTTGAAATTATAATGGGTTCTAATGCATTTCTTATGTATTCTGTAGTGACGCATCCAGTGTGGACACGGTGTAGTGTTAAAAGTTACAACATTTGATTTTAAAAATGTATTCATAAACGCTGAAATTAACATGAACTAACATTAATAAAAAGCTGTAAAAGTATTGTTCATTGTCAGTTCGTGTTAAACTAACTAATGTAATATATGTAACAATGTAGCGTTATTGTAAAGTGTTTAAAGTACTGTAGATCACTAAAAACAATCAGAAACTTTAGTATGCATCACATCGATCGTACAGAGAGTGTGTCTAGGTCTGACATTAGATTACTTGAAGTAAATGAGAATTATGAAAGTCGCCAGGTGAATTATGAGTTGGACTGAGAACTGCAGTAGAGACAAAGGCCTGAGTTTTATCAGTAGACGATAATATAGGATCTTAAGGGTGGGAATGGCGATGACAACCATGTTTGAAGACACATGTGGGATGCGTTCACACAGTCACACCCATCCAATTACTCTCACACACTCAGCAAGAAAAGCTAAATCCCATCTGACATATAAAAAATGTTAAAACCTTACTGAGGGGCGTTTCACAAACACTCCATGGCTTCAAACGCCTTCCATAAAATTCAAATGACAATAACTCTCAACAACTTCTTTACCAGAAACTCTACCTTGAAAAACTCCAGAGTCACTTATAGTAGCACGAGCAAATCAAATAATCCAAATGATAATCAACTTCTTAAAATTTTTTGGAACTTGTCCCATAAAACCAAAGCTCAAACCACCTACGAGATAAAACCGCCCCTGAAAAAATACGCTCGATCCAAAAGCGATGGGAAACAAAAACAACTTCACAAATATACAAAAGACAAATTCCTTCACAACCGAGCGTAAATACATATCTAATCTACATACTGGTTGGTAACCAGTATGTCCAGTTCTCAAGGGATTTCCAGGAATATTTAAGGGGCTTTTCCATTTGCTGCCTCATCCCTCTCGTCACTGCTGACAATACACATACACACCCACAGTCACACACACGCACATAAACACCCATTATGGAAAAACAAGTCAGTAGGCAGCTGCTAGTAAAGTTTTGTGTATGCGAGGAATTACGTGGTGTTATCGAAATGTGAAAGAAACTTAAAAGACATTTTGTGCGGACAAACAAAAGTGCAGAAGATTGAATTGTGTAAGTTACACCTGACAAACAACATGCAGTGACCCTCAGAAAAAAACACGGGTTTAATATAAAGTAAAAGTGTCCCCTTTTTTGACTGACTTCCACGATCGGGTTGGTTTTACTACAAAGACCATACCTAAATTATGCTTGTGGCGAGAATGTAATAAATGTGTAGTTACTATGGTTAAACTACAAAAAACCTACTGTTACTATGGTTAAATCATGGTTCATTTTTATAAGCGCAGGTATTGAAATTCTATCATTTGAAAGCTAGATAAAAGAAAAATACCTCATATCTGTCCACTTTTTAAAACGTGAAAAATAAAACCTACCACTGGCGCAAAAAAACGAAATCTGAACATAAAGGAAGCATGCATGTCATATAGAACATAATACCGGAGAAAGCTGCAGGTGAAAAGTGTAACACAATATGCTTCAGACTGCAAGTTTAGAGCTGAGGAGCGTGAAGGTAATACATATTCTTTGACTGTATTTGCACTGCAGGAGATCTCGTAGCAATAATGAAAGAGAAGTAAGAAAGGGAATAACACCTCACTATGGCCTGACCTTTTACTGGAGGAAGACATAAGTGACGCCTTTACAGCAGGTCACTTACAGGAATAAATCAACATTTCACGACGCTGGGTAAAACGCATCTCCGAGGGGTTACTTCAGACTTTTGTCATTCTTTAAACCGCCTTCTGCTGTCAGAGGGGTGTACAACCCTCCGGTCCAACTTCAGAGAGAAAAAAAATCATGCCCCCAGATGTGTATTCCTTGTAGCGTATCGCAGCACTTTAGTGTGTTATTCTGAAAGTGAAAAACTGGATTCAGAGTCTCAGATCTGAGCAGAGCAGCACATGTTGTACTAATTTACATGTCCAGATTGCTTTTCTCCATCTATTGTGTATTTATCAATACATTTACTAAAGTATGCTATTATAGTGTATTAAAACTCGTACACAGATAAAAAAAAAATCATTTTAAATAAATAAAGATAGCAATACACTCTTTCTTTTTAAAGAACTGCATCCAACGGTGGAATACATCATATGCCATCATGGTTTTTTCCATCAGTACTGTAAGGGCCTAAATCATGCAAGAATTTGGCAAGTTGGGTATTGCCCCGAGGAATAAGACCACAGAAGATTAAAGAAAAGAATAATGAAACATCACCATGTAGAGAGGTTATACTGCCTTGATATACCAAAGCATTATTTAATAAAGCAATTACTATAGATCAAATGTGAAAGTTTAAATTTGTAACACACACAAAACCACAACGATGAACACTATAAAATCACAAAGTCAACGAAAAGTAGAAGGTGCACCCAAAGACAAAGGTTAGAGCTACTTAAGGTATTCAACTACAACCAGCAATTTTTGCGGGTCTTTCACGAGCACTTTTAACCTGTTACAGGCTGATAGCCTCGTGTGCTCACAACTTAAAGGATCACAGCCTGTAAGGTCCACATTCGTCCAGAAGATAGTTGAAAGAGCAGGTGAACATCTCAGATCACAGCAGGACACGCATTAGTATGGAGTAAGATGTGACTTTGTAGGTGAACGTAGCTCCAAGATCTTCGGGTTCGTTTAATCTGAGCAACGCGTTATTGTTCACCCGCCTTTTAAAACAGAGCATTCACTTACATGAATCAATTGTTCAACGACGTCGTCCGATGATCCAACCCCGTTTCTCTGAAGAATATCACCAATGGAGCCACTCATATGACAGACTCATCGAGACAACAACGTCCCAATTTACGCGGCCACGGCTCCGTCCTTGCTTCTCAAACGGGCAACAACGGCCACATGAACGAATCGTTTCATTTTTAGATCGGAATATTTAAAAAAAGACTCTGGTAAGGTAAACGAAAAGGTAGAGCAGCCTCCACTGTGGCAGTGTGCTGTTGATACCGAGTCTAGTAACTGGAAAGCCCCCTTGGTCTGACTTCCTCAGGAAATCCCCGTCATGAAAAAAATCGTAGCTTATAAATGGACGCCTTAGAGAAAGAACTGGCGGCGACGCAGCGGCTGACCGCTTGATGGCGCCAGAGCTCACATTTTACAGTGATAGAATCGCTTTCACTTCAGCAGCTGCTCTTCCACGTGTTTCTGAAAGGTGACGAGCTTACTAACCGGCCGCACTTTCATGTTTTATTGGTCATGTTTACTGGCAGCTGACATTAGTGAGATGACCGAATTGAATAAAAGGAAAATATTGAATGTGTGCCAGCACACCTATAGTACGGTATTGTGCAACTAAATGCGAGTTATTTTTGTTGCTATGTTTTGTATTTGGTCATATATCTGTCCGGCTATTGTGGGGATGTAATTTCTAGTGGCTAGGTGAGGTGCTACACACACTTTTTAGTAATTCATAAAGTGACTAAAAATCTATAAAGACATAGTAACTTTAACCCATAAAAGCGTTTCTTGAAATGTTTGTTCACCTAGATGTACAGAAATTAATGGTATTATAATATGTATATACATATACGGTTTACCTTTAATGTATAAGTACAGAACATTTATTAATCTTTGTTAATGCTATTATTATTACGATATTATTGTTTAACTGCAAAAATTAATATGAAATCAGATAAATAAATGGTGCAAACATGTTCATTTCGAGAGTAAGTGAACAAATGGAATTTTAGGTAACTTATACGATTTTTGCATTACCATGACAATTGTGACCCTGGATCACAAAACCAGTCTTAAGTAGCAGGGGAACATTTTTGATTAAAACGAAAAATACATTGTATGGGTCAAAATTATAGATTTTTCTTTTATGCCAAAAATAATTAGGATATCAAGTAAAGATCATGTTTCATGAAGATATTTCGTTGATTTCCTATGCTAAATATATAAAAAAATATTTTTGTGAGTGGATGGCCAGTAACAGTGCCTCTTATTAACAACTTCAAAGGCAATTTTCTCAATATTTTGATTCTTTTGCATCCTCAGATTCAGAGTTTCTAACAGTTATATCTCCGTCAGATATTATCATATCCTAAAAACCCATACATCAATAGAAAGCGCAATTTTCAGCTTTCGAACTATATAAAAATCTTGGATTCTAAAAATGAACCCATAAGACTGTTTTTTGTTGTCCATCCACAATTACGGATGATAATGCAATCAATCTTACTGCCATTTTTTATTATCATGTATTATTTTCTGGTAAAATCCAAGCTTCTCATCACAAATTATAATTTATTATTGATGTAATGGACTGACTATAACAAAATCTGATAAATATGGGTTTAAAAACCAATACATTTGACAGTATAAATCCCTTAAGTTTATTATGACTAATGTGACATAAATCGATTAAATATACTGTGAAGTCTATTGCCACATTAGACCACACACACACACACACACACACAGAGACACAATTTCACCTCAACCCTTTACACGTGGTCAGCACACATAATAAGTTCATAAGGAGTCTACACATGTATGGTACCATTACAGTTATTAGAGGCGAAGAAGTTGGTCGGAAAAAAATGTGCATGTATTTAAAATAACTTATTCCATTTAAAATAGAGAAAAAATAGGAACCTTTTAAACTTACAAGCATGGAATAGCAGTAGCAATGTGTGCTCCCATTTCCTGAAATTCTTAACTACATATGGCAATCCCTATAGTATAGACACCCCTATAAGGGTGAAACAATTGACCTTGGCACAGAGAAACTTATGTCCATGCATAGAAAACACACTTTAAAATATTTAAAATTCAAGCAAAAACAAAAATATTTAAAATAACCATTTCCACTCCATTGCTACACTTTGTCGTTAACAGCCTCTGCAAAGAAACCTTGTGGATAAAATACATTTCAACGACCTAAAAATGCACCATGTACAAGGGTCCATGATTAAACATATATAATATGACCTAGTACTAATCCAATTCATAAAATATAAGAGCTGCAAATCAACTTATTTACTGCAAAATAATATTAAAATTGACATAAAAATTATATTGCATTTAATGTACACTCACTTTTCATTTTATGCATTTAGATACAATGCCATATTCATAATTCATACCTCAAATTTTATGTAAATAAATAGCTTAACGTAATTCAGAGAACACCTAAACTGCCCTAGCCCTCCCAATTCTACACTACTTAACAAAAAGTGTGACACAATAATACACTATAGTAACAAAAGGGTAACTAGATAGAGATGCTTGACCAGGACCAAGTCCTATGAATATAGAAAGAAAAAGATGATCAATTGAGAATGAGGAACACAATTAAAAAAGCTCCATCAGAGATTTTAAGACCCTGATTAACTGTCTAATGAGGCTGGGATGGGTTTAAGTGGGCTTTTCTTTCCCCAGTGACAAAACGATTACCATTAGTGGAAAAGGGCTGAACATGACACCAGATTGGTAGAGACCAGACAGGGCACTCCTGTTGGCAGTGACCATAAACAAGGAAGACAGAAGTCCCAGTTTCTGCAGGGTAACTACTAAGTGAAGTTTGCGCTCCCATGTGGTGGCACCCGTGAGAGTCCTGGGTTCATGGGTGGAGGGAGTTTATAAGGGGAGGAATGTCCATTATGAAGAGGCTAGACTTCAAGCTTTTGAAGCTTAATGCCTCTTACGCAAGGCTGTTATATCAACTGAACGTAGCTCATTGAACGTTCATCTCTGCTGCTTAAGAACTCAGGAAGCTGAAGGGGTCTGTGTTTCCATTGCCGTTGGTTCCTGAACCAAATAATGAGAAGAATATTTTTAAAAACAGGCATTTTTAGCAGGTAGTAGGATATTAGAGTAAAACACCTTACATTTTTAGTCCAACTGACTTAAAAAGGTTTAATCTCAATCTTTCAACTAACTGACAGTATGTGATATACATCTTAATATTTCTGTAATTTATCTGAACATTTTCTAAGATTTTTAACAGAAAAACCCTAATTTCAACCTAATAAAGTTTCCAAATACATTTTAAATAATAGTTCATATTACCATTATTACAATATTAAAATCATTCAAAACATATTTATATGAAATATAAAAATATTCAAGGAATGTTTGCAGACCGTCAAAGAAAGACAAGAGAGATATTGTCTATCTACACCACTACAACAATATCTTCTAAGAGCCACTTGACCTTCAATATATAGCCCAGCCCCTTTTACTAAGTTCTTCTAATAGGAGACTTTTCAAAGCTACCGACCTCTGTCTGATTTTCTGCAGATCCTGGATTTGTGCCCTCTTCAGAAGACACCTCCATCTTCTCTTCATCCAAGCCCTTGCGTTCCTCTATGCCGTGCTCGGCCTCCCACTCCTGCAGCACCTCATCCAGGTTGAAACGTCGACGGTAATTCACAAAAAAGTTTTTCACCTGAACCACAGACTTGTTACCGATCACATCGGAAATGGCTTGGAAATCCCGCCCATACTTCCTTATTGCTGAGAAAGACAACATGAGATTATACAGATTGAGACTCAAATATTGAACTTCCATAACCTCAAGTAATGTGAAGTAAATCTTGTTTACCTTGTACTGCAAGCAGCTGCTCTTCTGTGGTCCAACGGGTATTAAATTTCTGATTAACCTGAGGGGTGTATAAAAACATACATATGCACTTCATTCATGAATTAAAAAATAAACAAGACCAACATCTATATTAAAATGTGTTTAGCTGTGAGAAATTCTGAAACAGAATATTTTTACCTCAGAGGGCTTGAATTCATCCACACCTGTGTCCAATTTATCTCTGAGGGCACTATTGTGCTGTTTAACGGTCTGAATCTACAAAAACATGTTAGGGTTAAGTATGTCTAAGCTACCTTTCTTTTTGACAGACTGATATCTGCTCAAAGTCTCATATTAAAACAAAATTAAGATTAAGATGAGAAGTATTGAATCTATTACCTGTCGTTTTATGGCGATGAGCTCCATATCGATCTGTCTCAGAAGGCTCACTGCAGCAGAGCCTGTGCTGGACATTGCCGTCACATCGCTGGAGTTTAAGTGCATCCCTTTTGGAGGTTTCTTCTTTGCCCTGTGTAGGTTTCTGCCAGCCGGTCCCTGTGGCTCCTTCTTAACATGCATTGGTTTTTCTGCAGGGTTTGGTGGCTGAAACAGTGGAAACATACAGATAGTAAACCTTGGAGTTGCTTCAGAGTTTTATTTACTTATCACAAGCGGTCCAGTTTATTGAGGAACTAAATGCATTGATGATCTCACTTTAAAGACCCAATGCACAATGCACAGTGGAACCAAGTAGGGATGGGCGTTTTTCAATAATTTCATATTTGAGCTCATAAAAAACGAATGTTCGTTTATTTAAGTTAAGTTAATAAAGATATAATTTGATAGGTTTTTGTTTGGTCGTAATTTCACACCAAGCTTATAATTATCATTTAATATTCATTACGGATTAAAGATGCGATTAATTAAAATCACAATTTTAACCAGAGCTTTTGTTATATAAGAGGGAATCATATTCACGCGAACATCACGTAAGTGTCAGAACTGAAAATCCCCTTGTTACTGAGATTACATCTGTTATTGACACGAGGCCCAGCAAACGCCAAGTTCTGCAATGCAACCATCTATGACGACGTTGATTGATAACCGCCTCCATAGAAAAATATCAACGACTACTTTTCTAGTCCCGCATTACAGAACCAGTGGCGCGGAACCAGATAGAGCGAGCACACAATAAACAAAAACGCTGTTAAAGATAGCTAAATATTGTGCCATCCCTGGTTGCGGAAAAATACAGTCGCTGCCTAACATTCCTTCAGATTCCAGTATAAGGAATGTGGGATTAAAGTCTATTTTTAAAGACGTTCCAGCTCATGTGGGAAAAACATGGAGCGTTTGTTCATTTCATTTCTCCGAGGATTCCTTCGTGAACAAGGCACAGGTTGACTCGAAACATTTGTACACATCCCTAGAACCAAATACACTAAAGTAAACTACATTCCAATAGTTACGTTAGCGCTGAAACTTTCCAATAAAGATAATTACATTGATAAAAGTGAAAATAATTCTTCTGACTGAAATTGTGTTTCAGGACAAGTCACATTAACTATTTTACATAACTTTCAGTGCATGTTTCATTTATCTTATAAGACCAAACTATGTTTTCTGAAACTCTTTAATAATTAACGGGAAAAAATTATAATAACAGCATCACCATTAAAGACCAAAAAGTGCCTCTTGTGCACAATTGCTTTTCATTTGTTCTGCCTTTTGGCTGTGAAACAAATTCCTGAACCTTGGCAACACCTGACACCCGTTTCAATATTTGACAAGTAACCGTGCTTGACCAGCTTTTCCAAAGCGACTGTTAAGAAGGTAGCCCATCACTTAAAGATGCCCATTGCGATGTGGCACTGCTTATCATATCACACACCGCAGAGCCACATCAGCTGTACAACTGATATTTTTCTTTTTTTATTCAAAATATTCACAAACTTGGTAACAATATCATGAAATATCTAATATTCCGATGGTCAAATATGTGCATGTGTTTTGTTGTTTAAACACTTTTATAATGATCGAGTTATTTGAGCTAATTCATGTGAATTCATCCACTTCTCTCATTAAACACAAATGAAAGTGCCTGGTGAACTGGTAGAAGAATACTTACATTGGAGATACTATGTTTCTGATGTGAATAAAACGCATACGTCAAATTATATTTGAGGATATTGTTATTGCTGCTTCCATAGACATCAGTGTGTATTTCACAAACTCTAGATTAGGGTTGGGCCGATAGCGGGCTGGAATCGTGGTCCCCCTGCATGATGTGATTTTCGTCATCAGGAGGTTCTGCGGTCGTCCGCACATCCCGTAAGCATAAAGCACGACAAATGTTGACAGTCGACTCAAAAGTATGACATTCTCCGCATGTGTCGAGCTCGTCCATTCACGCTTTTCTGCGGTCGAGTACTTGTTGAAATGAAAACTGGTCGCAAAATGCGATTTGGTGGCAGTCTTGAGCCCTGATATAATTGTTTTTAATATTTTGGCAGATGGCCATCCAGCAAACTAATATAACCCTGTCCCCCAATGTCATCGTCCATCACAATGTTCCACTGTAGGCACCCACCTCTAGATGTATTTTGTGCTTGTAGGCACGTGTATATGTGTGAAGCCTACAATAAACATTATAAGCACTGCACAGTTGTGATATGTGACAGAATTGAGTCGGTCTCTGGCTCAGTGCCAGCCAAAGCTGAATGTTCTTATCACACCGGGGTGATCGTAAAATTATGAAAAGTGAATTTGAGACATTAAGGATGGGCTGGAACTCTGCAGTTGACAGAAATCCGTCGTAGCGACGGATAAGTATAATTCATGTAATTATACAGTGGAATTTTCATTCATTTTCATTAAAATAATATATATTTTAATACAGACGGTTTCATCGGACATACGCGCCTGCCTCTAAGATAACTTCTGGTGTTTGTTGATCGGTCTGCCAAGTGGCTAATAATGTAACAATTTTTTGTTATTTAAATTTATATTTTGTGGTTTAATACTTGTATAAGTAATGGATCATTTAAGTTTAGGCCAAGAAACGGTTCTTCAACTGGTAACCAAAAATAAAACTGGCAAGACTTTTAACTTGCCAGCTAATGTAATTTACTTGTTTTCGTTTTTTGGCTTGTTACCAGAAATAATCTACAGGGACTCTATTCTTTGCGGATGTGTACCGGAAGTAAAGTTCGGGCTACAAAAGCGTGAATGCCCAGTAACCTTTGTTTGTGTTGTTGCTTTGAAACCGTCATAAAAAGGCAGAAAACAGGTGCTCAAAGTGATCAATGATGTGGGCAAGCACAATTCTGATATTTACACGATAAATAACATTTACATGAAAAATACAACAGACTGAAAAAAATATATTATACCTTTTGCGGAACTGCTGGTTTTGGTTCTTGTTTCTCAAGTCCAGATGTTCCCTAGAAAAAGAAAACATGAGTGATCACTGGAGATGGACACGACACCATATATTTAAATGCAACAAAAAGAAAACAAATCAGTTTCACATTTTTAGACAAATAATTCATCCCGACACAGATACACAACTTGCACTCCGCTGTTAAAAAAAGTAGGACAATAAGGTATTTATATAAAAACGTGCCAGATTATATTACCTCTTTCTTTTCCTCTTTATTTGGCTCACATGCAGCATTGCCTGGAGAAATGCATCTATTTTCTTCTGGCTCTTCATCACTAGCAGAAAAAAATTAAAAAGACACTTAATATTTTACTTTTATTCTAAAACAACATCATAACTCATCTTTGATCAAGATTTTAACGGTACTAAAAATAATACAGATGAGACAGTTGTGACAAGCATCCGATGAATATATTCAAGCCAAGCTAACCTTTCCTCTCTTTCTCTCTTCTGTTTCCGTGCATGACGGTCCATCACACTGGTTTTGCTTCGTGTTTTCTTCCACGAGTAATAGAATCTAACCAGGCTTGCAATTGACTTGTCTGGAAGCTGGTATGAAAAAACAATAATTAAATACATAAGCATTTTAAACAACTGACATACTATAAGCATCATTATTCATCATGATCAAAGCTGTCAGTGATTCATTTGTTGCCAAGCCAGTGCATTTGGTTTAAGACCTCATTTGGACTTCATATGCAACAGTGACTGTTCTTACGCTAATGTTTTCGACTGCTCATGTTATGTTGTAATGGTGAATGCAGTTTATTCCATCTCACTCACCATCTGCTGAATGCGATGAAACGTCTTTCCGTGAAAGCTGAAACCTTGTTCAAAAAGCACCTTGTCCTCCACTGTCCACTCATCTGGAAAAGGGGTGAAGTTGGGAAGATCTGCCAAAGACTTTTCGATGTTGTGTTTGTGCCAAAACAGCATGCCTAATGCCTGTTAAACACAGAAAGCCTGATTGTAAGACCCATGTTTAGCAGAATCTTACCAAAATGTTAAAATGGTCTTACTGCACATGGGGCCAGATTTACTAAACAGGGCAAATTAGCATGAGAGCACAATTTCAAAACAGCGCAGATGGGAGTGGAAATTTTTGCAGGTGATTTACTTAACAGGAGCACAATAAAAACAGAGGCGCATATCTCATTAAGCAGCACAAATCAGGGCATTATATATGGGTACAAATACCAGTAGATTTACCAACACAGTAAATTGCACTCATTGAATCAAGGGATAAATTGAAATACATTCCTACCATAAATTACTATCCACACCTTTTCGGCATCACAGTCATTTTTTAATACCTGAGGATATTTTTGCGGTGGTGGAAGCTGTTAGTAAATCTGGCCCTTGCAATGCTAAAATGGCAAGTTATGTTGTTTAACGTAGTGAAATGTTGATTCGAGATATCTAGTAATGCTGTGACAAATATTGCCCCATTTCCTGTACATGCATGCTTAAAATGATTTAGAACATTTCTTACACCATTCCTTAACAGAAAAAAACAAACAAAATGATTCCCATTTCTGCACTTTAAAGTCACATACAATACTTCAAACAAGATAACTTTACCTGTTCCATATTGTACCCATGTTTTTCTTTGGCTATTGCAATGTACTCATCCACTGTAACAGATACACAAATTAATCTTCAAAACATAACTTTAAACTTGAAATGTGTAAAATATCTTCAGCAACAAATAACAAAACAATTATTTTTTCTATTATTTCCGCTTTCCAAAAGGCCACTGTGCAATAACTGTAAGCCAATATCAGGAACCAAACATTTTTGACCAGTGAGTTTACGCTATTTCCATTTATTCGCTATTGGTAAAAAAAATATTTATTCTAGGGACATTGGCTGAAAAACTACTTTATTCATTTTGAATTGTTGTCGGTCAAAGATGTTTAAAACAAAAAGTACAATTTTCAGAATCAACCAACAAATAGCTTATTTGTTTAAAAAAAAAAGTAAATCAAAGCTCAGCTAAAGGGGTCATATGACACAAATGTTATAATTTGTTTTAGATGAAATGCAAGGTGTATACAAGATTGAAGGTTCAAAAACGCTGTATTTTTGCATGTTTGTATCTTCTCTTTGCCCCGCCTTTCTGAAATGTGCGATTTTTAATTAAGCTCATTGCACTGAACAGCGAGGTGATCTATAATTGGCCAGTTAACCAGTGGGTAGTGATTGGTCTTATACTTCAAGCATGTGACGGAAATGTAACGTCTCTTACCATATTTACAACATCAAGTTCCAAAACAATTGTACTGACAGATACACACACCATACTTGCGTATAAATGTGGGCGGTCTTAGTCAACTAAGTAATACCACAAACTGATGTAAATTTGTGGGGGTCTGGTTACTTCTTTTGTTCCGACACTTTAATTTTTGCATGGGCAACTTATTACACACCGAAGACAAATTAAAACTCATTGTAGCGCCATATGACCCCTTTAACTTATGGTGCATAACAGTAGTATTATTTGAATTAAAAAAAGTATTGTAATGTAAAACTGACACACACTTCCACAAACAGCAAACTGATGTAAATTTACAAGAAATGGCAATATTTAATAATGAGTGTTAGTTAATCCTGGTTTATGATTTAAAGACTGATACTCACATTTGGCCTCTGGTATACTCTGGCTCGGAAACCACACCAACATTCCGAGATTCTCTCTCTCTTGGCTTGCCTTTGCTACCTCTGATGAAAAATAAAAATACAGCAGTGCATTACACAGGAGCACGAAGATCTATTTTTTTAACAAACTCTATGTTTATTTGAAAACATGCTGATGCTAATAGCCTCACAACAACCAATAAAACATCTATCTAACTCATAGATAAAACTGTGATATTGAGGATGGTATAACCACATGATGAAAAAGGAAACTTAGAAAACACACGTATTTTTTATGCCATTCTCTAGACAGTTATACTGCACAGCCAGTGTTGACAGTGATCAGGTGCTCGTTTCATGCGTCAGTCAACGAACAACAAAGTTTTCTTTGCCTAATTATCGCTATCAACCATAACAATAACAGAGTACTTAATATTATATATGTTAGAAACGAGAAAAACAATAAAATGTTAATCCAGTGTCTAGTCTTCATACACATGGACATGGAGACAAACTATTTCAACAACGGATAGTGTTTGAGGCTATTACACCGTCCACCCTATGCTGTCAATGAAGCTTCCAACACTGAAAATTAACAAACCAGGATCATAATCGGGAACAACCGCCTGATACTGTGGTCCAACTCGCATCCCGCCCGCGCCTTAAGTGTGATAAAAGGACAAATTAAAAGAGTTAAAGATGTTCATCAGAAGTGTGTTAACTTGTGAAAAGGGACCGAGGCTACCACCATGACTTACCATGCTCGTCATCACTTGAGGAACCCGAACTTCCTTCCTCCCATGAATTGTTACTGTTCCCATTTGAAGTAAAACTTTTGCCCGGGTTACTTACAGAGTTTCTGCCCCTTCGTTTACCCGATATCTCGTGGGTGCCCTTCTCTAACATTGCAGGCATCTCGACGACAAATAGCAAAGCGAGCTTGAAGGAACTTCGACTCGGATGCTCCTCGGTATAGCTAAGCTAACTCGGCTCAACTGCTCTGATCTGAACAAATAACACCTCGTGCACTGACGCAAACTCCCCGAACTAATAATATAAGACTATGAAGACTTGAAAAGGCACACCAAACGCATAATAGTTTATCCTGCCACGCTATTAAAAAAGTTTGCCTATGGATGCATTTAAAAGCACATAGGGCTGCAGTGCTAGCAGTGCGGTCGCGGTCGCTGTAGCGTTAGCTCTCTCTCTCTCTCTCTCTCTCTCTCTCTCTCTCTCTCTCTCTCTCTCTCTCTCTCTCCCTCTCTCTTGCAGTCGCTCTCTGAATGATCTGCTTGAGCTCCAGCAAACGTCAGTTCCTCTTCAAGACATGAAGTTATCTAGAAAATAATAAATAACGTCGTTGTTCTTTTTGACCTTGTGCCAAATCCGTTTTGATGTAGAATATTATATAAAATAATCTGGTTTTTCATTGAAGCCCTAAGAGAATATGCCAGGGCAACATTAAAAAAAAGACTATAATGCATGTAATGATGAATAGTTTTTTATTCATTTAGAAAGGACTACTTAATTGGCCAGTAAAAGTATCTAAAGTGTATAAAGTATTTAAATTAGGCTATTTATTATATGTTTTATATTGATGTGTATTCTACGTGTATGTGGGGGATTGCTTAAAAGGATAGTTCATCCAAAAATTAATCATTTACTCACCATCTTGTTATCTGAAACCTACATGACTTTCTTTTGCAAAATACAAAAATAGCCTTTATGTTTTTAAGAAAGTTGGTAACCGAACAGCGTTGGAGAGCCATTCACTTTTATTGTATGCACACAAAACCAATGCAAGTAAATGGGTGTCACATCACAGCATTCTTCAAAATATCGTATTTAGTGTTTTGCAGAAGAAAGAAAGTCATACAGGTTTGAAATGAGAGGAGGTGGAGAAAATTATGACAGAATTTCCGTTTTGGGGTGAACAATCCCTAAAAGTACTACTAGAAGTTTGTATACTGGCCTTTTTTACATTATTGTATTTTAAGGTCTATTTGCAAAATATTTGAAATATTATATTTGAAAAATGTAATTAAAGATTAGGAGATCTTGACCACATTATTGAAATAAATCTTAAGCACAACTGATCTGCAGATACATTGTGGTGAGAAAGCAAAAGATAATTCTGCTATTTCAGACTTTTGAGTGTGACATTTTAACTCAAAATTTAAAATATAAACTTCCACAGAATGTATTTTACCACCATCCGTTTCTATTTACCTAAAGCCCTGTTGATAGATTTTAGACATCAGAAGGATATCTAATATCAGTCTATGCATGTTTACATAAAAAAAGGTAATGAATGTGCAAACAAATTTGTAAAACAAAAGTGTTTTTGAGAGACAATCTTTTTTAGGATTTCTGTGTATTAAAGTGCACAATCCGAAAGCATTAATACCCAAATGGTGTAGGGATGGCTCTTCAAAGAGCATGAAATGTGAAGTTATTTATATTACTATGGACTATGGAAAATCACCTTTTTAAAATAAAAAGAGATTAAACGACCAAATATTAACATATTTTTCATGGTAGCCTAGGTTGACCTTTGACCGTTGACCCTAGAATTTCTCATTTAATAGCACTTTAAATAAATAAACCCATATAGGCCTGCCCAAACTGGAAATACATGACGAGTTAAAATGAGCCATTATAAGCATAAGACTATACAAAATAAAATAAAATTTGAAGTAATATGTTTACTGTCGTTTATTATACTGTTACATGTTTGACACATTGTTTACATCAGATGAAAAAATATATACATGTTTTAATAGCCTCTTTATAAGTGATTAATACAGTAAATACATTGAATGCTTAGAAATATTATGACTATTTTAACATAGTTTTTTATAGTTAAAATTATATTTTTCTGAAACATGCAATCATACACCGCTAGATGGCAAACATGACTGCCGGAGAAATCCTTTGACACTGTCTTTGTTTGATGGTCACTGAACGCTTCATTCAAACATTCCTATAGAAACCCCGGTTTTATTACGTATTAGGCTATCTTATCTATCTTATTTGGGTTATCTTGCCTTTTTCTCTCTTTCAGACTTGATAATCAAAAACTCTGTTTTATTTATACACAGCACTTAGATTCAAGTTTAACATTACCAACATGTTTAAACATACAATAGAATTTTTAAAGCCACCGCAAAACAATTTTTAATAAACTAGTCTATACAGTAAGACTTTCACGAAAAACCGGTCTGATGGATTGTCCCTTGTACGCAAGCATGTCTCGGTTTGTGCAATATTATGTAACGCGAGTCCTGTGAATGTACTGAATGTGCGGGGGTCACTCGATAGTGCCCAAACAGACGCACACATGTCGCTCTACACTAATAAGGCAAAGTTGGAGGCACTTTGTACCCTTGTGACGTGCGCTCGTATCCAATAGAACAGACCTTGGCGATAGGCGCAAACAAACATGGGCTGTCCAGCATATATAAACTCTGGCATGAGTTTGTAGTGGGGTTTGAAGGCGGCGAGCTCGATCGGTTTTAGACTCTTAAATTACCGCCTTTATTACATGACATTAATTATTTCGTCCGACCTTCTGAACTAATTCACCCGAAGATATAAAGTCTGGATTATTTATAATCGATCTAACAGAGACCGAAATAGTTGATGTATAGTAAATGATTTATAGATGTTTAATGTCAGCTTTGGCTACTCTGAACGTCCAGTAAATAAGGTTTGAGTACGCAGTCGATTGTACAGTCTGCGATCTAATTATATCCAAAAACGTCCAATCAACAGCGCAATGCCGTTGGATCTGGGATTGTACGACAGTCGTGCGGATTATAAATCCCAAACGCAATGCCAAAAAACCTCGTTTGCGTTTTATCAGGCTGTGCGGGACCTGTTACCGGTGTGGGTCCTGGAGGACATGCGGACAATGGAGGTGTTTCATTGGGAAGAGGACGGACGTGCGTGCGCCTTTTCCCCATCGGAGGCTTTTCTGTACGCGCTGGTGCACGATCACCAGCAGTACGCACGTTACCTCCTAAATAGATTCTCCGTGCGCGCGCTGGAGATGCCCAGCAGAAGTTTCTGCTGCTGCCAGGCATCCACATCGCCACACCTCGCTATTGCCGTCCGCTACAATCGCATCAACGTCCTCAAAATGATCATGGAGACCATCAAAGACTTCACAGACTGCGAGAGGCAGAGTTATCTGAACCGGCACGGGTGTTTCCACACGGATGGCAGCAAGACCGCGCTGCATCTCGCATGTGATCTGGTGCGCCCGGAGTGTGTGATATTGTTGCTTGGACACGGCGCGTCTCCTTACGCAACCGACGTGACGGGGAACATACCCCTAGACGGTTTACTCAACCAGATCTGCCAGAGTCACTTTGACATGCGGAGTAAGCACATTTGCCTAGGCTACCTCATTTTATTTATGCCCAAATTTCGTTTCCAGACGAAGAGACAGTTGCTGGACAATGCAGTTATGTGGAAGAACCTCATTGGAGAGCAGGCGTTCCGCTGGCTCTCTGGATCATCACCTCCTTCGTTGTTTGTTCAGGCCATGCAGAAACTCAGCCAACAGTCCGTACCCATAGAGCAACTGAACTCGCTGCCTGAGTTTCTGAAGCCTCCTGGCTTCAGACTGGATCAAGCTTAATGCGAACTGAATAATGCACGTTGTTTGACTCCTGTAGTTGTCTTGAAATATTCAGGCTAAAATGTATGTTGAGAATTATTTGTACATATGTGAATAGTTTGGTGCACACGCTGTCATTGCCTGGACATCTGTAAAAAAATATATTAATATAATTTTTCAAGTTGTTGCCTTTGTGTTCTATACATCAACGCTCCATAAATCAGGGTACATCCAAGGATTTGCCATGCTTTTAAAAATCACAAAGACATTTCTCCTCTGTTTTCACATGAATTTTACCAAAAGTTTGGACACACCTGTTCAATCTTGTTTATTATTACAGAGCACCCACCTTTTCCTACAACTATGCATATTCTTTGCATTCGATTTAACTGCTTCATGAGGTATCCACCTAGGATGCTATTCAAACAGTATCTGGACAGTGGACAGGTGCTCTGATTCTTGGCTACTATTTATTCTCACTCGTTTCAGAATACATCAGCACAATGTATATTCACCTACAAGACTAATTTCTGAACATTTAAGGCAACGAAAAACTAATTATATGTGTCAAAACCTTTAACAAGTATGTGTCGGTATTATCTGTAATACAATAATGTTGAAAAGGAACCAAACAGGCAGAGACACTTATATGTAAACATTTTATTTTTGGAAGTTTGTCATGACTAAGCATGGAGGAACGACTGGCGAGATTAAGTCATGGTGAATATACGAGTTCATGTTTAGCTGCATATCACCTGCGCATCACACAGGTGTAGCAATACATTTCCAGTGTACATTTATCCCTTTTATTCCATTTCGGTAAGCGCAAATAAAACGGAAATTAAACATAACGGGGAAAAAATGAAAAAAACGTGTTTGCACTGTATATGGCCTTGTCAATCCCTATGTGCATAAAATGCTTTACAGTGGTGTCACCATCTCAAAAGAAAGATTTACAATCACTTCACAAAGTTGATGAAAAGGCGAAAATTAAACATCAGACATCATTAAACAACATTTATGGTTATCCATAGATAACTCATCAAATTTTCTTTACTTAGATGGATGTATATGATAAATGCTTGTCCAGCTTGAAGTTACATTATTTCATTACACACTAAGAGAGATTCTATCAACAAAGTAAGAAATCTATTTTTCAGTTTTAAGAGTTAAAAGTCGAACCGTCCATTTAAATGACCTCACATTTATGCAACACATCACTAGTGTAAATAGAGGTGAATCAGAGACCATGCTCTCTGTATGACTGAAGTTAAGCCTTACAGATTTGTGTCCAATGCTACCATGATTTTACTCTTGTCAAGTGTATTTACAAACATATCTGAATCTCTTACCCTTCTAACCTAAAGCCAACTTAAATCTAGTTCCCTTTCTAAAATCAGAGATTTAAAAAGACCCTGCCCTTTTCAAATGCCCAGTTTTTAGTTAGTTTGAACAATATAAATTTGAGGATTAGTTTTAACAACATCGTGACTCATATTATCCAATACCTACTGTATAATGATGTGTTTCGTCGACTAATAAACAATTCACATAGCGTGGCCCTCAAAAGACCTAATAACGGATTCACATTAAACATTTCCTTACATAGCGAGCAAAGTGCATTAGGATATAAACCAAGCCTAAAATAAATATGAATTACAACAAAAAAGTGATCTGAACTGTGCACATGGAAATTTAAACATGGGTTGGATAAAACAAATGTTCAGCTCAGTAAACCGGTTAAGTAAAAGTGAATAAAGTGCCTACAAAAATTCACAGAGCGATGATTTTGAGGGGTTATGACACTATTTGTGGCATCTAAATCACCTCCCACTCTTCCTCAAGCTCCTCTCCACTAAGGGAACCCGTGTTGCCAAGATTTTTGCTCGTATTGTTTTGCAGAGTCTTGGTAAGTCGCTGATTAAGAGCACCGGCGGGAGTCACCGCCCACAGTTCATCCGAAGGAGTCACTGAAACAGAGGGGTTCGTCCCGTCAGTGTTCCGTTCATTATCGGTTTTGGACATTTGAAAAATAAATATATATTGAAATTAATCTAAAATGTTAACCTGCAAGCCAGTTGACCAATCCTGGGATCTTCTTCCAGTAGTCACCTGCTGGGTTTCTCTCTGTGATTCCGTACCGGCGAGCCACTTCGCCGTTGTGCAGGCGCACCCAGGCGGTCCTCAAGCTCAGAACCAGCTGGTTTGCCTGAAGTCCTACAATTTGGAATAAGTTTCACTCACACACTTAAAATTCATTATTTGTGGTTTTAATCTACAATGAGATTGGGTAATGAAGATGTACCAGGAATGTATTCCCAGGCAGTCCCGACAGGCATCTCATCTGTGATGCCAACGCGCACATGCACGTTACCTCTGTTGTCCAGTGCCCACAGCATGCGGTCATTTTGACTGGTCTGAATTCTCACTAGATGAAGTCCAGCAGGCTGCCCAAAAAAACAGAGAGAAAATGTTCCTGTAGCTCAACTGGTAGAGCATAATGTTCACTCTGCGAAGGTCAGGGGTTCAATCCCAGGAAACCGTTAAATGTGTACCTTGACTTACAATGTAAATCACTTTGGATTACATGTAAACATGAAAATTAGACCAAAGTACCAAATTTAATAATCCAACACTGTATTTATACCAAATTAAAGTGGGAAAATATGACTATTTTTTAAATATAGATTTTGTATTAGGTTGCTCATAACAATTAAAATAGTTGAACGTTCAATCTAAACTGCTTTTAATTAAGATGTAGCACATTTGACCAATTTGCATAAAAAGTAATATGATTCTTGGCACTAACATTAAATATCATACAAGTAGAAGGAGGTGAGCATCCATAAACCGAGTACATCAGTGCTAGATACACGGTCAAATACAGCAAGTCTGTTTACCTGCTCGGGAGGTTCAATACAGATCCAGGCAGGGAGCATCATGCTAGGGTTCAGAGGTTGAGTTCCAACCCGAAAATACACCATTCCGTTTGCATCACACGCCCATACATTCTGACTACCACAGGACATACTGAGAAACCTCACCTGCCCTGTGGGTGAGCAATGAAGGACAGATAGAAACAGACAAACAGTAAGGAAACAATGTCATTTTGAGGTTTGAATGTTGTTTAAACGTTGAACCTGCTATTGAATTTAAAGGAATAGTTCACCCAAAATTGTACAATTTTCATGATTTATGCAACCTCATGTCATTTAAAACCTGTATATGACTATTTTTTTCTGTTGAACACAGGAATGGATATTTTGAGAAATTGGTTTCGTGTCCATGCAATGGAAGTCAATGGGATCAATGTTGTTTATTTACCAAGGTTCTTTGAAACATCTTTCAAAGGATTTCCAAATCCAGCGTTATATCCACAGTTTATATAACACCCATCAATGAAATGCCGTGAACAAACAGACACATCTTCACTCACTATCGCAAGAGTAACGAAATATAGCTGCAGGCCCACAATGCAGCCAATCTTGATAAGTGGGTCTTCCTATCGTTCGGTGGTTAGCGCGTGGGCTGGGTATTTCTTTGGCTTTGCCGTGGGCGTGCTTTTCCGTGAGAATTGCCCAATAAAAGGAATAGGATCCCTGTTACCAGACTTATAAAAAACTTTTTCCGAAACAAGTTGGAGTCCTGGGGTGTGTACCAAGCACAGAAATTCTACGTCGTACGTTCGACTTGGTTTTAAACAAGTGGACCATGATAAGCACAAGGGGCTAGCATGTTTAACATTGTGAAGAAGTTCAAATTGGTGAAATAGCATGTTGCCCCATTTTTAACCTCCTGATCCATACTGTACATCACATGTAGCTGCTATTTCACAAATGTACATGACAAGGACACCAGTGGACATTTTTAAACTAAAACCTTGTCTAGTAAACAATGTTGGGGAGTAGCCTGCTAGCAGTGGAACCGTGAGGTGGGTTTGTCCTGAATGGAGTGATACGAAGTCTGTATGGTGTGATATGATAGTATAACCTTGAAATAACTCTTACGCGTAACACGACTTTCTGTTAAGAACTCAGATAGCAAATCTTAACAAAACATTTGACATGTGATCATGGCACACATTCACGCTTTCTGTCCATCACAGTTGTCAAGCAAAACTTGCCACTAAAATGTTTTTGCGATGTATCTATTTCAAACTGAACAAGCTCTCCAACAGTTGATTAAATCTTTAACCTAACGCATAACTGAGACATGGTTTAAAATCTATTTTATCTTCAGTGATGCTCCACATCTAATACTAATTCCGTCTGTCTATTGAGTCAATGGAAGACAGTGTGAGATTGTGATTAACACAATGAATGAATACAATAGATTACACACGTCGTCACACCCGTGGCCTTTGGTCGCAAGAGCTCTTTGCACACTGTGCTGATTCATTACCAACAAAACAAGATATAGCCAAGCTGACGCTTCAATTCTCAGAATGGACTTTTCAAAACCACGATTACTGTTTTTTGTCTGTTGTAACATTTTAAAGGTTTTCCTGAACTCAATGAAAACATAAGACTTTACAGTAATACAGAAGTGTGTGCCGTAAAAAATAAATTCTTGTTCTGGTTTGTCTAAATTAATTATATTTAAATGGACCTTTCATCCAAAAATAACAATTGTGTCATCATCTTCTCATTTTAAACCTGTATGACTTGCCTTTTTCTGCATATCACAAAAGAAGATATTTTGAAGAATGTTGTTACCCATTCACTTTTATTGTATGGACACAAAAAAAGTCCTTGGGTACCGCTGTTGTTCGGTTACTAACATTCTTAAAAATATCTTCTTTTGTGTTCTTCAGAAGAAAGAAAGTCATAAAGGTTTGAAATGACACGAGGATTAGTAAATAATGACAGAATTGTAATTTTTGGGTGAACCATCTCTTAAATTTTTTGTGTTCTTCACAGCTAAATAAATAAATACATCAATACAAAATGCATCACATAAAATGCAATATGTATCTATATATTCATATGTGGTTTAAAATTAGTAAAAAATATTTTCTAAAATCAGCCTTTTTTCTATGGGGCATGCAAAGTATCTTATTTAATATAAAGTATTGCAAAATAAGCATTTTTATCTCAAGCCTTTCGTCTCAATCTTTTTGCATATGGAGGACTACATTTTATACACTATAAAATAAATATTAGCAGTTTTGGACATTAAGATATCCCTTCGCATATATACCGGATTTTCAATTGACATACTGAACAAACAGATCAGATCAGAATCAGTTTTTTTCATCTGTCCAGGCACAGATTAGACTTTATAGACTATAATATAACCTCTGATAACCTATCTAAACCTATCCATATCTAAATGCATAGAAAACATCATGTGCTAACTCTAAAAACGATCGTATATCCAGGGCTAGACCCAGACTCATCTTTCACAACCCGAGACGGGATGGTCTACAGCTGTTCCCATCACACGGCTCTGCCTATTTGCGTCTGCATCCTGTTACAGCACAAATACAACATGCACGTACACAAAAGACACATTTAATAAACAAAAGCCTCACGCTGTTGATTTTACATGCACCACAAGCTGATGTAATTAAAATATGTCTGACGTAACCGGATTAGATTACCCTGCATTGTGATTTCACAGTTGAGGGGATTGTTTGGTCCCCTTTAGAATAATATAATGCCTTGCTTTTAAATGTGTTTTTCAGCGCATTCCTTAAAGGGATAGTTTCCCCAAAAATAAAAGTTCTGTCATCATATACTCCCCTCAGGTTGTTTCAAACCTATATACATTTCTTTGTTCTTTTAAACACAAATAAAGATATTTGTAAGAATGTCAGCAATTTTCAGTTCTGTGACATCATCCACTACCATAGTAGGAAACAAAACATATTGTATATCATGTTGTGCTGTTGAACACAAAGTGAGATATTTTGAAGAATTTATGAACACAAACAGTTCTGGGGCACCTTTGACTACTACCTTTAATTTTTCCTACTATGGCAGTCAATGATTTCACAGAACTGAAAATGGCTAACATTCTTTCAAATATCTTTCTCTGTGTTCATCAGAATAATAATAATAATAATTTATACAGGTATGAAATTACATGAGGGTGAGCAAATGATGACATCATTTTCATTTTTGGGTAAACGATCACCTTAAGCCAAATCATTACAGGATTCAATAGTAAAAAACAGCCGTGAGCTGTTGTTACAGAACACGTTATGTAAGAACCACCTGCTTAAATTAAAAATATAAACAGCACCCTTAGCAACAGGCGGTTTTGATACATGAGACCGTCGCTTGCGTTTTAGCTCGCTGGAAGCTCAACGATGCCAAGAGGGAGAAATTAGGAGGGGATTAAATTTACTGTTGCACCTTAAAGCTCTTAAAGCAACACTAGGGAGTTTTTCGACCTTAAAAGACTCTCTAAAATTATTTTAGTGTTAGGACAACTCTAAACTGGACGAATCTTGCTGCCGCTGCTACCTAAGCAGCCCTTATTCGGCTGAAATCACACTTGTAGCTTTGGTGGGCGGGGAGGTACAAAGGCCCCGCCCATCACCTGCTTTACGGCATATGTCACCTTTTACTCGTAGCCTGGGTGAAGTTAGCCAACAGCTAACAATAAGAGGAAATGATCTAGTTCAACGCAAAACTCTAAACAAACATCACGGCAGAGCCAGAAAAAAGTAAAGAGAGAGAATGATCAGACAAGAGCAAGAAGACTTATCAATATCTGACGGACTTACACTCAGTGGCGCAATTTTTTCTTACTGTCCTGTACTTTTGAGCTTATTAGTTATTAGCCTCTCAGGTTGTTTATTGGCGCACACACGTTACTGGTTCACAATTTGTAACTGTAAGGAAGACTTGAGATAATGTAATGTTGCCTGGTCTCAATAGCTTACATATAATCCTGCCTCATAACGAATTTAGTGTTATGCTTGTTAACGATGACTTCCATACCATAATAAATGTTTTATGGTCAAAAATTGCTAACTCCTTAGTTCATGCACGTAGACTTATGTTATCGGTGTCTAACGTTACTATGCTAGGCACTATTCCCATAGCGAGCTGAGTGTAAGTTAGTGATTGCACCTATTACGCGAAGCACAAGGCCTGGTCACGAGTGTTTTTCTAAAAATGTAACTACAGAAATATGATTTTTGTCGGTTACTACACACATTCAAGCCCATGCGTTGTGTTTATAGTGACTGCAAATGTGCTATGTAGTTAACTTTAGCACATTAGCTGCTATGTAGCTAGCACGCTATGCGCTAACGGCTAACAACCAACTGCTACCTCAGAATCTAGTTTGAGCAATTAGTATAGCCAAGTAGTGTTCCCCGCGGAAGCCAAAAGAGTTATTAAGTACATGCACAGTTTATGAAGTGACATGATGTAACAGTGATTTCTGCTTAGTCAACAAATTCCCGTGTATTACTGCGACAGTGTTTACGACACTGATAACAGAGAACTGCTCTAATCAACCACATGGGGGGGGCAAAAGCAAAAGTAGAGCTTTGGTAGGAGTGGGGTGGTCGTTCGTGAAATATGACAGAAGGAGGTTAGCGGTGGGCCGCGCGAATGGGCAGTGGATGTGGAAATCTGAACGGGGCGAACAGGAGAGGGGTCTTAGTGAGATATGTTTGACATGCGTCATTTCAGCACACATGACCAGTGCAAAGGGGACTTGAGACCCTGGAATGGTGGATCATACTGTTTAATTTAGGTGTCAAACGTGTCATCTGAAGGACGACTGACTGATGTATTGTTTGTGAGCACTCAAAAATAACGACATTGCAGTGTCCGATTTTTATTATTTTGGAAGAAAATTGCATCCTTAAAAATTGAAGAGAAAGGTTACAGTTTTCAAGTGTGAATGAATTTGTTTACAATAGTTAATGCATTGGTCAAAGCATGAACCAACAATGAGCGTTTATAGTTTTCATGTAATAATCTTTGTTAACGTTAAAACAGTTGTTCATGTTCGTTCTCTATGCTTTAATTAATGTTAAAAGAAACAACTTTTGATTTTGAAAATGTTTTGTAAAAGCTGAAAAGACAAGAAGACGAATATATGCTGTAGAAGTTCATTATTAGTTTACAATTTATGAATGCATTACATAAATGAGAAAATTGTTATAAAATATGAGAAGTGCATTCTATATGATCCACATTATACATTATCAATATACTGCACAATTAATACAAAATATTTAATTTTTAAGTCTAAAAGTGATAGTTCACTCCAAATTGAAAATTATGTCATCTTGATCACCATCTTATCATTTCGAACCTAGATGACATTCTATCTTCTTCAAAAGACAAAAGAAGATAATTTGAAGAATATTGGTAAACGAAAACCGTTGGTCCCCTTTCACTTCTATTGTAAGAACCACCAGTTTTCTGCTACCAGCTTCCTTCAAAATATCTTCTTTTGTGTTTTGCAAAAAAAAAGAAAGTCATTCAGGTTTGAACTTACAAGACGTTACATTCTGGGGTAAACTATCCCTTTAAGTAATTTTAATAATGAATAATTGGGAAAAAAACGTATCATTAAGTATTTATACAATATAAGTATAAAATTAGTGGTGGGCCGTTATTGGCGTTAACGTGCTGCGTTAACGTGAGACTCTTATCGCGCAATAAAAAAAATGTCGGCGTTAATCTATTCTCAAAGTTGGGTTGGGAGCTGGGTCTATACTACGCAAGCTATGATGACTTTCACCTTGATATTTTAGCACGGATGTATACATAGATTAATGTCACTGTAGGGGGCGAGAACGAGAGTTTTCAACTCGCGTGATTCGCGCCGCCTCATCATCTCATAACCAGGGCTTCATTGGCGTCATTCGCGCCGCCTCATCATCTCATAACCAGGGCTTCATTGGCGTCATTCGCGCCGCCTCATCATCTCATAACCAGGGCTTCATTCGCGCGATTCGCGCAGCAAGTAGGTCTTTCGCGTCTTTGCATTGACTTAACATGTCAATCACTCGTGCTTGAAGCGCCATTCGCGTTTGGTCAGAACACAACATAACGTAACTGTGAAATTACCACATCAAACGTTACGGGCTAACATGGATGCAGCTATGAAGCTGCTGGGTTTACTTCAGGGAAAATTTATTTTTAAGAAGCTTCCCAATGGAAACCTCGACAAGACTCAGGTTGTTTGCACCTTGTTCAATGTGGAATTGGTTTACATACAGTCGGTTTTAAAAAAAAAGAACTTTCTCTCAACAGGTCTAGCTTTAGTTGAAACCAGTAACTTTGTATTGGCACCTAATGTATTATGGCTCCTGTATGACATATCGCTTGTTGCTCCCTAACTCGTTGTAAGTCGCTTTGTATAAAAGCGTCTGCTAAATGACTAAATGTATGTGTAAATGTAAATGTACTGTAGGAGCTCTTCCAGTCTCAAGTACCACCTAAACGCAAAGCATCCCTTAGCTAATGCGGAAGTAAACACAAGTACATCTTATTCAACATAATTTCATTTCCATCACAAATTATCATAGTTGAACAGCTTTCTCAAGCAGTTTGTGATGCATTTTGGAAACAGGAGAAGAGCCCCTGTTCTAATGCGCCACCTGGCTTGAGAAACGCGTTCTCAAAGACTTAGTTTTAGTCATTATTTGGGTAGCACACATATTCTGAATGCCTTCAAATGAGCCATTTAATCTAGACTAATTCCAAGATGAATCTAGATGAATCTAGATAAAAAAATAATCTATGACCACCACTAATAAAAATATACTTCAGTTTTTATAAAATTTTCAGGTCGTTAAACCAAGTTTTCTTGAAATTTCATGAAATTTCCCCAATCACTCTTATCAACATAAAGTGTTTGAACTTGATGTCACACTGCAGTGCACACTGCAAGTCTAAATTTAGCCGGCATGATTCACAGATAATGCCATTATCTAAGGAATTAAAATTGTCTCACCAAGCTGGCTGAGGTCCAGTAACGTCCAGTGCATTCCAGTGGGACAACTGGATGATAAAGTGCGGATGTGGACGCGACCGTAGTGATCTAATCCCCAGAGAGCATCATGACAGGCAGAGAGCTGAATCATCTCAACGTCTGCGGGAAACTGGATGGTGAAGGGCCGCATCTGGAAGTCTTGGTCCCAGATGCAAAACAGGTCTTTCCTGCTCTGACCAATCCAAAGGAAACTTCCTGTGGAGACACCAGAGAGAAAATCACACATTGAATGTCAGAAAGTCACATATGTGGTGTAAACGGTAATTTGATTCCTGCCGCTAAAATTGTTGCCTGTGATTAATGCACAAAGGATGATGGGATATCTACATACCCTCTTTGCCTTGAACAGCAGAACAAAACGCAAAGGCCCATTTTGTGGCTGAAGCTGTTCCTCTTGGCACAACACCTCTCCAAAACGTCCCTGCATGAAGATGAACATAAAATAAATCTGGCTGAGAGACTCTAATTGTAAATGCAAATGCATGCTTTGTAGCGTCATACCGATGAGGCTGCCCTTAGCAACGTGAAACTCGTTGCGCCCAGAAGCGATCCAGATGCCGCTGCTGTTGACGCTGATGAGGCTTGGCTGGCACTGGGAGTGCTGGGAGAGGAAGGCCACGCGCAGACGCTCGGCGACCCTCTCCACCGGAGCTCTGGTGGCCGTGGCAACGGTTTGTGTGGCCTGGATTAGAGTCTGGAATAGGCTGCCCTGATCAAAAACCACGTAGTCTGTGATGCTCACCTATTTCGAGAAAAATAAATATAAACAGGAAAAATGAGACAGGTGTTTTTTACAGCATTTTAAGCTTAAAAAACTGAATATTTCACATTAAATGTAAAGTATTGCATCTATGGATGTCAGGGTTTTTGACCCATCCTTGTGGTAATGTTTGGTTTCAGAGGGTTCATATGGTTCGAGTTATTCAGCTAAGAATGCTTTCTTGTCATTAAGGGTGTATTAACAATTGCATTATAAAGGCCTCTTATGAGGCCTGCTATTTATTTTCCTTCTTGGCAGTGGCGGTTCTAGACTACTGTAACTGGGGGGCCAGGCAAGCGCCACTTATGCTTTAGGGGGCACAGTAACATGTGTCATGATCACAAACACATGTGTCAGTCATTTTTCACCGGTATGTTACAGTTTTCTCTAAAAGTAAATTAATAAGCTAATAAAACAAGTTCCATTTTTATTTATTTCACAACACATTGTATTTAGTCAAAATAAAAATGACTACAATAATAACAATTAGGCACTTTTCTGCATCTTAAATTTAAATACATGTATGTAAAACTACCCACAAATATGATATCCAAAATATGAGTCACATTATCAGGCATTTCCTTTACACAAAGACAAAAAACCTGAATTTCAAATTTTTCACGTGTGATATATACACTAAATACTCATGTAAAAACTCATGTTTTTCACATGGAATTTCGGAGTTAAAAATGTTCTCTGCACAACTAAGTCACCTTGCTGATCGGTCCTCTGTCCCCTGGACTTTCTTAATTCTCTAAGCTTTTGTGGATTTCTGATTCTTTTTCAGACGCATCTTCTTTCTCAAGCCTTGACTGACTATTATCTTTAGTTTTCTTATGAAAAAAGGACATTATGTGGATTTTTTCTCTTCATTTTAACTGCAGATGGGAAAATTATGATAATGTGTAAATGAAAAGAGGACTCTCAAATACACCACAAGTAATATCCGGACAGTATAGTATAAGCTGTATTGATTGTATGAACTGTGCTAATTTGTCTTTGGGAATAACAGACCATTTATTTTAATTATAAGGCAAAATGGCATTTTATCAAACATTCACCCCAAGAAATGTCAATTTAATCTCATATCATTAACAAAAAACGTTTTATGGCAGCAGCTGGTTCATTGTATAGGCACCAGTCACGACTGCTTTATATGTAGATTTAACATGCGCAACACCTGACAATATGGGTCAGAGTCTTAATATGATGTGTAATGATATGCATTTTACTTATATTTTTACAAAATACTTCCATTACCATTAACAGCCTAATCTCGCTGAAGGCGCACAGACTCGACAGAGTTTGCGTTTTGTTAGCGTAAATTTCGTTTTGACACGCACGTATCATTACTGCTCCTCGCAGGACAAAATGTGCATTGCACGGTTGTTGTAAAAAATTCCAGAAACAATTCCAGATTTAGGGAGGCCAGTGGGGTGGCCAAGTGAGCTGACAGAGGGGAACTGGGCCCTTCTGGCCCCCCCTTAGAACTGCCCCTTCTTCTTGGTTATTAAAACCCGCATTAAGTTGTTTTTAACATTTTATGGGCTGTCCATGTGCCTTATGGGTTAACCAAGGTATAACAATTAACAAAATCATTGTCTGGCAAAAAGTGTCTAAGTGCCAATACCGGCCCATCATAATTTGACACTCCTTATACAAGTTTATACATACATACACATGTGTTAAATATATATACCTGCCACCAGTGTTCATCTTCACCCTGCGGGTTTTTGGCAGTGACCCCCGTTCTGAACCACAAGCTCCCGCTGGTATCCAGTGCCCATGCTGTGTTATTCTCACCCAGAGCAATACAGATGGGCTCCAAACCTTGACTCTCACTGCAGTCACACACGTACAAATATCTATTACATCACATATTTTAAATCTTTTTTTCACAACAAAATCTACATTGTGCACATTAGACATCAATATCAAACAACTTTTAGGAAACTCATACGTTTGGCAGCCCATACTGTAAATCAATATTCATGAAACAAGCCAATCATGCAGTCATCACGCCACCAGCATCTGTTTTACAATTTTATTCAACAGATCAGATTATTACTGCATTCTCTGATGAGATTCACCTGGCTTTGGACAAGAGCGATGACAGACGTACCTGACGGTGTCATACTTCCATTGCTCCCCCTCTGCGCAGTAGCTGCTGAGCCCCTCTCTGTAAAACACGCCCCTCTGTTCGCTTAGTGCCCACACAACACTGCCACGTGCCGCCATCTGTGCCATGGGACACGGGCAGTCCACCTTTACAGAGCGGGCACATGGCCTGTCTGCACTCAGCCCTGAAATCACAGAAACTCCAACATTTGAGAATGAAACTAAAATGATGAAATCTGAAAGTGGTTCTTGACAACTGGCACTGCTTTCAAATAACATTTACGGATACTGTAAATTATTCCTGAAAACTTCGGAACAGTAGGTGGAGTTAGTGCACTTGCGATATGAGCTTTATGACCTATGCTGGACTGGTAGAGGTCATGGTAGATATTAATAAGGATTTAACAGAGCTGTGAGGTAGCTGGCACTGCAAGCACAAGGTTGTGTGACCTCACTGATGCTCTTCAGTATTACATAAGAGCCAAAACTGGAATAAATACATCTGTGGCAAAACACAGAACCACCTTTAGTGTAAAATCATAAAGATTAATCATGAACTATGATTTTGTCGATGGCTACAAATTAATTAATTCTTTAAATTACACATTATTGCTTTGAATACACTAAATAGCAAAGTACTATAGCAAGTACTTACAGCACCATCTAGTGGTTAGAAGTATCAAAACAAGAGCTTTGAGTTCATATTAGTTTTATCCAGGCAAATGAAGTTTCCACATCTTGTAGAATATTGTAAATATTCTTTAGCCAATTCTAAATATTTGTAAATGCATTTTTTTTATAAATATTATTACACCCAATTCTTTGTCTTTGTTCTTATATACACCCTCATATTATTCAAACCAGTACGCATTTCAAAAGTCTCTAAAATCTCTTTTTGAGTTCCATGGACTTGAAGGGCGAGTAAAGAGTACAGAAATGTACTTTCATACCCCCTTTAAGGGGAACTCCACCGAAAAACGAAAATTCTGACATGAATTACTCACTCTCATGTCGTTCAAGGACATCCGTTCGTCTTCACAATGCAAATTAAGATAGTTTTGATGAGGTTCGGGAGCTTTTCGACTCCTGCCCATAGACAAAAATTCAACTGACTTAACCAAGAATGGCAGTTACGTTGCTGTCTATGGGCGAGAGTCATAAAGCTCTCGAACGGAATAATTCAATTTGCATTGTGAAGATGAACGGACGTCCTAGGTTTGTCGAATGACTTGAAAGTGAGTAATTCATAGCGGAGTTTTTCTTTTTCGGCAGTTTCCCTTTAACAAATGATCATTTTAAGAAGGGAAGTTATTGTAAAGCGAGCACATCACAATATGCTCATTCTCTCAAACCTGTTTGTAGGTAAAGGTCTCCATTGGTGCGAATTATCCATGCTGTATCATCGCCAAGTGCCACAAAAGCTGTTTCATCCAGGGCTTTGTACCAGTGTCTCTTTCCTTTGATGGTGACCTTCCCACAAGCGTAAGCAGTCATGGTTTTTTGCTCTACTTTCCATAGCAACGACCCTAGGAAAGCACACCCCTGAGATTTTAGTTTTATACAATTTCAGTAAGACAAAACACTGTTCCAAATCGCAATTTGAATGTTAAAATATGTGATCATATGAATTACGGAATATGGAAAACATGCATTTTAATGTATTCCATTCAAATCAATGCGTGTAAGGTGATAATTATTATAACTTTTTGGTTCAACTTCATCAGTGTCAAATTCTTCTTCTTTTTATTTAATTGAAATTATACTTATTCTGGTCTCCATGTCCTCCAAATGTATTGGTGTTTTTGTCATAAATGCACAGCTGTTTATACAAGTAGTTTGCATTTATTTGTTTATTCCACTATGGTGAATATTCTTGGGTTGAAGGATCATGCTTGGTGTTCATTTTACCGGAATGAGCTTCTCTTCTATGCTGGCATGAATTTACATAGCTAAAAGCTAAATGTTACTGTAAGTCATGTGCAGAAGTTGGTTTTGGTCCATCAAGTAGTGTTTGTTTTATGAGCCATTGTTTAATTTGACATAAACCTGAGCCAATCTTCTCCTTACCTGACTGAGACAGCGCCACCTGATGGACATTTTCTTCAAACTTCTGCCAGCTCAATCCACCGTTGGGAAGCCCACTGCAGTAAAGACATCCTTTAAAGTCTAGACACCAGATATACCTGTCTGTCACAACAAGACTGAGGATTCCACAGCCAGGTCCACTGTAGCCCATCCAGCTTTCTGCCAACTTTAAATAGAAAGTTAACACATGACATCATTGTCCATCACATTTATTACGTATTAATAACTTGAATCTTCTAGCTCTTATGCCTAATGTCTCACTCTGAGGATGTGAGTTGGTGAGCTCTATTACCTGGTCTGCTTTGAGGAGCTGCATCTCTTCATCTTCTTTCTGTTTAGAAGACAAGCCTTGCAGACTAAGAGCGTTGAGTCCATCTCCCAGACTATTGCTGGATGGCACATGGGCATAGATGTCCTCCTCATCACTAGAGGGTGTTGGTTCGGGTTCGGGGGAGTAACCCAGAGGTCTAATCGGATCATAAGATAAGTTCAAGTTAAAATCCCCATGCAAGCTATCTGTAGAACGCCACTCAGAATCCTCCAGCGGGACAACCTCCTTCATATGTTCCTCTATAACGTCCTGTTCACCAGCTGTCTGCATGTACGAGAAGGTGCATTCCAGGAGCATGTCCACATCAGGCGTAGCCACAATTTGGGGCTCGTTTTCTTCAAACACGTTTTCACTATACGCCTGGCACTCCATGTCTTGTAGGGGGAGTGATGTAGGACAAACAGGCTGGGTTTCTGCGGTTTGGATAACTGGATCTTTGGGATTTGGTGAGTGTTCTGGTGGGGTCTGAAAGTCAATGGAACAGTGGGTTTCACCATAAATGGACCCTTCATGGTCGGGTGAGCCTGTGCTGTGGAGATCTAGGCTGCTGCACAGGAGGCTGGTGCGGTCGGAGGGTGTGTTGAGAATATCACTGCCTGCGCCGTCCTGACTTAACATGCTCCCGGACCAACTGCTGCGCTCATTAACACGATTTCCGCTCTCTATAGAATCACACAAAAGACAAAAAAAAATTTGATTAAAAAAAGGGATACGTACTAGGTTTTACATAGTATTCTAAAAGCATTTTCTAACCATGTCTTCTCCTCTTGCCCTTCTTCTTCAGCTTGATGGCTTTGACCACCAGCTCCTGCTGGAAGTCCTCTTGAGTGATGGTGCTGTATCGGCTGGAGGATAGCTCTGAGGCAGATGCCTCTGTAGTGGTAAACATGCCAGGTGTGCTTTCCCAAGAGGTGATAGAGCTGCTTCGGCTGCGGGACTCAATCGTACCCACGCTGACCCGCTGCTGCTCCTCCACGTCCTCTGTGACCTCCAGAGCCTCGACCCCTTGACTGAACTCCTCCTGCTGCTGCTCCTCTTGCACCTCCTCTGACTCCTCAACCCCCTCACGTGCCTCATCTAAGCTGGGATTGACTTGAATCTCCTGTTCTGTAATGATGGGCATTGTCCTGATTGGCTGTGCTGTCTCCACAGCACCATTAGGGGGCATCAGAATAGTGGGCGTAGAAAGAGGGGACGTGAAACGGTAGGAATGGTCCAATACTGAGAGAAAAAGTGATCAAGAAAAAAAAAGGAAGGGTCATATAAAAGTTTCTACACTTCAGATGAAATAAAAAAATGTAAAGTGTATATCTAACAAAATATCAAAACATATGTTTTAATAAAAAGGCTATATAGATTGCTGATATTTGAGATGAGGGAAAAACATGTCTGACAAACAAATAAACCCTTTATTTTAAAACTTAAGAAATGTATAAAAATGTTAATACTTAAAAAGTGGTGTATAATGGAAATCAATATGCTCAAAATTCTGTAGACTTACTTATTTCGCTAGAATTCTTTTAAAATGATCATTAGTGGGAAAAATAAATGTAAATTTATATAGTTAAAGAGATAGTTCACCCAAAATGAAAATTCTGTCATCATTTGCTGACCTGCTTGTCCTTTTAAACCTTTATTGCTTTCTTTCTTCCACAGAATACGAAAGAAGATATTTTGAAGAATGTTGGTAACGCCGTACCCATTGACTTGCATTAGATTTGTGCCCATACAATAGAAGTGAATGGGTACGCCGTTGTTTGGTTACCAACATTTCTCATAACATATTCTTTTGTTTTCTACACAAGAAAATAAGTTATACAGGTTTGAAATGACAAGAGAATGATGACAGGATTTTATATTTTTGGCTGAACTATCCCTTTCAACTGCCAAACAAATTGTTTCAAAATGCAACAAATACATTTTAAAACTTTAAAATCAATATAAGTTCAAATATTTTCACAATTAAAAACGTTATATTATTTAAAATGAAATGAAATATTTGGACAAAATGTAATGTTTTTCCATCTTAACCCTGTAGTACAGTGAAGCTATTTAGTTTTTTCTTCAGTTTAAGCTTAATAAACATAACAAAAATGGCAAGATGAATCCCACAACGGTCTAGCCTAGGTTTTATGTCATGGACAATGAAATTGATATATTTTCAAGTGTATCCCGGAAGTCCTGAGGATGCTGTATATATGACAGCAATCTTGTCTTTCCTCATAAATGTAATGTTTTTAAAACGGATAGACAAGAAAAAATTGAAAAATATAGAGAGATATACAAGAACAATACTTCATGACTCTGTTGCAATTATTGCAAAACACTGAAATTATTACTGAGCTTTCTTATACAGTATGCCGTTAAAGAGTACATTTTATGCGATAATGTCAATTACATTTCATGCAGTGTGTAATGTTGCCGTTTTTTAATGTAAGCTGTCAAGTTGTAAAGCCGAATGAATAACAAAGTTATTTGCTTGGATAAAAGGGAGCCGACTCTGAATCACGCAAACGAGTCGTGCCATAGTCCGATTTCGCGAACCACCGCAGATTTACATCCCAACATAGTCCCCGCCTTCGTTTGCTAGGACTGCCCGCGAAACTTCACTCTTCTCCCCCAAACACTGTAGCTCGTGGGCGTTAGACTAATCATAGCAGACTAGACCATCTGACCAATCAGATCAGAGTAGGCTGGCGGAAAGGAGGGGATTAGACGGATGATTCGCCGAACGCATCATTTAAGAGCCAGTCAAGGATAACTGCCTATTATAACAAAATAATAGTGTTTTTACACCTAGTATGTACTTAAACTTGTTGTTGGACACTACCTTAACCAAAATAGGATCTTAAAATCAAGGAATATTTACTCTTTAATACACCAAAACCGCCGATGGAGCAGAATGCGTAACTAAACTGCCATTATGATATCAGTTCTGCAACTCACAGTTGGAAACCAATCCCTCGGGGCTATTTGAGATCCGCAAAATATCCCGGTCGCCTTTCAGAATGAAGATTTCATTCTCCGTGCATGACACAGACACGATATCCCCACTGCTTTCCAAACCGCCAATAATAACCTTTGAATGAGAAACAATGGCTTAAATTACCTTGTCATTGACAACTTTCAGATCATATATCAATTCTGCTGCTAACTGCACGAAATCACTCAAATCTACTGTGGACTTACTGAACGTATTTTAAACACAGAATCTATCCCCCTAGATCAAAAGTGTGCATTTATACCTGGTTGGTACAGTCCACGACATAAACGCTGTATTCATTCCAGCTGAGGACCCAGCCCTCCTTCAGGAAACATCTGACCAATCCCAGCTGTCTTTCTGAAGGTCGGTAACCTCCGGTAGAACCCGAACGTGGGAACAGCTCAAACTGAGGGACCTCCTGATTAAAAAGGGGCTTCAGGACGTGGGTTTCCCCCACACGCCCTCGCACATCTGTCCTCCACAGACGCAACCCTGGCCTGGCTGCATAGACCACTAGATCGCTCTGCTTGCAGAGAGCTGGCTGGAAGCAGGCACCAAACTTCCCATTACTTTAAAAAGACAAATATCAACAGAAGTGGAATGAGAAACTGTAGAACTCCGCAAATCAATTTAGTCGAACAGGGAGTGAGGGTCCTGTACCATTTTCGTGGTTTAGAGCCCAGCTGCTGATGCGATTGTTCTTGCGTGTAAAAGAGCATCGAGCGCTGGTAGGATGAAACCAGAAGTACTTTTTGACTGTACTCCAACTGAACTATTGCTGCGGACTCCTCGATGAGAATCACAGGGTTACACACTCCCTACACGAAACACATAAACTTGTTAGACAGAAAAAAGAATAGCCTGTTATCGTCATGTCTATCTCTTAGTAATAGCTTACCTGGTCCAGGTCCACAGCAGAGTAGACCACCTTTCCCTTATCATCCCCAGAGAAGAGCTTCATGCCATTAGCACTCCATGCTAAGGCTGTAATTGTGCTTTTGTGCAAACCCACAACATCAAACCTTCTCAGCTGTGACAAGACAATAAGACACTGTGATATGCTCACTTTCCCAGAATACTTATTTTATCAGATTGGTCAGACATCTGTATTGTATAGGTTTTTCATTTTGTGAACAAAAAACTGACGGACACGTATATAAAGAATATTAACGTTACAGCACATATAAAAGGACCAGTTCACCCAAAATGAAAATTCTGAACCAAACCATCAACAGATTTGAAACAACTTGAAGGTGAGTAAATGATGACAGAATGTTTATTTTTCTGGTGAACTGTCCCTTTAACCACTGTTTTTGCAATGAGACATGAAATGTAAATTAAACATGATTGTAGATTACAAATAATATTAAACCAAACAACTTTGAAGTTGCATACCATATTATTCCCTCTTTTCTTCACTTTTCTAAGTCACTGGATAATAATGTCTCTATTTAAATCCTATATAGAGACATACAGTACCTGTTTATTTCTGCCAGGCAATGGTGAAACAAGCTGATAGAAGGCAACTCGGCCTGATGCCGTCCCAACAGCCACAAGATCATCAAAACAACTCAGCAACTTCACAGCTGTAATGGCTTCACATTTTCCCTTGTGAAACAAAGTATAACAGACTTATTGCAAGGAGACATTTTAAAACAAAAACAGATCACCTATAAGTGGAGCATTTGATCTCACCTCTAAATTGTATTTATTCATCTGGCTTACTGTTCTGCAGTATAGATACAGCATTCCGATGCTGCTGCCAATAGCTATATAATCTGTGTTGCTGTCCAGAGCTGTCAAGTAAACCAGCACTGATCTGAAGCCTTTCTGGACTTTAGCAGGAATGGCATTGAGTAGGTAGTAGAGAGGACAGAATTCCCTCAAGGGCAGCGGTGCTGGATGATTGGCCATGGTCACCTTATGGATTTGTGTCCCACTAAAAGAAATCTAGGAAGATCATTTCAAATACAGAAATATTATAAAATGTATGCATTGTTGATCAAAATCAGCTAATTATTTAATAAAGTTTGTAGCCAGCGAGCTGACTCCTTCTGATGGGGGGCATGGCCAGGTACATTGTTCCAGGGTGTATAATGTACCTGGCCATGTCCTCCATCAGAAGGAGTCAGCTCGCCGGCTACAGGTTAAGAACCCAAATACAGTGTAAAACTGATATCTCCTCCTACTGTGGTAATCTTACAGACATTTTCAAACAGTGCAGACAGCAAAAAAACATCTGATGAAATAACCAGTGAACACAGGCAAATTAAACAAGCCTTAAATACGCAACACAACACAGCATCATTCCTCGTTTAAGTCTTAAAGAGTATTGACTTGGCTCAATATGTTTATGTATGACAGGATGCCATGGTTTAATTTCATTTTATCACATGTGGCCTTTGCACATGTAAGTTACAGAATAACAATGAGGATATGTTTCCTATTCGACGTGCCTTTTTGAAACAAGACGGTGACATAACACTTAACTTTTTGTTATAACGTAAAATCTGCTTTAACAACAAAGACCATTGGCACAGTCGTGTACAATATGGATGGATGGGTAGGTAACTTAGCGAGCTTTCTTTACGCATTAAACTATTATACTCGATTTTGCTAACTTTACGAAACTTACCCCCGGGAAGGTTCACATTAATTCTGACGAGGCAAGGTTTAATAGTTTGGATGAGGGCGATCTGTTGACATTTCTGCTGCTCTGACAGTTAGCTCTTGTTGACAGTAGTGTCTTTCTTCTGTTTGCGTTGGGACAGACGCGTGACGACAGCGACACCTAGTGCAGCGGAAGTGAATGGCGGAACTCTGAAGTACTGATGGGGCTAAATGTAGTGTGCCAAAAACAACTCTTCTTTTTCACCATTATTTTCATTAATGAATTCATGCTGAAAATGTAAATGTGGGACATTTGGGGTTACAGGCATTTTATCACTATACTACTGCAGTGGGTGTTCAAAAACACATTGTTAAGGTGTGTAAACAGATTTTATTTAAATATATAAGCTAAACTATTTTATAGAAGTAAATATATATAAAACAATGATTTAAAAATAAATCTTATTTTTGCTGTTTTGTCAATGCGTTGCTTTTGCAGATACAAGAATTAAACCAAATAAATGAGTGTGTTAAAAGTAGAATATAAGAAATAAGTAAAATAAGGATACCCATAACTTATACTTATCTATATGATCAATTAGAAATCTACAACCCTATTTTTGCTGAAATCTAGGGCATAACAAATACAGTAACAGATTAATTCAAGAAAATTTGTCAAAGCCTCACTGACAAAGGTTGTCAGCAAGAAAGCTGAGATGCCACACGATCACTATGTTTAATTAGATTTAATATCTCATTTCACATTTATCTATCATGAAAAAATATATACCTTGATCTACAGCAATGGATCTGACACGAAACAAAAGGGGCATTTACAGAGCACATTAGCAGTGCCAAAAGGACTGCAGACATTAAGGTTATAACCAGAACATTGCATCCATTACGTACTGACCCTGCTGGTCAAACACAAAACAGTAGAACATTACATGATCAATGCTTTTCCAATCAGAATTTAGCTATCTTCTGACTCATGATAATAAATACATTGTAATGATTCTAAATAATTTTGACTTCTACAGTGAAGTCATACAGTATATGGTAATACATCCAGCAAAAAATGTGGGGAACAGAAAAAGTGGATTTGCTGCTGATTGCATATAAATTCATTTATTCTGAATTTAGTTTATTCTCATTTCTGCAAAAAAGCAATATTGCCAAAATACTGCACATTTTATCAGAAATTATTTTTAAAAGTATGTTTTTTAATTGTAGTCGTCTTCTCAATGTTCTGTAAAAATCAGATGACTAGGAACATTTTACACTTGAAATGTGAGGTCGCGCTGGCAGCGCATCGGATCTGGTAGAGGAGGGACTACATGCATCATTCTGCACAACATCCTCATCCACCAGCATTGAACATCGGATTTCACGGTGACTTCACATGAACCGAGACATCAGACAGGTAATATTGCCGAACCGTATTAATACCGAAAATAGATTCATTTAATTTTTTGATCGCTTTCGTGTTTTTTAATCAAGACTTTATCGATCCAAAATCTTCAGTAGCCTAAGGATTAACATGTTTCTATTAACTGGGTTACGTCCACGTAATGCCGATGAGTTCAACCTGAATCAGTCGGCTAGGATCCTCCATATGTTGGCGTTCTCTCTCACTTTGTATATCTACTTTAATGTAACGTGTAAACACGAGATGTCACAAATCCCTTTAGTCAGTGTTTTTCCTCTGAGGACTACTATGGATTTAATAATCGCAGAATCCTGGTGGTGTGTTCATGAAAAACAGAAGCCAGTGGCTGTGTCGTGAAGCCTTGCGGGCTGCCTACCTAGACAGCACGTTTGGACATCAAATCCATGCAGTAAAAATTTCATAAAGATGAGTGCATTAATGATGGCAATAAATGTAACACGCCCAAGATGCCAAAATGCTGTATAGGTAGACTGCTTTTCCTCTGACTGAAATGATACACGAGACAGAAATTAAGCGCATGTGTTATTGCGTGGTTGGCTCCGCATCTTGTGTTTACTATGTTATGTGGGTAAAAACCGCAGACCCTCTATTGTGTTGTTATTTCATGCATCCCTGCCATGCAAGGTAACAGGTGCATAGGATAATTGTTATGAGCCTACTGTGCATGTGAAAAAGAGGTCGATAGATTTTGGCCGTGAGGCAGGGAGGGGGGGGGCTGACAAGTGATGCTGTCAGTCTGCTGCTGTGCTGTATGCTTCATTCATCAGTAAATTGTAACTAATTCTATAGAGCAGTCAGGTAACCTGCAAACGTCCGTGCTTCATGTGACATCCACATCAGCCAAGCAAATACAACTAAAGCAATTATTAACTATTATTATCAAGCCAGTTCAGGTAGAAATAGTTCTGCACTGCACTTTTACTCTGAAGATTTATAATTTCCAACACACTATAGCCTATTCAAAAAATCTCACTTGTCACATTTTCAAATATTAAAAACGGTCAGAATTGTTTTTGTTGGTTTATTCAATCTGTAATATGTAGTTTAAAGGAAAGGTTAAATTTCAAAATCAAAATTGGGTTATGTGGGTGAAAAATAACACAATTTTGTGGTAGACCTCCCGTTGTCTTCGGAACACAAATAAAGATATTTAGGTAACATCCGAGAGATTTCCAGGCCTCCTCATAGACATCATGGTTCTAGTTGTTTTCAAGGTCCACAAAAGTATACTAAAGATATCGTTAAATTGGTCCATCACCTCGTGGGTGAATTGCAATTTTTTGATGCGACAAGAATACTTTATGTGCGAAAAACATTCCAAAATAACGACTTTAAACGATATATTCTCCTCTGTCTTGTCACGTCTTTGGTGCGCGTTCACGAGAGCACCTCGACGCATGCGCATGCGATCCCCAATTTGCAGTGGTGTTCGAACCCTGAGTTAACTACTTCAACCCCTTCACTCTTTTTTACCCACAATGCACTCTGATTTTGAGTGTACAGTTGATATACGCGACGACCACTTGATTAGAATCAGCTGGAGAAGCGTGACAGTTAATTCCGCGAATGCACGTTTATACACTTGTGTTTGTTGTTGGCAGTTATTTTCGTGTTTTTAAGAATAAACAGATTAAATGAATGTTATAGAGAGTGGTGCTTTATTTTAAATATATTAAATACTTGTATAGAACGCTAAAGTAAATAAACGTGGCAAACAGTTGTTTATTTCACTTTATTAAAAACTAATACAAAAACGTGACAAATAAATTGAAATAAATTGAAAAGCAATCCACAAAGCCACACAGGTGTAAAATAGACGTTATGTCGAATGTCCGCAACAGTTCCGTCAGACGCAGGTTATATTACGTCAGTGTCTGAAATCGTTCTCTCATTTTCAAGCACTTCTTCCCCATATAACGTTAGTGGACTCAAATATGACGTGCAAAAAATCATCAGACATTTTGCGAAGATCAGCTTATTTAGACTACAGCGTGCGTCTGCTAGAGCTTTTGGTTGTCAGTCAGAACTCCGGCGTCTGCCCCCGCTGAATGCGCATGCGTCGAAGTGCTCTCGTGAAAACGCACCATTGACTGACAAGACAGAGGAGAATATATCGATTGAATTCGTTATTTTATTTTGTTTTTCGCACATAGAGTATTCTCATTGCTTCAAAAAATTTCAATCGAGACACTATGAACGGATGGACCAATTTAACGATGTCTTTAGTACTTTTTTGGAACTTGACAGCAACTATAACCATGTCTGTGAGGAGGGATGAAAATCTCTCGGATATCACCTTAATATCTTTTTTTGTTTTTCGAAGACGCCAGGAGGTATTAAAACATGTTGAATGTCATGTGGGCTAGTAAAATATAATTTTGATTTTTAGATGAACTTTTCCTTTAACTTTTCTAAAATTTTCCATCTTTACAGAGATGTAACCAAAGCTATTTAGGACTTGGAAAGCGCATATTAAATCCTATTATCACTATGAATAAACATCTAGAAAATGGATTTAGTAATATTAGCATATCTCACAGATGCATTTTCTTGAATGTTATGCATTATGTATAACAATGGTGTGACTTTGACCTTGTTTCTGCTAGAGAGAGCACAGCAGCCAAGATTAAAGCAACAAGCGCTTAAATGGAGATTAATTTCATAATTACTTATGCACAGCACTTTAATCTGAACCTTTAAGATGTTGGTATACACTTACGGGTTAAGACCCTTGGTTCACACGGTCAGGAGGTCACTCTAAATGAAATATAAGATCAGAGATTTTAAAGTCTTACTGGAATCTGATTTATTTGCAGTTTCAGAGAGTTCAAAAGGAACAAATAAGATCCACACACGAAAAATGGGCCACAAAAGATCAAATAGATTAACTGTCCAGTTTCAGAGAGTTCACATTATTTCATAATCTTATACAACATAAGAGGTTTTCTTTGAAGGTACTCTTTCATGAGCAACAAATGCATCTTACCAGCTATTCAATGATTGTGAGTTTTCTTTCTACAATGGTTTAGGAGTTTATTTGCATGTTGTGGTAAACAAGGCTTTTTATTATACATGAACATTTATTCTGCAAAAACATAATCTCTCTCAGACTTTAAAATCAAAAATGGCAATAACATTTGTACAGAGAGCTCAGTCACCCTGCAGAATCAGCTTTCTGTGTGCTGGTCAGAATCTCTCAATGCAAAGCAATTCAATTTGGCCCCTGTGTTTGAAAACAGCATTTGGGTTCTTTGACCAGTAGCTTTATCTCATGCCGGTGTTATCTTTACAAGCCTTCCTAAAAAAATCCATAAAAACACTGCTCAGAATATTTGTCAGTTAACAAAGATGTAAATAAAGATTAGCACATTGCGCTAGTAGAATATGTTTAGAATAATTTGAAGCAGTTTTTAAAGGTCATACAGTGTGTGTAATGTGCTGAGACAACTTGTAAGTTGAAAAACCTTTCCCTGAAAAGTACAAGCACTTGTTTGTTTGCAGCCATTGTAAGCTTTGCTCACGAGTATGGAATTGACAGTAATTTACTAAAAGGTTTAGGCTATGATTATTGAGTTTTGGAATTCATTAAAAACATTTTTCATGGTTCAAGTTACAGAGACTAATAAGAGGCAACATTCTGGTTGAAGATCGAATGTAGACTATTGAAGCCTACTTGATGTGAAAGCTATAAAATCTTTTCCTATTTTATATTCATAGGTTCTGGCTGATGCATGACATATAGCTTGCTGCTTCAAGAAAAGTGTCTTTTATCTTCCGTGAGAATGAAAAAGCAATTTTATCCCCTAGTATTTTTTAACTGTTTGAGCATCAACACTATGATTTCTGCTTCTATATGTGTGATCTGCACAGCATAGCAGCATTTCTCAAGGTCAGAGAATGTCTTATTGACAATCAGATCAGGTTTTGGAGCTTGAGAAGCAGGTTGTTTTATGTAGCGTGTCAGTGCCCGCCGTTGCATCTTTATGGAAGTATTTTAATGCCTTTAGTCTGTTGAATTACCACTAAACAGTGCTTGAATTTTTAGGTTCTACAATTCAATATGGTTGTATAGTTAAGCTTTGAATATTTAAAATTCTTACATTTCACGCACAATTTTACCGTTAAAAATGATTAAAAAATTACATTAAAAAAATTAAACTTGTTTTAATATACAACCTTTAATTTTCGACATACAATTTTCTGTCCATATTATTTTGGTTTAAAAATTCAGTTCCACAAATTCAATGGTTCAAATTCAGTGGTCCCCCTGCCGATACATGATCTCTACCTGCTGCGTGACCTCTTCACCAGCAGGTGGTGCAAGTCGGTTCTGACGAAGACCAAAGCAAGAAATGCAGATACTTTTTATATGTTGATCGCATATGTTATATGTTGGAATCAATTGACTAGTCACACATTTATAATGTTCATTTAATTATTGAAATATCCTTCCCTAGTACTGCCTATCAATAGTATGAGTTTATGTCTGTATTTGGCGTGCTATATATACACTACGCATTCTTTACTTTTACTTGCATATGATACGCACTATTACTGCCGGCGCCTTGGTTAAGATGCCCTTGGTTAAGTAGGCTACATATGTACGTGAAAAGTGTGTGCAAAAACACATGCGTATCATATGCACGCAGAAGGTAATTTCTATGTATAAATACCTCGCCAAATACAAACATAAATCGTGCTATTAAAGGGTTCATATGGCGCGAACACTTGTTTTTCTGTGTCTTTGGTGTGTTATAAATTGCCTATGCATGTATTAGACACGCAAAAATGAAAGTGTCGGAATAAAAGATGCATTCTATCTAAGAGCGAATGCTCACCCAGATCTGCCTGAAACCCCTCGTGTAACCACACCCCCACAAATCTACGCCAGTTCGTGGTATGAGTTGACTAAGGCCGTCCAGATGTATACGTAAGTAAGGTGGGTGTACCTGATGTTCCAAATATGGTATGAAGCGTTACATTTCCGTCACACGCTTGAAGTATTCGACCAGTCACTATGCTTAACTGGCCAATCATAGCACACCTCGCTTTTCAGACTGATGAGCTTTTCAGGGAGGCGGGGTAAGATGAGAATCACGGTACATTCCATAATATTCGTTTCAGCCGTGTCATATGACTCCTTAAAAGTTCATAAATCTGACAACATGTTGACATATTATGTAAGCATATAGATTATAAATTATTATACTTAATCGTTACATGTTGTTTTATATGTAATTTGAATGTGGCGTAAGCAACACTTAAATGAAACTATAGGCTAATATAAAAGTATACCAAATACAAAGCGCCAAACAGCAACATCATCAGATCTAGTATATTCTGCATATTGCCATTGAGCGCTCGTTGTTTTATGAACAGTAATTCAAATATCTTTTCACTGCTCAGCCATGTAAGAATTGCTGTGAGGTGTGTGTTAGAGCAGGTTTCTCATGGATCCACTCCTAGCGGTTTCAGGTTCTCTCATGTTCATGTGAGGCACATTATTGGGAATTAAAGCACTCAGAATGCAACAAAAGTTTGTATCTTTGCGCATAGAAAACCATCGTACAGCTGTGAGATCCATAACGCCGTGAGGTACAGTATCTTGCTTGGCTGCAGGCTGTACATGACGTTTTGGGTCCAGTCGGGTTCTAAAGAAACTGATGTGTATTTTATCTGGCCTGAGCGAGGGTAAAAAATATTTTTCTGACCCGTATTATCAAAATAAAAAACGATGAACGTCTCCAGTAGATCCATTTTCTAAGGGTCACAATTTAAAACAAGATCATGTGACGAAAATAAAAAGAAAGCTTAAATTGCAGCTACAATAAACAATACAAACAAATGCACATTAGAGAGTCTGTGTTAAAACCGAAATTGAACCAGTGAATTCGTGGAAGTGAATTTTTAAACAAAAATAATATGGAAAGAAAATTGTCTATCGAAAAATCAGGTTATTCAGTGACACTGAAAATGTTTCAATTTGAAATATTCACTGTACAACCGTATTGAACACTTTGAGATAAAATAAATTATTGAAAATGCAAGCACTGGTGTGCAGGGTGGTTATATGTTTTGTACAAAATAAAAAATAAACTTTAAAAAATATTTGTACAATTAATTTATCTTCTCATCAAATTTACATTACACTGATGTGATTTTGTCTTTCTTGATTTGATTTGCGTTCACGTGACCTGGGCAGGGCCCTGACATGACCTAGTGGGACTGACCCAGTTTTACACACTATGTGTTGCTGTAATGCTTAAATTCATTTTAAATTGTTTTGTTTTAATCTCAGACTACAGTTTATCGTCATTTACAAAATCAATAGACATCCGGAACAGGGTTGCTGTGATATGAATTACTAATTTATCTACAGAGACCACTGCAATGAAGTGCAATGCTGCAGAGAATAACTAAAGGCTGAAACACACTAAAAGAATTTTGCTCAGATTTTGCCCATATTTTCAGTCTGTGCCAGTCTGCAGATTTGATCAGTTTGTGTGTTTCTATCTGAAACTTTCAAAAGGTTTGCAAGTGTGGAATGTCTTGTTCAGAAGTCTTGTAGTGTATACAAGCCATAAAGTTTTGCTACACTTGACTAATAAAGTTCCACAGTCCTGTAGAAGCTATTCTCCTCAAATGTATTTTCAGGTGACAGATCACTGAAACTGTCTCCTTTTCATTCCCCAAATTTGCCTCTGTCTACATGTCTTACACATTTTATGAGATTTTCTTCTTTTCCAAATGCATCTCTGTTCTTTGCAGGTAGTGGCTGTCTAAGGATAGCCCATCCAGACAGGAAAATGAAAAGAACTGCACTCATATATTATTGAAGGGCAGAAGTTCCTTCACAGATATCATGACACCTGAAGACCTTCTGGAGAAGTATAATAATTAATCCCATCTTTCATTCATGAAAGCTATGGATTAAAAACTTGCCTCAAGTGAGACATTCACATTTGTGAGTATACCTGTGTGTGTTTAAGCTTGCCTTGCATTAACTTTAATAATTTTTTAAGAATCTTTTAAAATCAGAAAATGCTTTGCTGGTCTGATCCGCTATCAAAAAGTCACATGGGATCAAGAGTGGCAGAGACAGGTTATATGCCCACTCTGTGGGGTAGAGGGGCGGAATATAGAGAATATGTATAGGAACTGTGTTAAAGGAATAGTTTACCCAATAATGCTCCCCATTGATTTGACCACAGTATTTTTTTGGGACCATTTTAGGGTGAACTTTTCCTTTGATAAAAGCTCAAGTATTAGAAGACCAAGCCATTCCTTTTTCAATGATTTTATGAAAGATGTTAGCTATCAGTTAAATAGGTGACATTGAGAAACACGTCTAACCAAATCTATAACCTAGTTTTTATTATATATGACTTGTGCGTCATATGATGGAAATGATAATTTGTAAGATCCATATTATTATGTTTAATAAATATTACGTTTAGATGTAAATGATGCTTTTAGGCACAGCTCTTGTCCTACTTTTAAAGTTTCTCAGCTGCTGCCGGTTACGTGTGGAAGATGATCTCCAGAGAATCCTACTATCTGATCTGTTAATTGAAATTATTTTTAGATTTTTTCACGTAGAGGAAGGATTGTCACTGAATGGTGTGAAAAGAAGTTTGATCACTTTAATGTAGGTTAAATCAGTCTCTTTTAGAGCTTTGGCGCATTTGAATGAATCTCAGTTCTCAGATTTTCCAAATTTTGTTAATACGTAATTGTGCTTAATTGTACTTTTTCAATGTATTGTTTGTGAATTTTAACTGTATTGTATTTGATTCTTGATTTCAGTTCTATTTGATTGATACTTTGCAAATAAGGTAATTTGCCAGTTCTTTAATCTAACTCAACGTTCTCATGTGGCTGTTTGTTTCCTCTCCTCACATGTAGCCATGATGGTCCTGTTTCTAGTTTCAGCAGCTTTCATTACAAACAGTTCCTCTCATGGAAATCTGACCACAGGTACATGTCCTCAAGATTTCTTTATATCTTACTTAGAAGAGTAATAATAAGGCCTACACAGAATCTGCAGAACGGTCTTTAGATTTCCACAGAATTACTAAACCTGTCATTCACAGAACTTCACAAATCCCCCCCCCCCCCACACACGTTTAATCCCCACACTTAACACTGGATTAGTGAAATCTCTGAAGTAGTGTGAAATCTCAAAACAAAACTAGATACAAGTAATTGATAGTGACAGTTCACCCATAAATCATTTATTCGCCATCGTCATCTCAAACCTGTATGACTTTCTTTTATCCACTGAACACAAAATAATATATTTTAAAGAATTTTGTTTTCTGGCACCCATTGATTTGCATTGGTTTTGTGTCCATAAAAAAGAAAGTGAATGGGTGCCAGTGCTGTTCGTATGCTAACATTCTTCAAAATATTTTCTTTTGTGTTCTACGGAATGAAAAAAGTCAAAGGTTTGAAATGACAAGAGAGCAAGTAAAAAATGAAAGAATTTTCCTTTTTGGGTGAACTATCACTTTAACTCAGAATGAAATATGAACATTGTAAAGCATAGAACAAGATAACCCAGAAACACATTTAACCATGGAAAAGACGAGAGGCCTGTGGAGAAACTTATATCACTTCCATTGTGTTGCTGTTCAGAGTCTCCAGCTTCTCAGGGCTCACATGTCTTAGCCTCAGGACTCATCACCTCTGTCCTCCTCATCATCTTTCTTCTCTTCGTCGCCTACATTCTGAGGTAAGAAACACGCATGCACACACACTACAAGCAAATTTTTTTTCCACACACAATGATTACAAATACAATGACTCTCCATAGAAATAATCACTTTTATACAGTACAAACTAAATATTCTATCTACTACCCCTGAACCTAACCATCACAGAAGAACAATCACCATTTAGTTTTTAAGCCATTTGGTTTACGAGGACACAGGAAGTGTCCCGTAAATCATGTTTACGTTGTTACACACGTCATTCTACACATTTGTGTCCTCATAATCCATACATACAAGTACATGCACACACACACCTACACGCACACAAACACACACACACACACACACACACACACACACACACACACACACACACACACACACACACACACACACACACACAGAGAAACACTGTATGCAAACAGTAAAAAAAGTTTTAGTATATAATAAAATTTATACTGCTTTATGCTTTTAGTGGAAGCAGCCTTTGAAAATGTTTAGCTCTCTTTGCATATTAAGGGGATTGTTAGTTTTTTTTAAAGACACACTTTACCTTTAAGGGGAAGGGCAAAAGGGAGTGTGTGTGTGTTTATGACCCTGTGTTGGTGCTCCAGCAGCAGCTGCATGTGTAGTTAATGTGAAAGCAGTTGTGATGGTGTGTTAGCGAGTCATTCACTCCCAGCTGCTCTGAGGAATCAGACACACAAACAATCTCCCATGAGAAAGAACTTTAGATTTTGGTGTGTATTTTAAACAATTATTCATTCATCTTTTTTTCTTCTCTTTGAATAACTTTCATATCCCCAAATATCTCAGGCTTAGAGAACAAAGGAAGGACCTTGTCGCCTCAGTTGACAAGAAGTTGCCAAATGGCTTTTTGGAAGATCAAGGTAAGTTTCTTGCCGTTTTGTCTTTTTTCACGGAGTATATTTTTTGAACAGACAAGGTGCGGGAATATGTCTTATTAATTATTAATTATGATATGCCTTATCTTAATTATGAGAATATGTCTTATTCACCCTCTTTCTGTGTCACCACATTCTTGTCTCTCTTAGAACAAACGGTGGTACTTCTCCCCAGATCACCTTCTCCATCGAAGCGTTATTTCCCCATCCCGCTTGACTCCCTGGAGGAAGAGTTTCGTCTACGCTTGGCAGACGATGGCAAACTCTTCAGAGAGGAATTTAACGTAGGAGCTTAGACAAACATAAATCTTCTCTATTCTCCACATGGTCACTCGCTCGGTTTTGATATCTTATACTCTTGAATAGCTTTTTTTCTTCTGCTGGTCTTTTGTAGTCTTTGCCTTGCGGTTTTGGTGGTGGAACCTTTGAAGAGGCAAGCAGAGAGGAGAACAGAGAAAAGAACAGATATCCCAATATTCTGCCCTGTAAATATTCCTCACTCTCTCTCACAAAGACTAATTTGCAAACGCTGTAGAAACCTAACTTAATTTAGGGGTACAAATGTAATTTGTTTTTTCTGCGGAACAGAAGTTTTTAGGATGCTGTAGATATTCAGCCTTTTTCTGTGAACTGTCCTTTTAAGACCACTAATATTTTTTGATTTATTATTAATAATCATTTGTATAGGATTTGGAGGGGGTAAAATGTATTAGTAATATGTTAATTTTAATTCACAGATGATCACTCCAGAGTGCTGCTGTCACACATAGATGGATATATGGGCTCCGATTATATAAATGCTTCCTTCATAGATGTGAGTACTTCCGTGAGATTTTCAAAAGCTTGAATAGGAATTTGCTCAATTTCTGCTTTTATAGTGTTTATCCTGTTCAGTACACTAAAATGTATTATAGAAAAAAATGCTATAGAATATTTGCACCAATTAATCAGAACTGTCCGAATTAATGACTGAGAATGACTGCGCTCCTTTGATCCTAATGTGATGTTCTTTTTTTTTTTCAATAGGGACACAGAGAAAAGAGCAAATTTATTGCAGCTCAAGGTAAATATAAAGAAAAAACTCATAGTTGTATTTTTCGACTCCTACATTAAAAGAAAGATGAACTAGCAGATATTTTATGTAATCTCTATCTTTTGAACATTTATCAATGCTTGCACTAACAGGTCCGAAACCAGAGACAGTGGGGGATTTTTGGAGGATGGTTTGGGAACAGAAATCTGCTACTATAGTTATGTTGACCAACACAAGAGAGAGAAAAGAGGCAAGAGTAGACATCATAAAGTCACACTAGGAGCATGTACAGTATATGTGCAGTGAAAAATATTTTATTATAATTATTTGACCTGCAGGAAAAGTGCTATCAGTACTGGCCTGAGCAGGGCTGCAGGATCTACGGCTGTGTGAGGGTGGCAACAGAAGATGTCACAGTCCTGGTGGACTACACGATCCGGAAGTTCTGTTTACAGCATGTGAGTTGCTCCCTCTTAAACATAACAACATTAGTCATCAAACGCTCTTTATATCATACTTATGCTTTGTTTATTGTAGTAGAATTATTCGTGCTATTTCTAAACTGACAATGTGCTTTAGAAAGGGCCTATGTTAACATCTTTGGATTGTCTGGTTTTATAGCACGCTGCTGATGGCTACAGGCCTCCGAGACTGGTTACTCAGCTGCATTTCACCAGTTGGCCTGATTTTGGTGTTCCACTGTCACCTATTGGCATGCTCAAGTTTCTCAAGAAAGTAAAGAGTGTCAACCCGGCCCATGCTGGACCCATCGTAGTGCACTGCAGGTACGACTTCTACTTCTCTGAATACAACCCTAAAATATGGACGCTGGGCTCGCACCAAACACGAACTATCGCTTTCCACCCCGTTCATTACTTGCAGGAAAAGTTTGATCTGACAAATATTTTCATACTACGCGGAAAACGAGATTGACACTCGTTCGAGGCAGTCGCGCTGCCTGATTTCCACCGCCTGCTGCAAGTTTGTGTTTTTATGTTATTTTCTCGCCCCAAGCGCTTAATTCAGGTTTGGTGTGAACACGGTGTAAGGTTAGAGGATTCAATGTTGGTTTCACTCTGGCAAATGTCAAAATGTGTGAGATATACAGTAGTTATTAAATTATAAATATATTGTGGATAATATTAATGTAAGTCACCAGTTTAAGGTCCAATGTGTAGTTTTTGGAGGATCAATTGACAGAAATGCAACAATTTACATAACTATGTCTATTATGAAGCGTTATGTTTTTATTACCTTAAAATGAATCTATTTCTATCTACATACATTCGCCATGTTGTTTCTACAGCAGCCCTAAGCAGGCAAACTGATCTACAGACCGTGTTTTATAAATACATTATCTTCTTTGGCAAAAAAGTGACAATGTGATGACATCCCTGCCCTGTGTCAGCAACCATAGTGATTTGAAAGAGAGGGGGAGGGTGGAGTGAGGTTTTGGTTGCAATTTGCGACCTCGTCGCTAGATGCTTCTAAATTTCATACACAGTTCCTTTAACAACTACTGGAACTTTCAGATATCATATTATGTAAATGCCTTGTGTGTATTTAATACAATACATTCACATTCAGGAATAGACACTTTAACATCACTTTTACATCATTTTAAGAGTATACATTTTCCTCGGGATTGAAACCAATGACCTTATTGTTGCTAGTACCATGGTCTTTCAGAGTAATGTACAAGAACTGATGTAATGCTAATCGACTAAAATACCGAGCCAACACAATAAATTTATATATTATATAATGTATTATATAAATTAGATGTTTATACACTATACCGAGTTCTCTAAAGTAGGTATAAAAATAATCAAACGAGCCAATTTTTCATAAACACACAAGAGGTAGGTGATGTGCAGAATTCTATTAATGGACATTTGAGAATCCCAGCGAGTTCAGCATCATTTAGGGCACTACTTATTTAATCACAACAAGCCCCGTGAAATACTTAATGTGAAGGAACAACCACCAACACAGATGTCCTGAAAGCTTTTTGTGTGCACAGCTCAGCTGTTTTGGTATGACAGCCCCCTCATGTGGGATTGTTCTCAGCCTTGACCAGAAAGACAAATTCTCCCACATTCAAGCTGTGATGTTATTCAATGATACTTATCAGGAATAAGACTTTTTCTCGCTCTATACCATGTGTAGTAAGTGTTACAGAACAATGCTGGGTTTTACTTGCAGATGAGGGGTGATTTGAGGGTTTTCAAGGTGATCGAAGTAGTGAGAAATGCATACAGCACATATTTGAAAATGACAGTGCAGTTTAATCGATTTTTTATTTCAAAGCCAAAATATTATACACTTGATACAATACTAGAAGGGTTTTAATATAAAATTTCCCCATTTTTAATTTAATTGAAGTGATTAGTTAGCCCAACATAGGAGATACAAACAGAAAGCCCCTGCAGTTTTATCCTCATTATTCCATTCTCCTTCCTGGCCTACTTCACATTTAACAATGAACTTTCTCTTTATTCTTATCTGTGTAGTGCTGGAGTTGGCAGGACTGGGACGTTTGTCATGATTGATGCCATGATGGATATGATGCACGCTGAAGGAAGGGTGGATGTCTTTGGCTTTGTATCTAGAATAAGAAAGCAGCGATGTCAGCTCATACAGACCGATGTAAAGATCATAATGCAGCGTTCTTTTACAGATTTTGGAGTCATCAGTTTAAAAGCGAGGAGCTGCTGAATTGTCTCTCTCTTGCCCACAGATGCAGTATTCATTTATTTACCAGGCACTTTTGGAGCATTATCTTTATGGCGACACGGAGTTAGACGTCGCATCGCTGGAGGGCCACCTACACAAACTCCACAACACACACGCTCACATGGACCGTGTGGGTCTGGAGGAGGAATTCAGAGTAAGAAACACTTTCCTATCAATCGATAAAATCTGTCAGCATGTTAATGCTGTAGAGATCTTTTGAGGTTATGAGTTGTTTTAAAAGAGAATAATGTTGTTTCGTCTGGAATCTCTGTAGAAGCTGACCAATGTCCGCATTATGAAGGAGAACATGAGAACCGGAAATCTGCCTGCCAACATGAGAAAAAACAGAGTTTTACAGATTATCCCATGTGAGAAAATATATGTACTATCTCTCTCTCGCTCTCCTTCCATTAATTCTTTTGAAGTTTGGATCACACTGTATAGTTTTTGCAATAACCCATGTCAGACCTCTAATGCATCACTATTTGCTAACACATTTATCTTTCTGAATTTTATCACCAGATGATTTCAACAGGGTAATATTATCCATGAAAAGAGGACAGGAATTTACAGACTACATTAATGCGTCTTTTATAGATGTAAGTATTTCTATAATGATTATGGTCTTATGTACAGTACAGCCAGCCAGTTGTTATCACTTCATAAACCCTGACAGGGTGATCTTGTATCTATCAGATGGGGTTTATTTTAATACAACCCAACGACATTATTTATTTTCTAAAATAATTTATTTTATTAAACTGCTCCGGTCAAAATGACTTAAAATGAGTACCGAAGAGTTCTAATAGTTTTAGGAGTTGTTATTGGGGAATAACATACTTTGGAATGTCCCGACTGTCCAATCAGAATCAAGTATTCCAAAGAGCAGTGTAAAAAAATGATATTAACAATCAATAGTACATTAGATAGTCAATATCACATTCCGCCTAACATTCATTCAGTTCTTGCTTTTCCTTACAGAAGGCAGTGTAAAAGATTAGTACTGTATACGTGTTATCTGTGCAGGGTTATAGGCAGAAGGATTACTTCATAGCAACTCAGGCGCCTTTGGCTCACACAGTGCAGGACTTCTGGCGAATGGTGTGGGAGTGGAAGTGCCACTCTATTGTCATGCTGACTGAGCTAAAGGAGAGAGAGCAGGTCAGTGTCCGTATATGTCTTTTTATATTCATATGTATTTGACAAAATTAATAAGTTATGTATTACCATATATGATATATGGTCATGAGGTTTCTCACATGCATTACTCTCATTATAGGAAAAATGTGTACGTTACTGGCCAGCAGAGGGCAGTGTATCATTTGGAGAGTATGTCCTGGAGCTGAAAAGAGATGTGCTGTGTGAGACTTTCAGCATCCGAGACATGCTGCTGTCTTATGCACCAGTGAGTTTAATGTGATGTGGATTTTAGCTTCAGGTATCTTTCCATTTTTGCTGGTCAAATCTGAGGCCAAATTGTGCTTTTTGCAGGAGAAACAGACTCGTCTCATCAGACAATTCCACTTCCAGGGCTGGCCAGAGATTGGAATTCCAGCCGATGGAAAGGGAATGATTGACATTATTGCTGCAGTCCAAAAGCAACAGCAGCAATCTGGAAACAACCCTATAGTGGTGCATTGCAGGTACACACTCTCACAGTCATTCTTGCATATAATAAAGCCTAAAGAGAATCTGCTGACGTTTCCCTATCAATTAAAACATTGTACAATGTGTTATACTTACCTCTACATTCCTGTTGGTAGCTCAAAGCAATTATCAAAATTTTAAATTGTATTAACACTTTGTATTTCATTTGACTCTGAATTCTGATTGGATGAGCCACGCACAAAGCCCACATAAAAGCACACCAGTGCCTGCACATTCTAGAATAATAAAAAGTTGCCATGTTGCTTGGCAACCAAAAACCTTTAACTTCAGCACTTGCAGTGCTGCTTGATATCATTTATGGGGCAGATTCTGTGTGGCCCTGCTTATAATTTTATTTGCTTATAACATTCATGTTAAGACAAAAAAGGATCAAGCTATAATGAAAAAAAACGTCTTACTGTGTGACATTAGTGCTGGCGCTGGTCGGACCGGAACCTTCGTCGCCCTCAGCAACATTCTGGAGCGAGTCAAAGCCGAAGGTTTACTGGATGTATTTCAGACTGTGAAGAGTTTACGCACTCAGAGGCCACATATGGTCCAAACTGTGGTATGGACAAAACAGATTCAGTACTGTTTACACAGTACTTATTAAAGCTTAAATATTAGCGTTTATATTGCTAACAAACCTTTTGAAAACAAAATTTACCCTCAATATATATAGTATCACATCATTGTGGGATTTTTATACTGTTTTTTTTCCTTCTTCTCAGGAACAGTATGACTTCTGCTACAGAGTGGTTCAAGATTTTGTCGACATCTACTCTGACTATGCCAACTTCAAATGACTGCAGCTTATCATCACACATTAATATTATATTTAAACTGAAAGACAATATTACTGTGGCTTAGTAACACTCCATGCACTTGACATTTCCTTTTTTTATACATGCAGTAAGGTCATATTTGGGATGTAATATCCAGTGGCTTAACCATGTCAAGTCTTTTGTATTACATTTTTGTTACTTTTTAATGTTATGTTTTTTAAGCATATTTTATTTAAACATTATCACTCTTCACATGAATTTCTGTTTTTGAATAAGTGTTATGCATTCCATGTTCAGTGTTCCATCTATTAATCTGCGGCTTGCCTCCCAAAACCCTTTGCATGATGATTTGTGTAAACTACTGTACTAAAAACAAATAGGATGCTTCCAAATTTGAATTTTAGAATGATTTTGGTCTCATCAGACTGATTTGAATCTGCCCTGTAAGTTATTTGTACGATTTATATGCTTTTCACCTGACTCTTGTGTAGTGACTGATCTCAACCACATAACAAACCTTTACTTGGCTTTTAAGTGTTTGCAATAATGCACATTTATACTTTCCAAGCTAAGCAACCTGTCAAGATAAGGTTGTGACAGATATTCTGTTCGAGATCTTTCAGGTTCCTATTTTTCGTTTATGTCTGGCTCACAATAAACACAATATCTATGAAAGTGATTAAGTCAATATGTAAAAAGAATTGTCAGGTAGCATTGTGCTTTATTTGGTAACAATAATAATTTTTTAAGACATAGATATATCATATTTAATGTGACAGAATTAGTTGACATTAGCCAACAATTAGTAAAGTTAAAAGATAAAAAAGAGAAAGTTGGATAATTGCTAATTATGAAGTAACAATGTTTTCACTTCGATAAACATTTAGTAATATCCACACAAACACCTTAAAAGTGGTTTCTTGCTGCTTGTTTTTACTATACACGATCAGAGATGAAAGAAAGTTTGAACTATGAATTGAATAGGAACTACAAATGGGTGATAAATTGTGAGGAAGTGAAACATGAGAACAAATGCCTTAATCCCTTCTTTCTGGATAACACCCTTTTCTGCAATAAATGTTTCAATCAAACTTGTCTCATCTGTTTTATTTTGATGATGTGCACCCTTTGAGTCTTAAGCACATATCTCAATTTCCACAAAAGAGAATAAAGAAAATGTTTCAAATGAACCCAAATATTAATCTTAAAAACTGCAAAACTAACAGTATTAAATAATAAATAGTTACTTTTTTGCAGCTGCATACTTTTGACTTGCAACACACTCTTAGTACTTAGTAAACTAAGCTTCACAGTTCTCTAAATTCAGCAAAGCTACACAACAACAGATAGACCATTATTTAGGGATTTATATTTCATGAATATATATATTTTTCTTTCATTTTTAATCCAAGCATCTCACAGCGTTGACATCGTTCACTATGCTCTTGAAACAGCTCCGGACTAGAGACTGCTCCACTGCCTATCCCGAGGCGCGCTCCCAAAACACAGGGCGGAGTCTGTAGGAACGACGCTCTCTGATTGGCTGAGGATCTTATCGACTCCACAACAACGCTCCAGCATCGCTCAATGGCGTCCACAACACAGCGCGTTTCGATTCCCTGTCCGACAGGCTAAAGAAAGGCCTTTAGTTGTTGAAGGAAATGCTTAAACTTGTTTATTAAAGCTCTGAATATGGCGAACAATGTGTGCGAACAACCTCATGTAATACGCCGTTGTGGTGACGCATGATTTCCAGGGTCGCGAGAAAAGATAAGGAGGACCTTGAGGATTCTAGTCGGATAAATGCGCAAACCGGATAAAATCGTGTTTATTCCTCCTCGGTAACCGTACGGGATTAGAGGATGGCCGGAATCGGTAACGGTTCAACATCTGGGATGGGTGACATCATCCAGCTAAATGTCGGAGGAACGAGGTAAACTGACGTCAGGACGCACTCTGCGTCAAAACATTGGAGTTTTGTTTGACATTAAAGGCCAATTCACAGAACAGCATTTTATTAACCTTGTTTGATGTACTTGTAGCTGTACATAACGGTAAAGTGAGTTTTGAGCTCCTAACTGTAACACAACAGGACCAACACTACTAACGTTACGTTCCCTATCACAAGTTTCCGTATGGCCATGTTATGAAATAAAATAACTAAAATATATGAAGTACTGTCATAATTCAAGGGACAAAAACGTTAACTAAAGGCAGACATTTCCTGAATAAAAACAAATGAATGCCAGAATATGACAAATAAAATAAACATATCAAGGTAACATTGAAAAAAAAGGTTTGGCAATTATTAATTACAGTTTTAATGATGTAAATATTTCAACAGAAGCAATTGTTTGCCATGGTAATTATTTGTGATAATAAATAACTGAAAATGACATGCCTATACAGTAAATGGGAGTTATTGTTATAATTATTGCCTATTGGGCAATTCAATTGTGTGTTATTCATAATTGATAACATAGGTCTTGTCTGAACTCTCACAGGTTCAGCACATCACGACAGACTCTAATATGGATTCCTGATTCTTTCTTCTCAAGGTATGATGTATAAAAGAGCATTCAAAGCTTTGTGAATAAACATGTGATCAATTTCCATTTTATACATTTTAAACTCCAGCGCACCCAGCCCAGGGTGCAAAATCACATCATTCACAGGCATGCCAAAAATGTTTGGGGCATAAGGGGTTTTAAAGGGAATCTTTATTTCTGTAAAGTTGAGTTTATAGTGAACTATTGCAGTTATGTCCAAAATAATGACATTAGAGATGCAAACAGTAATCGGTTAACAGTGATACATTTGCTAAACTGATATTTTGTTTTGTGAAATAATAAAGCAAATCTATTTCTCTTTAAGAATTACATTAACTTTGTGTGAATCTATTTTGCGTCCCCAGTTTACTTAGTGGGAGAATATCAACACTACGGGATGAAACTGGAGCTGTAAGTAGAAATCAGAAACCATGACTTACCCATATCCCAAGTAACTTCTGTAAGTACCTATAAGATGCAAAAGAACATGAACTGATCAAAATATTGAAAAAGGACGGCACAGTCAAAATGAGCTGGATTGAATCACGTACATTAGAAAGGTTTTCATCCCAGAACTGTAAATCAGATCTTTTTCGTTTCAGATATTTATTGACAGAGACCCAACAGCATTTGCACCAATTTTAAACTTCCTTCGGACTAAAGAACTGGACTTAAGGTACGAAATCGACCTATTATGCATCGTGTACACAAGACAACATTGAACAAACAATACTGTGTCATATACACTACAGTACGTGTGATTTTCCTGCGTCCTCTGATAGGGGGGTGAACATAAGCATCCTGCGACATGAAGCTGAGTTCTACGGCATTACACCCCTAGGTATGACAAAACCAGACTAGATCCACTGTATATGGATCCAGATGTTTTTTAGTTATCTATGTTTTACTTTAATGACCCACTTTAAGCTAAATCAGATGTGATTTGTAAATGTATATGTATGATGCTCTTATTTTGCATTTCTGTTTGACACTGTAGTCCGACGTTTACATCTGTGTGAGGAACTGGAGAGATCGTCGTGTGGGAGTGTGCTATTTCATGGCTACCTCCCTCTACCAGGTATAAATACAGAATATCTGTGGAAATATCTTAAACGTTCACAGAGAAAACCCTTTTCATTCTGTGTGCCAAACGTAACATTTGTTAAACAATCAGATTTTTGTTCTCCAGCTCTGCCGGCCCGAAGCAATGCTGGTGGGCAGACGGTAGCTGCTGCAGGCCAAGAAGAGCGCTCGGGTCCCAGCGGGGCAGAGGGGGGCTATCCCCATTCCTGCCCACAGTCTTCTCTCCCCGGGCCCTCCGAGGCAGAAGGACCTCAAAGACTGGGTGAGAAAAAGCACTTCAATGCCAAACCGTGGTTACACTGAAATTGTGAAGCATGTTTAAAAGGTTGTAATGCATTTTTAATTCACATTAAGCAGATTTTTGTTACCAAAAGCAATTAACACACTGTATAATTTGTACCCCTTGGAGGATTCTGGGGTTAATTTCTTTGCTCACAGACACTATTGTGATCTCAGTTACACTTGTGGTTTGATTAAAGTGTGGTGTTAAAGGCCAACAAATCACAATTCTGCCAACATTTATAAATACATTATTTCGTATTTTATTTTCACTTCTGTATATTCAAACACGGACCGCATGTTTTTAAATATGCATATATAAACGTTAAATTTCGTTTTTTACCTGCCACAAATATATCTTATTCCTTCAGACATGTAAATGATGTCAGAATTGTATAATAATTACATTATTTTAATGTTATGAAGGCAATTTTAAGCTGAGTTCATCTCAGACTTTCACAATAAGTGCTGTACCAGAAGCTCCAATAAGAAAGCTGAAGAATCGTGTTTTACAGTACGGATGTCTCAACAGAGACTTGAGACCATCGTGTGCTCTACTCTAATGTTACCGAGTTGAAAACATAACGAAAGAGGGAGGGGAGGTCCCATGAAGACAAAGTATTCCTCTTATAAGCAGTATTGCAGTAGGCAGGGTGAAGTCAACTCAACAGCCTTTTATATCCTCTGTGCTCGGTGAAGTCATGTGAGAAGAATGATGTACGAAAACGAACCAAAGTTAATTCACAGGCTTTCTGTTCACCTGTTTCACTGCATTTCCTTGTATATATTCAGCAAACAGCACAAAACAAGAACTTCTGAATTCAGATTTTGGGCACTGAACTAAATGTGAAACTTAAATGTGATCTCTTTTCTCAGGCTCTCCGGTCGACCCCAGGAAGGTCCTGATCATCGCTGGCCATCATAACTGGATTGTAGCCGCCTATGCACATTTTGTCATTTGTTACAGGTAAATATCAGCTGATTTCATAAAAAGATGGTTAGGGCTGGACTTAACTTACGTTGTGTCTTAAGGATCAAGGAATCTACTGGATGGCAGCAGGTGTTCTCGAGCCCTTACCTGGACAGGGCTATCGAGCGGGTGGCCCTCAATGCTAAAGTCGTAGGCGGTCCACATGGAGATAAAGACAAGATGGTGGCAGCATCTTCGGAGAGCAGAATCATACTCTGGAGTATCCAGGATGGAGGAAGTGGAAGTGAAATAGGTGGGAAAGAAACAAACAGAATTAAAATGTGCATTCGTTGTTATGTGTTCAGCATGTGAGGGTGTGTTAAATCACTGTGTCTTCGATAGGTGTGTTCAATCTTGGAGTGTCTGTTGACTCTCTGTTTTTTATTGGGAGTCAGCTGGTTGCCACCAGCCACACAGGGAAGGTAGGGGTGTGGAATGCCGTCACCCAACACTGGCAGGTAAAGCAATTCAGATTTTCTTCAATATAAATACACAGAAATATTTTGGAACCACTTAATATCACTTTATGAAACTAGACAGTCAACTTGGCATTATAGTTTAGATATGTCTCTAATGATGACATCTGTACTGTGTGCTTGTGCAGGTGCAGGATGTCGTGCCAATAACAAGCTGTGACACTGCCGGATCCTTCCTCCTGCTCGGTTGTAACAATGGCTCAATTTACTATATTGGTATGATGCTTCATTACTTCTGGGCAGTAAATGTGAAATTGGCCATAACAGACGTTGAAAATGTAACTTTCTCTCCATTCAGACATGCAGAAGTTTCCTCTGAGAATGAAGGACAATGACTTACTGGTGACAGAACTCTACCATGACCCATCCAATGATGCAATTACAGCCCTCAGTGTCTACCTGACTCCTAAAACCAGTCAGTCAAAGCTTCAACAAGTTGAGATTCTTATAAACTCTCTAGATACAAGTCTTGTCATTGATCTCGCTCCATTTGCAGGTGTGAGTGGGAACTGGATCGAGATCGCTTACGGAACCAGCTCTGGGGCCGTGCGGGTCATTGTGCAACATCCCGAGACTGTCGGATCTGGACCACAGCTCTTCCAAACCTTCACCGTCCACCGAAGCCCCGTCACAAAGATCATGCTTTCAGAGAAACACTTAGTGTCAGGTAAGAACTCCCCTCATGTTCCAATACTGTAGAAGACCTGAAGAAAATTGAATGGACATGATTGCAATCCCTCTTTGTTAAAGTGTGTGCTGACAATAACCACGTACGCACGTGGACGGTGACACGGTTCAGAGGCATGATCTCAACTCAGCCGGGATCTACTCCACTGGCTTCCTTTAAGATCATCTCGCTGGAGGAGACGGAGAGCCACAGCAGCTATTCGTCGGGCAATGATATAGGTGAGACCTTTGTTTGCTGTCCTCCACCATGTCAGGAAAATGACACTATATGAAATTTGATAGAATGAATAGCAGTTTTATGTGTAATAGAAACAAGGTAGTTAAAGTATGTGATGTTTTCATGCAGGTCCATTTGGAGAGCGAGACGACCAACAGGTGTTTATTCAGAAAGTCATTCCTATTACCAACAAATTGTTTGTTCGGCTTTCTTCTACTGGAAAAAGGTACCGGAAACCATTTTACTATAAAGAATGCACACTTGCCTCACACATAGAAGTGTAATATATTAAGGATATTGAATGAGAATAAATTCTTAGTAAAAAAGAAATATTTATTCACTTATAAAACATGTTAATGCATTAAAAAGCCAATGTTTACTGAAATTCTGTGACATTGCTCTTACTTTACTTTGAATAAAGATAAAGAATCACATCAACATTGTTCTATTTGCTTTTGCTAAAACATGGTCCAATATACAGTATAGAACATAAGAGCAGGTCAAACCTGGTTAAAATCATCTGTGTCCTTCCTTTTCCAAACACCTCACTTTACAACCTGGTGGTCAACTTACCCCAATACTGCCACTCACAGGTCAATGGTAGTATTGCAACACAAAAATAGCACCAAACATTTGTGCAAATCTTACATATTTAATACAAATCTGAAAAGCCTACGTTGTTTTTACATTGATGAATCTTGCTAGAATCTGTGAGGTGCAAGCGGTGGACGGAACCACCATCTCATGTTTCACGGTGCGAGAGTGTGAGGGCTCTAGCCGCATGGGCTCCAGACCGCGCCGTTTCCTCTTCACTGGCCAGGCAAACGGGAGCATTCAGATGTGGGACCTAACCACTGCCATGGACACGGTCAACAAGAACGACGACAAACCTAAAGAACCAGGTTCGGATGACAAAACATCCATTACAGCTTTATGTACTTTTAAGGGTTGACATTCAATGCAATATTATGTTACCTATTGGCAGAAGTAGGCGGCCCGACAGAGGAAGAATTGCTGAAGCTCCTCGACCAATGTGATCTGAGCACATCCCGTTGTGCCACGCCCAACATCAGCCCCGCCCCCTCCGTACTACAGCATAGCCGGTTACGGGAGTCCTGCTCCAGGTCTGACCACACACCCTGCACATATTCCTATAAAACTGATAGTTTTTCTACAACTAAACATTCACATCGAGGTAGGATAAAAATGACTGACGTACGATTGTGAATTAATAATATTTTGTGTATGTACAGTCTCCAGCTGCAGGCTCATGACCCCATTCCTGAAACAGCCACCTACGGAGCCCTACGGCCATACAGGGAGAGCCCCTTACTGGCTCGTGCTCGACGCACAGAGAGCTTCCACATCTACAGAGACTTCCACAGCTTAAACCTGACCAAGGCCATGCTGGAAAACACCGGACACTGTGGATCCACAGAGGAGGACGTGCGTCATACTGCAGGAGAGAACAGCTCTGAAGAGGGGGACAAAAGGAACTCAACGTTGGAGCTGTGGGGTTGCCGAGTGTCCGAAACACAGTCCGCAGCTGCAGGCAAACCTCCGGACAGCCCCGGAGACCTGAGGCGAAGGGCTCATCTGATGGAGGAGGGGGCTGCGGACTGTAGATCGGAGGGGGAGAGGAGGAGGGGGACGTTTGAAACAAATTTTCTGAGCAGGAGAAAGGCACCTCCAGTTCCAGAGCTGAGCCCTCCACCTTCGGGGGGCGACGGAGGGGGCAGCGACACATCCAGCACCGCCTCACCCTCTCCGACTCAAGTGTCCACATCTCCACGTAATCGTAAGGGTTCTGAAACTGCATGTGAGTGATGGTTTAACGTGTTAAGGGGTTGGAGGTCATACCAAATAATAATATTTTACGTCGATTGGATGATTTTTGGGAAGAGTTTCAGGTGTAAGTGAATGTTTTTGTTGTTTCATGTGGTAGAAGAGAAGCTGGCAGCTAACAAACGAAAGGGAAATATGAGATGCAACAGTTAAATAGCAGTTTTTTAATAGTAAGCATGTAACTAGTCATAATAAATCAATTACTCTTGGCTGTTTAGACTTCAGCTGTGCGTGTCTGCACCTTTAATGCAAAATTTAAGAGCCATGTGTTTGTTTTGCCCAATACTGCCTTGCTATTTGCTTATATATTATTTTTAATAAGTGGCTGTAGATTTCCTCGTTGCTACTTTCAGCGGTACATTTCAAAACACTGTGATGCACTTTATCGTCAATCTTTACTTGTATCCGTTTATCTTGAATAGAAGGACGATTGAACAACTGAGGTTCAACTAATTAACAAAGTTTAAACGCTGTAGAAACTACGATGCATTTCTTCCTGCATTGATCCTCCGGATATCTGTCTGTATAAGAGTTTATTCAGTGCCTTTTGCTAATTTAGATACAGCCATTCTTGTGAGAATTCAAAATGTAATTTGCTTTTCCGTTTTGGCCTTTACTTGAAGGTTGATAGTTGACCTTTGTCACATATCGCAACTGAAGTAAAACTGGTTACAAATGTAGTTTTACATATTAAGAGGGACTTTCAGCCAACAGGTTCAAATTCACATTCCTAAATATCAGCATCATGTATTATTTGGATTATAAGAATACGACTGAGTTAATTGTATCCGTAATTTTTCTTTTCTTTAACGCAACTTCAAGGTGAATTATGTTATTTCTAATCCACTAGCAGTGCCCAACAAATACACCACAACCTCATCTGCCATTGTTGTGAACTGAACAACTGCCACTTTAGAAGATAAACTTACACTTAAACCGGATCATGCATCCTGTTTTGTCATCACAAATCATTTATTTATCATTTGCACTTCTGTTGTTAAGAATACCTGGTAAAAATAATGAATATTTGACATGGACACTAATTTTGCATTGACTCACAAGCAGGTTGATTTTGTTTTACAATCATAACACTTTGTATGCACATTTTATTCCTTTAGAGAGAAATGTACAGTATATATAACATTATTGATGCGTATCCAATGTTAATGTATCTAAATGAAGGACAACTATTTGAAGCTATGTGAAGGAAACTCATTATTTCTATGCAAGTGGAACTTTTTTCACAGAGAGTGTTGACAGCCGACTACGCAGCCCGAAAACAAAATAATCAAATAAATAGCCGTTTTAACAAACACAAGGGATGATGTATTTCTCCTTAATAATTTGCATGTGACACAAATTACTGATATGATTGGATCCACAGCAATGTTTTTTGTTACTACAAATGCTTTAAAATGTGAACATTTGGTGAAAAAAATGTAGGTGAATGAAATTGAACTGCTTAGTTTTTCACCTTTAAACTTGACCCCTCAATATACTGTGTAGTAGTGTATATTAACAAACTGTTGGCAAACAAAAATCGTGTTTAATCAAATTAACTCATTAAAAAGCTTTCTGTGATGTTTCAACAAAAGGGATTTTTTCATTGACGAGAGTATTGCTTGCTTTCATAAATACTGTCTCGACCTGATTTCTGTGCATTTTCTGTTTATTTCAGCCTTGACAATGAAATACAGGTAATGGTATAAAAGTACAGTTTGTGGTATGAAAATAATGCTTGTGTGAAAGTGTAGATTATATTGAAACCTTTAAAGGTACATGTGCTACAGTACTCAACTTCTGTCATCTGCATGTGACACAATAAAAAAAAAACTGGAGCAGCATATGAGTGGTGTTTGTTTTTATTAATAATGGAGGAATGGACATTACGAACATTAACATTTCATGACTTTCTACAGTACAACAATTATCACTCACAAACAGGAGCACTTTATTCCAGAGCACAAGACACTCTCGACAAAACATCTGAGGAACTTATTTTACCAATCCTATAACAGTATTTTCAGTTTTACCAGAAAAAAAAGAATATATTATTTCATTAAAAAATAATACTGATAATCTCCACATGAAATGTGTTTCGTTTTACTCCACTTTCAGCTGAATCAAATAATAATTATAACAAATGTAAAATATAATATGTTCACACAATGTAGGTTTAAAACAACCTCTGTTAAAAAAATAAAAACATCCCACGTCTCAAATCCAAATGTGACATTTGTGATGATGTTCTGAGTTCAACTCAAACATTTAAGACACTTGATCTATTGGCATCATAGAAAATGTTTATGCTCTATATTATTTAGCCTAGCAAGCACAACACAACATAATCTAATGATTCTATTATTACAGACCGTATAGAACACACAGAGACTAAACTACAAACCTTTCTCCAGACATGCATCTGAAGAGACCAATGACGCGCACTCACACTCTGTGTTGGCATGAATAATTTGCAGCCTTTTCTGTAATGGTCTCTATAGTTATATTGGTATTTATTATTTTCTGCACCAATGTTAAGCGCTACAACATAAATGATGTCTAATAATATCCCTGTTATGAAAACAGGGACTAAAACAGTATAGAAAAACATCTGCCTAAGTATATTGTAGATCGTTTCTGTCTGATCTGATTGATTCAGTCTATACCGCAAGTAATCCTTATTTCCCATTCAGGATTCAGTAGGTCTATGTAGAGGCATTGTGTGCTTATTTTTTAAAGTTCACCAGTGGCAGTCCTAAAAGTTTTAAACAACTTTTTTTACTTGGGTAGTTAAAGCTGCAATCCATAATTTTTTTTAAAATAAACAAAAAAATCTTTGTTCAAAAATGTCTCCATAGTTCACCTCGCAATGGTTTGCTTATAATAATGGTTTATGGGGTGGTTTTCTGTGCAGGGTTTAAGTCTAGTCCTAGACAAATCTAAACTGAAAACAGCTTGCGCTGATATATGTTAAAATATATAATTGCCATTGTTTTGTCTCAAAATGCACACACATAATGTTTTTTTGTAAGTCATTTTTGTTAAAACTTCAAACTATTTAAAGGGGTCATTATGACACTGCTAAAACTAATATTATCTGTGTTTACACAATTTAAGGTTCAAAAACGCTGTATTTTCCACATACCATGTATGTTTGTGTCTCCTCTTTCCCCCGCCTCTCTGAAACGTGCTGATTCTTTACAAAGCTCATCGTTCTGAAAAGTGAGGTGTGCTATCATTGGCCAGCTAACCTTTGGGGATTGATTGGTCCAAAAATGCAAGCGTGTGACGTAAATGTAACGCCTCTTACCATATTTGGAAGATCAGGTTCCAAAGCAATTGTACTGACAGGTACGCCCACCTTACTTGCGTATACGTTTGGATGGTCTTAGTCAAATCATACCACGAACTGACATAGATTTCTGGGGTTGGGGTTACACAAGGCGTTTCAGGCAGGTCTAGGTGAGTATTCGCTTTTAAATAGAATGTATCTTTTGTTCCAAAACTTTCATTTTAGCAATTTAATACATGCATCGGCAACTTATAACACACTAAAGAAAACATTTATTCGCGCCACTTTAACTAAGGTCTAGTCCTGGCTCAATCTAATCCATGTCCAGGAAACCGCCCTGTCAGGTTGAACTGTCATTGAGTATGATTTTTGATTTTTGAACAACTTCTGATTTGACTTCAACCCATGTAAAGATAAGTAGATAAAGTTACGCGCCATTTTGTGTTTCAAACAGAGTTAGTGACAAAGAGGCAAGTCACAAATTGCAGAATTAAATCTCAGTAAAATCAAGGCTTGTAACATTACAAGAGCATGATGACGAAAATAATTCAGCCAGTTATTTCTAGGCGAGTACAGACACCAAGATTTTTAAGATTGAAATGGAAGCAAAAAGGTCATTTAAGACCTGCACATAAATAAATAGAGAGGTAGTCAACACACACACATACTAATAATAATTGACTATAACACCTTACAACAGACCAACAGACTAATAAAAAAGTTCCATCATGATGAAAAGCTACTGATACATTCCTCTATATTTTAACAATGAAAATTACGTTAATTTCAAACCGTATTCAAATTGTTATGTTTTCGTTCGATTTAAGACACCATTACATTTTTCACCCCAAATCCTGTTTACACTCCAGGAAAATATTTTTTTGTAAATGTGATACTCTCTAAGCAAAAGTTTACATAAGATGGACAAAATATGTATATTACCTAAGATGCTGTCCATGAAGTCCTGTGTACGGTATTAAAACATCACAAATGAGTGTCTGTAAACATGGTTTGCTCTTTCTTCACTGAGCTGTAGCTTTTAATCGCCTCCACAAACTCATCGTCCCCCACAAACTACAACATAAGAAAAGCAGGAAACGTCAACAATATGTCTTTAGAAATTGTCGAACTTGTCATGTTTATTGTGTCATCAAACAATCATCCACCACAACATTTCATCTCACCATCCCGCTGTCTGTGCCGTGCAGGTCACCGTCCCACGCTCCTCCGCCCAGAGACTTCTTATCTTGAGTGTCGATCAGCTGACTAACACTCCGATGCAGTGAATTCTGGGAAAAGGCATGGCTCAGCTGGCTCTGGCTGGGCACACGGAGCACAGACATGCTGGCCCGGTAGCTGTGCTTGCTGTTGCAGGTGCTGGTTCCTCCGATCTTAGTGTCAGTCAAACCCTGATGATAAAAACCAGATTGTTCCTCACTCACAAATTCTAGCTTTATTGCGCACGGTAAACTCTTTGAACCACCAGTAGCATTCATTCAACCCCAGTCAGTGAGGACTGAGGAGAGATGAAAACACAGCACAACACACTCCATGAATGTGAATGAACAGAAAGTTATTATAGGCTGCACTTTTAAAGAGACAGTTCTCCAAAAATAACATTTCTGTCACCATGCATTCACCATAAGTATGTATTCAGAATCTTTATGACTTTTCTTCCGTGAAACACAGAACAGGATATTTTGAGAAATGTCTCTGTGAATGTGTTCGTTCAATGGAAGTCAAAGGAGTCCAATGTAGTTCAGTTACCAACATTCTTCAAAATATCTTCTTTCGTGTTCTGCAGAAGAGAGTTAGTCATACAGGTTTGAAATGAGGGCGAGTAAAATAAAGATTAACAAATGAATTTCTTTTTAGGAGAACTATCCCTTTAAGTACAAGCGTCAGTAATACTTATGGTTAACGTATCTAGCACAATGAGAAAGAAAAGCTTAAAAAGTGAAAAGTTGAGAATCTTCTAAAACCATTCCAGAGAGGAAAGCAGAGTTGTGTAAGAGCCCTGTACCTCAGAGTGCATGGCAAAGTGCTTTAGTGTTATACTGCAGGAGGCATCCGGTCTGTCAAGCTGGGAAGAGAGAGAGAGAGAGAGAGAGAGGAATGGGCGTTCGATAAGGGCTTACCATTGTTTTATCAGGCTGAAGCAGAGCAGAGGAAGCGTGGTTAGAGCAGAGCTCAGAGGAAGATCTCTGTGACAGCAAACACAGCCCATGAAACCAGGAGTCAGAAGATGAAACAGCCGATTTAAAGAGAAAGGGACATACTTAGATACAAATTGTATAGTTTCATGCAATGTAAGTCGTGTTGGATAAAAGCGTAGGCCAAATGCGTAAATGTAAGTGTAAAGGTTGGGAGTGGTTAGCTTGCTCTTTAAAAGGTCAGGGAGTTATGAGGGTTGACATATTAAAGTTGCTGAAGTTTATTTAATATGTCTGATTTAAACTCATGGCTGATATTAATTCGAGGTAATTTATTAAGCTAGAAATAAAAGGTCAGTTTAAAGGCACTGCATTGTGGGATAATTCATCCAAATCATTGTTTGTGTTATTCACTGCACAAAAAGTAGGTCAATCCAGGAATATGTGTACATCCTAGAAAGACAAGTATTTTATTTATTTATTTTGTTATTTTAAACAAGCCTTTGTCTCTTCAATTCCTGTACAGCTGCAGTACAAAAAGAAGTGTTGGCACTCCCTCTTGTGGACATTTAAAGCAAGTGCAAGTTGCAGAATGAAAGAAAATAATCACATTTATCTTTAACATTCAGTTCTAGAACAGTACAGATTTATTAAACGCATAAAAAAGAAATGTAGTCTGCAACAGGGTAACAGTTCACTCTATGATAGCAGTATGTCTCACCAGATAGGAGTCATTAGGAGGATATTTGGTACTCCTCCTCTGCAGAGGGACTATTGGAGGTCTCTCTCTGATGAAGGGAGGCTTGCTTAGGGCTCGTCTCAACACCAGACCCATCAACAGAGCCAGCAGGAATAATCCCAGGAAAGCCATAAGAATGATGAACCATAATTCACTGTAGAATCTGTTTTCAGCCCCATACAAACCTGTTTTACCCCCTGAATTGGACTCTGCAGCATCTATGAATATGAAATATGATATTAACAGTTTAATAATTACCAGCAAGTCCACCACAAGGATTCTTATGAAATGAAAAATCACATTTCTAACCTATGTATTTACACATCTGCTAGTTTCTAAGAAGCAAGAAAACTTGTTTTATGGACAATTTCTCCAGAACGTCTTAACAAAAATTATATATTATAGTAGATTTACCAGTTATTTTTAGTTTGTAGTTTATGACTTATACATTTATATTATGAGTCTATGACCTATATTTAAATCATTCTGTTGATTTGAATAAAATAGTCAAGCATTAAAAGTTGCAGAAAAAGCCTCAAATTTCATTATAGGGACAGTTCACCCCACAATGAAAGTTCTGTCATCATTTACTCACCTTTGAGTTGTTCCAAATCTGTATAAATGTCTTTGTTCTTATAAACACTGAGAAAGATATTTGGAAGAATGCTTATAACCAAACAGATCTCGACCCCCATTGACAACCATAGTAGGAAAAAATAGAATAGTAGTCAAAAGTGTCCCCGAACTTTTCGCTGTCCTACATTCCTCAAAATGACTTACTTTGTGTTCAACAGAACAGAACGTAGATAAAGTAATTTTTCCAGTGGGAGTCAATGGGGGGCGAGCTCTGTTTGGTTCAAAGCATTCTTGCAAATATCCTTCTCTGTGTTTATCAGAACAAAGAAATGCATACAGATGTGGAACAACTCGAAGGTGAGTAAATGATGACAGAATTTTTTCTTGAACCGTCCCTTTAAAATCATATTGTGCGACGATTTAAATAAAAATACTGGCCAACTTAAGTTTTCTAGTCTATTATATCACAGGGACACTGGGTGTGCAACAGTGATAGCCTACTGACACTGGATTGGCTTTGCTCAGACGGAATGGAGACACAAGCCATTTTTTTCCGTTATCATAATGAAGTGTCACCTTCACCTGCCAGGCCCGAGGACACATACCTGTACCGGTGGCTGTGTTGTATTTGATAACAGGAGAGCTGGCACTGCCACTGTCTGTGGTACAGGTAACCTGAAAAACAAAAGCTGAGGACAGGAAGAAGAGAGTGAAGGTGACGATAGAGGTGAGGAGCAATGAAAGAGAATCAATGAGTTTCAAAGCAAGAAAGCAAACAAACCGGCAATGAGATCAAAACTTGCGAATGAGTTACAGTTGCGTGAATGACAGAGACTGACAACAGAATAAGAACAACCCTCGTGTCACATAGGTTTGTCTTAGAATTACAAATTATTGGGGGAAAAAACTGAACGGGATGTGTGCTTGGGAGCAGCTGCTGCACTTCATACAGATTCTGAAACAACTGTGTAACTGCAAGCGTACTTTTATCAGATGTGCGCGGAATGTGCAGCGAGCTGTGGAAGCCGCTGTAGATGCGCAGGTTGCTCTCGGTTAGAGAATATTCTCTCAGAGGACCGTTGAGAAAGAAAGAGCCGCTCCAGTCCACAAACATGGTTGTGATGTTACTCTGCACCACAAAGGCCTCCTTAAACTGAGGGTCTTTAAGAAAACAGCGAGAGAATAAAAATGGTAATCGCCATGAAAAATGATTGTACAGTGAGCATTAAGAAGGAGACCACTTACGTTCTGTCAATGTGGTGACAGAGACCCAGTCAGATACAGTGTTGCCCATGTTATTGTGAGAAACAACACGCAGTTCATAGCTGGCATAGGGCAGCAGGCCTGTGATGTTGAAGGTCCGTCCCATTCCGAAGAATTTGATTTCTGGAGAGCCGATGACACAAGACACAGCGACAGGCTGCAGCGGCTGGGGACAGCCGGATCGTACGTGGAGCTCATAGCTGGGGCGATGCAAGTGAAGTATGGGACAGATTTTTTGCAGGTTTAAATTTGAATACAGCTGGATAACATTAAAAAAAATGATATCACAGAATGGTGATTATTTTTGTACCTCTCAATAATGCCATTGGGCTCAGTAGGCATGTCCCACTCCACCAGAGCCGAGCGGGAGGTGATGATGACCGGCCGTGTTGGGGGTTGCTGGGCGGGTGCAGAGGCCTGGGTGTGGAGCTCACTCAGGGGGCCTCGACTGCAGCACAGGAAACAGGTGCAAGCCTCCACCCCAACAGAGTACAGCGTGAAGGGTCTAAGTCCGTAAAGAGTCTGCCGATGCGACGTCCCCTCAGAAAGCTTAGGAAACAAAACATTTCTAATGAATTCTACAATCACAGTATTCCAGCTAATGTGTTTATGAAGAATGTTGTGTACCAGCTGGTATGAGTCTTTGTTGAGTGTGAAGACTCTATAGAGGCTGATGATGCCGTTTGGCTTGGCAGGTGGGCTGATGTCCACCACAGCTGAGGTGGCGTGGATGTGCAGGAATTTGAGGGGTCCCACCCCCTCTGGAGGAGCCGGACCCGTGCGACCTTGAGCCCACGGGCTACTAATTCGACCGGCTGAGTTTACAGCCCACACCTAAAATGATGAGCAAAATGATGAGTTCACAACACATAGATAAGTAGACATGCAATTTTATGAAATTCGATAATTGTAATTATTTGTTTATTATGAGAACATTTCATTGGATAGCACTTTTCAAACAGTACAGTTCAAAGTGATTCATATAATAATTATAATATACAGTAAATACTTTTATAGCCGGTTTCATCGGACGCTGGTCTGTATTTGGTTATAATATAACAATTCACTTCTCATTTAATTCATATTTATTTATGTTAATATTTTATTGTATATTAATTGTATTCAATTAAATTAAATTAAAACTACTCAACAGTTATAGATTCTTTGAGGAGGTCTACCGGAAGTTAAGTTTGGGCCAAATAATGTTTGTTTATGTTGTTGCTGCTGAGATGTCTATGTAAGGGATAATGTACAGGCAAGCCAGTTATTATTGCAGAAATAAGCCCTGACAGTGTGATCAGGACCGACGCGAAACATTTTCGCACTTATTACACGGCACATGAGAAAGAACGGGACATGAAATGTGAATTTGAAATATTTTATTAGCTTATTTATTAGCGAATGCAGACCTTCCTAGAGGAAAAGCTGTATACTTTTGGTTTTAAATTAAGAAATGACACTCAAATGTCATGAACAGGCAATTTGGTTCAATAGTTTGTAAATATAATGTCATATATGTTATTTGAAGACATATTTATATTAAATTTGTCAAAAAAATATTTGCTGCATCCGGGTTACCCTGTGTTATTAGTTTTGAGAGGTTGTTATCTGGGAATAATGAACCTGCAAATGTTGCGACTTGCCAATCAGAATCAAGCATTCCAACGTGCCGTATAATAAAAATACATGAAATAAATTTATATTTTTATGTTAAAAATATATTTAAAAAAATATATAAATTCTTTAAAATTAAAGTCAAAATGACGTTAGTATAGACCATTTTGGTCCAGAAGTACTTCCTGTTTCAGTTTACTATAGTTGTTTTAAATTTTTTAATGAATAAGACTTAAAGGGACAGTTCACCCCTCAAAAATTCTGTTACAATTTACTTACCCTGGAGTTGTTTCAAATGATTTTTTTATTTTATTGCATTCTTTTTTTTGATCTGATGAACACAGAGAAAGACATTTGGAAGAACAGTTCTTGGTCTACATTGACTACCATAGTAGGAAAAATTACAATGGTAGATAAAAGTGCTCCAGAACTGTTTTCCTACCTTTTTCAATCCTCTTTTGTGTTCAACAGAATAAAGAAATCTATAAAGCAATTTAAAAAGCACTTTTTGTTGGTTGTACTTTGTTGATTATATTAAAGAACTGAAACTTTTGGAGTTTACATTTGGCAAATCAATCTAGTTGAGGATTGTTTTTTCTTCTGAACAGATCTTTGTCCTGAAAACAACTGAGAAGTACTGATTTGTTGAACCTGACTATACAGAGCTACCATACAGGTGAGTGTATAGACGGCTGGGCCACTCTATACCTGCACTCCAATATAAAGCTAGATTTGATACCGACACCGGCTTTGAGGTGGGCCGGCAGACAGAATGGAGACACTGCACCTTCCATTTCTTAAAAAAGGAGTCACCTTCACCTGATGGGCCGGCCCGTGGCGCCTCGGCGAAAGGAAACTACCCCTCGAACTGCTCTGAGGAGTCAGTAGTCTCGCACCCTCCAAACCCTGCTGTCACTAATAGCCAAAACACCGGCATCCATTACAGAATCGCTCCGGTCTGAATCTACATGAAAATTAAATTTCACCTTCATCAAGGAGTAAATGAACACATGGAAAGGTGAAGTAATCTTATTTACGAGACGAGCTGTTTGTATAATTACACGAGAAGAGCAGGAAAAGGTCAGGCGGGGTCGCTATTTGCATGGGTAAGTAATTTGTAGATTGTCAGTTGTAATAGCGCCGGCAGATGGATGTTCCAGTGGATAGGGTTAAATTAGCTTCAATAATAGGCAATTACACTGTGATCAATCCAGATGATAGATCTAAGTGGCAATACGCGGGGACTGCATGAGGCGCTGGCTGATTTCACATTCCGAACTCCTTCCGCTGCCAAAGTGACGACTAGACGTGTCAGAGTCTTGCGGGGGGCAGTGGAGATGCGTCGGGAACATCACAGAAACATCATCTCATTGCCCGAAGAAAAAAAAGGTTCAGCAGTTCACGTGACATCCCGACAAAGCAGCGCAATAACCCTAGGTATATCCCTCACGGATAAATCATAACAAATTTGGTGAAGAGATACCGGCGCAACGTTTTAAAGTGGAGTCGGTCAGGACATTTTTGTGCCCTTGTGTGAGACGCAGACGTTTTATAGCTCCCGAAGCACTTGCATATAGAGCTGTAATTAACGCGGGAAAATAAAACTATTTCATGAGCGAGCGCTAATGGATGTGGGCGGACGTCGCGAGGGCCGAGTCTGCCCGGCGACAGCTCCTCATTGGCCATGGCCACGCCCCTACGGTGGACACAGGGCCAAAAGTTCTCTTTTCTGTTATGAGCACTAGGCTAATTAAGATTTGACATAAAAGTGTCAATAAAATATGTAGCCTCTTAACATGGGATGGCTTTGGGACACTTGCCCTTGTGTAAGAACAACAACAAATAGGAGATTGTTGCTAGGCAAAGACCTAAATATGTTCAAAATACTTTTTGTGACAGTAATTTTCCACGATGTTTTGTACTCATGTCAAGACGCACGTGTCCGGTGTAGTTAACAACCTCCCCGGGGGCAGCCAATAGGCATTAAAAGGTCTTTCCAATACTACATTTGGGAGACCTAACAGCTAATTCAATGGCTTCGATCGTAGTCGTCAGCATTCACCCGCGCCCAGATTAATGGCCCTGTCGCTTGTCCGTCATCACTCAGCTCCGCCCGCCAGCTGTCATAAATTACCGCTCATAAATAAGATGGAACAATCAGGCAAACTCTATCAATTTCCCTCTGATCAGCTCACGCCTCTCAGGCCTGACAGTCAAATGCTAATGTTATTTTGCTCCAAAGGCTAGGCTGTCAATTAAAGAAAGGTCTCGTAAGGCGACGGAGGTGCGATGAATATAGCGAGTGAGATTAAATGCCTGTCTGTGTGAATGAGAGAGCGTAGATGAGAAAAACATTTAACACGGATGCGGCACATAATCATGCTAATTTAATATTACTCGAAGACGGCTTTCTGTGGCATATTTAATCACGCTTTGTTTCATGATTACCCTAAACTGCTATGCATAATAAGAATACAGTATCACGAAGTCTTGAGGAATCATTTATTTATTCATGATGTGTCATTTATTAGTGGTGCTTCCTAATGATGAGCAGTTACTTCAAAAAGAGTTGAGATTTTACATTTTTACCTGGTGAATGAAAATCCTATATACAGATATTCATGGAACCCCAGACAGAAAATAAAGAAAAAATATGATTTGTCATCATATTTCACCCTTACGTCATTCAAAAACTGCGTGACTTTTTCTTTTGTCAACACAAAACAAGATATTTTGAGAAATATCTCAGTGGTCTTGTGTCCATACCACGGAATTCAATGAGGGACAATGTTGTTTGGTGACCAACACTCTTCTAAAATGTTTTCTGCTGAAGAAAGTCATACAAGTTTGAAAAACAAGAGGGTGAATAAATGATGAAAGAATTGTCTTTTTTGGGTGAACCATGGTTAAACTATGGAAGCCATAAAAGCATTGGTAGGTCACTCACCACTCACATTTTTCTTAAAGGAGACATCATATGAAAACCCCAATTTTCTGTGTTTAAGTGCTATGATCGTGCTCCTAGCAAACCCAGAAAACGTGAAAAGTAAGAACCCGGCAAGTTTGTTTTGGTGTGCCAAAACAAGACAAAACTGCCGATGTGAATAATATTTATCAACAGTCTGAATTGACGTAAATGTACCGTATATATTGGAGGATAACATTAGCATATGATAGCGAAGGGAGCTTTCAGTCACGGGCTATATAGAACATTCAAAGCCAGTGTTAAACTCGCTGTATATAAGTGCAGATGGACACTTGGAGTTCAGCTGTCTGTATGTTAATATAAGTTAATAATATGTTTTCATTTTAAATGTCTCTAATCATTTATGCTTAGGCTGAAAAATCATTCACAGCATCCTAGTCATGCATTCTTGTTGTGTTTGTAACCTTATAATGTAATGTGTAAAGATGTGCAATCCGTGGATTTTAGGCAAGCATACACACACAAAGTGAGCACTGTTTGTGCTCCATGACGGATTTGAGATGTTTAAGACGAAACTAACCGCAGAGGAATTCAGGAAACATAATTTAGCTAAACCATTGCCATGGCAGTACTACGCGTGTGTTGAAAAGCCGGACAGAAGGGGGCGGGGTGCGCTGTAACTCATTATTTTTAAAGAGAGAAGCACTAAAACGGGTTGCTGTGAGCAGAGCTGTTTTTGAGGAGGCAAGAAGGGTTTTGTTTACACAGCCATTGATTGTTTTGAAGCAAAATATGTTCCAGACATTTCATGATGACCCTAATAAATTATACCAACTTGTTGAAAGTGGTCGTATGAGGAGAACTTTAAAGGGATCTTTTACCCCAAAATGAGAATTCGGTCATCATTTCCTTATTCCCTTGTCATTTTCAACCTGTATGGCTTTCTTCTGAAGAACATAAAAGAAGATATTTGGAAGAATGTTGGTATCCGAACAATGGTGGTACCATTCACTTGCATTGGTTTTGTGTTTATACAATAGAAGTGAATGTGTACAGCCCTTGTTAGGTTATCCACATTCTTCAAAATGTCTTCTTTTGTGTTCTGTGTAAGAAGGAAAGTCATACGGATTTAAAATGACAATAGAGCGAGTAAACGATGACAGAATTTTAATTTTCATGTGAACTATCCCTTTTAAAAATGTAAAAGTCATGTTTTTTTTTTTGTACAATGCAGTAAACTCTTAATCTTACTCAGTTAAAATTTTGTTTTTTTAGCTTTTGTTAAAATTACCAAATAAGTGAATGAAAAATAGCTGTATGACCTGGTATTCGTAGGCTGTGTAGGGTTGCAGTTTGTCATCATGACAAGAGGTTGAGGAGTTGCGGTAGACCAATGTTGCTGTAGAACGGCTTTCTGTGTCTGAAATCTGTTTGCGGTACAACTCGTAGAACAAAAGTTTCCCATTACGCTCAGCTGGAGGTGACCAGGACACCAAGAACAAAGTCTGTATGCCCTTAGTGTTAGTCTGTAGCTCCAGCAGTGGAGCAGTTTGGCCAGTAGGGGGCGACTCAAGCGTCTGCACAGAAGACCAGTCACTAGCTGCACACCCTAAAAGTGTGCAGGCATCCACTCTCACCTCATACCTGCAAAATAAACAAAAATAAACAAACGTCAAATACATTTCTCAAAATTGTGTGCACAATGTGCACAATGTGCAAATGTTTTCAATGTGTAAAGTGCGTATACATAAAATAAGTATTGAATTGTTCGAAAGTATCACATCAGATTTTTTGTCTGAAGCCATTAAAAAAAAAGTGGGTAATAACTTTAATGTTTTAAGATTTATTTAAAGACCTCATAAATGGCAAATTTATAAAAGATGAATCACATTTTTCTGCCTATACTAGTAAGTACATTTTTTGTTGTTGTTATGGACACTAAGTATAGACAATGAACGGTCCTCTCCTTCAGAAGGTCACCAGCGAGGGACTGAAGGAGAAAAGGGAGAGATGAGGGGAGACTAAACGGAAGGTCGTTCCAAAGAGGCAATGAGTTGCGAGTTGATAATGTTGATGAACCATTATCATCACCCACTTATCTAGATTTCACTTCAACATACGTATACAGCCTCCGACTTTGGTCATCCCTCATTTGAGTACCTCCTCCTTTTGACCGTCTTTATCTATGCCACAGATGGAAAAAGTAGAAAAGGCTCAAGGTTGACTCCTTTCCTCCCGCACAGGATATTTCTCTATCCTTCCTCCTTATTTTATAAAGTTTTATCAATTTATCTGTTTTTAATGAAACAGTGAGGGGGCTGATACATTTTCAGTCTAAAAACACCCCATAAAACGCTTTGGAGATGATGTTAAATTTGAAATAAAAAAATGTGTAAGGTGTCTTTAACTAACAATCACCCAAAAAAATCACCAGTTCAGATTCGAGGTTGTATATTGTATATTTTTCATTCAATATATGAAAAGCTACAATTTAGTGGAAATTAGTAACTTTTAATTTTTGTGGACTGCTGTTACAAAATAAAATTTACGAGCTTGCTTGGGCAAACTCGCTGCCAAAGGCTGGTTTCAAGGACATTGCTGTCCAGTTGCCAAAGTGCTCTGGCTAGTTGCTAGGCAGTTGTTGTGGTGTTTGCTAGGCTGTTGGTATGGCACACTGTTCTGTGGGTTGCTAGGGACTAAATGACGGAAAGGTGAGGTGTCCTTCATTTAACATAACAATTCACACATTAAAGTCCCCATGAAATAAAAAAGAAAATGACTACTTTTAATGGAATATTGAAATGTTTATTATAAATAGTTTTTTCTGTCCGGATAATTTTTTTTTAATTCATGTGCCCACAAAATCTTTAGCCAGTTTAGGTTTCTTAAAAATATGCTATTTACATATGCCACTATAAAAAGTGGCAGATAATGTTACTATTTTCACCTCGGTATTGTTGTGCATTAAACATTATGCAATAATAAAGAGTGTGAATAACTATATTTATAAAAGTATTAAAATAATGGCAACTTAATCTACTTATTAAAGCCCTACAACTAACCACTAACTTTACCCTAAACCCAAAACGTTATGAATAAAAATCTATTTTATTGAAAACAAATGGCTTTATGATCTGTAAGGTAATAGAAAAAGGTTAAAGAGCACTTTCAGCAAGAGGTGGTTAAGAACCGCAGTAACCTATGTTAAGCTATGCAGACTTTACACCTTCCACCACTGGAGTTACTGTATGAAATGGCATCGAATATTCCAATCACATATTGGTGGGCGGAGCTACTGCAAATAGTCTATGCTAATAAGGCGGTCTATTTGTACTCAGTGAAAATAGACACTCCGAAAATGTCTCTCTTTGAGCAAAATCTGAAAATGCACTTCCGGCCTCTACTGGCTATCATTCTCTGATGACGTCAGTTAGACGGCTTGGACAGAACATCAGTTAACTCCTCCCCTCCCAACAGTCAAAATGAAATGTCTGTTTCTATTCATCCAATCAATTCTCAGTTGAAAACACAAGCCACACCCACTATTATTCTCATTCTATATTCGGTTTCACATGGATATACGTCAGAACACAGAAGTAAAGACTATCGCTACTTCCAATTCCAGGGACATTAATCAGTAATATTTTCTAAGCGGAGCAATTTCTGCCATTCTACTAAACCCAACGTTGTTACTACTGCATGCTGGGATTGTTACCTGTAGTAGGGCTTTAATTCCGTGAGGGAGAATCTTTGGCTCTGAAACGCATTGTGATGTGAAGCAAAAACAAAGCGTTTCACGTTCGGCTCAGCTGGGTCTCTTTTGTAAAGCGAGTAGGTAATGATAACTCCATTTGGTCGTGCTGGAGGATCCCATTGTACCATAACACTAAATGGCCCCGAAGCTTCTAGTCTAGGGGGTGCCACACCAGAGGGTGCTGAAGCATGAGTCATAGCCACCGCTGGTGGGCTAGTGGCTGCCCCTTGACTATTATTGGCAGTGATGGTGTAGCTATACTCTACGCTGGGAAGTAACGTGAAGTCATTGTAGTGGGTGTCAATTCCGGTGTAAATGAGACTCCCTTTACGATGGAGCTCATACCCTGTTATTACTCCATTTGGATGTAGGGGTTCTCTCCACGTGACCTCTACTGATTCTGGGCCTGTGACTTTAAGAATGGGGGCAGGCATTCCTAAGGGCTGGGCTTCGCTAGTCTGGGCAAAGATGGGCGAACTTGCTGTGCAACCACCATTGGTGCAGGCTATAAAGATGATGCTGTAGAAAACATGTGGGTGGAGATCCAACACCTGGACGCTCAAACGTTTTCCACGATAGACCTCCTCTTCATTAACTTTGAGGATATATACAATGATCTCCCCATTCTGGAAAGACGGTACGGCCCATGACACATTAAAGGAATAGGAAGTGATGTCAGACACCGTAGGTGTCTCCACATTAGCAGGGGCATCTTCTAGCGTCCTGATCTGTGTCTGCGTACTAGTAACACACCCGGCTATGGTGCATGCAATGACTGCGTATCTGTAGAGACTGTAAGGAGTTAAATCTACATCCGTGTAGTTGCGAACGGTAGAGTCAAAGCTAAAATGAAAGCCAATGTTGTCCCTTTGAATCCTGTAGGCCAGAAGAACACCATTGGGCTCCAGAGGTGGTGTCCAAGATACAAAGAGTTCATTAGGCTTGCGATCTATATGACTGACAATTGGGACAGCCAGACCTCTTGGAGGAGCTTGTCTGGTGTGAACCACCAGCCAGGGGCTGTCAGTATATCCGGCTTTATTTGAAACCCGAATGCGAAACTTGTACTTGCTCCAGGGCAGCAAGCCAGACATATTGTAGAAGAAGTTGCCAGCTTGGGTGTTGTTCTCTGTGAAAACGATCTTGGCTCTCAAAGAGTCGTCTTCTTCACTGCGTACCCTGGAGTCTTCGAGACTCACAGCCAGAACCTTGTACTGCAGGATCCTACCATTGGGCTGAGCAGGTGGAGACCAGTGGAGTTCCACACTGCGTGCATGGACCAGCTGTACTGCAGGAGCTGGCTGGGAGGCAGGAGGGGCTTCCTCTGTCGTTACGCGTTGAGGCACGGTACGTGTGCAGCCAGCCTCGGTGCAGGCTTCAAGGAGGAGCGTGTACTCGGTATATGGTTCCAGACGGCGGAATAGGAATTGTCGCGCAAGACCACTGAACTCCAAGTTGCCCTCATTAAAGACATTGTATATCTGTGGAAAGAAATATGTTAAGGAAGATCCAGACCATGATATTGCAATGTTACAGTTGTAGTGGTCAGCATACCTTGATGACTCCATTTGGAAAAGCAGGTTCAGGCCAATGTAGCAGCAGCGCTCGACCATGTTCTCTCTTCTCAACACTGAAGTTAGCCAAACCACTGGGAGAAGCTTCAAAAGTCTGAATAGTGACCCAGGGACTGGACACCTGGCCGACTCCATTAAATGCCTCTACACGTACGTTGTATGTAGTGTACGGCTCCAATCCAAATATATGAGCCTTATAAAAGCTACCCTACAACACAAAGCATAAACAAATAGCTATAAACATAAATAATAATAATAGTTATATAATAATAAGTAGTAGTAGTAAATAATATTATTGCTTAATTATATTAAATACATTTTTTGTCATGTTTTATATATACAGTACTCAAGTATAATTTTCTTATACAGATTGTATATAAATATAATCTGTCTAAATCTAACATATTCACACATGTGTGTGTGTGTGTACACATTTATTTATTTACTTATGCAGTACTTAGGTCTAAATCCTGGATCAAAATTATATATCAAAATATGTATAAAATAATAAATAAAATAAAGCAAGAATATTAATACTGACAACAAGACAGGAAAAAATTATATTCATTAGGGAATGCAACATTTTACTGGATCCAGGTTCAATCACAATTTTGTAAATCGATGTTTGTTTTGAACAGCAGGCTTTTTCCATTCCTGAAATAAAATTTAATTCGACCAGAAAACACGCAAACATAATTCTCACCCCCAACAATAAACCAGCAGACCCCCTCTATACTGTCCCTCTGCAGATTTAACGTCCCAATCCATTACATCGCTGGGATGCACTGGGGCATTTAAAAAGCTACCTTTTTACGTGGTTGAAAAATTGAGAACATTTGGACTATAAACCAGCAAACATATGCACATTGTCAATAGAGACAGCTGTTTCATTTCAGTTTATCTCAGCGCAGAGACTTATATCCTGCCCCTAGATGGCAATGCTATCAAACACTTTCCCAAACACGAGCACCAAGACATTAACAAGCAGGCGCTCACTCATCCAGGGTACTCAAGGCAGCCATTAAAAAGCGACTAAGAGAATTGATTTTTGTTATAGATTTCCAAATAAATGTTTATGGCACAGATTCCTAAAGTGTGGGAAGTGTTTAAGTTTTGATTAAGAGAATCGGTTACGCTGCCTTTTGGTTACGTGCAGAATTTCTCATTTCAAAAGGGGATGCGTAAGGTGTATTAGTATATTAGTGAGAAAACATTGCAAATATTACAATCAAGATATTCAAAACCACATACTGATTATAAGTTACCCAATGAAAACAGAATTGGAACATCATAAACTGCATGGATCTGTGTAGTTCTATATGGAAGTCGAAAGCAGTCAGACTTCTTTTGTATGAGAAAAGAACAGTTTACACTTTCTCCTGAGTCCTCGCTGTTTGAAACATTAAAGAGGAATCAGAGTCAGAAGTCCATTTTGTAAAGGAAAAAAAAGTCTTTTAAAATCCCTTTTCTTTACTCTTTTCCTCTTTCAAGCGAGCGCAGGTCTAGCGTCTCACATATGTGTGATTTCCTGTGACAGCGCTGGGGGCTGTTGGGCCAGGGGATGATTTTAATTAAGAATAACCATGTGGATTAGTCACAACAATTATGCTGATTAGATGAAAGTGGAGATTCCTGACCCTTCAAAGGTGTGGGACTGCTTCATTTGCATACAGTAGACACACTGTCCCGGCCCGCCGATGCTGACTTCAGCCAGAGCTTGATTTTATTAGTATTACGCTAACAGCTACAGTGGCTGGGAAATGCCTCATCAAAAAGCATCAAATGAAGCCTTTGGCAAAAGAGGTTTTAGGCCATGTTCGAAGTAAACCCTACCTGCATTCTGCGGGTGATTCTCTATGAGCATTTTAGAAATCTGATATATACTGACAACAAAAATAACAGAGAGAATAATGTTTGAATATATTTTTAAATGTTTAGTTTATTTTGATTTGTTTCTTAAAGCAGCAATCTGTAACTAAGTATCTATGTTTACTGTATGTAGTTTCAAGTCAAATTATGTCATATTGATCACTTGCCATTGAGAAGTGTTCAAAATCGAAGGTCAATTTGATAAAAAGATATTTCTAGATTGTATATTGTATCAAAGCAGCTTTACAGTAAATACAGGAAAGCTAAGTATAGGCAAAAAACTAATAAATGGTGTATGAAATAGTTAAATTGGTAAAATTACAAAATACATGTAGCCTGCATTGGCCAACTGCAAAAAAAGTCAACAGATAAAATTAAAAAATAAATTTTGTCAAAATATTAAATATAAAAAGGATAAAAATATCAATAGTGTATATTAACGATGTGTGCTGTTGAAAAATATGATTTATGATTGGAACGTTGTATTAATGTTGCTATTACGAAAATATGGACAATATTATGTATACATAATTATTGAACATTTATTTTTTATATGTACATGCTAAATAAAGCTTTTTGCTTATTTTACCAAAAATATTTACTAATAACTGGTTTCAAATATCTTATATAGAATATTGATCACCACAATGAGATTATAGGCCGAAAATCAAAAGAGAAGCAGTGCCTCCAAGACGCGGTGATTGGCTAATTACTCAGCCAATAAGATAACGCCTGGCACCCAAATATTTTTTTAACAAAAGTTAATTTTGTTTGTACCCACACAGATGCTAAAACACAGATACCCAAATACATTATAGCTTAAGGATACCCATAATAAATAAAATGCGAAGAATGACATTTCTTTAAAGGTCCAACCCCCCCCTTTAGCACTCAACTGTTGAGAGGCTCTACACACTTCATTTCAACCCATCTACACATTTGTTCTGCTATACTGAAAAGAGACTATGACCCAGTTCCTGAGATGCCTTTATTTGTGGTTTAGATGTAAAGTTCTGTTCGGACAGACTCAATCAGACGGAGTGCTCTTGAATCACTGAGATTCTTCAAACCGAGCTGGTGTCTGATGAAGCAAACCCTCACGCATGCAAACACACACAGGCTGAAACAGAGAACAGTACCGTTTACGGCCAAGTGTGTATGACAATCAAGAATATGAATGATAGAAGAAGCATTTACAAAAGAGAAACACAAGCATGCACAGTCAAGTATACCCCTAACTTCAGACCCTTAAATCAGAAATTAGATTTAAAAGGCACTCTCAAGTGTTTATGCAGTATTACAAATCAAAAGCAGATTTTTGAATACATAAAATACGAATACACTATATTAATTGAAGTACTATGTGTTTACTATGTTATTTTCTCTTTCTTTAGTACAGAAAGGCCTGAATAGAATATGTCCCACAGATATGGAACACAAAATATATATCTTTTTGGGTGAACTACCCTTTAACACTACTGAACATCCATGTATGTAGTTCAGATCTTAAAAATACCACAAACACTGTGTGTCACGAGCCCCATTTACCGGCAAACACCTAAAAGATAACAAAACTTCCACGAGCTCAGAGGAATCCACAATGAAAACCCCGCAGCCCGTTGGGAGCTCCCCTACGTTTGTCCTTTCTGAAAATGAGCAAGTCCGGGTTTCACTACGGCTCAATCGAGCAGCTCCGGGTTCTGTTCGGATCAGACTGCACATATACGAGGCTACGCAAAGACATGGTTCGACGCACGGCCATCATGTTTATGCACTCTTCGCTGTGTTCTTAATGATAAACTAACAGATTGTAAACATGCCGCTGGTGTTCCGAACCCCCCCTGGTTTATTTCTTCAGCATTTTTTAAACAATGTCCTTCATGTTAGAGTGGTTACAGGCAGCAGAAGGACATCATTAGAGCCATGGTTAAACTGTAATTTACACCATTAGGAAGGCAGGAGCAATTTTTATTGCCTAGTAAATTTCAGCTCTGAAATATTTGGACCATATGGCTCAATTTGTGTAATAACCTTAATTTCTTGCACCCTTCAGGTCCGCCTGCATCTCCGCTTGCCACTCCGACAGAGTTGGGCTTCTGTGCGCAAAAGGCGAAGCGTCTACGGAACGGTGGTGGAGATTAATAAGGTGTCACGTCCTGTTTGGGTGAAGGCATTGGAACAGCAGCCAGATGGTATCTCTGCAAATGACTGTCAGGGGTCCTGATCTAATCAATAGGATGTATTAATACATCTCCCATCGCTGGGGTTCTCATGGGGATGCTGAGCAACATCTGGAAAGATCAGGAGGGGGAGAGAGAGAGACTGAGAGAGACAGATTGTGTGTGAGAGAGAGAGCTCACAAAAAAACAGAGGGAGAAGGAAGATACTGAAAAATAGGAAAACAGAAAGAGAAAGACAGAGAGGAAGAGAGAGAGAGAGAGAGAGAGAGAGACAGAACAAGAAAAACAGAGAGAATTGATAGATACGAATAACAGAAAAGGGAGAAAAGAAAAGAGGGAAGTGAAAAAGTGGACGAGAAAACAGGAGAAAAAGTAAAAGATTAAAACATAAACATAAAAGAGAGCAGAAAGAGAGAGAGATCGAGAAAGAGGGAGCAGGTTTGGTACTGGCTGTGACTGGGCCTGCCTAATCTCTCATGTAGGCTTGATAAGTGTTTGGTAATGAGGGGCGTCTGCGCACATGGTGAGGGAGGAATCTTTTGGCGGCTCAGACCGCCTGTGCTCCGTAGCCTCATTCAGTCCCGCCGCCATGACGTCCACATTAATCACACACACTGGCACGAGGTACTGCACACAGCACAGCCAGAGATCAATAGCAGCCCCACCCACCAAAATAAAGTGAGAGAGAGTGCGAGCGAGCGAGCGCATGGCCGTTCTCAGACCACCGGAAACCTCTTCTCTGCAAAAGTGCTACTGAGAAACATAACACCATCTGCTCCAGTATCTGATTGGCCCACTCGTCCCATGTGTCCAAACAGGACAATTCTTATATCAAACAGGAAATATCAAGCACAAGTCTATATTTATCGTCCATTTGTGAGACTCTATTCATTTTTTTTTTATTTGGTACTTTTCTGCGTAAAATCATCCTACATAAGGTAAAGAACATTCTGTCAAATTATAATCTTGGAATATTTAATATTGACCGAGTAATGCTAAGATTGTCAAAGATTAAAATTGTTCTGAAATTATGATTAGGCTATCTCAGAATTGAGCTGTGTCCGAATTTGCTCTCCTATATAGAGCACTATATCGGGTGTCTGCCTTTTCTAGTGTTATCCGAATTCTGAGTGAACAACTCGTTCCCTACATTCCTTCACTACTTTTACCCACAATGCACTGCAGATTTTGAGTGCACATCTGATGTACACTCAATATTTCCCATGACGCAACGTGAATCAACCGCTTGGTTAAAATCCCCTGGAGCAAAGTGACTGTTAATGCTACAAATGTGGTTTATATGCTTGTGTTTGTTCTTGTTGACAGTTATTTTCTACATCTTTAAATAATAAACATATTAAATAAATGTTATAGACATGTTAGAGTGTTATTAAATAATTGTATTAAACATATTTGTAGCAAAGATCAAATTAAACGGGAAGATGGAGGCGGGAACCGGAGAACATTAACCAACTTTCGACTGCAGGAAATGCAAACATAATAAAGTCCAGGCCTGCTTCTCACTCATCTTACACTCGTGTCGCTTGTCAATTTATGCTCCCGATCTCCTCTGTGAGAGATGCGAGACCGGTGCAATGTGGCTCTCGTCGCGCCTTGCTCGTTACAGTTATAAATGAACGTTATGGTCAATAAACATGACAAACTGTTTTTGGTTTTCTGTATTAAAAACTATTACAATAAATGTGACAAATTATTGTGACAATAAATGTGACTACATAGGGAACAGTGAATGAGTGAAAGATTGCGCGAATTCAGACGCAGCTTTAGATTCTGAGATTTTAGCCTGGTTTTCAGTTGATCTACACCTACAGTACAGTTCAAGTTATGCATTTTATCAGTATGTTTGTTTCTTGGGTATTACAATGCTCTACTAACTGATCCACAAAAACACTGTACTTCTGAACATCAATCTTACTTTTAATGATCATGTACAAGCGTTTTAAAGTGATAGTTTACTCAAAAATGAAAATTCTGTCATCATTTACTCAAACCACTATATTTTGAAGAATGTTGGTAACCGAATAGTGCCAGAAACCATTCACTTTTATCAAATTGACACAAAACCAATGCAAGCAAATGGGTGCCGGTTAACAACATTCTTTTAATATCTTGTTTTGTGTTCTGTGGAAGAAAGAAACTTATACAGATTTGAAATGACAAGAGGGGTGAGTAAATGATGATAGAATTTTCTTTTTTTCTGTTGAGTAAATTATTACTGTAATGCTTTGTGAATGAATCGGGGTATTCTGCATGAGATGTAGCCAGCTGAAGCAAATGAAGTTGCAAAATCAATCATGGAAGTATCATTAAAAATGATTATATATTTTAATAACATTTATACAAATAATTTTTGTTATGTTACTTTGTGATGTCACCATGATCCTAAAGGATTCTGTGTACATTTAAGTCACTGTCAGACTGAAAAGCACAGGCTAGCTATGAACGCTGATTTTCTCTGTGCATAATCCACAAACACAGAAACAACTTAATTCCATGATAGAACATTAACCTGTAGCCACTCAACAGTTGGTAACGGCAAAATCAATATGATGCCCCACTGCAGGCCAAGTATTGACATGGCAGACGGACAGCTGATATAGCACAAAGTCAGGGTCCAAAAAAAGACTCCGCACGATTGATGGATTAAATGTAGTCGTGAGAAATTGCACTAATACCCACATAAGAATTTCGCTGTGGCAGGTGTTATGCGATTGGACAGTGTCTTCAGAAGGTACACATGGGAAAAGTCAGTGCAATGCCACTGAATGAATATTTATATTCTGAAGCCATTTCTTTACATAAGTTTGCTTTTGTGTGGAAAATCCCAGTTTAAAATAATAAAGTATTTACAAAATATATAGTACGCAATGTATTTAACCAACTTCTTATGTTAATTGTTTTACTTCTTTCAAGAAAGTGTATGAAATGAAAGACGGGGGGTAATGTATACTGGCCATAAACCCTACAAAAACAAAAAACATAATTCCAAACTAGACTTAAATACACTGCCATGTATACATACATTTATAATCCCGTAATAACTATCATGTAAATTAAGAGAAAAAAGTTTGTTTGAAAAATAAAGAGTAAAAATTTACAAATTTCAAAATGATGAATCTGTTTTAGCCATTAGAAGCCGGGGTCATAACTCCAGAGGGCTGAGGACACGTGGAAAATTAATTACAAGCTGATTAACTGCAAACTGACGTCACGTATTCACCACAGCCACCGACCTCTGGAGGTCAAGAAAAAGTGAAAGGACTGCCAAGAGAATAGTAGAAGCGCAACTCTAAATTACTCTGGAAGAAAAGAGGGGTTCTGATAAAGGGCCTATCCTTCCTGACGTTCATTAATTGCTACCAAAATAATTAATTTTCCTATTAGGCAGACATCTATCTAGAGCTCTGTGGGGGAAGCTGAACTCCTCAGTGGGGTCTGGATTCTTTCCCCTGCAGTGTTGCTGCTATCGGGGGCCGAGCTGGCTCTATTCACAACGGTTTGGAACGGGATCTCAAACTGGAGCCTAAAATTTGGCCGTGGTGCATTCCCTAGCATCTGCGAAGAAACCTGCAAACTATTTTTCCTTGTGTCAAACACAAAATTGTCAGGAATAACAGGGGCCGCTTCCGTGGGAGGAAACGGTGGTGGGTGAGGAATCTTTTTGAACATGCAAGTTATGGTCTGATCACTGATAGATGATCTCATGCTGAGACAGTAAAACTTAACATGAAGAAGCTGATCTAGCAACTGAAATAAGTTGCGAGTAGGTCAGTAGCAGTGTTGGGTAAGTTACTCTGAAAAAGTAATTAATTACTAGTTACTTATTACATATTCAATAGTGTAATAAGTTTACTGTACAAATTACTCTCTCCAAAAAGTATTTAATTACTTATTACTAATTACTTTCTATATCCTATAATCAACCCAGATTAATAACTGTAAGTGATTCAAGGCTAGACATGAAACGGCTCTTTTAATTGATAATTGATGAAATCTGTGTGGAAGCAATCCAGAGCATACACAAGTACAATTGACAAGGGCAAGTTGTCACATGGCAAAGTTGTCACAAGGGTTGCATCTCAGCCGTGTTGGGTGTAACTAGTTACTAGGTAATTAGTTACAGTCATTTAATTAGTCATTTAATTACTTTTCCCTTAAAGAGGAAAGTAAGGGATTACTTTTAATTTTTCTGTAATTTAATTACAATTACTTCTGATGTTATTGAACTAAATATTGTGTAATATATACAATAGTGGAAAGGACATAAACATTAAGTCTAACTTTAAAATGAGTGCTTTAATGTATCCTTCTTAAATTTGTATACCATGGTCAGTTAATATGAATAATTTACATAGATATTTATTTAATAAGCCGTTTTATGTCTATCCTTGAATCAGTTCTAATCAAGGTTGATGAAGGATATATAAGGTGATTAGTAATAAGTATTAAATACTTTTTGTAGAGAGTAATTTGTACAGTAATCTAATAACACTATTGAATGTGTAATTAGTAACTAGTAATGAATTACTTTTTCAGAGTAACTTACCCAAACCTGAATCTCAGCAACTATAAGGTTTAAATAAACCAGTTTCAGATTAATTTTGTTGCGTGAATAGTTACAATTTTACTTAAAACGAAAATAATGGTGTTTTACTTGAAACACAAAAACATATAGCTTCTTAATTTTACAGATCTTGGAGAAATTAATTTGTGTGGCTGCTGTACGATGGACCATTACTTTGCATATGGTTAAAATATGACAGCATTCTAAACTCTAAGTATAAGTTCATTACCGTAACTGTAAGAGCAGTAATTGTTGTGGAGTTGAACGTTGGATCTTTGGGTATTTTCTGATACACCAATCTGTACTTTGAGATTACTCCATTTGGCACGTTCGGCTCGGCCCAGTTCAGCAGAATAGAGTAGGCACTAGAGGGACGGGCAGTGGGTCCATCCATGCCCTCCGGTTCTGCCTCCAGAGTGCGCGCAGAGACCCAGGAGCTTGAGGTGGAGCCTTTCGAATTCTGGGCGGAGACTCTGTATTCATATTCTCTGAATGGTAAAAGGGAGTCAGAGGCATCTGTGAAATTAAGGGCACCTTCGGTCCAGATGAAGACTAGCAGCTCTTCCTGAGTTCCTATCGGTTGCCTAAAAGAGAGGAAGTTAAGATGACATTAAATATTATGACAAATCAAGGAAAAACATAAAAAGAATACTTTTGATAAAAACATTACACTAGTCATTTAAATTAAAGCTGCTTGTTCTAAAACATAGTGTAACTGTATGTTGTTTAACCGTAAAACATCAAATGAAAGTACAGCTCCGGTTAAAAGCTAGGCCCAAAGAAAAACAATCAATCCAGTGGGGGTGTCAGAGAAAAGAGGCTGAAGAACACACAGAGGAGGTAAGGGGAAGGGGCAGAGTGCTGTGCTTCGCTCAAGCTTCGTTAATTCCTCCACATCAGAGGCCTGGCTTCCATGCTGCTGGAGAAAATGACATTCAACGCTCTAATGTGGCCCCTGCCAGCCCCACTCGCACCGCAACGGCCTAATCTCACCCAGCGCATTAAAATAAAACCAAACAGAGGCCGGCAGGGGACAGGAACGTCTCACACCATGGAGCTAAACTACAGCACACAGCTGGAAACAGCAGTCTGTTCGCACACACTGCAACTATAAAACAAGAACTTTGGGCAAGTCAGGAAACAATTGCGTTTTTAATGCACACTGATGATGTCACTAGTCGTATCACACTAGTGATATTTTTTCGTTTATATTTTCCTATTAAGCTCTTCTTATAACATTCATGTCATTCATAGGTTAGGTTTTCTATCTGCACCAACAACAGCCATACACTTAAAAAAAATGTTGGGTTATTTCAACAAAGATTTTTTTTATACTTGACCCAACCGTTGGTTAAAACAACTGAGCATATTGGGATGAAAAGGTGGATAGGTTCTGGATAGGTACACTGGACACTGGATAGGTTCTATTATAACCCAACTATAGGGTTTGTTAATTTTTACCCCTGTTGGGTTGAAATAACCCAAAGTTTTTTTAGAGTGTTGTTTTTTCATTTTATTTTTTAGCCTCTTCCTGACCCTTAACATTTTTAATAATTAAATTCTATAATTTTTCTGCTGTGCCTTTAAGACTTTGCTATGCCTATATGGCACAAATGTTCTGTTGAGTCCATTGTTGTTTGCCCTCCCTCATATGTGACCCTGGACAACAAAACCGGTTTTATGGATCAATTTTTCGAAATTGAGATTTTTACATAAGCTGAAAACTGAATAACTAATCTTTCCATTGATGTATGAGTTTAAGAAAAGGACAATATCTGTCTGAGATACAACTGTTTAAAACTCAGAAATATGAGTACAAAAAATCTAAATATTGAGAAAATTGCCTTTGAAGTTGTTAATTAGGGGCACTGTGGTATAGGACATATTTAAGGTAGGACATTCACAAAATATCTTCATGGAACATGATCTTTCCTTAATATCCTAACGATTTTTGGCATAAAAAATTATAATTCTGACCCATTAAATGTATTTTTGTCTTTTACAAAAAATGTTCCCGTGCTACTTAAGACTGGTTTTGTGATCCAGGGTCTTACTATTGTATGCCTTACTATTACAGTACGTCAAATTAATGAAATGAAGAAAAAATATTTATTTATGATATGAAGTCCAGCTGTTTTGAGGATGTAACAGTCACCTAGCGTAAATCACATAAACATCTGTGTTGTCTCACCGCCGACATCTGAAAATACATGAATGCAATATAAACAGCAACACTTTTAGAACTAATTTACAATAATTCTGTACGCCAGCAAAAGACTATCCCAGGTAATTCCTCATTCCCCTGTGTACTGTAAGTTACACACACCCCTGAGTAGCGGAGACTCGCTTGAAAATCTCAGATAACCTCCAATGAGCTGAATACATACACAATAGCACATTAAAGCGATTACATTTAGCGCGGGGCTGATCGCTGGTATTAAGATGAGCAGATACAATAATACTCCAAGTCCTTTAAGCCATGTGTGAATTCTCTGCCTCATGAATGTGATGTGGGTTTATCCGCTCCCAAATCAGGGCTGAGGTGAAATCCAGTCATGCGTTCTTCGGAATGCACTGGCATCTGCGGCTATGCTAATGATATTTTCTTAAGATTTATGCGGGCTTAGGTTGATCTGACCTTGCATTTGAATGACATTGGTCAACAAGCCACGATGCCCTTGACTAAAACCTTACCATATTAGTAACACGCACACACAAAACCACAGGGAGGACTTGCTGTACACAATGTTTTTGCAGCAATCCTTGGACCAGATGTGTCGAGAAGAGATCTCGATTTATGGTTTAATTTGATCAATGTCTGAAATCCTTCAACTCAAAACCCGTATGGTTTAAATTGGTCAAGTTTCATGTTCGGGTGCATTGTTTCCGACCATAAGGCCAATGATGGCAGCACAATGATAGAGTTAGCATCTCCCCGGCGCACAGCTCCCCCAGTTCTCCTTGAAGAACGCAGCTGAGCAGAGCATTCTGATGTGATTGTACCATGTCAGCCAGTGCTTTATCCTCTCCGCGCGGGGCACGAGAATCACGGCATTCTGTTTCATATTGGTCTCTAACGGCAACGAATGTGCCCGGAATAATCAAAGTCAGCAGTGCGATGTCATCTTCCATTTAGAGCTGCCCATCAGCCTCTCTCTCTTCTCCTCGCTCAGATAGCACAGTCACTGATATACAGCTGATATCCACATAAGCACTCCGTACTCTATTCTGCGCTTTCCCGCTGTCAGTCATACAGAAACTGTTGACAAGTGTAACCAGTAGTGATTGGCCTGTTCACCTCAAGGTCACGGCATAATTACTGTTTGTGTTCCGCTACGTTTCCGGCCTTCTTTTCAAACATGCCCTAACATGGCCACGCACATATATGTCACGCACACCCAGTCAAGCACTTCGCTGATGTTACCCTGACAAAAAAGTACCCTGATAAAGAAGTACCGGTTTGTAGTGCAAGCTGACATCCACGGTAGTGACAAAATATCTGTCCTTTATTTAGAGACTGAACATTTTTTCTTAAGCAAACATTAACAAAATTACCCAGTGATATTAAAAAAATGCTTTCAAATATGTTGCCTACAGCAGTATTATTCTAAAACAGGTGGCGCAATTTTGATCCCAGAATTGTTTAAGTCTATTGAGGGTATGCATGTGACGTCACTTTCCCACTTGAACACTACGTGAAAACACCAAAACATGTTCCCTTGAGTGGCAAAACACTCAGCAAAATGGCTGCTTACAATTTCAGTCGTGAGGATCACCGTCAAGTCCAACTGCTTTTAATTTCAATAAATAATCGCGTGTTTTAGTCCCGGTTTCTTTGTCTCTCCCATTGAAAGAAACATTTTGCTGTGTGTTTTACCACTCAAGGGAACGTGTCCTGGCACTCAAGGTGGTGTTCCGTCATGTTCAAGTTGGATACATATTTTTTTTTGGAGCTGTGGTGTGCTGACTTTACTTTGTTTTGTTTTGATGTATATTTTTTCAATTACCAATTTAAAGCATTTTTGCTGGTGATGTGCAATGTTTTGTTTTTGTGTTTGGCTGGTCTAGACTGACCTACATCCAAAATCCAGCTTTAATAAACCAAAAGGTGCTAGAAACGACCAACAAAATAAAATACGAATACAAATGTCCAAATGAAATGGAAAAAATGTCTGCTTACCTGTATATGAAGTATTTAGTTATAAGGCCATTGGGTTTGTGTGGTGGACTCCAGCATATTTCAATAACACCTGCACCTATAGCAGTAAGCACTGGGGGGTCCTGAGCCAATGGAGATGCTTCAGGGGTCCGAACAGACACCCCTGGTCCTGCACCACAACCATCTGCTAACACACAGATAAAAACAGTCTTTTGAGAAGGTTAAGTGTTTTTTTTCACATTTTCTGCTTAAAATAATATAAAAAATTCTGTGTTTTTAATTTGTGTAAAACAAAAGAAGATATTTTAAGAAATGTCTAGGTGGTTTTGTGCCCATTCAATGGAACTCAATGGGGGCCATTGTTGTTGGGCTAGCAGCATTCCTCAAAATATCTTCTTTTTGTTCTGCAATAGACAGAAAAGCCATACAGGTTTGAAATGACAAGAGGGTAAATTTTCTTAAATGTAATTCCATTGTGTAAGAATACTTCCTGTTTGTGCGCTCTTATTTGACCATTTCCTCAAATAAAAAATAAATTTCTAATATCTACCTTAGATGAATAATTTGATAAAAAAAAATTATGTCTCTGTCCTGCTGTTTATTGTACTGTATTGGTTAGGTGTCAGGTGAGCACCTGGCTGACAGGCCTGAACTTGAATGTGGTATTCGGTGAATGGGTCCAGTCCCTGTAGCAGCAGGAAGTGTTCTGGTCCAGCCGGGCGAATGAGGGGTCGCTCAGTGCCCGCATTCAGCAGGATGTTGTATTCCAAAGGTGCACTTGAATTATATACACCTACAAAGAAAACAAAAGCAAAGGGTCAACAACTGATATCCACAGCCAATAAGCAGACGATAATTCTGCTCATTTAAGCAGGTGTAAATATGTCAAAACGTGACCTAAATGTATTTAAGAATCACTAAATGATGTTGCCAACACTCAAGCAGTTCAACCTGTCAGAAATCACATTAAATGAAGAGCCATGTGAACTCGTTATTCTTTTTTAAGTGCAAACACTGACAGAAACTGTGTTTGTCACTCCCGGAATCTTTGCCCTTGATTCAACATCCTTCTGGGAAACCAGACGCATCCTCGGTCCGCCCAGCCGACCGGCGTCCGAAACACACGGACGCACGCCCACGCACACAATCTCCTGTAATGCATTTGAACTTAAGGATGGAGAGACGCGGCATCCATGCTTTGTTAATATTCCCATCACTAGCGCCTTTCATAATTTACGGCAACTGGAGGCTGATAGGTTATTCAACATTTATGAGACCAGAGATGTATTCAGAACGGGCTGATTATCTTTACAAATGAAAAAGTTAAATTATTCAACTTCCTTCATTGCCGTCTCCCCGAGCAGATGTAGTCTTTTGCCAGAGATACAAAAACCCGCTGGAATTAGACGACGCTTTGATCAAAGTTTCCTGCCTAAGAAGTTCAATCGCGCAGGTCCCTAAGTTCTATTATTTACAACTAATCACCGACTTTGGAGTTTTTGCACTTTCAACTCGAATGAGAGTCTAATAAGAAATAATGGCACAAAGGAAAGAAAAAGGAACATGCCATCAGATCTGATTCATCAAGCACAGGTGCGGCTTAGAAACCGCATCCGGTTTCTGCATTCGAGATTAACCAAGCGTGAGATATTGTAGTTTGAAGCCATAGATTTTCGCCCGCCTCTCACAGAATGTAAAGTCAATAAGAGATTCGGGCTATGTAAATGTTTTCTGTGGGTATCAGCACTGTTTAAGGGCTCTTATAGGGTAATTGAGGTTGTTTAAGAGGACCCTCTCGCTGGAGAGACCCCTAATGGGGCAATAATAGCAAAAGATGGAACATCTAAGGCAGACAATCAGGACTGCTTGAATGTAGCCTATGAAATCACTCTTGAGAGTGTGAAAACGCGCACGCATACCTTCTTGAAGGAAAACAAATGTGCATACAGATTTGAAAAGAATGCATTCACAAAGTTCTGACAGCTACACGGGGTGGTTGGTGTGAGCGTGCACAACAGCATTCTGGCCGACTGGGAAGGAATCTATATACTGTCAGCCCGCAACACGGTCACAGTGCAGCAACAGAGAGAGAATTTACATTGGCTTGCCATGTGTGGGCGCTCGGGCCATGTGTGGTGGGATGCGCCAATGAGCCCAAAGCTTCAGCCTCACAGTGTAAACACAGAGACAGATTGATTAGATGAGCTTATGGGCTGCAGTCTGTAATAGAAATGATGAGAACCACAGACAAAACTACAGCCATCCAATAGAGAAGGGATTTTTATTAAAGTAAATTTTTTTTATTTATTTCAGAACCGACCTATAGACAGTTTCAAAGCATATAAACAAACGTAACTGCGCATGAGCACTTTAGTGTCCCTTCAGTTCCGGTACACATTTACGAAGAATAGAGTCGCTGTAGATTATTTCTGATAACAAGAAAAAAATAAGTAAATTACATTAGCTAGCAAGTTCAAATGTCTAGCTACTTTTAATTTGGGTAACCAATGAACCGTTACTTGGCTACACTTAAAGCAAAAAAGTTAGACGACCCATTCAACAAATTGTTTATATAATAAAATGAATATATAATAAAATTTTTATTAAATCTCATATAAATAGTTATATTATTAGCCACTAGCCATACTGATCAACAAACACAGACCGGCAATTACCTTAGGGGAAATAAATGCGTCCAATGAAACCATCTTTACAGATAGAATAATCTCAAGACCCACCTTGACATTTTGAAATGGAAAATTATTATTATTTGTTGTATGAAATATAAGTTTACTTGCAGCATGAAAATACCGTATGATTAAATATCACCATTTGGACTTGACTGGTTTTTACATTTACCAAAACAACCAAATGAATCAAAACAATTTAAACCAAGGGAAGTTTTTTCAAATTACTTTTCTCTACATAACATTACACTTATGTAAAAATATAATATTAATAAAATAATGTAAAAAAACATTCTGTGAAAATATAACAATGATATCTATAATATTTACCAAAGCCAACTTCTGGCTTTTTAATAAAAATGAATTAAAAAAAGAAAACAATAACATGAATATAATAAAATCAAATCAAATATTTGAAAAATAATAATATGTTGTGTTAATGAAAACATGAATTTCAGCAGAATCATTAAAATAATTAATTTCACTATTATAAATCAAAATTGAAACAGGAAATCTATTGTGTACAGCGATAAAACACATTTCCCTTTTTTATCATTTTTTGGCTCTAAATATTTTGATGCTTTACCTCATAAATACATTATGACTACTTGAGCCTGACTTAAGCCTGGATTTCACAAACAGGGTCATAAATTTGTCTGCAATCTGTTGACCGACACTTAAGTGCTATACACCAAGAAATCCTAAGCAAAATACAAGGTGGTTTTACTAATTTTGGTGGTTTTGTTGTACAAATTTGTAGCGAGCTACCCTTACGGGTTTGGAGCTTGCTTTTCCAGTATATGGGTTAAGATGAGACCTGGTGGACAGATGAGATGAGACGAAGCAGGACAACATTCATAAAATTAATAAAAATAAGAGGCAAGCAAACAAACAAACATATACGTGTAGTCTGTAAGGTTCCAGTTAATTGCAAATGATTTTCATGAGTACATAACATCCCAAACCTGAACTTCCCCTTAACTCCACAGCAACAGCAGAACGAGAGAATGAATGGGACAGTGATAGGAGAGCAAACGCAGGTGAAGGGCGAGCACATTACACACAACTCTCCTTTAAATCACACAAGAGGTACAAAAAGCCGTCACTTAGGTTTGAATGCTAATTGATTGGTGGGAGCCATCTACGTCCGGCCCGCACTGATGCATGTACACAGCGACCATCGTGGGCCCCTGCTAAATTACACCCAACGTTACTCATAAATCCCCACCCCTCGTGCCGTCACTCTCCCGTTCCCGAGCGGGGATAAATCAGCCTTGCATGAGTGCTAAATAGAGAGCCTGCATAGTGTATTAGGTTGTAAACATTACCTGGGGGTGACCAGGCAACAAAGATGGAGCGGGGGCCACGGAGGCTGACATTATACGGCTGAGGAATCCTTCCTGGGGAGGAGACGGAGGTCTGAATGACGTACCCCTCGCTCAGGCTGCTGCCCCCACCCGTGGTGGCCTCCAATTCGTACACGTACCTGCGGAACAAAGACAGATAGGGGATAAATAAGTAAACCACGAAACTAAATTATGCTATTAGCTTAAAAGTCTCCTGTCACAGAAGTTAAATTCGCCTCTGTTTCGGCAATTCTCCATTTCAGGTGAGAGTCGATGCCGCGTTTAATAATTCATTGTACGCGAGAGAGGCGGGTGCATTGATTCTGCCATTGAGTCGTGTCTTTCACAGCAAGCGCAGTTTAGTTTGAGGATGCTCGTCTTTCAACAGAGCGCTGTGAAGACGCGAAAGACCAAATGTTGTTGTGTACTGTAAAAGCACGAATGCAAGCCAAACGTTTGAATCTTTCTTAATGTGAAACATATTTAGCAGTCATAATAAAAAAAGAGAAAACGCAACAATTGACTGATCTGAATCAAGTATTTCAGGGAGTTATATTGTACATAAAGCTTTGGTAAAAACTCAAAAGACCATTTCAAATTTTCATTTAATCAGCATTTCTAGATGTATCGTTGCCATTTCTGGCAAGTGTCTGTTGAATTTGTGCAAAATCAAACCTCAGCAGCTACATAAAGTCAATGTAAAATTACTAACAGCATGACAAGACACATGATAACTGTGACAAAATCATGATAATCTTATCACATAATAATTCTTAACTTCCTAAAAACAGTGCAGTCGTGGCCTAATGGTTAGAGAGTCGGACTCGTGAAGGTTGCCGGTTTGATTCTCAGGGCCGGCGGGTAACGCTTGAGGTGCCCTTGAGCAAGGTACCTTACCCCCACTTGCTCCCCAGGCGCTGCAGTGATAGATGCTCACTGCTCCGGTTGTACAATGTTCATGACTTGTTGTGGGAGTGTTTACTATCACTATTCACTATGGTCACATTTTGGGAATAGGTCATCATATCTGACAAATAGGTCACTTTCAATACATTAATATTACTTTTTAACAATATAAAAAGTATTTAACTGGCACCCATTGACTTGCATTGGTTTTATGTCCATAAAATAGAAGTGAATGGGGTCTAGTGCTGTTCAAACAGTCAACAGGTTTGAAATGACAAGACATTTTTGGTTGGACTATCACTTTAATATTTATATTTATATATAAATTTGTATACTATTATTTTATTAAGCTTCTAATATAAATGGAGCGATTACAAAAAGCAACAGTTGAACAGCCTACGCCTTTAATTTCACTTTTACATTAGACTTGATTCATTGGAAAAGTCTCTGCCGGATCGATACGGTGTGATACTATTTAACAGATGACACTGTTAATGCAATGCTGATCAGCCCTTTCACTGTGATCTCTGAAAGGCGTGACAGATGCTCACGCATGTGAATAGAAAGGGACCCGTGTGTGTGCGCGCATGTATTAGCGGCTTGATGTGGGTTATAAAAACACTCTGCAGGAGGCTCTTCCTTACATACATGACTTCACAAGATAGATTTGCCTTTTAAACAGAGATGGGTGTCAGTGCAAAGGTCTGAATTAGCAATGTATGTGGGTCATGTTCAACATTAAAGGCTTTTAATTTGCCATAAACTCCATAGCCGGCCATTAATACCTCCACATTAACTATTGTTCCAACAGTATCCCTTTAAAATAGTCACATCAGTCATTATATACCACGCTCATCACGCCTAATAAAAGCATTTGAGAGGCATATTTATCAGAGAGCGTTTAACACACACACACATACACTCGAGAGGTAAGAGACCAGCCGTACAGAAACAGATGCCGGGTGTATACGTTGCATGCTTTAAGTCAAATAAACACAAAGTGGCGAATCAAAGGTGGTGGTGAGCGGCTAACCTGTTTCCCCAGAGGGAGAAAGGTTAATATTTCACTCGTCACAGAGACTTTCTACGATGGTGAGGTAAGTGACAGCTAATCAACATTGTCATAAATAATCAATGAGCAGGAGTGCTAGCAGAACACCCCCCCCAGGCTCACGGTTAACTGTTTCCCCACATCAGACTATAGCTCTCCGGATAATGAAGCTCTCGTCCGCCTTTGTAACGCTCCTTATTGAGCTAAATTGGAAGAAGAGAGGAAAGGGGAATAGCACAGAGAAAGGGAATTCCTTTTGGCAGGTCATCTGGAATTATGGTGAATTACACGGCATGGCTATCCCGCGGATAGTCTGTATTAAGCTACACTAGGGAGGTCATGTGACCGAATGACCTGTCCAAACTGTCCAATCAGTGGACACAGATAGTTTGACTGTTTAAATCATATAGAAATAGACTTGCATACTGAAAAAGGGGTTAAAAAGATATTGCTTTCTCTCTCTCTGTATAGATGTAAAAACGCACAGAACAATCTCAGAATCACTGATTGTAAAATAATGAAACAAACAGATTTATCCTGTATCTTAAGCAGCTTATGAGACTGAACCATTGCAAATATTTACACAATATATTGTGCAAACTAACTCATTATTCATCACGGCGTGCCTCTGTGCATTTTTGGATTACAGCCGACCAACAGATTTGCCAGATGCCAAGATATAATTATAAACAACAAGACATTGGTGAAAAAACGGAATTTCTGTAACGTATCAAAATATATTAGAGTCATTTTTTTGAAGATGTTTTATTTTTGTCCAATGATCATATAGGTTATATTTTTTGTTATTTCATACACAGCTAAACCACAGCCATCTTAAAGATTACTTTTTTATACCTTATGTTAAAAAAAAAATATGCCAATTTGTTAGACTCTTTGACCTCGGTCTAGCTGTGTTCAATGCTTTAATCTTACATAAAGTAAAAGATGTGCCGAATGGGGTCAGGCGAGCCCAAAACAGGTCAATTTACCCAAAGCATCCATAAAGGGACAGTTCACCCAAAAATGAAAATTCTGTCACCATTTCATTCAAACCAGTAAGAATTTCTTTCTTCTGCAGAACCCCAAAGAAGATATTTTGGAGAATGTTAAAACTGAACAACGGTGGTACCCCTTCACTTCTGTTATATAGACAGAAACCTAATTTAAGTCAATTGATTCTGCTGTTGCTTGGTTACTTACATTCTCAAAGTTAAACGCGACATTAATCAAACTTTCATCTTTATTCCTGTAAGAGCCTTTAAGTTTCTGTCTCCATCAACAGCAGAAAAGTTCTGGGTAGCTGTGCTATCCCAGGTCACGGGGGAACTCGATCAATGCAACTTTCCGAGCCAGTGCTGCTGCTCATTGGCTGGCCTCCCTGCTCACTCCTCTTAAAAACTTTTAATGATTTGGTATCAGAGCGGGTCTGTTACCAAAGAGCTCTGTTATTGTAGAGTCCCTGGATTCTTTAAGACACACATAGGATTAGATGGCATCGATCATCAAGTGCTAATGGCTCATAGATAGAACCTGGTGTTGGGCTGAAGGCCAGCGTCTGTGTAGCTCGTCTCTTCTCGGTCGCTACTGAAGACCACCACTCCGTCACGCACCAGCCGATACCGGGAGATTAGGCCATTGGGTTTGAGCGGCTGGCTCCAGTACAGCTCCACTGCTGAGGAGTTCACCTGTATGTGCCTGGGAACTGCCCATAAGTCTAGAGCGATCAGAGATTAAGAGACAGATGCTTGACAGAATGCCAGGATGACACATTTAATTTTTTTTCTTTATAATGTAGTACATAGATTTTTTTTAAACCCTCTGAAATGTTTACGTGTTCTGGTCCTGTACAGAAGACTTGCACAAGTGTAAACAGATGTTGCTAATACAATTAAAAACTGTGTATGGAAATTCTTTCTCCATTTCTCTCTCTCTCTCTCTCTCTCTCTCTCGCCAATATACTCACATAGACATGCAAACACACATACAAATATATCATACTACCTTATAAATGAATGTCACTCTATGTAATTTTATAAAACTTGAACGTTTTAATGAGAGGATGTGATGTGTGTGTCAGTGACTTCAATATCCATGTTTGTGTAAGTGAGTGCATCAACCTGCTGGTGCATCTTCCAGCGTGTGGCCCATAGATGGCTGACTTGCTCCGCAGCCAGCTGCAGTGCATGCCACAATAATGAAACTGTAGTTGGTGTGGGGCTGCAGACCTTAAAACACATATAGTTACAATGACTTAAACATGCATACTAGATCACACAAGTACTTCTAATGTTTAATTAACAGTTGACAAATATACTGTACATGATGATGTGACAGCAAAAATGTATTAAAAAAAGCTGGTATAAGAAACTTTCTTATTAATATGAATAAACTATCTTATATAATAAAGCATGTTATTCATATTTATAATATACAATAATAAAGAATATACATCTCTCTTATGCTAGTTTTTTGCTTACACTTTTATACATTTATTCGTCAACTAACCATATTATTTTTGTTTGTGTGTGTGTGATTGTCTGCATATGTGTGTGTAGATGATTGTTATTAATAATATTATAAAAATTCATTACTATTTAAACATATAATACAGTTGATTTAAACGTATAACTGTTGGAAATGTGTCTGACATGTTAACAGTAAATATTCAAGAGTATTTTAGACTGAGGTCTCAAATTATTCAAATAAGGACTAAAATAATATATAAATAACAGAAACAACTAAAATTAATAACCACAAATACAAATCGTTATTTTTAAAATGTTAATATAAATACCAACATAAAGTATAGTCAAAAGTATTACTTTTCACTGTATATGATTAATTCTAAATATATTACATATTTAACATTACAAACGTTTATTTAAAATGGTACAAAACAAGGTAAAGTAGGAGTCATTTACTCTCTAACACAAAACCATTAAAATTAGGATACAGAAGTCCCAACTATAAATCTGGGCCAAATCCGAAGCACTTTAAATCTCCCTTTAATCCTGAACTCGGCGCATCCCATAAAGCCGCGCCTGTGTCCATCGAGCATTGCCGCACAGTGCCAGCTATGCCTCTTCATTTGGAGAAACGCACGCATCCTCCTGTTTAGTATGCCTGCTGGCCTCTCTCATTTAACCCAAACACAGATCAATGTTTTCAGAACGTTGAGTTGTGTTTGGGTTAAGTAAAGAATTCTGTTGAGCATACTAAATGCAGAGGACAGCAGCTGAACACTGCCTTAAAGCCTAATTTCACACATCGCCATGCAAAACATGTCCAGGTGTGTATTCTAGAAGGGTTAGGTTATTATAACGTTGAGGGGTAAGTTCTTAGTATTACGCATTGAGCAGGGCTGAGTAATACGCATGGTTTTAAATCCAACTTAATTTAGTGATCAGTCTACTAGTGGGAACCCTATAGGAAAATTACATAATTGGGATAATTAGTTAAAGAAACGTTTTGAGAATTTAGTTTAAGAAATATTATAAAAATCTTTTTGACTCCAAATTATTTTTTTCATGTGAAATAATAATAATTATAATTTTAATAAAATAAAAATTATTGTTTAAAACATGAACTTAGACAAGCAATATTGTATGTAACAAAATATTTAAGTTGTGAATAATAATATGTATGTATATCTAAAATAAAAAACAATTCATTAAAACATCTCTCTTTACGATATCACACTAAGATGTAACAATCACTTTTTTGCTCTTGATTTAAATTCTCATACAAACTCAAGGGGGCACTCTTAGCTTGTGAAAGACACAAGCACCTTTAATCAAAACTGCAAATAAATAAATAAACCGGGGTGCAAAAAATGATTTTAGCTAACCCTACGAATCACACACCGACCCATTTGTAGCACACGGCTAACACAAAGTGAAACAATGCCGTAACTGTCATCCAAATTGCTCTGTACAGCACGGTGAAGAAGTGTGATGTAATAAATGATATAAAAAGGTCTTTTATTGACAAGCTGCCATTTATTGTTTGCATTAGAGAATATGAGGAGATGATGGCCGATATGCGCCATCCCTGAACGTGGAGGCTTGATGAGAAAAAGGTCTGCAATGCTTACTCACCTTACCTGCCACATTGATAAAACCTCTAAATAATTAAGTGCCCACTTCCTGTCTACAATTACTTAATGTTTTTTTTTTCTGTCTGGAGGGGATTATGAAGCGATCTGTGGGCTCCACGTGTCGGCCAAGCCAAGAGACTACCCATGATGCCTTTTATAGGATCAGTTTCCCCCCCGCTCACGCATAATTTAGGAGGCAGGTTCTTCTCTTCTATCAGGCCTCGGTGAACCCTGATAGAGCGGCTACACACGGGAGTCAGATAACCCAGGTAAAGGGAATGCTGGAATATGCTGTTGCTGCTGATGAATTTACTACTGACTTCATACACAAACGGAAGATTTACACAAGATATTATCATCAGATATTAGTAAACACAGAAAAGTGCAATTATTAGAATTAATTAAAATATAGTGTGTATTAATACCAGACACACCTCAAATTATTTGCAGCTATAAATAAGGTAAATTGTGTAAGACCTGCTGATAAATACAGTAGAAATTTGAAAAGTTTGTACTGCATATTAAAAGTCATTAATTTGCAAATGTCCAATTAAATGGATGACTTGCAACATAATTTATATAATTGAGAGCAATAATTCACACCAGTTAATAAAAATCTATACATATTTTAGATTCTTTGAGAAATCCAAACTTAAAGCTTTTCTCATTTTATTTTCAGATAAAGTATATAAAATAACCTGCAACAAATAGCACTGTTGCATATTGGCATTTCTACTGTTTAATTATTATTAGTTTTATTTTCTACACTGATTTAAACAAACAATAACATCATTTACTACAGTCAATACACTACCACAAATACTGTAAGTTACAATAAATTATTTAAACAATCCACATTTCATGTAAAAACGTAAACAAATTATCCCGTGCCCTATAGAAATAAAAGTGAACAATACTGACCCCTGGGATGACATTCATTTTTATTTTCCTTTTAAGTAAAGCTTTTCATTTGTCTATTTAATTTGTCAAACTGTATATATTTTCCAAATGAGTTAAAATCACAGCTTAAACTCATAATGATTTAATTATTGATGTATTTCCTTTGGTCTCCATTCATTACAATAACAAAGGGGACAGGAACTGCCTTTGTCATTGCAAGTGCTGTCGCAGGGCCGGAGCTCACAGTGTGCGTGGACGTGCACACGGCTCCTGTGGTTACAAAGCGGAGCAAAGAGATGTTTGAACACAATCAATTTTCAATCTATGCATCACACACACTTCAGTTCATTTTCAATGTGAACTCTTTGCAACCAAAATGTAACTCCAACCAAAATTGCATTCATGTGTTTTCACAAACTTAAAAAACAAGGTAAGCCTGTAATTCAGTGGCTATGTAGCGTTTTAAGTGTTTAAAGCTTTGAAGCCACAGAGAAAGCAAGCAGGATGCTTGAACAGTATACAGTGCGTGTGTGTTTAATCTTGTCAAGTGAGGGAGCGCAAGAAGTTTAAAGGTTTTAGGGAGCACAAAGGTACTTCGCTGCAGCAGTCGATGTGGAGCGCAGAGACGCAGCTCGGCCGCACGGCGCAAAACACTGGAAGGATTTACCAGCTCTGTGCAGAGGGACATGAAAGTCTCGACTCGGCTTTACAGCCTCTCCACAAAGGGAACCCGGAGCAAAGGCATTTTGCAACCTCTGCCAGCGACTGAACACCGCCGCCGCTGCCGGAGTCAGCCAGAGAGTCCGCCCACGCCTGTCACCACCCCCAGCCAAGTCTTAAACACGCCACACTGCCAGCCGGCCAAATATGCCATCAGATTCCCTGCCTCTCGTCTCGCCTCGGGATCCAAGACTGGCTGATTGGTTTGGCGCGTGCCGTCGCTGCCAACTTCAGGGCCTTTAGAGGAACAGAGAGAGCTCGGAGAGCCCCTCAACGCCGTCGCAAATATCTTTGGTCAGCAGCGAATTGCCATTCGGAGGTCCTAGGTGATTTCGTGCTTATTTACAAAGACGCTGCGCTTCTCAGCGCTCCCTTTCGAGTCAGACATACAGCCATTGTCTTAGAGCTGATGAAATCGGTGGGGGAGGTCCGTTCCTTCATCTCATGTCCAGAGAAGACGACAGAGAACGTAACAAGATTCCTCATGAGGAACAGAAGCAGAGAGGTCGCATCCACTGTTATTAGTATAACAGAGCACCGAACATTTCAAAACAAACACAAAAAGAGAGAAAATATATTAAAAGAGATCATTTTGTCCTGGACACCTGTGAGCTCCGACACATAAAGTGAGGAAGTCATTCTTTCCTGCTTAGTGTAATGTTAGTATTCCCTCTCAGAGGTGCGACTCCCTGCACGCGATTCATTCAGGATTAATCCTGATTGGAAAGAGATCAGACGGTCCCGAAACTACTTGCCCGACTAAGGTTTGATAATCACGTCGCTGATAGTGTCGACGGGCCGGAGTGAGCAGCATTCTTTCTTCTCCTCTCCGCATGAATTATGCGTTTCACGGCCTCTAGAGAGTGACTTACGTATGTGCTGTTTGCACAGGGGTGCGTTTATAAGATGATTTAAAAGAAACAAAATACAGCTCGTATTAGCCTTGCAAAAAATATAATATTATTATTTAGAATTTTTTATTCATTTTAAATGATATACTAAAATAAGTAAAATCCTAAATATGATGTATAACTTATCAAACATAATCAATAATAATCATTCAAAAGCACATGAATATATGAAACTATAAAATATGACTTCTATTATGAATCATTAATACTATTTACACTAATCAATTTATGTACTTTATTGTTATATACATATAACAAATATATATATTTATGTATGCTATAAAAAGAATAAATCATTTTATAAATAATAACATTTTCAAGAACGGTAGAAGATAGGTGTATCAAAAAGATTTGGTAAAAGAACCCCTAGCGATTTAATAGAAAATGGAAATCTTCCTTGGAACGCCATTTGTGAGCACTTAATCTAAATCCCTCTCTCTGTGTGTGTTGGCTGTTGTGCAGCTGTCCGTTGCCACGCGGGTCGGGCGATGCCGAAAGTGGGAGTGAGCCCCGCGCGTACCCTTGCAGTGGTGACGGATGGCTCGGGGCCAAGAACACCGCTCCTCTCCCAGGCAGATAAAAGAAGCCCCACAAATCAGCAGCGGCCTCAGGAGTGATGGGCAGGCCGGCTGCTCATTGCGGGAATCAGGTGTAAATTCAGTCATTAGATGGCTTCCAGAAACAGCATGCATAAATAAAGGCAGGGCACGCGGAGGAGACGCGGCGTATCCTCGCTCACAATCGTTCGCTGCTGCAGCCGTCAGTGCCAGCATGGGGCGTCTGCTCTCCGCTGCTTAACTGATTCATCACTCGATCTTTGCACTGTATCTGTCTTTACTTTGTATCTCTCTCATTCAGTATTCAATACCTCTGTTGTCTTAAAGTCATAGTGCCATTAGGTGCAGTTACATTTTCTTTAGAATCGGATGAAAGTTTTAATGGTATGTTAACTTCATGCGTTGCAGTTAAGAATATAATACTCATTAACACATCATTTGTTTGTATTAATATATTTTGGCATAACAGCATATTGGTAGCTGGCATTAAATGTGGTAGCAAATTTAGTAATTTGATCTACATCTGCACTTTAGTAATCCAGATTAAAATGTAAAAAGGGAATCTTGGGTCCTATATATTCCACATATCCAAAAGTCCAAATATTCCATCCCTACTTAAAAGAAGTTGAAAAATTATAATTACAATTTTTATATCATACCATAGATATATATTAGTTTTTTTATTCACTATTTATTTATTTTATGACAAATAAAGATCGGTTCAATATAAATGAAATAGTTTTAAAATGCAAAACTTGTTAACGAACTAAGTATTTCACCTGAACATTTATGTTTCTACAAAATGAATAAGGATTTTCTCTACACCACTTTAAATCAGTAACTTTCAGTCCAACCTTCTGCATGGAAATTTTACAATTATTTTGATTATTTCAGACACTACAAATGCCAAGAATCATGGGTAAAAGAATGAAATCTTCAATAAAATTTTACTTAAATTGACATTTACATAAATTACCAAAAAATCACTCTAAGCACGAAAACAACCAGCATGGCTAAACGTACTAAAACTTTACATAAAAAAATTAACCAAACCGTCAAGTACCTGTTACATTGTAAGCCATCTTCCCCTGTATATGTGTGTGGATGACTCCGACGCTGCTCTGATTGATGTAGTACTCCCGGATGATGCCGTTCGGTTTGGCTGGCGCAGCCCAGCTGATCCTCAGGGCCCTGGGGCCCAGCGGACTCACCACTGGAGCACCAATACCCTCAGGCTCCCTCTGGATAGTCACTGCCACAACCTGCACACACACCAAAAAGAATTACAGAGCAATTTGCCCTAATGGAGGATTGGATATCCTGCTCTAATAGAATGTCACTAGCGCTTTCAACTCTTGTCTTTAGGAGTGGCAGACTATTAGGAAAGGGCCGCAAGAGGTGGTTAAGGTGTTTTTTCGGCTAGGCGTAGGCCGGCCCGGTGCTGGCCTGATGTGCTTGTGAGCCCACAGAGTGTCCACAAAGATTAAATCAGGTTCCTCATTCCCAACAACAGAGCTGGCAGAGCAGGGTCCCGCTGAGCGACAACAGGGTGCCCCGTGGTAATTGCTCCCCTTGTACTGGGTTGGACAATAATTGCAACTGTTTGGGCAATGCTTGCAGGTGTACAACTTAATCCCGCTTCACTTAAAAACGATCGTGCACAGGTGAAGAAGAAAGAAGCAGTGGATCATTGGCGGCCAATTGGTGTGCCGGACGAGACCCTGCAGCTGTGCGGAAAGAAAAATGGACCTAACACCCGCCTGAGCGGTTCTTTTTACATTCCCTTCGGCGCTCTGGCCGACGGCCCAGCAGATTTGTGTGGTTATTGATAATCTGATCCTAAATTAGACATAAAAAGAGAAGATAGACAGGTTAATTTGCTCTTTCATCAGCTGAGCCTGTGACATATATTACAAGGAGACAACAATTATGGCAGGAAGTCAGCTGTTGCTCGTGTTCCATTAGCTTGCTATTAGAAATATCCTGTTTACTCAGCACTAGCTGCATAACAGGAGAATGAAAGGGGGAGTAAGGCTATTGTTATCCTTTACAAGTGTTTTGTAGCTCGGCGGTACAATGCTTGTAAATACGTGCAGGTAACCTTGTGATAAAGACAAAGGACAGCAGGAAAATATTACTACCGGCTGTATAGATTTAAAAAGCATTTATTTTATGTGTTTTGCAAATCACGCACACACAAAAACCCATAAGAAAACTTCATCAATGATCCACCCACAGGTGTCAGTAACTGTGACCACTGTTATATTGGTCCAATACGAATTAATGTCAGTCAAAGATCAACTTGAATGTGTCATTTTTTTCTAATAATGTGTAATTTTCTATGTTAGAATGCATTCTTGTATTACTATTTAATGTGCAAACATATTTTAATGCAGCTATTGTTAAGTTTCAGGAAGTGTTAACATGAAGTCTGTGTATTTGACAAATGGCTAACAAGGGGAGTGTTTGGGGCTTATTTGCTTATTTTTTGTATTTGGTGACACAGTGGCTCGGAAATTTTACATATATTTAAGCAGTGTTTTTAAATGAAAGTTTTGAGCTGTAGAACATATTTATAAAAATAATATTTACATTTATGCATTTGGCAGTAGCTTTTATCCAAAACGACTTACATTGCATTGTACTATACATTTGTTTCTGACTATGTGCAATCCCCTGGGATCGAACCAATGACCTTGGTGTTGCTAGCACCATGCTCTAACCACTGTTAGTGTTTGTCCATACCAGCTATGAGAACGATACACAACAAGCTAGAACGGATTCTATACCACTTCAGATGCCTTAAACGTTTGTTCAGCGCTGGTCCAAAAGAACTTCCAGTTTCCGTTTTTTTAACACGACAGACAGGTTTGAACAGAACACTTATAACCAAATCAAAATGTCAAACGAATATCTTTAAGATGTAATAATGTATGTAAGATAAAAAAGGGGAAGAGTTATTTAAATAATGTATTTAATTATACATTATTTAAAATGTAATAATGTAAGTAAGGAAAAATAAGGGAAGGGGCTCTGGACCATTTTTCATATTCTGAACTTATGAAAAAAACTTGTCATGTCAGGTGTGGACACGGTGTAAAATAAAGGGATTACAGTTAAAGGGTTCAGATGGCGCCAACACGTGTTTTTCTGTGTCTTTGTAGTGTTATAAGTTGCCCGTGCATGTATTAGACATGTAAAATTGCAAAAATGTAATTGTCGGAACAAAAGATGCATTCTATCTAAAAGGGAATGCTAATCGAGAACTGCTTGAAACGCCTCGTATAACCACATCCCAAAAATCTACACCAGTTCGTGTTATGAATTGACTAAGACCGCTTAAATGTATACACAAGGTGGGGGTACCTGTCAGTACAATTGCTTTGAAGACTAATGTACCAAATATGTTGAGAGGTGTTACATATCCGTCCCCGGCTTGCAGTATTCGACCAATCAATACCAAAATCTGCTCGATTCAGAGAGGCGGGGCAAAGAGAAGATACAAACATGCACCGTATGGGAAATACAGCCTTTTTTAACCTTAAATCGTGTATACACCTTGCATCTAAAACAAACTATAATATTCGCCTTAGCCGTGTCATATGACCCCATTGAATACAGACATAATAAGCAAAAAAAAAAACTCACTTTAGAGCTGTCAGTGCAGCCAGCAGCAGTACATGCTCTGAGCTGGTACATGTACTCCTGAAAAGGTTGGATTCCCCCCGCATCCGTAAAGCTGTGATCAGTACCGCGGTACCGTTCTTGTCCATCACGTAGGATCACATAGTGACTTATCTCGCCTATCAAAACACACACACAGTCAAAAAGAGACTCAATCGGTTTCAGTGCAGAAAAGCGGTGCACTAACTTTCTTCAAAATCACAACAGATTGGGTGGCAAGCGGTTTGATTAGAGCCCAGACCGAAGTCTTAATGAGCAATCAGCATGTTTCTTTACATATTAAGTGGCCCAGAAGTTCCCTAAAACCAAGCTTGTTATTCACACTTAGCGTTTATGCGCATGTGAAATTCCTTCTCCATAAATTATTCTACCGAGCTATGCAGATTACGCTTAATAACAGTCAGGTCTTCAGAGGAGAGATGATAAAACAATCAGCTAGTTCCACTCTGACAGAGTCATATCATTACAGCTCGAAGTAAAAACCTGCTTTCGGGTTTGTTGGGGAAAATGTGACTGAATCTTCCGAGATGGCGCGGATTAGCCGAGCTGATTCACTCCGTGATTAATCATTTACATAAGGAAACCTTCTACTGAATAAACATATGACAATATTACCATGAGAGCGAGAAAATGAGTTAACTGTGGTATCGTCAAAAATGATATGCTTTGATTTAATCTTTAAGGAGGTAAAAGCCAAAAAATAATCTTTTTGGTGGTATAGAGATATATAAAAAAACAGCAGAACCACTTGTTGGTTTTTACCGTTGGGTTTGTTAGGGGTTGACCATTCTAGATGGATGATGTCATCACGAAGGCCGACATGGCTCCAGCGAGGAGAGCCAACGCCCCAGGGCACATCTTCGTAAGTAGTCACCGAGTAGCCAGGGCTAAATCCACGACCGTAGCTGTTCCATGCACCGATTCTGTACTCATAACTGGTGTAAGGTTCCAGTTCAATATCTGAAATGATACACATGATTAAGAATAAAATGAAAAACCAGACATTTTCATTAAGAAGGCCCAGAAGAGTATTAATAAAAGTATGTCCTGGTCTTCACTTTGAAACCAGACAATAAAAAAATAAAAAGTAACTGGGGAGACTGCATTTCCTGTAATGTCGTTCGCTTGCAGAAAAACACAAAACGTGTGTGTGTGGGGAATCATGGGTGTAAATCTTCAAGATGGTTTTCGTCAGACTGGTGGCAGCTTGATGACAGAATGACAAAATGCTCTTTTTCTTTGAACAGAGGACAATCTACAGTCTCGTAACAAATAATCAAATTGAAACAACTATCAAGCTGGTTAGTTTATTTACAAAAACATAAACATAAAACGACAGTACAATACAATGCAAACATGAATGATATGCAAAAAGACCGAAAATACAAATAAAAGGGATACTTCAAGCAAAAGCAAAAATCCAAACCTGTATAGCTTTCTTTGTTCTGTTTTAAAATATTGTTAGCAACTGACGAAACCGATATATCAATCTACTGTCACATTTGTCTATTCACAAAATAAAACCAATATAACATTTGCAAAAATGTGCAAAAGATGTGCATTTGCTTGTACACCCATATAAACAATATATTTGTTTCCCCATAAATAACATTCACATGGACAATAACATGCACAGATGAATCAAGCACAACATAACCCAAAATGCACATTAAAAAAGTAAACAGTCAATTTTTATTATCAGTTTGACCAATCTGCAAAATCCCACACAGTTCTAACACAAGCAGGAGGAAGCAGAATCTTTCATGTCTGCATGGCTAGCTTGTGCAGCATTTGTCCAAGAGCACTCGGAGTGTCATCTTTCTCCGGGGTGTGGGTACGGGGGCGTGAGAAACATCTGGAGGAGCGCAGGGCCACGGCAGGTTTATACGCTTCTGCCCAGATGGTGGCACAGCTCTGAGTAGAATCACTCTCTTCATGCCAGCCAGGCCCCCCTCAACTCCAGCATTAGTCTTGATTAAACAGACGTAACTAACCAAATAAATAACACCTCGGCTGAGGTTGAGCCAGTACGACAAGCCAGTGCTCCTCTTAAAAAGATAAATAAGGGTTTGAGTCAAGGGCCGCTCCAAACGCCGATCTCAAAAAAAATTAACGATGAGTTTGAAATAAGGGGCGAGAGTTATGACTCGTGACAATTAATACACGGTAAAACATCTGTTAGGGAAAACGTTAAATATGGAGATGTTTTTAGTGCGTGGAAGACTTCTGAAATGATTTATAATCGACGCCTTCTTTGTATGTTAGCGGAGCAATTCAAAGCAATTGTATTTACATAAAAAGGTCATGTTGGTTTTATAGTCATGTATGTTTTTTATATGTGTAATATTTTAGGCTAAAAATGGTTAAAAAGGAAAATGTGGTTTTGAACCCATAGGTAGTTTTAATACTTTAATAATTAGCTTGTTACAAATTGGCATTTTTTTTTACAAATAATTACAAATAATGCACCTTAATATATGGAAGGTCATAAAACCTGCACTTATAATAATTCAATAATTAACTAAATGCTGTCAAAAATGACCAAAATATTTGTTCTAACAAAATTCTGTTAATTGTTAGTATGGTAAGATAAATAAAATTATGAGATACAACACACGTACACAATGTCATAATTTCTCAAAACGAAATGTGTATGCAATGTACATTATACGTATAATGCATATCGCTGCTGTTCTTGTTAACTCTTGTGTCTTTAATTTTCTTTTTTGCCAGAAATCATTATTATTAGTCACTGTATATGTTTGCCTCTGGGTTTTGCCAATATGAAACCAATAAAAATTATTAAAAAGTGATTATCATCATTTAAAAAGTAAAGTGTTTTTTCATTTCCTGAAAAACAATGTGGACATACACGTTTTAATTAATGAAAATATATTTTATTTATTAATATGACTTATTTTTATTAATACTCTTCTTATTTAATTGATAAAAATGTATTGAGTATGTACCTGTGAAACTGTAGCTGTTGGCCACTCCACCATACACAAGTTCCTCTGAGGATGGGCAGAGCTGGCTGTGGTCAGCAGAAGATGATGCTGATGTTTGGGTGGAGGCGGAGTCAATGGCAGAGGAAGATGGAGACGGATGCTGCACGGTGACTGCCTCGCCTGGTACCCAAGTACAGATGGAAAGCGCCGGGCTAAAATCACACAAGCCGCAGAATGCTGCAGCGGCCGCCGATGCAGGACACACCGCACTGGGCCGACAATTCTCCTAAAGGAGGCAAGCGCACACACAAGACTCATTACTGACAACAGTCATCAGAAAACTGTTGTTTGTCAAACTACTTCAACCAGCGGGTGTATGTGGAGTCCTCTGTCTCAATAAATAGCACGGATGCCCCTTAATGACATAATTACAAGTTAATGACCGCCATCCCAGTTTTCTTTTCTTGGTCTCTTTCTTTTCTTAGCGAGCTCAAGCTGAGCGCGCGATGAGCTTGTGTTACAGCGAGCAAATCTGATTAATGAAGTGTGACTGCGAGTGCCTGCGTCCTGAGGAGAGGAGCAGATACATCACGCCTCTGTGCCTCATATTTCCAAACTCGGCACCTTGTGTTTTCAACCCGACTACTTTATTTAAACCCTTCTGATGCATAACAGTTTGTTAGTCAGATTGTTTATCAGAGCAAAATGTGGGAAGAAGAAATAGATTTACACAAGATGGGGCTCTTATTCGCTAGACTTGCATAGAAAATTTACTGTATAAAAAATAAAACTGCAAAGTACTGTATGTAAAAATGTTAGCAAACAATTTTTTACAGACAAATCAGGGCTTTTTAATTATTAATCATAATTAATTGCATCAAGAATAAAAGTTTGTGACATTATATATGTCTGTGTACTGTGCATATTTATTTTGTATTCATTAACACATGAACACATGTATACGTTTAGAAAATATGTATCTGTTTATGTTGATATATCATTTAAGTTATATATAAACATTTATTCAGAAAATAACATCAGCAACTAGATCATATTAAAAACAATAAAAGACGTCATTCACCAAATGGCATTTTTTTTATTTAAAAACAAATATGGATGGGGCGAATCTAATAGCAGTGGGTAATGCTTTCCGTAATCTGGGAGCAGCTACTGAAAAGGCAAGGTCACCCCTAGTTTTTAATTATGATTTTTGAATTCGTAGCAATCTCTGATTAGACAACTGGAGAGACGCAACTGGACAATATCCTGTCAATAAGTCTGAAAGGTAAGGAGGGGCCAAGCCATTTAGTGATTAAAATACTATGAGAAGTTCAAAGAGAGTACTATTAGAGTAATATGGTACTGTTTTTTAGTCTTGCCGCCGCATTTTGTACCTTCTGTAACCGGGATAAAGTTTGATTGGCTAATCCTAATAAGTTATTAAAAGATAATAGGTTTTACTTTAGCTAAAAGCCGGAGCTGAAAATATATATATATATAACCACCAGGTTTATCTGCTTGTCAAATTTTAAACTATCATTGAAAACAAATCCCAGGTTCATTACCCAAGGCTTCAGAGAGAGTGTAACACTGCAGGGTTATTTGACTAGGAGAATCAGATGAACCAAAAAAGAAGTATGTGTACGTGTTTATAAATGCAAAATTAACATTCACTGTGCACAGACATATTAACTTAACACAAACTTTTATTCTGGATGCGATTAATTGCGATTAATCATTGAACACAAGTTTGCAAAGTTAGCGAGTGAGACCCAGTCTGTCTCTTATCTGTTTTGGCAAAGCATTTTCTCAATCTGACTTTAAGACACTGGTGTGACGCTACAAAACTTTGCACTGAGACTTCATTTTTGAGAAGTTTTGCTGATCTAACGTACAGTGAATATGTCACTCGGAGTGAAATTGTTATTTACCGGTATGATGATTCTGGCCGGGGCTCTGTCAGCACAAACAGATGTGAGTGGATTGAAGGCAACTCCATTACAACAATCATCTCCCTGATCAATCACCTCTGACCAACAGCACTTCAGTGACGCCGCCCTGTTCTCCAGTACGTTGACTTTAGACTCTCCGTTGGGTCCCGTGCAACACAAGGAAGAGGATGTATTGATGTAGTGCTCTCCACAGCAGGCGAATCCTACACACATACAGTTACATACATGACGTTAATTGTGTTCTAACAATTTTTGACTCTGGATCACAAAACCAGTCTTAAGTAGCAGGGGAACATTTTTAGTTAAAACCAAAAAAATATTGTATGGTTCAAAATTAAAGATTTTTCTTTTATGCCAAAAATAATTAGGATATCATGTAAAGATCACGTTTCATGAAGATATTTTGTTAATTTCCTATGCTAAATATATCAAAACTTTATTTTTGTGAGTGGAAGGCCAGTAACAGTGCCTCTTATTAACAACTTCAAAGGCAATTTTTTCAATATTTGGATTATTTTGCACCATCAGATTCCAGAGTTTTAAACAGTTATATCTCCACCAGGTATAATCATATTTTAACAACCCATACATCAATAGAATTATTCAGCTTTCAAATTATGTAAGAATCTTGATTGCTAAAAAGGTACCCATAAGACTGGTTTTGTTGTCCATGGTCACATTTCTATAAATGCTGTCAAATAGATTAATAAGGGATTAATCGATTTCAAAATAAATGTTTGTGTTTATATAAGATATATGTTTGTGCTGTGTATATTTATATGAACTGTATATATAAACGCACACACCTACATGTGTATATGTGACACATATTTACATAAACATGTACACATTAATATTTGAATATAATTTACATCAAGTATAAATATAGGTAAATATGACCCATATTTTAGAAATACATACATACATGTTTGTCACAATCCCAGTCCGTGTTTCCCCTGTGTTTCTGAACTTTTCTGTTACTTCCCGTGTCTGTGGTCAGTAATTAAATGTTTGATCTTGTTCACAGTGATTATGCTCAATGTTCTTTAGATAATTGTAGTTCCTTTCTCCTTTTTTATTTTGTACTTTGTAATTTTCTTTAATAAAACCTTATGCTGCACGTGGATCCTCTTCCTGCCCAGTTATTCTACATTACAGAATTATATAAACATTCATATTTTATGAAAACTGTTAAATAATCGTGCTTTTCAAAAATTGACATATTGAACATTTTCCGCAGGTTAGAGTTGACGAATGAGTATTATTTGCAATAGGAAATGCAACAGACTTGATTTTTACGTGGAACTTTATTGCAGCATTATGTTTGCCCACGAACGGTTATACCATTCTTTAATTTAACAACAAGTCCTATATTTCACATTCTCAAAACCCTGAACACTGAAGAGTGCTGCTTGTTGACGAAGAAGCACTTGTGAATGAGCAGCTGACATGTAAAAGATGCAGACGGCGGTGCTGCGTTGCCGAGTGTGGAATCAGCTTCACCTGGCGATGCGGCCACTGTCTCCTCCCATCAGCCATCAGCGCTCAGCACCCACATCTGCATCCTCTCCTATTACCTCTAAAAGCATCACCACGTTCTCAAAGGTCTGACTCAACACTCACCCACAGCTCTGTTGGAGAGGCGAAAAATGGCTTACGCATTAACATTGACAACCTCTGACGGATCACACAAACTAATGTTTCAACATGTTATTGAATAAAGTTGGTTTAAGAGTTTCAACAAATGGTTGTGATCCTTCAGCAATTGAATTATGATTGATTTTAGGGGACTTAGGAGTACGAGAAGAAAGTATAACTCTTTTCCGAAAAGCAGTTTAATAGTCTTTTAACAGGAAGTGACTCCTGGTTTATTTCCTTGGGTAAACCATCACTACTATAATTACCATCAACCCCCAGTATGATAAATTGCTAATTGTTTAATACCCTAATCAGCGTGCATTCTTTGCACAGATAAACTGTGACAGCGCCATTAATTTAAATAGTAATTTCACTTAACGGCCAAAACGGCGCAGCAGATTTTTATGCAACGTTTTCTAGGGGCCGCATCCATCACGGCTCTGCAGTGACATAAAGACGTCTGACGTGCTCTAACTCACTTAGGGACAGCAGATGTTGCAGCGCTGCGTTCGGTGGCAATTCCCAGGGTGCATTACTTCAGCTCCAATGACTTGCAAATAAACAGCTCAACAATTTTTCCAAAATAGCTCTGCCATCCTGTCCCATCCCGATACCTGCCCCGCTGCATTTTTCATGATATTTTATTTAAACGCGAGTGAACTTTGACACCGTGACCCAGGCCGGAAAACGTCCCTCCCGCCTCCTTTCAGCGCTTGACCTTGGGCTGTCAGCTAAAATGATGCACTTTCCTTCATCTACGCTTTTTGTCAGACTAGTGAAGTAGCTGTCAAAGCCCCCTTCCCAAATCCGGTGTAAAGCCGCAAAAACACAAGCGCCCTTTCAGCTCGTACTTTGTTTTTTCAAGCACCGCAAAATGATTTAGCTAATCTTCAGATTTATGATGGATTTGCATACATTCATTAGAGCGCAAGTGAGCGCAAGCAAGCATAAGGTGCTTAGACTGTGTGAATTAAGGTTCATTCACTTAATGATAAGTCAATATTTAGCATGCAATGAACAACTGATAAAAATGTGTGCCGTGGCTTACGCCAGCCTTTGGATACCAAGATGGAAACTTAGAACAAATTAAAACACTTTTTAAAACAAAGATGGCTGAATCCATTAGCGCATGCTGCCAGACACGCTTTCAAAGTCACAAGTAAAAGGACTTTATGGCCATTGCAACCATAGAAAAGGAAAATCTGACAAAGCTATCAAACGGCCACTTTTAAAAAACACCACTGCCTAGCTGTTTTATTCATTTATTTATTCTAGGTGTTCCTGAGGGAGAAGTGAAAGGGCAGCACATTAAACTGACTTTCTTCCCTGGCCTGTGTCTTCAGAAATGTGCGTTTCATCCATTGGCTGCTGTTGCATTTGAACGAAAGTGCTTGTTTAGCAGGAATGTTTTCACTGCTCTTAGGCGAATCTGAAAGGGAGAACATGGGGCCCTATCCAAGTTTGAACACAAAACTTAAAATGCACATGACGGATAACAAAATAGATACTTCTTTGTTTTGAATATTATTTAGTTGGTAGGGATCTGATAATCAAGGAACTCAAATCCAGCCTCTAAAACTCAATAAAACTCAATAAAAATGAGCGGAAATGAAAACTATATATATATATAAAAAAGTGGAAGTGACCGATTCGTCAGGTATGGTGACCCATACCCGAAATGTGACCTCTGCTTTTAACCCATCCAGTGATTAGATTATAAACTGAAATATCACCAAAAAGAGAAAAACAAGTGAATGCATTTAATCCCTCACTTTGAAACGTATACTGATATTATTTAGAGAATCCAACAAAAACACAACACATTCTGTATAATTGTAATACCTTGAATTAAACTAAGTATTTGAATAAGTGATTCATTTGATAAATGAATAATCATTGGATTAGCTCTCATTAGCTCTCAAATCTACATATCTATAGCAAGCACTCTCGGTTCAAAAGCAAGCATACTCCATTCAAAGTCTGTTACAAATCAAGCATGTTGAACTCAAAGGCAAGCATACTCTGTTTGAAAGCACGTACTATATACTCTGTTTAAAAGCAAGTATACTGAGATGGAAAGCAAGCATCTCCCTGCTGTCTGATCAGAATACTCTTCATCCTTATAGTACTGTAATATTAATGTCCCAAATCGTAGTATGTTGAAAATAGTATTCTGAAGATTCCCGGATGATCTACTACTTCCTGTAGAAATGATCTACTACTTCCTGTACTACTTCCTGTATTATCCACAACTCAGCACGAGTAGGCGGAGTTTAGTATGTGAGCAGTAAACATTAAATACAAAATAATGAATGAATAAACACCTCAATGGCAAGAAGATATGTATTTTGATGCACAATGTTGTCTCGTCAACTTCCTGTTAGTATGTCCCAGTTTTGTGAAATCTGTTTTGCCGTGCACTCAAAAGTTCCTACTAGTCCAACACAAATACAGCACCTACTATTAGGGCTAGTATAAGTAGGCGAATCGGATCGCAGGTTCAGTTCAAATGTAGGGAGACTCTGGTAAAAAGCAAGTATACTCCGTTCAAAAGCAAGTATTGCACACTGCTCAAAAGCAAGCATACTCTGTTCAAAAGCAAGCCAACACCGTTAAAATGCTAGCATATTCAAAATCAAGTAATGTATACTTTGTACACTCTGTTCAAAAGCAAGTACTATATACTCTGTTCAAAAGCAAGCAAATACCGTTAAAAGCAAGCACACTCTGTTCAAAAGCAAGCACTCCACACTCCGTTCAAAAGTGAGCATGCTCTGTTAAAAAAGCAAAATTTCTCAGTTAAAAGCAAGCACACTCTGTTCAAAAGCAGGTACCGTATACTCTGTTCAAAAGCAAGCAAATACCGTTAAAAGAAAGCACACTCTGTTCAAAAGCAAGCACTGTACACTCTGTTCAAGAGTGCGCATGCTCCGTTCAAAAAGCAACCTTTCTCAGTTAAAAAGCAAGTACTGTATACTCTGCTCAAAAGCAAGCATACTGTGTTTGAAAGCAAGAATCTGTTGAAAAGCCACTATACTCTACTCAAAAGCAAGAATACTCCATTCAAAAGCAAGTAATCTATACACTGCTCAAAAGCAAGCATATTCCGTTAAAAAGCAAGCAAACTCTGCTCAAAAGCAAGTAGTGTATACTCTGCTCAAATGTATTCTAAGGCAGAAAGCACTTATTCATGAAATGCTGAGGAGCCCTTGCTTTTATACTTTTCTGAACAATGGGTAAGTAACACAAAACGCACAATGTATACAGCTCAATACTGTACACAGTGGTGATGAAGGTATCTTAGAAAAACTATAACAGTATCTAAATTAAAATAGAACGCTTTTTATCCGTATTATCTGTAATCCATTAAAGCAAAAACACTAGGCCAAATGTTTCTAAATGATTCCATCTCTGGCATTTGTGTCTAGGCATTTGCAAAGGCAGTGTTGGCAGAACAATATGAGGACATATGAGGCTGATGAAGCATCCGCTCGGCAACAAATACATCGGCTCATCTCTGACACTGATGCATTCAGCTGCCGGGATCATTTTCACTGGTAAATGGTCATTGCGTCCTTGAGAACATATTTAATTATTGCACTTTTTTTGACATCGTCACAGCCATTTCCACACCCACTCCTATGAGCTCTCTCTCTCACACACACAGCTCTAAAGCTTTTAACACTTAAATGGTGTAAAATATTCAGATTTAACCTTGACTGTGATACAGGCACTGTGCTTTTAAGAACAGCTCTGTATATAAGCAGATATTAACCAAACTCTCCGCCGGATTTTGAGCCTCTAAATGCAAAGAAGACCCTCTAATCCAAAACTAAACTTTAAACAAGACAGCGGGACATTTCCAGTAATACCCTGTATTACTCAACGTTGTTGTCTAAATTGTTTGTCAGGACGGTTGTTAAATTTCATCAAGTCTCAGATGTAGAAATTTGACATTTTAAAAATGAGCAATGCTGTAATTTTTTACAGGGTGATTTAAAAAGGAATATAATAGATATATTGTCCCGACCAAGTCTAAAACTAAGCACAAGCACACGATCATATGTGTCTATGACTATTTGTGTCCTTGGATGACAAAACCAGTCTTAAGTAGCACATGGAAATTTTTAGTATAAGCCAAAAATACATTGTATGGGTCAAAATTATTGATTCTTCTTTTATTCCAAAAATCATTAGGATATTAAGTAAAGATCTTGTTCCATGAAGATATTTAGTAAACTTCCTACCTTAAATATATAAAAACTTTATTTTGTATTTTGATTTTTTCGCACTCTCAGATTCCAGAGTTTTAAACGGTTGTATCTCCGCCATTTTTTGTCATATCCTTACAACCCATACATCGATAGAAAGCTTTCAGATTATGTAAAATCATGTTTATTGTCAAATTCTGTAATCATCCATCAAATACCGAAAAACTACAGACTCTGTTGGCAACATAATACGGTTCTAAACTGATTTACTATCTGATTTATTGATCGATCGATTGCTTCTTTAGTGATTTATACACCGTGTCCAAAAGGTGACATTGTTCATTTTCTTTGGTAATTTGACTAATAGCAGTTCTTTTGAAACTGGTAAAGGAACTGGTTCTCGGGCAGCTTTGCAAACAGCTGATGGCTGTCTCTAACAATTCCATCTCCGCTGTGCCGGAGCGCTGTGAGTCCTGACAGGGTAGAGTGTAATGTGTGACAGATCGCACTTTGGGGACTCGGTAATCACATTTCCATTGGCCATCAGCTGTATCTCGGTAGGACATCCTCAGAAAACTGCCTGTGATTCTATTTTCACAATCTGGAGGAGCACGTGCACCTTAAACACAATGTCACGGCATTTTTACACGACTGAATTGAGGAATACAAATAAATAATGTCTTTGATTGACAGCACGGTCTTGAAAAAACACCTCTGGAGCTCTTCAAGTAAACCGCTAATGCAAAATCAAACATTCTTAGTAAAATCTGACCGGATCAGACACGCTTAAAGCTTTTGTAAAACAACACATTATGAAACAAATCTCAGCAAATCTAGATTTATGTAACAAGTCTACACCTACAGTTTGGTACATAAAATATATTACATGGCAAAATAATAACAATTATTGCATGTTATTAATATTATTATTATTCATATTATTATTATATTAAAACACAACAACAATAATAGTCAACTTTAATGAGCTTCAAATTTTCAACTATTTCATTTTAGCAAATAATGCAAACACACCACCAAAAAATCCAATGAATTATTCCTTCATCATTTTCACCAAATACAGTTTTTTTCCAAGTTGATGAACACATTTCAGCCCTGACTCACATTACACATTCTCCAGCCAATAGAAGAAGACATCAGCTCATGATGTATGCGGCGATAACTGTCCATTAGCTTATATTTGCAGCGGCTCTCTTCGCAGCTAAAGGAGAATGAACCTTGAGGGAGTCGGGGTATCTTTATCAAGGTTAAGTAGCTCATTCAATAATAGAGCGGGCCGACAGAGTCATGAGCCGGTGTGGGGCTCGCGGCGTGAGCCCCCAGCACCACGTACCAGCGCTGTACGGCTAGCAGGCAAATGGCCTTTAGTTATCCTAACGGTACTATCCATCATAACATATGCTCTCCCCAGGATGCTCTCCTTAATGAGCGATGACTTTTTCATACGCCTTATTTCAGTAAGATGAACCAGAGGAGGAGCTGGAATAAAAAAAATCACATATTTGGAGCTAAGAAGAACACTGTAGCTTAGTATGACTTTTCAGGGTTCCAATCTTGAGAAAAAATTATTTGAGGTATTTTTTGAAAATAACAAAGATAACTGCATATTATAGACTGTGTTTAACTGAAGACTGAAAATGATTACTGGAACCGACCCCAGGTCGCTGCTAAAGCCACCAAACAACTATAGAGTGTGTTTGCCATGATAAATACACTGGTGTCCATGACCTCACGGTGGCCATTAGTTCTGTTGCATCCTGGGAGCCTGCTGTGGGCTTGGCACAGCTCTGCTTGGTACTCAGACAGACTCAGCTCCATCATCCAGGCTGACAAAGATGGCTGACACCAGGGCCAGTGCCCATCCAGCCCATCTGTGTCCAGGTGCCCACTTTAACGGGGCACTGCAGGGGAGTCTTGGTGACCCCGAGAGGGTTCAGCTCCTCTGACACTTCACCACAGTGTCATTAGAAAGTCACTATGGAGTGAGGGCTAAACTTAGCCATAATGAGTGTCAGTACTTTGGCCCATTTAAAGTTTAGTAGAGACACATTTTCTATTGTGCATTAGGAAAGGATTATTAAAGCTGTTTCCACATTTGGTTTCTTGTTCGGAAGCCAGGCTCAAGTAAAAACAATTTAAAAAGCAATTTATTTGTAGCCAAGCAAAATGCATGATTCCACATACAGCAATATTTTATATTAAGTGTAATGGAGAGGATAGATGGATGAAAATTCATTAAAGGAATAGTCCATCCAAAAATTAAAAGCTCTTTTATAATTTGCTCACTCACATTCCTTCTCAAAACTGTATGACTTTCTTTCGTCTGCAGAGTACGAAATAATATATTTTAAAGAATGTTGGTAACCAAACAACACAGGGCCCTACAGACTTCCATTGTATAGACAAAAACATTTCTCAAAACATCTTCTTGTGTGTTCCACAGTCACACAGGTTTTGGTATCACACCAAAAGCTTTAAAGGAGTGCTGCAACGATGCGTCATGCATTCTGACTTCTTTACAATGTTTAACGTGCTGTCTAATCATGCTTAACATGGTCAACTTGTCAAAAAACGAGTTGGGCGTATTACGTAGTATTTCTCTGCTCAATACACTCCCCCAGCAATCGTACAGGAGTTTTTTTCGAACATATAAAACTGTTTTGTAACAATTTTTCTTTGTCCCTTATTGGACAATTCTCACGTAAAAGCACATAACACCCACACTGCAGCAAGGAGAGTAGGAGAAGTCACTTTCCCTCTGGATTTGGAGATTTTTTGAAACTGATATATGGAGCCGTCCCAGCGCTTAAAGACGCTGGACATGAACCGCATGCGGTGAGTGAAACTGATGTCTGTGTTCTGTTGGCAATGGGTGCGGACGTGCTTTAGTTCAGACTAGCCCTCCCCCCCATCACGCGCTGTATGATTTAGGAAGTAATCGTACAGCTGTATCTATCTTTTATAAATGTGATCAAACTAAACACTTTTTGAAGATACGAAGTATGCAAAACTATAGGTACTCAAGATAAATATGAGATGTATGATAAACTGCGTGTGTTAGGGCCGCTTTAATTTATGTTAACAATAGATTACAGTAGTTATGTACATTAAAGTAAACAAGAAACTTGTGATTGTCACATGGCAATTATGTTTTGGAAAGCTCACCCGTTACAGGATAATTTGCCGTCCCTTTATCAGCATCCCCGCAACAGATCATTTCATCAGGGACTAGCTGTCCTCCACAACACTGGGTGTTGTAACCATCATAAAGGCGTCCCTCACAGCAGATCTGTCCAGCTCCAGACAGGTTAGGACTTCCACCACAGCACGAGTCCCCAAGACCCACAGATACACGCAGTTCCACAGGGTCTGGACAACAGATCTCACCTACAAAATGCATTGTAGTGACTGGATCAGTGTGAAAAAAGCCATTCAACCCCTGACTCCCTTTTGTCCCGGTTTCTAGATACCATCATCTAAAGATCAAAGCAAGTATGGCTCCATGAGTCTGGGTTTGCGTTTGGAACTTGCACCGATAGTGTGATAACCATTTGGTTTCTCTGTAGGACATTTACGACTCCGTAGCTTCAAAGCATTGCTTTTAAGTCTCTGTCTCACCTCTTACTTAACATCTGAGCTAACCAGAGAAACTTCTCTGACAAATAGGAACCTATGTGCTTAAACTGTCCTTTCATAAAAATTTATCTAAATGTCTGGTTATATGTTGGCGCTCGTGCCATTATAAATACTCTGTAACTGTTAGATATGCAAGTTTTGATTTAGGGTTCATTTGATGTATTCATACGTTGGGAGGATTCACAGCTCAAAGACTTGCATGTTTCATATGTAACTACACATCTCTGAATTCCCTATATGATGAGCTATGTTATAAAAACATAGCATGCATCATACTTTGTCCATAACTAAGTTTAGGTATTAAATGCTAACTGACCATACTGTCAGAGCCATGCAAATGAGGCGCCATGAGAAAGGACCTCTCTTTGGCCCACGGATCTCCTTCGTGGCATTGGCCCACAGACCATCTGGGGGCAGGGCAGGTATGCATTTAAAACACCATCACCGATCCACTTCGGAGCGTCTTTTGATTTAGGAATTGGAAGGGAAAAGAAAGAGGACAATCTAACGGACACCCCCGCTTGGGGCCCCCCTCTGGGGTCCCCGATTAAGCCATGGAACTCCGGACTCAGGACCTAAACTCAGCGTTTCAACAGGACTGCATTCTGAAACCATTCAAGACTTCCATCCACACGAATACGGATATTGGTCCAACATCGAGATTGCAAGTATCCGTTTCTAAATACAGAGTAGCTGCGTTAAGAGCGTGCCTCTTTGTTAAAGATGATTCTATTGGTTTTCAGACATGTTTTAACTGCCTCGCGGCCATCTCGCTCTCTCTCTCTCTCTCTCTCTGCGCTTCCTAGCGCAATTGTGTTTTATGTTTTTGTTTGTTCTCATTTTTGTTTACCATGTAGAGTAGAGTTTAATAAAAACCCATAAAGGCATTTGTGATGGGTTCTCTTTGTTCACGCTCACAAACTTGGTCACTTAAACTGTGTTTCGATCTATGCTACCTCTGCTCTTAATTCTGTTTGGTAAAGTCACGTTACTTATAGTCATGAGATAACGTTAGTGTATAAAATCATTGATGTATTTGCTGGACTAATACATATGGGATTTGTATCACTATACTGCTAATCAGAATTGTAAATATGTATGTATAATGACGATTATTATACATATTTGCCTTTGAGCTAAACTAATTCCTTGACTGAAATTGATGTTTTAAATAACTCATTTCATATATGTTTGATCTTGATAGATCTGGTGGAGAATCATTTGGTGAGTTAAACTCATCCTTATTTTAACATGCAGCTAAAATCACTACATAAATTGGTGGAGGGAATGCGGGCACAGTTTTAAACCTTGTTTTGTGAGCAGAACTCAGTGACTATTCATGTGTGTTTTTACGTGTGTTTATTGAAACCGAATACTCTTTTAAATGGCACTTTGATATGTATGAATGAAGGTGTGGACCTATCCTTGGAAGACTCTTGAGCTTCTCACAGAGAAAACCTCAGCGTCTGTCAAAGATTTAGTGACAATATAAAGACGAAGAAATCTCTTTATAACGCACTATATTATTAATTTACCGCCTACATTGAGCGAAGAAATCCTCTTTTAGCGCGAAGAAGACAGAGCGAGCGATGTTCCTCCCTCGTCTTATCTAAAGGCCTTATTGTTAATGCATAGCTAGGTGTAACTGATGTGTATTCCAGTGCAAATTAACTAAGCTATTGCGCTCCCTGGGGTGAACAATCAGTGTAGCTGACTGATAATGTTTCTCCCATTCGCTTAACCCAGCGGATTTTATTAGTAAATAACTCCGGGTCAGTTTTACTATTTAAAGGGGGGTTTAACGAAAATCTTGATCAAGTTGTGTTTTTGTTTTATGTTACGGTCGGCGAAGAAATCCCGACCAAGTACACAAATAACTTTCAGGACGGCGAAGAAATCCCGTTAGTCAGTTATAGTGTAGTTTTGTGTGTTTATTGTTCGTGTAGGTTGGAAAGCCATGTACCCGTGTTCAGAAAACTGACACATTAGACACGCGATGAAATTACACTCGTCGCCATAGAAATTGCGCGTAAACGTAAGTTTAATTCCACACAGAATTGTGGAACCGGAAGTTCGGCAGAAGACATATAACCTTCTACTAACACTAGAGGTCAGTTTGTCTTAAAGTGTCTTAACACTTCTCCTGTCTCATCTCTGCAGGACTTTCCCATTTTGTTTGGGCAACGCTTTGTGTGCAGTCTCAGCCAGTCTCTTCTTTTGTTTTATTTTACCGTTTACTGTATGAGAATATTTATTATTTGTTATTATATACAAACTATAATGATAATTAATATTATTCCATTATTGTTTTGATGGTTTGATTTTTCTTTATTTGAATCAGGGTTTCTTACATTCTGTTCCTGGCAGTTAGAATTGTATTTGATAATACTTAAATTTTAATTAAACCAACTTAATTGAATTTAAACTTTGATCAAAATAATCAGATTGCAATCTTTAAGGTGTTAGGATTAACTCCCAATTGCCTTATTTTCTTTATTTCAGTTATTCATTTAATGATTTTACTGACTTTTCTAAGACTCCATAGCGCCCTCTACCTATGGGCCCTATCGTAGACCTTAGTGTGGAGCCAGTTCACCCCCGCACGAAGAAACCCTCCTTCTCTATCCTAACCTCTCTTTCTCTTGACTCATCTGACTTTTATTCTTCTTATCACCAGAGACTGAACCTGTCTGAACATCAGTAAAATTTTTGGTAAATATGTTGATGAATCGAATAGCCTAAGTCATAGAATGACCTCATAGGTAACACTCTTTAGCAACATTATTCATTATTTTCCTGTGTTTCACCCACACAATTATCCACCCCCGCCTTCACGGCTAGGATAATAAGCGTTTAGTTTGCGTCACTAACTGACAAACTCAGTTAAGCATTCAACACATAGCCCACATTTTTATCTCAGTAGATCTGTACGGACTTGCATCTTGCTGTTGTGCCTTTCTCTCTCCCCTGTGTCTCAATGTGTCCAGAAGATCCAATCCTGTCACCTGCCAGTCTAGCTAGAGACCAGGCAAAGCGCTGCAATGGACTCCTGCCTGGGACCAGCATCGGCACATGGCAACTGCGCTGAGAGCAGTTGGTCGGACGACCTAATCCGGCGAAGGGACCACGATCTGAACCAGAGCTACAACTACAGAGAGCCAACAAACTCATCTGAAGTGCACAGCCAGGATCATCGGTGACCACGCCCACGACCAGATCGTCCTACTAGAGCCAGAACGAAGGAAGCCGGGAGGAGCCAGAAGCACGTGCAGAACCGCCTAGACCAGCTGGACCTGCATACGACAGTGGATGAAGAAGACCAGGAGCTACAGGAGGAGATGAAAAGCTACATGAGTCCTTTGCAACACAGACTGAGCAAAGAGAGCTATTGGAGCAGATGCCAGAGAGGAGCTGGTAGGAAAACTCCAACAAGCAAAAGCTCTCTATAATGGCCCCGGCAGACAGCAACACAATGCCACGGCCAAGGCCTATAAAGGCCCTCTGCAAGCAGTCCTTGCTGAAGTCCAAGCCATGACTCAGCAATGGAATCTAAATGAACTGAACTTCACTTGCAGACTACGATGTGAACAGACCGGAGAATGCAACAGATTCTCTCCTGTCGAGTCCCCCAGCTAAAAGCCCAGAGCTGCGAAAAGGGGGGGGGGGTGAAACCCCACTGTTCACACCTTACTAGCCAGCAAACACATAGGGGTGGGGCAGGAGCCATCCAGAAGAACCTGCAGACACACACGCTGCATGGCCCCACAGACCCCAGCAAGCTGGCCAGAAAAATGACAGCTGTCACCACTAAATGCTGTCACCCTGAACACTGCAGGAGGCCACAACAAATGGCTACCTGCATAACATTGACTCTCAGGCATTAACAATGCCAAGTGTGACCACAAGAGACCGGTCAACTGATTAGGATCACCTCCAGCCAAGAGGACCACAGCATCCTATGCCAGCAGTCGGAAACTGTCAAAGCGGATTACAGCAACTACAACACATCTGCTACAGCCAGCATCCGAGCCTTCGTCAGACGACAGAACAGGCCGAAAGGGAAGAAGACTTCAAAGCAAAACTCTTCTCCCTCAGAAATCCGCATCACACTTTGAGTCAAAACCTAAGCGCTACAGCCTTTTTCCGCCACGATCACCTGATATCTGCGGAACTCAGCCCATAAGGCCTACAGAGAACATAGCGCCGCCTCCATAAAGACTGTGTAAATCCTGCCTATCTCTGCACATCACAAAGAACTGACTATGTAGGGTGCACCACAGTAGCAGATCTTCAACAGAGACTCAGCAGATGTTACAGCCTGCCGGGAACAGCCAAGCACCAGACAGGAGGCCCTGAGACAACACAGTGTCACCACTTTCGTCGAACTCGGAAGACGACGCCCCGTGGAAACCCAGCTGGCAACCTAGGAGCTATTGACCTGTTCCGGCCCAACAGTCATCGAGGAATTCATCTCAACACCATGGATGACACCTGTACAAAGAGCAAAAGAACCGTGTAACTGCATCTGAGACAGCAGAGATCCTGGGGACATCAAAGGAGCTGATTCTACAAGAAACCTCAACAGGAGGATTTAAATCCAAATCAGACTCTTTCTCACCACGAGTGGCTTTTGAAACAAACAACCCTCTTGAATGCCCCTTTTCTGAGAAAAAATTCCAGATCTCTGTAACCTGCTGGTCGACCACAGAGACATTCTACTACAAGATGAGCATGTCACCCTACAGGAACCATGGGCAGATATCTCAGACATCAGCTTAACACTGTTCACACGCTCTCCACAACAACACCAGCTTCAGACATTTCTTCTTCCCTCAAGTGCGCACAGTATCCATTGGACTCATGCCTGTCAACCACAGCAACGACCTAGGACACCTGTGCTCTGAACTTGAAAGGGAATAACCAATGCTGAACATGCTACTTCCTGGTTCTCGCAAATCTCACAGCCCCATGGGGGGCCCTCTCAAGTGCGAGAACCTTCTACTAGACCTACAAGAACAGCCCAGAGCTTTGACCTCTGGTAAATAAATGAGACTGTTGTAACTGCATTCACCAAAAGGGGTCACTGTTCAGCTCAACACACAGTGTGACCAAGCCTTCAACCACACATATTCAATGGAATACGTGGAGCATGGCCCACTCTGGAAGCCACACCCCCTTTTTACCGAATAAGTCATCTTTTTGCAGCGTGCATACTGTACAAGTGAGTACACTTTCCAAAGATTTTGAACAATGTCTTTATGAAGAGCATGACAGCGGATTACCACTCCAAGGAGATGGACCACGCCCTGCCATCAACTGCCAGTGCTAGAGCTGCTCGTCACAAAAGACAATGATGCAGAACTAATGTCAACTATGTGGCCCCCATCTAGCTAGCTGCATCCTGGGCTACACAGGACACCACCTACAAGGTTCGTGAAATGTTAAAAGAACTGCCCACTCATGTAAATGAGCGCTCAAGACGGTGCCATGTACACACCAAATGGCACCTGCGCTTCACCACATGCCTGATTGACCCTTGCTGAACGGAGTTCCATCTGAATGTTGGACTTGCCAAACACTGCCTTAACACTGGTCTACACTGACAGCGTGACCAGAACGATAGGGGGGGTAAGCCAAGCACCAGCAAAACATGGCTCTTACCACAGCCTGAGTTCAGACAGCACCACCACAACATCGCCAGGGCCAGCAATGAGACCCCAACCTTGTCCTACACCGCTCACCAGTACTTCAATGAAAGACCCCGGAGTGTGACACCAGCCTTTGCCCAGCAATCACTGCAGAACACCTGAAGGCCAGAGAGCATGCTGCACCCGGCAAGATTCACATAGGAAAGTGATGTGAGTAACAATATTTGGTATCATATCTTTGCCCAGCTAAGTGAGACGGGGGGGGAATATGTAGACAAAACCCTTCTCCATGACACAGGACTACAGGCTTTTGCATGGAAGCCAATCATGCCATCCCACCTGCTGTTTCATCAAGGACTGCTTCTGTGCATCTCCGTGGAGGCAGGAAACATCCTAACCAACCTGTTGCAAGAACCAGCAAACAGGTGCATGGGTGCACTCCCTTGATGTCTAAGCAGGATCGAAAAGATGAAAGGTACCCAATTAAAGACAATACCTGACCACTCTGGAGCATTCTCTGCCTGTATGTCGAGATCCTGTGGACCAATAGGAACCTCCAGTGATCCCGCCATCATGATCTAACTATCCATCGTCAGCTGAAGTTTACATTCGCACTTCCTCTTCCGAAAGGGGGGATATGTAGTGACTGGATCAGTGTGAAAAAAGCCATTCAACCCCTGACTCCCTTTTGTCCCGGTTTCTAGATACCATCATCTAAAGATCAAAGCAAGTATGGCTCCATGAGTCTGGGTTTGCGTTTGGAACTTGCACCGATAGTGTGATAACCATTTGGTTTCTCTGTAGGACATTTACGACTCCGTAGCTTCAAAGCATTGCTTTTAAGTCTCTGTCTCACCTCTTACTTAACATCTGAGCTAACCAGAGAAACTTCTCTGACAAATAGGAACCTATGTGCTTAAACTGTCCTTTCATAAAAATTTATCTAAATGTCTGGTTATATGTTGGCGCTCGTGCCATTATAAATACTCTGTAACTGTTAGATATGCAAGTTTTGATTTAGGGTTCATTTGATGTATTCATACGTTGGGAGGATTCACAGCTCAAAGACTTGCATGTTTCATATGTAACTACACATCTCTGAATTCCCTATATGATGAGCTATGTTATAAAAACATAGCATGCATCATACTTTGTCCATAACTAAGTTTAGGTATTAAATGCTAACTGACCATACTGTCAGAGCCATGCAAATGAGGCGCCATGAGAAAGGACCTCTCTTTGGCCCACGGATCTCCTTCGTGGCATTGGCCCACAGACCATCTGGGGGCAGGGCAGGTATGCATTTAAAACACCATCACCGATCCACTTCGGAGCGTCTTTTGATTTAGGAATTGGAAGGGAAAAGAAAGAGGACAATCTAACGGACACCCCCGCTTGGGGCCCCCCTCTGGGGTCCCCGATTAAGCCATGGAACTCCGGACTCAGGACCTAAACTCAGCGTTTCAACAGGACTGCATTCTGAAACCATTCAAGACTTCCATCCACACGAATACGGATATTGGTCCAACATCGAGATTGCAAGTATCCGTTTCTAAATACAGAGTAGCTGCGTTAAGAGCGTGCCTCTTTGTTAAAGATGATTCTATTGGTTTTCAGACATGTTTTAACTGCCTCGCGGCCATCTCGCTCTCTCTCTCTCTCTCTCTCTGCGCTTCCTAGCGCAATTGTGTTTTATGTTTTTGTTTGTTCTCATTTTTGTTTACCATGTAGAGTAGAGTTTAATAAAAACCCATAAAGGCATTTGTGATGGGTTCTCTTTGTTCACGCTCACAAACTTGGTCACTTAAACTGTGTTTCGATCTATGCTACCTCTGCTCTTAATTCTGTTTGGTAAAGTCACGTTACTTATAGTCATGAGATAACGTTAGTGTATAAAATCATTGATGTATTTGCTGGACTAATACATATGGGATTTGTATCACTATACTGCTAATCAGAATTGTAAATATGTATGTATAATGACGATTATTATACATATTTGCCTTTGAGCTAAACTAATTCCTTGACTGAAATTGATGTTTTAAATAACTCATTTCATATATGTTTGATCTTGATAGATCTGGTGGAGAATCATTTGGTGAGTTAAACTCATCCTTATTTTAACATGCAGCTAAAATCACTACAGCATGTATAGAACAATAAAACATTTAAAAACAATTAGAAGGTCTACATTATTATTGAAAAATATTGGAATGTTTTGCTTGACATAGTACATACCTGGTTGGACAGGTACATAATATCCTCCACAACACTGATGTTTGGACAGAGGCTGGACAAACTGACCCCCGCAACATACACTCTCAGAATCCTTTAAAGTTGTCAGATATCGCTCTTCACAACACTGATGAGAATCCTTCAGGCTGTGAACGGTTCCTCTACAACAGATCTACAATTATAACCACAAGTTAGTATGCACACATTACATCCAGTAATACAAAAAAGTGGACAATATGCTTTATTATGAAAGTCACATGCAGAATCAGGAAACATGGATTCCGGTTCAGGTCTATTGTATGTGAATCGTTACAAATAGAGCTGTTTTGATCAAAATGCGGTCAAGAACCGAAAATGAATATTATCTGGAACATGTACACACTGATATCAAAATGTTATTTTTTTCTACATTGATATTTTAAAATTAAAATAGAGTAAAACTACAAAATATTACTAGCTAGGCTAGCTGATCATATTAAAAATCATAGATATTGCTGTTAGTTCATACAGTTCTGCTGTTAACACTTTTTCCAACAAGCAGATAAAATTACCAGTTTTCTGGTTTGGTCATGAGATGTTTGACATATAGTGACCCCTATATTCATCGCAGCAGAATAAATCAGCAATGTGTTAGACTGATGTCCCTCTTTTGTTCTAATATTATTATTCTCTTGAGATGCTATGAATTCCACATGTTTATGCAAAACCTGATGGTTCCAGCAAGATTTGAGAATATTCTCAAGAACATAATGTGTTTTAATGGAAACTAAAAAACTGGACCTTTTTTTAAGTTAAAGGCAGGGTGGCCGATTTCTCTTAGCCATTGTTGATGTTCAAATCACCAAAACAGACACACGCCTACCCCAAACTTTCGCTTTCGTCAGCGCTCGGCTCGACTAATGTCCGTCCTGTGCACCTCACTGCTGATTGGCTACAAGGTTGTTTTGGTACTCGGCCCGACTTTGTCTAAACAAGCGTAATTCAGAAATCGAGACCCTGCCTTTAAAGGGAAAGTTCACCCAAAAATGACATTTATTTTATCACTTACTCACCCTAATGTCATTTCACAGCTGTATGACTTACTTCTACAGAACATAAAAGATAATATTTAAATGTTCAAATTATTGTTCATTCGACATTGACCCCATTGACTTCTATTGCACTATTTTGTTTGGTAATTCAAAGAGACATTTCTTAAAAGTATATTTTTGAATTTTCTTCATTAAAGAGTCACATACCGGTTTTGAATGACATGTAAATAAATAATTATTTTTATAAGTATATTTGGGAGGGGATTGGGGTGAACAATCCCTTTAATATTGTCAACGCTATTAATCTGTTTTAACTGAAATTGAACCAGTGCTAAATATTTCCTCTTCATTTCATTGTTCAAAACCAGGATCCTTTCCAGGATTAAATAGTGAAAAACTGCATGTGGCCCCACATGTCCGGTTCGTACTAGATATGCAATTCAAATACATTGCAACCTATTATCCACCAAAGTTTTCGGCTCCTCAAGCAATTAGAAAGTTAAGAGGTGGCAATGCCTCAGTCCTGAGGGTCCGCAGAGGCTCCTGCAAGCACAGGTAGAAATCTAGCCCGCCTTCTCGCTCCATAACGACGGCTATATTTAGTCGGACACCACTGCCTACTTTGGCGAGAAATCAGGGCAGGATAGATTCTCCACAGCGCTCAGATGATACTCTCGTGGCGTCTGAAAAATCTGTGTTGCCCTGAGCCACTGACATTGTCCTTACCTTCTGGCCCAGCTTCAAGTAGAAAAATTACGTACAGTAAATACCTCCTCTGCTGTGCCTTTGAGAGATCTGAACTTTTGAACTTATTCGAACCTGGTTTGTCAAACTCAGTATTAGAGCCGCTGTGTGTAAAGGCTGTACAAAAGAAATCTGATGGATACATTATAACTGCCCTCAAAACACAATTGTAGCGAGAGTACAACATGTACTGTATATTATAATATACTCTGTCAGACATTTCCGAATAGTGAATTTTAAAAGTTGAACTCTTTATTGCTTTACTATCTCAACAGCACAATTGTGTCATGTTTCTTGTGTCAGACTCATTCTGTCTATTATACAGCTACAGAGTGAAGAGCTCTTGTCCTTATCTGACTTGCGTTCTCTTTGTGTGTATGTCTCCAGTGTATTACTGTCTGATTTAAGCTGTTGGAGACGTATGGCTTGTGTTTGCTTGCCAAGTTGGCCGTGTTTCAATAACACCAGGATGGCAGCAATTGCAAAAGACAAGTTAATCTGTTTACTGAAAACAATCACATGAAGTCTACTTCATAGGTAAATACCAGCCACTCCAACTGTAGCATCACCACTTTGTTAGTCTATTTCTTCATGTGTAGTATACAACCTGTGCTGTGCTGGTGCACAAATTTTTTTGACCATTTGAAATGTGATGTACATCTATCATCAATGCTTATCTAAAACAAGGTTTAACTATCACAGCATGTAATGGTGTTTATTAGTAGTAATATTATAAAAATATTGCAGAATACTTGATTATTAATTATAGTAAACTGTAGTAAAATTCCTAAATGCTACAGTGTTTTTGAAACGTACCATAGCAAATATTACGTGTAATATAGTATTATCTACAGTTTATCAATTCACTATTGTAGTGTAGTGTTCAGGAAACTTGTTAATAAATTGTTAATAATGACCATAGAGAGAGAACCCTGTGTATTGTTTTGGTTGGCCATCCATCTCTTCTGTAACAAAGTATGAGAGTAACTTTTCACTCAACTTTAGTAAAGAATAATAACTGTCCATCTGGTGTCTCTTCAGTTATTTGTGTTAAGCTATACAAGCACAACAACTATAGTTAGCACTATTGAAAACGTTTATAAAATCTATATAGAGCTATAAAATATAACAGCACCTTGAAATTTACTACAGTTTACTAGTGTTAAAACCAAAGTGAGAGTAAATGGAAAAACAACAATAACAGGGATTACTTATGCAGCGCACAGCATCCAATGCAAATAACATCACTGACTATAGAAGGTTCATGAAGTCTATACTTCTAAACTTGTATTTAAACTTCATAATGTCCCGTACCGGGGTTCTGGGTGAGGAAAGGATTTTCTGTGAAACGGTTCAGAATTGTCCAATAACACGAGGTCAAACATTTAGAAATCAATATCGATCAGCAAAAGTAGGTTTTGGCGTACAAAGCTGTGCCCTGGCGACGTTCTGAAGCGAGCCAATTAGAGAGCAGCCTCAACTTGGCTGCCAAAAGTTTGTGTACCTACATAAACACTCATTTGTCCTGCACGACAATATATGTATTGTCACAGAAATGATCCAAATACAATTTTAAATGAACACAACTACCATTTTATTGCGAATATAGAGTGAATACATCTATTTATTTCAAAATTATTTTGCAATTAATAATATTAATTGCCCAAGCGCCCCCTTTTGATAGCCGCCACTGCAACCTAACTATTAAAATATTTTTTAAAGTGAATTCACAAACAAACTCTACAGCAGCTTGGTTACTATACTTTATTGTGACTTTTAAAGGTACAGAAACAGAGCGCTTACCTGTATCTCAGGCTTATAACAGGTCGTCCCACAAAAGTCTTGATCTGCAGGGCATTCCAAGTATGTGCAGTGAGTCTGAGGAGCAAACAACTGCTGGGCCTGCAGCTCCTCACACCGCTGCAGAGTCTTCCGCCACACGTCATATCCTCCCAGAATGCCGTTGGGCTGACCAGGTGCGGTCCACTGTAGCCTTACTGATCTAACACACACAGAAACACAGCACAGGCATAACTATATATCAACAGCACTGTGTTTTGTCATAATATGGCGTAAGTTCAACTATGTTTTTATTCTGTCACAGTAATGGGTTAAACTTCACATATAATAGAAAAATGGTGCTAATCACCTCGTTATATAGCACTTCTACAACTTGATATACTGGAGCCAAATACATTCTGCTGTGCAATATGAGTTATGATACGTGTCATCTTTTCTTTTTCCGATGTACTTCTTGTATTGATTTTCTTCTCCACTCATCACACAGGAGAGCTGGAGAGCTTTCCACAGAAAAGAACAAGTTTTGCACACGACTCTTACATTATATATACACAAAGATAAACCAAACTGTGTGTATATGTTTGCAAAGATTAACTTCATTTTAATATTTATTGTAGTTTCAATTTTTTGTGGACTTCTTTGTATTATATCTAATATATTACAGACACCCGCAGAAAAAAATAAGAGACCATTCCAAATTTTCTTTTAATCAGCATTTCTAGATGTACTGTGGCCATTCCTGTTCAGTGTCTGTTAAATTTAGACAAAACCAAACCACATGACTGACATTAAGTCATCCAACAGCAATGTGAAAGACTGACAGCATAAGACACATGGAAACTGTAAGAAGAATCGAAGTCATTATAAAAAAATATTTTTGAACTTTCCCAAAATACATATACAAATTTTACTGTTGTATTGCTTGAAAAAGAATATTAACATTTTCATTAAAGTTTTTGAGGTCTGAAAAAATACAGAGCGTATTTTCTGTTATTTTGACTTGTTTCTCCAATTTCATTTTTTGCGAATAAATGCAAATAAAAACAATATTTTTATTTTACATATGGTAGATATATCGCTAGTAGTTCACAAAATGGAACAAAATGATAATTTATCTAAACACATACCTATAAATAATAAATTAAGGAAATGTATTTACATTTTTAATATATATTTCCTCTCAACCACCTAAGACCATCAAACACATTTCCATATTCACTTGACTAATCCTTACTTTCCAGTATGAAAATCCCCCCAAAAAACGACGAATGAAATGAGAAAAATACATTTAAACAGCCATTAAAAGAAGTTTTTATATAATTCCTAACACAAGCCATAAACGCATGGAAATGTGCTTTTGTTTTTTGTCATGTGTTTCATCCTCGCAGCTCATCGTCCTCACTCTACAATTCAGCTCCCTTAGCTTTTTGGTCAACTCTTGTGTTGTGCTAATCTCACACATGTAAAACGCTGGGAATGACACAATTACGCTTAGTGAGGGTCTCTGTGCTCTCCTCTGGCCCCTCCCTGACAGGAAAGCTAATTGATAGTGAAAGACCTCTGATGACTCAAATCTGACAGACCTCAGTATCTGATTAGGAATTCATGAAATGCGACAAGACCTTCTCTTTAAAGTACAGACAGTGAAGCTTTTGGAGATTACCGCGCGCCTTCACAACACAAAATATTATTCATGATTATTTTTCTCCTGGAGGGGGTGGGGGGCGGCGAAGCAGCTTCGCTATAACAAATGCATTACTATTATATTACAAAGGGTGTCATTGCTGTCCTCCGTTAATCCCTCATGGAGAGAAATAGCTGGAATTCATATTGGGTGGCAGTGCTGGGTAAGCCATCGGTTGGGACGCTTGTCATATTTCAATCAAAGCTTAAGCCAGTCGGCGATTCCTCCGGCCTGCACCCATACAGCACCAGAGACAGAATTAATGAATTAGCTATTGATTAAATTCCACTCGAGCAAATCTAGCGTGGCAAATAAATGAACTGTTTGGGGCATGTGCAGGCCACGGCCATCCATGTTGGCCAATCGATCAGTAGTTAGTATTCTATTGGGAGAAAAGTACAGCACACTGGTGATATGACATGAGGGTGGGGGACAACAAAACAGGAAATATGTGAATTATGGCTTATTAAGTCAAACACCCCTATTTATCATGCCTGTCCTGTCACACTGTGGCATCTTTGGTATTTCTCATTAGACAGCAAAGTTGTTTTATAATAAAGGATTATGACCTTCTCTGCTCTGGAGTCTTAGTACAGAACAATACACTGAAAAATAATAGACATCTAACCATTATTGTACATACTGTAGTTTGCAAACCAAAAAGGGTTTTCAACATTTGCACGTTTCAAGCTGTTATCAAAACCTGTAGGTGATATCAAACACCATTTTAGTGCTAATTCACTTGTAATGCAGTAAAGTGCTTAATACTAATACAATATTTGGCTCAGTGTAAAATATACTGTTTAACTGGGAAATAATTTGATAAAGTATCACAACAGAAGCTCAGAGAGAAATCTTTTAAAAGACCTTCTCCGTGTGTTATAAAATATTACAAATATAGCTGCAAGCATCAATCACGGGGTCAAGCCCAACAGTGGCCCAAAAGGGGAATATTTTGCAAATGTGAGATGATTAGATTTTGAAAACATGTGATACAGTAGGCTACTGTGTGTAAATATTTTTTTTCAAATTAAATCTTTCAGCCAGAGAATAAGTCAGATTTTAAAACAACATATGCATGCCACTAGTGCGTTGAGAAAGAGATCTGTTCCGATGTGCCTCACCTGGAGTTGAGCACTTGAATCTGAGGTGTGCTGATGTCAGCAGGTGTGTCCTCCACTGTGGTCACCTGAGTGCTGTTACTCTTTACACACGCGTACACAGTACACACTTCCACCTTTACAGAAGATAAATACATAGGTAAAATCCAGAACATGATTTTTTAAAAGTTCTTTAAATTCCTAACACTTTCTAAGGTTAAACAGGATCATTAATCCAAGATCATTAAAATGGTTTTAGACTTTTAAATCCCACTTAGGACTCATTAAAAAACTTTAAAAACACATTAAAAAAACACCTAAATATCGTCACTGTCTTTCCCATAACTTGGATTTCCAAATCCGTTGTTTTTTAGGAAATGAAAAAACACTGTACTTTCGTAATGATTAAATACTGTGTTAAAAACTAAAAGTTGACATACACTCATTACTTTTTATTCGTTAGATATTAGCAAAAACAGTGACATAATTATGATTTACGACATATAATAAAAACCACAAAATATGGAGATACAAGGTTTCAGAAGGGCAGCAGTAATATGTTCATACCCAGAAGGACAGACCTGAATTTTGTGAACAGTGAATGGCAGGAGTCCCACAACCTCCAGTGATCCAGATTCATTGGTAGTGGTATCATAGAGACGGCCATCCAGATACACAGAGTACTCCGTGATGGCTCCATTAGGAACGAGAGGAGCCGCCCACAACACCCTGACCACCGTGCTGTTGAGGGTCACCACCTCTGGAGGAAAGACCCCCTCAGGTTCTGCAGCACAGAGAGAAAGTCACACTAAATCACCCAACAGAGCTCAGCGGACTGTGGCCTACATAAAAACACACAGTCATATTGACATAACCCCAGCGCTTTTGAAGAGCTCAGTTCTCAAGATTTGTTGCTTTAACCTCTGGCCTAACATTAGACGACATCGTGCTTGAGGAAGGGCTTTACTGAAACTGCTTCTGTTTTCAAAGTGTCATACAGTGACTTACAGTTGCTGTGAATCTGAATCGTGTGGTTTCGGAAAATAAAATATGGTTCAGTATATTAGTAATAAAAACGTTCTCTGAGAGTTTATATTTGAAGATTTGACTAAAAATGTCACATTCATAATGCAGGAACTGTCTACAGTATATACAAAGAAGTATTGTAAACACATTTCATTCTCTATTTTTCAATCAATTTGACTTTTAAAATTACGTTTCTTTATTTAAATCACAAACAGATTTTTCCTCAGTTACTGTGCTCGGTTGAAACGATAATTACTAAAAATAGAGCAACACGCATATACTGTATATGTACATATATTTATACATGCTTGATGTACGTTTCTGAGCGCACTCATGTGTATAAATAACATAATTTTATATATACTTCAGGGAACGATGAAAGAGGTACATGAGGGAGGGCTGGCAGAATGAGAAAAGCTGAGCGTGACACTCTCCCCGTCTCGCTCGCTTTTGGGGGTTCCTGCAGATGGTTTGTGGGCAAATTGAATCAGTCCTAAAGAAGCGCGCAGGGATTGGAGTTTTTCACCAGGGGCAGAGGGGGTTAACTGGTCCAGTCTGGGGGATTCTTTCTACACCTCGCACTATTTCGTCGTCTCCCCCCTCGGCTGCATGAACGCTCTTCCCTTTCCATAACAAATCATACACGCTTACAAAAGAAGACTAGAGAAGCTATTTTTCAGATTGATGTGACTCGAGCAAACAGCTATTGTGACAACTTAAGAACAAAAAAGGGAATCATTGATGAACATTCTTTTTTTGAGGCAAGCGAAGTTGGTTGGGAAGTTGGGAAAGAGAGCTGAAAGACATGACTGTAGTGCTAATGACGGCTGAGAGATCAAATGCTTCGGCAGTGGCTTTGAATGAGTTGTTTGACATGACGGGCTGGGGAATGAATTGGATACAGAGCAGGGGTCCTGACACTTACACTTTATCCAAAGAAATGAGTGCTATTGCAGTTCCTTCTGCTAAAAGCATTGAAATAGTTAAGCCTGATCTTCAGGAGACCTCCTGCTCCACAGGGTCAACAAGCAATAAGATCAGATTTGAAATCCTTATGTTTTACATTTATAGCATGTGTACTCTCAAGGCAGATATTTTTGGGGATTTACTGACTTTTAAAGGGACAATTCATATATTTTATTTCATATATTTATTTATAGTTTTTTTTTATAGTTTTATAGTTTTTTATAGATATCATAACCGCATTAACTCATCTACTGCACTGTAACTTCAATAACTGCACTAACTTTTCTACTGCACTGTAACTCATCTATTGCATTACTGCATCTATTGCATAACTTACTGCATCATCTCATCTATTGCACTATAACTTCAATAACTGCATTAACTCATCTACTGCACTGCAACCTTAATAACCGCATTAACGCATCTACTGCACTGTAACTTCAATAACTGCACTAACTCATCTACTGCACTGTAACTGTATTAACTGCATCTACACATGTATTGCACTATAACTTCAATTACTGCATTAACTCATATAGTGCACCGTACCTTCAATAACTGCATTAACTCATATACTGCACCGTACCTTTAATAACCGCATTAACTCATCTATTACACTGCAACTTTAATAGCTAATGTCTGTAATTAATGCACACTTAAGTCACTTGCACTATTGTATAGTCTATATTGTTATCTGTTCATAACCACCTGAACATTAATGTTCACAGTATATAGCCTTCTGTATATATTGTTAATAGTACATACCGACTGTCATATTTTCATAGTACATGCGCATTGTAAAGTATTTTCCTAATATTAAATTCTGTTTATTCAGACTGTATATCCTGCACTTGCTAATTGCACTTCTGGTTAGACCTAAACTACATTTCGTTACACTGTACTTGTATATATGTAATGACAATAAAGTTGAATCTAATCTAATCTAATCTAGTTTTACTATATGTATACTAAAATGCATACAACCCCTTTTATTATTTTAACTTTTTATTACTGGAAATATATGCATTACTCTACTTACTTAATGTTACACTGCTTATATTCAAGAATAGTTTTTATTGCACATTTGCACCTTGCAAATTTTACTACTTAATATTCTGATATTTATGCCTTATACTATGTGGATTTTATTTGATTTATATAAACTTACTTGATTTTATATAAAATGTTTTTGACTTTTTCTAACTATACTTTTAAGTAAATATTTAGGAAAACTCTTAAGCTTGCTTAAGTAAAGAATTTACAGTATGATCTAAAGTTGCTCTTTGTGATGTGACTAAAAGGTGGGTTTATCCACATAGCATATGTAATAAAGGTCAAGACATCGATAATCATTATCAATAGTTACAGTTGTTTTTTCTCCAGACAGAGCACCAATAATAAGATAAGCAATAAGATTTACTTGAATGCATCTGATATCAGTGGTCTCATCTGAATACAAACTATCATATAGACGTGATATAATAAATATACCAAAGGCTCTTTTTTTAAAGAGCTGTTAACGATATTTGGAATAAAATTATTTTCTAATTTTTATTGCACTCTTTATTATGCTGATAGGTAAGACTGAAGAAAGTTCAGACGTCTTGCCCAGTCCAGCTACGGACATCTTGCACAGTCCAGCTTCTGTCAACCATATTTCAGACCTCAATAAAATAGAAATGATGGGTCATCTGCAGAGTGTTTTTGCAGAGAAATGTGAGGTTTCATCTGTTTCCTGCTATCAGAGCATCAGAACTTGAACTATGAGGACAGTTTAATGAATATTGATCATAGCACAGAGGTCAAGATATCAAAATTTAGGAAAAGTCTAATTTTTCTGATGCTTGCGAGTTTGCCTTGAAAGTGCAAAGGGAGAATATTCAATCAATCAGTTTGTTTCCTCAGGTGGTTTTTATCTCCATGAGCAGGGTCTGCTGGCTTGATACGAGAGTCAGGCTGACAGAAATCACAGGAATATTTGATGTGTTGACAGAAAAACCATAATTAGCCAATATCTTCAAGCCAAATTCCACCCACCCTACAAACAGTTTGTTGTGGTCTACTAAACTGTACGTTTTAGTTTTCCTGTAGCTCAGTGGTTAGAGCATGGAGCTAGCAACGCCACCCACATTGGTTCGATCCCAGAGATTGCTCAAACTCAGATATAAATGTATAGTATAATGCAATGTAAGTGGCTTTGGATAAAAGCGTCTGCCAAATGCATAAATGTTGATGTAAATGTAGTTGAATCCAACTAGATTTTGAGTACCATCTTATTAGCTTTGAAATTCATCTTGAAGATTTTTAGACTTAAATACAGTATATAATTCCAATGATTTCCATAAAGTGAATTTGGTATTCTCAATTGAATACTATTTTATGCTGAATTTTGAAACAATTAAAATACGATGACTATTCTGCATAGCGCATATGTACATGTTTGTGTTCATATTAAAATGTCCAATTATGTTTGTATAGCCGTGAAGTCATAAATCATTAAAATTTGGGTGGCTTTTGGTTTATACTCTAATATAATTCTTCACCAGCAGTTTCAAACTGGACAAAAAAAAGACAGAAAGTCTGGAACTCCGATTTACTTAATACTTAAAGAACAAAAGGGATAAAAACAAGGGTAAAACAAGTTAGCTTCAGATTGCACTTCAAAAAATAGGCACACCAGCAGAACATTCTTAATATTGTGTAGCCAAGATGGATATGCATATCAAACATCTACAAGGCATAAACTCACCTCCATCTAAAGTAGTGCAGTTGACCTCAGGGCCGGTTATGTTGTGAGCTGTGTTGGACACAGTCAAAGAGATCTTGTACTCTGTGCTGGGCTCCAGGTCAGAGATTACCACAGAGGTCACACTGGGGTCAAGTGTAAGAGTCTGCTTGTACTGGGCTGAGTTCACCGTAAGGACGTAGACCTCCACACTTCCTTGCAAATCTTGCAGAGCTGGGAACAGAATGATTGAAAAACATAGGATGATTCCTTCATGAATCATATTTTTGGGGGCCAGGATAAGGTTAATACAGAGGAATCTTACTGGGAGTTGACCAGTTGACCAGGATTGCTGTATGATTGAGAACTTGGATGGATGCGTTGGTGGGGGTGAGGGGTTGCCCAGCCAGCGTGACCCCAGTGGTGACCACTTCTGAAGAGTGGCCGACATCATTGTGAACCAGCAGCTTGTACTCGTACCATGTGTATCTATAGCACAAGTTGACAACTTTGAGTGATCACTTGAACAACATCTGGACATCTGACTTTGATTTTTATAGTATTATATTTATACAAATTATTTTAGTAAATCATTGTGAAAATGTAATTATACAAAAAAGCTTTTTTATTAGGATTATTAATTTACTCATTAATTTCATTTTATGATAACATTTTTTTATATTAATAATAAACATATATACCTATACAGTTGCGCGGTCTAAAAAAATACAGAGCATAATTTCTTCTAATTTGACAAGTTTCTCCTGTATTCCTTTTCAGCAAATAAAGCAAATAGAAACAATATTTTTATCAGAATTTTGGTAAAAATATTGTAGGAAGTTCACAAAATGATAATTGTACCTAAACACATACAAATAAATAGTACATTTTAAAATTTAAAGAATACTTAATCTTTTCTCCGGCTGTATATATAAAATTATTTGATAAATAACAAAATATTTTATACATCAATTTCTAAACAACAATGTTACCCAAACATATACCTATCAATACTAGGCTACATTTTAAAATCACAAAAACTGTCTGAAATGGACTCTTAATTTTTTCTGCAACTATATATATAAACAATATATTGATAAATAAATAATTATTTTATACATCAATTTTCTAACGCATACATTCGGTAATTTTATGTACTATCACACTTGCTTAAGTGTATAACTGCATAATATTAACAAGCAGTTTGTTTGTATTTAACCTGCTTGACAATTTCCATATTTTGCATGACGTCAAGTTCAAAGTTAATCTTTCACAAGGACTGAAAACATTTATTGTGACAATCTAAATGACCGAACCTGCGATACGTGAGAAACGACTGGGACTTTTATGTTGGAGTTTTCCAGAGCATACACAAGGAGTGCCAGAGAAAGATTAGCAGAAAACAATTTAATTCTATGAAATATTTGCTCAAAGTATCTCCGAACGGCATTAAAAAGATGGCATCGCAGCACAAAAACTGTTTTGTACACACAAGCAAAGTTTGCATTAAAGCTAATTTCAGTAATCTCACCTGCTAAGGCCTTTATCTTCATGAAACAATTTGGTTCCTGCGTAAACGTTGTACCACAGATTCAAATCTTCAGGGGGACGGGAGGCCAGGGGCTGCTGGGTTTTCCGTCTCAACAGCTCAAATCTGAGGGCAGCGGAAACAGGCAGATAATCAGAGCGTGCTTCACTCCCGAGATCCTCCTGCCATTTCGCCTGCACTGGCGTTTCGCTGGCTTCCTGCTTTTGTCTTTTTCTTTCTCCCTCAACAGTAATGCTAATTTCGGCTGTAATCAGGAGAGCTCAGCTTAATGTACGCTTTATAAGCCTAGTTAAACAAACAGAGCAGCGACGGGAAAAGTAGTCATGAATTTTAATCATCCGCCGTGAACGCAGACCTTTATTTACCACCTAATCAGCTCAAAAACAGACTAAAATATACAGCACCAAAGAAGTTTTGCGCTGGGCTTCGCTACGGAGGGAGGCGCATACAATTCTTTCGCATGTAATCATATAGCCGGCAGAGTTATTGGATTACTCTCTATAGGTTTTAGAAATGCTTTTAGCAGAAGAATTTCTCACAATTTTGGATTAGAATTTAGGTAAAAGAAATGAAAGGAAATAGCCATTTTACCACACATTTTACAAATAAAGGGCACAGAAGTAAGGAGGTGACTGCTATTTGATAGTTTGCATTAATCTACAGTAGAATGCAGTTATATGCACAGCACCTTTGAACTTACCTTATCCAGTCATAACTTTTAATCCATAGAAATTGTGACAAAAATAGTAGTAAACTATCACAGAATATCAAATTTAACATTAAAATTAAAACACCCCAGGCACAATAGATTATGTACCTCATGGTGTGTAAACACCAAAAGCGAATTCAATTATTTGCACAAGAAGATTACAAACAAAGTCAACGGAAAGACGCCAATGGTGGGCGAATGCCAGATATTTGCCTTAAACGTACCTTACCTGCAAGTTGAGCAGGAAATTTAATGGGAAGAATAAAACCATAAATTAAGAGTGTGGAATGCACTGTTTCGCATTGGTGTGAACACACCATAAGGCTAAAATGATCTACGAAGCAAAATTGAATGGAATCTATATGTTAAGCAGTTTTGACTGAAATAATTTAACTCAAATTGATACAAACAACTGAACGTCTTCGCCCCAATGATGTATTTTACCTTATGTTGGGTCCATTTGGCCTCAATGGCATTTGCCATGAAACAGCCAGAAAGGATTCGCTGACAGCTACCACCGACAGGGAGGAAAGGCCTTGTGGAATTGTGGGTGATGTAGTAACCATCGTTGGATGGCTTTCGGTGCAGCCTCCGACATGGCCTCCACCCCCCGAGCAGGCAAGGATAGAGATGCTATAGTTGGAGTAGGGCACCAGGCTGGAAATAGTCCGATTGAGCACGGACACATTTGTGTTTGAGATACGTGGATCGGGCATGCGGATCTCATACCGTTCAATTTCTCCATTGGGTATAAGCGGAGCAGACCACGTAACCTGCATTAAAACATGGGTAGGATCAGAACCGGGTGGTACCACTGAGGAGTTTGACATTTGACAACATCTAACACTAACTGTACTCATGGGGCTATAAACTAAAAATGTTTCTCGAGAGACTCCGAGCATCGGCGTCCGGAGCAGCATCACAACGTGCCATCTCAGGCTTTTAGATCGATGAGATTTTGGAAAGGGTGCCATGCGATGAAGACACCCTGACTTTGACCCAAGACAGAATATTCCCTTCATTACATTTAAAAGAGGCCTGAGCCCCTGGAGATCATAATGAAATCCTAATGGAATTGCATAGGAAACAATGCTTGTAACGGCAACATGCTCTTTCTGAAAGGGGATGTCAGCAAATGGAAGATGCATTAAAAATATTGTGCATGTCTAGGGAGAGGAGATCAGATGGGAGATTGGATAAATGTTGGGTTTAGGATTAGTTAGAAAAGTTAGTATAATGGATATTAAAAGCTGAAGTGTTGTAGGCAAGTTCAGAGAATACCTCAACCTCGCTACTTCGTGAGCTGAAACTAAACCTTTAGCTGATCCGTACATGGTGCATAAATGTGCCTCAGGTAAACTGTATAGTCTTTATGGCACAAGAAAAAATAACATTTCTTATTGTTGAGGAAATGGTTGCAGACCAGATTGTAGCCTGCACCATCTGCAGGTGCACAAAGCCACTTCAATCGCTACACCGCGAAAATAAAAAATAGTTTTTTTTCAACAAAACAACTTAAGAAATTACCTAAAGAAAGAGTTACAACTAATGAAATCATCAACGCTTGCTAAAGCAGTTTGCCACAAGCACCGTGGGGACTGCAAGCATCTCAGCAGAAACTCAATACAGCATACTGTATGCTAATAAGAACACTTGTTTTTTGGCTTTTGCATGTAGAAGAGTTCTCATCCAGTTACACACATAAATGTAGCCGTTAACAAATTAATGAAATAATAACGGTCCTACAATACACTAAACCGGCGGTTAGGGGGAAATGAATAATTCAAGCAAGTTTATGCAAATTCTGCCTTTGTTTGAAGTGCTAAGCATTTCCGTCCGTGTTTCTTGGCACAAGCACACAACAAATAACAAAGAGAGAAAAAGAGTGAGGCGGTGCATGGATGTATTTACTAAGCTGCAAAGCTTGTTTGGGTACATTAACTTCAGTACTTTGTCTGCTCGGTTCCAGGGATCTTTACAATGATGCTTTTTGTTTGCCAAGAGTTATTGAAGCATACGTGTTTCACAGTATGTCAAAGAAATGTGCGGCAGAGTTTTGTAAAGTGTTGCCTTTAGTTTCGTATATTTCGAATAAGCTTCTATTTTTACATTTGTAGTTTTCATGTCAATTTTCTTTTATTTTTTATTAAATAATGTGCTTTTGTCATTTATCCATCGGTTTCTTTTTTGTATTGCTTTAATTCATTATGAACTATTACTAACTATTATTATTATCATTATTTTTGTTTTTATTTTTATTTAATAATATGCTTTACAGATAATATCTTATTTTATACACATTTACAGAAATCTTTTCATAGTTTTAGTGTTCATAAATGATCATAACCTTAATTTGAGACTCAATAAAGTCTTGGATTCTTTGTATATTTGATCAACGCAAAATAAAAGGGGACCTGCCAATCTTTAACATGCTTTAAAGAACAAAAGAGTGCTTGGGGCCAGCTCATGAGGAGTTCCCAGATTCCTCTGACTGACATAATTGGCTGTTACTCAGGAACCATCTATGTGACCTGGAAATATCAAGAGTATCAATAGTGGAAACCATTAGTGTGTCATTGAAATAATGATGAAACCTGTGAAAGGAAGTACGACAGATTTTTACTAACAATCACACCAAAGACTTCATTTGCACATCATTGGTAAATAGGCGGCATAAGGCACTACAACCGATAGATGGGAGGGTGGGGATTGGGTTGAGGGTCGGTCACTTAAAACACATAAACACTTTATGCTTCAAAGATATTTCTCAATGTTGATTTGTACCTGTACTGACTCTGGTCCTAGCACCGACACATGGGGCGGTTGTAGTCCTGCAGGTCGTGAGGGCCTAGTGGTAACATTTTTCCACTCACTACTGTTGGATCCTCCCAGCCTTGTGTTTGCCACTATTCTGTACTCATAAGTGGTCCAGGGGCTGAGGGCAGCTGAGCTATCCAGGTAAGTAAGAGTCTTGTTGGGCAGCTGAGTGGCCACAGTGTGGATCTCCTGTACACCAGTGAGCCTCCTCTCTACAGTGTAGCTGTCCAACTCTCCGTTGGAACGAAGCGGTGGTCCCCAGTTTATGAGTACAGAGGTGGGGGTGTCGGAGTAAAGCTTTGGAGCCGGGACATCTTCTGGAGGGGCCGGGGGAGTGTGAATGGAGTGAGACTCAGCAGATAAAGAGCAGCCGGCCGCTGTGCATGCTTCCACCTGTATAGTGTACTGCTGAAAGGGTGCTAGTTGAGTAAGAGTGTGATCGGAGCTGTTTCCTGACACGTTGGCACTGAGCTGGTAGTTTTGGTAGATGTTGTAATGGGTGATTATGCCGTTGGGTTGGGATGGAGGGGACCAAGAGACCAGGGCATTTCTGGGCTGGATGTCAGACAGGATGGGTGGGTCAACAGAACCAGGCTCTGAAGAAAAAGATAAACATCTCTGTATGATATTTCTAATTGTCTTTTGTATTTAACAGCATTTGCCTATATTACATATACGTAGTGTTTGGTAAGTTACTCTGAAAAAGTAATTAATTACTAGTTACTAATTACATATTCAGTAGAGTAATTCGATTACTGTACAAATTACGCCCTCCAAAAAATATTTAAATATTTATTACTTATTACTTTCTATATCTTAAATCAACCTTGATTAGTTAAGTGAGTCAAGGACTCTTAACTAATTCAATCAAATCATATAAAATTATTAACTAATTTGTATTACAAATGTGAGAATAATACATTAATGCATGCGTTTTAAAGTTAGATTTTGAATTTTAATGTCAATTCAACTTTTGTATACATTACACAGTATTTAATTCAGCTACATCAGAAGTAACTGTAACTAAATTACAGAACAAATACGACTAATTCCTTACTTTACTTTTAATGGGGAAAGTAATTAAATTACAGTAACTAATAACTTAGTAACTACTTACACCCAACACTGTATACGGTATATTAAATATATTTAAAGACTTTAAAGTGACCATGTCTGTATTTGGCCTCAAATTATTTGAACCAAGAGATGGATGGATGAGTCTGGTTGATGACTGTTTGCTGTCAGAGAGAAGCTGCAGCTCTCTAGATCAGTGTTGGACTGACAACACAAGGACACAAGATGATTGGAGCGGTCTGATTCTCGGGATTAAAATTTAGAGCAGGCGATGTGCAAATCAGCTCATCACCAAAGAGGATGAAGTCGGTCGCTGCGAATATTAAGCAAATATGAGATTATGTTTATGGATTTATTAAACAGAGGTTATATGGCCAAGAGAAAGCCACCATGTGTAAAGAGTCTGTGGTAAATTTGAAGAAATCACTTAAGTTTCCTGCCTGGTAATTTTCTCTAAGTGGTTACAACAACAGCCACCATGACACTTAGACTGAAAACCCTTTGTGGATCTTCAGACCCGAGCAGTTAAGGGTATTTTCTTAACTCCACATAAAAAACACTTATGCTCGTGTAAAAAAAAAAACGGTACATCATACTTCAAATATCCAGAATAACCTAATATTATATTTTTGTGTACTAACTACAGCAAACATTGTGTTGAACTTGCTTGTATTATACTAAACGCAAATTGTTTCAAACGAACATAACTACATAACAAATGTAAAATATTAGCTTTATATATAAAAATTACCAGTTCTTAAAACAGCAGCATACTGTTGTTTCTAGGGCAGACTGGCATTAAGAAAAACTATGCTTTTTGTTATTAAAACACGCACCATGGGACCAACGGGAGAATCTAATACGAACGCACTTGAAAACAACTTTTAATTCGTTCACTGAGTTTTCGTGGCGAAAATATCTTCTATTCTTTTGTTATACATTTCATTTCATTCTTGTATTTTAACAAGAAAAACTGAAGTCGGTTCTTAAAGTAACCCATCACTACGGGCCAGGAGCAAAACCCTGTGCGGTCACACATGTCGCACAGCCCTTGCAATGGCACTGTAAATAATATCTGAGAACAAATATAATAAAAAGTAATTAGTATGACATCATCATCATGACATCAACATTATTATTTGCATACTAAATTGTAATTTGTCTTTGCATACACTATAAAAAATGGTAATTTAAAGAAATATTACTTTATTTCTACTTTATTTTTAGATATTTTGAGGTACAAATGACAGTTACAGACAGCAAATTTACAAGTTGTGTGTAAAATGATAAACATGTGATTTTACTTTACAAAACATGTAATTTTATGTTTTGTTCTGGTGCCCCAGCTGTGAGAACATTATCCTTAATAAAAAAAAGATGATTTGAATAGTGATATTCCAAAATGTATTATATTATCTTTTACACAACACAGCGACAGTGTTGTTCTTTATGTACTGCTGACTGAAAAATGGCAATGGCTCTGATTACTTGTGTATTACCTCTATTTGTTTTTTCTGCCACAATACTGATATCTTTTAGGTGATGCAAATCTAGTTTGACAATAATATGTTAAAGGATATTTGATTATGTTTTTTGGGTGTTTACAATGCATTTTCATGTTTCTAATTTAAAAAAAGCTTTATAATTCACATATTTCAAGTTCATTGTTCACCTTTGGCTTTTAGCAATAAACAGTAAGAATATTCACTTCATCAGTTAAAAACATGTGGATCGATAGAAAATATTTTAGAGGAGGCTATGCGCACACCAGACGCGATTTCTTTAAGACTGCAAGGGAAGCTCAGCTTCCCCTATAATTGTCAAAAAATGAATGGTCAAATATATGTACTATTATGTTAACATTTTATTGACTAAAAATGCGTTAAACACGTTCATCTCGAACGAAAACAATTTCGTTCAGAATCAGCTACTTAGGTCGGCTGACTCGATTTCCTTCTCATTCATTCCCGTAGCGTACAGTGCATTACTCTGTTGTTGAAGCCCAGCGTCCATTGACTTTAATGGGGCTGCTGTAAACAGTTTTTTTCAGTGCTTAGAAACAAGACGGTCATTGGATAATGCTGCGATTATGTCCCACCCACGGACGCTCAGCGTCTCTGGGATGAATGGAGGAGTGGGCTGGCCCGGACTCCGAGCGTCTGCGTGATGATTGGAGGGTCTGTCATCTCTTTTTAATCCACTTTTATGTCCTAAAACGCTCGTTTTTTGGGGTCGACAGCTTATAAAAACGTATTTCTTGTTTTTTTTTAGCTTTTTTGCTATACACATAGCAAACAGCTTTTAGACATTGTTTTTTTTTTGTTGTTATAAATAAATGACATTGCGCTTCTCGCAATGCAAAGAGACGGCTGGTGTGGGCGTGGTCTTCAGATTATGACGCGTATCACTCTGTGTCTCCATTTCCAACTCAGTCCCATCGCGGATTTTGCATGTGTAGTCGAAAGACAAACTGCTGCAACCTTCATCGTATATTTCACACAATTTCACACCACATTCATTGTTTCAGTTTAACATAATTCCCACATTTCCTCCCGTTGAGTCAAATATATATATATATATATTAGATCGTTTGTTCATTAATTCATATAGTCTGAACTAGCCAGCTAGCAAACTGCACACGATGGCAGACAGTGCTAATATTGTCGACCTGATTTTGGCAAAGCCATTAGAAAGTCTTCCTTACGAGGAGAAACTTAGAATTAAACAGCAGGGCAGATCAACACCTAAGATTGATTTAGTGCAAAAGATAGGGAAAAGTAACAGGTCTTTTCAGCTCTCCTCGTATGACAAAGTTAGCTGGCTGCCTGGAAGTGCTGTGAAAAAGAAAATGTACTGCTGGCCATGTCTCTTGATGAAACCATCTCATGGATGTGTTGTTTGGTCAAAATTGGGGTTTGGAGATCTGTCAAACTTTGACAGGGCATATAAAAGGCATGAAAATAGCAATGAACATGGCCATCACTTTGATTCAGGGAGACTGAGGTCTGAACTTCAAGTCCTGTATTCAGATCAGGACTTGCAGAGTGCCAGGGGAAAGCTGTGTGATTACTTGGTGTTCCTTAAAGACATGGAGTTGGACAGTGCAATGCCTCAGCTTTACAAACTGTTCTCATTAGTGGCAACAATTGGAGCTACATCTGCAGGTGTAGAAAGGAGCTTCTCCTGTTTAAAGCGGCTCAAGTCCTACACCCGTAACACAATGGGCCAAGGCCGTTTAAGCAGCCTAGCTCTGCTGGCCATTGAGAGGACACTGGTCAAGTCACTGGAAAAGACGCCTAGTTGGTACGACAGGGGTACAGAGCATTTTCTTGAAAATGAACGTAGGGCAGAATTTACATATAAATAAATGGACAAATTTTTATGATTTAGGCCGAAAATGAGCTTCCCCTCTTTAAAAGATCAGCAGCCACCACTGGCGCACACACACAATATCACAGCCGATGTTAAAGTCATGGAAGCTGTTATTTGACCATTGGTCATCTTAGAATGTGTGTAGCTGAATTCTTATTACCAGCTGTAGGAATGAGGTGAAAGTGATAGTAGTTTAGCGTGTAGCTCAGTCAAATGTTGACAATCTCTGATAACCAAACACTACTCCAGCGGCTCTTCGTCTTCTCTAAGGAAGGCCTCACCCCTTGTTTGGCGTATTCCTTTGGGCGGAGGTTATTAAAAGCACTAGGAATAGTGACATCATGTACCTGGGAAGTATAGGGCTGTAGTCCGATTCCAGCCGTTGTCTGTAACCCTTAAAAAGTGAATCTTGCTTGGCACTGAACTTTGAGCTTTATCATTTTGCAGGTATTGTTTATGCTCTAACAACAACATTACACACTTACTAAAGGTTGAAAAATGTGATTGCGGAGAATGTGGCCTTTAATAATGTGTCTATGTTTATTTTTATTTAGTATGACAATAAAACACAAACTGTTTGCTAATTTTCAAATGCCCAATATTTGCATTCAGTTATAAATTAGTGTATCATTATTCAAAGAGAATTTTCGTATAAGTGACAAAGAACAGCTCATACCTGCATATGGTAAAAAGAAAGCAGTTAGAAGAGGAATATATGAAACGTGGTAATTGAAGTGAAGTTGCTTTGTTGCGTTTTAAGTGTCTGCCGTGAAGCCTGGGTTGTCTGATTGATATTTGGGTGCTATGAAGGCTCATATGAAGGTAATGTTTTCCACCTCCATTTACATCCCATGGTAGCACAGTAATGGCGTGCCGGCAAGGGCGTGTGGATCAAGGTGACTGGCTCTCTCTCTTCCGTGCTGGGCTACTGATGTCTCCCCACAGATGGCCCACTTTCCATCTCCCATCATCATCACATCCCCACTGACTGGCTATGTATAGAGGATACATAACAGGCTGCATGTACATGTCTCAGCTCAGTGGCCCGTATTACGAAAATGATAAATCGAATTTAAACAGATGGGACAAAGAGAAAAAAGGATGAAAACACTGAATTTAAAGTTTGTGTGCCATATTTTGCAAACAACCTGTTTCTTATTTACCAACCAACAAACTATCAGGTCCTAGAAGCAGAGGTGGAGCGACACTGTATGGTCCCTGCATGAGATTCCGGTAGTCAAATACATCATCCATAGCCTATACAATACTGCAATCTCACACGACCAGGAATACAAGTAAAACCGGATTTGCAAAATTCTGAGTCAAAACAGCCGGGAGTATAAACAAACCATAGAGAACACCCAATTTGTTTGGTAAAAATTTTAGTAAATTCGCCCCTATGGGTTTTATTAGACTTCATGTACGTAAAAATGTATAACAAGTAAAATGTATTATTTACATAAATAAATACAAAACTTTATTGTGATAACTATGCTTATTAAATGACAATAAGACATAAACTTCACTAATCGAAACCTAAGTGACCAACAAGAACAATTCATCTCTTCTCACTTTACAAGAAAACTCATGTCCAGCGATTCTTGCCCGACCCCCATTGGTAATTCCGCGCCAGATTTCTCCATTCATCCGCTCGCCGTTATTTTGGGGGGTAATTTTTTACCACGACTGCAAAGGGGCCCCGCCGATCCGGCTCCTTCTCCCTCCTGATAAATAAACAATGCACAGACCTGACCTTTGGGTTAACAGGTTTTTATGCTCGCTCTACTCAGCACTCAAACTGATTCAATTACCACAAAGGTTCGGGAGCGTCCATGAATACAGAAAAAGCTCGCGGCCGGCGTGGCGAAACGCCACATAGGTGCTCCGCTGGCAAATCCAATGCGGCTCTCAGAAGAAATTCCTTAATTGTAAATAATTTTACCACATGAGACAATCAAGTCACCTTGAACGGGAACCACCCCTCCTTACTTCATCCCCGACCGGCTTTCCTCCGCTCAGCCGCTCACCCTTTCGGTCTGTAGAGGCAAAGTGTTATTTAAGCTTTACTGGTCTGCGTTAAATTCCGCAATTTGAAGGGCTGTTAAGTTTTTCAATTGAAATTTCATTTAAGATGCAGGTGCTTTTGATTTTATTGATGCTTTACTGCTCTCAGGGTACAAGCAAGAACACAGTGCAATAACAGCAGTCGGCCTCAATCAGGCGTCGGCAACAGCTGTAATCTCAGGACATTTGGAATACTTAGAGAGGCCTTTCCTAGGCCACTATAAATCGCTACAGCAGAAGGGAAAACAAGAGCGCGGGCCGCCGAGCCTTAAATCACATTTATAAGGATTTGGTTAGCATAATAATAACACAATCAAGTGACAAGGCAGGGGGGGTGTGAAGGAAAGAGAGGATTATTTTTAGCATTGTAGAGGTCCTTGTGACAACACGATAGCTTTGAAGGTTAGCGCCGCTGATGTCAACCAGGACGGATGTCGGTGTGCTAGTTTCGAGCATTTGTCTGGTACGATGATGCATTGAAATCAATGTCAAACGTTAAACAAAGGATTGAAAGGAAAGGAGAAGAAAGATGTGAAAGATTTCTTTTGGTTTCCGATGAGGGATAGGCTTGTGATTTAAAAGAACATGTTGGTTCCTCATAATTTCAAGGTGAACCACGCACCCGTGGATCTTTTACCCATATCACAAGATTTGAATAACAGCACATGGTAATACATAATATGAAGTAAATTCAAAAAAATTTAACACGCACAGTGACATTTACTTAATAAAACTAATCATTATGAATACATGACCTTAAACGCAACACAATTACTATAAAAAGATGGTAGGTTTTAAAATCAGCTATTCACAATAACCCAGCAATAAATGATCAATAAATCAGACACGGGAGCACTCTGAATTAAAGAGTTAAACTATATGAGACCTGATACAACGAATTTATTACAAACATAGTAAAAAGAAACTATAGGACCCCTGCAATTGACCCTCCAAGCCCTGTTGTGTACGTGTCATTACAAGCCCAGAGGCTCATAGACTTTGGTGCTCGCAGACAGGGAAGACGGAGGCAAGAGCCCTTCTACATGCTAAAGTTTATGTTCACAGAACCGCCTGTCAAGTCAAAGGGGTAAAAATTCATGGATGGAATTACATTAAAAAGATGGTTATAAAATCTTAATGGAATGATAAAAAAGGAGAGGAATGGGGGCCTTTTGAATACTTAAAATGCTCATACATCTTCACTAAAGAGATTTCTAGTAGTGTTCTGAGATTCAAATGCAAAAGGAAAGCCTTGAAAGATGTATTTCCAGTGTGGTTTTTGATATATACCTCATAAAATGCTTCAAAGATAAAAGAAACGGAATACTTTTTTGTAATGAGTTGAGCATTTACATTTTTAGCTTATTTAAAAAAAGATTTCAAAAGCTCAGTTCACCCAAAACAAATGTACCTTATAAAAAAAAGGTGACTTCTTTCTTTGAATCATTAAATAAAGTTAGGCAGAATGTTAGTTATTGGAAGACTGGGAAGTCCCTATTCACATTTACTATGCGTAAAAAAGATGCATGTTTGCGTGTAAACGATAGAAATTAATTTTTGAGGGTGAACTACCCCTTGTAATATACATAAGATTAATAATTATATACTGTATATATTTAAGGAGTAGTTCACTTCAAAAACTGCCCCCATTCACTTAATAATATTAATATTATTACTCAGTAATATTTATTCCTACTATTGAAAGTCAACGGAGGAACATTTTTGAAGTGAACTACTCCTTTAAAGGAATAGTTGACCTTCAAAAGGAAAAGTCTGTCAAGTCATTTACTCAACCTGTTGGTATTTTAAGCCTATGTGATGTTCTTTATTTTCTGCAAAACACAAAAGAAGATATTTTGGAAAATGTTGGTAACTAAAAACCAGTGATCCCCATTGACCTTTATTGTATGGACAAAAAACCAATGCAAGGAAATGGGTACCACTGGTTTTCTGTTATCAACAATGTTCAAAATATCTTCTTTTGTGTTCTCAGAAGATAGAAAGTCAAAAAGGTTTGAAAAATCAAGAGGGCATGTAAATAATGACGTAATATTCATTTTGAAGGTGAACTATCCCTTTAAAAGATATATATAGTGGCTCGTGCACACAGCTTATAGCGTGTGCTTTGAACGTCTCGCACAAAGGTGAAGAAAAGTCTCTAGAGGGGATTTCTAAATTAGAGATGAAGATGTGTAGGCATACTGAGACCCCATCAAAGAGCTAAAGAAAATATGACATACCCTTTTCTTCTATTTCACCTTGCCCATCCTTTCCTCTTCCTTTACCATGTGCCCGGCCACATTATTTTGAAGAATCTCCTCAATTCTTTTCCACTGTTAATTTAGTGCGGCTTTGCCGGTACTATTTCACGTTGATGGGGCGGCTGATGATATGTGTGAGAGTGTTTATTAGCGGAGTCGGGATCCACTAAAACTCACGCTTTCCCCATAATCCTACCGCAGGAGCCGAACAAGACGCACCCGATGGCTCTTCACAGCCCATTTCGGAAAAGAAATAAAGGGCTTTTCTCTTTAACAATAACAATCATTTCTCTCCTTCTTGGTAATGCCCACCTGTTCTCAAAGTCATAACCCCTGCTGCAAGGGAAGAGATGTGCAAATAGAGCCAGAGTGAAAGGATGATGGTTCGATGACACATGCAGATGCTTTGATTTATAAAGCACACGCTGATTGGGATTTGACGTGTCGCTTGTTTGGGATTAGGGTGAGATTTAGGAGCACTGCTAATGTGGCATGCTGAGACCACGAGACCTGGCCAAGAAATGTTGAGTTTAACAGTAGCTGGACACAAAATGCATGTGAGATAATGTGAGATAGCCTTCTGGATAAGATTATAATCGAAAGGTGTGTTATTCCATCAAAGGTCCAGAGTATGAAATTTAGCGGCATCTAGTGGTGAGGTTGCGAATTGCAACCAACGGCTCACTCCACCCCTCACCCCTCCCTTTCGAGGAGCTATTGTGTCTAACACCTTCCTAAGTTGTCATCATCTAATCATTTTTTAGCGTAGGTGATAAGGTATTTATGAAACGTGCTCTGTAGAGCAGTTTGACCATTTAGGGATACTGTAGATGAACATGGCGAATGGGGACCCATGGTGTATGTAGATAGAAATAGCTCATTCTAAGGTAATAAAAACATAATGCTTCATAAAGTAAGGTCTTTATACACCTTTGAAGACAAAGTAAACCATACTATATTGCATTTCTGTAAATTGATCCTCCAAAAAAGTACACATTTGACTTTTAAACTGAAACTGAAAGTAAACCAACCAATTATTAAACTCCAAATTAAAACTGTTGAATTAACAAAGCTCCTGTATTAAAAGCTATTTAATTCAATCCTATTTAAACTACTAGATATTCAAAGCATGACAATGTATTAGAACCTCTTAGGGAAGAATGGAACTTACTGAAAGACATAATAGACATCCATCCAAGAATACTAAAACATGCATTGACAATGTACATATACATACACACAAGAACGCACACACCCACATACACGCACACAAACACACACCAAAGCAGACATCCAAGACAGGAAACCGAACAAAACATGTGCGAATGTTACTCAGCTCACGTAGGTCAGCTCTCAGACAGAGGGGATGCTCATCCCAGAAGCAGAAGTTGTGGAGTGCTGCAGGGCATTGTGGTGAAAGGGGGGGGGGTTGTCTCTAAGCATGGTAATGAAGGGGTGATGGTCCATAATACAGCGCAATCTGAATGTATGCAAATACTGGCTCAGTAATTATAATGTATGTGCTAATAGGCTGAAGTATAATTAATTTACAACTTAGCAGTGAGTGTCTGTTATGATCCTTAATATGATTCTATTACAGTAATCAGTCCAAAATGACACCGGCAAGGTCATGCGGAGTGATATCTGTGATATCTGCCCACTCTCTCTCTCTCTCTCTCTCAACACCTGCTCTTCTCTGTGGGAGAAGACTCACAGAGGAAGTGTCTGACGCGTGCTCAAACACAACGCTATTTGTGTGCTTAATGATTTTCTGATGCGTTTCTGGACATTGTGTGGGTATGCGTGTGTGCCGGTGGTAAAACTCACTGTCTTGAGCGGTGAAAAGAGAGACCCAGGGGCTGTTGGTTTCTCCGTGGCTGGTGGACACCAGCAGTCTGAAGTGATACTCTGTAAATGGTTTTAGTCCTGTCACCATGTGACTAAAAATTGTAGTGTCATTGTCCATTAACCTGAAGAGAGAAATATATAAACATGAATGAACAAAAGAACTGTATGCCCAAAACATAACAGCATGCGTAAAAATGTTGACTTGTAAAGGTATACTCCACCCAAAAATGTAAATTCCGTCATAAATAACCCCCCCCCCTTGTTGTTTTGTTTAACACAGATAAAGATATTTGGGGAAATGTAAGCTACTGACATTTCTGGGGCACCATTGACTTCCATAGTAGGAAGAATAAAATGGTGGTCGAAGGATGTCCCCTTTCCTACATTCTTGAAAATATCTTATTTTGTGTTCAACAGAACAAAAAAAAGTATACAATAATTCTTCCTTCATTGGTAGTCAATGATATCCCAGAAATGTCACTTTCTAACATTGTTCCAAATATCTTTCTCTGTGTTCATTAAAACAAAGAAATATATATAGCTTTGGAACAACTTGAGAGTGAATAAATGATGAGTCTTCGTTTTTGGGTGAATTATCCCGTCAATACATGTATTGAAAATTATGTTATTTTAGTTTACTAAAATATTTTTCAGTTTATCAAAATCAAATTAAATATTGGCCTAAAATTATTGAACTAAAATAAAAAAATGTTACTGTTTCATCAGAAATAAACATTATTAGGGTCATTTTATTACTAACACTGTTATAAATAGTAATACTACTATTAATTACTTATTTTATTACTAATATACAAATTATTTTTTGCCTCAGAAATAAAATTAAATAAATTGAAGGCACTAAAATTATAATTATAATAAATTAGTTAATTAATCCTATATGGCAACATAAAAAAATGGACAAATAAATGACAAAATTACAAAAGCATACAACAAATTAGCTAAAAATGTAACTATAATTAACATATAATACAAGTATTAATATTAATATAAACTTAAATTTAATCTTAATTTAAAATATTAATAAAGCTACAACAAAACTCAAAACAAAACTGTAATAACTCCGGTTGAAGAAATTATCGTATTTTTGTATATTAAAAAATGATTTTCTTGGTTTTTACTATTGAAATATAAAATCATTAAATTTGGACCAATAGAGCCAAAATTGAAATGTGTGGGGTATTTAAAATGATTATAAACAACATCCTTTCTGTAAAGGCAAATCAAATCAAAAGTGAGTTTTGCTATTTGAATATGAACGATTTCCACTTAGTCGAGTTAAGATTAGAATGACATTATTGTGAAAACACACTCTGATATTTTCATTGAAATAGATATGATAAATCTAAAACCCACTCTGAATTAAATGGCTTACAAGTCTTGCTGATTGGAAGAAATCTTTGCTGGTTTTTAAGCAGCGTCAACTTCAACTCCGGCCCACAATCAAATTTACCATGGAGTATTATAAATAAATCACTTGAACAATGAAACACATTTCTAAAGAATCCGGGGAAATGAGGGTGATATATAATACATGTACCTAGTCATTTATTTATTACAACAGAATGAGAATTCCCCTATTTCTGATTAAATTGCAATTTGTTGTCAGGAAGCATGTAATGCATACATATTAGATCAAACATTTGTTTCTTTTTTCATATGGGGTTTTTTCCCATCAGGAGAACCCCAGTGAAGGCATGTATATTACATTCCTGTACATCAGCTTTCAGCCGCCTGTGTTTTACTTTCTTTTCTTTACAGCTGGAGATGTACAAGGTGTCCAGTTATATACATATGTGAAATCAAAAGCCGGTATACAATCCATGATCATAGACAACATGTATGATTCATTTTTTCACACATATGCTTTTTGCTGCCAGCATTGTAAAGAACCTTCACCGTTTCTAACTGAAGATCTAATATACTTCAAACTCTGTCATTGTTTACTCACCCCCTTGTCATTTCAAACTTGTATGAATTTTTTTCTGCAGAACACGAAAACAGATTGTTTAAAGAATGTTGCTAACCAAACAACGACACTAACCATTGATTTGCCTTAGTTTTGTTTCCAAGCAAAGGAAGTGAATTGGTACCGCAGTTGTTCGGTTACCAACATTCTTCAAAATATCTTCTTTTGGAAAAGTCATTCAGGTTTGAAATGACAAGATGATGAGTTAATGTTCACAATTTCAAAAATGTCACAAAAATGTATACATACTGTATGACAATAACCTGTGTTATTCTGTGCACATACTGTACATAGATGAGTAAATGTCACATTATATTTGTGGTCTAGATGTGTGTGGAAAAGATGTGTTTGCAACACAGGCCCATATACAGTGAAAGGTCTTACTGGTGAACTTGTGTGGAAGCTGAGGTCCTCATCTGTAGCCGGTAACGCAGAGGTCCGGGAGCGTTGGGGCGCGCTGGTGCAGCCCAGGCCACCTGCAGTGAGGTGGGGGTGGCAGCTGCAAGCCTGGGGGGCAGGAGGCCATCTGGAGCTATATGTAGAGAGAAAGAGGTAGAGGTGAAGTGAAGCAGAGAAAACCCTGCACGGGGCAGCATATGCTGGGGACCATGACTTTTCTGGTGATGTGAAAGTCTTAGGGGTGAGAGACTGTGACAATGTCTACTGCACTGTACCCACACAGCGTGGAAAATAAACATGCATCATATCCACACTGAGGCCTTCAGTGGATAACCTTTGGAGCAGTTTTGTTTTTAAGTAGTTGTTTTTACGTTTTTATATATGTTTTAGACTGATTCCAAATTTAGCTAGTGCAGGAGTAACAGGGCTATCTATAATCCGTGCATATCACACAAAAGACCTGAAGATAGAAGACAGACAGAGAGAGAAGGAGAGAGACCTCAGTTTTTACAGACAGAGAGTCAAGAGACAGAATGTGAATGGCACTTGGTCTAATGGTGCGGTCAGCTCACGGCTCTTTTGATTTACAAGGACTTCCTGGCCCCTTCTGAGCCTTCTCGCATCACTTCTGAACCTGATAATGCTGCAGCTTACTGTGAGAGTCAGTGGCTCTCAACACAATATAAATACTCATGGTCCATGCGTACACACACACGTTATGTTTTTAAACTTATGATTTTAAAAACACAAGTATACAGGTAGGACAACTGGAATTCTCTCAATTTTCCCTTTTTATCCTAGTATAATTATAATTTAAATCAAGATTTATTCTTTGATAGTTATATATGTCAGGTGTTCTCAAACTATTTTTTATTTCAAGACTCTCATAGAGAGGTAATCTTTCTCAAGATCCACCAAAAATTCTTAAACTGAAAAAAAGAGAAAACAGTGCACTATTTTATAAAGTTTATTTGCAATACCAAAATACCATATGGTAAGACTATTGTTCCCTTTCTGTCAGTCTCTTGACATTGTGTCGAGAGAGAATGGGGTTCGAACTTGAGAACCTATCTTATCTTATTGTACTTTTAAAAGGCCAATCAACTTGGCGAATGGCATGATATGCCAGTCTCCGACCCGTGCTTACGGGTATGAAAGGAAGACGGCGGCCCATTCATTCACATTTTGTTCTTCGGAACCAGTAAGACATTTCTTTCTTCATCGTCTGAGAAGACTACTGGATCTACGGCGCAGAGGAGCGGACTCGTCTTTTTGTGTCATTTCATTAGCGGACCGAGGTGTCTAAAAGAGCAATTTCTAACAGTGTACACTCATTGCCAGACATGTTCTGTTACTGTTCCCTTGGATACGGCGCCTTCATCCTCCAATCCTATGGGGATGATACCTGCATCACATGCTTGGGTCGCCAGAATGTTGAGGTAGCGTTCATAGATACGGCATGTCCGCACTGTGAGCACATGTCTATCAAAGTGTTGTGGTCACGGTTGTCTGTATTCTTCCTAAACGCAGCCACGACTTCATCTGCTTTCCGTTCTGCTGAAGCTGCCTATCTGTCCGCAGCGGATGAACGTTAATCCGCCAGTGCCAAACCTGTCTTCGATGAGCGGCAGTCTGAAATCTCTACTTGCCCAACCAGACTTGGTTCTCAGAGATGAACTTTCTGACAACGACTCCCCCCTGGCCGATTGCCCTGATGAAGGACCTTCTTTCTCAAGAGCAGGGCACGTTATGGTACCCTAGACCTGGACAGGACAAGGAGATCCAGAGCTATCTGCCACCTTCAGTTGTGAACACCATCCCTCAGGCCAGAGCTCCTTCCACCAGAGGCCTGTCTGCCTTTAACTAGCGCCTTTACTCGTCCTGGTTTTCTTCCCTCAGGAAAGACCCACAGAGTTGTGCGATCAGTGTCGTGCTGTCCTTCAGGAAAGGCAAGAGCGCAACCTCTCCTCTTCCACCCTTAAGGTGTATGTCGCCCAAATTTGCCGAAGATCGCACGTCTGTCGCAGTTACGTCTTTTGGACAACAGGACCAGGTCATAAGATTCCTAAAGGGCTCTAGGAGGCTGAATCCTCACTGTCCAAGCTACGTAAAAACTTGGGACCTTAAAGTGGTTCTTAAGGGCCTAGTAAAAGGTCCCCTTTTTAGCCCCTGGGAGAAGCCAGTCTACCACATCTCACAGTGAAGACGGCTCTCCTAGTCGCGCTCGCCTCTGTCAAGAGGGTAGGGGATCTGCATCTACTCAGTATGTCCAATGAGTGTCTTGAGTTTGGGCCGGGTGACTCCAACGTGGTTCTGAGAACCCGTCCTGGCTACATGTCCAAAGTTCCCAGTACTCTCTTCAGGGACCAGGTGGTGCATTTGCACTGCCCTTACCGTATTGTGTCCAGTACGCGCCCTGCGCCTCTACTTGGTCCGCACACAGAGCTTCAGAAGCTCTGAGCAGCTCTTTGTCTGCCATCATCTTGGGGTACCGATCTCAAGATCTCCCTGCCCACTTGCAGTGAGAGCTCACTCCACTCGGGGTGTAGCCTCCTCGTGGGCACTGGTCAGGTCGCCTCTGTGTTAGACATTTGCAGAGCTGCAGGTTGGGCTACGAAGTGGTGTCATCCTATGTCTTACACAGTACCAACAGGTAAGGCGGTGTCTGGCCGTACGCCCTTGCATACTTTCCTCCACTGAGGTGTAACATAGGCATTCCATTCATCACTAAGCACTTCTTCTCGTTTATGAACCGGGCGGAGAGGCTTGTATACCAAGCCCACTATAGGAGGAGTTATCCCTTACGAGGTGAACCCCTAGACACGTGCTGGTACTCCTGGTAATGTGAGGCCTATAATATAACAAAAATAACAAATACAATAGTATTTTAATCATAATATAAATAATATACTATACTATAATTTAATTTAATAGAATATACAACAATAGTTGATCATAATTGCATCAAAATCTTATTTCAATCAATTATCAAAAGTGATTTTTTTTGTCCGATTCTTGAAACTCTACAATCAAAACTGCCCGAAAGCCTATGAAAACATTTCGCCCATCACGAAAGCAAACAACTTGATTCTGGGTCTTGTCACAGTGCTTAGGAAAGACTCCGGGCAAAAAATCATCTATTTTGAGGAGCAATCTAGCCAGCATCAGCTTCAATAATACAGCACTTCAATGCTCCCATCGAAGTCCTTTCCTTAAGTGAAGCCTCATTCTCAATCAAGCTGACTCTTGTCCAGCCACAAGAACTCAATAACTGTTGATTACTTAAATCATTTTGCCCGTGCTCAAATAGAATTGCTTCGACAGAATACGAATTAGAATAGAATGTGCCCGTGATGGGCGAAGCCATTAAGAAACAACAACAATGGGTTATGTAAGGGAGAGATCTACAAAAACAAAATACCATGACAACAATCAGGTGTTGTTAAACAAGCACAACCTAACTACAATGAATGCATTTCTTGGTTCCTATATTACTGAAAACAGCTGGTCTTTTTAATGTATTGACATTAAGTTTGACAGCTCGTATCACATGACCTCATGGGATGGAAAAGCATCTGATGCATACTGAGAAATCTCGGCCTGATATTTCTTGCATGCTGAGATTTCAGACATAATTCACATTATGCAAACTGATTTTTGCATACTATATAGTACGGAAGTATGTGATTTGGAATGCAGCGCCAGTTTTACTATACCTGGTGCACAGATGAAACAATCAAAATAAAAACAACTCATTTCATAGACAAAAAAGGATGTTAATACTTTGATTGATGAGCGACAGGACTGTCAATTATGTCAATAAACATTATTGATATGCCAAGCTGTTGAGGGACTCAAAAGCCTGACGCACCTATGCGTCATTTAGCGGGACAGGGTGACAGTCTGATTGAATGGAGAAGAAAGAGACAATGCAGATGTCCTAACCCAACCCCTCAGGTTGGCATGCGGGAGCGGGGACGTGGCTCGCGCTCAGCGGGGGTCAGTCTCATCACTCAAGTCAGCAGTCCAAAATTAGTTTTACTGCCAAGCTGCAATTTTCATAATGTCCATGTGCTTGTATTAGGCAAGGGAAGGCTCAACAGAGGGACACCGCTGCTCTGAGGACAGTGGATGGGGCTTTCCTGGACAGACTCGAGCATAAAAAGCCATTTTACACTTTCCCCATCTGCCTGTGCTGCTATGGATTGGGCATGAATAAACAGCGCAAGATCCGGCCAACCAGTCGTAAACATAATGATGATGATGAGCATATGGAAGGGTCTGGACCATGTCCCTACAGATTGCAACAGCTCAGATATGCCAATTTTACTTTAGATACAGTGGTTTGGCCTGGAATGAACATATACACACTTTCAAAAGCTCCCTTCACATTGACCGGAACTTTCAGTGTCAATGTGACCCAAAGTCGTCTCTAAGAATTTGTGATTTTCGGTGACGCGATGTAGTTTGTGACTCAATGGCCATTGACATGACAATGTTTTCAATGTAGAACTTTTTTGTGGTGTTTACAGACAGAGTGCTACTTTTGTAAAAACAATACAGGTAGAATTGTTAAAAAAAATATATATATCAACTGCCCTGGCAAGCATAACACAGTGTTTACTCCAGATGAACGTGTTTTGACAATGTTTGGATAAAAGCGTGTGCTTAATGTAACGTTTTAACAACATTGGCATTTTTTTACTAGATACTTGTGTAAATACATATTCTTGCCACACAAACAAACAGTTAAGAGATGATGTGTGATATGAAGACTACTATCTAATTCATGAATTCATCATGATTTTAAAATCGTGCAACTTTTTCAAGACTTGATGAACTATGCCCTGCAAAAATTGCTAAAGGAAGCTCTATCCACATGGCAATAAATTACTTTCTTACTTAGTCTTTTTTCTTGTTTTCCAGTTAAATTGTCTACAAATTCTTGAATCAAGATGCCTTTTCTAGATGAGCAAATTGACCTAAGGAAATAATTCTTGTTTTTAGTAAAAAAAATATGAAATTTCAGTTAATTTGTCCTTAAGCCAATGGGGAAAGAAAAATAATCTTGAATTGAGTGTCTTAGGAAAAGGTATACCTAAATTCAAGATTATTTTTCTTACCCCATTGGCAGATTTTTGTATTGTTTTATGCACAAATTCACTGAAATTTCATATTTTTTTACTAAAAACAAGACTTCTTAGGTCAGTTTGGTCATCAAGAAAATGCTTCTTGATTCAAGAATATTTAGACATTTTTACAGGAAACAAGAAAAAATGACGTAAGTAGTTTTTTGCAGTGCATCAGTGTAACATTTTTTGGACCGATAAGAGAGTTCTTATCTTACTTTTACCATTTTACCTTTTATTTCTTTTCTTTTTATCAGGCATTTTAAAGCCATGGTTAGTCATGCAGTTCACCAGAAATGCTATTGTGTTTCAGTGACATGAACCAACAATACAGGGACTGATCCTATGTTTACCATTGCAAACCTGTATGCACTTTCACGCTGCGGAATAAAGAACACATCTACAGCATTTCCTTTGACAAAGTTTGTAGGGAGAGAGAAAGTGCGAGATGGTGAGGAGGAGAGTCTTACGAGAGTAAGACACCCCATTGACAAAAGAGTTAATTCCTCAGAGCCTTATTTCATCAAACAGTCGGCATGAAGCTTCCTTTGTTTCGCTCGCCTCCTTTCTCAGGTATATCAAAAGTGTCACTAATCATTTTAAACTATGCACTTTTATGTTTCGTCTGTATCCTAAGCCTTCCACCCCGTCTGTTCTTTGATATAACAAGGACAGTTTGAGACAAGGCTTCAGTTCAGCTAAGACAAACCAAAAGATCTACCGAGAGAAGCGGAGGGAAACGTGTGGTATTTAAAATTTATACTTCTCGTGTCTTTGTGTTGAACTTGAACAATCTAGCAGAACTTTAACTCGGGCTAGCTGCCGTTTGTAACGGGGCCATAGGAGACCGATTGGTCTGTTTCTGAAGGCCGGGCATTAACGTGGAGCGACGTTTACAGGTCGGCTTCATCATCCGAGAGCATGCAAGGCCATGTCCCGTTCCTCGGAATCAATCCTCGATCCATATGCGCTCCTCTGGGAGCGAGAGCCACGTTCACCTGCGTGAGAGATGAGACAGCGGAGGAGCTCTGCGTTTTCAAATGCTGATGTTTGTTCACGAAACGTGTCCGAGCAACTTCATTTTCTTTTCCCTGTAGGAAAATTGTTCATTCAGCGGGTACATAGGGAATGATAATTATCGTAGAATGGAGGGGTTAAGTTTCACAAAAAAAGTAATATGACTGAATCATGAATCTTTATAAAAGAGTTTAATAATAGTAGTGTGTTTGTGGCTTTATTGAATCGCTCTTGGTTGTAAGAATATAAAGGAGATAGGCGATAAAAAGAGATTTTTCAATGTCTATGTTGCTAAAAAGGGTTGCAGTGAATAGCCACCATCATTTTAAGACACACGTGACCACCGAACCGACTTGCTCCTCCATTCCTTCCTCTTAACACAATGGTGGGTCGGTAAAGCAGAAATCACTAGATTGTCTTTTTTATCCCCTCCGTGGTAATTTACCCTTCCCTTAAACACATATAACCCAATGCGTGTCACATGCTTCCCAACAGGCCGTCTTCTGTATAAATCAGCTTAATAAGTTCCCACACCATTAACTAAAAGGAAGGATGGACTAAGGCCTATTTAACCAATGAGTTGTTACCTTTCATTTGCCTGAGACGGTCGTAAAAAGGAACATTCTGGAGCCATAAGAGTCATAATTAAAATCAACAACAATTTAACAGTGGGAAAGTGTGGCTCCATAGTGCGGCAATAAACTTATAGTGGTTGGTCTTGTGCACGCAGGCTCTTATCAGCCACTGGCATAGAGAGAAAATGGCATGTCTTTAGATCACCAGCAGCGGGCATTGTTCTCTGTCAGCCAGCAGATGTCCAATGTCTCCCCGCTGGCCCCATACAAAGCAATGTTACGGGGCCCAGAAGAGTCAGTCTGATCAAACGGCTCGCTCTCTGCCCGTATGGAGACATGCGATTAAATATTACAGCAGAGAATTTGCTATTGCAGCTCAGCGACAGGTATGACAAGCCAAATCTAAAGTTTAGAAGCTGTCTGTTAATAAAACAGCGTGTCTTGGTTCTATGGCATTAATGTTAGAGCTGCACAATAAAGTGAGATTTTCCTTTTTTCCGTTTCTAATAATATACTTAAAAGATAAAAAAATGTGGGTTTGTGTACACAGCGAGACCCATTGACTTGCATTAGTGTTGTGTTCATATAATACAAGTGAATGGGTAAGAAAGAAAGTCATACAGGTTTGAAAAGAGAGGGTGAGTAAATGATGACAGAATTTTATTTTTTGGTCACTTAGAAGTACATCACTCGTAATGAATCTAAATTATCAATCTAAATTTGTTTTGCTATTCATTTACACAGTTCTGCACAACATGCGTCAACCAGTATTTTTGCAATGAAAATTGGTAGACCCAATTCAAACCAGAAATGAAATGTAAAAATGAACATATCAGTCAACCAAAAATAAAATATGTGTTCTAAAAAATAAAATGTATACCATTTATCATGCTTGGTGTTTATTGGAAGGTATTGTATTTGTGTGAGAGTGTCTTTTTGTGAGTGTACATTGCAGGATGCAAGGAAAATTGTTTAAAAAATGAATGACAATAAAGAGTGAAACTGCGAAACTAACATATTGTGGTGAGGAAGGCGTGTGGCGTGATTGATAGTTGGAATCAGCTGTGCGCACACCGGTCCCGTATATCTCACGGAGGAGTTCGGGAGCATAAAAGGACGAATCGTCAGGACTCCCGGCGAGAGAGGACCGGGCCTGGACATGTGTTTAGTTTGTATTTATGTTCTTGTGACTGACAGTCGACCGTGAGGTGGCTCACGGCATTTTACTTCCATGTTTTTGTTTGTTGATTTTATTCAAATGATTTGTTAAATGTTCGCCGGTTCCCGCCTCCTTCATTCCTTTTATTGAACCTTATTAAACATATCTATTTATGTAGTCTGTTAAGACTAGCATGTGAATATATTAGCATTCAGGACAGTGTGTTTGGTACTGACCTCCTGGTGGTAGTGAGACAGTGGTGGGCGAGCTCTCCACACAGCCCTGACTGTTACAGGCCTTCACCAGCACGCTGTAGTTCGAATAAGGCTGAAGTCCTCCTATGGACACCCATTGGCCCACATTATCAGTGTTGAGCAGCTCTCGGGTCTCTGTGTCTGGCGTTTCCACACTGCTGAAGTTCTGACCTGAAACGCAGAGACAAATTTGAGCATCGGTCCGAACCCCCATTAAAGGATCAGAGCCGCGCTGTCCCACGGACGTCTTCAGGAACTCACATGATGATCACTTTGCCGATAAGCTTTTAAGTGGAGATCCAATTTTCCTGGATCACTGTCAACATGATGTCACGGTGATATATAGACATTTGTTTAACAGATCAATCTCGTCCTATGAATAAAAGTCTTATTTTCTTTCAAAAAGCATTTTTACAGGCCGAGGGGACGTCGAGCACACTTATGCACAGTGTGTGCGTATGTGTGAACACCAGTGCCCTGCTGACACAGGGAAGCCCGGCTTTGGCTGTCTGGGTCTTAATCCAGAAATGGGGATTGATTGCTCTGCCAGCCCAGACATTGATTCAGCACACAGGAAGCTGGGCTCCATGGTAAAAAACACAGCATCAGAATAGAAATACTGTACAATTTTATAAATAACCACAGAAGAAATATCTGTATCAGGTAATATTGCCAATCTGAAGAAAGCATTGTAAAAAGCATGAAAAATAGGAAAGGAAAAATAATCAATTTTCAAGTAATTAAGATGTCTACTTCATGTAACTAGTTAAGTATTTGAAAATGTGCTTGCTTTACAAATTCATAACCCAACTTGCACTCGGACATACACAAATTCAACTCTTACTGCTTTGGTCATTACCATCCCATCACATAATTATTTGCGATGTGAGTACAATAGTTGATGTCACCAACTGCCACCAATAGAAAAACATGCAAGACAAACAGGTTTTACTCACACATGTGCATAAATAATATATCATAAGTATATATAAAGTATCATCAGTAATCAGGTTTCCGTTTCCCAGTGGAAACATGCAGATTTCGTCTCAGACATCATTTGGTCAGTCATGGAATTTAAGGTAATAGTTCACCCCGAAAAAAATTCTGTCATCATTCACTTACTCTCTTGTCATTTAAAACCTGTCAGACTTTCTTTCTTCTGCAGAACACAAAAGAAGATATTTTGAAGAACGTTGGTGACCTAACAGCACCGACACACATTCTTTTCTATGGACACAAAACCAATGCAAGTGAATAGGTGCCAGTTAAAGACATTCTCCATAATATCTTCTTTTTGTGTTCTGCAGAAGCAAGAAAGACAAGGTGAGTGAATGATGATAGAATTTCACCTTTTGGGTGAACTATTACTTTCAGAAACAGTTCACTTAAAAAAACGTATCATTCAATAATGATCATGTTTCTCAAATCTAAATACTCAAAAGCCCATATGGCTGACTTTCTTCAAAGGAACAATAAATAAATAAATACAGCTTTCCCATAGCTTAGTGGCAAGAGCATTGCATCAACAATGCAAGGTTTTGGGTTCGATCCCGCTGGATTGCACATACCTAAGTATTAATGTAAAGGATAATGCAATGTAAGTCGCTTTGGATAAAAGCGTCTGCCAAATGCATAAATGTAAATATAAAGGTAAAAAAAAGAATTTTCCATAGAAAAGAAAGCAAATAGTGACCACGGTTTTATTAAGCACGACTTTTAGTGACAACTGTCAGTCTGCTTTGGTTACATAAATCATTTGTATGTGTGCAGAAGACTTGGAATACACTGTACCTCACAAAAGTGATATGGATTACTTTCCTAACACTTTCATAGAGCTATTATGCACTTTTTGAAGCTGGACAGCCTTTACCTTTCATCCCCTCTCCACTGTCTCTTTAACAAAACAATAAAAAGCAATAATTTCATCCTTTAGTAGACTGTCATTAATTCCTACACATCTCTTCAACACACACTCACTGGCTGTAATGCGTTCAGTCAGACCCATGCATGTGTGCACATTAACCAAGAGGTCAAGAGCCAAGCCTCCGAGTCCCCAGCCACCACCACTTACTGTAATGCAATCGACCGCAGGATATACGGCCCTGCTTGCAAATTAAAAGGGAATTAATTCCCCCACGTTCTCACCTCTTCTCTGGACCAGATAGACTTCCACCGCTATCTAGAAGAGTGGAGGTGGGGGGTGTGAGTCCATAACCTGCACCTTTTCCCATCTACAGGGCCTGAAATCCAGCATGTTACAGAAATCAATAGGCATGAAGTGGCCTGCCGACTGGAAGCCCGCAAATGTATTTCTCTTATACTACTGTAATGGAAGTCTTTAACAGATGTTTAACATTACCAAGCAAACTAGAAAAGAAGGAAAAAAATCCCTGTTTAAGCAAAATAAACAAGCTTAATGAATTTATCTGAGCCCTCGACCGTCAATAAAACATTCACTGACACCTAAAACTAGCTCAGCTTTTTGTTTTAGTCAAATCTTATAATTGCTTTCAATTTTCCTATTCCGCTTTAGGCGTTTCATAAAATGAACTGCTGTAATGTCACCTAAGAACTATGGAGCTAACCCACGCTTTATTTTCTACTAGGAGATAAATGAACAGCTTTGGAGACAAAGAATATATAACGGTTAAAAAGTCACTTTTTCCCCCGAGCTCTACATAAATCACAGGAGTAGTCAATATTTAATAATGCTAGCCCCGGTCCACAGTCCCTTGATCACTCCTGTCATGTGTAATAGCGCCCACTCCGATTTTTTTGACATAAAAGCTTGGCTTTACTGCAGTACTAACATGTAGAGGGTCATTACTGATCGACATTTCCCTTAATCTGTGATCGCCAGCCACCCACCCACCGATAAATTCTTCAGCAATCCAGTGGGAGAAATTGCGAAACATTTTCTCTCCTGCCACCAAATACGGAGCGAAAATAAAAGTGACTCCTGATGCCTGCGGATCTGACCTGGCTAGCCCACCGCTAACAAACACTCTCGACGCGCTCCAAAATAATACAAAAATAAACCGTCTCAAACTCTCTGAGCCAATGATATCATCAAAGAAAGTCAACAGAAAGCATAAAAACACTACTTCGCGGTCAACGCAAGCTATGATCTCTATCTCGCATGCTGTAGCGCTTCGGAAACGGCAACAACGAATGCACGTGAAACCTGTGCGGCGGGGGAAACAGGAGTTTCGTTGGAAGAGTCCATTTGCGATGACTCTCACTTGTTCCACTCTCTCGAATCAATCTCCTGCACATCATAATCTCGCTCTCTCTGCTCAGAAGAATACTTCAAAGCTCTTGCTCTATGAGAGGGGGGACGTGGCTGTCTTTGTGAGAGGTCACTTCCATCTGCTTGTACTAGGAGATTACAATCTTGAGTCCGTAAGCTGCTCGTCCTGCTTGTCAGATAGCTACTTTTAAGTCTCTGGCTCGAACTGCACGCTACCTCAGATTGGCCTTCAAGCTGAGAGGATCCATCGCAGACCGCACGTTTATTAAGTAACAGATTCGGC